>JAKWJA010002498.1:64128583-65463145 GCA_027704765.1 Solanum habrochaites
CCCCCCCACTAAGTGACAAAATAAAGTTAAATACTAACATTGCAATATTAAGGAGTAATATAACTACCACTCAACTTATTGCAAAAAGGTATATAAATATGAAAAGTGGGATATACAAATATTCTGTTGTGTTTAGATTATAAAGAATGTATGCTTCTTTTTGAGTTTTAATTCAATATTCATGTTAGAATTTAATTTAATTTATATTTATATACCATAAAACTCATTTTTTTAAAAGTGTCCATAAAATTGTTTTCAGGGCAGGCGATCTTAAGAACTCTTATATAGATAATTTTTAAAAAACATAAATATAATCAGTTCTATGGTTTTTTTAGTTAAAAGTTATATGTGGTTATTTAAATGTAATGTAATAGTATAAGTGGGATTGATTAGAATATATTTCATGTTTAAGCCAGTAATTTTTTATTATATGTGTCTTCATACTAATTTGCTTTATTTGTATCCAACAAATTAAATTTGAGTTTTTAAACTCATTTGCCTGTATCTAGTTAAAACAAACTCAAAATATAATCTTAAACCATACACATACATTGCTCTACTATATTTCTTATAATTAATCAACAAAACCAAAAGATAAAAAGATATTAAAGTAAATGTAACATCATCTATTAAAATGGTAATTCATAACAAGTAATAATAGTAGATACATTTGAATTTAATTAGATTAGAGCTGATTCTATTAATTAAAAGTATGTGTGTGTTAGCTATATATATAATATTTAATTGTTCTTAGTAAATTTAATAGAATGAAGGTAAATTTACTCATATTTTTCTATGTATTGTTGTTTATATTAAGAAAATAGCAGAGAATTGTAATTGTGTATAGTGTTATTGATTATTTTATTGATAATTTGTGTGTGGAAAGTAATGAGTTATGTATAATCTTTTATTTTTGTATGTGAAGTGAATTTACAAGTATTATTGCGAACACTTGTAATTTTTTAAAATCTAATATGTATTAGTGGATGATGTATGATTCGATGTATTTATGTGGTATGATTGTGTATTAATTGGATTGACTGTTCCTTTAATATGCAGGGATCTATGATTTTCTATGAAATTATATATTCATGAAAAGATGTATGAACTGATGCCGTCCTTTTGTATGATATGTGTATGAATTGCATTGAAAAACATTAATATAGCAGTGTATGATAAAAAAATTTTTTTTTTATGAATTATCTTATTAAGTTAAAACGTTACTAATTGTTTTACCATTTTATAGGAGAAGACAGGAACAAACAATTTGTCTCAGTCTCAACATGAATGTGTTTGATGTCTAGATGACCCTTCCTCGGTCAAGACAAAGTTCCAACTTTTTATAGGAAATACCTTTTGTTTGTTCAGATTTACACAATATTATAAAACAATGTTAGTTGTTACGCCATATTTTTTGCTTTGAATGAACTGAAAAGACAGAGATTGACTGTTTGTCATTAAACGTAATGGTACAGAGGTTAAGGTTTGGGACTAAAAGAATTTCCGTAAACGATCATAAATCGACAATTTGATTTTGTTTCAAATCACTCTGTTCAATAGAATTATTGCATTTATATTGGGTACATATTAAGTGAGATATTACGCAATAACAAACCACTATAAGAGTAGACGCTTCAGATATGATGTCCTCAATCTGAACATCAGAATATTTACTGTTCCACAACATTATAAAATAATATTTAGATAACATAATTACATATATGCAAAAATAATTCATACACATCATACACATTTAAAATACATTCAATGCCCTAAAACTCTTAATTAACTTTAACAGAGTGTCCCATTCATAAAATAAAATTGATATAATTTCATACACAATTGTTATAACTTCATCATCACAAGAAAATAATAAAACTAAACAAAAAAAAAATAAACAAAAAAGAATACAATTTCATACAAAATTCATACCAAAAATATATCAACATTACCTTCATATGCCAAACGAAAACAATATTCGCAATTTCAACAAAAACACAAATTTCAACCTAAATTAAATAAAAGTCGTATAAGCTTTCAATACGATTAATTATACCTATCAACTTCAAGGTCCACAAGAATTATAACTACTTATTTTTGACTAGTAACTGAAACCATGTACATCAATTCTTGTCTCCTATTTTGTTCTAATCAAGTATTATACGACTCTTCATTTTTCTATGTAAAACTCAAAACACGTATTGAGTGTTATTTTTTCAAATACGGTATATATATATATCAAATCGCTATTTCATCTAAAAAAACAAGTTATAATCTATATATCATATATTAAAATGACCAAAAAAATCAAAATAATGTTCTCCATGTTAAATCAACAAATCATAATTAAAACCAACTGATGAATTCTACCTTCCACCATGTTTAATTAATATCGACAAAATGTTCTCCATCACAGCAAACCAATTTTTTTCCAACGCCAAAATTTCTTCAATTACTAAAAAAGCGAATTGATATCTACAAAAAATCTGAAAGAATCGTGAATTTTTGGGGGGAAAAACAGTTGTACATTGATGTCATTGGTTAGTCAGAGCTTTTTAGGAAAATAAATCAAAATTTAATCTCATTTTTAAAACTATTGAGCGATTTAAAGCAACTAGCACTCCGAATATTTTTAAAATTTCATTAATAAACATGCTATAAATTTAAACACCACTTAATAGCCATTTTCCATTTATATTTGTCCGTTTTGTTCTTCAATTTTTTTTTAAAACAGATTTTTAATATTGAACTTAACGTTATATTTTTTAATAATATGCTATTAGCTTGATTGAGATATTGATGTTATATATTGAATACAACAACCTCTTAATGCTATAATCTTACAATATTAATAGGAAAATGCTAGATCCCTATGTACAAGTTTCATAATCTGACTCCACCATTAACTTTATTGTTCCAATTAGCTCCATATAAGAGGGATTTCATATTTAAACATATGGGCCTTTTTCTTATAATAAAAAAAAAGAGAGAAAGGCTTGTCTGCTAAATTTAATTGATGAATTCTAAATTACAATAGCAAATTTAAGTCTCTAGTTAATTATACTCGATATCTAATAATTAATGAAGTAAGATTTTAATTATGATATATCAATTTAAATTGTATATAAGATTAAAAAATTTCATTTAATTAGTCCTAAAGGTTAATGAACCAAAATCGTAATAAGTGTGGTGGTGAAACAGGTGATAACTATTTTAAAAATTAATCAAGAGTAATAGAATTTACTTACTAATAAATTGATTAATAAATGGAATTACAAAAAGAAAAGGGCCTCCATAAACAATAATAACAACATCATGAAAAGAAAAGTTTGTTTAAGTACCGCAATTCATTGTTTAATAGATGAGTTTATAGAAGGTTTAACAAACTCGATAACATAACATTAAAATGAAAAAAAGCGTCATTTTCTTTTTTTAATGGGTCCTTTCGTATTGGATGCCATTCAGTAAAAGACTCTTCACATGTGACTGTACAAGTTACGGCAGCCCCTGCATCACTTTTGCATTAAAAAAATCATTTCTCTAAAATATTGAATGAACTTATACTTCAGTCACTGTTTATATAGTACTTGTCTCACACATCTGAAACATTGCTGAGCATTGTTCCATTGGTGGCTTCGTTTTAAACCTAGATATTGTTATTACATTCCATTAGCTTTGCTATAAAGTAATGTAACATGATTGATGCCAAGCATTTCACTTATCAGCAGAAGAACTTCTAGGATCCGCTCTAAGAGAATCGACGCATAGTTTATCATCAATTGTCTTTTTACAAATATCGTCTATCAAATCTCCATATGAATGAGCCACAAAAGCGAGAGACACAAAAAAAATCACTATCAACGTTCTCAGGAGTTTCATCTTCTTCTTTTCTTATCTTTTATGTTAAGTGTGGTGTGAAGAGCCATTCTTATAGAATGAAGTATTCATCAAATCATGCCTCTTTGGAAGTTACAAATTAAAAATCAAGAAGAGTGTTACCATTATTTTTAATAAGATATGGTAATTCATAAGCACATTAATATTAAAATTTAAAGTTGATATCTTTAAATTATTTCTTTTTCTATCAAATTTGAAAAAGTCAACTCTATTGACTTACTTTAATGTTTTTTTTATAGGGGTGATTATATCTTGACTGTTCATATAATTAATCAAGATTTAGATAGAATTATAACAAATAATTCATTAATAAAAATAATTTGCCAAAAAAAAGGTCTCAATAAGCAAAAATAAAAGGCCTCTTATGCATTTATGGTGAGAACCAAAGATTGTGTTACTTTTTTTTTTAATGAGATAATGGTAATCAAACTTAATATTAAATTATCAATTATATCTTTAAATTATTTCCGTTTCAATTTGAAAGAAAGTCAAATTCTATTGTTTACTTGATAAATTGAGAATTAAACTATTTTAGATCTCGTCATAAAATATGATTTTTTATTCTTGGAGAAAAATAAAGATAATATTAATAACCATACTTGAATAATGTAGAGACTTCTCACATAAGAATTTCGACATTAATGTGTTATAATGTCGAAAAACAATCATGCTTGACAAGATAGTTTTCCATTTACGTAGTTTTTTTTATAAATATCATTTTTTTTGCTTTGTTCATAATTAATTCATAATGATAGTAAAAAATATAGGAAATGTAACTGTGTTCCAAGTTCCAGCCGTGTGTATACGGTTTTTTCGTCTTGTCATATTTCTATACAGGTTTTCTTTTAAATGAAGAACATGTAATACTTCTCGTTTTTAAAAAGAAGGTCATTATTTTTTTAGTGTAATTAAAAAAGAATGATACTTCCATTTGACAAACACTTTAACTTCCAACTCCACATGACATGTTTAGACCACAAGATAAAGAGCATGTGGATACTTTGACATAACTTTAATTTAGAATAAAGATTAAAAAGTCTTAATTTTTTCGTTAAAAACCCGTTCAAAGGTTAAATAGACATTCTTTTTTAAACGAATGAGAGTATTCTTCATAATTAAATATAACCAAATTTATTTATTTCCTATTTTTTTTTTCAATTCTTGTGAGTTTCCATTGTATTAGTCCAAAATTGTAACTTCAATCAAAGTAAAACAAATTCATTGGTTTCTTCCAATATTCTAACGTAATTGTCCAAGTTAAGAGTTATAGAGGTCTGACAAGTTATTTTGTGACAACACTTTAACTTTAACTTTACCAGGGAATCGTTTAAGCCACAAGATAAAAGCGCATTTGATACATTGACATAACTTTAATTTAGAATCTACAGATTAAAAAGTCATTCATTTTTCTTGAAAACTCGTTTCAGTTAAACTAGACCATTCTGTTTTAAAACGAAGAGAGTACTTCATTAATAATTCAAATTACCAAAATTTATTTCTTTCGAATTTTTTTTTTGTCAATTATTTGAGGTTCCATGTTCATTCACAAACATTGTAATTCAATCCAATTTTCAAACAACGTCATTTTGTTTCTTCCAATATTCTAGCGTAATTAACCAAGTTAAGAGTTATTAGAGGTCTGACAAAATTACTTTACATTAAAGACTCAAAATTTGTATATATGGTGAAATAAAAAAGATTGTGTTATTTTCATTTTATACACAAGATTGAAACATCACCTGGACATTTGCATATATATTTTTGCCTAAAATTTAAATTCGATTAAGAAATTAATTAAGTCAAAGACAGAAAAAACTTATACAAACATATAGAATGTAGTGATGTGGCAGTTAGTTAGGAGTGAGTAACTAACTTATGATTAGTTAGTAAGCATGAAATGTGTGAACAATTTAGTTAGGCTATAACGTTTGTATATGTAGTTGTTGCCTGTATATAAAGGTGGTGTGTTCCTACTGTATTTGAGTTTTCAATAATGAAAAAAATAGTTCTTTTACTCTCAAACGGTCTAGATGATCTTCATTTCCAGCTCTAAATCCATGTGTAGATCATAGTAGGCTGAAAGTTAATGGGTATAGAGCATCCGAGATACTGTTAGACTTTTCTCCTTCCGACAAAATATCTCTGTAGTTTCGCAATTTCGATTGATATCTCATCCTCATTTCTTCTTGATCTACACATTACAAACTACAGTGAATGAGACCAGCGATATTCACCATACACTTGTGCCTCTTGTACTTCATCAACAGAAGCAGGGGTGGAAAGGCGACATCGATATATACTTGAAATGGCTAGGGCTTTGAGGTTCGAAGCAGCTGTTCCTATATCATTTTGGGGTGATTGTGTTAGTTACAGCTGTTCCTTAAGAACAGGAACTTTCTAAATGTGCTTGGCAATAATCCCCGTATGAAAATATATTTTTCAACCTCCCCTTCACTGATAATCTTAGCGGTGGTTGGGTGCTTAGCCGATGTGTTAATGTCCATAATAGGACAGTTTGTTGCAAGAGGCTTTACTACTGTGTTCATGGGATAGTCAGCTACTAAGAGGCACAATCTATGATATGCATTACCAGAGGTATTTATACAGGGGTGTGTTTTTCATGAGTCTATTTTCCTTTCAAACAAATGACTGTCAGTAAAGAATCCCATCTGTTCTGTTCTAGATTTTCTTACTAATTTCACCCATACCTATTTTCGCCAAACAATACCACTTTATCCTTCCCTGCAGATCTCTTGTTTCTTTACTGCAGATGCTTCTTGTTCAACCACTTTTCATACCTTGAGGACAATCTCAAAGACAGAAAATTCCCCCAAAAAATGGTCACTGACTATGTAGTTAACCAGTGGCTCTCATATGTCTATTATCTATGCATGATTCATTATATCTGCTTATGCTGGTGTTAACTGCTCACACTCTGACATAGAGCGTCGACTTACGTGAGGCATCAAAGAGAAAGATGGATTTTTGCTACAACAAGCAAAACTGCTCTTGAGGAAATGGTCTGGGACACGTTGAGTACGCCTGGCAGCATGGCATAGGTGCTAAATGGGTTTTCCAGATTAAAGTATAGGCTGATGGAAAGGTTGAAAGATTCAAAGACAGATTGGTTGCCAAAAGGTTAGCAAAAAAGAGGACATCGATTACCAGGACACTTTTTCTACGGTTGCTAAGATGGTGACGGTTGAGGTCTGTTCTGCAATTGCACCATCTAGACATGGGAATATCTTATCAAATGCGTGTAACACTGCCTTTCTTCAGGGCGATTGTAGTGAAGGTTATATGCAGATTTAGGTTCACGAGGAGGGTTCTATCTAAAGGTTTGTAGGTAAGAAATCACTGTATGGCTTAAACAAGCCTCCGCAGTGAATTTGAAAACTCACCAGTGGTCATGCATGATTTGGATTTATTCAAAGTCATTTGATGCTCCTCTTACCTCTAACTATGGTTCCTGACATTTACATCATCATTGCTATGTTGATGACCTTTTGATCACTGGTTCATACTGATATCTTCAGTTACGCGGGTCCAAGTGCAACAAAATTTAAGATGAAAATCATGGACATTTGTGATTTTTTTTCTGAAATTTTCAGACTGCTTTGGAATTTGTTGAAATCAACGGAAATATTCATGGAATGATTGCTTGATTCAGGCAAGGGGGAGCTAAACTACATCTACCCCCTGATTTCAACCAAAAACCTACTTCCTAGGGAGGGTTGATGTGTCTACAGGATGCACAACTGATGCCCCCCCCCAAAATGCTAGAAGACCAGGTGGATATCAAAGGATTGGTAGGCGATATATATCTAACCCATGATAGAACTGAAATTCATACATTGTGTCCAGGTCTAAGTCAATTCATGCACAAATAGGAATCACATATGCATGTGCGATCAATGAGTCATAAATATATCAAGAAGGCCCAGGTTATTAGCCTGCATATGGTCCTCAAAAAATTTATCAGCTATTTGCATATTGCGACTCGGACTGGGCAACATGTCCAAAAACCAGAAAATTTGTTACAGGTTATATGGTTAGATTTGGACCTTCTTTGATTTCATGGATATAAAAGAAGCAAGAGACAATTTCCAGAAGTTCTGTAGAGGCAGAGCTCAGAAGCATGGCATCGACAGTGGCAGAGTTGTCTTGGCTAACATGACTTTTCAAAGAATTAGGAGTTTCAATTACACAACCCATTGATTTACATTGTGACAGCAAGGCTGCCATACAAATAGCAGCAAACCAAATATTTAATTAAGTATCCTATTACTTGTATCTACATGAGATCTAAGTAATGTGGAACTGTGGAGGGAATCCATTCATCACCGTTTATGAAATTTCTAACTGTGAAATTTGATACAATTCTGGGATCATTAGTAGTTGATGCCCACTTGACACGTCTCTTTGTATCTGCACCAACTCTTTTATTCTGATATTCCAAATAGTATGGCTGAACTATAGGCATATTTCCAAATTCTATCCACCCTTTGTGATCTACGAATATATCTATGTACTCTGCATAATGACCGTACGTGAAAAATTTCCCCATGGCCGACCTAAGTACATAGCTACATTATCTTCTGCGTCTGGAGTTGCCAATTTCAACGTGCAATTCTGCAATACGAGTCCTGTTTGTCCATTATGATTTCTCTGTTGTGCTGTGATGACGACGTATTGACCTTTTAGTGGCTTGCGTATTTCAATCAAACAACTTTGAAACAATGCAGTTGCATCACCACAAATGAAATCGATGGTGCCCAAAATTACACATTCTCTGTAGAACTGTTTGTCATTGTGTGTATATACGGTGTCTTGAAAACTATCAAACTGACACCTATAGAAGGTGGTGCACTCGGCAGATGCCCTTAAATCTACCGCTTGATAGTTCACAGCTCCAGCCGTGTTCCGAAATGCAATGTCTTGCGCAATGAAGCCTCTTCCATCCACCCCTTTAAAAAAACATCATGTCAATGATATAATATACATATATTTCTACCGTTAATTTGAGCTATTTATGTGAGAATTCATTCTTACACTGGGTCGCAGATCGTACGGTTCATATTTCCACCTTACTAACTCTATTCCTTTATTATTGTTCTGTCCATTCCTTCTCCAAGAAAAACAATGTTGGTTTTCCACGAGTCGATTTGGACATATTCTTCATAAATTCCTTGTTTGATTTGAATATAGTATAGTGAAATACTATTATTCGGACACGCAAATAAAGCAGCCATTATACTACTATAATTCCCGGACCCGTCCTTTGCTACAATAACATTTGGTGGATGTGAAATATTTTGACATCCGACGTATTCTAATATCAATAGTAAAAAAGTAACGATAATCGGAAAAAAATTGAATGAACGTAAAATACCAAAAACTTGATTTTCTTCGAGTTGACTCATTTTTTTTTAAGCAAAAAATGTAGAAATGATCTATTGCTTAATGTTTATGCATGGCATTTAAACTATCAAGTTGTCATCTGTAATATAATTTTTGGATCTGGAGGAAGGACATTATGAAAAGCTAAATGAGATATTGTCTAGTACTAATAAATTGAAACCCAAATTTGCTTAGTTGAAACTTTTACACTCCAACAGCTTAATTTAAAATCAATTACATTTAATACTACATATAAGAAAACAAATCACACCAAATTTAAGTGAAAAAATCAAAGTTAACTCCGAACATTGCAATATAAGAGTATATAAACTACACTCAATTATTGCAAAAAGGTTATATAAATATGAAAAGTGGGGGGATATACAACTATTTGTTGTTTAGATATACAAATGTATGATTCTTTTTGGTTTTAATTCAAATTCAATGTTAGAAAGTTATTTAATAATTGATATACCATAAACTCCTTTTGTTTAAACTTAAAAGTGCTTCCAGAAATTGTTTTCATGGCATGCGATTTCTTAAATGAACTCTTATCATAGATAATTTTTTTAAAAAAAATAAATATTAATCAGTTATATCTGTTTATTTTAAGTTTTAAAGTTATATTTGGTTAAATTTAATGTAATAGTATAAGTGGGATTGATTATGAATATATTTTAATGTTAAGGCCATTAATTTTTTATTATATGTGTCTTCAATACTAATTTTGCTTTATTTGTATAAACAACAAATTAAATTTGAGTTTTTAATACTCATTTTGCTTTATCTAGCTTAACAAACTCAAAATAATACTTTTAAAACCAACACAAATACATTCTCTACTACTAATTCTAATAATAAGTAAAACAAACAAATAGAATAAAAAAGAGATTAAAAGTAAATCGTAAAATTTCATTCTATTAAAATTTAATTCATAACAAGTTAATATAATTCGATAAAAAAACCCCATTTTAATTTAATGAGATTCGAAGCCCGATTTTATTAAATAAAGGTATGTGTGTGTATATATATATATATAGATATTATATCTATATATATATCATATATACTATATATATATATTATATATTATATATAACTTGTTCTTAGTAAATTTTAATGAATGAAAGTTACCTTACTAATATTTTTGTCCATTATGTGTGTGTTATTATTGTAATAAATATAGAAGGAATGTAGGTGTGGTTAGAGGTGTTTATTGATTATTGTAATTGATAATTTTTTTCTTATGTAATGAACAAGATATGGTTAGTCTTATCGTGGCTATGTGAAGTGATTTATTAATGTTATATGGCGAACCACTTTTAATTTTTTAAAAATCTAATCTGTAGTAGTTTGATTAGTAGAACATGATTGTATTTATTTTGTATGAATTGTGTCTTACTTGATTGACTGTTCTTATATGGCAGGTGTATCAATGATTTTATGAAATTATATTTATATGAAAGATGTACTGAACTGCTGCATTAATTTGTAGATAATGTGTATGAATTGCATGAAAATGAAATGTATATAGCAGTGTATGTATAATTTTTTTTATGAAATTATATATAAGTTAAAAGGACTAATGTAGTTTTACCATATTTTATAGAGAAGAAAGAACAACACATTTGTCTTAAGTATCAACATGAATGTGTTTGGATCTATTGACCTTTCCGCGGTCTCACGACAAGTCAACAATTTTTTATAGGAAATACCTTTTGTTTTAATGATGTACACACTATTAAAAATCCAATGTTAGTTGTTACGCCATATTTTTTGCTTGAAACTGAAACTGACAGAGATGACTGTTGTCATAAACGTAAATGGTAAGAGTAGGTTGGACTAAAAAATTTTCAGTAACGATCTGCACTCTGATCAATTTCTGATTTTGTTTCAAATCATCTGTTCCAAATTAGAATTATTGCAGTTTATTGGTTCATATTAAGTTGAGAGATTATAGCATTAACAAAACCCTTAAGAGTAGGCGCGCAATATGATGTCCTCCATCTGAAAAGAATATTTACCTGTTTTCACCCATTAAAAATATATTTGGTATAACAGAATACATATAATTGCATAAGTAATGCAGGCACACTTCATTCACATGTAAAGACATTTCAAGACCTATTAAATACTTAAATTAACTTTAAAAGGATTGTCCATTCATAAAATAAAATTTGATAAAATTTCAATGACAATTGTTAAACTTTCTATCATCACAAGAAACTAATACTAAACAAAAAAAAAGAACAAGAAAGAATACAATCATACAAAATTCCATACACAAATATATCACAGTTCCATTTCAATGCCAAACAAAAAACATATATTAATTTCAACAAAAACCAAATTTCATTACATAATTAATACAAGTTTCGTATAAGTTCATATACGATCAAGAAACTTATCATACTTCAACGGTCACAGATGATAACTACTATTTTTGACTTAGTGACTGAACACGGTACCATCAAATTTCCATTTTTCTCTATTTTGTTATAAATCCGTATATGCGAATTTTTCAGGTGATGGAAAACGTCAAAACACACATACCATGTACGTGTGATTTTTTCAAAAGACGGGATATAGAATATCAATCGCTATTTCATTCTAAAAAAACAGTGTTAATTATATATGCATAAGATAAAATGACCAAAATCAATGAAAACAAATGTTCTCCATGTAAATCAACAATTCATAATAAAAAACCACTGATGAATTCTACTCTTCACCATGTTTAATTAATATCGAAAAAATGTTCTCCATCACAGCAAAACCAATTTTTTTCCAACGCCAAAATTCTTCAATTACTAAAAACATCCGAATTGATATATCAACAAATTGTGAAAAGAAAGAATGTGAAATTGGGGGGGGGGAGGAAACAGTTGTACGTTGATTCAATTTGTTAGAGGCTTTTTAAGAATTAAATCAACATTTAATCGCATTTAAACTAATTTGAGAGATTGAAGCAACTAGCTACTACGAAATTTTTAAAATTTCCTTAAAAAGGTGCTAATAAATTAACACCAATTAATTAGCCATTTCCCATTGATATTTTGTCCATCTTTTCTCTTAAATTTTGAAACAAAAAATTTTTAATTATTGAATTAAACGTCTATATATTCTTAAATCAAACATGCTATAGCTTGAGATATGACTGGATTCTTGAAAATACAAACTCTAATGCTATATCTGTTGTTAAAAATATTATATTATAAAAATGTTGATATACCTATTTAACAATTTTATTAACTCTACTCCACTCATAACTTTAGTTTTTCCATTAGCTCATATAAGGGGATTTCAGATTAAACATATGGGCCTTGTCTAATCATAAAAAAGAACAAGGCTTGTCTCGTTTAATTTTAATTGATGAATTCAAAATTTACAATAGAAAAAAATTTAAGCTTCTCTAGGTAGTGTACCGATCAACTAATTAAGAAGTAGATTTTTCCTTATGATAATCTCAAATTTAAATTTAATATAGATAAAATAATTTCATTTAATTATCCTAAATTAATGAACAAAAGACGTAATAAGTGCTTGTTGGTGAATGGTGAAACTATTTATGTTAAATTCATCACGATGAGCTAGAATTACTAATCACTAATTGATCATCAATGAATTTACAAAAAGACAAGGCCTCAATAACACTAAATACCAACTCATGACAGAAACCGTTTGTTTCAGACCGACAATGATTGTTACTTAGCTGAGTTTATAGCCGGTTAAACAACTCGATAACATTAACATAAAATGAAAAAACGCAGTTCATTTTCTTTTTTTTAATGGGTCCTTTCGAAATGGATGCCATCAGTAAAAGACTCTTCACATGTGACTTGTACAAGTTTTACGGCAGCCCCTGATTCACTTTTGCATTAAAAAAATCATTTGCGTCTAAAAGTTAATTGAAGTTATAAGTTCAGTTACTGTGATTAGTAATTGTCTCGACCAAATTGAATGCAGTGCTTGAGAATTGTTCATTGGTTTGCTTCTTAAAACTAGATATTGATTATAAATATCCGTTAGCTTTGACTAAAGATTTAATTGTAACATGATATGTGCAAGCCTTTTTAGTCAGAGACAGAACCTTCTAGGATCCCAGTCTAAGAGATCGACGCATGTTTATCAATCAATTGTCTTTTTACAAATATGTAATAAATCTCCAATGAATGAGCACACAAAGCGAGAGACACGAAAAAAATCATATCAATTTTCTCATGAGGTTCATTTCGCTTTTTTCTTATATTGAGGTAAGTGTGGTGTGAAGAGCCCCCCCTTCTTATAGAATGAAAGTATTCATCAAATCATGCCTCTGTTGCTGTACAACTTAAAATCAGAAGATGTGTTACCATTATTTTTATAAGATATGGTAAAGCAAATTAATATTCACTTAAGTTGATATCTTTTTAAATTTTTTCCTTGTCTATCAAATTGAATAAGTCAAACTCTAATGCGGCTTACTTGAATGTCATTTGTATGGGTGATTATATCTTGAGGTTTATATAATTAATCAAGATTTAGCATAGAATTATAACAAATAATTCATTAATAAAAATAATTTGCCAAAAAAGGTCTGAATAAGCAAAAATAAGGACATCTCAAAAAGGTGTTGTAAAAAGAAAAGCAACTTTAAAAGGCCTCTTATGCATTTATGGTGAGAACCAAAGATTGTGTTACAGTTTTTTTAATGAGTAATGTAATCAAAAAGTATAAAATTATAATTTAACTTTAAATTATTTTCGTTGTCAATTTTGAATAAAGTCATCAATTTATGGTTTTTTACTTTGATAAAATGAAATTAAATTATTTAATGAAGCTAGTCATCAAATATTTATAATTTTTTTTTTGCTTGGAGAAAATAAAAGATTAATTATTAATAACCATAGATTGAATATTAGCAAAATTATCCATAAGCCATTTTCGGACATTAATTTGTTATTATGTAGAAAAAAATTGCCCTGACTTGTACATGCTCAGACGGTAGTATGTGGTCGACCATCACTTCTGTACCCTCGTTAGGCTATGGTACTTCTGTCTCTATTGTAAATATATTATATTTGTTGCTTTTTTTGTTTCTTAATTAATAATTAATTAATAATGCTTAGTCAAAATATAAAAAAATGTAAACATGTTTCAAGTCCAGCAGTTGATACTACTAGGTTTTCTTCTGGTCATAATGTGTATACGGGTTCTTTAAACGAAGGAGAAATGTAATACTCTCTCGGTTTCAAAAGATATTTTTATTTTTTTTAGTTTGATTAAAAAGAATGATCTCTTTCATTGTTTGACAACACTTAACTTTAACTGAAGTGAATTTTTAGACCACGAGATTATGAAAGAGCATTTTGATACATTTGTGCCCAAAACGTAATTTAGAATTACAGATTAAAAAGTCAGTCATTTTTTCTTCAACTCCGTTTCAAGTTAAACTAGACATTCTTTATTTAAAGGAGAAGTAATTCATTCATAATCAAAGTATAACCAACATTATTATATATTTTTTTTGTAATTTATTTGAGGTTTCATGTATTATTCACAAACAATGTAATTCAATCAAATATTAACAATATTGTGTGTATCCAATATTCTAACGTAATTGACCACGTGAAAGAGTATAGAGGTCTGATTGACAAAGTACTTTAACATAAAGACTACAATTTGTATCTAGTGAAATAAAAAAGAGTGTGTTATTTTCATTTTAGCACACATTGAAACAGAACCTGGACATTGCATATATATTTTTCCCTAAAAGTCAAATTCGATTCAGAAATAATAAGTCAAGATAGAAAAAAACTTATAAACATATAGAGTAGTGATCTGGGCAGTAGTTAGGAGGGAGTAACTAAACTTCTGATAGTTCCGTAGCATGAAATGTTAGTGACAATTAGTTAGTAACTAATTTTTGTATATGTGTTTTAGGCCATTGTATATAAAGTGGTTGTTAGTTATTACTGTAGTTTTAGTTTTCAATAATGAACGATAAGTTTCTTCCTCTCAAACTGTCTCGATTGAATCCATGTTTTTCAGCTCGAATCCATGTGTGATCACATGGTTTAGTGAAGGGTATAATGGTAATCAGAGCATAGATATACGTTTACTTTCTACTTCCGTAAAATATCTCTGTAGTTTCGCAATTTCGATTGATATCTCATCCTCTTTTCTTCTTGATCTACACATTACAAACCACAGTGAATGAGACCCAAGGGACTATTCACCAAACCACTTGTGTTTGTACTCCTCAACAGAATGCAGGGGTGGAAAGGCAGGAAAGGCGACTCGTAGTATACTTGAAAATGGATAGGGATTTTGAGGTTCGAAGGCAGCTCGTCCTATTATCATTTTGGGGGGGTTAGGTTAGATTGTGTTCTTACAGCTGTTCACATAATAAACAGGATACCTTCCTCTGTGCTTGGAAAATACAATCCCGTATGACATAGATTTTAATACTCCTTCACTTGATATGGTTGGGTGTTGGGTGGTTGCTTAGCCTATGCTGGTTAATGTCAATTTGAAGGGACAGTTGTTGCTAGAGCTTTACCACAACTGTGTTCGGGATATTCAGCTACTAAGAAGAGTCACAACTCATGATATTTGCATTCCAAGAGGTTATTTTATAACAGGGATGTTGTTTCATGAGGCTATTGTTTCTTTTCAACCAATGACTGTCGTAAAGATACCTGTTTCCTGTCTAGATTTTCTTATGATTTTCACTTGCCTAATTCTTGAGCTCAACTACCACTCTATTCCGTCACTGCAGATCCTCTGTGTCTTAGCTGCAGTTGATATGTTCAACCAACTTTTCATACCTTTGAGACAATCTCAAAGACAAAAACATTCCACCAAAATGGTTCATGACTATTGTAGTTAACAATTGTGTTAGCATATGTCTTATTATCAGTTATGATTCATTATTCCTGCTTATGCTGAGTGTTTAAAGGTTACACCTCTGACAGAGCGCCTAAGATTACGTTGATTGGAGGACCACCAAAGATGAACGATAGATTCTGGCTATGCAGCAGGAAAAATATGCTCTCTCTGAGGATAATGGTACTTGGACATTCGTGGATTTTACCTCTGGAAAGCATTATGTATAGTGCAAATGGGTTTTCAGATTTAACGTCTAGGCGGATATGGAAAGGTTGAAAGATTCAAATGCCAAATTGGTTGCCCAAAGGTTAGCCCAAAAAGAGGGCATCGATTACCAGGACACTTTTTCTATGGTTGCTAAGATGGTGATGGTGAGCTCTGTTCTTGCAATTGCACCATCTAGACACTGGAATATCTTTCAAATGGACGTGTACAATGCCTTTCTTCAGGGCGACTTAGTAGAGGAAGTTTATATGCAGATTTATGGTTTCACCGAGGTTCTATCCACAAGGTTTGTAAGGTAAAGAAATCATTGTATGGCTTAAAACAAGCCTCCCGATAGTGGAATTTGGAATCACCCGTGCCTGATTGATTTGGGAACTTTATTCAAAGTTCATTTGATTACTCTCTTCTTTTAATCTAAACTATGTGGGTCCCCTGCCATACCATCATCCTTTGTCTATGTTGCTGGACCTTTGATACTAGTTTAATACTGTATTCTTCAGTGTACGCGGGTCAAGCTTGCAGACTGCAACAAAAATTAAGATGAAGATCTGGCCATTGGCGATTCTTCTGGTTCTTGAATTTTCCGAAATGCTCTGGAATTTTGTTGAATCAAGGAAATATGCCTGATGATTGTTGATTACAGGGCAAGGGGAGCCTAACCTGATCTACACCCCTTACTTTCAACCAAAAAACTTACTTCATTGAGTTTACTGTGTCTCAGGATGGCACAACTATGGAAAGGCGGAAGACCCAGGTGGCTATCAAAGAGATGGTAGGCAGACAGTATATCTCACATGACTAGACCTGACATTAGTCATACGTTGTCCAGGCTCGAAGTCAAGTATGCCAAACCTAAGGAATCCTAAGAGCAGGTGCACCCGCCTAAGCGATCAGAGGTCAATTTCAAGATATTCAAGAAGGCTCCAAGGTTTATCCTTGCATATGTCATCAACAACATTTTTGAGTCTTTGCATATTGCGACTCGGTACGGGGCAACATTGTCCACAAACCGGGAAAGCGGTTAACGGGTGTTTAAGGTTAGATTGGACCTTCTTTGATTTCATGGAAAGAAAAGAAAACAGAAGACATTTAAGATAGTTCTGCAGGAGGCAGAAGTTCAAAAGCATGGATCGACAGAGTGGCAGAGTTGTCTGGCCTAACATGATTCAAAAAAATTAGGGAGTTTCAATTACACAGCGCCCAGTGATTACAGTGTGTCTCTGTGACAGGAAGGCTTGCCATATTAATAGCAGAAACCCAATATTAATAAAGTTATCCTATACTGTATCTACATGAGATCTACGTAAGGTGGAATGTGGGGGAATCCATGTCACGGTGATGGAAATTTCTAAACTGTGAAATTTGATACGATTTCTGGATCATTAGAGTTGAGGACCACTTGAAACGTACTTCTTGTATCTGCACCAACTCCTTTTATTCTGATATGCCAATAGGTATGGCTGAACCCCATATTTATAGGCATTATTCCAAATCTATCCACCCTCGGTGATTTACGAATATGTCTAGGAACTCTACAAAATACAGTACGTGAAAAAATTTTCCCCATGGCCGACCTAGTACATAGCACCGTCTCTTCCTGCGTGTGGAGTTGTGGATGTTGCAACTTTCAAAGTGACTTCTGCAATACGAGTCCTTGTTGGTCCATTATGGTTTCCTCGGTTGTGCGTTGATGACGACGTATTGACCTTTTTAGTTGGCTTCCGTTTCTCAATCAAAATAATTTGACACACTGCAGTTGCATCACCACAAATGAAATCGATGGTGGTGCCCTAAAATTACAATTCTCTGTAGAATGTTGCCATAATGTGACTAGACGGGTCTGAAAACTTAAACTGACACCTATAGAAGGTGGTGCACTCGCAGATGCCCTTTAAATTTACCGCTTGATAGTTCACAGTTCCGCGTTGGTCGAATGCACGTCTTGCGCAAAGAAAGCCTCTTCCATCCACCCTTAAAAAAAACATCATACAATGATTATAACTATAAAGACTTTCTACACGTTAATTGAGCTATTATGTGAGATCATCTTAACCACTCGTAGCAGTATCAGTCACGTTCTATTCCACCTCCCGCACTCCTACCTTTCCTGTTATTAGGTCTGTCCCATCCCTTCTCCAAGGAAAACCAATGTTGAATTTCCACCGAGTCGATTTGGACATATTCTTCATAAATTCCTTGTTTGATTTGAATATAGTATAGTGAAATACTATTATTCGGACACGAAAATAAAGCATCCATTATACTACTATAATTTCCGGACCCGTCCTTTGCTACTATAACATATAGAGGATGTGAAATATTTTGACATCCTCCTTATTCTAATATAGATAGTAAAAAAGTAACGATAATCGAAAAAAAATTGAATAAACGTAAAATGTCGAAAACTTGATTTTCTTCGAGTTGACTCATTTTTTTTAAGCAAGAAATGTAGAAAATGATCTATGACTTTCTGTTGGTATGCATGCATTTCAACAACTATCAAGATGTCATCGTATATATAAATTTTGGAGGAAGGAAAGGAATATGCAAAGATAAATGAGATATGTGTCTAGTACTACTAAATTGAACCAATGTGATTAGTTGAAACTTTACACTCATAGTAATTTAAAATCAATAAATTAAATTACTTTAAATACATAAGAACAAAATCACAAAAATTTAACGAGTGACACATAAAGTTAATATAAACACATTTGCAATATTAGGAGTAATATAATACACTCAAACTATCTGCAAAAAGGTATATAATATGAAAGTGGATATACAAAATCTTCTGTTGTGTGTAGCATTATAAAGACTGTATGCTTCTTTTGAGTTTTAAGTTTCAATTCATATTCATGTTAGAAGACTTTAATTTATTATATTTATAACCATAAACTCATTTTAAAAAAAATTGTTTACATAAATGTTTTATGGCATGCGATTTCTTATTGAAACTCTTATCACAGGATAAAAATTTTAAACAAAAAATCAAAAATTTAATCTGTTATATTGTTATTTTAAGTTTTTTTACATTATATTTGATAAATTTAAGGTAATAGTATAAGTGTTGGGATTGATTGGGATTGATTATTAATAGCATTGTACTATTAAGCCATTAATTTTTGATTATATCGTGTCTTCAATACTAATTTGCTTATTTGGACAACAACAAATTAAAGTTTGAGGTTTTAATCTCATTTTGGTTTATCTAGCTTAACAAACGCAAACATAATAATTTTAAGCCATACACAAATACATTCTCTACTACTATTTCTAATAATAATCAAAAAACAAATAGAATAAAAGATATTAAACGTAAATGAACAACATTATATTAAAATACTCATAACAATTTAATAGGATAATTATAATACATTTTAATGTTAATTAGATTAGAGCCTCGATTGCTTATAAATAAAATGTGTGTTGTGATATATATATATATATCTATATAATATTATCTATTCGATATAATCTAATATATAATCATTTAACTGTTCTTAGTAAAGTTTCATAGAATGAAGTTACATTTACTCATATTTTTTTCTATTTATTTGTTTGTTGATTATAAGAAATAATAGAAGGAGAATTTAGTTGTGGAAGGTGGTTAGTTGATTATTTAATTGATCCTTTTTGTATGTATGCATAGTATATGAGTTATGTATTCATCGTGTATGAGTGAATTTACCACTGTTATTGAGAAAATTTTATTTTTTTAAAAAGCTAATATGTATTAATTGCGAATATGTTATGAACTGATGTATTTATTTTGTTAGAATTGGTTCTTAATCGTAAATTGAACTGTTTTTAAGTATAATTATATTTATATACCATAAAACTAATTTTAAAAAAGTGCTTCCATAAAATTGTTTATGCATGCGTTTCTAAATTAAAATCTCTTGATCATAGATAATTTTTTAAAAAAAGGGAGAGGAAGCAGGTAGAGCGGGGGAGTGGAAGGGGGAAAGGGAGAGGGGGAGGGAAAGGGAAGGGAACTAGGAGAAGGGAGGGAGGAGGAAGAGAGGTGAAGGTGAAGCCAGGAAGAGGGGATGAGAGGGGGCGGCAATAGAGGGGGGGGAGGGGGAGCACAAGGAAAGGTGAAGGGGTGAAGACGCAGGGTGCGGGAGCGAGTGATACAAACGCAAAGACGGAAGGGGAGAAACCAGACACAAAGACAGGCGCGAGACGAGTGAGGAAGAATAAGCAAACAAACAAAGACAGAAAAAGAGAGGAGGAAAGGGAGAATCCTTCTATTAAAATACTCATATATATTAGATACATTTAATTTATTAGATTTAGAAGTCCGATCTTATTAATTAAATATAAATTAATATATATATATTATATATATATATCAAGAATAATAATGTGTCGCTGTCAAAATAAAAAAAATATTGAGATTGGGGTTTAAATTTGAAACTCCTTCATTCAAATGGACATCAATTACCAGTGCGTCAAAGACAAAATTTTTGTCAAGAGTGTTTAATTTTAAATATATACTCTTTAACTATAGAATTTGACATATATATACAACATAATTTTCCGAAAAATGGTGTCCAATTAGACACCTCGGGTGGTTGTGGCTACGCCACTATATACTAGTGTACACATGATGTATAACTATGTATCAACCACATGTAGAGTTTTTAAAAATTGAGCTTCATAGCTCTTCAATATGTAGATTTCAATAGACATAAGCTCAAATCTTCTTCAAAACTATTTAAATATTGTTATGATCTTTTTGTATTACTTTAAAAAAAATTTATATGTTATTCACTTGAAACTATTAACGTTAGCAACAAGTCAGAAATTTTCCATCGGGACATCGCTAGCTAGAATAGTAAATGGAGGTTTTGCTTAAAATTGATTTTTAAAATAACAATTACGGAATGAATAGTCATTTTATTTAATTTGTCCTTAAAATAATACAATCGAATCAAAAGTGCTAACAATCAAATCGATAAATGTATGCTATATTTAATTTAATTATTTTAATGTAAATTTGATTAAACTAATTCACTTCGGCTTTGATTTTAACTAAAAATCCACCAAACCGAACCTTAATGTTCTTTCTATTTTTATTCATGTGTCCCAATTTTCTCTTCAGCTTAGTTTGAAAAAAAATTTCACATTTTTATATTTAGTAAATGTGATTCGGGTAAAATTATTAAATAGAATTTTTTTTAATGATATCAAAATGAGTAAATTTTAGGTTTAACAAATATAAAAATCATATTTGTATGCTATAACTATGATTTGTATAATTGTGCACCTATTAATCTGTAATTTGGTCATATACTATACATAAAATTGTCTTTGTATATACGGTGATACCACCAGAACTTACGAAAACATAGAGTTCAGTAATTGGATAGATTAAAAAAGGTACACAATATATATACCCGAGATATTAATAGCCTAGAGAGAGATATATCAGATAAGCCGATATAATATCTATTATTATATATACCACACACACTCACACATCATGTATACTAGAACTTTAGGTCATATTGGTATATTGTCGCACTATACATTATGAGTACTGCTAACAAAGTTGTAAACCGTGGTGATGAGCAACACCATATGCAGATCGACATGGTATATTTAGTGAGTAGGTAAGGTCCTGGGTTCTTACAATTAATTTTCGTACTAACAAATTAAATTTATGGCTATGGTAGATACAATTTACTTTGAATTAATTAGTTTTGTATTTATATAATTTTTCCTATTAACAATCTATTATGTAGAATCATGTAGTAAAGCTGCCCCCAAAAAAGGGTCGCACAAGTTGTGGCCAGAATTTGAAGGGCTAGGGTGGGCGGTCCCTTCATTTGGTAGGGCTTGAAAGTGCTCAACTCAATCCAATCCTAGAAGGGTCGAGGCCTGGGGCGGGCTAACCCTTTTATTTTTTTCAAACTTATCAGTTGATAACATCAAGAAAATAAGAAGATTTTCGAATCAAATATGACAAACAATGGTGTTGTCCCAATAACATTAACAAAAAAATCTGGTGTAATTAAAATGTATCTTGTATACGCAAGATATAAAAGAGTAACAAACAAGATGGAGAGAGGCGAGGGCGTAAGATTTGTCTATGTATATTAAATACATGCGAATCTACTTTAATAGACTGTAACTAAAACAAATTAGCCTAATTTTGAGTCTATATATTCTAAGATGCATGTATATATTTTGACGTACCAAAATCTATTAAGATTCATGATATTACAACATATTGTATATTTAAGTATTTAGATTATATACTGGTGAGATTATTGCAAGTTACTCTCAAATAAAAAAGTGTTGAACCAGGACGACCGGGCCAAGGACTTATATGGTCAGTATGAAAGTCTAGTTTTAAGGTGAAGTGAGAAATATTATCATAATCTTACCCTAATAACATGTTGGATTGGATTGACCCCATAGGCTAAGCCTGTTTTAACGGCTCTACATATAAGTATCACGTAGGATTATTAAAAGTGATGATATGATATGATATAAAAAAAAGGCTGAACTCATCGGCAGCCCCTTAAATTTGACATCAATTTTTACTTAGACACCTCAAGTAGACTTTGTTCATTTTAAACACTTCAAATAAGGGTCCACTATGTCATTTTGACACCTTTTTGTCAATCAGCAACATATAACGTGTCGTGTAATACATTGTGGCTGGTATGATGCCCAAACTTTAAAAGTGCATGTGCAGTGACTGTTAAAAATAATAATTTTAAAATAAACTATTAAAAAATAACTAATTTTTCAACAAAATATAATAAATAAAATTATTGTTTTCTACCATCCCACCCCTACCCATTTGTCATACGTCCCTTTTGCCTCCCCAACTCTACAATCATTTTCTTGATTCTTCTTCCAATTTTTTTTTAAAAAAAAATCATTAAATTTTAGATTTTTAAAAAAAAATTATATATGACATTCTTCTAGCTTTTTTGGGAAAAAAAATGTATGTCTTGTTCTAAAAAATCTTTCAAAATTAGTGTGATGATTTTTAAAAATTTTATTTTTATAAACGTTTTTAAAATTAGTGATAATTTTTTCTTCATATTTTGTAAGTGTTTTTATCATGAATTTTCCGGGGGGAAAGTGGAACAAGTGGTAGGGCTAAAAAGTGAACAAGAAGAAGGAAAAAAACCAAAAAAAAAAACCTCACGCGCTCAAAATGGCTGCAACACACACAATATGTCAAGTCAGCAAAAAGTATCAAAATGACAAAGCTAGAGTCAACATAAGGTGTTTAAAATAAATAACGTCTAATTAAAGTATCTATGTGAAAATTGATGACAAGCTTTTAGGAGAGTTATGATACATTTGTCCAATAAAAAAAAGGGAACCATTGTATATATAGCAAACTCAATACTAAATTACAGAAATAGCGAGGGTTGATTAATTGTTCCATAGCAAACGTTGGCAAAAATTTTGCAAAATTTTACCTTCAAATATCCGGCAGAAAAAGAAAAAAGGCCAAAGAATTTACAATCTGTGAACTAATACAATTGCAGTACAAAATCAAATTTCTAGCTTATACAACAGAAGGTGATATATTGTGTTTCTGGTTGCGTATAAAGACGAGAGAAAAACCTATATCTGTCTTGCTATACACTTATACATTATGCAATATAACCATGACATTTCATCCGATTCAACTGTATGCCAAAAACTAATTATACAATTGCAGCGAAATAGGCCAGCGACTTAGATAATTAAGCCAGCGAATTTACACTTGTATATGTTAGCAAAAGTATACAGTTTTTATGTTTGTTATGGAGCGCTGTCATTTATGCAAAGTTTGTCTATAGCATACAAATATGAATTTTTTATTTGCTGAAAGTTGTCAAAAAAAAAAAAAGTATGACAGTATGGACAAATAGGACCCTTTTATGATTACATAATTTTCCCCATTAATTTGTTATGATTCTATTCGGGTCGGGCCTAGGAAACGGGTCATAGATGACACAAGTTATCCTTAGGGTTTTACGACCATTGTCTTCTTCGCGAACCTAAATTCTCTCATTGTCAGTCGTCGCTAACTCACCATGACTGCTCAATCTCAAGAAGAAATCTTAGCCGCTCATCTGGAACAACAGAAGATTGAAGTAATTCTCTTCCTCTTGCAACTAGACATAAAGTTCTGAAATGTTTGATTTTGAAGTTCTATAGAAATTTGACTTAATTTTATAGTTTGATTGTATCTACTGTGATTTGTGTATTGTTTGATTTTTTTTTGTTTTACTGATCTGATTTGCTAATCTTGTTGATGTTCATTGTTATTTCTTCTTCTTGAGATGAATTGGGATCTACAAAAAAAAATATAGAATGAGCACAAAAAATTTGATGATTTACTTTGTAGATGATCTTTTGTTAGAAAGTTTGAATCTTTTAAGGCTGTTGTTAATAGACCACTCTTTTTTTGCTTAATTGGTGACTCACCATACTGGGAGATGAGGGATGCTTACTATCCGAGCAACTCCCTCTTGTTGAGTTTGCTTTGGAAGCTACTAGTTTAGATGAGATGTTTTTTT
The DNA here is from genome assembly GCA_027704765.1 of Solanum habrochaites. NCBI lineage: Eukaryota > Viridiplantae > Streptophyta > Magnoliopsida > Solanales > Solanaceae > Solanum > Solanum habrochaites. The sequence goes on from JAKWJA010002498.1 coordinate 64,153,519, forward strand.
GTGTGTGGAAGAGACTAACTAGTTCATTACGAGACATGATCAACAATATCTTTAAGGGAAAGTTTGAGTTTTTTGAGGTGACTAATAGAGTGACTTCCTAGTGTTTTCCATTGTGATTTGCAAGGTAATTTATAATTTAGAGATTTTTTTTTTGGTGAACTATGACGAAAATTGCAGTTGCCTTTTGATTTCCAGCTTGTTATTGTTGTGAGGGAGATCTTAAGGCAGTAACTAGGAAATTATAAAGAGGAGGAAAACAAACGGATGTTAGATCTGCTAGCAGAAGAAATTTAGTTGTTTAAATTTGCTTATGCTCATTTGACATTGACTCGCAAGTTGCAAGTCAGGCCAATTGAGTTGAAAATCGGGCAATACAAAGATGTGCAGAAATGTGCTCCTCGCTGAGGTTGTCCTTTCAGGAGTAACATTGGACAAAAATGTTGCTCTTTCAATGCATGTCTCAATTGGCTGACTTGACCCTTCCCCCCCCTACTCTCCTGATGCTGGTGCCCGTCTAAGAGATATGGCCATTCTTAGTTCCTTTCCATTCCCTTGGTTTTTGGATTGTGTAAATGGGTATGCAATTCCCTCCTTTCCATCACCATAACGAAGCTCTCCCTTCCCCCTCCCTCCAGTCAGAAAACTTCTCTTTTTTCCCCATCACTGCAAGCTCTTCAATAACAACTGGAATCATCCCCTGCCCCTTTCCATCCATCCATCTATCCTCAACCTTTTCCTTTTCCTTACAATGTATGACTTGATTTAGTGGTTCAGTTGTAATTATCATCTTCTTTAAAGACGGGAATATTAGTTGTATTTATGATCTGTACAACAGTTGATGTGATTAAATGTTCAAGAGTAGCTAAATTTTTCTATACTTGTTTATTTGAAAAATCCTTACTGTACTTGTGTTTCATAAGAATTGAAAATTTTCATGCTAGTTATTTAGACTTCCAATGTTGTAGTTGCTGCAATACTTATAAGCATCTTCTGTTTGTTCTTTCATGATTGAATCAAATTGTTGAATCCTTGTTTTCCGCTTTTCCATAATTATTAAGTTTTTACCTATGCCAAAGAGAACAACAGAAAAAATAAAAAGGTCTTGCAGATTTTTGTGGTGGAGGTTAAATACTTATGTTATTTGTGATGTTGAATTAGTGAAGTATTGTATGTACGGTGGTTCTTCACATGTAGCTTTGGTCAAGTGAGAACCAGTTTTGGTCTTCATGTATATTGTTTAACATTTTAAACCAAGTATGATCTTCTTATGTAGTCCGAGGAGCCAATTATTGAGGATGAAGACGACAATGATGAAGAAGACGACGATGAAGATGACAGAGATGACGATGATGTTGAAGGTAAGCATACAAGCGTAATTTCATTACTGAGCCTGACATTGGAACTTGGAAGTGTACATTCCTTCTGAGTGGAAACAACTAATTGAATCTTTCTTTCATTTCTAATCACGGAAGGCATGAATATTACATAGTTTACGTGATTATGAGAATAATTTGCTTGTACGGTCTAATTGTCTATCCACTTGACCCGTTTGATTTGATCAACTTCCCTATTTGTCCAACTATATTTGTTTCCTTCCTCTTTCCTCTTTTCCATTTGGCTTCATTGATACTTGTGATATTTTTCTCCATATATTTGGGTTTTACTTTTGCATGGATTAACTGAGTTGGAAATCTTATTGAACAACTAAGCGCGTTCTAACGAGTCTCAATGGGTTCTAATTCTCCTTGCATAGGTTTCTGTCACTCAACATCTCTATTGTTTTAAATATATGGGACGAATAGTAAAGTGGATGTTTTAACTCTCTTTCTGTGGTCCACAATGCACATAAATACTGGAATTATCAAATCACAAATTGCAGGGGGTAGTGGTAGGTCAAAACAGAGCAGGAGCGAGAAAAAGAGTCGAAAAGCTATGATCAAGCTTGGAATGAAGCCAATCCCCATGGTCAGCCGTGTCACTGTCAAAAAGAGCAAGAATGTTAGTTAATTATGTTATTGCTTTCTTGCCTTCTCTTTTCTATGTTTTCTGTTCTAGTGCTTAGCCTTTCTCCTTACGTTATCTTCCTTGTTTCAGATTCTATTTGTCATCTCAAAACCAGATGTTTTCAAGAGCCCTGCATCAGACACATATGTTATATTTGGTGAGGCAAAGATTGAGGACTTGAGTTCTCAATTGCAGTCTCAAGCTGCTGAGCAGTTCAAGGCTCCTAATTTGAGTAATGTGATATCAAAGCCAGAACCATCAACGGTGGCTCAGGACGATGAGGATGTAGATGAGACTGGTGTAGAACCCAAGGATATCGAGCTGGTGATGACTCAAGCTGGTGTTTCCAGAGCAAAATCTGTCAAGGCTCTCAAGGCTGCAAATGGTGATATTGTCTCTGCCATTATGGAGCTTACAAACTAGAAACTCTTTACTATGTAACTTTTTTTCTTTCTCCAATCTCTTGAGCTGACTATGAATATTAAAGGTTTCAGTTACTGCTTTTCCCATTCAGTTTTACTGTTCTGCTTGCTATCATTGTATACCAGAGACATGCTGAGTTATGCAAACTAAAAAAGAAAATGGAGTTGTGAGGTAAAACATTTCTCCATAAAAGGCGATATTTATGATTTGCCTGTAATAGTTGATGAGACAACACAGCTATAGCTAATTTTCTTTGTTTCTATTTTTGTTCACATTTGATTTTTATGTACCGACAAAGAAAAAATCATGTCATCAAATTATTTTGAAGCTTGCTAATCTAACTTGAATTATATATGTTTTTTCTTCTCCTTTGTCAGTTGTATTAAATGAGATTAAATAAACTAAAAACATTACATTGTTTATAGATAGCCTATGCTTTTCTCATTTATTGGTTCACCTAGAAATATGTTGGATCATATATCAAAGTCAAGGAGTCCTAGGTTTGTTGAGACTTGAGAGAGTACTCTTCAAAATTGAAATAAAGTTTCACCTAAGGTGAATAAAATAAATTAACAAATAAATGATAAAGTTTCACCTAAGGTGAACAAAATAAATTAACAAATAAATGCTGAGATTATAATAGAGTAGAATAGACGGCGAAATGAAATAAAACAAAGGTATTACAACCTTTCCATTTGTACGTGAATTTTATTACAACATCTAAAAACAACTGTGGAGTCAATAAAACGCCATTATAAGCAAAACTACAAAAGTTGTCTGCTTTACTCACTAAACAACAGTTGTCTTTGCAGCAACTCACTTTACTCTCTTTCAACTCCCAAGTTCCATCCCAACCCTAACAGAAAAAAAAGAATAAAAATATAGTCTCTCACCAAAAGAAGAAATTTTGTGAACTTATTTTTTTTTCAAGAACAAGAAAAAGAGGAGGAGGAAGAAGCATGGATTCTTTGTTATGTTACTGTAGAGATGAAGGATGAGAAAAGGGAATTAGACCCACATTGTTGTAAGTGTTTCCAATGGGGAAAGGAGAGGAAGAACAGCCAATACCTAGTACTGCATTGGATGCACAAAGTACAAACCAAAATGCAGAGGATAGGTGTTGTTGTAGGTTCAAAGGGTTGGTGAGTTTTAAATGTGTATTTGTATTGATTCTTGGTTTGGGAGTCTTGATTTCTGCTGTTTTCTTGTTGCCATTCTTCAAGAATGGAGATCTGGGGGATCTGGATCTTGACAACAAGTATAAAGGTACCATTTTTACAGCTCACTGATTAGAAAAAAAAAGTGTAATGGTACCATCTTTCTGTGGCTTAATGGCAATATGCTCTGCTTGGGAGATCTTTCTGTGTAATTTGTTGTGTTAGATTGGTAACTATGAGTTTACAATCTGATATTGTACCTTGTGTGAAATTGAGTTACCTTTTTCTGGTGGCTTAGCATAAGTTTCTGGTTTAATTCAGGAAATGTTTTTCTTTGTGTTGTTGACTGAACTGATATGTTTGAGTTTTGGGTTCTTCTAGTTTGGTTTAATGAAGTGAATTTTCAATTTCTGAGGCATAAATAAGAAAACTGGAAAGTTATTTGCTGCTATGCAGTTCTAATGGAGATCATATTTTGGCCCAGGAATAGATATTAGCCATGTTCCTAGTTGTATACAGATAACATAGTTGTAGGGATTGATATCATATCTGTAGGATCTTCTTTTTTATTCTTTCCATAGTTAGGACCATATGTATTTGTACTTGTTGATTCATGGAATAACATCTCAAGAATTCTCGTACCCTTTAGTTACACAGTATAATAGTCAAGTCCATCTTGTCCGGGATCCGGGTGGGGTGGGGTGAGTTAAGAATACTACATTGGTTAGGGAATAGACTGGTGGTTTGCTTACATGGATTTGGGCAATCCGACCCTCATGAGCTAAATTTGGGGTTGAATTAGACCCAGGTGCCATATCTTTACACCTCTTAAACACTGGATAATGACATATTTGTCTATGCTATTAAATTTGACATATAATTGCCTTTTTGAGTTTCACCTTGGATTTGCGGTTCGTAATTTAGACATATAATTGATGAGTCTGTTATTAAAACTTGTATTAAAAGTAACTTGTGTAGCATCAGAATATATACCTATTTATAATTTATGTCTAGCTAGAAAGAATGTACTTTTAATTGGAATTTAAAAAAGAAATATGGATGTTTTCGAGCTGTTGACTGTAATTAAAATCTGGTGTACTCGTGCAGTGCTTTATCAGCTGAAGACCCTTACCGTTAAACTAAAGATGTGTTAATGTACCAAACTGTCTTTTGAATTTTGTGGTTTGGTGTACTCGTACTTTATCAACTGAAGATTAACCCTTATCGTCAAACTGAAGATTAACCCTTATCATCAAACTGAAGATGTGTTAGTGTACCAAAATGTCTCTTGAATTTTGTGGTTTTAAACATGCAACATAGCTTATATGTAAATTGAAACTGAGGGAGTAGGTTATTATTCCTTATGCTGGAGGTACAAATTAACCTAATGTTTTTTTCTCATAGCTTAGTTTTCCCACAAGTAACAATCAATCTCATCAACAATTTCGTCTGCTTGTGGCTTTGAGATATGATAAAGGTCTTTTGATAATAGACATAGAATAGAGTTTTCTCTAGGTGAATGCACTCCTCTAGGCATAGAGTAGAACTGTTCTTGAAGAACAATGAAAAGCTTGAAACCTTAGGAGTACATGGAGTCTCCTGGTTGATGGTTTTCTCTTGACAGCGAAAATGACGCATCTCTATGCTGGAACTACATGTCGAGCTGGTTTTGTTACTTCGAAACTTTTGGTTTGTTTCTCTTGTGAAATGTCCGAGTAATCTGAATATCCTATTTATATTTGAAAAAAAAGAATACCTATTATCAATCATATGCTCATGCAAATATTTTTAGCTTTTCATGTCAATGTGTTTTGCGGTTTTCCAGGTCATGATATAGTTGCCAGTTTCATGCTTGAGAAGCCAGTTACGTTTGTCAATGATAACATTTTGCAACTTGCTGATGATATTTTTGATGAAATAAGTGTTTCCCATACTAAAGTATGTCCAATAATTCTTGTCTCCCTTATCTTTGTTATTCTTCCTTAGCTTAATTTTCTTTTGACATTTCTTCCCTCCCACACTAATTTTATGCTTCTAACAGGTGGAAATAATATCATTAGAAAATATAGCTGGAACGAACATCACAGAGGTCATCTTTGCAGTTGACTCTGAAGTGAAAAATGGGAGGATCTCTCTAACTGCTCTGAGTTTAGTCCGGTCGGAATTTGAAGCTGTAATTACTGGCCAATCAGCTCTGCACTTGACAGCAACTTTGTTTGGCGATCCTTTTTCCTTTGATGTGCTGAAATTCAGAGGTGGGATTACTGTGAGCCCCAAACAGAGTGGATTCCTCATGCAGCAATTCCAGATGCATTTCAACTTCACGTTGAACTTTTCAATTGATGAAATTCAAGATAATTTTCATGAACTAAAAAGCCAGCTCAAATCTGGATTACATCTTTCATCGTATGAGGTCTGTGATTATGATTGCAGTTAGCTGCATTGACATATATATCTTTCCTCTGCTATCATTCTTCATGCCCTTAACAATATTTTTGTTTTGAAGCAAGTGCTTTGTGATCCATCGTCCTGTTTCCAGCTCTACATTCTCTGGCTTATGTTACTTTCTTGACACATTTAGCTTTTAAATGTTTTATCTTGTTATGACTGATTGATTGTAGTAAGGCTTTTGTTTTTTTATTTGCTTATTTCATCTAAGTGTTTCAGTTTGTTATATATGTAAATCTCCTGGTAAAAACGCATAATATAATCACGTGGGCTCTGCCTGCACATGTTCGAATCTGCTGTGCACACAGTTGAGGTACTTGATATTTCATCCTCAAAAAAAACATATATGTATTATTCCTGACTCATGCAGGCAGTCATTTGAAAGGGAAATAGTTATATATCAAAATAAACAGGTTATTTATATGATGAAACCCCTATCATATTTCTGTTCAGTTGAATGTTTTCTGTGACTGTCCTCTTGTTTATTCTAGGATGTATCGATCTGATAGTGCTGCCCCTTGGCAGAGTATCATTGTTTATTATTTCTTCTCCTAAAGGGATCTATACGACTAAGACTGTGTGAGGCATTAGATATGTTTGTGTTTGAAGCTCTGGGTTTTGTTACCAATTCAGCAAACCTCATTAACACAAGAAGTATCATTTAATCTCGCTCAAGAAGATCCATATATATGATGTTGTTTTATCCAAAAGGCAAAAGGTTTGGATTGTCTCATTCACTAGCAATCTGCTACTTCCAACAAAGTACTTTTCAAACACAGATATACTTGAAACACATTCTATCTTTATCTTTACACGCACTAAATGCAGTGTCACCGTGATCACAACAGAGGATTTCTTGGTTTGTTTATGCTCCTGTTAGCTGCTTGCATCTTTTTGCTATTAGGTGTTTATTACTTGAAAAACATAATTCTTTCATTATTTGTTACTTAGAAGAGCATTCATTGTTGATGTAAGCATGCTGATTCTCTTTCTTTTTCCTCTTTACAATGCAGAACTTGTATATGAGTTTGACTAATACAAGAGGGTCAACTGTGGATCCTCCCACTATTGTTCAGTGTAAAGTCCTTTTTGCAGTTGGGTTAAATCCCTCCAGTTCAAGGTTGAAGCAGTTGGCTCAGACAATTGATTCTCACTCTGAAAACCTTGGCCTCAATAACACCGTATTTGGAAGGGTTAAACAAGTTAGCCTGTCCTCTGATTTACCACATTCTCGAGGTGGTGATGGGGGTAGTCCCTCACCTTCTCCAGCTCCACTACCTCATCATCAACACCACTACCATCATCGTACAAACTTCGCTCCTGCAATATCACCTGCTCCAAAGGTTGGGAAAGGTGGATCTATTAGCAGGCAAGTTCCACCTATATCCGCACCAAAGCCAGCATCTGCAACAGTACTTCCACCTTCCCCTGCTCCTGCTCCCGCACTACACAAAGGACATGAGGCCCAGCCTCCTTGTCAATTTGGGAGATTTCCAAGAAAGGCGAATAGTCACTCGCATATAGCTCCTGCTCGAGCACCAGTCCCTGCACCTCATAATACTCCCTCGCGGCACCAGCTAGTACACGCTCCAACTCCTACCCCACATGAAATCACTGCATCAAGTCCATTGCCCAATGTAGTGTATGCTCATGTTCATCCTCCTTCAAGGAGTATTTCTGTTGCACAGCCTCCTGACAGATTTACGTCAACTTCACCCTTGCCATCTTCATGTCAGTACTTTCTTGAGAATCTTGTATTTACCTCACTTGTGTTTGTAATATTTTTTTCCTTAATGCTAAATTGATGCATTGACATATGCACTTGCAGCTTCTGAAGGGATTCTTTTGTCAAAATTCTGGGCTTTCCCACTGTTCCTACTTGTACTACTTCCATAGCAGCAGGATGAGGGGAAATTATTTTTTTGGTAACCAAACTTGCCTCCAGCATTGTGTAAGTTCCACGTCATTCAATCCGGGCAAAGAAACAAACTTGAGGAGTTTGCAGGGAGGAGAGCAATGCCAAAAGGGCATCTCTCACGCTTGCATAAATGTGTGTTATTGTTGTATTCTTGTAAATATTTCTATAAAGATTCAGTGCTGCAATGCGATTTTAGGTCAAAGTCACAGAGGTGACAGGCCTGTGATGACTTGCATTGGCACTGTTGTGTATCATTCCTTCTTGCATAAACACAAGGAGGGGAAAACACAACCAAGGAATGTATAATAAGCCTTTTTGTTCCTAACATCTTCCTAGTCTATCATTTGTGATCTTTACTTCTTTAGTACTGAATGGCAATTTGTTTTTACTATGTCTCAGTTGTACTAGTGAAGAGTATGGTGTTTCAGGTATCATGATCTGATGGTTTACCACAAAAATAAATCTGTCTTTATGTATTATCAAATGGATATTAGAAACTAATCTTGCAAAATAACTCTTTTTTACTATGGTGGTGTTCGAGTCAGCTTATGTAGTTTCAAGTATTCCACAAGGACTTGACATCTTCTACTAATACAAGTATCGGATAATTGTGTTCACCAAAACTAAGATGGTGATAGGAAATCTTCTTCAAAATATACTCAGATAAAACTGTACGTAATGGATGATACATAGAGTTGACTCCATATACATAGGCCAACAAACTTTCTTGATTTTTTTGATCAAATTTATTTACAATTTCAACAACATATAATCAAATGTCTCAAAGAACATATAATTCTCTGATCTTTATATTTTAAATGATGAATACATAACAATAATTAGGCCTTACTCCCAAATTATTTGGGGTTGGCATTTTAAACAATAAATGAAAATGTAACAAGAGAGAGGTATCAACTTCTGCAGAGAAGTAGTAAAAACAAGAAGACTTTAACTTCTCAATAAAGGGTGTGGAAAGGATGGCAAATTTGCTCATCTCTTTGCCATTCATACTAATATCTATCTATATTCTACCTTGAGTACTTTAGCTGGTAATTTACACTTGTTGAAAATACATGTGGAATTCTTCTCATAAACCAAACTTCTCTTCAGAATTCACAAGAAGATCCCAATCTTTGCTTTAACAAACACATGCAGTTTTTTCCCTCAAATGCCTCGGGCAAAAGCTTCTCGAAAACCTCTAAGAACAAGATCCATTGTTCACTACTCATTTCACCAAAAGAAATCCCTTCACCATCATTCTTGTAATTTTTTGTACCAAAGCTCATACTCCTCAACATAGCACTAGTTTTCTGACTATCACTATCGTTGATATTGTCCTCATACCCACAATCATAGTCTGATTAGGTATGCTGAACCACAAAAATTTTGTGTTTCACGCATCACATTTCTTCTTCATAAATGAAACAACTGATGCGATTAGTATTTGTACCAAGACCTAACAGATGAAAACCTTGGAATTTTCGGTGGTTTAGCTGTTATAGCAGAGCCTTGCAAGATTTCATCAGCTTCCTCATCTTCTTGATATGAGTCATCTCCATCTTCATAATCAAACTGGAAAACTCCAACACTTCTTTCTTTCTCTTCACAGATACTTTGATCATCCTCTTTTATTTTACTCTCCATGTTAACCTTGGCACTGAAACATATCTTTTCTAATGCACTCCATTCTTCCTGTCCTCCATAACATTTTCGAGTCATTATTTCTCCGATTTGAGCTAGACAAAGCCCTGAAGTAGCAGCTTGCTTCAAAAGAATAGTGCACACCACAAGAACCCTAATGGATGATTCCCTGATAGAAGGGAGTTCATTTCTCAGTAAATCTGCATCCTTAAAAGGATCAAGACCACATATATACTCCATTTCAGACTCCGAAAATGGAATGGAAGCTTGAGGCCAATGCAGCCATTCAAAGTATGGATCATCAAGTGATTCTGGCAAGCAAAGTCCATGATCTATAGGTACAAGTTCAGCAGAATCAACAGCATAGCTTTCTTTCCCGTGCTTCACCAGGATATTTCCAGCATGCCTGTCGAGATTGAGAAGACGTATATCCAAAATTCCAATACGATGAATTGAAGCCACTGAAAAGCCTGAAGCACCTAAGTCTCCTGCATCATAATCATGTTCCATATATCGTTGAAGCGAGGCAGTTTTGTAAGTTGAAGCAGATATCGATTGTGAATCGTTTATATTGAAGGTAACATGGAAAATTGACCAATGTTGTTGGAGGAACACCAGCAAATCCATCATGGTCAAGAAGATAAGCAGCAGATTCCCGGACACCAGTTTCACCTATCTTGATGGAACGTTTCATGCCAGGTTGGCCTAGCATCCGACCTGCAAATCCTTTTGGATTATTCAAAGCTAAAGGTTCCTCATCAGCAGGTTTTGCCACTGCTACTGCATTACCATTACTCGCCCCCGAAAAAGGTAAGCACCACCTAGTCCACTTGCCAGTAACTCAGGTTTGACTCCAGAAGCCATAGCAATAGCAACCTCAACTACTAAAGCATGCACTTTAGGAGCGCGATGACCACCAATGATTTCAACTCTCGGATTACTTTCAATATCTTCTTCCGTTCTAGTGGAGAGGGATAAACAAGGTGTGGAAAAGCTCTTTTGGATGTTGGAGAACTCAAAGGGAACATGATGTACAGAATGTGCAAGGCTCGTTTGGCTTGATTCAAGAATGTTGATGTAATCGAGCTGAGAGAACGATGGAATCTTATACCTTGGAGGTCTCACGAATTGCTTGAACCCGTGATTTTGGGGATTGATAGCTACAGCCATCTTGTTGAATCTCATTCAAGTAAAAACAACAGCAACAACAAAAGTGCATGCTAAAGGGAGCTTCTTTAATGTGTGGATCCTTAGATTTGAATGTTTTATTCTTGATATTTGGGTTTTCTAGTAAAGTTTACTTCATATGTCTGAAAAAATGAAACAAAAGTCACTTTATCTGGAATATTTTCGCTCTAGAACAACGACATTATCTGGATATATTTTGGCTACTACTGCGAAATGTTGTTATAGAGAAAATTGGGTAGAATTGTGAAATAATCAAAAACAGGAAAGAAGGGGATCCCTCGTGTCCCCTCTCTTCTCACTCCCTGTTTCTCAATTGATCCTCAATTCTTGTCCGCATAATTATCCATCACTCCTCTTTCCACTGCGTTCTTCTTTCTTTATTTTTTTGGTTTCCAAAGACGGTATAATGATATTCCAAAGAAAACCATTACAGTTATATATCCCACATACAAAAACACATGCAAAAGTAACTTCTTCTGCAATTGACAATCTTCACAAACAAGATATTTTTACTCTCTCTTGACTCCTTATCCTTTACTCCCTGGCTCCTTCCTTTCTTTCTTACTTTCTTTTTTGTTGTAGATAATTTTGACTTGTGAATTCTTTAAATGAAAATGTAAAGAATATGAAGGACTTACAGCAAAATCGCGTTGTAATAAGTTAAGGATGGCTTCGGCATTGCAAAGTCAAATAACCACATTGGTATCTCTGAACCCTGTGAAATATCTCGCGAATTATATAGTAAGAACAAACATATATATAGAAAACCAGGCAATATGGTTGAGAAATTGAAAATGTAAAGCATTTGACATACCATCCTGTTGGTTCCCTCGCTCCTCCGCTTAATAGTCGCCACAATTGACTACAAAAACAACAACAATTAGAACATTAATTCTGTTCCAACAACACTTCAAAAAATCCTACCATTTCCCTCAAAGAATCACACATTTGAAGCACGAGGATCATACTATCTAGTTTCACCTCTATGAATTCGATAACATTAATATACATAACCAATGAAAAGGTAGTAATTTTCCCCTTGATATATCAATCATAGCCTCCCATCTATTCCACCCCTCCACAATGGTGGATCTAATTACACGTTCAACAGAATTCAATAACGATCCTATAAATTTGTATATATAATTTGTCCAAAGCTCATTTAAATTCGGTCTATAACTCATAAACTTCAAATCCTGAATCTCCTTGTACACTAATAAACATGTTATATTACAATGATACAACAACAAGTCCTAATCTTTACATAAAATTTACAATCTAATCAGATTTCTTTACGAAAACTGTCGTTAATAACGAAAAAAGATTACCCTGAATACTGGTGAGGCATTCAGGGAGACGAACAACAACGGCTGAGCGTGAGAGAGACAGAGAGAAACAAAAATTCCTTTTACTGGAAAGTTATTGAGAGACAAAAGGCCCCCCCCCCCTTGGCCCCCACCCCACCCCCCCCTTGCGGCTCGTCATGTTTTTCTTTTCTTTTCCCCTCTTTCGCGTATTGGTTTTTTTTCCAACAGTCTGGGGGGAGTTTTCTCTCTTTTACCAATTCTTTCTTACCGTTAAGACGGTTACAATGACTTCCTCTCGTTCGCGTCCTTTTCTCTAACCATTTTTCAATAAATTATGCGAAGAATATTCTTAATTTATTATAGTTATCGCGATTAATCAAAAGAGAACGAATATAAAAGATTAAAATTATGCTTCTATTGTAATCGTAAAGATTAGAGTATGTGTGTGTTCAAGAATAGTAGTAGTATTTGTGTTGGTGAAAATGAGAAGTAATAGTATACTTTGTTGGTTGCATAGTAATAATTTTAAAGTCATAAAACACGACTTACGTTAAAATTATTTTTGCGTAATAATATTTGATATTTGTGATATTGACACATATATTTCATAATTTTACTTTTTAATGACGAATCCAGCCGTTTTTGATATAGGCATTAAAAGCTGGCTCAATTAGACTTAGAGCTGTTTGCTCCAGCTAAAGCTGGTTTCAAACTGACTTTTTAAAAGCTGGTGGTTCGGGGGGGGGGGTGACGGAGGGAGCCGGGGTGACAAGAGGGAAAAGAACGTGAGGTAAGGGAAAAATATAAAACGGAGGGTAAGGCAAAAAGGGAAATTAGAGTGGGGGGGAGGGGAGGGGGGGGGGGTGGTGAGCTGGAGGAAACGGGGTGGGGGGTAGGGGAATGGGGGGAACAAGAGGGGACCGGCTGGTGGCCCGGAAGATGGGGAAGACAAAGAGCCAAAGGACCCACGAACTCAGAACAGCGCGGGCAGGCAGGGGGGGCGGGGCACTGGAGATGAGACGAGACATTTCATTACTAATGAATGAATAGAAAAAAAAATCTTAAATCTTTCAAAGTGATCTATTACAAATTATATATTATAAAAAGGTTAAAGTTGCACAATAACTTAAAAAAAGTAATTTCTATTAGAAATAATTTGTGATAATAAAGAAATATGTGATGATAGACAATAGTATTATCTATCAATGAAACTAAAATAAATCTTAATCGTTATTTGATTATTCAAATATTATACTATCTTTAAAATCTATAAAAGTGATTATCCTCTTAGAACTAATTTGTGTTTGAGGAAAGACAAATATGTGAATGATAGCAAAATATTATTATTATGGCTTTTTCGTAAAATTATAAATAATTAACTTTTATTATGTGAACAAAATTTTAAGGATTTAGTTCAGACATTTGACTTAAAAAGCTGTTATCAGCCACCTTATTTGCAAAACAGATCAACAACTTTTTTTTTAACTTCAGCACTTTATCAAAAGCATAACGTTATTTTAAAAAATAAGTTTCAGCACTTTCAAAAAGTTCTTTTTAATTAAAACTGCTTTTACTTAAGCCCATCCAAAAGTGCCCTTATTAAGTGCTATTGGACAATTATTAATAAGACTTATTTAAGGCAAAAACCAAAAGGGAGGGGAGGGGGGGGGGGGGGGGGGCAACTGAAAAGCAGGGGGAGGGGGACACAGGAGAGGACACAGGGGCGCCCGGAAGGGCGGGTGAGGAGGAGATGGGGGGGAGGAAATTAGAGGAGGGAGGATGAGTGGAGGAGGAGGAGTGGCGGAGGGAGGAGGAGGAGGAGGAGGAGCAGGGAGGAGTGAGGGGAGGAAGGAGGAGGAGCAGGAGGAGGAGGGAGGGGAGGAGGAGGACGCGGTAGATGGGGGGGAGGAGGATTATTATTATTAGTACTATTATTATTAGTTTTATGAGTAATCATTATTCTTAATAATATAAGTTTAGTATTATTAGTATTACATGAGTATGATGTATAATCATTAAATTTTGATGTGATGATTAAAGAAAGAATATGTGAATGATAGGAAAATATTATTACTGATGGATGTAAATATTAAATTAAGTTTGTTGTATGTTTAAATATAAAAATCTTTAATTAATCAACTTTTATCGTTCGCCTAAGTTTAAGGATATGTCAGAAATTTTGATTAAGAAAAGAGTTTAACCAGCCTTATTGTCAAACATTCAACAACTTTTTCTCAATTGAAGACTGTACTAACACAGAACTACGTTATTTTATAAAAAATAACTTTCAACACTTTCAAAAGTACTTTTTCAAAGTCATTTTTTTTAAGCTCATCCAAACGGGCTCTAATTTGAAACTCTTAAAAATAGACTTTAATATTACAATTTTTTCTTCAAAAATTGAATTCTAATTAGTTGTAAGTTATCTGTTATGTGTTAGAAGTAATTATGGTTTAGCAAAAAATCAAAAAGCTAAGCGAACCGGATACGAAAAACCGGACGGTTTAAGTGAACCGGAAAATCTAATAAAATGAAGAGATTTTCCCCAATTTGCAGTAAAGCCCCCTTTTTCGTTACTAGGCTTATTTCACTCTTCTCTCTTCTAGCAAACCCTCCTTCCCCTATCGTCAATTTCCTAAATTGCCCTCATCGGCGCCGATTCTCGCCTGCAAATCTCGCCGGCGATGAAGTAGAATCTCTCCTCAGTTACTCGAAGCCGAGCAGGTTTGTTGTTATCTTTATTACTTGTTTGCGTTTGTTTCTTTGTAACCCTATCTTGTATAGCACAAGCTGAGAATTTAGGTTTAAGGAGATAAGTTTAAAGGCTATTTTTGGTCCTTCAAAACGCAGCTACACATTCTGGTATTGCTTAATTAACATTTTACATCGTCTTCATCAGATTTGTTTGGGTTGTCTCTTGTTTATCTCCTTAATCTGTTGGGTTTACCGTATCTGTAGGTACCCGCTTGTTCTGCTTTTGGGTTGATCTGAGTTGTGTTTCTTCTTTTAATTGAATTTATTTCTTTTCTGTGCGATTTAGCATCTTAGGATGTATGTGTGTTTATTTG
The DNA here is from genome assembly GCA_027704765.1 of Solanum habrochaites. NCBI lineage: Eukaryota > Viridiplantae > Streptophyta > Magnoliopsida > Solanales > Solanaceae > Solanum > Solanum habrochaites. The sequence goes on from JAKWJA010002498.1 coordinate 64,168,673, forward strand.
AACTGAATTTGGGGCTTTTTGGTTCTTTTGGGAATTTGTAATTTTAAGGTTCTTTGGCCTAAAAGCCACTGCTTTAGTGGCTCTAGGGTTGAGCTGCCCTAAGTTTTGAGCATAAGAGACTTGCTTATTTTAAGTAGTATTTCTTACATGTTTTGAACAAATTTAACATTCAAATTAAATTGCATATCTTGAAAAGCAACTCACTCTACATGAATGTTTCTTCCAACTTAAAAAATTGATTTTTCTGGTGATTTTGAGCGTGTAAATTCTTACTATTTTGGTGAATTCTACTCTTTATCAAGGTTATAGAATTTCTTAAGAATTTTCGAAGGTTGTAAAATCCATAAGGAGAGTAAGTTGGGGGTTCCTTGCTTAAAGCATGGATTTGCTTTGTTGTTTGCAGTTTCTTCTTGACTTACACGAGCTGTTCCTGTTGATTCTCTCGTGTGGAAGGGTCTTTGGTAAGAGAAGTCTTTTATCTGTTTTGCCTAAACTACTCAACGGTTTCAACTCGTAGTCTTCTATGAATTGAATTGGCAGTGGCATCAATTTTGTTCTTTGCTCAATTCATGTCTTCTACCATATGGATTTTAAATTATATTATAACTTTGTATCCCCTAAAATCAGTTGCAGTTAGGAAGAAACAACATACTTTGTCTCATGGATAACATGTTCTGGCTTATTTATATGTTAAATTCTTCGTGATTAGAATCATTGATTGTATAGTGCGGGCGTTGTATGCTCAGACTTATTAATGCCATTGGAAAGTACCATATGCCAATTGTTTGTTAGAAAAGATGTATTGCTTACCATTGCATGGCTCTCAGCAGATGCTTTGTGCTGTGATTTGTCGTTCTGCCATCCTTCTAGAAAGGAAGTTATATTAATGCCTCTTCAAAGAAATAGTTACTGTAAGCTGGAAAATTTAAATTGGTTCTTCCATTTGTTTGTTAAATATTTTGACATATGTTAATATAGAATGAAGTCACTTGCTTCTTGTGAATTTGACTCTTCTCATTTTAGGTTTTCACTGCCTCTATGTGGTTATTTTCCTGTTCAAATCCTGTGTGTTCCTGTCTCATTTATTTATAGGATGTTGCTCGCTGGTGGTCATCTAAATAACTGCTGTTGTGCATAGAGACCATTTCATAACTCATTGATAGCTTCCGTGGGGATTGAAGAGGCACTGATGGCTGGTCTGATGACTGGTGACCCCTCAACACATCATGAAGCTTATGAGGGTGGCAGTTTTAGGGCTTCTCAAGAAAGGCCAGATGAGAATGGTGGTCGTTGGTATCTCTCCAGGAAGGAAATTGAAGAGAACTCCCCATCGCGACTCAATGGTATAGATTTGAAGAAAGAGACTTACCTACGCAAGTCATATTGTACCTTCCTACAAGATTTGGGCATGCGGCTTAAAGTGTAAGTCCTTATTTCTGAGTTGGATACCTTTTTTGTGTTATTTCGTGATTGTTTCTTAGTATTTTCTCTTAGAAGGTGCAACACTATTTTATGCATGGGTAGAATTGCTAACGCATGACTTGGTATGATCCATACTTCTTTTGTTTGTTTGTTGATAAGGATGACTTGGAGGGAGTTTTGGGTAGGGCGTGAAAGCAGATTAAATAGTTTTTAAGTATCTTTTAGCTTATTTTGGGGTTTTGGGAGGGGTAGTGTGTACGCCGACCTTACCCTTACCTAGGGAGGTGAAGAGGAGGTTTTCGATAGACCCTCAGCTCAGGGAGAAATATAATGAAGCAGTTTGGGAAAAAGAAATAACATAAGTGAAGAAACCATGACAAAATACTAAAGATAACACGACAAAGCATTATGATAATGGAATAGTATCTACAACAAAATAATACTATAGAGTATAATCTAAGTACAAGAGAGTTCTGCAAATATATTATTTATATTTATAAAAGATAAATTTATTTAATCACATCAGAACTAAAAGTGGATTGACATAAATTAATTTGTATTTGGATTCATTTTAAAATAAAGATTTTCTTGTAATCAGCTCGTAAGTAGTGTAAACAAATTAAAGGATGTTTTAGTCATTTTAACAAAATGTTTATCAACGCATTTCTACCAAGCATAGCAACAGCTTTTTTAGTTTTCAGCACTTCTACCGAAACATGTAACTGCTTATTTATAAAACCGGCTCCAACACTTGAATAATTATTTTTAACACTCTGTGCTCAAAAGCTACTTAATTCAGCTAAGCCAAACAAGCTCTTGGTATTATCTGCGTTGCATTTCTGCCGTACTATTGAACTGTTAATCTAAGGTTATTCTAGGAGGTACTAAGGTTCATGTAGTCTGTTGCAACATCTGTGGATCTACATTAGATGTCTCTTTAGTACGAGCAATGCATTCAATCCCTTTTGTGATGCCCTCTCATTCTCTTCTTATCTTTAATATTTTTTTAACGTAGTTAATTTTTTTTAAATAGACCATAGTCATCAGTCAATCGCATTATAGAAAGTGTGCTAGGGCTTTCTTGCAGGGGATTTTAAGGCGTAAATAAAAAAATTAAAATAGATATGTAAAGGAAGAAAGTAACTTTTAACACAAACAATAATTTTCTATACAAATGAATTGGAAAAACTACAGTTAAGTGAAATATATGAAGTGAAATTCGTGTCAATGAGGGTCAATAATTTTCATTGAAATGCAACAATGCGATATTATTAAATAAGCAAAAAAGTGTACTTTGTTAATCTGGAAAGATTTTCATATCCCCTAATTAGATAATCCGGAGATTTTGTAGGGACGTAACTTTTACATTTATTTTCTTTCCATATTTGTATTTCTCGTAAAGGTTAATTTCTTCTTTGTATTGCTCATATCCTCAATGCATACTACCTGCACTTCTAGCGAGTTCGTTCATTTTTAATCTTGTCTAATCTAGTATGGCTGCTGAATCATCGTAACATCCACATCCCTGCAACACTTACCTTGTGGATATTTTAGATTTTATCATATGTTCTGACAAAATTAGTCATGACTATTTTGTGGCAAGCTAGGAGCATACAATATGTACGCTCCACAGCTTGAGGGACTCTGTTAAAATGCCCTGAAAACCTGAACTACGTAAAATATGAAAAGATTCCCATATCCCTATATAATTAGGTAATTAGGAATTTCTGTAGGAATGTGATTATTATGTTCATTTTCTTTCCATATTTTGTATGTCTTTCAAATGTTCTTTAATTCCAATAACTTGTGGGAATAATCAAGCAAACCATTTCCACAATTCTTCCCTTCTTTCCTTGAATCCCATGATAATTTTAAAAGATGTTAGTAACTATTATATGAAAAAGATGTTGGTAACTAATCTTTATAGTAAATTCCTATCCCTATTCCAAATCGTTAAGATAATATTCATGAAGTTTCATATCGAGTTAAGTGTATCACTTTGCCAATATTTATTATCTATTATTTTCCTCTTTACGGTAGAGTGACAATAAGTATATGGGTGATTGGGTGCACACCTTAGTCCTTTGAGTGTCTGCATTAAATCACCATTCAAGTGAAGTGAAGGGCCCAGCCGAGTTAGCTTTTAGTTTAAACACCTCTTGAGTGAGCCTATTACAATAGTTGATGGATACTTTGACCTTGTTACATCACTATATTAACTTGTTTTTACAATCCCAGATATCGACACTGGTCTTGCTTCCAACTAAACCTAGACTTTCTCCTGTCATCTTCTAAAAAAGAAAGAAAAGAGAACTACAAGTGTCTGCGTATGATCTACTTAGTTCTAGGGTATCTAAAAAATTCAGTTTTCCATAAATCGCGGCCAAGGTAATAATATTGCTTTTCAGCTAATTTTTCTTGAACCAGCTGAATTGTTGAAAGAGCATTCCATCCTACCTGTTGAGTTTATTTTCCTTGGGGCTTTGCCATACCTACTTGTTGCACACACAATGTATCATGATTGCTGTAATCTACAGCAGGATCTTATTTCTCAATTTGTTTCCTGAGAAGAGCAAACAAGCAACCGCTAGCTTGGGTACTTCAGCTAATTTCAAGGAGAGATCTCAAGATGAGATCAAATTTTCCTTTTGTTTGTTCCTTTTTTTTTGGAAGTTCTATGATATCTTGATTGAACAGTTTTAGAAGTAACAGTCAATCATTGAGCTTCACCTTGTAGGAATACAGCATTACCATTTTTTTTAAAAAAACTGTAGAAAAAGTTCCAACTCTTTGAAGGTTTGTATGCCTAGATTTCCCTATTCAGTTCTTAGGTCTAGCTCAGATCATGACTAGAGCTTTATCTTGACGTGAAAATAAGGTTTTCTATATACTTCAGAAAATCTTTTGGGTGTGGTCTTGATTAAATCCTGATTTTTTTTGGAAATTATGAAAAAGAGTCGAAACATATAGCTATGAAATCGTGCATGTAGGTTAATCTATTCATCTCTTGTTGGAAAGAGAAATGAATAGTCTGAAGAGCATGGGAACTATCTCAAGTGACTATTTAATAGCTTTTAACAACTCAATAGCCAGGAACTCAGTATTATGCTGGAAGCCCCTCATACAAGTAGTATAGAAGATGTCCTTAAGCAAAAGAGGTGCTATTGAGAAATTGGTCAGCCTGAGTTGTAGTTTGTGTTTTGTAAAAGAAACACAATGAAAGTGGGTTTATTTCAGTGTTAAAACGCTCATTCTTGTGTTTTTGTATGACCTAGAGTGCATTCATGTTCCAGGTTTTGCTGCATCTTTATTACCTTTTTTTGAACCGAGAAATTCCCCCGGGCTTGTATGGATGGTTATGAGCTATATGAGTAATGGTGTTGCTCTTCTACTCTTCTCCACTTAAATACCTGCCTTTTTCTTATGAATGGGTTCAAACCTGTGACGTGCGCTCAAAACCCCACCTCAAGTGTTGCACTCTTGCCTCTAGCTAGAGACTCCAGGCAATATTATTTCCATTTTGTAACTCTAGGGGAATTGTGGTACTATTCAGTTTACTATAGTGGGTCCTGAGGTAGATTTCAATGCTAGAAACAATCTACCATTTTGCATCTTCTTTGATTGTTTGCTCTAAGAGCGGAATCCTAGGCTGCATGCCTCACATACCATGTATATGTTTTGGAGGTTTAGATGAGACAGTTGCTTTTTTCATGCTTATGAGTTTACTTCTAATGTAAATATTTCAAAATGGGACGATTAAGAAAAGTTGAAGCTGAATTTTCTTCAGTGACTTCAAGTCTCATCCTTTTCCTTTGCTGATATACATTATTTTATTATATTAGGTAAGATATTTGGATTATTATACAGAAGTTTATAGTATTGGGAGTTCTTCTTATAAGAACTCCCATTTTTTACGCTTTCTCAGACTTGTCATAAATGCAGAATCATATTTCCCTCAAGTATGAATTAACCATTATCATACATGGTTCAATTGTCCTGTGCTTGCAGGCCTCAGGTAACAATTGCCACGGCAATTATATTTTGTCATCGATTCTTTCTCCGGCAATCTCATTCAAGGAATGATAGGAGGGTAAGTAGCTTTCTGTTTCAGTTTTACCATCTATAATTGCTTGACCTTTTTTTTTAAATTATTTGTTAAATGAAAGAGTGACTGCATAACATATATTCTAATATTGCATAGTGAATAATGGTGCAGTACTCCATGTAATACAAAACAATGCTTCTTCTGCCTGCCTCTACCTCACCTGAAACCATCCATAGCAGACCCCTCACACCTCCACATTAGTGCAGCCGTGCATCTCCTCTTCACACGCCTGAACAATCTCTATCTCGCCTCCCGTATCTCGCTCTCCTCAAAGGCTACTCCCACCTGTCCCGGATATCTTCATTTTAATCTTATCTCTCCTAGTATGCCCACACAAACATTCTCATTCCACTGGATATGCAATTTTTTAATGAACTAGTTTGTTGAGCTCCTATTCAGCAAGCATTCAGCATGAAGTAGTGTTCAACATAGAGGAGCACTGACTTCTGATTCTCAAGATAGAAACCTTTCATTTGACTAGATCAAATTTGCAATACCTACTGAAATATAGTCGGACCCTAGATCACCATACCTATAAGCATTTTTTCAAGAGTATTAAGCGCAAAATTCCAATTATGTGGTAGGGAGAAGCAGTTCAAAATGATGAATTACAGAAGTCTGAAGAACAATTTAAGTTAGATGTCTTGGTTCTATATGATACTAAGAGAACTATAGTAATCACACCTCAATTGAAAGATCATAGAATGATAGGCAACAGTTCAAGAATTTTTCGCAGCAATAAGAAACTTGGAAGGCCAAGGGAAGGAAGAGTGGAGGAAAATATATTTCTCATCTTACCTCTATAACTGGTTGCATCGTCTTAGTTGGTTTGTCTCTTGTCTATGGTTGTTTCTGATGAAAAATGGAAGTTTGATTCACTGTTAGTGGAATTCCTTGGACTTTATGTTCTATTTATAATGTTTTTCTTTCCTCTAGTGAAATTCCATAAGATTTTACTGTGCTTGGGTTGGTTAGTTTTCTATGTGGCTTTCTCAAGCTCCCATAACGTTTGGAATCCCTGGATTGTTTACTGCCTCAACTGGTAGTGCCAAGATGTGGCAAGAATTCTTCGTCTTGTTCAACCTAAAATGATGGTTGTAGTTGCAGTGCCTGGATAATTTGTGTCTAGTATTCCATTGGACAAGAAAAAAATCATAGTCCCATCTAATCATTATATGTCTAGTATGAGACTGGACAATTTTTTCGTTCCTCTGGAAGGAGTTTGCCTGTCATTTATAGTGCATTTTCATGAATATTTGTTGTTCGACTAGTGTTTTGAAGTAATAATCTTGTACTGGCTGGGGAAGGAAAATTTGTATTACTAGTATATAATTGACTTCCACTTGTCAGTTACAAGAAATGAAAAATAATGGACATCTTCATGGATAATTGTACTAACTAGCTAAAGTATGTGGTATAGTTAGAATTCACTAATTTTCTGCCCAACTTCCATACCTTTTGCAGACCGTTGCCACAGTATGCATGTTCCTAGCAGGAAAGGTTGAAGAAACTCCTCGTCCCCTGAAAGATGTTATACTTGTTTCTTATGAGATCATTCATAAAAAGGATTCTGAAGCTATTCAGAGGATCAAGCAAAAGGTATTGCTCATTGCCCTGGTGGTTGTGCTCTGTACATACCTATTTGTTCCATGTTCTAATTTTAGGTCCTCTTGAAAGTTACCATTTTAAAAAAAAAAAAAAAAAAAAATTTAGGTCCTCTTGGATTTTTTTTGCCCTAATAATTTGCTTTATCATGCTTATACCTGAAAGATTTTGCTTGTATGGTCAGTTGACGGTTGTTCAGTTTGGAGTTGATATGGTTCCCCTGGTACCTTTAATCATTTCCAGGGTCTTAGTATTTACATAGTAAAATAATCTGAAAATTTTGCAACTTATGCAGGAAGTATATGAACAACAAAAAGAACTAATTTTGTCCGGAGAGAGGGTTGTTCTTGCAACTCTTGCTTTTGATCTTAATGTACATCATCCATATAAACCCCTTGTTGAGGCAATAAAGAAATTCAAGGTTGCTCAAAATGCCCTAGCTCAAGTTGCATGGAACTTTGTGAATGATGGGTAATGTATTTTTCTTCTATATAATTTTTGTATGGTACCAATTGATGGTCACACTTATCTCTAGTTGACGTGGGAGAGCCGCATGCAGGCTTCGGACGTCCTTATGCTTGCAATTTAAGCCCCATCACATTGCAGCAGGGGCCATTTTCCTTGCAGCCAAGTTTCTCAAAGTAAAGCTCCCATCTGATGGCGAGAAGGTTTGGTGGCAGGAGTTTGATGTTACCCCACGCCAACTGGAGGGTTGGTGTCTTGCCTTGGATATGTATACTTTATGAAATTTGTGGTATTGGATAAACCCAGTCTGGTTTACTTTCAACGATTGCCACATCAGTACATGGAAATGTTCTGAAATGAGCCTTTTGATTATTTTTTTTCTAATTGAGGACTAAATTTTGATTGGGCGGGAAGGGAGTGTTGAGTACAAACAGTAATGCAATAGATCTTCTCTATCTTACTTGTATTCTTTACCCTTGCAGAGGTGAGCAATCAAATGCTAGAATTGTATGAGCAAAATAGAGTACCACCTCAGGCTAGTGAAGCAGAAGGAAGTGCTGGTGGAAATCAAAGGCCTTCTGGAAAATCTTCAGCTGCACAAGAAGAGCTTGGTGCAAATAACAGCAACTCCGTGGGTGGAGGTGCTAATACAAATGCAGGAAGCTCCAATCCTGCGTCCTCTAGGGAAACTCCTGATCAACCGTACGCTGATAATCACAGTGGCCTTACAAGGACAGCTCAAAATAGCAATAATGACTATGGAAGTGCTGAACATAACTTTTCAGATGGTATTGGGGATGGTGAGATGAATGATAGACAGACCCATGAAAGAGAGCAGGTGTCTTATCAGGGTAGTACAGCAGAGGTACAAAGTAGATCAAGGTATGGTTCTGAGAGTAACACTGAAGATGATCAGGAAGGGAACACTAGGAAATCTGAACCAAGGCACAAAGGGGAATCAAAGGAAAAGTACCATGGTAGAGCCCTGGAGAACATGGATGATGCAGTTGGCCAGTCACCACAAGAAGTTAGAAAGATAGATAAAGACAAGGTTAAAGCAGCTGTCGAGAACAAGGTCAAGGCAGCATTGGAGAAACGCAGGAAGGCTCAAGGGGATGTAACCAAGAAAACTGATGTTATGGACGACGATGATCTCATTGAGAGAGAATTGGAGGATGGAATAGAACTGTCAGCTGGGAACGAGAAAAACAAACGGGAAAGAAAGGAAAGCTGGTCCAAGCCTTCAAACAGGCCAGAGCATGAGAACACATATCACACAAAGCTTCAAGATGAGGCTGGGGATGGACATCACCAAGGGTCAAAGTGGAAGTCTTCACGTCGAGAAGAGCTTGACTATGTCGAAGAAGGGGAACTGGAACCATATGATGATGCTGACAAGGGTTTTCGGTCACCAAAGTCAAACAGTAGGAAGAGAAAGGCAGGTAGCCCCTCAGACAAACCAATGGAGGGAAAGCGACATGAGTATTTTCCAGATGATAGAAACAGGCCTGGGAGGCTTGATTATTCTGAGAGGGACCACAAAAGGCACATGCAGGAAAATCATGCTTGAGATGTCTTTTATGCTTGCCGCAGCAGGCTAAACCAGTTCTGTTGAACATGCTGGATATTCCAATCTGAGGAGTGAGTTTTATTTAAGGCTGGCACAGCTATATCCTAAAAATTTTGCCACAACTTCAATTGGTAAACGAGCAACTATTTATAGAACGAAACTGTATAACTATTCTCGAGATGATTTTGAACTGCTACCATATTCAGCTCTCATCATATTTCTGTCTTTGATTACTCAAATATGTTTGTGCAATTTGTAAGAACGGATTCTTTGCAACTGTCCAAGTTGTTAGTGGCCTCCAAAATGTTGTCCATTTTTTTTCTTGTACATTTAATGGGTGAGTTGTGCCGTTTGCCAGTTGCCACTACTGACTTTGCTGCGTGCCTGAATTATATTTCTGCCTATTTGGTGAATCATTTAGGTCCTTGAGTTTTCCCATTTCTGTTGATTAAAACTTTTGTTCTTTCTTTTCTCCCTTATATTAACGATTTCCCATTTCTTTATGATCATTGAATACGTATGTATACATGATATATTCAGTCTAGGTATAGTAATTCTTTAGATAATTTATGGAATATTCAGTCTAGGTATAGTAATTCTTCAGATCATCTTTAGAGTTAATTCTGCCCTCTTATGGAGATCACAACTCACTCTAAAATGTATTTATACAAGTCTAGATGCTCTTGTTTAAACAATATGTGACCCTGAAACACTAAAATAAACTACGCTAGTCATGTCAAACATGGTGAGTAAGTATTGTTCACCAAACCCTTTCAAGATGAAACTAGTAAATTTCAGGCAAATTGAAGTCGTCAACAAAAAGCTTAGAATATACTCATAATACATTTCATAAACCTGAAACGACATAATAAACTAGGCTAGTCATGTCAAACATGGTGGTCATCCAAATTGGCTCTCTGTGCGAACCGGAGTCGTCAACCAAATTCAGAAAACATGTACTTATATATACCCTGAAACACCAAAATAAATGAGGCAAGTCTTGTGAATGTGATTGGGGTTTGATTATTACTGTGAAAAGACTGAAAGAGGATGAGGCCATTGGAATTACTCTAGAGCAATTAAGCTTGTTAATAGAAAGGATGGAGTGATATACTCTTATATATTCTTTAGAAACCTGGTTCTGGAAAAACTGAACCAGAAACAATAACATTACTTCATCGACCGCCAAAATTTCATCAGTTTCATAATTGCAATTAGTATCTAGTTTGATTTCACCCTACTTATTAAGAATAACCTTAAGCCTTGGCATCTAAATCATAGATAGTATCATCTATGTCTAGACATTATGGACTTGACATCATCCAATATCCGAACATAATCAAAAAACAGAGAAGACTCTTTGCCTTCAAGCCCATCCCTGCTCACCCTGTTACTGCCTGCAAGGTTGTTGCATGGGCTTCCACCAATCACTAAATCAAATCCACCAACTGATTCTATCAACTTCTTCAACCGATCTCTGCTCAGCAGCTGCACATCGTCAAAATGTATGAGATTCCCCCTCTGATTTGTTTGCTCCCACCAGCTTCTCACAATATTCCTGTTCACTTCAGACTTTTCAACTGAAACAACATTGTTGAGGGGAACACCAAGACGGTAGAGAGCAACTTCAGCACCACCAATTCCAGAGAAGAGTGATAAGACATTGATTCCATTTGGAAACAAGTCTCTCAACACTGATAAGTGGTACGCCACTGTGTCAACCTAATACACATATTGATACAAGCATCATATTTAAAATTACTCCAACGAAAAAAGAGATTGTGTCAATCAACAAAAATCATTTCACTACATTCTGCAAACCCAAGATTATGGGAAAAAAGGTTAAGGGAGAAGAAAATAAGACTTGAATATATGTAGTGAACATCAAAGAAAGATGGTTTGGGCTAACCTGGAAAGAGTTACCGAGTGACTTGTATCTGTCCGTCCTACTTATACCTCCTCCCCTTGTGTGATTCTTTGGGAACCCCAATAGCATTTCAACTTCATCAGGTTCCAAAGGGGCAACTTTGTTTCTTCCTACCCAGACCAAGTTCCACTTCTTGCAATGATAAAGTACATACTTCTGTATTTCCATAGGTGGCTCACCATCATACTTCTCGACAGCTTTCCTGATCTTATCCGTCAACCTTGCACTCCCAATGGCTGTTTGTAAGCAGTTCAACTTTGATCTAGTATCCCAAGATGGCCACCATCTCTTCGAAAGGGGAAGTGCCTCATGAATGGTCCGTGGGGGAAGTGGAAACAAAGGAAATCTGTTTTCAATCGGCAGATTATGAAGATACCCTCTTTTTCTTGCAGTTGCAGAAAAGTACTTCGAGTCAACAAACTCGGGCTCAATCTCATACAAATGCCTCTTAATGGTGTCCCACACACCCTTTGGAGCCAGGGCGACATTTTCATAATAGAAATAAGGAGGGCCAATGATTTTCTCGGGAAGAATTCTTTGAACCATTCTTGGAACTGATTCGGTAGGAATTCCAAAGCCAATCATCGGTTTGGGCAATCGAATTGGCTCTTCAACAGAAATCTCCCTTTGCTTTTTCCGTTTGCACAATTCATTGTACATTTTCCTCTTTTTGTATCCACCACAATCATTCAATATATCCTTCAGGTTTGGCTGTCACAATGGTAAGGAGGCATCAATTCTATGAATAATGGTATTGCTAATTTGCAATTATAAATGCAAAGAAATTTGAATAAATTGTTAGCTCACTTAATTCCATTTCAAAATACTGTGAGGGGAAAGTTTACCTTCACATCTTCTAGGAGATAGGGATCTTCCGCTCTTGACATTTGAGCAGCACAAATAAAATCTACCAATTCAGGGAGCGATGCTTTTGGACCTAGAAAGTTGTGAAGAGGATATTAATTACCTGGAAATGAAATTTAAAAAATAGGAGTTGCAATTCTAAAAAGATGTTTTTTTTTTGAGATTTAGTACTGTTGTATTCTTCAGCATTGGGAATGCTGGCCACCATCAGAAACAAGTTACCAAACAAGTAGACTCTAACTTTACAAAGCTCCTAGAAATTCTACTAACTCTTCTATTTCCTCTATACAGTTATGTTTACACCAAAAAATTAAAGTCTCCAGGCAGTTCCATTTCACATCGTGGATATGTTCAGATATGCTGTAGCGTCAATAAGCAGATTTTGTTTGAAATACAACATTATTGGCAAAAAGTTAACCAAAACTTCAAATTGGTAGCATCAACCAGAACTTGCATGAACAAGATTTCTTCAGTCAGTGATAAAACCTTGGCATGATTAATATATATCAAAAGCCAAACTAAGGGAGTGTTCGGATTAGCTTTTTGTAAGTAGCTTATAAGCTAAATAAAAGCTAAAAGTTATAAGTTTGTCCTACCCAACTTTTGACATTTAACTTTTTTTGTTACATTTTTAGCCTTAAAAGTAAGTGCTTAAAAGCACTTTTGTCTTTCCCAAACACATCCAAAAATAAAAGAGATTAAATTCAAAAAGCTACTAAAAATAAGTTAAATCCAAACACCTCTAAATGTCAAAAGATTTAGATAACATTAGTTATGTAGAGTACAAATAATATACTTACCACATCTATCCATTGCTATGGAGGCCTCTTCCGCTGGATATCCCATATTTCCCAGGAACAATAACATCTTTTCTTTTTCAGACAAAGAACTTCCCTCGTCATTCAAGTAGCACTGCTTAACAGTATTCTACCACACATTTTAAAAGGAAAATGTCAGAAAAACCTTACATAGTTGTGCCCAGAAAACTAATAACAGGATTCAGGACCAGCAATATCTTAAATGCTAAAAAGAAGAATTAGTTGATGCATAAATATATGGAGAAAAATGTCCTTTAAGCCCCAAAAAATAGTGAGCAGCTAAGAGTAATTTTGAATCACTCGTCCAACTTTCAGCACTATCTTTACAGGTGACTATCTCTTCATTTGTAGAGATTATATCCAAACAAACCACTTCTTTGTCCCCAAAATCTCAAATCAAAAAAGGAAAAAGGAGGAAATATCGCGTGTGTCCCCCAAGAGGAAGAGCACGACGACCATCAAATATAACTATTGAAAATCACAGATACCCTTAATTCTGTTGGTACTTCTCCTAAAACTAAACCACCTCATATTAGTCATAAAATCTAGTACGAGAGGAATTCATGGGTGTTCAAAAATATCATATAACCACATCGAATAACATAAATAATGTGTTGCAGAGATTAAAAGAGGTGCTTGATCAGAAAAATGAATAAATGTATTTTAAACAAAGAGAAACCAGATTCACTAACTTCTATGTCACAGTTAGACACTGAAAAAAAATAGAGAATAGTGTATGGCTGAGGATAACATACTATGTAGTTGTCTGAGTCAGAAGACCAACTATCTTCCTCATAAACATTATCCGAAACGTTCTTGTTGTATTCAGAAGCGCTGTCATCAGAACTAATGGAGGGTTCCAGCGGAGGGCTAACACTGGGCTGTTCTTCAGGAGAGTCATCAAGGGCCTGCAAAAATAAAGATTAGTTTCTTCTTTTTTTGGAGATAGAGGGGTTTGCTAGCATTTGAGGGCCATTACATGAGAAAAAAATGAAAGACCAGAAGAAAATCGTAGGGAGATAAAACTCATGCATATTCTTAACACAATTCAAGCTTGCTATCAGAACTGTGTAGACCAGATACAGAACAATTGGCATCAATGATCGCACCGTCAACACCTAGGAATCCAGCATTCACATCTTACAATCTCTTACTGAGTCCTAATATGTGTCATCATCTCCATTCAAAACCTTGATTAATCTAGATTTTACTCTAAACAAGTAAACATGTGTCGCTAGACCATCTTAGGCAAGTGGTGGCATATATAGGCACCAATTAGAAGAGTAAGTGGTTGCCAAAGGAAGGGTGGGTTGAACAAGAATTTCTTCATTCTCTCAAACATCCCATAACAAAGTCTAAAATGAGCAGTTTGCAAAACAATGAGGCAAGCATTACGCACCTTAAAAGTCAAAAGAGAATCCAGCACCAAATCTGAATTTTCTCCTGCATTTCAAGTCAAATAACATAAATACCATAGTTGAAAAATCAAATTTTAGTTGTATAAAGACTTGGAAAATTAAAATACCGTTTTGCTCTATTGCTTTTGCAATAGATTCTTCAGGAAATCCCATCACTACAAACTGCTGAATGAACTTGGACCGGAAGGGTACTGATGACGAGCTCGCCTTCAGGTAAGAGAAGACCAAAACAGACCAAGTTGAGATGCAATACTATGAACTATCTTCTTCTTTTCTTTTGGTTCCAAAAAGATGTTCTTGACAAAAAATATCATCAAGTATAAATATAGAATTGAAGCATTTACCTCCCCATCGCAACAGACAACATGCTGCCCAGTGGTTCTTAAATCCGTGCATGAGGAAAACACTGTGTCCTGTATTTCTTGTATTTCAAGTTCATCTTCAGTATCCCAGTCAATATCATCATTATCTTCTCCAGAAAGATTTTTGTCCTGCACAGTATAGCCACAAGACATACAAACAAAGTATAGATGCTTTTCCTCCATTTATGAAAACCTATTTTGCTCGGACTCTTCAAAAATGTCAATGTGAGCGTGTCGGATTCACCAAAAGTAGTGTATTTTGGAGAATCCAAGACGGGAGCGGCACCAAAAGTGGAGAGTCCGCGCAACTAAGATGAAAACTATGATTAAAGAGACCATATACTTTCTTTTCTGATATATAAGACCAACTGCACACTATTAGAGAATCAAGAAACAAGATAATTTTACCATTTCTCAAGGTAAGCCTGAAAAAGAACTCCAAATTGTTCAGCAAGAAGAATAAATCAGCACCCTACAGAACAGAAGAAGGGAAACGTGAAATACTGCCATTAAAGCTCCGCATAGGACGGAGCAATAAACACCGAAAACTCAAAAACAGAAGTTCTAATAAATGGCACTTCTTCAGGCTTCTTCCATGTGCAAAGAGATTTAAGGCAGGGTGACCCGCTTTCGCCTTTCCTTTTTATTTTGGTGATGGAGGTAGAAAAATGTTGAATAAGGCTATTTCCTACAGGTGGATAACAGTTTTACACTGGGCAACTCACAATTGACACCTGCTCAAATCTCACATCTACAATTTTCATGTGTGAGGCTGAGAAACAACAATTAAGGTACCTGAGGGTGATTCTACTGGTTTTTAAGATGGTATCAGGACTAAGTATTAACTTGATAAAGAGCTTCATCTATGCACTGAATGTACAGAATCTACAGGAGTTAGTCGAAAATCTGAGGTGTGAAGTTAGTACTCATACGACCAAAAATTTGAAAATGCCCCTAGCTAGTAATTGCACGTTGCAAATGATTTGGTAGGGGGTAATTAAAAAAGTGCAAGAAGAGAAATAGGTGATCAAGAAGTTGTATCAAACTAAAAAAAACTTTTTCGTGAAAAGATAACAACGAGAAAAAGATCCAAGTAATCAAGTGGGAAACACGCTTAATAAACAATGAGGTGGAATATGACAACATCAACAACAACATACTCGGTGTAATTCCACAAGTGGGGTCTAGCGAGGATGGAGTAAGAAGATCCATAATCAGAGTGTAATTATGAAATGGTTATGGAGACACTTAAACAAAGAAAGAGGCTTTGGAGAAAGTAGATTCAAATAAAGTATAGGTTTTTACTAGTTGTGTTGTAACATATATCATTTTCTGAAAGTCCATAACTTATTAGCTGCAAAAACAGCTCAAGAAATGCAGCACTAGGTGCCTTTCCCCTTCTCCCTTCTTTGCAGAAAGGTACTTTTGTCATTTTCCCAAACCAATACTGGAAATATGCAATTCATACAATACAAATCCAAATCAAATGCAAGACAAAACATTCAACAAGTACTTAAGTGCATTTTTTTCTCTCTGGAGTCAACTTCTGCAACTGGAGATTTTCTAGGTCATGTTTTTCGCCTATCAATTTTGAAATAAAATCTTCAATTGCACCCTATAAACTCCATGCAAATAAAAATGAGTTCTTCGCGATTTTCATAACTTATTACAAGTAAGAAAACACCATAAAAATACAAAAACCATAAAACTTACCTGAAATTTTTCGGTGATCAATGCAACAATCAATTTTGATCTATATCAGATATCCTACATTACCCAAAAACCCAGAAACAACGAAAAGTTAAGAATTTGGGGTAAAATTCCACCATTTCAGCTAATTCAAAAACCAAAAATTAAGTTTTTTTCTCTCTTTACAAAGTGAAAAATGAAAGTAGAAGATACACGTACCATAGATTTTAGAGAAAATTGATGAAGAAGAGATTCTTGATTGGTTTTAAAGCATAAGAGAGATTCCCATATTTGGAGTTTTACGCTTCCAACACTGGACGAGAAGTCCTCTCTGTTTTTTGCTTTAACAGAGGAAACTTTTTCGCTACTATTTTTGGTCCCTCAATTATTGATATATTTTATTTCGATCCTTTTAATAAAATATCTATATCGACAGTCCTTAAATTTGTTTGTAAATTTTATTTTAAACCCTTCAAATTAAGATTTATTGTCATTAAACATTTAACTATTTGCGAAATTTAAAAACCATGTGTGCATCCACAAGTGTCTAGTAACTTCTTGAAATATGTTATATTTTTTAATTTTACCTATCAATCTCAATTCTAATAAATTTGAATTCACTGTCTATAAAATTATATTGAATATTTTATTATTAAAAGTGCATATCTAAAAATATAAATAAAGAGCTTTTAAAATTTTGAATTAAAATTTTTTAACTAATAAAAGAAATATTTCAACATGTATTTGAATGTTTAATTAAATCAAATAATAAATTTGAAATTGAAATAAAAGTTGAAGGAGCTATCAGTGTATTGTGTGAAAGATAATTTAATGTTCTATTAATTGAATCTAAGTTGAATGAATAATCAATGTATTCTATCAAAGGTATTTAATATTTAATTGATTATATCTTTAGTTTTATTTTTTAATGTAAAAAGCATGTTATATAACAAATTAAAATATATATATTCTGATTAATCAAAAGGCTGCATATAATTAATCATCATATATTATTGATTTTGCTGGTCAAACACTGTTGCAATTCCCAAGAGAGACTTAGTCAATGTATAATTAATTAAATGAAAAAGTTATAATGAGTAAATTTAGGAAGATTTTTGGAGTTATTGGTTACCCTATGTTTCATGTGATTAAATTAATCTAATAAGATGAAAAAGCTACTCCACTACAGAATATTGATTAATGGTGGTATAATTTTAAAGATAAATAAGTAATTTTTTAATTTGATGAAAAATAAAATTTAAATAATTTCTTCATAATTTGAAGGTGTTTATGTCCAATAAAGTGGTTGAAAAATGTGTGTCAGATATATATAGATGCGTTTAATACGTTATAAAAGACACATGTCATACATGCATGAATGATATTTGCATGACCAACAAGTATCTCACATGCATGAATAAGGTTTGCATGTGTGACACGTGTTGTGCCAATCGTCATTCTTTCGTAAATAGTTAATTATGACGTCATTGTTATTTATCAAAAAGAGAGTATGTCACATATTTTGATTCATTAAATAACATAAATAGAAAGAACATAACGCAAATGATAAATAACAAATAGTTTTATCAACTAAATGTGTTAACCATCCTTTTGGGTTGGGGGGGGGGGGGGGTTCCTCTTGATTCAAAAGATTTCTTACTTTATATTACTATTATAAAAAAAATAAAAATAAAACTAAAATTTGGAACTATATATATATATCGAATAATATAGTATGATTTTAAGTTTTATGTACTTTCTTCGTTCACTATTACTTATCAATTATTCCTAAAATGAATTTCTATTTTTATTTGTCACTTTTAGCATATCAAGAAAAGATAATAATTTTTTTTTCATGTTTTACCTTTCGTATTAAATACCACTTTAGTTTTAAATATTTTCAACCTTATTTCTAGGGAAAGTTATATTAAATACATATATTAATAATTATTTTAAAAGAAAATAGATATGCATGTAAAAATATGACAAGTAAAAATGAAGGGAGGGTACATGTATACAAAAGCATCATTTATATGTGAGATAATTACAAAATAATATAAGATATTTTTCTTCCTTTTTATTATATTTGATACACATTTTAGTAATAGGGTATTCATATAATTATTATTTATATCAAAAAATTCTATTTTCAATAATAAATAACTCTATATCAAAAGCGACTTTATTTCCGCAGATAATTCCATCAGATAATTCCATCACACTTGAGACTTGAGAGGATAAATAACTCCGTGTGAAGAGTTTTTTTTTTTCACGTCACACTTGGAACTTGGGAGCATAAATTACTTGAGTGATTTCATTACCAAGAATTAATGATTATGTAACGCTTTTTGGAGGATATAAAATATGAATTTAACGGATTCACGTGAATTCATGCTTCCCTAGATTATGAGTGTGTAATAAGATTAATTTTTTTTAAAAAAAAGAGATTAAATATAGAGGTGTGAATTCTCATTTAAAGAAGTAGGGAAAATTATATATAATAGCAAATAATTAATTCAAATTAAATGTTATATTCATAGTTTGATTTAATTGTACAACATAGCAAACTGTTATTTTTTTGCCTCTCTCCTGGTGAATCTCGCTCGCCACTCTCATTCTCTCTCTCACATCTCTCTCGCTTTTTATACAAACGCAAATGTATAAAATGTGTTTGTATTTGTATAAAGCGAGAGAAAATTATATATATACATGTATTTTTGTTCCCCTCTCCCGGAGTTCTCTCACTACTCTCCCAGATCTCGCTCGTCATCCTCGTCTCTCTCGCTTATACAATCAAAAAAAGAAATGTATACATATATCTTCATCCTATACACATAAATATTTCCCTACTCAATTTTCTTTTGTCATTCTCTTTTTCTCGTTTTATACAAATACAAATTATACAATTAAATCGTTTGTTTATTATAATCGAAACATAAACGTTTATATTAAAACCCAAACCTTAAACGTTCTTTTTATATGTATAGCGAAATATATTTATTTATGTTTGTCATGAAGCGTAATTATACAAGTTATAATTAGCTATAACATACAAATATATGATTTTTGTGTTTGATATATATGAAAGTTGCTCTTTAAAGTATCATATAATAACATGATGATAGTTTTGGTGCAACTTTCTAAGTGAAGATAAAAATTCAAGTCTTATATTTATTTTGATTTTTTTAAGCAACACCTTCCAAGTAGTTATTGATATCACTTTGGTGTTTCAATTTTATTTTATTTTTTGCTTTAATCTTTAAAAATCTTAGAGTGTTTTACATTAGAAACTCCTTTAAAAAAAATAGCATGGTAAATGTTTATGTAATTAAACAAAATATGTATATTACAATTAAAAATTAATAGTATTATATATTTTTAACCTTTAATTTTTAAATTATAACGAGGGTGATAGCTATTCTAGCAAGTCTTCTGTGGAGGAGTAGCACTAGGCTAGTAACTTATTAGACTAATCTCGATTCGTTAAACTTAAACGAGCTGTAATAGCAGTTGAAAAACTTCTCGTCCCTTCACTATTAAAAACTTCAAAAGTTGTGTTCCATTATTTCAAATTCTAAATTTGATTCTCTTTATCAGCTACGGATGGTGACGATTCATATAGTATTTTTTTTTCATATAGTAATGAGGATCAAGGTTCAAAACTAATGGATATTTGGAACATTAAACTTGTATCAATTATCAAAGATTTGAAAGGTTAAACTTAAAACCCGTCTTCGCCCAATAAGGATTAGTCACAAATTTTCAGTTTTATATATATATATATATGTATATAATATATAATCTGTGCTCTTAGGCTTATCCTTAGTTTTTATGCAGAACGCTGAATCTCAGGCACTTTTACGTGGTAATATATGGCTTAAACTTATCCACATCGATATGTTTACATCAAGTCAATACATGCATATTATGTGTTTAAATTTATACTTTATTTTGCTTCATTAAATCGCATAATAATACATTTGCATTACTTTAGTATAAACACCCGGTGCGAGTAATTTTTTTTCACAATATATTATATAGTCAAACCTACTGTTTTAAAGGCGTACTTGAAGTGTGTGAAACGAGGCGCAAAATCATGTTGAGTGTTTAGTGTTATAATGTTAGGTTTTTAACTCTTAACCATCTCCAATCCACCTCTATTTTACTCTTTATTCTCTATATTTGGAGAGTAAATATAGAGAATGGACACTCCAAACCATCTCTATATCACTCTTTTGATTCTTCAAATATAAAGAGGTGATTAGTAGTTCTCCAAATTTGAAGAACTACTATTCACACTCTCTATTTTACTTCTTGACTATTTTATTATTAATTCTATTACTTTCTAATTAATATATTATTTTACATATAATGTCATTTATTAAATATCTAATTTCATACGTTACATTATGTATATACCCTTTATACATTAATATTATCAGTTCTAGCATTACAGTTTTCAATTTCGTTGTGTCGCATTTAATATCTCCTCTAATATATGCCTTTTATTCATAATTATATTGTTCCTTATAATTTTAGTAACAAGAGTTGTTTATTAACACTTCCCTACAAAATTCAAAGGGGATAAATAATAATGGATATAAGGTAAAGAATTAACACAATTGACAACACAATTATGAAGCTTTTGCTAATTTATAATTTTACAATTTAATGCAGGTAACGCGTTTTGAATATGTAAGTTGCATTTTTTAGGGAGGTTTAATTAAGTTCAATATATGATTAACACATTGTAGGGATATAACCCTTTCCAAATTATCATCATTACCTTCAATCTCTAGTTTAAGTTAAAAGGATATTATTTTTTTGGAATAAATTTCCTTAAAAAACTCTATCAATTTTGAACAATTATTTATAAGATTTTAGATATTTTCATGATTGCATTTTCAAACACGGTTTTGCAATCATCGGGGGTTACAGGAGTAGATAACTTCTTTGAATGTGCGGCAAATAGTGTGTTTATCAAAGGGAAACGAACAATTATTATCGATAGAGTTGGTAGCATGACAAGCGGTAAAAGAAATCTATTTCAACGAGAAATCACTCCAAATAGATCTATTACACTATAT
This sequence comes from Solanum habrochaites, assembly GCA_027704765.1. Classification (NCBI taxonomy): domain Eukaryota; kingdom Viridiplantae; phylum Streptophyta; class Magnoliopsida; order Solanales; family Solanaceae; genus Solanum; species Solanum habrochaites. The sequence goes on from JAKWJA010002498.1 coordinate 64,190,005, forward strand.
AATTTCGCTATGCTTCCTGTAACTATGATCACTTTCAATATACTACCTACAATGGGACATTTTCATATGTATGACGGAAAGTTAAGGTGAAGATAATGTTAGGAAAATATAAGTAACATTGTATGAATTATTGAATGCATGATGTGACACATAGGAGATGATGCTAACATAAACAAATGGTATATAATATGAACATTGTCATGAATAAGTATTACTTGTATGATATGATATGAACATTTTATAATGTCTTATAGTTCAATGTATTTATTGTGTAAACCTTGTTATGAATTATGAATGTCCTATTGAACTTTGACATATGTACAGAAACAAATATATTATATGCATTTTTTTACGGAAATCAAACTTATAAATGTCAATGATAACAACTGCACTCAATACAACAAAACGTGTTTCTTAACATTCAAAACAACATAATAACAAATGTACCTTACGAAAATCATTATTTTTTATGCTAATTTGAACATGTCTTTCTATTGTTTCCAACTTTACGGCATCTACTGCAAGCCATTTTTGTCCTTTTGAATTTCACGTCAGGCAAATCCTTCCATCTTTCAAGTATGGTCTACCCGTTGTTCTCTTTGGACTTACTATGACTTTTATTTTACTATAAAATTCCAAGAAAAAATCATATAGACTCGGAAAATGCACAGTACCCCCTCAACCTATCCCGACAATCCCATAGACACACTTATACTATACTAAGGTCCTATTACCCACCCGCCCTGAACTATTTAATAATACTTTTCTACCCTTTTTAGCCTATGTGGCACTAGTTCGAAAAAAGTCAACCATCGTTGGGCCCACAAGATAGTCCACGTAGACTAACAAGAGGTAAAAAGTCATTAATAAATAGTTCAGGGGGGTAATAGAACCTTAGTATCGTATAAGTTGTTTCTGAAATTTTTTCTGGCATAGGCTAAGGAGGTATTTGAGCATTATCCCTATATACATATGCTATATTAAATTGACATTCCATAATTCATACACATCATACGAACTAAATACACGATTTCAACAAAATAATACATTTTAACATTTCGATGGACTTTATTCAATTCATACATAATCATACAACTAATGTCCACAGTTCATACACAATTCATACAATATTAATACATATTCTATTTCTAAAAAAATAAATCTGTGACTTTTGAAAATGCAAACCAACACTCATTTAGTATGAATACGTCAATTCATACATCAAAATCAGAAAATAAAATATACAGTTGCAATACTTATTATAATAGTTAAAATTATAGGATATACAACGTTAATACGTATATTCATACACATACATTAATACCATTTTGGACGCATCATTATCCATTTCCTAAATTTATGGGTATTGTTATAATTAGAACTGGGCCTTGCATCTATCATGTCTTTGGTTAATAATGAAAAAGAGCAACAGTTATTGAGTGGTTAATTTATCACTTTTATATAGAAGGAAGAACAACTCGCTGCTAGCAGCCTTTCTAAAATTTTGCTTTTTAGGGTACTATCCAGTGAAGTATGCTTTTAAAGCTAGATGGTGTTTGTATGATTTTGGGATCCAATCATCCTTCAAAAAGATGACAATTGTATGATTTTGGGATCCAATCTTCCTTTGAAATGATGACAATGGGACATACCAAAATCAGAATATAAAATTCAAATCAGCAATAATGCCCTTTACGTTACCCCTTTTTTGGCAGTTTGGTTGTGTTAGCAAGTTGAGTCGTAAAGTTGATTAAACTGTAATAGGAAAAATGATGAGATAATCTTGTGTGTATTTGCGACATTACCTTTTATATCTCAGCCCTATCAGTTGGTCTCCTTGATGAACCCTACTTCCTTGTTAAGAAGCAGCATTGTCATTAGTTTTTAATATTACTAATGGGGAAGATGATTGAGGCCGGATTTGGGTAAGATCAAAAAATGATTGCGTGTTGGGAAGAGATGGAGTCTATTGGGGGAAGATCAGTGTGTATTGGTTGAGATGAGAGTGGATAGATATTGAGTAACCGTATAATAGGGAATTAATTAAAATCAAATCCCTATTATTTAGATTTTATTTTTTAAAAGGTAACTATATAATGTGAAGTTTAATTAATAATAATTTATTATTTATATTAAAAGCTTTAAAAGGTAGTTGATTAATCAGTAAAAATTTAAACAGTTTGGTTTATACAAGGTAAGTGAATAAATGAAAGTGATTATTTAAACATATTAATTATTATTTAAATAATAAATTAAATTTTTTTAATTAATATATGATATGCTTAAACTTGATAATAATAGGCTATATCGTTTATTTTTTCAAGAGTACGCCTTAATTTTTTTTAAAGAATATATTTATTAATTGATCTGTTCTCGATTTGATAATAATATTTGTACTAATTTATTTTGAAAGAGTATGTTTATAACTTTCTAGTTACTCAGCTTCCAATGTGGTGGCATGTAGTTTTCTATTCATACTTTCTTTTTCCATGAAATATAATATTTTAAAAATAATTTTTAAATATATATTAATGAATTTTAATTTTTTTCATAATTTCATCATGAATAAGTTGGATTTTATTATTAAATTTTCACTATAAAGAATAAATACAAGAAAAATGATAAGAATAAAATTTTAGTTTAAAAATAAAATACATAATATGATAATTTAAATACAACATAATAATACAATACATAACATTATAATTTAAATACATGATAAGATATAATATTAACATAATAATTAATTCGGAATGAAGTAAGAATCATGCCGAAAAGGTGTTGAATTTGCATTAAAAGTTTTACAATCACGTTTTGCACGTATTATAGACCGTCACGTTTTTGAGGAAATGAAGTTTTACATGAATAAAAACTACGTGTATTATACTACACAACATAATAATTGAGGATGAACATGATCTTAATGCACCAATCAAGATGTCGTAGAGGTCCCAACTCCAACGACGGAAATAGTGGTAGATGAAATCTCCGATTTGAACAATCTTTATCTATACATAAAAAAAATTAAGGACGATAATGCTCATATTGAACTTCATATGCATTAATAGAGCATTTATAAAAGCAACAGAATAATTTTAAAAATTGAGTGCTTATGTAATTGTATTAATCTTATTAGAATTTTTCCATTAATTTGTATATTATAGCTTATTTTCTTGAAATTTATGTTATTTAAAAATTTAAAATAAAATATCATTTATATTATAAAAGTTTTGAAAAAATAAAATGTTATATCACATTAAAAATTATATAAGGTAATTATTTGAGAAAAAAAGAAATAATGGCTTTATATTATGAAATAAGAAAATAAAAATGAAATACAAATAATAATATAATATTGAGGAACGAAAAAAATTTCTTTTTTAGAGAGTAAAATAGAGAATTGAATTAGAGTTGATTGTCTGAAAAAATAGAGAACTCTATATTTGGAGAACTCTATTAATGCATTATGGAGATTAAAATGAACATTTTGTGCTTAATTTTTTTATGTCTAGCTAAAAGTTATCTAAATCGGAGATTTTCGTCTACCACCACTTTTATAGTTGGAATTGGAGCCTCTACGACATCTTAAATTGGTGCATTGAGAAACTATTAGTGATCTAAATGTTCGTGATTACGTGCAACGAGAACAACAACGAATACTTGAAAAAAGAAATCGACAATCACAACCGCAGTCATAGCCGCTATCACAACCACAATCGCAACAAGTTTCGAAATCATATCCTATGTTTTTTCCTGAATAGTGCTAGATCTGGAAACGACCTATCGGGTTACTAAATTATTATTATGATCAATTAATCATTATGTTATGTATTGTATTTTATCTTGTCTTTAAATTATTATGTTATGTATTGTAATATATCTTGTATTTAAATTATTATGTATTGTATTGTATTGTTGTCTAGTATTTAAATTATCATATCATGTATTGTATTTTAAAATTAAAATTTTCATCTTGCCATTTTAATACTTTGTTTTCTTTAAAATGAAAATTCATAATAAAATAAAATTTTATTATTGATGAAAATAGAAAATAAATAAAAATACTATTAATTTGAAATTGAAGTAGTATAGTGTAAAAAATATTTTTTAAAATATTATATTAAATTTAAAAAAGAATTATGAATATTGGATATTTAATTAATGGAATTATATATAAAATAATATGTTAATTAAAAAGTAATTAAAATAATAATATAATAATAAAAAAGTGAAACAGAGAGTGTGAATAGTAGTTCTACAAATTTGGAGAACCACTATTCACTTCTCTATAAATAGAAAATAGAGGGTAATTAAGAGGTGGGTTGGAGTGCTCATTCTCTATTTTACTCTCTAAATATAGAGAATGGAGGGTAAAATAAAGGTGGATTGGAGACGGCTGAAGGATTATTTTTCCTTGTAATATATGAGGGTAAATTCATCATTAACTCGCGCTTTAGTTGCACCGTTAAATTTTTACACGTTTTTCACCTTTGATAACACTGATAAACCATCCTTCCTCTCTTTTTTACACAATCATTATTTATATACAAGACAAATTACAAGTAAATCTCGATAAAAATGTGTAAGTAAGATTGTTAGATAAACACTTGAATTTTTAGGACTTCTCATATCCTAGATAAGTTTGATAAATAAAATTAGTTTGTATTTGTATTTGATTATAATTACCAAATAATGTAACTTTTCATCTAGGAGTACTTAATTAATACATATTGAATTTATATCAACTTCCTATGGAAAAGGAAAATTTTTTATACAAGTTATTTTCCTAGTTGGAAACGTAATACTTTGCCCTATAAATTCACATTACAATTAAACTTTTGTTATAACAAATAAATAAATTATGGCGTTCCCCATTGAAGTTGAAGATAATCGTTATAAACTCTATGATGTGTTTTTTTTTAGTGACCGAATCTTAACGACAGTGACTTCAAATCCTGACGTAGTAACTAATTGGATCAGTGGAATTGAGTATGTCCATCGAAGTCGTCTCAATCGACTCATAGTAGGCCTTGATATAGAATGGAGACCTAATTTCACAAGACACCAAAACAACCCTGTTGCAACTCTACAACTTTGTGTTGGTCGTCGTTGCCTCATATTTCAAGTAATTTATTGTGAATATATACCTGAATCGCTGAAGGAGTTTTTGTTGAATCCTCGTTATGCCTTTGTTGGTGTTGGAATTGCTAACGATATTGAGAAACTAGAGGAAGATTATATGTTACGCGTAAATAATAGCGTTGATCTGAGGGAATTGGCTGATTGTAATTTGAGGAATGCTGGATTGAAGAGGCTTTGCCAAGCTGTTTTAGGAAAAGAGATGGAAAAACCTAAGCATGTTGCTATTGGGAGATGGGATAATGAGTGGCTTGATAATGATCAAGTGCAATATGCTTGTGTTGATGCTTTTGTATCGTTTGAGATTGGTAGTGGCATGAGGCTATTTTTTTTTTTTTTTTGGGGTTTTTTTTTGTTTTTTTTTTTTTTTTTTTTTTTTTTTTTTTTTTTTTTTTTTGGGGGGGGGGGGGGGGGGGGGGGTTTTTTTTTTTTTTTTTTTTTAGGTGTTTTTTTTTTTTTTTTCTGCATATTCATGATTGTTTCTAAAGTCTTTTTTTTTTCTTTTTTCGAATATGAATTTAATTAGACTATTTTGTGTTTTTGATTTGTTACCTTGCCCTTCTAATTTTGGTTTCTTGCATGATATAATTAAGTCTTTGTACTATTTTTCTTGCAATGTTGCCCTTATGAAACATTAGAACATGCTTATATAGTTAAAGTTAATTTTGAAGTTCAATACTTGGATACAGGGGTGTACAAGTCAAATCATAAAGTCAAAATCGAATTAATGATTCAAGTCAAATCGATCTGTGGTTTGATTTGGTTGGTTTGTCGGTTGAAAAAAAATTGACGATATTATTATTTTATTAATAGATAAAAAAATTATTTATAATCTACTTTATTGATATACTTTTAGTTAGTTTTATAGTTTTCAATTTTCTATATTTTATTTCAAATTTGTGCTAGTAAAATTTTGTAAATCTTATATGATATGTATATATATATTTTTTAGTTAGTTTATAGTTTTCAATATTTATATATTTTATTTTAAATTTGGGCTTATAATTATTTTATTTTGTATTAAGATCCGAAGCTACCATTATATTGTTATATATACTTTTTCAAATTCAAAGTTAACAATTTACGTTGTAAATATTTTTTGTATTCAATTTGCCTCTTAGACTCTAATCTTATTAATTTAACATAATGAACGTTGATATTTCAAAAATATATTTTAAGTTTAGCTTATAACACTAGGTAAGGAACCAACTAAAGACGAAACCGAAAAAATATTCAGTGTGGGTCTTAGCCTTTAATCTTACAATGCTTGTTAGAATCTCTGAAAATGTTGTGAATCATGGCATTAACTTCATCTTCTCTAATGGGCCTAAGAGCTTCAAGTCTCTTAGGAGTAAAAAGTTCAAGATTACAAACTTTTCTTACTTTCACGTAATGAGGCCCATAATCAGCCCATATCAAATCCATCCCATTTTTACTCACATTATCAACAGGTTTTGTTCTAAACCTATTGGCCAAATTTTGGTCATTTTCTTTAGGGCAACTTTCACACATAGCAAACAAAAAATTCATATTTGTATGATATAGCAAATTTTGCATAATTGCACTCCATAGCAAACATAAAATTGTATAATTCGCTATACATATACAATTGTATAATTCGCTGATCTAAATTGTATAATTCGCTGGCCTATTTTGCTGCAATTGTATAATTCGATATCCTATTTCACTACGATTGTATACTGCCCAATTGTATACTTCGTATCCTATTTCAACTACGATTGTATAATGCACAATTGTATACTTTCGCTTGCCTAGTTTCGCTGCAATATTTTATAAAATTTCCTTTGGCATACAGTTTGAATCGAATAATGTATGTATATTGTGTTATAATTTAAGTGTATAGCAAGAAGATATATGTTTTTCTCTCGCTTTATACAAACCAAGAAACACAATCATATACACTTTTATTGTATAAAGCTAGAGAAAAATTGTATTTCACTGTACTTGGTCCAATTCGTTGACCTTTTTCTCCAAGATTTGTGAAGTAAAATGTTTTTTGTAATTGTATAATTAAGTGTTACACGAAGATATATATTTTTGGCATGTGTGATACCATTTCTCGTCGCTTTAATATAAAACAGAAACAAATTTATCCACTTCTGTGTATAAAGCGAGAGGGCGAGCTAGAATGAGAGTGGCGACGAAATTTTTGGGAGAGAGACGCCTGCAAACTTGAACTAAGTTTGCTATGGGCACAATTAAATCAAACCCTAGCTACTCCATTTATTTTAGGTTATTAGTTTGCTATTATATACAATTTTCCCTTTTCTTTAAGAACTTATTTAGCAAGTTCCGCATTATTCACCACCACATTTAGTTGTGATCCGAGGTAAAAAGAAAAGATGGACCCGGGCCCATTCATCAAAGCATCGAAACCTCATTGGCATTATGCTGAAAAGGTTTCCAATAATCGGCTACGACCAAGGACTTGGAGGTAGCTTGGCCGTAAGCCGGTTTGTGGAGTTTGTAACATAAAAAGATGATAAATATTGATAGAGAGAGTACTAAAGGAAAAGCCATTATGGGAAATAAATAAATATAATTGTGTGTGATGAAATAAGGCAAGCTAAGCCCCCTTAAAATACTATTTTTTTCATTCCCTCAGAAGAAAAAGTCCTACTTTAATAGTATATTCAATATTAGTTTGAGATATAGATATATACACGTTTTGCGTAAAAAAATAAAATTATCCTATCAAATCACAAGTCATATGGCATATGTTAGTAATCAGTGGTTAAATAGATAACCAAGTAAAAAAAAAATCCAATAATGAATATATAAAAATTATTTTAATCTTATATATACAAGATTTTTCAAAGAAAGTTTAAATGGATCTTTGTGGTCAACAACAATATATTCAGTGAAATCTCATAGTGAGGTTATAAGAGAGTAGAATGCATGCAGACCTTATCATTATTTTACGTCGTGAAAAAATTAGATAGATTATTTTTTGAAAAATCTTCAACTCAAATATAGCAAATTGAAGTAATAAAAATAAGAAAAAAACATAGAACGATGACACAAAAAAGTGGAACCCTTTGCGGTCTAACTCATTAATTGTGACCAACTTGTAAAGAGTGAAATAGTAGTTGGGAAAAGTGTGTTTATTATTCCATATTTTGACTATATCCCTTATTTATTGATTCATAAATTGAGTTGACAAATTATACGTAATAAATTATAATTTGCGGCATCACCAACTTGATTCTTTTGTGATTTGACACTTAGATATATAAAAATAATCATATATTAATCATGCATGTCTATCTATATTAATAAATTAATCTACCTTTCTCCCACTTCCATGCAAATCCAATAAGCTCAGAAGAAAAACACTTATCATTTTATACTTATTTTATCTTATGCTATTCATTTTTCTAAATAATGAATTTAGTATATCCAAAATAGAATTGGAATTTTTATTAAAAGAATTTGATAGATAAAAAGTAAATACACAAAGACGTTAAAGAGAGTCCATGAACATCTATTATTTATACGTAAAAAATTGATTAACTTTCTGTTGAGGAAATCATATAATTATGGATCTGTCGCTGTTTAAAGGATATATAGTACGATTTATTATTTTATTAATTACTTTTAAAGAGGTGTATCAATTTAAACATAGATAAATAAAAATAAACGAGAGAATATAATGTTAAAATATCATAAATAATAAATGATATATGGTAGATAAATTAGAATATATTAAAATTCTAGTCATACGCACTCTTATTTTGAACGACTTGAGTATTTTTAATTGGGTGAAGCAAATTAAGGCTCTTACCAATTAATACAAATTATTTTTCTTTTGAAAGTCAAGAAAGAAACATTCAACTCAATTTAACGTGAATTTGCATCAATATTTTAGTCGAAATATTCAACTGAAATTTACGTGAATTTGCAATAATTTTTTTTCTTCGAAATATTTAATTTAAGAGGAAAAAAAAAGAGAGTTGCAATATATTGATGATCATTATTATTTACCACCGTAAAACTAATGGACATGTAATGAAATTTAAAGCAACATAACTACAAGAGCGGATCCAAACAACATACAATGTTTAGACTTTGATGAGCCTAAATAAAGCCATACATAGACAATACGATTCATTTATCGAATGATAATATATCGAGGTAGAACTATTATCGTAATATTCATATTAAGATTATAATAATATATAAATATAACCCTTAACTTGACTTCAGTTGATAACTATGCCCTTCAACTTTGAGTGGACACACGTAGTTACTTAAACTTGTATAAAATTGAACAATTAGACACGTATATCCTACATGACATAATACACGTAGAAAGTCACGTAGGATACAAAATAGCCACGTAGGGTGTCATGTAGGACGAATGAGCCAATTTATTCAATTTTATATAAGTTTAAATATCTATTTGTGTATACCCAAAGTTAAAGGTCATAGTTATCAAATGACGTCAAGTTGATGATCATGTTTATGTATCGTGTCTTTAAGAGTGAGATCTTTGGACTTTTTTTTAAAGAATTAATAAACTTTTTCAAACTAGATATGTCACCTTCAAATAAGCATGACATAACAAAATTATGGTTTTATATGAAAAGAAGAAAAAAAGAAGTCACTTTTGAATGGTCAATCTGTATAAGTTATATACCATCTAATTTGAGTAATATGAACAAGGCTATCTTATTTATGGCGTCACAATCCTACTATGAATAGTAAAAAAAAAAGTCCTCATGTGTACGTAAGTGAATAAGCATGTGGACTTTAATTTGAAATTCACTAATCTTACCATGCTAGATTTATACTCGCTCGGTCTCTATTTAGTTGTTCACTTAATAAAAGACATATATATTAAGATAAAATAATTAATATAGTAAAACTATAATTTTATTCTTATTAAATATGATTTCAAAAATGATAAATTAAAACTATGAAATTTTCAAGAAATTTAAATGAGGATATAATAGAAAAAGTTTTTATCCTTTTTTAATTTATCAAAATGAACAAATAAATAAGAATATTTAAAAGAAAAAATATAGACAAGTAAGTATGAAGAGAGGAAATATGTTATTTTTTTTTGTTAGTCTATAAGGATCAAAGACTCATATTTTAGGACCATATATATAACTGTTACATAAAATGCATCAAAATCAAAGCAAGTCAACCAAACAGAAATAAATGAATTCCCATTAAGATATATCTCTGACATATTCAAAGAGGATTTTCCTACATCCATCATCACAATAAAAAATTGCTTCTACTATTGAGAGAGAGTGTTTTCTATTAAAATATTTTTCTATTTTCAACACTCTTTTGATTTTTTTTAGTAAAAATTTGCGTAAAATAGTTGTAAAAAGCTTTGGATTCAAAAATGACAACGTTTTTACTAGTAAGAGGCCAATCCTTTGGAATTTAATTTCCAAGATAAACCATTCGAATACTACTAAATGATTCGCCAGCAGAAGCAGAAAAAGCAGACTGTTGATACTTGTTTTGGTCTGGGTGTAGATTATTAAGATGGTTTTAAATTAATATACAATAAGAAATATATTTAGCGGTTGTACTATATATATTTTTCTAATATATATAGGAAATGGAACTTAGATCACGATGTGAACATGCTTATGAGTGAAATTTCGTTATCAAGCAAATTCCCAAAAAAAAAAAAAAAACTAGTCAAAGGACATCCTGCCTTATTCTTCTCCCGTTTGGGGCCCCTATTTTCTCCTGGTTTGAATTAGAACAGCAGATTCGTGAGCAAAAGCATATTCTTGCTATTGAAGTTCATTTTACATTATAGTCTAAAATAAAAATTGCAGACATGCATTTCGAAATTTCTCTAGTACTTCAAAATAAAAATAATGCATACATTTTATTCCAGAAAAATGTTACAACTTCATCAAACATGAAATTAAAGTAAAGTAACTATTTGCTTAAAATACAACATATAATAAGTAATACAAAAATAAAAGACGTTACTGACTTATAATTTAGGGGAATCGATAAAAGTCCAGGATGCTTCGATAAATGTGTGGCACGTAGTTCACTCAAAATGTGTGTATAGGTTTCTAGGTAACCTAGGAGTAGGAACAACATGTAATGGAGTTTGCATATATGTTACCGTGCCAGGACTCTCCATCATATCAATATCTTCAACCTTAACACCATTAGGAAGTGACCAAACAAAATGGTGCAACAAATGTGCTAACATAGATGTCACCAAATTAATTGCAAGGTTCATTCCTGGACATATACGTCTACCAGCACCAAATGGTAATAACTTATAGCATGTCCCTTGCATGTCAACATCCTCTTCGAACAATACTCCTCTGGCCTAAATTTGCAATGGCTCTTTCCAAATTTTTGGATCGCGACCTAACGCCCACACATTAAATGTCTCAATTGAACCTTGAGAATTATTGTAACCACCTACTTTGACATTGTTACTTGCCATATGAGGCAACATTAGTGGAGTTGGAGGGTGCAATCTTAGTGATTCTTTGACAACATGTTGTAGATAGGAGAGATTAGAGATATCTGTTTCATTTATGATTCGATCCGATCCAATAACTCGATCTAGCTCCTCTTGAACCTTTTGTTGAACTCTTGGATTCCTTACAAGTTCAGCCATAGCCCATTCAACTGTTATAGCTATTGTATCTGTCCCTGCTTGTACCATATCCTAAAAAAAATATATATATAATTAATATGAAAATCGTGATGTCAGTTTATATAAGTTAAATTATATTAACTAGTATACGTATACTTACCCAAAAGAGGCTAATAATAGAGTCATCACTAAGATCATATTCCTTTTGAAGGGTAAGTAAAGCATCAACAAAATGATGTTTGGTTTCTCCAGATTTTTCTCTAGCAATTGTGTGTTCTTCCATTATAATTCTTGTAAATTTATTCAAACGTCTATCTTGTGCCTCAAGAGCTTCATTGTCATCTTTAAATACCCAACGTAACCATGGTACAAATTCACCCAAATTAGGTTTTCCTGAAATTCTTATCCCATCTGTTACAATGGATTTAAGCTCTTCACCTTGTTCATCAACTTCACCTTGTGAGTTTATAAATCTCTTCCCAAATGTTAGCCTTGTTATGTTGTTGAATGATACTAATCCCAAGTATCCCCTTAGCGTCATCGTTTTACTATCATTACCTGAACAGTCATCAAAAACAGATTCAGAATTTAAACTCTATGAATCGAATATGTACTTCAATATGATCACTTCCTAAACCCTAGTATAATAACATATTAACTAAGGTATGATGATCAAATAATTAATATCACTTTGACTATTCTATTTAATATTATATTATTGTATTGTTTATTAATATGTTTTTTTAAAAAAAAGGGTGTGGTGTGGTTCAATTCTATCTCCTATTGACTGGAACATTAAAGAAAAGTCTTTCCAGTTGAACAATATTTAATTTAATAAAATACTTCTAACTAAATTCCATTTAATCATTATTTATATAGTTAAACCCCTTTCATGAAGGTTTTGAATATTATTTGATCAAAGAAATCATGACAATGATTGATCTAATACTCCCATCATTTTCGTCTACAGTCAAGAGTTTTTATTCTTAACCAATTAAACACGTTAAAAAGAAAAGAAAATAATAATCTAAAACTAGACCATATTTTAATGGAATAATACATAAATGTGCTCTTTAACTTGGCTTCAAATCATATTTATACCCTTCAACTTTGAATGTGCACAATAGACGTTGTAAAAGTTCTGTATCAAAATGAACCAAATAGACACCCATGTCATCCCTACTTTCATTTTTTATCCTACTTGGTTCCTATGTTTATTGTGGTCAATCGGACTCATGTGTTTATTTATTTAAAAGTTGGATAGTTAAAGTGTCTGTTTGTGCATTATGAAAGTTGGAGGTCAACGTTAAAATCTGAAGTCAAATTTAAGATTTAATATATATATTATGCCTATTTTAATTACCAAACTACACAAAATATCGGATGTGTATACGACTAAAATTAAATAATTTTTACTTTAACTTTAGACACATATGATTGAAGTTCACGCATAATCAATTAATCAGAATTTACTTAAAGTTTATGCGTATAACCTTTTTATCAATCCTAAACTTATTCTGAAGTAAGTAAATATTAAAATAATTTTTTAAAAAATAGATAGATATTAACATGCAAAAAAAATATACTATAGATATTAAATACTAGTAAAATATGTATCCATGTTAAATAATATACACATACCAGGCTTAGTTGTGTCCTTGAAAATATTTTCAATCATGGCAGTAACTTCAACTTCTCTAATTGGCCTAAGAGCTTCAAGTCTTTTTTGAGTAAAAAGTTCAAGATTACAAAGTTTTCTTACTTTCACATAATGAGGTCCATAATCAGCCCAAATCAAATCCATCCCATTTTTACTCACACTATCAAGAGGTTTTGTTCTAAACCTATTAGCCAAATTTTGATCATTATCTTTAAGAACTTCTTTAGCAAGTTCCGCATTATTCACCACCACGTTTAGTTGTGACCCAAGGTAAAAAGAAAAAATCGGCCCATAAATTTGGGCCCATTCAGCAAAGCATCGAAACCTCATTGGCGTTATGCTGAAAAGGTTTCCAATAACCCGGCCAAGATGCAAGGACCTGAGTAGCTTGCCTACGCCTTGTTGCGGAGTTTGTACCTACAAAGCATGATAAATATTGAATAAAAGTACTAAAGTAAAAGCCATTATGGGAGAAAATAAATGAATATAATTGTGTGTGATGAAATAAGGCAAGCTAAGGCCCCCTTTAAATACTAATTTTTCAATTCCCTCATAGGAGAAAAAGTCATATACTTTTAATATATTTATATTAGTTTGAGATTTTTAGATATATACACGGTAGGTGGGGAAGAAAATTATTGTATCTATGAAGATAATATAAGTCCTATTTTTAAGACTATAATCTCAATTTTTTTGTGAGTCTTACGTATATATTATTAAAAAGGCCCGTTAATATTTTATTTTATTTAAATAAACTTAAATTATCATCGTGGGGTTACTAAATCCAATTCTTTGCAAAATTTTAACTTTTAGGAATTTGATAATTTTATGAAAAAAGCCCATAATGATATCATATTTAATTTACATGATCAAATCACCTTCACATGGATGTGAACATAAAAAAGTTAATAAATGAAGAAATTAAAGAAATTCAACGTTTATTATATACACATATAAGGTAATGCTAAATGATAAAAAATTTAGTTAGAAATTTAAAAAGTTTATAATATTTTTTTTATTTTAAAATAAACTGTTAATTTTTTTTATTTTTAATTAAAGATATTAAAGTTAAAAAAGTAAAAATATTCAAAAAGATAAAATAGCATAGTTGTGAAATATGTTATCTTACCATTCTGACCAATTTTTTGGCCAAAGAATTTTTCGATACATAAAAATAAATTTAACTCTCTATATATAATATATTATTTTAACGAAGAGATTCTAAATAAACCCCTTGTATCTTTAAATTCGCGTGCTAATTGTGAATTTTTGATCAACTTGCAGTAAAGAGAGAAAAAACTGTTGATTACTATTCAATATTGACCTTAGCTTCATTGATTAGTAAATTCAGTTGACAATTAATACGAAGTTACTTATTGCTAGTGGCATGACTATCTTGATTTTTCAAATCATATCCACATTAATGGGGACTCTTTTTTCTTCTCAAAATTTCTATTTATTTTTTTAAGATCTTTGTGTAATTTTTATATTATAACTCATGGACTAGTTAAAAATATTTAATATCATCACTTTAATAATGCATACTTAATATTTAGGAGCTAGTTTTTTATCTATCAAATAATCACGATAATTTTACAAGAAAAAAAAACTACCTTGCCACTTTCTTGTAGGTGCAAATATTAAATATGCATAAGCTGATAAAAAACACATATTATAAACTATTTTTTATATTTAAATAGTGTTAAAATTAACATCATAAATAGTAAATGATATTTTTACAATAGGTTAAAATTCTAGTCATACGTATTAGTTTGAACGACTGAGTATTTTTTGAATATTCTGGAGCTAATTAATGCAAAAATTTATTTGTTGAATTCAAGGAAGAAACATTCAACTAAAATTTTACATGAATTTGAATTTAAATATTGGTTGAAATACTCCCTCCGTTTAGTATAAATTGATTATTTTTCTTTTTACGTGTATATTAAAATATAATATATAAATAAGAAAATTATTTTACTACTTTATCCTTTAAGAAACTTCTTTGAAATTTTACAAACTTTGTGAACACTTTCAAAAAAAATTAATTGCAAGGGTAATATAGAAAAATTTTAATTAATATTTTCTTAATTTAGTAAGATATCGCAACTTATATAAGATAACAACTTTTAATAAAACGATCAACTAATATGGAATAGAAAGATTACTATTCAACTGAAGTTTACGTTAATTTGCAACAATTTTTTGGTCGGAATATTTTAGAGAGTTTGCAATAGATTGATTACCATTGTAAAACCAATCGACATGTGATTAAAAATATGAATTAAGAGTCCTCCTACATCGAAAATTTAAAGGAATTGATCTTTTTAGATGAATTTAAATAATTTTCTCCTTATGAACTAATTTTTGAATAATAATATGAAAGATGATGTATATAATTTAGGGAAAATGCACAAGTATCATTTTAACCTATGCCTGAAATTTCAGAGACACACTTATACTATACTAAGGTTCTATTACCCCCTAAACTTATTTTATGAGTAATTTTTAATCTTTTTCGGCTTACGTGGCACTAGCTTGAAAAAAAATCAATCAACGTTAGGCCCACAAGATAGTGTCTCCGTCTGCTTACTAACAAATCCTCTTATTTAAAAGAATACTAATATGATAATATTACATAAAACATAAGGTTATTTTTATTGAAGTAGTAGCTAGCTACTTTAATTACTAACTTCAACTAGGACATTAGTACAAAATATATTATTATCTCAGAGTCTAGTTTGACTTAACATAAAGTTTAAGAAAATAAACTAAAAATTAAAAAATCATGTCAAATATATCAAAATTCTCTTTGATCTTTTGGCGTTAAACATGATATGTGAAAACTGAAATTAAAGTATTATAAAAAAAAGAAAAGGAATCATTCTTTCATAACCAAATTTAAAAAAAAGTTGGTCATTTTTTTAAACAAACGGAGGATGAAAAATATTTGGTTTTTGTTCGTTTAAAAAAAAAACTACTTTCTTTTTTAATTTAGTTATAAATTATTCCTTTCCTTTCTTCATTCAGATTCTTGATAATTTTAAAACCGATTAAGTAAATTTGATTTTGATTTGATCATGATCAATAATCGACCCAAACCAATCTGTGAATACCCCTTATTGGAGACATACATATTGCAATTTCTCTAGTACTTCAAAATAAAAATAATTGATAAATTTTATTTCAGAAAGATGTTACAAGGTGAAAGTAAAATGACATAAGACATAACCAACACAAGAATAAAAGATGTTACATACTAAATATAATCATGTGTGTAGTAGTTTAAATATAAAATGATTTTACATGTTCATTGAACATGTGTTGTATAAGTTTCTAGGTAACCTAGGAGTAGGAACCACATGTAATGGAGTTTGCATATATGTTACTGTGCCAGGACTCTCCATCATATCAACATCTTCAACCTTAACACCATTAGGAAGTGACCAAACAAAATGGTGCAACAAATGTGCTAACATAGATGTCACCAAATTAATTGCAAGGTTCATTCCTGGACATATACGTCTACCAGCACCAAATGGTAATAACTTATAGTCATGTCCCTTCATGTCAACATCCTCTTCAACAAATCTCTCTGGCCTAAATTGCAATGGCTCTTTCCAAATTTTTGGATCGCGACCTAACGCCCACACATTAACATGTACAATTGAATCTTTAGGAATATTGTAACCACCTACTTTGACATTGTTACTTGCCATATGAGGCAACATTAGTGGAGTTGGAGGGTGCATTCTTAGTGATTCTTTGACAACATGTTGTAGATAAGAGAGATTAGAGATATCTGTTTCATTTATGATTCGATCCGATCCAATAACTTTGTCTAGCTCTTCTTGAACCTTTTGTTGAACTCTTGGATTCCTTACAAGTTCAGCCATAGCCCATTCAACTGTTATAGCTACTGTATCCATTCCTGCTGCTATCATATCCTATACAATTGATAACAAGTACTTATATTAATACTAAAGTTTTATATTACTATCAGTATATAAAAGTTAAACTCTGTTAACGTAGGTACGTACCCAAAAAAGGCTTATAATAGTGTCATCACTAAGATCATACTCCTTTTGAAGGGTAAGTAAAGCATCAACAAAATGATGTTTGGTTTCTCCAGATTTTTCTCTAGCAATTGTGTGTTCTTTCATTATAATTCTTGTAAATTCATCCAAATGTTTATCTTGTGCCTCAAGAGCTTCATTGTCATCTTTAAATACCCAACGTAACCATGGTACAAATTCACCCAAATTAGGTTTTCCTGAAATTTTTATTCCATTTGTTACTATGGCTTTCATCTCTTTACCTTGTTCATCAACTTCACCTTGTGAGTTTATAAATCTTTTTCCAAATGTTAGCCTTGTTATGTTGTTGAATGCTACTGATCCCAAGTAACCCCTTAGCATCCTACTTTTATTAACATTGCCTGCACGATATAAAAGCGTTTTTGAAGTTAAAACATCTAACGTTACACTTCAGTGTATATAACTTAAATTTCAAGAAATTTATATTCATCACCTTCTGAAGTCGCGATCTTATTATCTGTTTAATTAGAATATTCGGTTTACCTACTATACATGTACCTTTTTTATGATTGTGAAAGCTATATGTGTACTTAATTTAATATCACTTTCTAAACATAAGTATAATAAAATATTAACCAAGGTAGGATAACGATCGATTAAGTAAATTATTTGACTATGAATTACGTAAAAAAATATTATTATTTAATTTTATAAAGCGTGTGCTATAAGATTACTTTTCAGTCTATCTCCAATATCTTTTGACTAGACAAAAAAATAATAGACTTACCCTTGCAAGTTGGAAAGAAGTATTTATACGCAGCAATGTTAAATTAAAAATTGTTAATAAAATTCCATTTAATGATAATGATGCTCCTATCGTTTTCAGCTAATATTGACTCAGTCGAGTTTTTACTCTTAACTTATAATTAATTACATATGTCAAAAAAAAATATTATCGACTCATAAATAACCTGGCATGTGTATAGCTAAACTTTGAGTATATTATTGATGTTTAGTTATTTTTGCTTGAACTTTATATATACGTATGATTGAAATTAAATGGGAAACTTACATACAATACTAAGATGAAAAAATATTTATCATTTATAGTAATAGTTTTTTTTTCACTTGACATTTTTTTTCAATTCATTTATAATACAAGTTTTAATACATATTACAACAAATATCAATTATTATTCAATTAATACAAGTTTTAATGATAGATAACATTTATCACACATTTTAAATACACTTATCATACAATGTGACAAATTTTTTACCAACAAATGTAATATATTTCAAAAACCTTTATTCAAAATATCTTGCATCATACTTCACTTTTAATACGTATTACAGATTCATCCCATATTGTTATAAATGGAATAACAAAAAGTATCGCTAAAATCAGTAATTATTATTTAAAAAATGTATTAAATTTATTTAATTTTTCTAAATTAAATAGTGATATCGGTGTTAAAAGTAGCAAAAAAAAAAAAAAAAAAAAAAATAAAAACCAAAAAAATTGACTACCAGGCTTAGTAAAGTCCTTGAATATACTGTTCCAATCATTGCATAACTTCATCTCTCAATGGCCTATAGCTTCAAGTCTCTTTGGAGTAAAAAGCTCAAGATTACAAACTTTTCTTACTTTTACATAATGAGGCCCATAATCGGCCCATATCAAATCCTTCCCATTTTTACTCACATTTTCAAGAGGTTTTGTTCTAAACCTATTGGCTAAATTTTGATCATTATCTTTAAGTACTCGTTTAGCGAGTTCCGCGTTACTCACCACCACGTTTAATTGTGATCCGAGGTAAAAAGAAAAGATGGGCCCATAAATTTGAGCCCATTCAGCAAAACATCGAAACCTGATCGACGTTAAGCTAAAGAGGTTTCCAACAACTGGCCACGGCCAAGGTCCCGGCGGGAGTTTGGCCGTGAGACGGTGATAGAGTTTGTAACATAAAAAGATGATTAATATTGATAGGGAGAGTACTAAAGGAAAAGCCATTATGGGATATTATTGTTTTTTTTTTAATGAAACAAAGACAGGCTAAGGCCCCTTTAAATACTACTTTTTTCATTCCCTCAAAGAAGAAAAAGTCGTTGTACTATAATATATATAAAGCTCTTTTGAGATTTTGATATATTACACGGTTTGGTGTAAAGTTACAGTAATTTATTATTATCAGATAACTTATCTTATTTTTAAGATTAAAATTTGATTTTGTATGAAACAAGAAAAAAAAATTACTTATACCAACTGCAAAGGTGTATATAACTTATATATGCTTACTTTTAAAAATTTCATTAAAGAGGTAATAATGATATATATTATAATTTACATAGATCAATTCATAGTGATAAGGTCAAAATCGGTGACAAAATTAGGATTTTTATAAGAATGATTTAAAATATAAAGAAGTATGTACACGACGAAGTTAAAAGAATTTAGTATTAATTACATATAGATGAATATAGTTATAAATTTCTATATACAAAAAATGTATTTTCTTTTGGCCAAAAAAAAAAAACTAATTTGGAATTCATTATTTCATGTTGACCTTTATCTAAGGATTGCTTATTTCTTTGATTCATAATTGTATATAGTTGACAAATTAATATAACTATGCTGTTCCTATTTTGCAATAAAGCCTAATTGCTAAATTTCACAATTTTTTTTAAATTATTAAAAATTAAAATATATATACTCATTTTTATTTTGTGTATTTTGTAAAATATTATGTCCTTAATTATCTACTTGAAGACTTTGCAGCAACAATCAGCCACTTTGTTGTTATCCCTAAAGCCAAGGCCTACTTATTAATGCAAATGATTTTTAATTTAATTTATCGAAACTCACAGAAAGAACTATTCAACTAAAATTTACAATTTCTGAATCTGAAATATTCAACTAAACTGACTAGTGTATTTCAGCTACTACTATAGCTAGCTTGCTTCTATATTAAATGACGAAATCGGAAACTCTATGATAGATATCGAATATCAAATATGAAATCAAGAAATAATATATTTAAAAAGACTCAAAACAGAATATATGATTTTTGAATTGAAATAAGTTTGAATAATACAATAAAAAATAATTTTAATTTATATATTAAATTCTCAGATTCTTCCTATTCTTTAGAAGATAAGGAGGCAATCCTTTCCTAGAGCTTAATCTAGATTGGTCTGAAATGGGCGGACTTGATATCGAGGTATAGTTATTATAATATTTATATTAAAACTAAAATTAATGTGTTAAGATATTATATTTTTTTGAAAGTATATTTGCTTTAAAAAAGATAGACATGTATAAAATAATGGAAAAGGGTCTGATATACCACTTAACTTTGTCATTTGGAGCTGATATATCCCTCGTTATAAAAGTTGCTCATATATGCCCTTACTCTATACAACACGCGTCACATATACCCCTGCCGTTATAAAAATGACTCACATTACCCTTCATTTAACGGAAGTTAAAAATTAGTTGGTTTTACATTTATCTTTATTAGCTTCTAATTTTTTAAAAAAATTCTTTAGGGGTATAATAGCTTCTTCTAGTCAAAGTTCACGATATATTTTGATTTTTTTTCATACCTAAATTATTTTTTTGACTCTTTATTCTAATTATTTAGTTCTTATTCTGTATTTTGTTTTTTTCTTACATTCCTTCCGTTTAAAGATAAAAAAATTAAACTTTTTTTTGTTTGTATTTAATTCATTTGTATTTGAATAAAAATTTTGGTCATCTACAATCAGTTTTACAAGAATATTATTGAAACACCAATAAATTTGATTATCAAAATAATATATATATATTAGTCATTGAAATAAAAAGTCCAAAAAACCAAAAAAAAATTTTATATTTGGACGAGCTTAAATTTAGTCATATAGATTCTATTTTTTTAGAACAAAATAATAAAAATTTAGATTAATTTTTTTTTTAATTTCCATTAGAGAAAAAGATATATGTGAGTCATTTGTTTACAAGTAAAAGTATATATGAGTTACTTTCATAACAAGAGGTATATCAGCTCTAAATGACAAACTTGACGGATATTTCAGACTCTTTTCGCTGAAATAATACATGACATAACAAAATTATGGATTTATATGGAGAAACTTTCAACCTTTGACTAGTCAAATATATCTAATTTGAGTATGGATATATAGTGTGATCAAGGCTTAGCTCATATGGGGTCCTTACTATTTATAGTAAAAAACAAAGTTCTCATGTATAGTAAAGAAGAAAATATTTGATAAAATGATATATACATCACTTATATACACAATATTCATGTTGTTTGCAAGTTTGGCTAAAGTAATTTCTTTTCATATTGTCCAAAACTTGATAGATTTGTATGAATAAAAAGTAGCAGTAGATATAATATAAAGTGTAATTAAGGTGCATCAAACTAACCCTGATCCATATTATCAAATAAAAAAAATTATATCAGAGTAGATTATAGTTTACTTTTCTAGAATCCTTACAACTACAACATTAAATGAGAAAGAAACTAGCTACAAAGGTTATTAAGTTTAAAAGTATGAACTTTTCGATATTTTTATTGGCCAGAACGGTATTTTATGTCTGTTATTTTTTTTATATATATTTTTATTTTAAATACTTTTTAATTAAAAATGAAAAAAAATTATTTTAAAATATAAAAAAAATATTATAATTTTTTTATAATTTCTGGTCCTTTAGCGTTACCTTTTTTTTATAATAGAAAAAAACCTTTTTTAAAAGAACAAATTGTTTTTTTGATTTTTGAAAGACATTGCCTTAGTGGTACTAAAACTAGAAATAAGATATGATTTGAGTATGACCTAAGTGATTGAGAATCGTGAAGCTCAAATTTAAATTTCAGTAAAGCCAAAAGTTATTTCAACTTATATATATCATTTAAATCTAAACGACTATGTATTACACAGAATAAATTGATGTGGGTCAAACTAATTAGAGTTATTATTAACCTAAAATAAAATTAGAGCATATCATAATTTACTTTTCTAGAATCTTAATTAGTATTACAACATTAAATGAGCTAAAGAAACTTAGGTAGAATGGCTAAATTTACAAATTGGGCCAAATGAGTAAATGGGCAACCAAGTTGTAGGCCTAATTTTATGGGTCATCAAATGCTGCGGACCCTTACGCAGATGACATAATTTTGACCATTTCAAATGTTGACATTATAATAAATGTTGAATAAATTTGCTAAAGTTCAAGATCATAACCATCTAGTTCCAAAATCTAGAATATAAATTTTAAGCGTTCGAATAAATATAATAATTTTTAAATAAATTATAAGATTATTTTATTTTGAATTTGATTAGAAGTATTATTAATTGTGTGGTTGTTTTAATATTTTAATAATTTCCACTCGTCAATACAAACAGTCCAATAAATATATCTTGCGTTAATATGAAAACGCAATCCGATCACAATATATTGTTTCAATTCATAAGATGATTTTATTTATCACATCTCCCTACCAAACGACCCCTGCATGTTATATAGTACTATTTTTTATTGTTAGTCGATCTTTAGTTTTATTTATATAATAACAAATCAAGATAAAATTAAATGAACTATATAACCAGTGAATATTCATAAGCTTATTTTAGACCATTTTTCTCACATTCTTTAGAAAGAGTCATTTATGAGAATCAACTGACAAGAAAATTTCGATTACTTGTATTTTTACGCATCAAATTACAATTTCTAAGTTTGTCAATATAAGTGTACCGTATAATTTTCTTTTTATAAGACTATGGTGTTGATGTTGGAAAATTGTAATTTTAATGTTTGCATGTATCTCTTTAAATTCAAAATTAGAAAAAATTAGTAGTCTATAATATTGAAATTAGGGTGGCATATTAGTCAGACTATGCAGGATTAGTGCACGAGTCACGACTTTAGTTTTAATCGACTAATTCAAACCTTAAACTTGATCAAATATTAAAGTTATGAATTTAATTTAATATCTCCCGATATTTTAATGTAAATATTATAATTAATATTGAAAGTGCTTCTTTAAGACCTTAATACAAGTTAACATCATATTTAATAGGGATCAAATGCAAAACATTTCGTTAAAGAATAAAAAAGAAATTTATCTCTCTATCACAATTTTAATTGTTTTTATGTAAAGTTTGTTTTTACATTAACGATTAAAATAACGTATTGGTAGAAAAAAAATTATGTAATTAATTGTGAGGTGTGATTATACTCAAACTAGAATAGTCATTTTTGTTAGGCTATTGACTAGACCAAAATTCACATTGAAAATCTAGAAAAGTAGAAATATTTCAAACTTGAATATGTATAATTGCATACAAATCAAACTTACCTAAATTAAAAAGTTAAACAGATCAAATAAGCCCATGACTTAATGGACATAAATGGTAATGGGCCTATGGGTCTGAACTAAGTTCATTCTTTTTTTGGGTTTAAACCCATTGGGCCTATCACTTGACAAAAACATCTAGATTGCAAACACGAACCTGATAGATAACTAGTCAAATACGATGATTGAGCAATAACGCAAATAAGATCAGACTGAAATAACCTATCGATTGGAATGATTACTACTTTTTTATTTTATTTTTTACCCGTGTATACATTTCAAATAATTTTGGACGTACAATGTATAATATTAATCTTGACAAAGTTTAACTTCAGATCTATCTACCCATCTTGTTAACTTGTTCACAAGTCCTGTAGGATAAGCAAAACTTGAATGCGTTGGGTATATATTTGCACAAATTCTTGAAATATAAATGTAATAGCATCTTAAACAAGAACACTCCATGATTTTTTTGGGTCAATATATATCATTATTCTTGGTAATATATTTGCTTATTATGAGATTACATTTTTACTTGCTTAGTCTCTGTTGAAACAAGCTAGAAAAATGGTATGTATAAGAGAAGCGACGCAAAATATGAAGGAATAAACAAACAAAAACCAAAAAAAAGACAAAAATGATACAACATTTGAACAATTTACACGGCGATATTTGTCCTTAATACTAAATGCATTATCAGAGGACTTAATACTACACCATTTAATTGTCTTCTAATTATTGCAAGATAATATATAAAGTTTGTGATATGAATTTAAAACAAACATTACATACCCAAAATGCCCCCAACAAACTCATCAAGTACCTAAAAAATCAAGACTCGTAGCAAAAAGAAAAAAGAAGTAAACAAGATTGTTACATATCCATCGGCACACGTTTATACAAGTGTGCAGGCAATCTTGGAGTAGGAATAGCTTGTATTGGATTTTTCATGTAAGTAACTGTTCCGGGGTTCTCCGTCAAGTCGATATCCTCGGGGCTAACACCCGGGGGCGGAGACCAAGTAAAATGATGCAACAAGTGACCCAACATAGAAGTGACCAAGTTGATAGCAAGTTGTGCACCAGGGCAGACACGCCTTCCTGCACCAAATGGTAGTAACCGATAGTCGTGTCCCTTCATGTCAACGTCTTCCTCAAGGAAGCGTTCTGGTCTGAACTCCAACGGGTCCTTCCACACTGCTGGATCACGAGCCACAGCCCAAACATTCACGTGTACAATGGCTCCCTTGGGAATGTCATAACCGCCGATTTTGACACTGGCACTGGCCTTGTGTGGAAGCATTAGGGGCGTTGGAGGGTGCAACCTTAAAGCTTCTTTGGCTACACATTGAAGGTAAGGAAGTCTAGAGAAATCGGTTTCTGACATGATTCGGTCCGATCCAATAACCCTGTCAAGTTCCTCTTGAGCCTTTTGTTGCACCCTTGGGTTCCTAACTAGCTCTGCCATTGCCCATTCTACTGTTATGGTTGTTGTGTCCATTCCTGCTGTAATCATATCCTGCACAATTTCAAGTACAAGCATTTAATATGAATGAGAATGAAAGATACAATTTGTATGATTATATGCAAAAACTAAATACTAGACAGTTCATTGAGTCCTATATATTTTTCAGCATCGATTTGCTGCACTTGAGCCAAAGGTCCTTCGGAAACAACCTCTCTTCCTTCATGAGGTAGGGATATGGTCTACATGCACTCTACCGTTCCCAAACCCCACTGGGAATGTTGTTGATTTACATATATACATTTTCAAATTGTTCATTCTTAGACATATCACAGACACATTTTCCAAAAGACGGTTCATTCTTTATCATGTTATAGACAATTTATCATTGCATACTCTGCAAGTCTGCATACATATATACATTTTCATATTGCTAGTTCTTGATCATGTCATAGACATACTTTCAAATATGGATTCTTCTTTATCATGTCACAGACACATCATTGTACTTGCATACTCAATATACATATAGTATTTTCATATTGTTAGTTCTCTATCATGGCAGAGATTCATTTTCAAAAGATGGTTCGTTCTTTATCGCATAAATGCACTTGCATAGTCTCTATCCGAAACTGAGTTATAGCCCCAATTATAGTTATTTAACCAATTGAAGCTAACCTCGTGACTTTATCTTTTACTAGATAAACACAATGACATGCACATGTACAAGATATATACAACTTGTACTTACCCAGAGGAGGCCGATAACAGTGTCATCACTAAGATCATACTGCTTCTGAAGAGTAAGCAAGGCATCGACGAAATGCTGCTTAGTATCACCAGTTTGTTTGCGAGCCAAAGTGTGTTCTTCCATGATAATTCTTGTTAACCGGTCTCTACGTTCAGAGTGTTTCACTAGTGCCTCGTTTTCCATTGAGAAAAACCAACGGAGCCATGGAACATACTCTGCCAAGGGAAGTTTTCCACCGATTTTGATGCCATTAGATACAATGCCCTTAAATTCTTGGCCTTGTTCATCAATCTCACCTGCTGCATTCATGAATCTTTTACCAAAAGTTAGCCTTGTAATGTTGTTGAATGCTACTGATCCCAAGTACTCTCTCATCAACAGGCTTTTACCCCTATTATCTGCAGAGTATTAAGCATTACAGTTAGCAGACGTGAACAGATTCAATAAATTGAACATAAAAAAGTCCAAACGACGAACTGTTTGAATCATTGAAAACTAGACTCAAAGAGCTTTAATTCGATACAAGATGCATAACGTATCATATAAATCTAGCTTCAATAAGCAATAAAATACTAAAATCAACATACCAGGCTTAGTACAGTCATTGAAAATACTTTCCACCATGGCAGTAACTTCATCTTCTCTAATAGGCCTAAGAGATTCGAGTCTTTTAGGAGTAAAAAGTTCGAGATTACAAAGCTTCCTCACCTTGACATAATGAGGACCGTAATCAGCCCAAATCAAATCCATCCCATTTCTACTCAAATTATTAGCAGGTCTAGTTCTAAATCGATCTGCTAAATTCTGATCATTCTCTTTCAATACTTGTTTCGCTAATTCAGCTGTAGTTACGACGACGTTCAGCTGTGAACCGAAGTAAACTGAGAAAATCGGGCCGTACGTTTGGGCCCAATCGGCGAAGCATCGGAATCTCACTGGTTTAATGTCGTAGAGGTTTCCGACCACCGGTAACGGCCGTGGACCTGGTGGTAATTTGAACCGGAGACGGTGGTAGAGTTTATGAGCTAAGAAAATTAGGGCTACTGAAGTTAGAACAACTAAAAGTAAAGCCATTGATGAGATTTATTTGTTACTGAGTGTGTTTTTAGTTATTATTTATACAAAACGATGGTTTGCGTTTGGAGTTTTGGTAGGTGGAACGTTCAAAGAAGAGGTAGTTGGCACTGAAAATGACACTATTTTGGTAAATTTCTCAATCACGTGGCTGGTTTTAGACCTTCGACATTGTTACATATAAAAAATAATATAATGCCATAACCTAAATACAATAAATAATAGGAGTACTATGATAATGATACAATCAAAAAGAAAAGACTATTAAGAGAAACTATTACTAAGATCTTTTTAACTAATAAACCACCTTGATAATTTGAAGCTATGTTACGTGATATTGCATTTCTCTGATATCCATTTCAACGAGAAGGGGTAACAAAACACCTTCTTTATGGCGGCTAAATACACCCCACTTTTTTTTTTAAAATTAGAGTAAAAAACTATTTTTTTTCATTTACACAAAAATGTTAAAACGCAAATTGGACGTCTTGTGGATACCACGAATATGCCACACCTAGGCCCATACCGAGCTTTCTCACTCATACCACGTGAATAATTTAACCCTACCATTTCACCCCCACCCCACTTTTCTCACTACCTTTTCCTTAGAATTTCCCCTAGAAAGGATTTCACTGAAGAACATAGAACCCTCTTTTCTTAGAACTTATGTATTTTGTGAAATTGTTCTAAGGGAATCAGAAATGGAGAGAAATGAGGAGGAAACGCGGCCCAAAACGGGGTTCTATGCTTCTTCGTCGAAAGCGCGTTCGTAAATTCTACGGGAGCAAAAATTCGGGGAAATTAGGGTAAGTTTATTTAATTACCCCGTGGCCAGAGTGGAACTCTATTGGCTTAAGTGGCATGCCAGTGACATCCCACATGGCATGGTTAAGTGACCGGTTTAACTTTAACCTATTTATCTAATGGCAAAAGGGTATATTTGACCCTATAGTTTGCACGACCCTCTAAGGGTATATTGAGCTTGAAATATAAGTCAAGGGTATATTTAAGCTATTTTAATAGTCCCCCCTACCCCGGTACTTTTTTCCACCCATTTTGCGCTCTTCCCCCCCTTGTTTTCTGTCCCTTTTATTCTTTTCACACACCCGGTCCACCCGGCCAACTCGATCTCAGGCATCCTACCCCCCCCCCCTTGAAATTAACGTTTAATTAGATAATTTTGTCATTGACTTACATGATTAGATTAGGAGCCCGCCCTTAATTCCACCCCTTACTACAGGACGGCAATTATCATACCCTAATCCCATGTAAATTATTAAAAATTCAATGCAACTTTTGTTCATTTCATAATTTGTTGGGAATTGTTGTACCATACGTTTTTATGAAAAAAATCGTTTCATTTTTACTTATATTCCAATATTATTATTAGAAATAAATATTTTATTTTAAATATTCACCAACCAAACAAGCTTACACATAATTATATTGCTGCTATAATAATAAAGATGATGGATGCTGCCAGACAAATGTTTGAAGTAATATTTATTTATACAATACTTTATAATAAACGAGATATGACCTCTACAATATTTTCTGGACACTCTCCTTCAACGTAGCTTCTCCTCTATCATCAATCAATATTAACTGATTTTATAGTTAGGCGGCGGAATAAAAGAGCGGAATAGAGTAAACGTGGCGGGCGGAGTGGGGGTGGCAAATATACAAAATGATATTGTCTTTTTTTTCTAATGGGAACATTACCATAAGAGTAGGCTCAAACATGTAATATAAAGACGGTATGTTTTGCTATATAAAAAATAGTTGTATAATTCGCTATACATTAGAAAGAAACCAGTTTTTTACTATTGTTATATATGTAAAAAAGGGAAACATAATTGTATTACTTTGTATATCATTAAAACGAGAAAGGAAGAAAGAGAGAAAGCCAAAAGTGAAAAATTGGGCAGAGGAAATATGTATTGTAGAATATTACCGTGTATAGGACAAAGAGATATGTGTAGTTGCATAGGAGTATACAAATTTTCTCTCGCTTTATGAAACAGAAACACAATTTAGACATTTCATGTCTGTTTGTATTACAGAGATAGAGGCGAGTGTGGCGAGCGAGATCACCCCGAAAACGACAACACTCATGTTAATATATATATATATCAATTTTCTCGCTTTATACAACACACAAACCATTGTATACTTTGGTTTGTATTACCCAACACCCCGCCGAGAGAGGGAGGGAGGAGTGGCGAGCGAGGAGAGAGGCGTTTGAGGAGGATGGACTGACAAACGTTAACGACTGTTAGTCGTTTTGAGCAGCAAATGTTATTTCTGCGAAAAACACTGGTGAGACACCGGACCCCACGACGGACCGTCATGGCCCCCACACGGACCGTCGCGTGTCCTTTGTTTGTTGTTGTCTCGTTCCAACAACCTTAGAATTCAATGAAATTTGGCTACCTGGAACACCAATGGACTCTCTCGAAAGTCACCCCCGACACCCGAACTTGGCCGGACGCCGACCGTCGCAGGCATCGACCGCGCCCGCCACACCACAGCCACTTTTACAGAGTCACAGCTCTGGACCTTGCGCCCTGCCCCCACCGGACAGCAGGACGGCACGTCGCAGGAACGGACGGCCCATCCCAGGTGCGCAATCCCAGGGGGTGGATTTTGTTAATTTATTTAAGCGGGCGTTTTGGCTATTTTGCCTTTTAATTTAAAGGGTGGAGTTAATTTATAAGTCTTAAATTACCTGGGGGAGTTAAAACCGACTGGGTAAAACCTTACGTGCACCAATTAGTGGGTTATTTTGCCATCTTTTATACTTAATTAATATGATTATTAGGGTAACAGAAAAGAGGGTTTGACTCAGAACCACCACAACCGAAAAATAGAACAGAACAAAGAGAGGCGACAGACCAAAAAACAGGAGAGAGAACCGAACCAGAAGAGACAACACGAATTTGAGGCAATTGCTTGCTTGATCACGAAATCTTCGGTGTTCTGTAGGTTTGTTGTCATGCTATTGTAGTAAAACTCTAATAGCGAAATGATATGTTGAGTCGGTATTATAAAGGCTTCTATATGCTTAATCGCGTGTATTGCATGATGTGATTTTATTATATATGATTGTGATGAAACAAACATGATGAGTTACTTGAATCCCAAATCTTGAATAAAAAAAACCTAATCTCTTGATTAATGATGATGCCTTGGTATAAAAAGAAGGCTGATGAAAACTAAAGTAATGAGCTGCTGATGCCTTGGATTATTAAAAAGAAGGATTGATAAATTAATAGAATGAGATTAGTGGGGGTGGGTGTCGTGAGGTGGGTGTTACGAACCGAACACGTAGATTAGGGGGATCGTGGTGTCACGAACGACACGTAGATTTAGGGGACGGGGTGTCACGAACCGACCCCCCAAAAAAACGTAGATTAGGAGATCGGGTGTCACGACACCGACACGTAAGATTTAGGGGGATCGGGGTGTCCGAAACCGACAATAGATTAAGGGGATCGGGCCCTCTCTCACCCCCCTTTTGGTGTGTCACGAAACGGGACACGTAACCGATGTAGGGGATCGGCCCCACGCCTGTCACGTTCCGGGACACATTAGTAGTAGGGGGGGGGATCGGTAGTGTACGTTACAGACACAAGAGGAATAAAGATAATGAATCTTGAAAGATGCTAATATACTTAATCTAAAGAACATGTTTCCAAAAGAGTTATCTCCTGGGGTGGAGGTTGAGTTCTCATAGATATGATCGGTGATATATAAATGAGGTTCTTTACTTGTTGCTATCAACTGTTAAGAATATTAGTTGATTTTATGAGGTATCTGAGAATATATGCCTTTCTATTTTTTGAGTGGCCGATGATACCATTATCCCCAGTCCACCCCCTTCTGTTGTCCCCCACCTGCCCACCCCCTACTTTTATGTTTTCTTTTTGTTTATTTGTGGGATGTGCAGCAACGCTTGCCGTATCTTCGACTCAATAGTCAATCTAGCCAGTCTTCAGGTAAATCTGATATCAGGGTTTCCTGAGCTAATGTCTTCTAGCCTTGGACTGGATTTTCTCCTCATGTCGTGATGTCTTGAAGTTCCCCCGGCCTGGGACTAGCTTTTGTTTATTTTAGCTCTTTTTAGAAGAATAATCTTTACGCTCTCAGTAATTGATCATAGATGTTATTTGTTGGTGATGACCCACGATTTTGGGGATTAATAATAGATGTTGAATTTTTAGAAGTTATTGAATTGGTTTTATTAATGAGGTTTAAGTCTTCCGCATTACTTTCTGTTGATATTACATTGAAATGTTAAGGTGTGGTTGGTTGGTTATCGCTCACATAGGAGGGTAAGTGTGGGTGCAGTCGCGGGGCGGGGCCTCGATTTTGTCGGGCGTGACAAACTTGGTTTTATCAGAGCATAGGTTCGTTGTCTCTCACACAAGAAAACAGGTTAGTCGAGTCGTAAGGAACGGGTAGGGGGAAGCCTTGTTACTTTTCTTTGAGAGGGCTATAATGACTTTAGAAAAACTTCATTCTTTCTTTCTTCTATCGTGCTATTACTTGGATCATATTGGTATCAGGTGTACAATTGGTATCTGACCCTCTTCACTGGTTTCGACAGATGTTAGACTAGAGCAAAACAAGTGCCAACGTCAAACATCGGCAAGACAAGAGGGCTTCTGAGCCAGCCATGGGGCTCTTTAATGCCCTCCTTTTTTATTCCGCAACTTCTACGCCCTTATGCCTTCGTTATCCTCTCGAGGTCCCCCTATTTATCTCTCCTCTTACCGTGACCTCTTTTAATCCTTCTCTTTCCCCATTTGCCCCTCGCTCCAACTCACATCGCTTTTCGTTTTATTATTTTCTCGCCATTTTTATTCACTCTCGCCCCATTTTTTTTTCCCGATCGCTTGTCCCCCCGACTCCCTTTTCATCTTCTTCCACTTCTTATCCCCCTACCCTACATTTCTTTTCCTTTTCTTTCTTTCTTTATTAGCTTCGCCTTACGCCTGTTTTCTCTGATATTCTATCTATTCCTTACCCGTTCACACCTCATTTCACCACCCACTTTTCCACTCTGCTTCTTCTCCCCTCATTCCTCCTCCCACCCCCTTCTTTTTTCTTTCTCATTTGCTCGTTGCGTATCCCCTCACTTCTCTCGTACTCTCCTTATACCCTATCACCTAATCTTCCCCCCTTCTATCGCCTCACTCTAAACTCCTTTTTGTTTTATATTCCCATGAGCTCAGAGAGAAGTAGCGAAACGAGGCCGTGGGAGGACGTCCTTAGAAGGAAGAGGACGAGCACCTAGCCCATTTGGGTTGGGCATAGGGGCGGGACTCCTCCCCAACTGAGGAAGTAGTAAGTAGTAAGAGAAGGGAGGATGTGGAGAAGGGAACAAGTGCAGAATGAGGAAGTTACCCCACTACCCCAGAAATGATTCAATCCAGGTTTTTTTTTTTCTTGTCGTGCCTTATCTTAGCGGGTTATCTGATTCAAGTCAAACACCTCCAGTGTTTTCCGCTGCCAGCACCTCAGGTTCCGGAAGTACAACATGCGCTACTATGGCTCCCCGCATGGATGCTCATTGGAATAGGCACGTTTCCTCGTTGGACAACAGGGCCTTATACATGACAAATGATCAGCTATGAATTTTCAGTAAGTTCTTTGAACTGAAATGAAAACCTCCAGTCTTCAAGGGTGCCGAATTTTTTTTGAGGATGCCTAACGATTTTCTGGGTTGATGTCATCGACGCTACTACACAAAGATGGGTATTATAGGAGAACGGTTGGTGTGAGTTCGTTGAGTTATCAGTTTCAAGGGAACGCCAAAAGGTAGGTGCGGCGGGTCACATGTTGGTGTCAACCAAAAGAAACAAGAGGCGACACCTATGACTTGGGCCATCATTTCGAGCTTTGTTATGGAAAAGTAATCCCCCGTTCACTTTTGAGGGATAGGAAAAGGGATGAAGTTTTTGAGCCTTTAGAGCAGGTAGGATGTCGGTTACTGCATATGAGGCTAAATTTCGTATTATTCCCGGTATGCACCCAACTATGGTTTCAGTCCACAAGAGCGGATTCGCCGTTTTGTGAAAAAAGGGGTTGTTGTTAGGTTAAGATCAGAAGTTGCGAATTTCAGCTTTACAGGGGGTAGCGGCCACAGCGAAATCCTTCCAAGAATGGTTAGAGATTTCGGGGTCGAGGGTGGAAGGAGTGATTTTTAGCCCCCCCCCCCCCCCCCCAGATGAATGTACCATGGCAGTCGACATCAAAAGAGGTTTCGAAAGGGAGGGGTGAGTTTACAAAAACAAAAATGGTTCTTACTCTAGAGGACAGGGTTCCGGAGGTAACTCAGTTCGACCCATCTCAATCTTCACTACAGACTTGAGTTGGGGGTCCACCTTTCAGGACCGGTCAACACTTCTCTGAGAGACCTATGCTTGACTCTAGAGAGTGTTGGGATGTGGGGGAAGGACTGGAATATTAGGAGGAATTGTCCCAAACCAGGAGTTATAGGACCACCAATAGCTAGAGGTAGATAGAGGTGGTCAGGTGGTCTGGTTTTATGGAGGCAGGTTTAATTCTGGAGGATTGGGTGGTCGAGGGTTCTGGGTAATGGTGGTACCAAAACGGCTGGGGGATGGGAAAACGGAGCCACTTAATCACAAAATGGTAGGGGGCAACGGACAAACAAACGAAAGGCCCCATGTTATGCTTTTCCCTGGGAAGATCGGAGGCGGAGAGACATCTATGCTGTGTCATCACTAAGGTAATATTTGGTTTGTGGCGAGTGAATTTGGCTTATGTGTTGTTTCGATCCTGGACCACATTTTCTTATGTATCGTTCATTCATTTGCTAATGGTCT
This sequence comes from Solanum habrochaites, assembly GCA_027704765.1. Lineage (NCBI taxonomy): Eukaryota > Viridiplantae > Streptophyta > Magnoliopsida > Solanales > Solanaceae > Solanum > Solanum habrochaites. The sequence goes on from JAKWJA010002498.1 coordinate 64,223,965, forward strand.
AAAATTACATTGGAATTACTTGAGGATGCCATTCGTGTTTTTCTACTCGGTGGGTTGGAGTCTGGGTAGTTGTGAAAAGGTATTATAGGGTCTTTGTTTGGTGAATTTTGTGAGGGAGCAACACTTATGTAGATTTGGTTATCTAGAAATGTTGAATTTTTGATTTGTAATTCTGGGTATGACTTGGCTTTTCCGCAAAATTTGCGATCTTTGGATTGTAATGCTAAAACGGTGACGTGAGCCAAGGCTGGGACAGATCCGTTAGTGGGGAGGGTGAGGGGGTGACTACAATTCAATTCCGGTGCGTATCATCTCCTTTCTTCGTGAAGAAAATGGCTTAGTAACGTGTGTTTCGCTTTTCTTGGCACATCTCAAGGATGGACACTTAAACCCAAAGTCCTCGATTATAGTCGGTTTGGGGGTCAGGGAGTTTCGGGATGTGTTCCCTGCAGATCTTCCTGGTCATGCCACCAAGATAGGGATATTGACCTTCTGGTATTGATCTTGCACCGGGTACGCCCCATTTCTTATACCCCCTATAGCAATGGCTCCCGCGGAGTCGTTAAGAGAGTTAGTTACAAAGCCCAAACTTCAAGAGTTGTTGAAGCAAAGGCTTCATTAGACCAAGTGCATCTCCTTGGGGTGCTCCAGGTTGGTTTGTGAAGAAGAAGGAGAGAAGAAGGATGGGGAGTTTTCGGATGTGCAATAGACTACCGGCAGTGTGAAACAAGGGTAAACCATAAAGAAACCAGTTCCTCTTCCTCGAATTGATGACTTGTTCGATCAGTTACAAGGTGCTTGCGTCTTCTCAGCATGACTTGAGATCCGGTATCATCAATTGAAATACGGGCAAAGGATTGTGCAAAAAAAAAGGGTTTGGGAACCAGGTTATGGGCCATTAGGGAATTTTTAGTGATGTATTTTGGTCTTACGAATGCCCTGCTGCGTTCATGAGTTTGATGAAACGGGATTTTAAGCCATATTTGGATCTCTTTTTCACTCGTATTTTATTGATGATATACTGATCTACTCTAAAAGTAAGGAGGAACATAGGAGCATTTGAGAATGGGTATTGGAAATGTTTTGAGGGAGAAAAAGCTTATGCCAAGTTCTCTAAGTGTGAGTTTTGCTTAGATGCAGTGTCTTCTTGGGGCACGTGGTTCTAAGGCTGCGAGTAAGCAGTAAGTAGTAAATGGTGGATCCTTCTAAGATAGAAGTAGTGAAGAATTGGAGGAATTGGGTTAAGACCTTATCATGTGTGTCAGAAATAAGAAGCTTTGTTGGTTTAGCCAGTTATTACACACATCGATTTGTAAGGCGATTCTCTTCTATTTTGTTTTTTGCGCTTCCAAAACTGACGAATCTTGATAAGCAAAATGTTCATTTGTTTATGTCGGATGAGTTGATGAGGAAGGGAAAGCTTTTCCAGAAAGCTAGACTCTTTTTGACTTACTTGCACCAATTCTCACCTTGCCCATGGAAGGAAGAATTCATTGTCTATTTTGTTGATGCATTCTATTCGGGTTTGGGTGCAGAGTTGCTAATGCAAGAGACGGAACGTGTTGCTTAGCTTAAGACATTAGAGGGCTATGAACGAACTATCCAACTCATGATTTGGAATTGCCCCCGGTGTAGTGTTTGCATTAAGCAAGGAGACACTATTTCTATGGGGTTTAAGTGTGAGGTCTATTACGGATTCAGGTTTTAGCCTACAATATGTCTTTTCTCAGAAAGATTTGACTTTGAGACAAAGGATGGATGGAACTACTAAAGGACTACGATATACCATCTTGTATCATTCACGGGAGGAAAGGCGAAATGTGGTGGCCAGAGGCCCTTACGAGAAAAGCAGGGAGCATGGGATAGTTTAGCCCACTTACAAAATTTCTAGGACGCCATGGGCAGAGAGGTTCAGGGACTATGGCTAATGACTTATGGAGGTTTGGAAGTAAATGAGAGAAAAGGACGGATTTTTGGCTTGGTGAGAATACCACCGGGGAGATCGGCAGATGAGAATCGGGATGTGGCTCTTTCTCTTCGTTTTTCTGACCCGCCCTCTACATTTCCTTACCCCTGGTCTCTCTTATTTTCTCTGTTCTGCCCCTTGACAACAAGATTAAGGGAGCAGTTGTTCAATGATTGAAAAATTGATTCGGATCGAGGGAGGTAAAGTGTTTGCAAGGAGGGAGGGCTAACGAAGCGACAACGTATTAGGAAGGGTGTTTTGAGGATAAGGGGACGGTTTATGTGTGCCCCGTGTCGATGCCTGATTGATCCACATATTCTTGTAGGGCTCATTAGTCCGGATATTCTATACATTCCCTGTGCAAACCAAGATGTATCGTGACCTTAAAGCACACTTTTGGTGGAGTAGAATGAAAGCGTTATTGATATTGTGGAATTTTATTCCAAAGGTCCAAAACTGTCAACACATTAAAGTCATGAAACACCAAAGGCACGGAGGAAACACTCCGAGAATGCCCATTCCGGAATGGAAATGGGGAGGAGAAGCGCAATGGATTCGTTGGGTTTGGTCTTCCGAAGACGATGGGTAAGTACGATCTTATTGGGTGATTTTATTAGGTTAACTAGTCGCCTAATTTTATTCCGGTTTAAGGTGACTACAAGCGGAGAAGTGGCCTACTTACATCCTCAAGACAGTTGTTCGGTTTGCATGGGAGAGTCCAGTGGTCCATCATGATCATATAGAGGTAGGTATGACAGTTTACTTTAAGTTTTGAGCGAACATTGCACGCGAATTAGGTCTAGGTTGGACCTTAGTACCGAGTCTCCTTCAGACAGATGGTCAGGTTCTGAGGCGACACGATTGTCAAGTGTTGGAGGTATGTCGTGCGTGTGTGATAGGAAATTTTGGGGCCATTGGAAATAACTTCTTACCCTTAGCGGAGTTAGTTTTCTATACCAATACTAGCTATCACTAAGTATTTTGATATGGGCTCCTTTCCGAAGAATTTGTATGGGGAGATTGTAGGTCTCCCATTGGTTGGTGATGCATTCGAGGTTAGGACCTTGGGTGGCACTGGACCTTTTGAGGGGATTCATTAGAGAAGGTGAAATCTATTCAAGAAAGCTTTTAGCGGCTCAAAGTAGGCAAAAAGCAATATGCAGATGAAAGGTAGGGACTTGGAGTTGAGGTTCATTGGAGGGGAGGCAAGTCTTGCTGAAGGTTTCACCCATGACAAGGGGTATGAGTGGTGTGGAAAAAAGGGGGGGGGTAAGCTAAGTCCAAGGTATATTGGACCCTTTGAAGTTCTTGAAGCGAGTAGGGGAGGTGGCTTCTGAATTTAGCCTTGCCTCAGGGCATCGTTCAGGGAGCAGTGCATCCCGTATTTAACTATCATGTTGAAAAGATTACCCATGGGGGATGGAAAAACTACATCATTCGTTGGGATGGATTCAGTTCTGTTTGATGAAATTTGACTTTATGAGGAGGAGCTGTTGCCATTTTAGATAGAGGGAAGTCCCAAGTTAGGGTCAAGGGATGAGATGCATCCATTAAGGTGCAATGGAAGAAGAATCGACCAGTTGAGGAATACACTTGGGAAGAAGATGGCCTCGATATGCAAGAAAGATACCCCCACTGTTTACAGATTCAGAGGTACTTTCGTTTCACCTTGTTTTCCTTTCGGGGATCGTTCGAGGGAACGATGGGCTAAATTGGTATCTATTGTAAATGACCTGTTTAGTCGTTGGAGCAGCAATTTTATTTCTGGAAAAATGGCTTGGCTGAGTGAGACAAACGGGACCCACGACGGACCGTCATTGGCCACGACGGACCGTCGAGGGTTTTGTCCGTTCCAAAAAAAATTAGAATTCTGAAAAAATTTCGGTACTGAATGACTCTTCGGAAAAACGTCACGACGAAAATGGAAAGGGACGGGGAAAGCGACAGCAACGACGGCCGCACAGCACTTTTACAGAGATCAAGTCTCTGGACTTGTGACGGAAAGCCGGACGGGGGAACCGTTCGCAGGAACGACGGCCCATCACAGGCCTGCGCCAATCCAAGGCGGGTCGGATTTCTTTTAATTTATTTTAAGGGGCGGTTTTTGGACTATTCATGCTTTAATTATTAAAGTGGTTCGGGTTAATGTTTAATAAGTTAATTACTTGGGGGTTAAAAGATGGGTAACTTGAGTTAATTAGGGTTTTATGCCTCTTTTATACTTAAGTATTATGATATTTAGGGTAAAAGACAAGAGGTTTTGAATAAAGAAAAAAATAGAAAACGAAACAAAGGAGACATGAAAAAAAGGAGAGAGAAACGAACGAAGCAGACAACAGGAATTGGAGGAATGGCTGGCTTTGACACGAATCTTCGGTGGAGAGGTTATGGTTTTTCATGCTATTCGTAGTAAACTCTTAATTAGCGAATGATATGTGTTGAGGTAGGTATGGGTAGTAGTATAACAAAGGCTTCTATAGCTTTAATCGCGTGTATGCATGATGTGATTTTATTATATGATTGTGATGAGAAACAAACATGATGAAGCTATTGAATCCCAAAATTTGATTTTATAAAAAAACCTATCTCTGATTATGATGATGCCTTGGTTATAAAAGAGGCTTGATGAAACTTAAAGTAATGAGAATGATGATGCCTTGGTTATAAAAAAAGGCTTGATGATGAAATTAATAGATGAGATTAGTGGGGCGGGGGTGGTCCGAACCCGACACGTAGATTTAGGGGATCGGGGTGTCACGAAACCGACACGTAGATTGTGGGGATCGGTGGGCTCATGGTGTAACGAAAACAACGTAGTTTAGGGATCGGGGGTGGGGTCACGACCGCCAGGTAGATTTAGGGGGATCGGGGGTCTGTTACGAAAGACACGTAAATTTAGGGGATCGAGGTGTCAGAACCGACAAGGAGATTTAGGGGGATCGGGTGTCACGACCGGACAAAGTAGTAGATTTATGGGATGCGAGGTACGTTCCGGAAACATAGTAGTAGGGATCGGAAGTTGTCAACTACGACAAAAGAGGAATAAGATAATGAATTTGGTGACAAGATGCTAATACTTAATTTCTAAAGAACATGTTTCCCAAAAAGATGGTGTGGAGGCTTGAGTCTCATAGATATTATCTGGTGATATTATAAATGATGTTTATACTTGTTTGCTAATCACCTGTTAAGGAATATTTAGTTGATGTTTTCTGATGTTATTCTGAGATATATGCTTTCTATTTTGAGTTGGCGATGTGATGAATTGATACCTAAATCAGTACTTGGTTGGTACTGACCCCCCTACTTTTATGTTTTCTTCTTTTATTTGTTGGAGGTGCAGACAAAGTGCACGTCATTTCGACTCGACAGTACTCTAGCCTCATTACTCCGGATATCAGGGTGAGCTAGTGCTTCTAGAGTTGGATGGATCTTCTTCTCATGTCTTGATTGCCTTGAAGTCAGGGCATGGAATACTTTTGTATTTTAGCTTTTAGAATATTCTTAGCTTAGTACATTTGATTCATGAGATTGTTCTGTGTGGTGATGACTTCCAGGATTTGGGAGATACTAATAGAGTTGGATTTTAGATAGAAGTTATTGAATTGGTTTTATTAAAGTGTAAGTCGTCCGCATTACTTTCAGTTGATTGTATTACATTGAAATGTTTAAGGTTTAGATTGGGGTTCGCGCAATAGGAGGTAAGTGTGGTGGCCAGTCGCGGCTCGGTTTGGGTCGTGACACAAACAGTTTGCTATTAGCCTATAAGATACAATTAAATTAAAAATAGATCATAGCATTTAATTTAATTTATTAATTTGTTATTATATACAATTTTTCCTAATCAATATCATAAAAAAATATAATTTATTAACAACGCTAAAAGTGACAATGCATGAAAAGTGTATTTAAAAAAAATAATAGACCAAATAAAAATGAAATAGAGATTAAAATGACAAGTAAAAATAAAAATAAACGGGGCACTCGGTATAAATGCACAATAAATTGTGAGATCTAAAACTCACGCGGAAGAATTAATTGAACGAGTAAATTATATAACTCACGAACAATAAGCTGTTTGAATTACTCACTCAATGTTTTTTGATAATAAATATTCAATGTTATACGTTGAAAATATTACTGTAACTTCACATCTTGGTTTATAAAACTTTTGGTTAAAGAATTGTCTTCAATTTTGAAAACATGGTGCTAAATATTTCAACTTCTTGTTGTGTATATTGCTTCTGCTTATTCTTCAGTTCCTTGTACATCACCTTCACATCTCTGAAAAAATCAAATGTTAAATTTTTGAGGGGTTAATGAAGAAAAAATCGCACGAAATCGAATAAATAACATATGTAGACTATGTTGCTTAGACACAAAATATGTTGCACGTGTATCATATTTTCCAAAATGCATTTCCTTGGGAGGATTCACTGACATCTATGAAGAGTATGAGCAACAGGTACCTGTTGGTTGGATCAACTTCAAGAGCTTTGTTAATATCAATTTCAGCCTTTTCCAGCTCATTGATTCTTAGATATGCTTGAGCCCTTCTGAATAGAGCTTTGACATTACAAGGATCATACTCTATAACCTGTTTTCACATTATGTAACGATAGATTTATTAGATCAAAAATACTTTCAATAGTTAGAGCTGTCAATATGAACTTGACAATGCTAAACAAAAGCAACTCAACTCATGATGATTTAACTGAAGCGAGACATTTTTAAGCCCGGCCCAAATACACCACTAACCCATAGCGAACCTTAATCCTAAGTGTGACTTAAAAGTGAAGAGAAAAAAGGGTAAGTAATAAACCTTGCTACATAGTTTTGAGGCTTCTTGATGCTCTCCCATCTTCAACATGCAAGCAGCATTGTTCAAATAACACGATAATCGCAAAGTATTTGCTCGACACTTCTCATCATTATTGAACGAGTGATCGAATTGGATGAATTTCGAGGCCTGAAATTCACAATACATACATTTCAGCTTACATAAAAAACATTAGTCGTTCCTTATCTTGTTTGAGACTGAGACGTATAGTTATTGATATATGCAAAACTAAAAAAAAAAAAAAACAAGAATGAAAAGCTATTACATTCCTTCTCATACTTCCTTGAGGCACATTGAAAATTCCCATCTTTGAATAGTACATTTCCCTCATTCTTGATTTTATCACATGCTTCAATTTTTTCTTTTGTTTCCATTTTCCAAAATGGTTTCTCCTGTATGAATAGAAAAAAAAAACATTAATTTGATCACTCTGAAACTAAAATTAATTCTTTGTTTAGAAAAAAAAAGACCTTGTTGAAATCAACCAATTTGATCTCATAAAACATAGAGTGTGAGTTGATAGTCACTATTGCTTCTTCTCCTTTTTTCATAGTCATGATAGCTCTATCTAAATTTTCATATAATTGACCTGCATTGATTATCATAACAGTAGCGAAGTCAGGATTTTCATTAAAAAAATTCAGATGAACGAATCCCTAGAGCCCTTACTTTGACATTATCAAACGTGCAAGATGGTCCAAACAACATCGTTATAATTTTTGTTTAGATGAAACAAGACAAAGGAGAAAAGTTTACCTTCTAAACATACATATTCAAAAGGTTCTTCATCTGATCCTTTTCTTTCAAATATAGTCCCATCTAGTAGCTTTCCAATATAGACCACTTCAAGAACACACAAATCATTCCAAATTTAATCTTCTTAATTTTATACATGTATTAAATAAACAAATTTAATTTGTAAAAATTAATTACCTTTTGCAAGGGATCCTTCATTAGGATGATCATAACCTTCACCAGCCTTAATTAACTTCTTAAGAACTTTGTTATCTCCAATAACATCAACAACACTTTTCCATGAAATCAACTCAAGATGAATTATCAAATTGGAATTTGATGATTGCAATATTCCAATTCCATCACCATCAAAATTTGAATTTCCAAAATAATCTTCAAAATGATTAGACAAAATTTGATCAAATATTCTTTTTTCCCCCTTTTTTTGCTTATGAATAATATTTATTGTTGTATTTATCAAACTTACAAGCTGGCTTCACAATTAACTCAACTATTTCTCCTTTTCTCATTGTCTTTAAAGATTTCTTCATGGCTGGATATAAATGACCTAATAAAAATGAAAATTGTATTAGAAATATTGCTCGGACCTTTTAAAAATATTGTCGCGCCCATGTCAGGTTTAAAAATGCACAACTTTTTGAAGATCCAACACAAACAAATAATATTTTTGAAGACACTGAGCAACATAAGTCTTAGAATGTAAAAAGTAGCTCTAACATGTATTTACCTTCCATTAAAGAAAACTCAACAGCATCATCAGATTGTGATAGAATTTTTCCATCTGCAGAGCTTGCTACATACTTCACTGTCCAATAAAAAAGAGGTAATAGAATTTTTTTTATAAAAAAATTATAAAGAAAACTGAAATTTGTCCATTTATAATGACACTTGTAATTAGGTGCACTAAAAAGTTCATGTCAATTGGTGAAATTCAAAATCTAGTTACACGTGCAAGATAATATTGAGTTATACGATAATTATTTCATATTTTCGTCTTATAGAAGTCTTGAATCACCTTAAATTTTTGTATTGGATACTTAAATAACGTCAATTTAGAATATATAGAAATGAAATTCAAGCTGGCACGAATAAAAGTGAGATGTTACCCAGTACTTCATCTACATCTCTAGGTGTAGCCCATCCTTGACCTTCTTTGATTATTTTCTTCAATATTCCTCCATCTCCACTAATATCTCTAATTGAATTCCAAGAAATTAATTCTATTTCAAAAATAAGTGTTGAATTTGGAGGAATTAAAGGGGGTGAACCAATATCTCCATAAGCCAAATTTGGTGGAATTGTTAATATTGCTCTTTCACTCTTTTTCATTGTTGCAATTCCTTCATCCCATCCTTTAATAACTTCACCTGAAAATTGAAATGAACAATGCCTTTTGTATCATAACATAAGATATAAGTGATTTTTTTTCGGATTCGAAAGAAAGATATTTGACATTTTGAGTGAAATAACATAAGATAAGTGATTTTTTCTGATAGAAAAAAAGAAAAGGATAGTGATATTTCGAGTGAATTAACAAAAAACTAATTTACTTAATTCAAAAAATAATTTTATTAGTTTATTTTTAATATTTCAGGGACCTTTTAAAAAAATAAATATAATAAATAAGTATTTGGATAATGTAAAAAGAAAGTGGAATAATACCTTGTCCTAGCTTGAATGTAAAAGTCTTTCCTCTATCGTAGCTTGAATCAAAAAATTCCCCATCTTGAAGTTTCACTCTGTAATGAACTAAATAACCCAAAAATGATAAAATAAAAACTCAAGAAGAAAAAGATAGTAAAGAATTAAATAAATAAAAAAAATCATACCTAGGCTTTTAACAGAATAGAGAGTACGCAAATGTTACACCTATTTCTAGAGAAAGTACTGTTTTCAATAGCTCCTTGATTGAATGATAATCCAAAATAGTAACAAAAGTAAAAACATGACATGACATTTTGAACTATGATAATCAAAGTACAAGAAATAACATATAGTAACAGAAATTGAAAACTATCGAAACAATACTACGACAACGTACCTTGGATTTCATCACCATGAAATGGTGTCTTCCAAGAATTACCCTTTTGCAAAATCTTTTTTCTCAAACCTTCTTTCCCAATTACTATCTCTTGTGAATCTTGAATTTTAGTTTCAAAATTCACTTTGTTACTTTTCTTAGAATTATAATCCCCCATTTTCCCTTTTTTTTCTTTTTTTTTTCTGTTTAGTGAAAAAGAAGATAAGTTTTGTTGTAGTAGACAAACAAAGAGAGCTCCAAATTGAAGATAAGCCGTTAGTTTCCCACACTTTCAAAAAGTTCTTTTAGTTAGGATTTCTTTTCCAAAATTGCCCCTGTTTGAATGATCTTTGTACAAATATATCCTCGCCGTTAATATAAAGATATGTTTTTTCAATCCAAAAAGACAAGTGAAAAAATTAACAAGATATGAATATGAAGATTGCACTACATTTGTCATAGAGCAGCTCGATGTACTTAACTTCGACTATGTGTGGAGTCTAGACTCTATAGAACAATGAGACAATAATGGTCTATTGTATACATTTGTCATAGCTTGTAGGTGCTTTTGTTTCAAATAAAAGTATCTGCTCTTTTGAAATAAAGAATAAAAATTATCCAATTAGTTTTTCCGAATATTATGAAGAGACCGCTAATTTTGAGGCAATATCTCAATAAACCTAGGTATGTGAAACTCTAAACACAAATAAGGTATATCAGTTCTATATAAGAATAAAGATGGTATTAAACGGGCAACGTAAATTTCACATATAAGCGACATAAAAAGTTATATTGTATGTTATGCATAGTTTTGCATATTGCGCTTCATTGCAAACATGATATTTGGTATAATTCGCTATACATATCAATTAAGCGAATTATATAAAACGCATTTGTATAACAGAGAAAGAGAGAATAATATACATTTTGAATTTGTATAAAACGAGAAAGAGAAAAGACAAAAGAGACTTGGACCAGGAAAATTTTGTATTGTAATATTATAAGTTATAGGACGATTATATACAATTTGAAAACTATATAAAATGAGAAAGAGAGAAAGGCAAAAGGACCTTAGGCAGAGAATATACAATTGAAATCGATTGTAATAAAACGAGAAAGAAGAAATTAATTCAGTCTGAATTTGTATAAAACGATAAAGAGATAAAGGTAAAAGAAATTGGCAGGAGAGTCTTTTATTGTATAATTAAAGTGTATAGATGAAATTATGTATTTGCATGGTTATATACAATTTTCTCTCACTTTATACAAACAGACACACATTTTAACAACACCTTTCGTTCTGTTTGTATAAGCGAGAGGCTAAGGGTGACGAGCGAGATTAGGAGAGGGGAAAGAAAAAATATATGTACTTATGCAATTTTCCTCTCCCTCTCGCCTTAGTACAAACACAAAACGCAGTTTTGGTACATTTGTGTTTTGTATACAAGCGAGAGTGCGAGCGAGATGCCAACCAAGAAGTGGAAAATAGTTAGAGTTTTACTATAAGTACAATTAATTTAAAGTATATTTATAACACTTTAGATTTGAATTATAGTAATGCTCTTATGATACAATGTTTCTCTTAAATATATGATCGGTAGATCATTATTTGTTAGAATTGCAACTTTTAACTCTTCTAATCTGAGGTCATGTTTGCACAAGTTCCTTAAAAGGGAACACAAGTTAAACAACGAGCATTAATTGGCCATATTCTGCAAATCATCCCATTTGTACTAGATGCCTGAGCTCGACCCATATGTTAATTGGGCTTTGGCCCAACAGTACCCAATGAAGATATATAAGTGTAAATTTTGTATATAGCATTATATGTAGTATTTTTTATCAAGTTATGCATTAGATTTTAATTTTATTTTGTAGCATTTAGTATCTCACTCTATAGCATTTTATTAGTAATTATATTATTAATTATAATTTATTAAAAAGAGTTGTTATTAAAAATTAAATGAATAAGTGACAATGAGTAATTAATTTTTAATGATTAATAATTCGGATAACATAAATTAAGTGACTTTTTGTCAGTGATAAGTCACTGCATTTATTCATGTTGCACGCCTGAGAGAGTTAAAGAATTTAAATTTGTATTGCGAGTTAAATTAAAGATAGATCAATGATTTAGCATTACAATTATTCTCATTCTAAAATTTTCTCTATATTTTCAAATTTCTTTTAAACATATAATTCATCTCCCCCCCCCCCCCCCAAAATTCAAGATTATTCTCATGCTGCATATTTTCAACTTCGATAGATAACTTTGTGTGCCAATTTTAATTAAACATGGTGGAAAGTGAAATTTTTTTCGGGTTCGTTTTTTAGTGTGATTTGTTTCTTTTAATTATGATTGTTGGTTTATTAGATTTGTTGTTTTTACATTTGAAACAATGTTTAATTTTTTTGTTAACTGTAGTATCTGTAATACATTTTGTAAATTTTTTTTTTTTGAAAGAACCAGGATATTCAGTATAAGCGTACATGAAGTCTGAAGTTTATTTTTTTTTTAGTGAATGAAATGTAGCTGAAAAGTTATCATTTGTTGTATGAATTTTTTTTTTAAAGTACAATATTTTGTTTCTATTAAATTATATTATGTTATTGTATGAATTATGTGTTTAAAATGTATGTGGCATCTTTAATTGGAGTAGTGTATATTTAGTGATGATATCATTAAATTTTATGAATTATATGAACTGATTAGTTTATATGGTTAATTGAATCATATAGTAAATGGGTATGAAGTTGTAAAATTATATAGCAATTATACATTCATATTTTACTAAAATATATTGTTAAAAATATTGTAAAACAGAAAAATACGTCAATTTTCAGATGGAGGGACATCATTATGATGTGGTCTACTCTCTATATTGGCTTAGTTAATACAATCATACTCAACTTAATATAAAGAAATAATACATTCTATTGAGATAAATAACATTGTAACGATTTAATCCCCCTATTCTATTCATATGATGTTGATATAAGGTGTTTGTCTAGTCATAATAATTGTGTTTTATTTAATATCTTAATTAGATTAGTTTAATAGCTATAAATTGATAATAATATGCTATAATAATTTATTTTTAAATATTTTTTTAATTTATCTATGATTAATTGATGGTGCTATAAGATGATATAAATATGCTATAAGTAGTTTATTTTTAAAGAGTAAGCTTACAACTTGATATTCCCGACATACATATTTTATTTTACAATAATCTCTAAAATTTTATATTATTTTTAAAAAAATTCAAAAATCACCTCTCGGATACATCATTTTCCTTTTGTTCATGCATCCCTATTTCCTCTCGGATATATCTCTCACCTATGTATCTGGAAGTCCAGTGATGTATTTGGATAACTTATCCTCTCTCTGATACCTCCCTCGCCTATGTATCCAGATGTATCTTGAAGTATAGTGATGTATCTGAAATCCATAAATTTTAAGAATTTTTTATAATTTGAAAAAGAATAATAAAATAATTTAATTAGCTCTTTAACACAAAGTGATTTATGTAAATTATACATGATGTTATGATTAGTATTAGGGAGGTACATGACCAGGTTGGTTCAAATTTTTTAAATATCAAATCAAACCATTCGTGTAAAAATTTTAAATTTATAAACCAAACCAAACAAATAAGATTCAGATTTTTTTGAGTTTTTCAACCTCGGGTTGGTTCGAAATTTTAAATATCAAACCAAACCATTGTGTCAAACTTTTAAATTTATAAATCAAACCAAACTAATAAACTTCAAATTTTTTCTAGATTTTTGGATTTTTCCATTAAAGTTTGCATACAAACATATAATTAACTTGTGCTCCAAATATTCTTTAGTCCAACCAAAAATACAATTATCTAAGGTGTTCCTTAAAAAATACACAAAATATTAGAGATGAGTATTAATGAACACAAAAATATTCAATACAAAATACTAATGAAATCGTCATATAAAATAACTATTGTAAGTCATAATGAAATAATCATAATTTAAAAGTACTAATAAATGCTAAAAATAAGTTTAACCAAAAGTATTAGTGTAACGCCTGTTTTAGTCGTTTTGGACAACAATTTTATTCCGAAAACTGGCAGACGTTGACGGAAGCCAAACGGACCGTCAAGGGCACACGGACCGTCGTGGAGGGTGTCGTCTCAAAACACTTTAGAAACTCCTGAAATTGGGTTACTGAATCTACTCTCTGACCGTCAGCGACGAAATGGCAAGGACGGACCGTCACATCGGCGTGACTGACCGTCCATAGCGTCTTTTGATGGAAATTTCTCTGACCGGTTCGCTACAGCAGGACGTACCGTCGAGGCGCGACGGCCCGTCACGGGCTAACGCATCCCATTTCGGCGTCGGATTTCTTACACGTTTTTAAAGGGACGTTTATTTGACTATTCTCCTTCCTGCTTTACAATTTATAAAGTTAGAGGGTTATGTTTAATAGTCTAATTACTTGTGGGTTAAATTAAAAGAGGAACCTAAGTTAATTAAGTGGCTTATTATGCCATCTTTTAAAGACTTAATTTATATAATAATTAGGGTAACAGAAAAGGTTTGAATAAAGAAAAATAGAAAGAACAGCAAGAGAGAGAGAGAATCGATCAAGAGATTAACGAAGAGACAAACAATAAATTGAGGTTTGGCTTGGCTTGATCACTAATCTTCGGTGGAGGTAGTTTATGGTTTCTTTCACTATTTCGTAGTAAACTCTTAATAGCGAATGATAATGTTTGGTAGTATTCTAAGAGTCTTCTTTTATGCTTAATTGTGCGTATGCATGAGTGAATTTTTATATATATGGATTGGGATGACACACATGAATTAAGCTATTGAAATCAAATTTTGATTAAACCTAATCTCTTGTTAATGAGGATGCCATTGGTATAGAAAGAAGGCTGATGACCTAAAGTGATGAGATGATGATGCCGCCTTGGGGTAATAAAGAGGGCCTTGATGAATTTAAATATAATGAGATTAGGGGATCTGAGTGCAGTACCGACACATTATTAGTGGGGAACGGGTGTCACGAACCGAACGTAGATGTAGGGGGATCGGAGTGTCACGTACCCGACACATAGAATTAGTGGGAACGGTTGTCACGAATCGACACGTAGATGTAGGGGATCGGAATTTGTCACGACCGACACATAGAATTAGTGGGAACGGGTGTCACCGAACCGACACGTAGTGTAGGGGATCGGAGTGTCACGTACCGACACATAGAATTAGTGTGACGGGTGTCACGAACCGACACGTAGATATAAGGGGGATCGTAGTGTCACGTACCTACACATTGAATGGGGGATCGGAGTGTCACGTTCCGACACAATAGTGTAGGGGATCGGAGTGTCACGTACGACACAAGATGAAAAAGATTATGGAATCTTGAAAGATACTAATATACCAATCTAAAGAACATGTACCCAAATAAGTATGGCATGGAGGCTTGAGTCCTCATAGATTAATGAGCGGTGGAATTATAAAATGATGTTTGTACTGGTTGCTAATCACATTTAAGATATAGTTTATTTTGAGGTTATCTGAGATATATTGTTTTCATTTTTTGAGTTTGGCCATGATCCTACTCATTACTGTTGGTTGTACTGACCCCCCTACTTTTATGTTTTCCTTTTGTTTATTTGTGGAGTGCAGCAACGTGCCGTCATCTCTTCGACTCAACAGTAGTTCAAGCCAGTCTTCGCCACACCGGATCTTCATGGTGAGCCTAACTGCTTCTAGCTTGACTGGATCCTCCTTCCTCATTTCTTGATGCCTTGAAGTTTCCTGCATATACTAGCTTTTTTTGTTTTTAGCTTTCTTAGAATACTCTTAGTTTAGTAAAATTTGATCATAGATGTGCTTGTGGTGATGACTTCCAGAGTTTGGGGAATTAAGAGATTTTGAATTTATAAGTTATTGAATTGTCTTTTATTTATGAGTTTACGAGTCTTCCGCTTGCTTTATGTTGTTAGTAACTTGAAATGTAAGGTTTCAGATTGGTTTTGGTTCGCTCACATAGGAGGGTTAATGTGGGTGCCATCCGCGGCTCGTTTTTTGGCGTGACAAAACTTGGGTATCATAGCATTAGTTCGTTGGTCCATCACACAAGAACCAGGTCCTAGTAGGATCTTAAAGAACGGTAGGGGAACGCCTTACTTTTCTTTTAGAGGCTATAAGACTTTTATGGAAAATTCCTTCTTTCTTTCTTTCTTCGTTGCTATACTTGGATCAATTGGTATCTAGTGATACAAATTGGTATCTGACCAAGCTTCAACTCTATTTCGCAGATGGTTAGAACGAGAGCACGACTAACGCCAACATCAACATCAGCAGACAAGATTCTCTGAAAACCAACCAGCCACTGTGGCTATAGCTGAGTGCAACAGCGGCAAGAGCCGCGTAGAGGTTCGTGGGAAAGGACTCCTCTAGAGTGAGAGGACGAGCAACCTAGCCCATCGTGCTAGGGCGGTGACGCCTCCACCCGACTGAGGAGGTAGTAAGAGAAGGGAGGATGGGGGAGGATTAATCAAGTACAGATACGAGAAATGCCACCCAACCTACCCCAGAGATGACTCAATCAGGTTTCTCGCTTTATCTTAGTGGTTGTCCTGATCAGGGTCAGGCACCCCCAATGTTTCTGACCAACACCGTCCGTTTCATCAGAGGTAACACATGCAGCACTATGGCCCCTTGTATGGTGCCCATTTGGACAGGCACGTTTTCCCCACGACGTGATACTGAGCCCCCCCTATAATGACAAATGATCCATGAACTTGTTAGTAAGATTCTGAAATTGAAACCTCATCTTCCAATGGTGCAAAATCTAGGATGCTTACATTTTCATTGTGACTTTCATGAGCTACCTACACCAGATGGTATAGTAGACGGTTTGGTGTTGATTTCGTGAAGTTACCATGTTTCAAGGGAACGCCAAATGTGGTGGCGGTCACAGTCGGATGTCAACCAACATAGGCCACACTATTAATTGGCCTCATTCTCTAGCGTTTTTATGGAAATATATTCCCCGGACCTTGAGATATAGGAAAAGGGGACGATTTCCTTGAGCCTAGAGCAAGGGTAGGATGTGCGGTCAATGCATACGAGGCTAAGTTGCGTGACTCTCCAGAATATTTCCACCCGACCCCAACTTGTTTCAGTCCACAAGAGCGGATTCGCCGTTTTTGTGAAGGTGTTTGAGATCAGAATTCGAGATTTCAGCCTTAAAGGTACGGCTACGGCAAAATCCTTCCAGAATGGTAGATTTCGTGGTAGAGGTGGAAGGAGTGAAATCCAGATGAATTCACCACGGCTCGACATCAAAGATGTTTCCGAAAAGGGGGTGAGTTTACGGTTTCTTACTCCGAGGACAGGGTTCCGTAGGGTTACTCAGTCCGTCCATTCAGTACTCACTAGCAGACTGTAGTGGGGGTCCACCTCATACCGGTCAACATTTCCTCTGAGAGACCCATGCGTGTCTAGAAGTGTTAATGGATGTGGGGAGACTGGACATATGTAGGAGGAATTGCCAAAAACAGAGTAATAACCCCGCAATAGCTAGAGGTAGAGGTGGTCTGGTAGAGCCGTTTTTCCTGGAGAAACGCGGTGGCCGAGGTATGGTGGTGCACCAAAATGGCCGGGTAACGGGCAAACGGAAGCCACACATCACAACATGGTAGGGAACAACTGGACCGACAAACGAAGGGCCCATTGTTATGACTGGCTTTCCCTGGAGATGGAGGCGGAGACATCTGATGCCTGTCATCACAGGTAATCTTGCTGGTTTTGTGAATGCATGCTTCTTCTGTATTGTTTTGATCCTGGATCCACATTTTCTTATGTATCTTTCCTCATTTGCTAATGGTCTACAAATTTACATTGTGAATTACTTGTATGCCTATTCGTGTTTCTAACTACTTCGGTGGGACCGCGGTGGGTGAGTCTGGGTAGTTTAAAAGGTATATAGGTCTTGTTTTGTTGAACTTTGGGGGAGCAATACGTATGTAGATTTGGTTATCTTAGAGATGGTTGATTTTGAATGTAATTCTGGGTATGACTGGCCTTTCTCCGCACTTCGCGATCTTGATTTGTAATGCTAAACGTTGACGTTAGCCAAGCCTGGACCGATCCGTTAGTTGTGGGGGGTGACTACCTTCCCCATCCGGTGCGTATCATCTCCTTTTCTTCGTGCTAGAAAATGGTTTAGTAAAGGGTGTTTTAGCTTTCTTGGCACATCCACTCAAGATGACACTCACCCAAGTACCTTCGATTGAGCTCGGTTTCGGTGGTCCGTTGATTTTCTTGATATTCCCTCAGATCTTCCGGGTATGCCCCCAGAAGGGATCTTTGACTTCTGTATTGCCTCTGAACCGGTACACGCCCTATTTTTCTATACCCCCTTTATAGAAATGGCCCCCGCGGAGTTAAGAGAATTAAAAGCCCAACTTCAAGAATTGTTTGAGCAGGGTGGCATGGGAAGGCTTCTTTATTATCCCACTTTCCTCTCCTTGGGGTGCTCCGGTTTTGTTTGTAAAGAAGTAAGATGGGAGTTTTTCCGGATGTGCATAGACCTACCGGCAAGTTGAACAAGGTGACTATAAAGAACAAGTTATCATCTTTTCCTCGCATTTGTGACTTGTTCGATCAGTTACACAGTGCTTGTGTCTTTCCTCTAAATTTGACTTGAGATCCGGTTTACATCAATTGAAAATACGGGCAACGGAATGTGCCAAAGACTTGCTTTTAGGACCAGGATGGGTATACGAATTTTGTAGTGATGCTTTTGGTCTTACCAATGCCGCCTGCTGCGTTCCTTAGTTTGATGAATGGGATTTTAGCCAATTTAGATACTTGGTGATCGTATTTATTGATGATTACTGATATTACCAAGAGTAATAAGGAAACATGAGGAGCATTTGAGAATGGTATTGGAAACGTGAGGGAGAAAAAGCTTTATTGGCAAGTTCTCTAAGTGGTGATTTTGGCCTAGATGCAGTGTCCTTCTTAGTGCACGTGGTTTCTTTCTAATAGGGAGTGATGGTGGATCCCTTCTAAGATCGAGTAAGTGAAGAATTGGGTAAGACCTACTAATGTGTCAGAAATTATGTAGCTTTTGTTGGGTTAGCTAGCTACTAACCGTCGATTTGTCAAGGGATTCTCCTCTATTGCTTCCCAACTGACGAACTTGACAGCAAAATGTTTCCATTTTGTATGGTCGGATGAGTGTGGAGGAAAGCTTTCAGAAGCTCAAGACTCCTGTTGACTCCTCCAACCAATTTCTCACCTTTGCCATGGAGAGGCAAGAATTTCATTGTGTATGTGATCATCTTATTCGGTTTTGGGTCAGTGCTAATGCAAGAGAAAATGTGATTGTTATGCTTCAAGACAATAAAAATGCATGAACTTACTATCCAACTCATGATTTTTGGAATTTGCCGCGGTAGTGTTTGCACTAAAGCATGGAAGACACTCTTGATATGGGGTTTAAGTGTGAGGTCTCCACGGACATCTTAGTCTTACAGTATGTCTCACCCAGAGAGATTTGAATTTAGACAGAGGAAGATGGATGGAACTACTTAAGGCCTACGACATCATATTTGTAACCATCCGGGAATGGCGAATGTTGTAGCGGATGCTTTAAGTAGAAAGGCGGGAAGCAATGGGAAGTCTAGCTCACTGCAAGCTTCAGGCGGCCTCATTGGCTAGAGCAGTTCAGATTCATCTGGCTAACGACCTTATGAGATTAGATAATGAGAAGGGAGGATTTTTAGGCTTGTGTGGAGGCAAGATGTTCCTTCCTTGATAATATTAAGGGAAAACAGTTTAAAATGATGAAAAAATTGTATCCATCCGAAGATAAAGTGTTGCAATGAGAGGCTAAAGAATGCGAAGTTCGTGAAAAGGTGTTTTGGAGGATTAAGGAAGGGTATTTTAAACCTTGCGGCATGAATTTGATCAACACTATTCTGACACAGAGGCCATAGTCAAGGTTATTCGATACCTTCCGGGTCAACCAAGATGTACCTTACCTAAAGCAACCTTTGTGTGGTGGAGAAGATGAAGCGTGTTTGTGGAGTTTATTGCCAATGTCCAATTGACAACAAGTAAACGTAATGAACACCAGAGGCCCGGAGGAACACTGTCAGAGTAATGCCCCCATTCCGGAATGTGAAATGGGATAGAATCGCAATGGACTTCGTGGTTGGGGTCCTTCCAAAGCCATTGGGCAAGTATGATCTATTTTGGGTGATTGTTGATAGGTTAACTAAGTCTGTCTGCTCTTTCATTCCGGTTCGGGTGACTTCATGCAGAGAAGTTAGCCACACTTTACATCCTCAGCAAGTTGTTCGATTGCCATGAGTTTCCACTATCCATCATATCAGATAGGGTACGCAGTTTACTTCTAAAGTTTTGGAACCTTGCATGCATGCAGAATTGGGTACTAGGTTGACTTAGTAACCCCGCTGTTCCATCCTCAGCACCGATGGTTCAGTCCTGAGCGAACGATTCAGAGTTTTGGAGGAATTGGCTCGTGCATTTTGATAGAATTCGGTGGCCATTGGGATAGCTTCTTACCCTTAGCGGAAGTTTTCATACAATAATAGCTAATCACTCAAGCATTGATATGGCTCCATTTGAATCACTGTAA
This sequence comes from Solanum habrochaites, assembly GCA_027704765.1. Lineage (NCBI taxonomy): Eukaryota > Viridiplantae > Streptophyta > Magnoliopsida > Solanales > Solanaceae > Solanum > Solanum habrochaites. The sequence continues at coordinate 64,244,216 of JAKWJA010002498.1, forward strand.
TGGTAGGAGATGTAGGTCTCCCATTTGGGTTGGTTTGATGCTTCGAGGTTAGACCTTGGGGTAACTGATTCTTTTTGAGGGATTCGACTAGAAAAAAGTGAAATCTATACAGAAAAGCCTTCTAGCGGCGCAAATAACAAAAGGATATGCAGATCGCAAAGGTTTAGAGACTTAGAGTTCATGGAGGGTAGAACAAGTCTTGGGTTGAAAGTTTTCAACCAATGAACAGGGGTGAATGGGTTTGGTAAAAGAGGCAAAAGCTACGCCCAAGGTTAGGCAAATTGGTCCCTTTGAAGTCTTAAACGAGTATGGGCGGTTGCTTATGAGTTTATCCTTGCCTCCAGGGCTGTCCCGGAGGTACATCCGGTGTTCATGTGTCGATGTGAAAAGATACCATGGGGATGGAAATTACATTATCCGTTTGGGATTCAGTTTTGCTTGATTGAGAACTTGTCTTTATGAGGAGGGAGCCTGTTTGCTATTTTAGATAGAAGAAGTTTCCGCAGTTGAGGTCAAGAGAGATTGTAACATCTCAAGTGCAATGGAAGAATCGACCGGTTGAAGAAGCACTTGGGAGAAGGAGGCAGATATGCGAGAAAGAACACCACATCTGTTTACCTTGATTCAGTATTCCTTTTCCGCCCTTGTTTTCCTTCTTGTGATCGTTTTTCGGGGACGAACGATGGGTAAATTGGTATCCTATTGTACGACCTGTTTAGTTATAGTAGTCGGTTTGAGCAACATATTTTATTCCGGAAAAACTGGCAGAGGTTGACGGAGGCCACGACGGACCGTCAATGGCACGACGGACCGCGTGGAGGGTGTCATCTCAAACACTAGAAAATCTTGAAATTGGGTACTGAATCGACTCTCTGACCGTCACGAACGAATATGGCAGTACGGACCGTCATAGAGTCTTTTGATGGAAATTGTCTCTTGACGTTGGCGAACTCGACAGTAGGACGACCGTCCGCAGGCGCGACGGCCCATCAGGGCTACGCAATTCCCAGTTCGGGTCGATTTCTTTACACACGTTTTAAAAGGGACGTTTTTGCTTTCCTGCTTTAATTATAAAGTTAGAGGGTTAAGTTTAATAAGTCTAATTCTGGGGTTAAAAGAGGTAACCTTAAGTTAATTAAGTGGATTTAGTGCCATCTTTTAAAACCTGAATTATATAATAAATTAGGGTAAAGGAAATAGGGTTTGAATAAAGAAAAAATAAAGAACAGCAAGAGAGAGAGAGAATCGATCAAGAGAGAACGAAGTGACACCAAGAAATTGAGGAATTGCTTGCTTGATCACTAATCTTCGGTGGAGGTAGGTTATGGTTTTTCTTTTACAGAACTATTCGTAGTAAACTCTTAATAGCGAATGATGGGTGTTTGGGTAGTATTATAGAGTCTTCTTTAGCTTAACTTGTGCTTATGCAGAGGTGATTTTTTATATATATGATTGTGATGAAACAAGCATGATAAGCTATTGATCCCAAAATTGATATAACCTAATCTCTTGTTAATGATGATGCCTTGGTATCAAGACTGCTGTAATGAACTAAGTGATGAGATTCGTGACGCCTTGGTATAAAAGAGGGCTTGATAAATTAATAAATGAGATTAGGGGATCGGAGTGTCCACGTAGCCGACACATATAATTAGTGGTACCGGGTGGGTGTCCCACGAACCGACACTAGTTAAGGGGATCGGAGTGTCACGTACCCGACCACATAGAATTAGTGGGACGGGTGTCACGACCGACACGTGAGTGGGGGATCGGAGTGTGTCAACTACCGACACCTAGAATTAGTGGGACGGTGTCACGAACCGCCACGTATATTTAGGGGATCCGAGTGTCCAGTCGTACCGGACACATAGAATTAGTGGGACGGTGTCACGAAACCGACACGTGATATAGGGGGATCGTAGTGTCCACGTACCGACACATTGAATTGGGATCGGAGTGTCACGTTCGACACATGTAGTAGGGGATCGGAGTGTCACCGTACCGACACAAAGGAATACAGATGATGAATCTTGAAAGATACTATATACTCAATCTAAAGAACATGTATCCCCAATAAGGTAATGGCATGGAGGCTTGATTCCTCATAGATATGGATCGGTGATATTATACATGATGTTTGTACTTGTTGCTACACATGTTAAGAATATAGTTTTTGATTTTCATGATGTTATTCTGAGATTTTGTTTTCTATTTTGAGTTGGCCGATGATACCTACTCAGTTTACTTGTGTTGTACTGACCCCCTATACTTTTATGTTTTTCCTTTTGTTTAATTTGTTGGAGTGCACAAAACGTGCCGTCCATCTTCGACTCAACAGTAGTTCAAGCCAGTCTTCGTCCACAACCGGATCTTCAGGGGTAGCTAATGCTCTAGCTTGACTGGATCTCCTTCTCATGTCTTGATGCCTTGATTTCGGCATAAGACTAGCTTTTATTTGTTTTAGCTTCTAGAATACTCTTAGTTTAGTAAATTGATCATAGATTTCTTGTGTGATGACTTCCAGATTTTGGGACTTATAGATTTTGAATTTTAGAAGTGTTATGTGATTGTCTTTTATTTATGATTTATCAGTCTTCCGCTTGGCTTTAATGGTTGTTATTTAAATTGAAATGATAGAGGTTTCGATTTGGTTGGTTCGCATCCCATAGGAGGGTAAATGTGGGGTGCGCAGTCGCGGCTCGGTTTTGGGTCGTGAACAATTAGTTTACCATTACTTAAATAATTTGAGGACACTTAATTAATTTGATTTGAATTTAGTTTTATTATAATTATCAAATCTATGAACTAATAATTTTATTGGACCATTGTCAAATTCTAAAGTTTTTTAAAACTTGAATAATATGTTTAAAAGAATAAAATTATGAATATTATAAAACACTATTTTAAAATGATATTAAAGTAAATATTTTTTATGTATAAATAAAATTTTAAACGTATATATATACTAATCGGATTAGTTTTGATTTCAGATTGATTTTTTTAGTTAAATCAACCATCCAATAATTAGTCAAATTTTTTTCAATACCAATTTAAATCAAATCAAATCACTAATCGAATTTTTTTTCTTATTTAACTCAATTTATAATTTGATTTGATTTTCGATTTATTTTGCACATCCCTGATTAGCATACCCAAAAATTTGGACTGAGCAAGCACAAATAACTAGCCAAGCTAGTCCAGCAAAAAGGTCCACAATTAAGTATCGACCTTTAGTGGGTGAAGCTGGAGAAAAACAAGTCTAGTATTGTTTACAATATAATGACAAGTCACAATAGTACTTATCACTAATACATGTAAAACAAGGCTTATTATTAGTAGGTAATATGTTTGTTTTTGTTATTCGTAGTAGATGCGTATTCAAGAATTTCAAAAGAATGGGTTCACTATTATGAAAACATGAATTTAAAATTTAACTTTGATCGGTTTTATCTTTATGTTCTTAACACTAAACTGTTAAACTAATTTTTTTAGGTATAAATATAATACCACTAGTTTAAAATTTTAATATGCACACTAATATAAAAAATAATCGTGCTAATTTTTTTTTATAAATTTTCAATGTTATAAACTTGAGAATTTTGAAAGGTTAAAGCGAAAAATAAAAGAAAAATTTATTGAAAGGCCAGAAATGTTCCCGATAACTACTTGGAGGGGTGTTACTAACAAAAATAATATAGATATAAAATTTAAATTTCTATCTTCGCTTAGAGAGATGCACCCAATCATCATCGTATTATTATATGTTACTTTTAACGTGGATTCACACCTCTATATTATTTTATTTTTTAAAAAATAGAACATTACTATATTTAATCTAGGAAAGGAAACACGGGTTCACATGAACCCACAAAATCCCCTCTAGATACGCCTCTGCTATTACTATCTATTATTTCTTATATATATGATTCAATTATTGTAAGACACATCTTTACTATTACTGTCTGTTATTTCTTGTGTGCTTCAATTATCGTAACATATTATTGCAGTTATTATTCAAAATGCTTAATCTTTATAAAACCACGCTAAATATGTGATTATTATTATAAAACAATAATTTAACACTAGTGGTAGGCAATCTAATCATATGATTTTGGGGTGGATGATTAAGTAAAGTAGGCAAAAATGGATCCACCATGAGAAAAACAAATATATGTCGAAAATAGATGTTGCATGTGATCATATATATGTCCACCAAACTCATCCTAGTGAGTGACTTCCAATAGATTTACCAATATAGCTATTATTGATATTACGAAATCAAAAGTGGAATATTTACATCAAATTATTTTATTTTACGAATATAATAAGGTATATACACAGAAATTATACTTAAATGATAAAATTTATATGCATACGTGTGCTGTTTATATATTTATTTAAATTATTATATAGGTGGAAATTTTATTTTTAAAAAATTCTATGTCTAAATTACCATAAATAAATATATAGTACCTTATCTGTGAAAAATTGAGCTCTTATTACATTTGGACAAGGAGTTGAAATAAAGGTCATATAAAAATGGAACTCCTTGGTCCAATTTTTATTAAAGAGAGAATATATGCTAGTGCTTCTTATTATATCTAAAACCAATTTACAATATATATAAGATATATAATATATATATTATATATTATAGATGCATATTTAAAAAAAAAAATTTTTGCCAAGAATATAACGTACGTAATACATAAGAATCGGCATATTCATCATTTAGAATAATATGATCACGTGACAAATTAAAAGTATCAAGTGTTTATTAATTATTGATTTTGTTCGAATTTTAATTATTTCATCGAGTATTTTCACCAACCCCACCAAACTAACAAATTATTTGCTAACTCTTCAACACACAACTTGGTTTTTGATTACTCAAAATATATATATATATTAAGTTTTTAACAATAACTTCCCACGTATCCAATATAAGCAATTTTAATTTGTTGTATCCATCTATTTTTTTTTTATTCTTATTCTTAATACTTTTTACAACTTTGATAAAGGCGGGGGTGGTATTTTCCCTAACTACTTGAAAAAAAAAATAGAAGTACTTTTTGTCCCTAATACACAGATATAATTTTGTTGCTTTTGTCCACTGGATCTGTTCCAGTTGAGCTTTATGAAATGAGTTCTTTTTCTGTCCAAGTGCAATGAATCTTCTGTGTATATATGATGAATTAATTAGTTTTAGGGAAAACAGTCTAATATATCTATTAATTTTGTTATTTAGAGTTGATATATTTATAAAAAAATAACATATATACAAGTAAAATGATATTCGAAATGGTTAAAGAAGAAATTAGGTATTAGGTTTAACTCACACCCAAAAGCTAGCTCAAAGGGAGGAGAATTATTGAAGCCTTATAAGGAGTCCACACATCTCATTAATCACCGAGTGAGACTTTTGTTATTCTTTAACACCCCACCTCACCCTCAGTGCTTAACATCTGGTGCATGGACAATTATGATTTTGGGGGCCCAATGATCTGCTCTAATACCATTTGAAATTAGATCTTAGGCCTAATTCACACCCCAAAAGTTAGCTCAAAGGGAGGAGGATTTTCCAAGTGAGTCCACCAAACTCATTAATTATCGACGTGACACTTTTGTAATTCTTTAACAGAAATAACTCACATATATCCTTTTCTCTAACGAAAGTGAAAAAAAATTAATTTTAGTTTAATTTTTTAATTATATTTTAAAACAAAATATAATCCCATATGAATATACTTAATCCTTCTCAAACATATATTTTTAAATTATTTTTTTTCAATGACTAATTTAGACCTATTATTCTGGATACTCAAATTTATTTATGTTTCACTAATATTCTTGTAAAATTTATCATAAATGACCCAATTTTTTTTCCAGATACAAAAACTAAACTAAAATATAGCCGAAAATAGTTTTTAATTATAATATAGCAAAAAAATAATGTTCTAATATTTTTTCTTACATTAAGGAATAAATGAAAAAATATAATAAAAACAAGAAAGAAATTAAAAAAATAATTTATGTATGAAAAAGATTATACTATACTTTGAACTTTGCTAGAAGGATCATAAATACAACTAAATGATTTTTTAAAAAAAATAAAGGTTAAATATAAAAATTTAAAACTAATTTTTCACTCTCGTTATGTGAGATCATTTTGTAACGAAAGGTTATATATGAACCGTTTATGTAACGGTAAGGGTATATATGAGTCTATTTCATAACGAAAGGCATATCATCTCCAAATGATAAAGTTAAGGGGTGTACATCAGACCTTTTTCTCTATTTTTATAGTTTTACAATGGAAGCTTCAACTTCATGTCCTGTTTATTGGATTGAGAACAAGAATTAATTAAAACTTTATGAAAATATTCTCAAGAAAGGAACAGAAATGAAAGTTTATATCCATCAACAATTTGGGGTATATATAGAGTGCTTGTTACGAGTTTGTTATAATGAATAACTAAAGCCAAATTTTCATATTTGTGATATCTGTAAATTATTTTTTTAAAATTAAAAAGAAAATTATATTATATAAAATTTAGAATTCATAAACTTAAAATCCTAATACTTGTCGTACATGCTCTTATAAAATGTAAAAAGCTTAATGCTCCATCATATTCCTACCCCCACTAATTTCTAACATATTGGCATAAAAAAATTTTGATTAGTGTGCAAGTCTATTTTCATTTGCCCATTCAATTTATCCTTTTATTAAATTGCAATTAGTTAAAAGGTAGAGAACCTTAATTTATGACAATGATTTGATAAAAGAAAAATACCCTTCTCTATTGCTAGTAACTGTTTTATGAGAAATACTACATGGAAAAATGAGAATATATTAGTACGAAGTATTATATTCGATAGAACCAAAAAAAAAATTACATTATTTCCACCATTACATAAAACAAGAAAAAAAACAAAAACAAAATACCCATAATTAAAAGGGTGAATTAAAATTATCCCTCCTTTTTCTTTTTCATCTCATCGTTAAATTTTAAATCAAACTCTCTTTTTATTGTACTCTATGATTATTTCTTAATAGACCCTTGTGGTCTGATTTTTTCTTAGAAGTTATACAATATAACAGAAGCTTAGTGCATCGAATCGAACGATTTTTTTTAAGCTTTTGGAACTTCCTTAGCCAAGATGGTAGGTTGTTGCATGGGGACACCAATGACTACTTCACTTGTTTGCATTTCTATGTCATTTGTAATTACTCCCTTCAATGGTCCCTCAATTTCCTTTTCTTGGTACTCCTTGTATTTTCCCCATAAAACTGAGTATAAGCCTGCTACAATTAACACTGCTCCAAGCACACTGAAATCCAATAAATAAATAAAAAAAGAAAATAAATAAATACAAACCCTCGGCTCAAGAAAAAAAAAGTAATGAAAGTAAAACCATAACAAGGCATTCTAAATAGTAACTATATGAAAATAATACGATAAATCGAAGTACAAAGAAGAAAACAACAAATAATTTAAAATTATAGGAGAAATACTACGACTTCTAGTATGAGACAAAAAAAAAAGTGAAAATTTTACCCTCCAAGATAGATTTTCTCAGCAAGAATGAAAGAACCCATGATGGCAACAATAATCATCATCAAGGGACTAAAAGCAGTCACAAAAACAGGTCCTCTTTTCTCCATAACAAGACCTTGAACATAATATGCAAGGCTTGATGATACAATCCCCTGAAATTTTATACAATAACATTCATATAATCAGAACCAGAGCTAGAATTCTGAGTTTATACGTTTTTAATTATAGAAAATACCATACAGTAAAACTGTGAATTACATGGAGATTTTCCTGAGAATTAGTATGTAAATTTCCATGTAAATAAGTTTTCTGCAAATTTTCATACTAATCCTCAGAAAAATCTCATGTAATTTACAGTGTTTTTATAGTGTACAGTTACTGAGTTATGTAAAACCCGTAGACGTATGAGGAAACATACAGCATAAGCAGCAGCAAGAAGATTCATGTCAAAACCAACAGCCCAAGCAGAAGGTTTATGTTCCATCACTAAGGTGACAGCAATTGATTGCAAAGTTCCCATAAAGCAAACAAGTGTAGTAAGAGACAAAGGAGCAGTGTACTTCTTCATTGTAATAGCCTATAAAAGAAAAAAGATTTTCTTTAATACTGTCAGCGTACATAACATAAACTTCGAAAATAAGTTTTGATGACAAACCTGAAGTATAAAAAAAGAAGCCCATGCAAAAGTAGCACCAATAAGAAGAATTGAACCTTTAAGCCAATCTTTATCACTTGTTTCATTGGATTGAGAAACATTATTAGAAGTGTTATTATTTGACCATACCAAATTAATAACATGTCCTTTGTACAATGTCATTAACATGGCTCCAGCCACTGTCACAATTGTACCTATCACCTTTGCTTGGCATCTCAACTTTTTTATATGGACCTTCTCCATCCTATAATACATTTAAATTATTATTTTGAAAAAAAAAAAAAGAATAATTTTGGAATATTTAGAATATTATATGTATATGTACCTGCAAAGGACAGCCATGACAAATGTCATTGCAGGAAGCATGTTACTCATGGCACATGAGAATGTTGGAGATGTAAACTTTAGTCCAGCATAGTAGAAATTTTGATCAATCACTGGCCTGTTTTAATAAAATTATATTTAGAATCTCCTATATATGTACAAAAATTAATTTATATACCTTCTTCACTAAGATTTTACTTGACTTGATTATATATTGTGTATGGACAAGTCAAATTCTAAAGAAATATCTGTTTGAAATTAGCGATTTTCTGATAGTAAGTCGTGAGAGGGATGCACTCACCCAAGAAGACCTAATATAAATATTTGGAAGAACATCATGAAAGTCATCTTTGGTCTAAGTTTTCTGTAACAAAAATAAACAAAGACATATAATTAGCAATATTTTCATTTTACATAACTATATGCATAACACCAATTAATTTATAATGAGTAATATATACCTTTCAAGAAGAAGAGCAAAAGGAGCAATAGCAAGAGTAGCAAAGGCATGTCTATAAACAACCAAAACATAATGACTCATTCCTCCATTTAGGCTAACTTTGGTTATAACATTCATTCCAGCATAACCAAATTGTAATGAAATCATTGCTATGTATGGTTTTCCCCTTTGGTAGAAATTACTTAAACAACCTCCTCCTACTTTGTTATTTTCCATTGTTTCTCTTTTCTATATGTATATTTGGAGAATTAAGAAGAAGAAGAACTCAAAACACTTGGAGGAATTACTTGTGTTTTTCCTAAGGAAATGAAGTGAGGAACCAATGTATTTATAGACAACTTCTTTCTCATGTTATCCATATAGTGGATTTAGATAAAGTAAATTAGCCCTCTCTCTCTTAGGTGTCATGCATTGGCAGTATTTTTTAAAAAATAAATACTCGATACGAGTAAGTTTTTAATATTCATAATTACCATAGAGGGTATGAACGCCACTCATTGAAAAATTACACCGTACATATGCAGTATATTAGAATTGATTACATTTTAAAAAACAAACTTTTATTAAACTTTGTGATGTATACATGTTATCATATCTCTATGACTATTATTCATATATAAAGTTTTAGTCTATATAATATTCTTTTTGAAACAGATTAACAAGAGTACATATAAATGAAAAAAATATATTTTTTCGTTTTATTTTATGTGATATTTTTTGAATTTTGAAATTCAAATAAGTCTAATTTTGACAGTAATTTTTTCTTAAATCTCTTAAACATTTCAAATTATTATTTATTGTGACTTATAGTATTTTCTATATAGTTTACAAATATAGAAATTTCATTTTTTAAAAAATCAAAGATTCAATGAGTAAATTCACGATCAAACTTAAACTGTTTAACTCTCGAGAAATGAAAAGTGTCGCATAAATTGAGACGAATGGAATAAATAATTTGCTCGATATAAACGACTACATTAGATTTATATAAAGATGTTCAATATTATTCCACAAATAAAATTTAAGTGAGAATAAGTGTATGCAAACTTCTTATTTCACTTTATATTTCTGATAAATCTTCGACTCTCTCGTATATAGAGAGTTCCACTATGGGAATTTTACTAAAGAATTTTTGTTTTTTCCTCTATATATCCTCCTAGTGGTATAAAGTGATTTGAGAGCTACCAAAATTAATTTTAAAGGTTAAATTTTTAGTGCTATGCTGATGCAAAATTAATAAAATAGATTTGGTGGTGGGATCCACCAGTGCTATCATCACTAATAATTATGCGGCATATCGACAACGCCGGTGATCGGTCGGAACTCCGGTGACATACATCGGAATTTTAATAGTATGGTTAATTAAAATTTAAAAATTTTATTTTTAATATTATGGAATTGTGATGTAAATCTAAGTAAAAAAAGTACTTTTGATAGTGTTGCCCACTAGTAATAACACAGGGATATGGTGTTTGGTTTTGAAATTGCCTATTGTCATATACATTTACATGATGTTACAAAAAGATGCATAACTCAATTTCGTAACTTTACTGGCACTTTTCCTGATTAAGAGTTCAATCTGACTAATTTTCGAAGCGTAATTAATCGGTTAAATTAACTTAATATTTTAAATTTAAATTGATATTTAAAAATTATACGAAAATAATTAAATTAATTTTTTTCTCATATTAATATGATGAGAAAATATATGTTGGTCAAAATCTATACAGATTAAACTCTTGAAAAGTAAATGACGACAAGTAAAAATGAATGACGAATATATTCGTAGCTAAATATTAAAATTTGGCCTATTATCGAAGTAAGTTATATATAGACCTAAGTAGACAGTAAGATAAGAAGGATCCAGACAAGTGTCGCAGTGATTTAGGTTATGAATGAAGTGAGAAAAATTAATCATCCACATAATATACACTAGTAACTTACACGCCTAACATGGAATTGTTTGATTTCGAATTTGCCATTGCATCAATCAATTATACAATAATAGGATACTTGTAGATTAATATCTTTTATTCTCCTCTTTTTATGTTTGTAGAAAAAATAGAATATATCCCACAAATAATAATGTGTTAATTAACTTGTGTGGCTTAATTAGACAAATATTGTTTTGATGACATAGGATGAAAACGATAGTCTTCTAGACGAAGTATAAGATTCTAAGAGTTCGGAGCTTAAAAGATACAAAATATTAACAAAAATTTTAAAATGGTATATAAAATTTTATATTAATCAAAACGGTAAAATAGCTGCAACAACGATTTATTCCATCGAAAAAAGCAAAATCGCTGCCACAGCAGTGATTTTGCAAAATGTAAATTATTTTTTTTTAAAAAAATTGAAATCGCTACCTAGGCAGCGATTTCAATTTTTTTGTAAAAGAAATTTTATTTTATTTTTGAAAATATGGAAAACGCCTGCACTAGGCAGATATCCATTTTTTTTTTTGAAAATCCGCTGACCCGAGGCAGCGATTTTTCCTTTTTTTTTTTAAAGAAACAAAAAATAAATGTAATAAAAACTCGGCCTGGACATAGAGCGATTTTCGCACAAAGTTTGTAAAAAAAAAGTCACATTTTGCAGAAAATCGCGCCCCGAGTGGCAGCGATTTGCTTTTTTCGGTGGAGTAAATCGCAGTTTGTTTTTGCAGGCGATTTTGTCGTTTGGTTAATTATAAAAAATTTAGATTTACCATTTTGAAATTTTTTATTAATACTTTGTATCATTTAGGAGTCCAGACTAAGTTTTAAATTCCACAAATAGTGACATAATTATTAAGTTTTTAATTGGCCACCAAAATAAAGTCATATAACTTTATTTTCCACCTAAAATAATAAAAAAACTTTATTTTGAATGGCAACACACACAAAAAACTCGATCGCTTCGAGTGAAACAGATGAATTATTTCATAATTTCAGAAAGATAGAGACGTCTTATGCTAATCTGAAAAGAGTTATATTAAGACCAGAATAGAAGAAACGTGCCAGAGAAGAGAAAATAGTGATAAGGGTGGGAGAAAGAGCAAGCAATAATGAAAGAAAAATGCAGTGGAAGATATCGTCCCATCACTAGCTACCTAGTATACATACATGCTAGTGGAAGATGATGATTCACATAATTAATTAATGGAATGCAGTTCTGATTCCTAAAATCTTCTAGTATTAATTAATATTGTTTAAGCATAATCATATTGATAATTAGTGCATGATGATAGTATTAATTAAAATATATTGTGAATGTGACATTTTAATTTTACAAGGGCATATCATGACTCATAGTTGTGTTACAGTTTACTACTACAACTATTTTGCTTATTCACTTCCAATCCAAGTTAATGCTCTTCATTTTAGATTCCATACTTGGTAAATCTATGATTCAAAATTTCATCACATCATCCAACTTAGCAAGTTATTTTTTCTTCGTAAATTCATTGTCGTTTTTTTTAACATGCATATGTGTAATTAATAACTTACAAATCATATAGAAAATATAAATTACAGACAAATCTGATATGCTGAGCTCGATTAAATAAATTTTGGCAAAGGGGAATAATCCTTAACATTCTTATGATATGCTTTTCTAGATAAAATAAGATATTGCAAAGAGGCATGAAAAAAAAGGTATACACATTGACTGCTTGGCTAAAAATATTATCATGAGTCCCTAGTCAATATATATACTACTATGCGTATAATATATTTGTCAGCTATTTTTTAATAAGCGGTTATATTAAGTAAAAATTTCAAGAAAATAAAAGTTTTTGACACCTCTATAGCTTTTATTTATTTTGCCTTTAGTCACTTCAAAATTTAATTATTTGTTTAATTTCATGTCCTTTTGACTTCCCATTTCTTTGGGGTGTTTAATTATGCCCACATAAATTAAATAGAGGATCTTTTCAAGGATGAGTGATTTAATTAGTGGAATCTATGAAAGAATCCATGATTGATCAGTTCATTGTACTACTTTTATTAATAATAAAAATTTAACCAAAGAGCATTAACAACAGCTAAGTGTTCAATGATTTCACTTACAAAAAAATCTAATATAGTTTTTCTTGCATCAATAATAAAACTAATTACATAATATATATAGTAAAGAGACGAGAACTCAACAGAAAAACGACAACACAATGAGGATACTTCGGTAGTAGGGATAAACAGGTGAGAGGGAGAGGCACAGAAAGAGCAGAAGCGAGCAACGGTACTAGCCAGGAGTACGTAGGATCAGAGTAGAAGGAGACCCCGCCACCCCCCCCACGTGTAGGCGCTTCAGAGTGACGAGAGGTCGATCCACGAAAGGACCTTCAGAACTCGCCCGATCTCACTATAGAGAACCCCGTGCCACTCAAAGAGGGATTCTAGCCTTCGATAGTACTGTTGCTGACAAACACACAGTAGGACATGTAGCGGAGGACCACTTTTTTTCAGGTTGAGTTTCTCAGATGGGAAGACTCAGACCATGCATTGACCTAGCGTGGTCTGTATTTGCGTCAGTACCTCACCCCCCTACACTGACCGTACATCTCGCGAGCTTCTCATCTGCCGTACCTCCCGTGACCTGTGCTACCTCCGCGGACACCGACCTCTTTTCTCTCGGCCGGATATGAGAATACAGCTCCCACAAATGGTAGTCACACGATGTGATGATGGATAAAATTTTCTAAGCTTTATCGTAACCCCCTATTACACTAGTGCAAAAGATAAATATGATGATACAAAATTTCTTAGGCTGATTAAATAGAGTCCGTAGCCATAAAGGGTTGAAAAATGTTAATAAAAATTCTCTAAACATGGTTATATGAAAAAAGTATTTTTTTTTTTTCACATCTAAACGATACAAAATCGTAATGGAAGCTAGCAATTTGTTACCGCTTGAACAATAAATAAAATCTCACTGCACAATGAGAAATAGCAAGCAGAATGTTGTAAAGTTTGGATTTTTTGTTTTAAAGAAAAAACAAAATTAAACAAAAATCGTCCCAAATGAGCGAAGTTATCCAGAACACTCACATCGTTTAAAAATTTATCTTTTTTAAATCAGTGTCGCTCGTCTAAGGCAGAGACTTAAGTTTGGTATTTTTTAAATATTTTTGCGTTTTTTTAGTTGTTAATTAAGGTTTTTTTTAAAAAAAAAATCAAAGCGCAGACGGTTTTTAAGAAATTTTTTTTTAAACTAAGAATCAAATCGCAAAAAAGATTTTGATTAACAAATCGCCTAGCAATTTGATTTTAAAAAAAAATAAATAAATAAATTTAATTAAAAAAAACCGATGCGAGTGATTTGTTTTTGGAAAAATAATTTGAAACTACAAAGTCGCTGTGCCTCAACAGCGAACCATAACAACAATATATGGTTTAAACAATATATTTTTGGGAAATAAATTGACTCCTTTCGAAACGAAGCACGTATGTTTTGTTTAAAATTTTTAGTACTTTCCTTTTTTTCTACCTCAATAATTATTTTTTTAACAGAATATCGGCTTGAAAATAGAGCCGATCGTTCTTCTTTCGCTCTGCCACAGTGGTGTCACAGCTGTCTGTGTGAGTGCTATTAGTGAGTGATTTCCCGTTTTAGTTATAAAAAAAAATCATATACCATTTTAAAATTTTTGTTAACATTTTTCACCCTTTGGACTCAAACTCCGATAATATATATTATTTAATCTAAACAGTCTAAAAAACGTTAATAACATGATGAAATCATGAAATTGTTTGCTAACTCCTCATTTTCTAAGTTTGAATATTGATGGATCTGTATATGATGACACATTGCAATTTTTTATTTTTTTTGGTTAGAGATTTATGACTAATAATAAAATACATGGTTCATTATGAGGACACATATCTTGGCTAAAAAAGAAAATATAAAAATATTATATACTTGGTTCATTATATGGTGACACATCTCTATTGCCAGGTCAATTTAGCATTGTTTAGTATTTTATTTTTTTTTGTTTTCTGGACAAATTATTAATTAAATTTAATTCACATAAAAAATATTAACAATTCACAATTCCTATGCATTTTATTTGGTATAAGCGAGACATAAGTTTTACAGATTTTAAAATTTTTAATTTACAATATAGTATAATAATATAATAACACAAAATTATAAAATACCTCAATAGAGTGAGATAATTATAAACATAATTAAGGAAATTCATAGAAAATAAAACTTCTGGTTATATAAGTATAAGTAGTCTAATATCTTAACTTTCTAATAACAAAAGAATCATATTTTGAAGATATTTTTTTATTATTATACTATACGGTTTACTCCTCTAAAAGAAAATAATCAATAAAACTTAGTATTATTATAATAAAAACATCACTCTATCATGAATAAAAATCGAATTAGTTTCAAATAGCTAAATAAAATGTGATAATTGAGACATATAACAAAATTATGAAGATCAATGAGAAGTGAAAAAGTAAAATTTCACTATATATTTTTAAATGAAATGTTACGCACTAAATAATTACCTGCACAATGTTACCAAATAGTAAAAATATGATACAATGTTACCAAATAGTAAAAATACGATACTACAACTTGTTACTCACAATTTTCTTATCTCTATAGATTAAAAAAGTATTAAATATCATTCAATTATTCAAAAAATTATGAGGGTCAACAATGTTAACTAAAGATTTTAACACATAATTCGTGTAAGATCTATGAGGCGAGCCCTGAACGTTGGGCGTCGGGCGTGCTTAGGGCGTACAATCGGGCGCTTAGGGCATAAGTCTTACAGAACTAAGTGTAGACACTGAAATTTTATTGATAAATCCATATAAAATTTAGATTAAATCTTAAATTCATGATACGTTGACTAATCCAAATTATATTAAGGTCAGTCCATTAAGTTGACAAGACGAGCTCAACTCATGATCTTCAAGCCCAAAGATCAAAATTGTTTGACGAAAACACCGCTAAATCCCTAGTTCAAGCCTATATAAAAAAGGAAGAAAAGAAGAAGACACATAGAGAATCCTTGTTCTTCAGTGGTGATCTACAAGTCCTTCACATACAAAGAAATCTTCGTTTCAAGTGTTTAGCTTAGCCACAAGTACAAAGAAGTCTTCGCTCCAAAAGTTGAGCTGCAAGTATTCCATCAAATCAAGAACATCATTGAAGAGAAAAATCAGGGAGACGCAGAAATCTTTTATTTTAACGATTGGTATCCTTCACTAAGTTTAAGTTCAAAACAAAATAATATTATTTGCTTGCTATTTTCCTTTCCTGTTTATTATATTTCAGGATTGAAACTTTAGACGCATACATTAAGCTCCACTGTTGAGTTTCGAGACGTTTTACTGGAATTCCAACAGAGTTTTCTAAAACACTCGATACGATCTTTAACGAGTGAAATTAGTAGCTTCATAAGTAAGATTTTTAACCCATTACAAACATGTAAAGATATTTTATATGATATATTTTTTGTGCATATTAGTTAAATTCCTGAGATATAATGATTTCATTTGCTTTTCTTTATTTCAAAAACAAAATTCACTTCCTACAAACTTGTGGCCCAGAATCTGACAACAAAGGGTATATGAGGAGATTAATCTGCTAGCTATGAATTTAGCACCACATCTTTAAGAAACTTCGCCATGCAAAATTGCACTGTTAATATTTAAATCGCAATATTTAGTAAATCAGTATATTTTAATCTGCTTAAATTTAGCTCAACCTATCATGATTTGATGTTATTCATATCTTTATTGTAATGTAAATTGTCTTATATCTAATTATTCATATCAAAATTTGATTAAATTTTAATTTATATTGAGAAAGTCTTTATTATAATTAAAACTTCAAAATTACTCGATAAAAGTTTTAACTTTCACAAATTACACATTATAATATATAATATATTAATGGCAGTGAAATCATGTGAATAAACTTTTATATTATTAAATCTAGTAATAAAAAAAATAACCTAACGATAGGTACAATCTATAATGAATGAAATTTGTTCAAACATATACGATATTTGATATAGTTGTGGAAATATATGAATTTTAGTTTTGCATTGAAATGTAAAATAAATTGAAGACTATAGCTTATAGCTCAAAGAACTAGAGCACGCAACACAAATTGCAATATCATAAAGTTTAAATTTCTCCTAGTCCATATATGATCCAAAAGGAAAGTACCATTTCTAGAAAACGAAAAAAGATAGAAAAATCGTGATCAAAATAGCGAACTAAAAATAATGAAATTTAATTATCAAATAAAATGACTTATTAATAATAGAAAAATCATGATCAAAATAGCGAATTAAAAATAATGAAATTTAATTATCAAATAAAATGACTTATTAATAATATTTATCATGAATGAGAGAATTATTACTCAGAATATGTCCAATTGGTGTACTATTCATTCTACACCTTGTAACTGCCTAGTTTTGGTAGCTTAATAAAAAAAAATCTGTAATAATTTCATAAAAATTTTGGAAAAATATATTATTTTGATAAATTAATTTTAATAATGACTTACTTTAATTAAAATTGTAAAGTCATTTTTGTTAGTTATTTCGTAAGTTTACTTTTTCATATTTTGAACTTTCTTATTGAAAATTTCGACACGACTATCACTTAGCATATCGTACAGCATTAGTCTATCTTATCATTTTTGTCTTCCTCCTCCCAACCATGGAAGTTTTCTCCTATCCAACACTTATCTTCATTGCCCTCATCTCTCTTTTTTTCTTCTACTTTCTCAAAAAAAATCCCAGTAAATCCGGTTTCAAAATCTACCCACTCGTCGGAGCATTGCCGGAGTTTCTCCTTAACCGTCACCGATTTCTCGAATGGACCACCAATGTACTCTCAAATTGCACTACCAACACCGCCGTCTTCTATCGCCCTGGAAATATTCACGGCGTCATGACGGCGAATCCACTCAACGTTGAACACATGCTCAAAGCCAATTTTGAAAATTTCCCAAAAGGATTTCGATTCTATACTCGGCTGGAAGATTTCCTCGGCGACGGAATTTTTAACGTGGATGGTGAAATCTGGAAAATTCAAAGGAAATCTGCTAGCTATGAATTTACCACCAGATCTCTAAGAAATTTCGTCATGCAAACAGCACAGGTAAATGTTTAATCGCGCATTTATTAATTAAACAGAAAAAATTCAAACTAATTAGATGTTGAGCAGACACCCAAAAACCACGTGAAAACTGAAAAAAATAATTGAAGTGACCCACTAGAGAAAAAAAGTGTATATATATCTTTTTATCATTTTCGTCTTCCTGTCCCAAATTCTCAACCATGGAATTTTTTCTCCTTATCTTCACTGTCCTCATCTCTCTGTTTTTCTTCTACTATTTCAACAAAAATCTCCAAAAAAAGGGTTTCAAAATCTATCCATTCGTCGGAGCATTGCCGGGTTTTCTCCATAACCGTCATCGTTTTCACGATTGGATCACCGATGTACTCTCTAATTGCCCTACCAACACCGCCGTCTTCCACCGCCCTGTAAATGTTCACGGCATTATGACGGCGAATCCACTTAACGTTGAACACATGCTCAAAACCAATTTTGAAAATTTTCCAAAAGGATTTCGATTCTATACTCGGCTACAAGATCTATTCGGCGATGGCCTTTTCAATGTGGATGGTGAAAGTTGGAGAACTCAACGGAAATCTGCTAGCTATGAATTTAGCACCAGATCTCTGAGGAATTTCGTTATGGAAACTGCACAGGTAATAATATACTAATAGTAGTTTAACAGAGGTCGTGAAACCAAAAATAATAATTTTATTAGGTTACGAAAACACAGAGAAAACTTAGTAGTTGAACTCTGTTAATTCGACCTCACGACATACTTTTATTTACTTAGTTATGTTATAACAGGTTGAGATTCATAGCGCGATTGATTCCAATACTTGAAGAAGCATCTAAAAGGGGTAGAATGATTGACATTCAAGACATCTTAGAAAGATTTGCATTTGATAATATCATCAAGCTTGCATTCAATGTGGATGCAAATTGTTTAGGAGGAGCTGAAAGTGAATTCATGCAAGCTTTTGATATTGCAACAACTCTAAGTTCAGGTAGATTCATGTATGCAATTCCCTTCCTTTATAAAATAAAGAAAATTTTGAACATTGGTTCAGAGAAAAAACTACAAAAATCAATTAAAGTGGTGCATGAATTCGCGGATAATATAATAAATTCAAGAATGGAAGAGCGCGATGAGAAGAAAGATGAAGACTTGTTAGCAAGATTCATGGGAGATAGTAATGAAGTTTCAGCTAAATTCCTGAGGGACATTGTCATTAGTTTCATCCTAGCTGGTCGAGACACGACATCATCAGCTCTAACTTGGTTCTTTTGGATATTGTCTTCAAGGAAAGATATAGAACAAAAGATATTAGAAGAATTAGTTGAAATTCGTGGAAGAAATGGGAAAAAGATTGGTGAGGCTTATAATTTCGACGAGTTAAGAGAAATGCAGTATCTCCATGCAGCTATTTCAGAATCCATGAGGTTATATCCACCAGTACCAATTGATACAAGGAGTTGTTTGAAAGATGAAATTTTACCAGATGGGACTTTTATTGGTAAAGATTGGTTTATAAGTTATCAAACTTATAGCATGGGAAGAATGGAGAATATTTGGGGTAAAGATTGTTGTGAGTATAAACCAGAAAGATGGTTCGACGAAAATGGTGTTTATAAACAAGAAAGTCCATTTAAATTTCCAGTGTTTCATGCTGGACCAAGAATGTGTCTTGGAAAAGACATGGCTTATATTCAGATGAAATCAATTGCAGCTTCTGTGTTAGAAATGTTTGAATTTGATGTTCAGTTGGAGAATGGCAAGTGCCCTGAATATGTGTTATCTTTGACTCTAAGAATGAAAGGAGGTTTGCCTGTGAAGGTGAAAGAAAGATGTAAGTAAGACCATTTCACGAGCCGAGCCGATCTATATCGATGTAATGAAAGTGAAAGACTCAGCAATGAATAATAGTCACGAGTCTATATAGTATAATTATGGCGATGTAATGTCTAATGTATTGAGAAGATTTGGTTGTTATTTTCATGATGTATATATTATAACTTGAAGGAGAGTTCAGTTTCATTTTTTCGATAATTAAGGAGCAATAATGTATTATTGCACACACATAACATATTACACATAAAAAGACGATCATCACCCTCCATAAGTTTAAGTTACTGTAATACTATTACATATCGAAATACGAAGAGATGTGAGCAGTGAGGACTACTAGTAGATCTTATGTTATCTACAAAATTGTTTATCAGTGGTGCACACACTCCATATTCAGGTAGTCACCAGAGGAGCAGCTGCTTTAAATGGAAGCATACAAGAGTAAGTGACGTACTTGACACTGTCGATCAGCACAACAACAAATATCCGAGAAAGGGACTTGGAACCCATTATGCCATCACCATCAGCATCACCTGCCTCTCTTGGATCAACCAAAACAGACACTACCATGGATGATAGTGACTTGTTCCCGGTGAAGTTCTCTTGCTTTCCAGTTGTTCCACTTTGTTCTTCAGAAAAGTTATGAGAGGGTCTAGAAAGGGAAACAGGAGTACCATTGAGGATCCTTCTATTTCTGTGGATGCGTGTGGCATTCTGCCTTTGTTCCATAGAAATATTTCTACCATTGGTAGCACGAACTATGGCCCCTGGAGCAGATGATAGAACATCAAACTGGAACACTTCTGTACACATGCCTGAACTCATCAAAGGTCCTGTTGAAATGACACAAACAATGAATTAAAAGACTGGAAAGCAGAAGGCTTTCTCCAAACAATAAATTTCTCAGAACATTAACTATGAAGAGGATAGAGTGAGATCACACATAAAATTTAGGGACCTAGAAACTCAAAATGCCTAATTCTCAAGGCAAACATGTGAAAGAGAAGCAACTCAAACAAATTTGATTTCGCCGAAATTTGATTAGGGTGTAAAAGCCAGAGGAATACATTTCTATCAAGAATAACAGATTTGAACTTTAAAAAAAAAAACGAAAAGCAGAACATGAGTTAAATGATAGGAAAGTCCTTAAACCGCTCACTAATATCACAAAGATAAGAATTAATAGAGTGAGTCAAAATTGCTACAGTACTTACCGGCAACACCTTCAAGGTACCACTGCTGCATAGTTGACTGCACATTCTCCTTTTCTACAGTCCCAAGAGCCCTTTGTCCCACTGCAGAACTTCGATAAAGGCGAGGATGGCTTCCGGGGATAGCAGGGGCTAAATCTCCAGGAACTGCAAGGCCTGTCTCTCTATTGTTCTTATCAGAACCTCCATGAGATGCCATGGCTTTCTCACTTGCTAATACAGACTGAATAATCAGGTTCCCGTCAATCTTAACAAGTTTATCATTCCTCGGGACATACAAAGAGGCTGCTAGAGGGTTACTACCATTGCCCATGTGAACAAACTCATCTGCAGCCTTGTAGGTGTTTTGCTGATTGCTTTCACTGTGGTCGCCCCGGCCACAATGTGAGCTATAATCTTTTTCACTGTACTTCCCAGAATACCCAGTCCCATTCACTGGCCCATCCACAACCAAAACTCTTCCATGATGTTTCTCGTAGAATCCACTCCCAACAGAAAATCCACCCAAAAATGGTTCCCTCGTACCTCCATATCTCACATTCAGTAAAGGAACCAACCCACCAAAGAGCAGCATGAAGAAAAGCACGCCAAGTAAGCTAATACTGGCAACCTTTTTAGTTTTTACCTCACTCTTCTTTTTCTCTCCTTTCTTGGTACTCTTTGGCGCAGGCGCTGCTGACTGTGGTTTCAACTTGGGAATAGGAACCAATGGCACTTGTGACCCTTGTGGCTTCATCATATAAGGTGGGGGATATGACATCCATGGATACACCATAGAAGGATGGGGATACATCCCAGGGGGTGGCTGCACTTGAGGAGGTACACCAGTACCCCCAAGCTGTGTCTTAAGAGTTACATTTTCCGCCATTACGTAGGATATCTTAGCATTCAAGTCTTGAATTGTTGAATGCATTATTCTAACTTTATCCTCTAATTCCTCAACATAATGCTTCTTCCTTTGTCTTGACAAGTGAGCACTTTCCCTATTCCTAATTAGTCTAGCCATCTTCTTTTCGTCCTCATCATTATTAACATTATCACTAACGGAAAACATACTGGATTTTTGATATTTACTTGCGTTATTCAGATCTTCACCACCCTTTTTCCTTTTCAATAAAGAGCTACTACAGTTACTCATATTAGCACTGACACCCTCTAATTTAAATTTATGTTCTACAGTTCCACCTTTAACTGAATTACTTCCTAAATTGGGAGAAGAATGTACCGATTTGTTCGAATCCGACAGATAATTTAGCCCTCCGCAATTGCCAGAACCCTGCGACTCCGGTGAATGACAATTCAAAACCTTTGAATCACTCAAACCTTTCTTGTCATTGCGAGACTCCCGAGAAACATCATGATTGGATCCATTGGACTCCGGAGATGGCACATTCAAATACCCGGAGACATCAGTAGAAATCTGGGGCAACGACGGCGACACTTCATTCGAAAGTCTCGAGCTGCTGGAACGCTGACCAATCTCCGGCGATGACGTGTCCATAACCATCACACCACCTGCTGCCTGATTACCAGAAATGTCGCTCATTTCCTCTAACTTCATCTTGACATTAGTAGAAGAATCGACAGGATTCCCAATCAATTGACTTCCAGATTGACCAAAGCAATTAGGGTCCATCTGGACCGAATTGGAACCCGGAGCTTCCTCCAGAGAATCTCCCGAGGTCGACTTGAATATTCCAGAAGCATCGTCAAAACTCCCGATCAGTTGACTCCCATGTTGACCAAAGTCCATCTGACCAGGCTCCGACCCGATACAATCAGCCAAGCAATTAGGTTTTTGAAACGCATCTCCATCCATAGGATTCGGGAAGAAATCA
This sequence comes from Solanum habrochaites, assembly GCA_027704765.1. Taxonomy (NCBI): domain Eukaryota; kingdom Viridiplantae; phylum Streptophyta; class Magnoliopsida; order Solanales; family Solanaceae; genus Solanum; species Solanum habrochaites. The sequence goes on from JAKWJA010002498.1 coordinate 64,267,195, forward strand.
TCGAATGATACATCAAAATCAACGTCATCAATCGAGAAATCTACACTCCGAAATTCCATCGGAAAATCATCATCGATCCCCTGATCTGCTTCGGTGATATGTTGGACAAAAAACGTATGGTCAAGCGGTGGAACTGCAAGACCATCGAATTCCCCGGTGAGATTCTCATCCACCGGCGGCGGTTGATCGGACATATCTAGAATTTTCCGGCAATCTGATCAGAGATTTAGAGAGAGAGAGAAAGGGTAGAAATAGAGAAGAAAGTGAGATTTTGTTATACAATATAGTTTTTATTTATTATATATATATTAAGTAGAATGAAAGAATGGATTACACGCTTTTAGATTGCTTTTCATTTAAGGGAAAAAATTATTAAAAAAATTGAATTTGCTTTTTTGGATTATTATATGATGTATTAGAGTCCAAAACAGAAAACTTTTCTTTTTATTTCAACTTCCCAAAACACGAGACCAAGTCCATAGTTTTTCTTGGACTCTACCTCGTCATCTCGGATTCAATATATGTTATTATTTCTTTTATTTTAATTCATACAAAATATGTAAAATTTATAAATATTTAAATTTAATAATTATGACAATTTTAATATAATTTTAAGAGAATAAATAAATAAATATATCTTTAAACTATTGTAGGTAGTATTCAGACATCCTTCGTCATACTTTCGTTCATTCAAAAACTATAGCATATATACATTTTATACTAACAAGCATACACGTATCATAATTTTATTCATAAATCTGATATTTATTAAATATCGGATCGACGAATAAAATTGTGTCACGTGTCGCTATTTAGACATATGCTCTAAATTTATCATTTGTGCTTATACTAAGTCGTGTACAATAACAATATATATCATGTCATTTTATAGATTAAGTCTAAGAATGTATGAATATACATCAACTTTATTTCAATTTTTGTTGGATAAAGAAATTATTTTTGATAGATATCAATTGCTCAAAAATAATGGGACCAACGCAAGATTAGAAAAAAAATAAAACAACAAAATAGCAAAATACAAGACAACAGAATTATACAAATTAAAAATAAGAAACTACAAAATAACTAAATAAAATTACAAAAAGATAAAAGAAAGGGACAAGAAGGCTAGCTCTTACCTCTCTCGTTCAAAATGCGACAACACTCGTATACCTACTACTATTTTCATTATTTTTGACTTATATAATTTATTTATTTTATCTAAAATCATATTCTCAATTATCTGAAATTATTTATGTCTAATTTAATGATTTCTTCTTTAACTTATCTATAATTTTCTTTTTACTTCTCGATTTATCTATATCATTTTTAATTTCTACCACATCAAATCTCTCATATCTCCTTACTACTAACATATTTTTTTTACTAATCTTTTTTTAAGGATGTAAAATAACTCAAAGCTTAAGCTATTATGGAATGTAGGGAATAAGATTTTTACGTGTTTGTGAATTAAATTGAATAGAAAAAAGTAGTACCACTAATATATTGGTATTTGCTAACTCGTTTTCCACGTTCTTGTATAGTCATTTTTCATATCTTTTAAATCTTAGCCAACGTGTAACTAATTTTGGCCAGAATTATATGCAATTAGATTAAATTTATCCATTTTATTCACAAACTCATGAGGCATGAAAAGTGGAAAACATTCTCATATTGTTATTTGCCCGTAGATATTGAATTAATTTTTTATTAATAAAATTAAATTATTAAGTGATTAAAAGATATTTCTTTTTTTGAAAAAAAAAATATTTACGCAAATAATCTCTTAAACATGTCACGATATTTAATTAACACACCTAGTGACTATTAAATTTCAAAGATTCCCTTAATGCAATGGTGGAACAAAAACTTCAATGAGGATTACAAAAAATATGTCATGTTCATGATAAAAGACGTGTTAATCAAGAAGGTCAAAACGAATGATTTAATAAGTTCTTGTGTTGGCAAATTTCTTTAGAGAAGGCCCATAAATCTAACGTTTTAGGTAAATTTTATTTTGAAATGAGAGAAAAAAATAATTTTGAAATAAATTTATGTGGTTTATCCCAGAACTTTTGGGTAAACCACATAAATTCCACTAGTTCGTTTTAATTATTAAGATTTTTAATAGTTTCAAATATTATTTTCTCTAACATATTTTATGCTCAAGATACATAAGTCTGAATCTAAGATACATGTAATCCAAGATAACTGATTTTCTTAATGAGAGGAGTAATCGAGATTTTCAAAATACATATATAATTAAATTAATTTTATTATTCTTTGAAATAGTAAATTCTTAGGGAACTTTTCACATAGAAACCACTTAAAATAGTAATTACTCTCCATTAGCCTATAGTTTGATAATTATTTTAATTGTAGCTACATGTTATTTAAGAGGAGAGAAGGCGGAGCGATACGGGAAGAGAGAGGCGGAGAGGAGGGGAGGGAAAGAGTGGGAGAAGGAGAAAGGTGATGAATTGTATATGTATATTGGGTATATAATTGTATAGTATATATATGTACTTGTTACTTATAGCAAGAGAGATTGAGAGAGGGATGAGAGAGGAGATCGAGATTGGGAGATAGAGGAGATAGGAGAGCGAGATCGAGATAGGGAGGAGAGAGGCGAGCGATAGGGGGCAGCGAGTGCGAGAGAGGTAAATAGTATATGTATATAATTGTATATTATATATATATATATATGTATAAATGACAAGCGATATTGGGAGAGGTAGGAGAGAGACAAGCGAGATTGAGAGAGGGAGGAGAGAGGCGAGCGAGAGAGGGCAAAGAGTGGGGAGAGTTGAATTGTATATGTATATAGGGTAAAAAAAAATTATATTATACATCTATATTTGTATAAACTGGCGAATTATATATATACAAATATGACTAATTGTACAAACTCGAAGTCAGTCCACGTAATTAATGTATAATGTTAGTCGCGAGTGGTAAATATAGCAAACCATAGCTATGGAGAGTAATTAAAATGTATAAGTTTGCCTAACCACATAATTTTTTCAATTCATTAATATTATTAATATAAGATTAAAAAAAACATGTATATCTTGGTAATGTAATTTGATTAATTTCAAATTATTACTCTTAAAAAAATAAATTAATTTGATGTATATGTTATAAATATATGATGTATCCAAAAAATTAAGCTAAACACTTAGATACAAGAGTGTTATACAAGTACATTCGTTATTGTCAAAGTATTAGCATTAGTTCACGTATTTGTTATATGAACTAGTATATAGAATATATATATATATATATATATATATTATATATATATATATATATATATATATATTATATATCTAAATGCGCCGAACTCATAAATGTTCCGATGTGGAGTTTCTTCAGGTACCAAAGTTGAACATTTTCATATGAATAAACCATAATTCTGTTCCTTTTAAAAACATCTATTGGCTATTTGATAGACTATCTATGTAGATGGTTTCAATTGTGTTCGTATTATAATGATTTTGATCGCAAGAAAATGAAGACAAATGTGTGTTAGATTATTGCTTCTCATGGTTTAAAATGACTGAAATAAAACACAATTATTCTCGAACAGTTTCACTATCAATTAGACTAATGAGTTCTGGAACAACATATATAACCTCTATCAATACCCCTCACAAAATCTGATTTCACATTAGCCAACGGTGTTTAAAAGTATCAATTGTATATATTATATCTAAAAACATGTATCTCGAATATATATAACATCTACATCCAAATCTAATTGTATGTATCTAAATTTCATACGTTATATTCAAAAATATGTATCTCAAATACAAAATAAGCATATATATTTAATTATGTGCATCGAAATATGGCATGTAGGTGAAACACGTGAAATTAGGAGCAAATGACGATGGTAGAGTATCTGTCATATCATTAATTTCATTGTGTAGTTGAAAATTATGTATCTGAAATTTAATGGTGGATACCACATTACTAAAAGTACAACTCAAATCTTAATTAAGATTACTACTTCTAAGATACACATGTTTCAAAAGCTAGATCAAAATAATATTAGTAGTACCACACCCATGTCACAATATTAATAAAAAAAGTTTTAGAAGAACATGGGCAAACAAAGACTCTCTACAATACTTTTTTGTAACATTTTACGTTGTGGCATAACATAATCAAAACTAAGATTCATTTAATCTGGATACAAATTAATCAAGGCCATTCTGAATTGAAAGTTTTCTCTGTAACAATTACTTTGATTTGATCTCGTTATAAATGAAAAACAATCCAGACCCACTTTGAATTAAAATTTTTTTTCTGTAATAGTTACTTTGATTTGATCTCGCTATAAATGAGCAATACAGAATAATATTTGGGTTCAGGAGAATCTGTCGGCCATGGTGATGATATCTTGAGAAGAAGAGAATAAATTAGCTGTTGTTGAAATGAAATTGTCATGTGGAATTTTTGAATCAGAAAGAATGATATATATTTGAGTGATAAATACGGGAGGGTTCTAAGAGACAATATTTGATTTGGAGTGAAAGAATTAATTAATCATATAATAAATCAATCCTAATTTTGAGGGATGTGAGTATCTAAAATTGTCTTCAAATAATATATTAATTATATAATACTCCTTAAAATATACAAAATGTTAATATATGTAATTATTTGAAAGTAAAGATAATATTACTATATACTATAGTGATGTATATTACTAAAAGGTAGTTTTTTTTATTTGATTTCAGAATAGGAAATGTTAGAAATAAGTAATTTTAAATTTTATTAAGTTCTACTTAATTACTTTAGCAAACAATACGCATTTTGTGAATTTCATATTTAACATTTTATGAAATATAAAAATTGATTTGAAAAGTTTATGTTTTATAAAATATGATAGAAAAAATTATTTTCTAGTAGGGAAAATGGACAAGTACCCCTCAATCTATATCCAAAATTTTAGAGACACACTTATACTATACTAAGGTCCTATTAGTCCCTAAATTTATTTTATTTTATTCCTTTTCAAATTACATGACACTATTTCTAAAATTTCAGACATATGGTAAGGGGTAATTGTCATTATCTCTTTTCTAGTATCAAAATTCAAATATGTCAAGGTCTCCTTTTGATCTTATGGAAATACAATAGAAGAAGGACATTTGTCAATATTTACTTGGGGAATTAAGAGTTTTAAATTGATTTAAGGAATCAAGAAATTATAATTACTCTAAATAAATCTCCATAATTGTTGTCATTTCCAAAGTTATTCAAAATATATTTTTTCCTTCCCCAACCGTCTTATTTCTATTTCACAAAAATGGGATATTTTTACTTTAATTTTTTTGATTTATTAGTAATTTATATTTACGAAAAGAAAATTAAAGGATGATAGCGTCTTTTAATTAGATTGTTAGTATAAAAAATAACATAAGAAAAATATAAAGTGAGAAATCATTCACGGAGAAATTTTTCTTTTTATATACAAAATAACTTTGTCAATAGAAAAAGACATAAATTGACAACATAGTAGAAAACCACTCATATTTATACTTGGTAATTGATGGTTCTAAAATTGTTCAACATATAACTAACTATAAGAAGATTTTTGTAAGCTTTTATAAAAATTATATGACTATTGTCTAATAATTTTATGATATTTTAGAAAATTCTGTGATATTAAAAAAAAGTCATATAGAATTTTTTTCACACTCCACCTTAATATAATATTTAAAAATTATCTCAGTCTTATGCGGAATAACTTAAATGAAACTTTAAAAAATGATTTGGTGAAGATATCAAAATAATATTCTCTTTAACTTCATATTGTATGGTAGAGTGTATAACAATAATGCAAAATAAGGTGCGTTAGTAATGCTTGCATTAGTAGTGCTTGCATTGGTTATGCAAGCATTATTTCTTATACATTGTTTGATTTGACGTATTAAAAATAACTAATCTTGCATAATTTTTATTAAAACATATATGTTTTCAAATATACCTTTCACACTTTATTTATTTGTACACTTTCTTTACAACAAAGTTCTTTGCAAAAACATCAAAAATTTCTTTGCTATAACATCATTCTCCTCTTCTTCTTCTTCTTCTTTTTTCAAAAATAATGTTAAAAAATAGTTATACTATTGCATCAGAATTTTTTTTGTGAAAAGTTGACTTAATTTTTATCAAATTTATCGTCATAATAGTAGAAAATTTTATTAAACTATATTGAAATTGGATTTTATTTTTTATTTTTTTTAAAAAAAAGACATTTAAGAGGTCATAAAGTCTATTAAGACACCAAAAAATTAAAAGACACCGAAAAGCAAATTAAAATAAAAACAAAAACTTAAGACAACAAAAAAAATGAAAAGGCTTAAAGGATAGTTTTGTAATTATTTAATCTAATGCAAGTGTTAAAATGCAATGTATTACTAACTAGAACTCTTTGATATTAGTAATGCAAGTTAATACTCAATAGAGCGTATAACTAATTAGTTATACATGACATGAAATAATATACCAAACAAGGTACTACTAATACACACATCTAATACATGCATTATATTTTCTAATATACTCTACTAAATAACCCCTTAATATTCATAATTCCGTAAATATAAAACCTCACAAATTAGTAAACATATTATTTCTTATGTTTTAAACACATAGCTAGTACAACTTAACTAGAATATGGATCAACCAAACCACATGGTGTGGTTACCAATTTTTTTATACTGATTTTAGCTGGAAACCTGCTTTAGTATAACACAAATCAATACCACATGTTACATACAATTTGACTTATTATTTTAAAAAATAAAACTTAGAAGATGGCATGGTCTCCAATACTATCCAGATTTGAGCATTGCATAATTCATTTTCGAAGGCAATATTTTCGATAAATTTTTTTTTTCATTCTCAGAATCAAGCTCAAACTGTTTGATTTGTTCTTTCTTCTTTTTGTTTCAAACATATGCTAATCCACTAAGTATCATAACTTGTCCCATTTTTTTTTTCATTTGGTTATAACTAACTTGGGAAAATTTCATATATGGGAAACGGATGTTATGAAATTACATTCAATGTGTATAGTTTACATAATTACATTATATGGGTATAGTTTAGTTTGTTAGGTGATTTTAAATTAAATTAAATTATACCCTTGTTAACTAATTACATAGGGATGTTTGTCATCCCATGTAATTTTCCCAACAATAAATTCACATAATCCCATGATTTAAGCAAAACATTCAAAATCAAATATTGCCCCAAAAAAGGAATTCTAAAGCTATAGAAAGACAATACCAGTTCAAAATCAAATATTTTTTCTAATTTTTTTTAGGTAAATCTATGAACAACACACTCCCACTCACAACTTAGAAATTTATATATAACTGATTGTAATTGATATATATTTGCGAAAATGTAATAATTTTTATAAATATTGTGTGTAATTGATTTGTGTTTTAAACTGATTATGGACCATCATTATATCTTTAATTTTTTTTGGGTAATCTGTTTTGTATACCAATAGTTATTATGTTTCCTATTTTTTATGTGTATTAATTCTAGAAATTGTATAATGTACAATAATTTTGGTATATATATTATAGGTTATATATGGCATCTGTGAATTTCAGTTTTTGTTTTTTTTTTTAAAAAATATTAATGATTTTTTAAACTGATTGCATATAGTATTCAATTTGTAATTGTATTATATAGTAAGCTTGAATATGTTGCTATATTTGAGGGTGTGTTGTTGTAACGTTTATATATACAATATTTTATTATGTTCATTTAATTTTTTTATATATCGACGAATTTGTATAATGTATTATATATTTATCGAGTGATTTTAACAAATTTATTGATGCCAAAATTTAAATATTGTATACAATAGCTATTGCCTCATAAGATTTGTATATGTTTACCTTAATATTACAACTACACTTATAGACCTAACTTTAGTAAATTGGATATAAAACCTAATAGAAGTCTAAAATTAAGATGTGTTTTATAATTCTTTGATAATTACTTAATATACACAAACCAACTATATACATAACTTTGTAATTTGTATATAAAATTTACACTACCTGGATGTTCCCGATATTCTTCAGATTGTCCAAGTTATGATGAGGCAGATTCAATCCTTCTGAATCAATGGTTTATGACTTCTCTTACTTCCACTTCAAACAATCTTAATGCCGTAGATTTCGCGTTGTTACATGGCTTTATGAATTGGGGCCGTTGGGTGATTTTTTTTTTCATGGATCTCAATTCTTCAATAGATTGTTTAACTTAAAATTGTTTATGTTTTGCCTAGACCCGACATTAACCCAGAATCCTGAGTAACCCAATTTGAAACGAAGGTGGATTATCAACAACATTTGACCATGACAATGATATACCTCTCGTAATTTCCTCATACATGACAGCATTAAAATCATCTATTTGATTTTGAAGATTGTAAGCTGAATATAAATAATAAGATCTTTAAAAAAAATATGAAAAAACTAAACAAATAATTCTACAATTGCAATGGTATGTAGAGGAATCAAGAAAAAACAATATTGAAAGCCCATGAATTTGGCGGTTTACCTACGAAAAGTGGAAGCACATCGGGGGAGAAAGTCAAAATTTTCCCAACGGAAATTCAAATTAGAGAGGGAAGAGTAATTTAGGAAAATATATGGAAGAAATAGGAGGGAGGATAAATTTGATTTTGAATAAAATATATAAATTTTTTGGATGACTATTTTTATTATGTTATCCAAATAGATAGTTGGACCCCATAATTATGGCAAAAAAATTAAAAACTGATTTACCTGACCGTAAATAAATTAAACTATACCCTTATTAACTAATTACATAGCGATGTTTGTCATCCCATGTTATTTTCCCTAACTAAGGGATTTTAATACATAATATGGCCCCTGAGACGGTAAACAAGAGTTGTCACAATAGAAAAGAGAAAAGAAAATGACTATGACGAATTGATGACTATCTCTTTTTAAAAAATATATATTTTTCACATGACATGATCAACGTTTGATAGATTATCCAACCTCGAGCAATCTTAGTTATTGATGGGGGTTTGATTTGTTAATGGGCATTTGTTTAGTCATTTGGCATTTTTTTTAGCTATGCATTACACACCTCATTTTAGTTAGAGATCAAAATTGGACCTGAAATAGACTAGACTTCTAGTAAGAGTAGGTGCGATTTATGTTGAGGAGAGTTATTCACAAGCAGTGGTTATGAGCTCTTTCTTGTTCCGTTCATAAGAGGATGTTGTACTAGTGGATTGAATAACCTTTTTCTTAGTGCCAACAACGTAGCAAGGGCTCTACCTCTCACATAAAGTCTTACGCTCTTATCGTCAACCTTGTGGCCTTTTTGCTCCATATGGATGGGTCTATCACCTTATGGAGAGAAAAAAAACTTCTTTAGTTGCAGAATTATCCCTCTATGTTAATCACTATATAAAACCTACTATAGTCGGACTAATTTTAATACGCTCCATCAAAAATATACTATTAAGGTTTGACTCATTTTAACATTTTGTGCAAAAGGACATCACATAAAGCTTACTATGACATTTTATTGTTCTATATCAAAACAATTCATATCTCAAAATTTTAAAATTATTCGACTCAACTAATCTAAAAGAATCACCTCGAAACTTCTACCTCTCTTTATCGACAAAACGTTTCATATACATAAATCGAGTTCAAAACCTCTTATCACACTAATATATTTTATTTATAGCGAATCTTACAATAAAAAAAAAAACATATACACTATATAAGTTTCAGCTCTCTCTATCGACAATACTTTTCATATTTAGAAATTAAACTCAAAACCTCTTATTAAACTCCATATTCTATTTATAGCAATTTTACAAATAAAAAGGAAGCTTTTAATTGTCTAATTTTTTTTTTTCACCAAAAGAGATATTTTTAGCTAAATTGGCTTTCATATTCCATAATATGTATAATTTTGTTTTTTCTTTTTTTTTCAAAAGGAGTCGAAAAAAAAAGACAAAACCCAATCCCTATTGAATACAATGAGACCCTTTTCTTCTTCTTCTTCTTGTTGGGGGATAAGAAGCCAATAAGGGTTTTCTCTTCTCAATTTCTCTCTTCTTTTTCTTCTCTACAGAGAAAGAGAGAGTTCTTCAAAGAAAATCTCTTCTTCTTCTTCATATCCCTTTTGGGTTTGAAGAAAAAAGAAGGAAAAAAACAAAGAGAGAGCGACAAAAAACCCTTTTGTATTCCAATTTTTGGATACATATATTACCCATCCTTCTATACATATCTTTTTCTAGGGAGTTTTTTTTTTTTACTTTTTAACAATGGATTCGGGTTCTTCTGCTTATTTGTCAATGGTGGATCCTTTCTTGGTTGAAGCCCTTCAAAACCCACGTCATCGTCTTACCAGTAAGTGCAACTTTCGAACGAATTTCATGTAATTGAGTTGTGGGTGTTTCGTATTTGTTAGGGTTAGGTTTTGGGGTTTCGTTTTTTTTTTTTTTAAATTGTGTGGAATTGGGTTTGTTTTTGGTTTTGCTGATCTGGGTTTGTTGTGTATGTTGGGAATTATGGATGTAGCTGTAGATCTGAATCTGATGATAATCATTTGAACTTATTTATGTGTATGATGTGTAATTGATATCTGTGTTAGTAATTTTGTTGGGTTTTAGAAGTTGAATTTAGTTGCAGATAAGCTAAATATCCTGTTGGGAGAATGGGTGATTAGTTCTGTATGTTTTTGTTAGCTGAGGTCTATGGAAGCAGCCTCTATACCTCCTAAGGTAGGGGTAAGGTCTTTATGATCCACAAACACCACAACACTGGGTAGTTGGGTATGTTGTTGTATGTGGACTTACTATTATGGATGGAGATATATGTTGCCTAAGAGTTGGCGTTTGGGTTTTATGTGCCATTGATTTGCTTCCCTGCTTGACTGATAGCATGAATCTTTCATATCGATTTAGTGTTATAGTACTAGAAAAAGCTGTATGATGTGATTATGTCTGTGAGAGTATTACAATGGTAATTAGCATAGAAGTTGAAGATTTATTGCTATGCTGAAAATTTGTTCTGTTTATTTAGAGATACGTTTATTTAGTTTATCTTTAGTGCCAGTACTAGTTATTTCACATCACTTCCTATTTATTTGTCTGTGTGCAGAGCTCTTCTTTTGGCAGGTGTTACATTAGATTATTGTGCCCCAACTTGCTCATTGTTTGATATTTGTGTGCTTTTATCAACAGAATAATTACTCTATAGACAGAATTATTTATGTCTGATTTTTCCTTGCTGTTTGGCCAGTTCTAAGAATGGAACTCGACATTCAGAAGTTCTTGCAAAGTTCCGACATGCAACAGTTTGAGTTCCCACATTTTCCGACATCCTACCTTCGTCTTGCTGCGCACCGTGTTGCTCAACACTATGGTTTGCAGACTATGGTTCAGGATAATGTTGTGGATGGTCAGGGAGCCAAAATCCTGGTGACAAGAAAACCTGAAAGCAAATACCCTGCTGTGCGTTTATCGGACGTCCCACCTAAACAATCTGACAGTGACAAATACGAGAAGATGAAAATAGTAATACAACCAAGGCCGAGTAACACCTCTTCGAAAGATAGTGAATTGGGTGCAAAACGCAGTCAAGTAAGAACTGTGGAAGAGAGAAAAGAGGAGTATGACAGGGCACGCGCACGCATTTTTAATAGTCCTATTAACTCTGAGACTAGAGACAATTTGGTTCGTGTTGCTTCTGACCTCAAGAACAACATAGATGAGAATGAATCTTCAAACAGGTTACTCTTGGATATGGAGAAAAGCATCAGCAACAGAGAAGGTGGTACTTCTTCCCGAGTTTGCCATCTTTAGGGACAGGGAGAAAGAGCTGAGTGACCCTGATTATGACCGGAATTATGTTAGGTAAGTTATTGGCCATTTGCAACCAGTTGTTCATATATCTGTATATTCTGCAACGCTTCATCTCAGTTACCTTCTATATTTCAAACCAAGGATATATATGTCTGATAATTTATATCATCAGATAGTGTTTGAAGTTGGTACAATTGTCTTTCAAACTGATGCGATATGTTAAGAGAGTCCCATCTGGTCAGTGCTTTAGCGTGGCACCTTTTGATGTGCAGAAGTTTCAGCCTCCATATGTACATTACGATGCTGTTTTTCCTCAGATGAGTCAGCTGCCCAGTGCTCAAGCTTCACCAAATTACAGGAGCCCTGTTCTTAGCCCATACCATGCCATGGGATTCAATCAGACCCTCAATGATGGAGTATTCATGCAGTGGCCAACCCAGAGCATGATTTATGCACATTCATATGATCAAGTTAAGGCATGGCCTATTCTTCAGGTTACACTGATCAGCATTCATGCCTTGGTTATTATTTTTCTTTCTTGAGTTGAATCGGCAATCATAATGACTCAAATATATCTGGGGCCTGTCTATGAAGAACCGATCATTGGTTGTTATGACTCTTTAGGAGCCTTTTTGCGTCAAACGAGTATGCCAAAAGAATATTCAACAGCTCAACAAAGGAATCAACTTGTATTCAATTATATTAATTTTGGTTTTGGCAATAAGTTTGGAGCTAAGGTGAATGGAATAATCAATCTTATGTTTTTCATAATTAAGATGTTGCATACAAACTGAGTGCCACGTATAGAAGCGTTCCTCTAGGGTCTCTTTCCTATTTCGTGGCATTAATAATGTCATCTATAAATTGGCAGTTATCCTAAGCTCTATGTTTGGAATGCTGGTCTTTACATATAATAATATGTTCTAGTGTGGCTAGTCTGTTTGTTCTATTAGCTCCTAGTATTATTGGCAGATGCTAATAAACATAAGAATCTTGCAATTTTATATTCTTTTCCTGGCTTTGCATTTTGACCAACTATATTCCAATGAATATACCTATTAGGAGAAATAACCACTGCCATATTTCTTGGCAAATATTATCAGGGTATGCATATTAGTATGAGATCTCCTTTTTGAGTCTCAACTACAGCAGCAATTGTCATTAGTTGTCCGAAAATGGGAAAGTGACCCTTTTTTTATTTCTTCGCCAACTGATGGAGACCTCAAGACTGGTGATTCCTTTTTGAGCAAACCGAAAAATCTTATGAGAAAACTGGACCAACAACAACATACCCAGCGTTATCCAACAAATGGGGTTTGGAGAGGTAGAGTCTGAAGCCTTACTCCTACCTTATGAAGGTAGGGGTCTGGAGAGCTAGCTTCTGCAGCCTTACCCCTTTACCTTGTGAAGGTGAAGGGGCTGTTTCCGATATAAAGTAAATGGGAAAACTAAACCACAATGTAAGATTGTGAGTCATTGCAAATGTTAGATGATTGTCTATGGTTTTGTATGTCTTTAAGGTTGAGAAAATATGAGTGAACATTAGGGTCAAGTCCAGTGTTATCCGAAAGGGTAACAACTTTCAGAAATGGGGACCTAAAAAGGTGCATTTGCATAAATTAGCCCCCTGTTCATGTTGTTTATCTCTGTTTTATTTATCAAGTTCTATTTATAATTTTTTGAGAATTTGTGTGATATCTCTTTAGTAAAGGGTCAATACTTGTTCACACCGAGTGGTAACCATGTTAAAATTGTTTAATGAAGTGGAAGTATATATCAACTATGGTCGTGATTAAAACATAGTTGTGGTGCGGATATTTAAACTCAAAGTCTCTTTTATCTTGTTTTGTTTGTTGCAGCCTTCCTTCTGTCAGCAACCGCTAAGCTTTGGATACTCCCAGAACCACAGTTGATGTTGAATGTAATTTTTGTTCTCTCTTAGTGCTCTATCCTGGTGTAGGTTAAAAATGTAATACTCTATTAAACTTGGTGCTCTGCATTATTAGTCCCTTTTGCTTTTCATTTTTTGGAACTCAGTTCGAGTGGAAGGAACATTAAAGTACGACTCATAATGAACTACTAATAGAGGCATTTGGCTATATTAATCCATACTATATTATTTGTTCTTGTATAACTTTACATTCATTAACCAGATAGTAGTTACCTCTCTTCCCCGACTGGCCAGACCGGTTCGGTAAACCACTTGAGATTGTGTCAATGGGAAATGAGAATGTCAAAGTTGTCTAGGTCTTAAACAAGGAAATACTAAATCACCATTTCAAATATTTCTCCTGTACACACCCAACAGTATAAAGGTGCAGTAAAAATGGACTTGGACTATTCTATCAAATTAATATACGGTTGTTCATTGGCATTAAGTCTCTGACTCTTCTTTCATTATAAAAATGAGCAATTTTGCATGATGAGGACATAATTTGTATATAATTTTTACAAGATCAGATCTGTTTGGAAAAACATGTGATTTAGATTTTGGACCTAAAATTTAAACGCTATTTAAAGCAAATATATATCAGTGAAAGAAAGGGATGTTACGCAATACCGTCTCATTTAACATATTTAGGGGGTCATGAAACAAGAATTTTTGGAGATACGACTATATTTGGCCTAAATTATTAATTAGGATAATTTCTCATAGCCTTACATGATTCACGTCACATTTTATTTTTTAGCATTTAGAGGGTCACAAAAAAATAAGCAATGATTTTCTCACTTTTTGACTCATAATTTTGTATGACCAACTGTAAAACTACCTAGTCAATTGATTATATAGAATCCACACCACTTTTTCCTAATATTTAAAGCAGAAAAATAATTACATATATTACTCAATCAAGCCCAACAAATATGACTGTTATGTTTAATTCAAAAGATACCTTGTATAAACTACAAAAGAGAGAGAGAGAGAGAAAGCATCTTCAAAATATTTTTTTGGCATTATACTGAATGATAGTGACTAGATATTAATGTATGACAAAATTTGAGTTGGCAAACACCAAACAATGTTGAACAGAATTTTAGGATTAATCCCAATCCAAATTATAATGTGAACTGTAGATATACAGCTAGGACCATTCTGAAAATACTTCAAAAAAAATTCATAAGAGGAAAGAACAAGGAATGCTATTAGTCCCCACCATCATTCTATACTACTAACAAATGAATTTGCTAATATCAGTACAACAAATCTATGTTCTCTCCAAAAAAAAAAATGCTGCTACAGTTGTGTCGGAGGATCCTAACATGCAACTGTTGCCATTTTTTTTTAAGGAGTTCGAGCAACATAGCAACAAATAAGAGGAACAAAGTAATAGTAATGAGCAAGTTCACAAAGGAAAATATGTGTTAAGAGGGGAAGTTATTAATACATAGCCAGAAAGTTTACATTTCTCTTTGTGATACAAAGAAAAATCCATGGTACTTATTTAGAAGATTGATTCACATATGATTTTAGTGCTGGAGACTTTCAATAGAACGAATATTAGCAGAGAAAATCTGTTGATGTGGAGGATGAACCTCCATCCCACTTCCAGAGTAAAGATCAGGAGCGAGGATTTTGACAAAACACAAACGATGGAAACAGCAAGAGGCAGTGAGTGAGGTTCTCTAGGAGCTAACACAATATAAGAAAAAAGTGTTGGCATATTGTAAACCATTCAAAACCAGACGTTTATAAGGCTTGTGCACTTGACGGTTTACTACTGCTACTTCAAGCTCATTCTCCCTAAAAACACACCTCAGCATAGCAAATAAAAATGGAAGGGACAGTTACTGAGTCCAAGAAAGAACTTCACAGAAAGTTGGAAGGCTATATGCAATTTGCATATAATTATAAAATTTAATCTAGATTTAGTTATCTTGAAAGTCTGAACAGATATTATAGTAAACTAAAATACAGCCAGAACCACACATGGCCAGTGAGGAATACTTCAATTTTTTATTTTTAAAAACAAAAGAAATCACACACAAATGATGAATTTCCTCAGATCAGTATAACAAAGAGCAGGAACAAAGTAATAGCAATGACAGTCA
Source organism: Solanum habrochaites (assembly GCA_027704765.1). Taxonomy (NCBI): domain Eukaryota; kingdom Viridiplantae; phylum Streptophyta; class Magnoliopsida; order Solanales; family Solanaceae; genus Solanum; species Solanum habrochaites. The sequence goes on from JAKWJA010002498.1 coordinate 64,283,144, forward strand.
ACTAGTTAATCAAGTAGAATAAAGGTTTCATACGATCCTTCTTCCTCTATCTCAGATGAGGAAGTCCAATAGGCCAAGTATGTTTAAAGAGGCAAAGAAATACAATTCATGCATGGTTGCATACATAATTGTTTTGTGGTTCTAGCCACTGAAGTACTCATTTAGTAGATTGACTTGCGATTGATTTTAGTGAAACGATTTCTTGAGCCGAGCGTCTATTGGAAACAACCTCTCTACCCCACTTGTCGGACTATACTGGATATGTCGTTCTTGTTGTTGTAGTAGTTGTCATTCAATAGAATTAATCAACCTCTTATTGTGAGGATGAACTTCCATCCCAGTTAGAAAAAGGAATGAGGATTCAGATAAACACGAACAACGCAGAAAACAAGAGAAGGTAAAGTTTTCAATGCAGAAGGAAAAACAGATGGGAAGGAGCTAATACCATATAACAGAAGTCCTTCAACATATAGTAAACCATTAAAAACAAACTTCACAAGGCACGTGCACTTGACGAGTTTACTATTACGAGTAGCAAGGAAGTCTTATTTTGGCATTTCAGAGGGGGGAAAATAAACTCAATTCTCCCCAAACCAACAGCGACAAATATACTTCGATGTTCCAGCGTGGCAAATGTAAACGTAAGGGACAATTATACAAGTCAAACTCATCACAACGTAATTACAATAGTAGAATTCATCTAACTGAACAGTTTCAGGACCAACACTAAATCCAAATTTTTATAAAAGGGGATTCACAGTTCCATTAAGAGTTGAAGACCATATCGACAACTCTATATAGATATTAACACTAAAGCATCATTAATCCAATAAAGGGTACTAACACAAAGCGCAAATGTTATTTAACTCAAATTCTAGAATACATAGAAGTCAAATTAACAGGATTTATAAAAGGCTAAAAATCAACAGTTACCCTGATATCAATCTTCCCCTGTTGGAAACAGTGTAAGGACCTTCCTCCCATTGACGGCGGTGGCTGAATCCACATCCTCCACATAAGATGACACCACAGGACTACCATTATGCACTGATGTCCCCATCCTCTGAACCTGCTGCTGTGATTGCCTAGACAGAAAAGGATGCTCAAAATGTCCATTTGCCGGAGACCCAAATTGCCTATACTGCTGTTGAACTTGTGGATGGTGTCCAACAACCACTCCCATATGATGGTGATGCGGCATCGGTGTCACTGGCACAAACGGCATGAAATGGTCAGAATTACCTCTCCCTGGATGTAGAAAATGTGCTGGAACAGGTGAACTAGCAAACAAATTATCCATTGCTGGATCAACACCTGCCCCTGATAAAGACTGAGCATTACTCCCACCACTTCCACTGTTCGAAAGACCTTGCATACGTTTCAAATAAAGCCTATACTTTTGCAAATGACTCGCAACATTTTCGCGTGTTAATCCATCTACACTCATCAGTTGCATTATAGTCTTAGGGACAGCATTCTTGATCCCCAAATGAGCAACTGCATCCACAAACCTCTTATGTAGCTGTGGTGTCCACACAAGACGTGGCCTTTTCAGTGTCCTAGCTGGTTCATCTCCACCTCCTCCCCCATTCAGCTCAGTAGACTCAAATTCAGCTGATGAATTTGGCTGAGAAGATTGAACATGAGGAGTCTGCTGCTGTTTGCTCTGAGGATTTGGGCTTGTGGGGTTTGGAATATCAAAAGCTATCGCAAGATCCGGTGTTATAAGGGTTTGAGATAAAGGCATTAACTCTTCTGGTTTAGGCAATTCTTCTTCCCACTTAGCAAACCAATTTGAATCTTCTTCCCTCATCCTTCCTTATTTGGGGGTCAAGGAACCTGATGAATCAAAACCCTTTTAAGCCAACCAACTAAGCTACTAAAATCCCCCGATCCTCATCTTCCTTAAAACCCCACCAAGATCTAATCTTTATGACTCCAACTCCAACTTGGTTAACAGATGAACCTGAATCATAACAAGTTACCACTTGGATTACTACTTAGAACTAATAAAAAAAAACTTAAACTTAAACCATCAAAAAGGAAAAACAAAAAAAGATAAAAAAGATCTCTCCTTTTTATCTCAACTTAAAGATTGACAAAAGAATCTAAACAAACCAGGTGATAAACAAGATATGGGGTTGGAAAAAGACAAGTGTACAAATTGAAAGATGAGATTTTTTTTGAGATGGGTGTTTGTCTTTATCACCCAACTCCCTCTTACTGAAGAATCTTGATTTCTGGGTATTGAAGGTAAGAGGGAAAAAAAGGGAAGGGGGGGGTGGGGCAGGGGAGGTGCGAGGGGGGAGAAGAGAGGAAGAGGGGGGGGAGGGGGGAGAGGGGGAGCGCGGGGCGGGGCAGCGGGGAGGAGAGGGAAAAAAGGACCACAAAAAAAGGAGGACACAGGAGGGGGAAGGAAAGGAGGAGGGGAGAGCGCGGGGCGGGGGAAAGGCGGAGAAGCGGGCAAAAACTGAGGGGAAAGACCAAGAAGAAGCCAGCGGAAAAGAAAAAAGGGGTAGGAAAGAGGGAGGGACTCGCCGCCTTTTCCTCTTTCATGGGGAGATGTTGTATTTTTTTTCTTTGTGTTATAAATTATTTCCGGGTATTGTAATGTTTCATTTTTTCTTTGTGATTTCAATCGAAACATATTTGAATTTAAGCGAGGAGGAAGATTAACAAAGAAATGAATGGATATGTTAAAAAAAAAATTCACGAAGATATACCTGATTTTTTTCGGTTGGTGAGATATCATTACAGCAGATTTAAAATTTGGATCGATTAATGATATTGTGGTGGAAAATTTATTTTTTTAAAAAATCTTTTTACCATGTCAATTTATAATAGTTCAACGAAAATGTGTGTAACTGATAGATTCACCAAAATTGAGGTGTGTTTTTACTCCTTTTGTCTTTATATTATGTTACTGTTAAAGATGCTTTTTCTTAAGATTTTTTATGGAGTTTTATTAGGAGCCATGTGGATGTGAAGCTAGGTGGGGTCATAAGCTAGTTAGTAGAGTTGGGGGTTATGTGATGGAAAAATTATAAATTGTACACTCACAATAGTGTTTTAACCAAACTTATGATGACATAATTTGTGTTAACTCACTTACTTGTGATAAGATAATTAACATTAATACTATTTAGTTAAGTACTAATCTTCAGAGTTTTGTTTTTTAAGTTATCATTTTATCTGATAACAACTTTATGATGCTTGTGACACCAATGAAATTTGATGAGGTGGCTATGGAAAGGTGCATTTACAGCTCTAAGTCAAAGGTCACAAAGATTCTCTTTTAGAAAAAATAGTATTTGGTACATTGTCATAGAAACATTAGATGAGGTTGTACACATATTATATGATTGGATAGAGGAAATTAAAAAAAATTATCAAATGGAAAGAGAGAAACACTTTCCCAAATATAAATTAATATTAAAAGGGAAAGGAGAGAGAAGAAGAAGATGAAGTCCAATGAAAGAAAAGGAAAGTGGACAGGTGACCCCATTTGAAGTTTATAATATGCTCTATTGCATATTGAGTGTGTTATAATTTCTATATAAAGAAGATAAAAACATGATTGATGCAATAGTTTATATCCGACCGCGGAGAGATTGTTTCCGATAAACTGTCGGTCCAAAACAATTCATTAAAGAAAGTACTCACCAATCAATAATTGCTAAAATGTGATTTGGTATACACATAGAGGATGTCAAAGGATTGTATTCAATCAGAAAGATGATGTATACCTACTATAGTTCTATATAGTTTACAAGTTATGTTTATGCATAACACAAAATACCATGTACTTCTTTTAACACATAATCAATCATAGAGTGCAATCTTCAGTTTAACACCAGAAGTATCCATACTGGAGCTACCTTGATATCTTCTTAATATAACCATCATAAATAAGCATTTCATGTGATTGAAAACAACTCGTCGAAGGATCAGAATAATAAAGTTTCAGTTTGTGAAACATTACTCCACTGAATAGCTGTTACTCAGTTCATTGATGGAATCAAATAGTTGACATTAACCAGTAGAAACACTCATTCTGGCCCTGCTGATGAAAGCTTCCATGAGAAGTACTAGCTCTCACTATATGGAATAGACTTTCCCATGATGCATCTTAAATAATTAGTGTGTGTGAGATCTACTGCATATATGTTTTTGCAGTAGATTTCTGGAATTAACATGGAAGATGTGTAAATTATGGCAACAACGTCCATTTGTGCAAAGAAGACTTGAATGTTTAACCTGATAGCAGTAATCAAACAAACACCACAATTGATCAAAATCATGCTTTAAGAGTGAAAAGTTTATGTTCATGATTACTTGTGTGTAAAGATACATGAATCTCCTAGACACGGAACTCATACTATGAGATAACACTACAAAAGCAGTAAAAGCAAATTTAGTAAAGCTTAAAAAACAGCCCTTGATTCGAAGAATGATTTCAAACTGATAAATGTCTTCTGCGTCTATTTGTGCTAGCTATAAGCAGTGATTTTGTATGATAAGAATGTTACTGAACTATATATTGCATACATACACAAGCATATCCGTTAAAATATCTTTTTATCAATATCCGTATCCTGAATTTAAGAATGTTACTGAACTATAAATTGCGTACATACATAAGCATATCCGTTAAAATATCTTTTTATCAATGTTTTATAGCTTTTCTTGAATTACGTAGCAGCTTTTTATATCATCTCTTCCACCAAGAAATAAAAAGGTACTAAAGCCTCATAAGAACTTTATAGTATACTTATATAGATAGATTTACCTCCTGCGCCAAAAGCCATTAACTCTAATGTTCCATTGATGACACTAATCATCTTTCACAGGATCTGAGTGCACAAGCCTCTGAAACCTATTTGATAACTCCTGGTACGAATACACTTCAGATGGAGGCACTTGCCTAATGGCGGCCTTCAGATGTTCCATTGTTATTTCAGATGCATCAAGGCTTTCCTGATACCAAGAAGGTTAGGACAAAGAATTATATGCATACACAGGAAGAGGGGAGGGGTTAGAGGTGGAGAGATGTATAAATACACAGCTAAATTGAAGAGTGAATTTACTTCAATAGCTGCAATAGCTGCTTCACGACATATCAGCGATATGTCAGCACCAGTACAGCCACTGGTTAGCCGAGCTAACTCTTCAACGCATATGTCAGAACTGCATGGCATCTTCTTCAAATGTATATGGAATATTGCCTCCCTGTCTTTTTCATCTGGAGGTCCAACGTACAGCAATCTATCAAAACGTCCTAACAAAAATAGCACTATCTTTAAGTAGCTCTAGCAGATTTTATGCAAGGAATAGGTAGCAGCAGCCACCAAGGCATAAAAGGAGGATTAACGGATTTCACCTGGTCTTAGAAGAGCAGGGTCAATCTTGTCTGGACGATTTGTTGCAGCAATAACAGTGACATTAACTCTCTGATGTAAACCTTTAACCAAAAAAATTGTAAAATTACAGCTTAAGCCAATCAGAAACTTTGACAATCAAGAGGTTCCTCATACATAACAAAACTGAGACAATTTTGAACTGCTTTGCCACGTTAGAACCCTAGTTCAACGAATTAAAATAAGCCATAGACTACGGGTAGTCCCAGGCATTTTATTGAAGAACTCACAATCTTCAGTCAAGTAAAAGGAAACCACATAATGAGATGTCATTACCTTTCCCTTCACCAAGCTACCCTGTAGTGTCTTAAGAGTTTTTTAAAATTCAAATTTCCAGGATTGTGATCCTGGCAATGTATATATAAAAATCATGTAGAAGCACAACAAAAGGGAAGGGGGGGGGGGGGGGGGGCCCACTTCACCTTAACCCCAAATATACATCAGTGATCGTCAAGCAAGAATGCTTAAGCATGTCACTGCTTTATATTCCCGCATATCTAGAAATTATACAGATTAGCTTACAAAAAAATTGGCTTTGTATACCTAGTGTCATAGCTTACACTAGGTATACAGATTAGTGTCTCAGATTCAATGTGGAGATAAGCATCTCATGTTCTGTTCCTTTAGGATTAATTTTAAACAACAAAAAGTTCAAGAAACTACATCTCTAGACAGCAATATAATCACTCTTATAGTCTGCACTACATCATTCCTCCGGTTATTAACAAGACATCCGTAAGTACCTGCTTCTGACATGAATAAAGACTGAAACTCACTCACTGATCAAAAAGACTTAAAAACTATGTTGTACACTCTTTTTTGCATTGTTATACATGTTGAATGTGTATGACTTTTGTGTAGTTACATAATGAGGACCCGCCTTTAAAAATCAATAAAAGCCTTCTAAAAACTGAATGTTTGCATCTCGAATACATACCAATGTGTGATAGTTGCACTTAGTGTTACTTTGGATACAACCCTGCTGAAACTCACCAGTCACCACCCTAAACAGGTAGTTTATACCTAAACACAAAACATACCTGTTTTTTTTAACATCAAAACTACAGCAGCATATGGAGAAAGATGGTATCACAAGAAGGGAGGCAGTGCCTAGTATTTGGCATTGTTATTGACTAATCAAATTTAGAAGATCTTTCCAGACCCATGAAAAACGTAGAGAGTTCAGTAAATGATGTTCTTGATTCGTTTATCTTAGGAAAGAAGTTGTTCCTGGACCAATGAAAAAACATTAATTTTTTTATCCCTTTAAATTTGAGGCCCGCGAGGGCGGCGCCTCGTGCACGCCCCAGTGCGATGGGGAACAGTTAACTCAGTCATCGGGTTTCATGACAAGAATATGCTTAGTCAAATGGCCACGAACTAAACTTACTTACCTAAGACAAACAAGATTGGAGTATAATGACCACTAATGTTCTTGAATAGACTTCAAATGTAGAAAAGCTGAGAAGTCCTTTTAAGTGTGGAACACTCACCATCTAATTCAATAAGAGTTGACATGAAGTATCTACAAGAAATCCCATCACTTTTTTGCCAGTACAAACAGCAAGGGCCATTATTTCTCAAAAAAATGATAATTGAAGGGGGAATTCGTAGCATTTGAAATGTGTCCCTAAGCTTTTTCGGATTACCACATTGCTGTAAGTTAGGGCTTGCAAGAAAGTCAACGCTTCGAGCAATGAGATCTAAATGTTTTTTGATGTAGGGAAATCAACAATGTGGATGAGCTTGCATCTATTTTCCGATAGTTTTTTTTAAGTTGATTTTAATGGTACTTGGTTATGTGGTTTTACATTGGTTGTCTTGTTGATGCGAGAGCTGTGTGAGTGTTAAGTGATCTGGGTGTGTTTAACTGGGTTGTAAGTATTCTGGTGAATAATCTTTGTGACTGTTCATCCCCAGTTTACCTTTGGAACCTCAAGTATAACCTGATATTAAGAAGAGATATTTCAGTTCAGTGCAGACTGCAATTCCAGATGTCTACATATGGTCCTTATGCAACTCAGTTGAAACAACAGATACTGGGAACTTCAAATGAAAAATAAAGCACATATATAAGCATCCATGATCAACCTTAGATCATAACCAGCTGCACTAGATCAGTCAAAGGCATGTTAAAAACTTGATCCGTCACAAAAAATGACTCAACAATGCAATTTGATTAGGGTCAATCCCAAAACTACAAGCATGATGGTCAAACACCATATAAGAAATAGCCCGCTCTGAAACTTGTTATCATACAAATATCTGAATGTGACCAGCAAATCAATATTAGATGACATCACCGACCTTAAATTTCCAACAATGTTTAACAACATAAAAACTATTAACAAGGTAAAATATACCTCTCTCATGGCACTTGGCCTTATTTTCATTCTAGCCCTTTCAAAATCTTTAAAAGTGATCCTAAGGGTGTCTGTTTGTGCCACGCGAGTGAAGTTTCTTGGGATATCTGATGAAATACATGCTTCTGAAATAGATGAAGATGCCCCCTCGAAATCACCGTTAGAAGAAAGGTCTTCATTGTCTTGTAAGCAATGGGTACCATTCCTGCCAAGGCATGCATCATATGTTGGCATTGAAGGTTTATATTGAGTATTTCCGAAGCATGTTTTTGACTCGACATGTTCACGAAGACAATTCAAAGCCGCTTCATTGCACAAAGCAGCTAGGTCGGCGCCCACGAAACCATGTGTAGCTGTTGCAAGGTCGTGAACATCCTTGTCCAAAAGAGCATGTTCCATTTCACCAAGTAATGTCTGTAGTATTTCAAACCGTTGTCTGGCAGATGGTACGCCTAAACATATTTTTCCATGAAATGAGAAAGGTTCACATATCACATCAAAAGCACTATATATATATAAAAGAAAAGAGGGGGGGGGGGGGGGGGGGGGGGGGAGTTGATTTCAACTTTCAAGCACATGGCATAAGTCAAAGATCTCATGATGACTCTACGTTCAGTTAACTCACAACAAGAATATGAAGAGTAACAGCAGTAATGATAAACCCTGAGAAATATTGAATTATTGTATGAGCGTCCAGTAATTTGCAGTAGATATCCAAGTCATTTGTTGTTATAATGAAGTCTGATAACAAAAAGTGATAGGATTCTGTAAGGACCTATTTCAATTTCCCTGTCAAGTCTTCCAGGTCGTCTAAGAGCTGGTTCAACACTGTCAGGTCGATTGGTTGCAGCAATAACAAGCACACCATCAGCTCTTCTTATTCCATCCATCAAGTTTAACAATGTAGCTACCATTCTTTGAGAAAGCTCTTCACCTGCATCTTTGCGAGCAGGCGCAATGGCGTCCAACTCATCAATGAAGACCTACAATGAAAAAAGGCTCTGGGTCATTAAAACTTAATTAGTTGACGTTTGAAATTAGAAAGCCTATATATTGCAGCAACCGTGACCTGACACAAGCAAGTTTATTTCTAAAACAGAAGATATCTAAACTGGATTAAGAAGTGAGGAAGCAAACCACGGCAGGAGCTGCTTGACTCGCTGAATCAAACACCTCGTTCAATGCTCGTTCACTTTCACCATAGTATTGACTAATTACTTCAGGCCCATTGACAGAGAATAGGTTTACACCAGCTTTATGGGCACATAATCGTGCCAAAGCAGTCTTTCCAGTCCCAGGTGGCCCATGAAGAAGTACTCCCTTTGTAGGTCGTAAACCCATGCTGAAATATTCACAACTGAACATTAACATATGATACAGAAAGTAGACATTTTCTACATTGACTGATTTTACTATAACTATACTGGTGTAATAGGCAGCTCATTAGCAGTGTAAAACAGACAACATCCCCAGAAAGTAAAAGCTGATTTCCTGGATAAGAGATATACATTTGCCTTCAGAAATTCCAATGAATATCCTAGGGACCAAGCTACTCCTGACCCAATAAAGGAAAAGGGAAAGGTCCTTAATAAAATTCTGGCAGGAGTTGTGAAAATATATTAATGCTATTAACAATGTGCTGCAACAAAGGTAAATCTGACAGTAACGATATCAAGCGTTAAGAATTTAACCATTTTTTAAAGGAAAAATTGCATATGTATAAGTTCATACTCCATATGGCATTATAGCAGGAGAAAGGAGCAGTGGAGCAAGGGGGTTGAGAGGAAATTAAGATCGAACGAACTTCTAAAATAGGCTAATCCATTATTTGGCCCGATTGGAACAACCTAGAAAAGATTGTAAGCCTACATAACCAACTTTTCATACCAAGAAAGCAAGCAGATCCCTATATTTCTAAAGATAATTTTGCCATAGTAACAAAAGTTTGCTTTTAAAGAAAAACTGACATTTACATTAGAAAAAGAGTGTACCTAGCCATTGTACCCTTCACAGCCGACGATATTATTATGTCCATTAGAACTGCAAATTCTTCAGAAAGACCACCCAATTTTGTGTAGTCAACTCCATCCTTATTGTTCATATTTCCAAGTTCAAGGTCTGATGGTGATAAGCTTGTTATTGGAGTTCCCACTTCAGTGTCCTGGGGTAAATGTAGAACTACTTTTGTTTTGTGATCTACAGAGAAAGCAACATTACCATAGTCCCCGAAACTTTGTGGAGGAGAAGCACCTGTAACCTGGAAAAAACACAGCCTTGAAAGCAGTGGGACAATGACAAGATTTCCAGATAGTAAAATGCGAGAACACAACCACGAAGCTGTACAGGTTTGTATAAGTTTTTTTGATTGGTCATTCACCAAAACTTCTCTTATGTTGAATATTTCACTAGTTGTGTCACAGGCATCAGAAGAGATCGACACTGACTCTTGATCCTTGGGTGTATTGAACTCCCTGGTGCTAGGAGAATTAAGTCTAGAACGAGAGTGTAATGGAGTCCGAGGAGATGAACCTCCCATAGTCTCACCTCGACCATTTCTTGTTTCAGTTATTGAATATTGAGAGGATACGAAGCTGTTCAACGGTGGTATTCCATTACGAGATACCAGCAACAAAGATAGCTCCTCACAGTTACTAACCAAAAAGGAACTAACTTTACCATTGGACGATTGATTGCTTCCACGTGCAATACTCCTTATCGTATGATCACGAATAGGGTGAACAAAAACAATCCTACCCGAAGCAGGATAACCCATACTCCATGAGAGGCTTGAAGATAATCGTGCTCCATTTTTATAAACCTGCAAAGAGATGAATGTCAAGTCAATGCAAAATTTTACCGTCTGGTAAGAATACAACAACACCTCTCTTCAAAATTGATAATAAGCCAACATCAGCGCCAGTAATAACAAATTTCATAACTTGTAAGAAAAGTTTTTAGATTATCAAAAAAAAAAAAAAACATTTAAAGCAATTTCCAGCTTTATATGCTTATTTGTCAAAATTACATCACTGGAATTGGACAGCAGAGGAACAGCCGAAAAGGAAAAACAAAACAAATATTTGCATCCAAACCTTACAAGATGGGAAAACAGACGCAAGAGCAAAGAAATTTCCTGCTTGATGATCCACATTTTCTGTACAATCAAGCCCAAAATGCCTTGTACACTCATCTGCTAATGAGCTAAGAGGGAAGTTACTTTCATATTTCTTCAAAGAAGCAAGGGATACCTGTTAGCATTAAAAAGTAACATAAGATCAAAGTTTGACACTAATAAATGTTTAACTTCAAGGAAGATTGAAAATTGATAAGGAAGCAATGGTATATGCGCAATTACATACTATAGCTTATGTTGCATATGTGTAAAGCCTGCGAAAGCACATTGCATCAGAAAACACCCCCTTCCCAAATCAAAAACCAGCTAAAAAGATTTCAAACACTTTCTTAAGTAATACATTGTATGATTTTTTATGAGCTCCTTTTTCCCTTATTCAATATCTATCTGGAAGAAAGACAAATATTATCTTCACAATAGGACAATTTCTTTAGCAGACGTGAAAGAGAAATTAAAAGCAGCTCTTTTTTAATGATTGTCATGAATATATTCTTTAGTTGAAAGAGGCTCATCTTAAATTTTAATTCGAGCTCAAGTTATAATTGAAGAAAAAAATATAAAAATAAATTAGTTACAAATTTAGTTTATTAACTAAATTCAAGCACAAGCAGAATTCATCTCACATTAAGGATGCAGTTAGCAAGACACATGTAATTTTGTACATTAAATTCATACATCAACTGATCAAAGAGAAAAGAGAACAACTCGATGTAAATCTAAAGTAAAGGAGAAAAAAGCAAACAATATTCTCAATGTTCAAAAGAGACTAAAGAAAATCCAACACACACTCACACAGAGATATATGTGTGTGTGTGCGCGTGTGTGTTGTATTACATATAATATGCACAACCACCACACACACACACACACACACACACAACTATAATTTTCTCCATTAGAACCACATCAAACCCCTAAAACACCTACAATAAACAGCAAAAAACACACACTCACACACAGCTATTATTTTTTCCATTAGAACCATATCAAACCCCTGAAATACCTATAATAAACAGCAAACACACACACAACACAGCTATAATGTTTTCCATTAGAACCACATCAAACCCCTGAAATACCTACAATAAACAGCAAATACACACACACAGATATAATTTAATGTATGTTTAAGTCATAACAACCACAACAACCCCTAATAAGCAACTAGTAAACAGTGGCAGCGCCACCCCTTCACCAGGAAACTACACTATATAGCTATGTAAGAATATTCTCTTTTATGTTCCAACATGCTTCATGGCAAATTCAAGACCACAAAATTTAAAGAACTATACAAATTAAACTTTGTACCCAGTCAAACTAAAGACACTTAAATTGGGACAGAGGGAGTATTATATATTGACCCCCTTGACTTCCTTAATATATTGATACGCTTGGCTCCGCCTCTGCTAGCAAATATAACACATACATATAGAAATACAAAAATCGGATTTTTTTGAATTGCAACTACAGAGATGAAAGAAAAAAACAAATTTACCGATACAAAGGAGCCAGGAGAAATAGAAGAAGCAAGCATGGAAGATTCCGAGAGCCAAATTTTACAGCCTTTGGTATCCACAGTCTCCACAGCATCTTCTGATATTCGACCAATAAAATCTGTTTCAGAAATCAAAGACGGGAACTTTCTCGAAGCTTCTTCAAGACAACACTTAAGCTCCCCTTCAGTAAATTCCACATCTGATGAAGTATCACTAAGTTCTGACTGTGAAAGCCTTGATGCTGACTTCTGATTCTTCTTCTTTGAAGGCATTTTTCTAAAATTGAAAGATTGCTAACCAAAAAAATGAGATTACCAATCAAACAAATTGTGAATTTTTCTTCTGCTGCTGCTGCTGCTATAGCTGTTAAAACCCTTTACAGAGGTTTAGCACAAAAATAAAATGCTATTTTCGTCCCCAACTTTTTAGGAATTGTGTTTTTATCCTTAGAAAATGATATTTTCTCGTCCCATTTTATGTGACAACATTTAATCGGTCACGGAGTTTAAGAAAAAAAAATATACATCAATACTACCATTATAAGGAAAATATAACAGGCTTTTTGGGACTGCAAAAATAAAAATGTTCTCACATTAAAATGAGACGAATGGGAAGTAATATATTTTAAAATTTTATTACTTAGAGCCTGTTTGGACTCAGCTTAAAAGCTGATTTTTGACTTATTTAGCGTTGGCAATACGCAAAATAGCTATTTTAGTTAAACAAAACTTATTTAAGCCAAAAGTTAAAAGCTGGGGTAGAGGTTTGTTTTTTCTTTTGAGGCTTATAAGCTAGTGTTTTAAGTGACCAAATTTTTATCTTTTTGCCCTTAATATTTTTTAGACAATTCAAATTACAAATAATCCTAAAATCTCTTTCTTCCATTTTTTTCCTTTTCCCGTTTGGCATAACAACTTCAGCACTGTATCCAAAACACCATGATCTGCTTATTTAAAAATAAGTTTCAGCACTTTCAAAAGTAACTTTTTTAAAGCTGCTTTTATTTTAAGCCATCCAAACGGGCCCTTAATCCATATAAAACAAAACGAAAATAATAATAACAACAAAATACTCAATATAGTCTCATAAGTGAGGATATAAGGAGAATGGTGTATATATCCTTATCTTTTTGATCTTGTAGTTTTTTTTCCGATAATATGGTTGCTAATCCATTTACTTATTTTACTTCACAATCAAAGCTTAATAATTTGAATTGAGAGAAGACAATCGAAAAAGCTTAGAAAAGAAAAGAGTAACAACATATATTGTAATATAAGAGTTCCTTCCGCTAATACTAAGAAATATCACAGTTCTTTACTATTTTTATCGAAAACAACATTTCTATCCTCGTTTAAAAAAAAAAAGATGATAGGAAGGGAGTTTGATTGTCCCACATCGTTTGGGGAAAATGTGTTTTGATGATATAAAGAAGTAAGAAAAGAAGATTGGTAGCACTGGGCTCAGTTACGAGGGCCTGTAACCCAAGTGGGAGTAATAAGATGGTGGGAGATTATTATACATGAAGAGTGATGAATGGATATTTGGGGTTAGTAAGGTCTAATATGAGGGCCAGTCCAAATACCACTCTGGTAGAGTTTAAAACCCTCTACCCGTTTGGGTATTCTCTCAATTGACTTAACAGAGCAGTTGTAGCAGGAGTTCACTATCTTTGGTGGCATTAAGGTGGATCTCATATTAGACATCTATCCTCCAAATACCTTATAATAATACCAACCATTTATCTTTTTTTTTATTATCTTTTGTCCAGCTATTCGTGTGAAGATTCAGTTACCACGACCATTAGAAAAAATAAGCAAATTTCCATTTCTCATTTTAGTCATGGGTTATACACTACTTGGAGCTCAAGTAGTACTACTAATAGAAACCAAATAAAAGGGGGGTGCAACAACAAAAGGGGATTCTTGATTGATGGAAACAGAAAAATATTAAGTCATCTTCCCAGTCAGTAGTATTAAATTGCATTTGGGGCAGTTTCAGCTAGCATCATGATGATGATGATGCAGTCAACAGGGATTTGGCTGGAGGTAGTAATGCAACAGCGCCTCTCTCAGAGTTTGAGTACTTCTTGTAAATCACCTTGAGCTTGTGATTTGCAGCCTCGGAGTGATAGCTGACTAACTGCCTCGAGCACTCTATTACTTGAGACTCTGAGAAACCAGTGTGCAGCTTGAGTGTACCATTCCAAAATGGGGTTCGGTTGAGAGTGTGTCGAGCAGCATAGACAGCTGAGGCAGCAATCATTGATGGACAGTAGATAATGGTTGCATAATTCATCAATCCCAGTTCAGCCAGAAAATATACCATGTTCTCCATCTGGTTTTCAAGGAATTCAGTTAGTACGATAAACTCTCATTGGGACACAAATAAAATAGCCAAGAACTTACTTCTGAATCAGGCAGAGAAGCTTTGATGAAACGTACGAGGAACACGTAAGGTGTTGGGACTGTTAGGTACCATTCCAGTTTCCCAAGAATTTGTTTCTCCATAGCTAACACCTGATCAGGACTGTAAGTTTTGTCTGCGATGCACACGAAGTCATTGACCTGAAGAATCAAATTAGAACATTCAGAAAATTGTTAGCTTAGCCATTAGCAGCTCATATGGCGAAAGAGACTTCAATATATTATTCGATAAGCTCTAGAAATATACCTCAGGAGCCCAAATTTCTTCATATTTGGAGGCTATCAGCATGGCACTAATGCCCAACAACTGCAATTCCCTTCTTGATGAAGTCTCCACAGTGAGGTAGCGATCAACAATGTTTATTGTGAGGTAAAGAGTTTCTGGATTAAGTTCAAACTTGTGGTGGACTTCAATTAACCAATCAATCAGAATTGCTCTCATTTTTTCGTTTATCTCAGGCTGTGAATCAATGTAATCATGAACTCTTGTCTCACTCTGCAAAAAAGCACAAGTATTTGAGTTGATCACAATATTACTAGTAAACAAGAAATAAACATAGACAGCAGCAATCGACATGAGCTCATGTTCAAGACGATGGATACCTCGGCTAGTTTGTAGAAGTTGTAAATGTCTTCAACATATTCCAGAACTGCCAATTCATTGTTTACATCTGCAGCATCAATGTCCACAATCTGCTCCTTTGGTTTCTTACTCAGACCACACGCAGCCTATATTAAGTTGACAAAAACATCAGACATTCCTCTAGTTATACAAATGACAATTATGTAAAACACAAAACAATCCTCTATATATCGATAATGTTCCACAATTAACAAAAGAGGCATATTGAACCTTGCTTCGAGCAGTGAGGGTTGAAGTAAGAGTTGATTTCTTCTTTGTTATGCCTTCAGCAGCCTGCTTCTTCCTAAGCATCTTCTTCTCAATTAGTTTCTCTCGAGTGTCAGGACTAATTTCAATAATCTCCTCGGGTTTTGGCTTTACTGTGACTTTCTTCTGAGCTGGCTTCCTTCCTACAGGTACTTTTTGAGCTCCATTAGCAACATTTGCTACTTTTACATTAACAGCCACAGATTTCTGCAAACAGTTCAAGAAAAGCCACATTAGTACATAACATCACATTGAGATTGAAATGCAATTAAAATATGATTATGACTTTATTGTCATAACCTTCTGATTTTGAGGTGCTGCCAACAATTGTGCACAAAAGCTCCTTGTTACGGGGCGAGATACCTGAGGAAGTGGCTTTCCTTCGACTCCACAGCCTGTAGCCAGATTCCCAATATCTCCAAGCGCCTTTCGGTTTCTCCCTTCTGCTACCATATTCTTTTTCTGCTTTAATACACCAGGGACAAGTACCTCACCTAAACAATAACAAACACTTATATTTAGTACACAAAACAAACATCCAGGATCTTAAGTTTGTGAGCTATGAAGCCCTTCTTAGGCTTACTTAAATCATTCAGGGTAGAACATTTATACTACTACATATTAATTGAAATTCGTAACACAAAAACAAGATCTAAGCTAAAGTTACAATCCATCCCTGCAAATCCAACACCATTAACATTCAATACTACTTATAGAGTTCATTGTGTTAACACCATTTACTGAACCATCTATCATAAACACAAGAGGGTTCAATCAATAACCACAATTTATAACACATATTAAGTTAATTCTATAACACAAAGACAAGATCTAGCTAAGTTATGATCCGTCCTTGCAAAATGAAACACCATTAACATTCGAAACTACTTATGAGAGTTCGATAGTGTTACATGCATCATTTACCATCTACCATGAACATTTCAATAGATTCACCCATTAACAAACCCTAAACAACACAAAAAGATACAAATTTTGTATCCTGAATATATTATGAGAAACCTATTTATAGAATATCAAGTAGGCCTCATTTCTCATCAGGTTACACTTCAACAACATCTTGAATCTAAGCATCTTTAACACACCCAACCCAAAAAACATAACAAAAGAACTAAGTAAGTAGAAATTGTAACACCCATTACAGAAATGTGAAATCTTTGAACCAAATTAGATCCATGGGTGTTACCATTTGGGATTTTTTGAACAAAAAACAAGAAAACTTATTGAATCGAAAACCGAAAAAAGAAATGAAAGATAACAAAGAAAGTCCCAAAGATTTCACCTTTATTTTGGTGTTGAAGAACATTTCTTGAAGCCATTTTTTGGAGAAACTTTGAAGCTTTTCCTCTCTGAATATTTTGGGAAAATGAAGAAGAAAGACACCCTATTTGAAGCTTCACAAATCGCCGCTTCACTCCCAACGGTCTCATTTTTTTGGTTCAATCTAAGCCGTTGGATGAAGTTTTATATCGAACGGTCGTGATTGAGTATCAGACAGTTGGGCTTATTCCTGTAATAAAGCCCATTAAGGACTGTCCAAAACTTACCGTTGTGTTTAATTTTGTTTATTGTAAAATTAGGAAATTATTACCACTGCCATTTTTTTTTATTGAAAATATTAATATTACTGATACTAATATAACAAATTTTGAGTTTAATTGTTCACTCGATTCAACTAGTCGGAGTAAACTATATGAATCGTTTCTTTATACGTTAGTTTTTTTTAATTTCAATAATTATAAATAAAAGGATACACTAAAATTGTTTCTTTTATATAAGACGGATAAGATGAATGATATTTGGTAATTAGAAATTTGAAAGAAGTCATAGTCAAAATAATACTTATATAAGAAGAAAATATAAAAATTAAAGTTAGATTTAACAAGTTTTCAATTAGTTGACGGATGTAAATGGTAGCAACTGCAGCTATATCTCTTGTTGACATAATATCTTTATCTTTCAAACATATTTTTTGAATTCATCAATCGAACATTATTCGTAATCAATTTAATGGTTTTTTTTATTTTTTATTCATTAATTAATTATGCTCTTTTCTACCACTACTGCGAATTATCTCATAGTCAATGAGAGATTATTTGGTATTAATGGGTTACATTAACCATTGCTAAAATAAAATAGATTATTTTTCTTAATAAAATTCATTCCTCAATGATTAAAATTCTCAAACAATAAACAAATCTTCCCATCTGAGGAAAAACAATGCAGTTCAAGGATTTCTCTTCAACATTCCAACACCAACTCATGTGGAAAGACGTATCTCCTTGAGTAGTTAATGCTACGATTCACAATATTCTCAAACAAAACTATTTAAATCAACACCAATATGTTTCCTACTATATCTAAAACATTTTTGTGAATTTTTTTAGCTCGTAGACTCCCACATCCTAACTTTATTTTTTTTAACAAGCAAACAAGGGTTTCAAGAAAAATCTTTTTTATTAATTTTGAAAGCTTTTTCCAATCGATAATAAAATAATAGAATTTTTTTTATGAGAAGTCAATAATGATATGAATTGCATATGTTTTTTAATGAAATTCGCTAATTTTTTGACAAATTTTAATAGATGTACTCTAAAGATGTGTTTTTCTTTTGTTAAGAATAATAATTTAAGAATGCAATCTAAGTCGCTGTATGGAATTTCATTAAAAAGAAGGTAGTAAAAAGGAATTTCATTAAAAATGCAAATGGACCATCAATTAGTAAAATTTGTTACAACCCATAATAAGGCAAAACTAAAAAAAAGAACATTGCCTAGAAAGGATGTAACTAATTAGTAAAAAAATTACAATGACAAGACATGTTTGATCACACACAAATATAATAAGAAATTGAGCACTCACATTTGAAAGAAGGAAAAAAAAAACTAATTATAATCACCAAAATTTAAATAAAAAAAAAACTAATTAAGTGACTCATTGGTGAAAATAACTTGGAAATCAGTATATGTCTATAGCAAAGCATCATCATCAGGTCCAGCAAGAATTACCTGTAATTTTAGGGAAAAAAAATGTCTTAGTATCTCTAACTTGAGGGGAGGGGAAGAGAAGCAGATGCGGATTCAAGATTTTTAGTTAGTGATTACACTCATTCTGTGTTGCTCGGACTCTTCAAAAATGTTGACGGATGTGTGTCAGATACTCCAAAAGTAGTGCATTTTACGAGGATCCAACACGAGTGTCGTAGCATTTTTCAAGAGTCTGAGCAACAACTCACTATACTTTAGTGACACTAGTTGTTATCCCCTATTAACAGATAAGATTGGATAAGGAGAACTCATACAACCGATTTCAACTTATTTTGGGACTGAGGCATAGTTGATTGAGTAATTTATAACTAAATGAAGATCTGCAGCTGAAGCTGAAGAAACAAACAGAAGCTACTTACATTGCAATCCATGGCATATTTCCGAGCAGCCATAAGGGCTCCATTTCTTTCTTTCTCTGATTCAAATACTAACACAAAGGAATGTCCTTTCCTTGGTAGCCAAAACAATGACTTTGCCGCAGAATTTCCGCCTCCTCTAAATCCACATAGCTGAAATTAAAAGCATTTTGGGATATATAAGATATGATTGTCACTTGGCATTTGGTGTGAATAATCAAAAGAACCTATGAAGGCATGAAGCTCATTTAATAACTCAAACTGAATAGTAAACACTAGTAGTCGGCTATTGGAGCGTGAACGAACTATTTTCTTAATTATGATTTCATGAAGTACCTGCATAGACTTAGAGTATGAATCTCTAGCTTTTGTAATCCATCCTTTGCCCAACTTCAGCTTTGTTTTTCCGACATGAAAGCAGTGTGCAGAACGTGATGAATAGTTCCGTCCATTCATCTGTGCAATAACCACCTGCAAAAAAAATGATAATCTGATTAGTATAAAGTAGTCAACTGACAGACAAGTCCACGATTTAATTTACGTCTGTACAAATATGAACTGACGTGAATGTTTGATGTTTGACTTTCGGATACTGTGTTAGATGCAGATATTGCATGAGAATACTTACGCTGAATTCAATGTTCGACTTCCGGAAAAGTGTCTCGACATAACTCCCCAATCCAGATGCTGTAAGAATTGAATTTAAAAAACTTCTCATTTTTTGTAATTAACATAAAAATAAAAGAGACAACACAGGAAAAAATGTTAATTGACAGCTACATTTAGAAGTGAACATTAAGAAGGAAACTCATAAATTTAAATAAATGTGATCCAGGACCAACCTGGATCGATAGGAGCAGTAGTTGTCAGTGAGACTTTTTGGCCATTTGAAACTATATCTGCTTCTAAAAGTCTCCCAACGTCAATAGGCTCCGGAGCATACACAAATTTGTCCGCACCTGGTACATTGAACAGTAATCATGTAGTGACAATAATTAGTGGTGCATCGAAAAACAAGGATGTTAAGCTCTCAACAACTAGCTAGATTTCAAAATTGGTGGAGCAAAAGCAATTGCTAAAATTAAATTATTATGTACGTTTTATGGGGCTCTGTACGGTTATCAGATTCCTCATACGACTCAATCACAGTTCATTCAAACTTTAGAAGGTTTTTATGGCATTTTAGAGGATATTGTATACACCTCAAAGCTGATTAAGCCAACTATCCGTTGTTCACTTTTCCTACCTAAACACTCTGTGTTTTCTACATAGATGGTGATAGTTCAGGTGGGAAAAGGGAACAACAAATAGTTGGGATGTGAAACTCTCAAAAGAGTGATGGTTCAGTCGTTTTTGTTTTTTACTCAAAGAAGCTATTTTTAGCTGTTTCAAATGAAGGGGACATGAGAAAGAAGATATAGCAGAATGGAAGCCAGAGTTAAGTTAATAACCAACAATAGGTTCCCTTCTGCTGCATTCAGATGATAAACGATACCACTGAATTGAACATTTTGAAACATCAATGGCTTCATTTGAACATGACTGGATTCTTATTATAGAACCTAACGTTTCAGAACCAATCAACTCATAAAATTCGGATTTATTCTGCCCGGCTCTTCTGCTCATTGTTAGCTGCAAACAATGAGGAATCATCAAAATTCCAAACAGAAAAGAAGTAGATTACTACAGGCTAATAAATTCTACTGGACATAATGTATAGGTGCATAAAAATGACAAAAGATTCCACACTTGCATCCTCTCTGGTGGTACTCAAAAAAACATTAGAATTTTAAAAGCACTACATGTGACTCCAAGAAAATGAACATATTTTCTTAATGTCTCACAATAGTCTTATATTCTAAAGGTCATACAAAGTGAAACAATATATTGTATAATAGTTCATTTACGTGAATTTAATAGTGAGTCGCAACATGTAGTTGATTGAATCTATTGTTTGATAAATGAAGGACCCTCTGGATTCATGAAAGCTTTAATCATCATGGGCAGCATGTTTTAGTAAGTGGAAATTTCGAGACTTATCTATCATTAGTAACAGTAGGGAACTGCCATAATTGATTAGACTAAAAAGGGTAATTAAATTGCATACAGTAATTTCAATCTGTATAGAACCTGTCCCTCTTCTGAAAACTGAGAAGCATTAAATAGCCAATGCGCTAGATCAATAATAAATTTCAGTTTGTGGATAAGTAGAGCAAACTCCTAATAGCCGATGATGGATGATGAAAAGGAATTTTTCAGGTTCTTACCCTCTTAACAACCCCGAACCATGTACCATAATCGGAAATATTTTTGGTTCCATCTAGTTAGAATTAAGGTGTAGTTGATTGATACTATGATATTGCTGAAAGTGATCAAGAGTGAACATAACAAAGGAAACATACAGCAGTTAGTTATGAGTGTGCTTTCTGGCTTATAGCTTGGATTAGTGGGGAAAGAGAACATTGAGAAGTATTGTCGATTATTCTGGAAGTGGCATGATAGGAACACGAGTCTTTCTAAGACAAGAAAACCACAACTGATCTAGCCAGTGCTGTGCTCAAATAATGAAAGAGAGGACCACTCTAGATAGGTTTTTACAATTTAAATTTTGTACATTCACGAAAAGATATACCATACCCTTCCAGGTTCACTGGATCATTAGATCCTAAACAAAAAGGATACCTCTTTCTGAAGCTTAAATGAAACAGTAGACTTCTCCCTGATCTGGATTCTAAAGCCATCAAGTTAATGTTCCATGTACCATCACCTAAAAAAAACAGATATATTGAAGTTCAACTGGTTCATGGATTGGACTATGAAGTAAAGTTAAAGTGAGCATATTTAAAAGCATACCTTACTAGGCTGAGCAAAAAGTTTTAATTCTTCTAGTTCTTGGAACCTCTTCAGCAAGTACTCCACTTCCTGGCCAAGACAAGTGTTAGTTCCATTGGGGATATAAAACCTTTATCCTTTCATGAAAATCAAATTGTAGTTGTATGTAATTACCATAATCAACTTGTCAAGAAAAAGGAAACCATAATTTGGAAATCTAAAGCAGCAAAGTAACTTCAAATGTTTTTGTAGTTCTCTACAAATTGTTCCCTTTATCTACCTGAACGGTGGTTTTTCAGGTAGGAAAATGGGAAAATGGAACAAGCTGATAGGAAATATTCTATGAGGGAAAATATGGAATACATTCTTTGTACACCAAAATTAAACTACCAGAAGGTAAAAAGCACAGAAGTAGACTATATCGATATCTTAAGAAACAAGACAGACTTCAAAGAGGCGATGAATGGATATATATTTATCAATAATAAGAATGCACCAATGCATGGTAGTTACCTGTTTTGCAGAGGTCGGGGAATTCCTTTCTTCTTCGTCAAGAGCCTCCCCAATTCTTTGCACGACTGATCTGGCACTCTCAATTTCAGCACAAGCAAAAGATCTTTCCTGGTTAACCAATCTTTTAGCATCTTCTGAGGCCTATAAGAAAAATTACTTTTAAGTTTCTTTTTTCCATGTTTTTCTCACATGCAGAAAAGCACACAGATTAGAGACTGAGGCTTAACAACAATTCAAACGATATATAAATAACCTGCTTGAGAAAATTCACAAGCTTTTTCACTTCAAACTTCTCTTGTATAAGCTCTCCCTCATTTTGTGTCAACTTTACTGCCAAAGCTTCCACCTGGACAAAGTATGTGGTGAGGTTTTAGGAAGATATATATTTAGCTAGGTGAACAGAGAATCCTCCAAAGTATATATCTGAAAAAAATCTTATTTCCATTACATTTGGCAAGACAAACAAGGAAGCACTGATTCACATTATGTGGGTCAATTTGCAAAGAAGACTAACCAATGAAATAGTTTTTTCAATGTCCTCCTTGTTAAGTCCTGTCAATCTTCCTTTGAGAAATTCTAAAGAATCTCTGAGCTTCTTCAAAAGAACATGTCCCTCTAGAGAAGGTGCCTCTCTAATTTTAGCCTGGAAAAAAGAAAAAGTCAATTTGTATAAAGTTCAATTCCTATATTGATATCTCATAAAGATATATCTATCTCAAGACCAAAAACGCGGTAAATGATGTGTAGCTTCACATGAAAAATTCCATCTCTTTGTTTACTCTTTTCATCTCTATTGTCCTACGTGACGAACAATTAGATGGCACAAGTGTGCAAACAGAAAAATGAATGTACCTCATTAGACAATTTAGCTGCAGCTGACAAATTCTTGTCAAATTTGCTAGCAAGGTCACGAACAGAAAGGCGGTTGTGTTGTTCTGTTAGCCGATTTGTTTCTTCCTCGACTACCTCCTTTAAAGGTGGGCCTTTATTATCCTCCTTTGTATCTGTAGAACCTCAAAGTTGGGTCCTAACTTATATGTTGGAAACTGGTTATTGGACAAGCTCACATCTCTTGATACTGACCGGGCTATCTGCATCTGAGGCTCCTCTACAAATTCTGGACTGACCTTGGTCATTTGACCAGTTTTATCTGCTCATTAAGATGTGATAAATTTAATATCCCAACAGACATCAGCAAGAGATAAAATATCTATAAGAGAGTTTAAAAAAAAAAACAGATTGGAGCCTACATGGAACATCTGTATCTACATCACCCCACAGCATCAAAAAGGGAACTAAATATATGTATGTAAACCTAAGATGAATGGGCAATTGCCTGAAACGTACTAACAACAGTAGAAAATGATATTCAGAAAATTACCAAAACAACTGCTGATCAAGGAATGAAAAAAATAATAATAAAAAAACTTCAAGACTAGAGTGCCATAAGAATAAAGTTACACACAGAAAGAAATAAAAATATACCAAAAGGAGGTAATTTAGAGTTTTGGTAGGTGAATGGGGGGGCAACATAAAGTTTAAAGTCTGCAATATATAACTACAGAAGGAACAAAGCATGTTTGGGTTAAAGACATCATGATTACTGCTGGACTTAGTAATAATTGTATTGGGTCAAAAGCTTTCTAGTGAAGATCCATCAACAGCAATGGAGAAACAGAAAAACCAACAATTCTTGATCTTAACTGTCCCAAAAAAGAAATTGGAAAAAGAAAATGAACATTTTCAGAGAATGTAAAGGAGGAAAAGGCAAACCTCAAGATTTACCTTGACAGCCAAATAAGATAAGAAATGTGAGACTGTAGAATCAAAAAAAGTTGCACTTCCCTTAATTTGTATAGTATAATATATTCTTGAGATTGAAAATTCTTTTGTTTTGGTAAAGTAGCTTATCTGTCTCCAAGTACAGAATATGAAAACATCCAAGTTTAGGTCTTCACACATGCATTACCAAATTTACAAACAAAAATTCATTACTGATACAGACATTTCTTTAACAGTAACCCCTTTTTTGCGTGTGTAATACTTCATTAGATGAATAAAGACACAAACTTTCCTTAATAAACATGCTTAAGATGCAAAAATCAAGGCATTCAATTAAGGAAAGAACATCCTTTTCCTCACCAGCAAAGCAAGCTAAAATAGATTATTTTTTCCCGAAATAGCTTCATGCATTAGTAGAGGAACAAAAATGGAAGAACCCCATATGAAAAAAACACTCAAGAATAAATCAAAAAACAAAAAAAATGCAAATACTTGCAGATCATTGAAGAAATTAAGCAGATGAAAAGTAAAGATTTTTATGTTCTTGAAACTGAAAAGACACAAACTTTACTTACTAAACATGCTTATGAAGCAAAAATCAAGACATTGAATTAAAAAAAAACATCCTTTTCCTCACCAGCAAACCAAGCAACACCCCCCCACCCCACCAAACAAGCAAAAAAACTTCATGCATTAGCAGAGGAACAAAAATGGAAGAACCCCATATGAAAAGAAACACTAAAGATTGAATCAAAAAGCTGAAAGAAATGCAAATACTTACAAATTATTGAAGAAATTAGGCAGATGAAAAGAACATATTTTTATGTTCTTGAAGAATAGAGACCCCCACTGAAACTGAAAGTTCTTGAGAGAGAGAGAGAGAAGGGTGATGGGAACAAGTGAGAAGAAGAAGTTTGAGAGAGAGAGAAATGAATGTCTGCTTTTGTAAAAGCAAAGTGAAAAAGAAAAGCTTCTTCCTTCCTTCTGTGTTTACCAGATTTTAGTTTTTTTTCTTTTCTCTTTCCCTTTCTATAGTCTCTTATTACTCACACAGCTAAGCAAAACACATTTACAGATACTGTATTATATAGTATATAGTATATGTACAGTAATTATTTGTGTCTCATAATAGACTATTATTGACACTCCAATTAAAATTTTAGGATAACTAATCAAAATACTATTTTTGTTTTAAAAAAATAATAATAATAATTTAGTTTGACTTGAAACAGAATTTATAAAAAGAATAATAACTTTTTATCTTATGATTTTAAAGGTCATTTAAACTTGTGGCCATAAACATATATGTAGAAAGTTAAAATTAAAAAAATTAAAAAAATTAAAAAAATTTTAAACAGATTAAAAAGGAAATGAAGTCATTTTTTTAAAACAAAGTTATAACATATTAATATATCATTTTCGGTTTCATTTATTTATTTTTGTGACTTTGTAGGTCAAAGTCTTTTGTAAAAAATGATACTTGTGAATTAAAATATATTTCATTTATTTTGATACTCTTTATTTATAAGTTTTGAGTCCTTGAGTTTGAATCTTTTAATGTATAATTTTATGATCGAAAAATCTTAAATTCTTCCTTATTCAATTTTGTGATAAAAAATCTTAAATTATCAAATGTTAGATTTGAAAATCGAAAATATTTTAGAGTTTTTCCATATTTTAGTTTGTAAAGATTATTGTAAATATTTTTAAAAAGGTAAAAATAATTTTTATGGTAAAAAATTATGATTCATTAATAAGAACTTTGTAAAATTAACAATGGTTCAGAGTTAGTTTTCTTTAACACTAAAATTATGTTGGTTTATATTTTTCAATTAACTTTTTGGTAAGAAATTTGAAAAAAAGAAAATAACTTAGTTTACTTCTTACCAAAAAAGAATTGGCTTTCTTGGTTATTTTTATCGTTTCAATATAAATAAACTTACTATAAAGAGGAAGAAAAAAGAGTCATATTTATTGACTTAAAAATAATACTTTTTGAAAATGAAAGTCTTTGCGGTAAGAATAATGATACCTACTCGAACAAACGTAATTATTTGAAACGTCAATTATAAAAACCATATTCTTTAGAAAGAAAAAAATAACGTTATGACTTGACTCTTTGTCCTAACTTCATAATTTCTACATTTAATATCAAGTTATGATAACATGGGACAACAATTAGGTCGATAATAGAATGTATGTAGTTTTATTTTTAATTTACGAAGATATCAAATTTGTTTTCAATAAAACTAAGATAATATCATAAAAGTCATGTTAAAAATTCTAAAACAAAAAATAATAACATCGATAATTCTGAAACAAAAGAAGCAACACATTGATATTAAAATCTAAGAATAGAATACTAATAAAGTAAAAATAATTATTCCTATGAGGACATAAAATGATAAAGAAATTAAATTACGCTCGATTACCTATCAACATTCGACTACCTACCAACGTTCAATACTTCTATCCTAATAAATTATTTTATTTATTTGTTGTTACATGTTAGTCAAAAAGTAGATTGACCAAAGTAAATTATGAGGTGTCATCTCACGTGGTGTCCTTTAATGGGCTTTTACTTCAAAGCCCATCATTGTAAATCCGTTAAAAGGTCAATTTAGGTTAAAGCCCAATTAGCAGACCACGCGCAAGTGGGCCCACTTAACAAGCCTGATCAACACAATTATCAATGGCGCGTGCAGTAGTGCGAGTGGGATTATCATATTAGGAGACATGATACCGTTATTATATTCACCTTCCATTTTGAGGGATTTGCAGAACTGCCACTTCCCGCCATATACGTCAAAATGTTGGGTAACCTAACGACGCAACGACCGTTATCAAATTTATCCTAGGAATAGATGCACGTGATGTAGCACGTGCCTGTACTATTTTTAGATATTTTTTTTGTCAAAAAGATTTTTCTTTTAGTAAGAAAAATATATTGGTCGGAGGCATGAGAAATTGGATATAAAATATTTCGGGAAAAGATAATTGATATGATTAGATAATTGGTATATGACGTACGTGCAACTTACCGATGATGCTAATTAGATAGGACATTACTAGACATGACACAATTAAATCGTAGAAAGCTAGCAGTTTTGATACTTGTCTCACTATTCAGTAACCCTTTCATACTAGTAATAATAGATCAAATTATACTCTTATAATTTTTTGATTCTTCGATTTCTATTATTATATTTAATGACGTTTAACTTCATACTATAAACAGTGTCTAACGTCACTATATCCTTTTCATATTATTTTTTTCTCACATTATTTTCAATTTGACGATAGGCGTTGTAGGGGTCAATAGCTTTTATCAACTCTTGCAACGTCATTTTCTTTATATAGTTATATCATTTTCAAGATTATAATATTATTATTCTCTTATTAAAAATAAAATTAGTTAATTTTACTAGTAGAAAAATATTGGATAATAAACTATTGAACGGATCAATAATTTTCAGAGTTGACATAAAAATAAGAAAATAAAAAATTAAAACGTCAAATTCAAATATGTTATACTTTTGTAGTCATTTCAATTATAAGATTGTCTTCCGCTGTTAATCCCTCTAATTGAATTTTAACTTTATTTACACTAAAAGATAAAAATATAGGTTTTCACTAAAAATAACAAAAACCTTCATATATTTTATCAAATTATACTAATGAATTTTAATTTCTTTCATGAATAGGAAAAGAATTAGAAAATGAAAAAAAAAAAACATAAAAAGGTGAATCAAATGTGTTGTTGTTTCAATTAGTACAAATTGCTACATCAATCCTTTCACATAAACTTTAATCATTAATTCAATTGGATACAACTAATCTTTTGTTTATTTTTTTTTCTTAATTTGCTTAGGGTTCTATCTTTTCATGATGAATATACTCAAGTACTAATAAAGAATGGTGTTTACTTGTAACAAAAATATTCTAAATATAGTTTATTGGTGGTTCCCGTGAACCAATCGCAACATGCCACGTATACTAATTATCTAATTAATTATATATCCACTTAGATTTTATTAATTAATTGATTAATAAAAATGACTTGTCCTCATGATGATTGTTTTTGTAGATAAATTTTGAGCTAATTGACAAACCTTTGCTTTAAATAACATTTTGTATTGTTTATTAATTACAATATAGGTAGGGGCCAATTGGTAGGCATAATTGAAGAAGCTATTTTTTAAAATATTATAATTAGTGATTAAATTCTAATTAGCTCTAAAAGTATGATTACTTTAATGAACAAAAAAGTTTAAAAGGAAGTGAAATTGGAATCTTTGGGAGTAGTTTTGTTGGACCTAACTAGATATAGCTTTCATACTATCCTTCTTTGTTTAATATGAGTTGGTTCATTAATAATGATTAATTTTACCTAATGCTTATTATATACTCTAGTTAATTACAAGCAAAATGTCATTGAATATGAAAGATTATTTTTTATAATTAAAAAGTGAGAAAGTCTTTCTGATTTTTTTCTTGAAAAAGATAATTAACAGGACATGAGTATGGTTAAATATTTGTTTTATCTTCACATGATCAATAGATAAAATAGTGAGTCGTTATTATATGTCGATTAATGATATAAAAATATGTTAATATAAAATAAAATTAAATATTTGATTAATATAAGATACACACCAAATCTGACTTATTAAGAAGGTAAATCACTTATTATTTTATTTTCAGAATTTAAATTTGAGACATTATTAAATAGAGGTAGCATGAAAAAATTAGATAAATAGTTGAATCAATTCGTTAGAACAACTACCAAAATTGATAGTCCATTTAATTATTTTTTTCTTTAATTTATTAAGTTTGACTTGGTGATTGGTATGTACGAAGTTATCCAATCATTTAAATATTATTTAATTTCTACAAATTAAAATAAGTAGAAATTTTCAACATAGGAAGTCACAAGATTAAATTAAAGCTTGTTGTGGCTCAGCCTAAAAAGCTGTTCAAACTGAATAAAAGCTGATGTTTCGACTTATTTAGATGTTGGCAATACTGACAAATAACTTGTTTTTCAGTTTAAAAAAATTATTTAAAGCCAAAAGTTATTAAAAGTGGGGTTAGAGTCTTTAGTGTTTTTTAGCTTATAACCGATTTAAGTTGACCAATTTTTAGGTATTTGCCCTTAATATTTTTATACAATCTCCAAATTACAACATAACACCTACAAACATCTCTTTCTTCCATTTTTCCTTTTCACGTTGGGCATAGCAACTTCAGCACTTTTATCCAAAACAAACTGCTTATTTTAAAAATAAGTTTCAACACTTTCAAAAGTACTTTTTTAAAACTGCTTTTATTAAACTCATTCAAACGGGCCCTAATAGTAGTGAGACAAAGACTATTAATAACATGCCTTTGAAGGAAATTAAATAACTACTACAACTATATATATTAAAAAGATTAGGTTTACCTCATAAATTTAATTAAAAGGATGGTGATTGATCAGCAGTCAAGTAGCTAGGTAGTTTAATTTACCCATAGACATGGAGACATAATTTCCTCCTTCATTTGAACGTACATTAACTATTTTTAATAATCAGTAACATAAGTAAACATAAAATTTTATATCGATAATATGTAAGTGGAGTTGAAATCGTTATCGATATATGCTTCTACTTTCGTAAACAAAAATAAGCTCTTTTTTAGTTATTCAATAGCCTCCCCCTCCAATCCCCCCAGAGATATATCTTGACATACTATTTCAAATCGATATTCATTAGTGATGGATCAAACTTAATGAATTCGCCTTTGAAAAATAAAAATTTATTAATAGTTTATCAAATTTATTGAGTTTGTTAAATTTATCCCAAAAATAAATATAATATTACATTTAGTTTCTTGTCGATATATATATACTTTTGTCAATGACAAGGATTATATTGATTAGTTTTGAACTATTACTATAGACTATTTTTATATTTTACGTATATCCCAAAAAAGAGAGAGACTATTGTATGATTCTCATGTTCAAAAAGTTTTCAATAAATTCATGGAAGTTTTTTCTCAAACTGCCATAAAACATAACACATGGTAGGTCCAATATATATCTCCATGCATGTACCAATAATACTTCGTGTAGACCCTTATATAGCTATATAAGATATTATAAGTCGTTAGGCTCCTATTTGTTGGGACCGAAAATAAGTAGGTGTAAATGCGAAAGTTAGCAAAGCAAACTTCAAAAGACCACGAGTAAGAAGACAACGAGAAATATACCAAAAGACACAGAGATTTAACGTGGGTTCGGGTCATCGACCTGTCCACAAAGGCGATGAGCAATCCACTATAAAAATATGAGAGTAGATAAAATACAGAGGGGGAAACAAACCTCAACCAAATTCACTCAGAATAATGGAAGGTTCAAAAACACAAGTGAGAACTGATCAAACGTGGTACTGGACCCATAAATTCTCCCCCTAACAAAACCTCCAAAGGTTCACACAGTGATAAATGCCTCATTTATCGAGTCCAAAACCTTTTCCTACCAGAAAAATGATTAGTCAATCCAAAATCTTTTCCTAAAAGGAAAACTATTTATGGTAAGAAATTTAGGGCAAATAAAATTCAACACTATTTCCTTTTTCTTTCGATGTTCAGTAATTGTTTAGAATTCGATTAAATTTGATTTTATATTGAAAAATATTTTATATTAAAAATAGATTATAATTTTTTATCGGAAGTAATTTTCTAATTATAAATTAAAATTAAAATTTATAATTAAAGATAAATAAATATTTATTACTCGATCATCACAATATTTAAGTGGTATATATATACACATATGGCCCTCACCTCATTGTCTTTATGAACTCTTTCTCTTATGGTTGCAATTTATTATATTGGCCTATTGTATATTAATGCGTCAAACTTTGGAAGATATTGCCATTTGGATTACAAATTTTGTGCTACACAAAAATAATAATTTAATTTCATAGTGTATATAAAATAATCCAAACGAGATAAGTTCTATATAATTCACGGGTCTAAAAATAAACACCTTACTAGTCTTTTAATATCACATGATAAAGATAAGCTTGGTCTGAGGGGTTTCCTTGTAATAATAATATATCAACTAATATATATATATGATAGGAAAAAAGATTTGTTAATATTAATTAGAAATATTAAATTTGTGTCTTAAAAAAAAATTGGTAAAAAATATTATTCTTAAATAAATTGTTGTGAATCATGATTAGCCAAATTAGTGAGTTGGGAATCTCAAGTGATTTAATAACAACAGTTACTTTTTAGTCTCGATCTCCTAAATAAAATAAGATCAATTATATAAGTTCTCGTATTCCATTTAAGCTCAATTACTCATGTTATTATTACATCAAATAGAAATAGAAGTAAAAGTAATTAATAACAAGTTAAATATATGTTAATACATGTGGTAATGTTTAATACTTAATAAGACTAAAAATATATTCTCAAGTAGTAGATATATTACCTATATAAATCTTTTTCTTCATTGCATGTGTCATATACCTTAATACTTTGTTAAAATGAGCAATTTATTTTAAGAATTTATAAATCTTTCGAGATAATCTTTTTTATGTGGTTTAAATCTATATATATCATCCCATTTTAATACTATTAGACACCATATAGTTGTATTTCCACACTCAAAAATCCATGCATATTTATGTGTATGTCTCAACTAATGCATCGCTATACATAGCTAGCTATTTGAGTCTTCTATCGAACACAGCCTCGTCATATGTATTTATATATCTATTTAAATATTTATATCTCTACTAAAATTATTGAACCTTAACTACTAATACCCTATAATATTGTTGATTTTTTCTTTTTATATTTACTCTACGAAATTGCATTACGTAACGTGATAATCTTTCATTTTAACTCTATGAATAACATTTTAATTTATCCTACAAGCCTAGATATATATAAAAGGGTGGTCCAAGCAACATTTTAAAAATTTCCCTTTTTTTCAAGATAGGGTGCTTCATTCTTTTTCTAAGATAATAAAAGATAGAGTAATTCAATTTAAAGCCACAAGATCATCAACTCTCTTTATTGTGTTTCTTGATTTTTGCAGCTTTACTAAAGTTGCTAGTATTACATCTTCATGTTTATAATTTTGAATTGAAATTAAATCTTTATAAACAAAAAAATTCACTAAAGTTTCTTTCACTTTAATACTATTGAAAGAGTTAATATAAATTGTTTTTTATTTAACAAAAAAACAAGGAGAGGGACAAAATACATAATATATATACTCTATTTAGATTTAGAAAATGACAGAGAATAATTGTTTGAACAGTTGAAAAAATGTCCAAAATGCCAGAGACAATCCAAGTTTATGAGTAGTCAATTGACTCCTTGAATATATATAATGATTTTTGTCACTTTCCTCATGTTTTAATTTTCATTTTATTTTATATTATACGTTGAGAATTTTTTTTTTTAAAAAAATATATATATTTACCTTTACTTATAATTTCATTGATTTAATTTAGTCGATTATAGTAGGTTATTTTTTAGTTTTTGTATGATAGGAAAAAATCAAATTAGAGTATATCCAACTAAAATTGTCTTTGTTCTCTCAAAGAATAAGAATTATTGGTTAGATAGGTAAGATTTAGCATCATATTAAACATATCTTTATTTGCTCTTATTTCGTATAATATAGATGACCAAACAAAAAGAAAGAAAATCATCAAGGCTATGACTATTTCTCATTAGAACAAAAATGAGATTATTAGCGGCATTTAATTCTTAATTGCCGCTAAATATGTATTTTTAGTGGCAATTGTCACTCTTTGTATATATATTTTCTTAAATCCTTTAATGATATTGGGTCTAATGACACTTAACTAATGTCGGTAAAGACGTTAGCACTCTTTAAAAAATGAGTAGCGGAAATGGAAAAGAGATTGCAAGGTGGGAACTGAACTCTCACCAATAAGGTAAAAAATTATATTACCAATCAACTGAGCTGTAAAGGTTAACCGTTAATTCACTTATATATCTTACGTTCTCTTTTATTTTCCTATAAAAATTTATATCACCAATCAACCCAGCTAAAGTGAGAATTGTTCTCTTATCCTTTTAGGTCTTTCTCTCCAAAAAAAAAATGGGCCAGGAATGGTATAAATTGGGCTTATTTCATTTTTTGGTTCCCAAACTTTGCTTTAATCTATGGGTTGGGCTTTGAGTGATTGGACTGACATCCTTTGGGCCAATCAAACAAGGCTTTTATGAGAGCCCAAAGATTGAAAAGTCCTAATAGGAAATATTTCTAAATGAACAACTTTTACATATAGCAAGTGTAAGAATCATATTTATATGTTATAACTATAATTTGCATAAATAAAAATAACACTACACACATATTTAAGATGTTAAATATCAAGTTATAAATTAATTTTTAATATAAACTACTTATAGCATCTTATTATCAATTTAAGCATTCTCAAGAAATAATATATTATTTCTCATTATTTTTTTTTAAATAATAAGTAATTATTTAATAATTCAATTACCTTATTTAAACCAATGGAGTAATTAAATTTATATTTAAGTTACCTTGTTTAAAAAAAAAAAAAAAACAAACTCTTAATTAATTATTAAATTAAATATTATATAGTTACCTTTTTAAGATAACTAAAATAATAGAGATGTTATCAAAATCTAAAACAATAACAGTTTAAAAAATAAAACGGTTTATTTAAAACGTTCTCTAAATAAATAAATAAATTTATATTCCCCCACATTTTTGTTTTCCCCAACTATTTTCAAAAACATTACCTCTGCACGCCTATCAAAACTTTTCACCCAAATTAGGCACGCCTTAAATTTTTATTTTCACCAAATTTTCTCTCAAAAATCACTTCTCTCTTAACAGTATTCTTCAGGAATTCTCAAATAGTTGCATTCAAATCTTCATTTTTAGCACTCAAATTTCAACTCTGCGATAAACAAACCGTCAAATGTCAAAAGAGGAACGGAAACCCCGGGAAAAAACAAAAAAGTAGAAGATTGAATGAAGAAGAAGCCTCGACGTTTCATGCTCATCTTTAAAATTTATAACCAAACACAATATCAATCTTCATCGTTAAAGTAAAAATCTAGATGAGGGAAATAAACAAGAGAAAAAAAAACATCCAAAGGAAAACGAGAAGAAGAGAAAGGGAAAAAGAAAAAGAAAAAAGTAGATGAATCTGAGAAAAGGACGAACGGAAGAGGAAAGAAGAGGAAATGAAAGAAATCGAGGACTCATCAGATATGAATCCTATTTTTGGTGAAAGAGTTGATAAAATCAAAATCCAAAAAATTCACGAGCATCTGAAATCGATAATTCCATTACAAGAAGAAGAAGAAACACGGTAAACCCAAAAAAAGTCAAAGGTAGTAAAGTTAATGTTTTAAAACTTTTTAGTTTGTTTTTTTATTTCTGTTTTTGGGTATAAAATAGTTAAAAATATAAACTTTATGTAAATAAACGAATGTTATATGAAGTGTATATGATTCACTGTATAAATTACAGATCTTCATATTACAATATCAATTGCTTGAAACAGTATTTTTTATGTATGATTCACTGTATGAATTGTGTATTGATAAAACTGTATGAATTGTGTATGATTCATGTATGATTGTGTATGATTCATTATATGAATTTTGTATGATTCACTGTTATATATTAAAAGGTGTATGGAAAAGGTATCGCATTTTTGTATCAAGTTTTTGATAACTGTTGGAATAGTAATATCCATAGATTATTATAATTTGTTTTGATTTGTAGTATTGGTTGTTGAATATATTGTGTTATGAAAGAATGTTGTAGTTTGTTTGAAAATGTGTATGATTATATTGTATATGTTTTGTATTACTGTGTATTGAAGATGTATTTTTCAAAGTATGTTGTACGTTGTTTGAATTGGTATGATTCACTGCATTATGTTTTGTAACTATGTGTATGAATTATGTATTTTTCATCTTAGTTGTAAGTTTGTTTTGATTGTGTATGATTAATGCATTATGTTTTGTAACTATGGTATGATTAACGTATTTAATTTTTTACAATTTTTAGGAGAGAAGGAACAACACATTGTCATCCTTCATGTATAACATGTGAATGTGTTTGCGGATTTGTGACCGTTTGAGGTCAACAGATAAGTTTCAACAATGCTAGATGAAAACACCTTTTGGATTTTTTATTTAATTTGATCACATTAAAATCCCAATGTCGATTGTTGAGACATATTATAATGGGGAATGAAAATGTAGGGATGCATGTTTGTCATTAAAGTAAATGGGAAAGAGTTACATTTGGGGTTAAAAGAGTGTTGGCTATAACTGGTTGACAATGTGGATATTCTATTTGATTGATCAAAAAACTGGAAAAATTTTATTTTTAACCCGTAATCACATATAACATCATTCTTCGTTTTATTAAATGAAAATACAATTAATATTACGAAATCTTTATTAGTAGAAACACTGAATAAATGTATCAGAAAAAAAATATATATACATTTAAAACATATATGCCAATAGACATGGGAAAAAAAATACGAGACATTACTAAAATATTAAAAAAAACTAACCTGAGAATTCATTTGCCACATGTTTAATTAAAATTGACACCATTTTTCTCCATTAAATCAATTATAAACTTTTTCACCTTCAATTTTAATTTGTTTTTTAAAAAAAATGATATTTAAAATATGACAGAATTCGCATCTATGAATAAAGTCCAATTTCCTGAAAAAAAAATGATAACGATAATGGAAAGAAAGATAACAGGAATACAATTTTTAAAGATAAAAAAATCAAAATAATTACATTACAACAGATTGAGATAATTAAGGGCATATCTATAATTAATATATTTAAAATCCCTTTAAAGGTGCACATTTGTTATCAGGTAATAACCAACTACATTCATGGACCTATCCAATTAATTAATCATTTTTGTAATTTTATTTTCGGCCTAATTTTACAGAATAAATATTTTGACAATATTTTTAATTAAAGAAATGCTTATAAAGTTGTATATTAAAGTTTAATTAGAATGAAAATCAAACTCTTATGCCATAACTTGAGAATATGACTACATAATATGCTATATACCTAATTTACACTTTGCATAATTGCATTTCGGTATCAAATTTTATGTTTTTTAATTGCTATAGATTTTTTGATTTGGATAATTCGCTACAAACATTTAATTTTATACAAATTATTCTGTTTTGTATAAATTCATTTTTACATTGTAATTTGTATAATAAGATTTGTAATTTATATAATAAGATTTGTATTTATATAGTTATAAGGTATAAAATGAAAATAAATGCATTTGTATATACGCTTTTATCTCGTTTTATACAAAACCAAATGCATTCTATGCTGAAATGTATAAAATGACTAATTATATATCGAAAATGAATAATTGTATACCAAATCATATAGCAAAAAAAAAAGAGTATTTCCTGCGAAATTACGATTAAATAAACTATGACTATATAATTTAATACAATTTTCTCTTTCTAAATTAGTTAAGGCATCAAAACAGATATACAACATTGAATGGATTGTTTTTTTTTCCTCTTAAAAAGTGACACTTTTTGGAAAGGTATAAGATGCTTGATTGTTCCATGTTGAATAGAAGTTTTCAAGTTGGTCATTTTTAGGAAAATCCACATATTAGAGCCTTGACATTATTTTTTTATTCAAATATGAGTAGTTGACTCAATTAGTAATGCATGTATATTTCATCTACAAAGGAGATAGTAATTGTCAATTATGACCTATAGTAGCGATAAATGTCAAATGAGTGATTTGTATTATATTTGAACAGAAATAAATTAAGCTAATAAAAATATATTATTGATCTGCTCAAATATTATTTGCACTAAAATAAGATCACAGACTAACTCATTTAATTTTTACTAATTTTTAATTAGTTTATTTATTCTTTTACAATGTTTTAGCAGCTACAAATTATTCATTTCTTTTATCATTGTTTTATTTAACACATGAAATAAAATAAATATCTTTTTTTAAAAAAAATTTAACTGTTATAAATTCATTGAACTAATTAAGTGGATTGTCCATTGGATATTCATGAATTACTTGTATTCACTCAGCACTATATCACTATAGTGGTATCTCAACACTATAAATAAAGATATCACTCACCATTTACAATATGCACTTGAACAGAAGAAAAATTTTCTTCTTCATCTCTATATCTTGTCTTCTTCTCTATATATATATATAAGTTTGATTTTATAACACGTTATCAGCACGAGACTCTAGCCAGTTGAGATTAAGTTTTAGTTTTTTCTTTTAAATAATGTTTTGGTTGATATCGTTTGGAGAATTCAATTATTATATGCATTAAAATCAGGTATGCCTTTTCTAAATATTTTAATGATTTAGAATACAATTTAATATTCAGTCATACTAAGATCAGGAACGTAAAGAACATACTTTACCATTGGTTGAATATAACATGCTATACAAAACTTCTTAAATGGAAAAAGGTATAAAATTTTAATAACATGAGTTTGAATATTATTTTGATTGTTTTAAAAGACTCAAAGGGTGAGTCATGTTGTACGTCGGTTTATTATACCGTTGGTTAAGGGTAAGACGGTGGATTCAAGTTTCATCCCACCAAAAGGGTAAGACATCAGGTTAAAGTCCGGATGTACCATAATGGAAAATGTTTGAGGGTAAGACGGTAGATTTATGTTCTATAGCACCAAGAGGGTAAAACATCAATTTGAGTCATCCTGATTGTATTCAAGTCTCATAGAATGATGGCGTGACACGCCTTATATGGATAAGACATTGAGTTTGAGTCAATGCACCATAGTGATGATAAAATGACGAGTAAGGAAAAATAATATATTTTTTATGAAATGAAATTCGTCTCATTATATTTTCTCCATTCCCTAAATCGAATGTGGTAGCAATATAAGATAAGTTTGAAATCCGCCCAATTGCTCCATTCTATCATATGGATGTGATAACAGTGAAATAATTAAGGTTGAAATAACGACATTGATTAAATGTCTGAATAAGGCGTTGAAGGGAAAGGGACAATCATAATAGTTATTCATTGGGTAATATAAAAAGAAAGAATAATATGTTCTTCAAGTAGTCCTTCAAACTATGTGAAAAATAATTTTATCATCAAAAACGTACGAAAGGTCTGGGACACTGCGGTTGTCATGCGACCTTATTTGATAAGTTTGAAAGTATAAATCCTCCATCAAAATAAAGAATAAAGTGATGGTTGCACGTTATTTTTAAAAGTGATGTTGAGGTAGGTAATTCATGTAAATATGTCAAATCTAAAGGTTATAACATGTGATTAAATGGTTATAGTTCAACTCATGAAGAGATTGTGGACTTGTTAATACGCATGTGGAATGTTGTCGATTATTGAAGTGAATTGGAAAATATGAATAAGAATATATTTCATGTATGGTTGGATATATGTCAAACTCACCTCTACGGGAGGTTTAAGAGAATAAATGAATTTTATTTGACATGAACGGTCAACGGTCTTGATCGTTATACATCATGAATATTATGGTATGTTTGTTATGGACTACCGAAAGGGCAAAAAGAAAGAAGTAATTCTTGCCTATAAAGGTTCTGGTCATGATCAAATATACTGTGTGGCAATACAAATTTGTCATTTGTTGTGTACCTATGGTACAACAAATGTAAAGCAAGAAACATGTCTTGTAATAATTTTGACCATGACAATAATAATATAGTTTCTCCATGAAAGAGATGTTCACCATATGGATGGTGTCATAACATATGTGATAGTACACAAAACTAATTGCAAGCTCTAACAAGTTGCGTTATTACCAGAGGAATAATATTGGGGTTGTAATAAGTCTCATAGAAACTTATAAGTTTCGCATGAATTGAAAAGAAATATTGATACTGTAAATTATGAAAAGATTTATTATCATCAGATTACTATAATTGAAGTGGGTTATAAATATTTTGTAAAACGATGGTCCCTTTTTCTATTTGTTGTTGCCAACAAATGTGGGCATGCTGATGGAATTCACATGCAACGTAAACTATAAAGTGTACTGAAATAAAGATCAGTGATATGACCGATGACCATCTGGGTTCAATGTGATGCAAATGTAATAAGGATTCATGTAAATTATACGCAATGACATATCCAAAGATTTTTCTAGATTTCTTGTGTTGTTTATTGCTTCATAAAAATAATCATGTTGTAACAATAAGGTGGGATTGTAATTCACTGAAATTTTTGAACGTACAAACAAAAAAAGATGATATGGGCTATTCATCTGTACCGTGTGGATCATTTGCCCAATTATATGATCACGTATCTATGTGATGATTCACAGGTCTTATTGTTAATTACAAATTGGGTTTGTAAGGGATGTTTGCTCGAATTGTTAAACTAAGAGTAGAGTTGCCAAAAAACTATGAAATGTATATTGATATGCTGTGGTGATTTAGCCGAACATGTATGCCTCATTATAGATAAATCCCAGGTTATTGTGAGTGAACAAAATCCCAATAAGAAGTTGGTATGAGATGATAATTGTTATTTAACAGGAGCAATAATGATGCATCAAGCAACAAGGTTTTCCCCGTAAAAATGGGTTAGGGTCAGGAAGCTAAATAATTTTCATCAAGATGTGGCATGTATGGTTATGATTTTAATTGTTCCACCACGCACAAAATGAATTTTCAAATGAGGTTGGGATGAATGTTGATTTTCTAACATGAGGTGGAGGAGATGATAGGTGAACCAACTGAATAGGTGTAAGGTTAATTATGAATTATTAAACACTAGTTAAATAAATATTTGAAGCATAAAGTGATAGGGAAATTTACCACATTGCTATGTTGCAAATCACAGTCAAGATGAATGCACAACCGGCCCTGAATGATATAAATGTCAGCTATGCAAATGCTTCAGATGTGAGGAGTGCCTTGAAGGAATGAGTCTATGATACGCCAGAAGTGTAATAGGACCAATTCGGTTCCATATATAAAATTCCTTGAAGATGAAGGAAAAATAACAATATGGTCATTGATAATGAGTCAAGTGCTTATTAAAGAGCACATGAATAACACTTTATAAAACCTTAGAAAAAGTTTAAGGTACTTGAAAAATGAAGAGAGAGGTCTTGATAAATTATGTCTTGTTGGAATCAATATCAATAACCGTCACGGTATGCTTGATATGAGGTACCGCGTCAATGATTATTAATTGTAACAAGGATCTTGAATTAAATCTGTATTAGGGTGGACATATAAATGATTGGTCAAGTAAAATGTATAATGCAAGTATATTTTGTTTCACTTAAAAAAGTAACGTTTGGAATGATAGTCCATAAATCAAGTATAATGTTAATGGGGTACACAATTTATATTAGTGATAGTATAAACCGTAAGATATCAAGTACGGCTTGGCCTTGGGGCCTAAAGGTTTGTCGCAAAAAATCATGACTTATGGGAGATGTTTCTCCTTATGGTGAATGTAATGACGTTTGTTTTAATCTGGGCAACATTAAACTTGACGGCATATAATGAATAAAGCTTCAAGAATTCTTATATGGATTGAAATAATCAAGGAAGAAAAGGGTACAAAAAAAAGACCCTAATTGTCATTGAATTTTTATGAAAAGGCCAAGATTTGAATTTGTTACAAATTGTGTATGTAGATGACTTGAAATTACTAACACTCTTAAGGAGCTTTTAAAAGCTATTGAGTATTTGAGAAGGGAATCGATTCTGGAAAAATAAAACTTTGTCTTGACCTAAGATTGAAAATTTAACGAATGAAATATTTGTTCATCAATCAACATACACAGAAAAATTTTGATACAATTTTATATGGATAATCGCATTCATGAGTACTTCACTGATATGCGATCTGCGTTGAAAGAAAATAATATCTATTTGATTCAAGAGAAGGATGAAGAACTTTTTGGTGATTAACACTCCAATTTAGTGCACGAGGGTTACTGTGTACTAATACACTTGCTAACAATACTCGACCCAATATCTGTTTGCAGTAAATTTAACAGCAAGATTTGGATCCTCCTAAAAAAGGACATGAAATGGTGTTAATGTATATACTTGAACATCTTTGAGGACCATAGACATGGGTTAATTAATTCCGAAGAATTCAACGTCAGGAGTTGAATTGGTTACGCAGATGTAGAATTTATCTGATCGCATTTAAAGGCCGATCTCAAACACGCATTGTTTGCATATGGAGGCACAATAATATCTGGCGATCAATGAAGCAAAAGGTTGCTATGCAGAAATTTAAAAGTCCTACATGAAGCAAGTATAGAGTGCGTATAGTGAGTTAAATGACACACCATATCAGGAAATGTGTGATTTTTCTTTTGAAAAAGGAATTTATAAAACCATCTGTAGAAGATAGAAAGATAATTGAATGCAAATGCGGTGCATATGTCTCGAAAGAACTCCCAGGAAGAGAGTGATTTTTTTTTCTGGGACGTTAGGTTATCTTGTGACATCTAATTGTTATATATATATATAGATATATATATATATATATAAGATATATATATATAGATATATATATATAAGTCTATAAGTATATATCTATATATATATATATATATATATATATATAGTATAGCCAATAGACTAAGCTAATAAGTAAACAAATTAATAATCCGTTCAAATTTAAACTGGTCAAACCTATTTTAGATGGTGTTTGAATTGACTTAAAGTTGGTCAAACTTATTTTTTAGTCAGTTTTTTGACTTGTTGAAAGTATTTGACAAATATAAAAAATAACTTAAAATAAGTTAGAAAGTGTTTGGTAAGGTCAAAAATAACTTTGAATAAATTTAAAATGACTTATAATACATCAAATATCAAATGTAGATCTCCTCTATTTTTTATTTTTTGACTTAAAATTTATTTTACTTTTTATTTTGGAAAAATGCACAAGTACCCCTCAACATATGCTCGAAATCTTAAAGACACACTTATACTATATTAAGGTGCTATTACCCCCGAACTTATTTAGTAACTTTTTATCCATTTTCAGCCTACGTGACACTATCTTGAAAAAAAGAGTCAACCAGCGTTGGACCCCCAATATAGTGTCATGTAGGCCAAAAAGGGGTAGAAAATTATTAATAAAATAAGTTCAGGAAAATAATAAAACTTTCGTATAATATAAATGTGTCTCTGAGATTTCGGACAGTTAAAGAAATCTTGTGCATTATCCTTTTTATTTTGACGGGCTCTTAATTGTGACATTATACATATGGACCTTTAATTTGTTCCCTTGTGTGAGTTTGTTGTAATAATACATAATGTGAAAACAATATTTGTCATATTACACCAAACATAAATGAATAGGCCCAAAAGGCAAAAATCAGTTGAGAACTTGCGGTATACTACATTCCAGAATTTACATTTATGAAGTTTTTCCAGATATAGTAGAACAATCAAGTCATTGATTATTGTAATTAATTTTGTAACTAACATTAAATTTAGATGAGAATTTGAGATACATAGTCAAACTTTTTTCCATAAAAAATTAAAATTTTAGATTTTGGATATTATCAAAAAATTAGATAAAGATGGAATTTTTACTATTTGGGTGTTAAATAAAAATCCATTTTTAGTTCTTGGGTAGTATCGAAATAGGATAAAAATTGAATTTTTACTCTTTGGGTGATATAGATAGTTAATCATGTTATCAAAAATTCCATTTTTAGTTTTTGGGTAGTGTCAAATTAGGATAAAGATTGAATATTACTACTCCAGGGTGTTTAGATA
Source organism: Solanum habrochaites (assembly GCA_027704765.1). Taxonomy (NCBI): domain Eukaryota; kingdom Viridiplantae; phylum Streptophyta; class Magnoliopsida; order Solanales; family Solanaceae; genus Solanum; species Solanum habrochaites. The sequence goes on from JAKWJA010002498.1 coordinate 64,326,268, forward strand.
GTTATCTTTGTATAGGAATTCAAGTTTTAGTTTATGGGTAGTGTAAAAATTGGATAAAGATTGAATTTTTACTCTCTGGGTGTTATAAATAGTTAATCTTTTTAGTCAAAAATTCAAGTTTTAGTGTTTTGGGTATAAATCAAGATTGAATTTTTACTCTCTGGGTGTTATAAAAAGTTAATCTTTATAGTCAAAAATTCAATTTTGAGTTTTTTTGGGTATAATAAGATTGAATTTTTAATCTCTGGGTGTCATCAATAGTAAATCATTTTAGTCAAAAATTCAATTTTTAGTTTTTGGTGTAATTCAGATGAATTTTACCTCTCTCTGTGTATAGATATAACCTTTGTTAGTAGTTGTGTGTTGTTTAGGAGGTTCTTGATTTCACATCTGAAAAGAAGACTCGGAACTGAGGCAATGGAGAGCCTATTTTAGGTCATCAACTTTGGATATTTTTTTTATCATTGAATCTGCATTAAGAGTAGCAGCCATTGATTACCCACAAGAGTTCAAATTAAGAAGAGATGGAATTAATGAGCTGCTCTTCTCATTAGGGGATTTTGATAGTGATGAGGTAGAAAATGTTGTTGATATAGAGGGTGATAAGGGTAAAAGGAAGTGTAAAAATGAGTTAGTCAGAGAGTTAAATGATTGTGATGTTGAAAAAAGGAAAAGTGATAGCAATGTTGAAGTTGAGGCATTGAGTGATGAAATAGATCAGGAAGAGTCTCGAGTTGTAAACGAGGCTCTACCGATCAAGAAAAGCTATGCTGAAGTTGAGGCATTGAGCGATGAGATAGAGGAAGAGTCTCGAGTTGTTGACAAGGCTCTATCGCTCAAGAAAATCATTGATAACAGTCAAAACGAGGTATATATCAATAGAGTGATTTTACTTCACTTCAATTGAACTATTTCTTTTGCTGTTGTTGGTTTTTTTTTTATACCTGTTTTTTTTTGTCTCAATTGATATATGATTTTAGTTAGTCTTTGAAACAATGTAGAAATGTGATGCCATTTAGTTTACTTTTCATCTGCTTTGAAATGTTTCTCCTTGAGTCGAGGGTCTTCAGTTATTAGATTTTGATAGTGTTATGTTCTTTTGACAGTCTGATTCGAATATATATAAGAGCTTAAAGAGGCTTCAAACGATGGGTTTGTCCGTGGAGATTCTGCAGGTTTAGTCTTTTACCAATGTATAGATTTGATTTGCAATTTCTTTTATCAGCAATTCGTACTCAACGTATATATTTTTATATCAGAAAACAGAAATTGGGAAGTCTGTTAATACTCTCAGATGGCACAACTCAAAAAATATTCGATGTCTGGTCAGGAAGATGGTCAAGTATGTCACTCTTACATGATGCTTCATTTAATATAGTTTTGAACAGTATTTCCTTTTTGAGTTATCGCACCATTTTGTCATCACTTTCAGCTTTTGTTGGATTTTCATATCGTTTTCTATTTATGTACATGCTAGCGTGGATATTACTGGGAGTGTGATGATGTCCTTACCTTAATTGTCCAGTTTTCTGCTTCAGTACTATTAAGTAATTGAAGCATATACCTAGTTTCACCACTTTGTGCACTTAACAGCGACTTTGTGGTTATATAAGAAACTGTCGTTGTGTAGAGACATTGATTGTTCCCTAACAATGAGTTAAATTAGACTGGATGGATATGGTAAACGAGTGTCGTTGTATTTATTCATTTCTCATGCATCACAGTGACTGGATTGAAATGGTACAAGAGTGGGTGGATGCTCGAGCAGCATTAACAGGTCCGCCAAAATTTAGTGTTCTGTATTTATTCTATGTTGAAGGTCATTATTGAAGTCTAATGTGGTGAGTTGTGAAATTATTGGTACAGAAAGGAAATCTGAGTCTACGAAAGCATTCGTTGTTGATGAAGAAGAAGGAGGACTTCCTGCCCCGCCCTTGGAGGACTTACCTTTCCTTTTTTCTCAGACCACCTCTAAAATCGAGTTGTCACAAGTATGCCTAACGCCTTACCTTTCTTCGACAAAATCATTTATCTTTACCTTCATGATTGACAGTGACTCGTTTTCATCATTTCCTATATATTAAATGTAGATCTTTGATGGCATGGATGATGATGGAAGTGAGTAGAAACTTTTGTCCTTGTAATAGTTTCAAATCTACTCTATTCTTCTTCTAATCGCGGACTTTCTTTCAGATGTTATAATCAGCGTGGACCAAAAGGACGAGCAAGAAAAGAAACGAACTTCCCTTGTCAAACCAAATAAACCTCCCGGAGTCAACTCAGGACGTGGAAGACCAACTAAGCGAGCACTCGAACAGAAGCTCAACAATGATCATGAAATGAAACTCCAGGAGAAATCTGACAAGAGAAAAACTCAAACAAGGCCTGTGCATACTCAACAAAATGTAAGTATTCGAAGGGTGTCAATTTCTAGTTCATGTAAACCTTCAGTTTCTAACTAATAGTTCATCATTTCGTTGTATCAGAAACTGAAATGCCTCGATGAGGATGCAGAACATTTGAAACTTGAGGCCACAAAGCGAAAGCTCCATGAGTGTTACCAACAAGTTGAAAATGGTTAGTTTTAGTTTCTTATAGCGCGCATAGACTTACAAAGAGGATCTAATGATATTTCTTTTATTGACTGTTGTTCAGCCAAGAGGCATAGGACGGTTCAAGTAATGTCGTTGAAGGACATACCCCAGCAAGGCCGTGGCATTAGAAAGCCTCATAATAGGCGACAGTGAATCATTTCTTCGCCTTTGCTGGTCAACGTTGTGGAGGAGCATCGTCAATGAAGACTCGTGTCAATGGATCTCGTCTAGTTAGGAGAGGTGCGCGTGTTGTTCAAGTTATACATTTTCCAGTTGGAAGGACATGAATTGTGCCCAGATTTTCGACTATTTTGAACATATTAGCCTGCCCTTTGTTTTTCTTCTTTCATAGAAATGCCCTGAATTGCAATTTGTACATCAGAATTAGTGCATTTACATGTGGCTGATCCAAATATGAAAGAAATACAAAAGTTGGACCTATTTGATCATGATCTCTATTATATTATATTCACTTATCATAGTTTCACACCTATTTAAGTGGACGCAAGAAATAATCAAATAATCTCAAACGAATTGGTACATACAAGGAACCATTTCTTATTACAACAACAATAACAACAAGATGACATATCGTTACAGAAGATATGACTGTTATAAAGATGTCTGACTATAGTGACGATTTATAACTTAGAGAGAAGAAAAGATAGGGACTCCAGGTAGTGTATAGCCAGCATCAACAATAAATATATTGCCAGATACATAATTTGAAGAATCATGTACCAAATATCTCAATAGTGAAGTCAATGCTGGATCAGTTGTACCAAATGTTTTAAGTGGAATACTTCTTTTTGCTACATTTTGTATCCAATCTTTTTTCACTAAATTCTCAGTAATCTCTGATTTGAATAAACCTGGTGCTATTGCATTCACTCTAATATTAACAAAGTTGATTAGTACGTGTTTGATACGATAAACGTCATTTTAAGTATTATTTAATTAATTAATTACCTTAGTCATAGAATCCATAGCAGCCTTGGAGGAACTATAAGCAATACCACCACGCATTAAAGCTCTATTTAAACCAGAAATTGATGAAATATTAATAATTGAGCCTCCTTTTTTTGAAGCTTGCATTTGTCTTCCAACATATTTGGAAACTAACCAAGATCCTGTCAAATTTGTTCTTAAAGTATTTTCCCATTCTTCCCAAGAAATATCCACTGAAGATTTTATTCCTCCTATATATAAATACATTCATATTAAATACTATATCAAATTAAATTAAAGTGGTTAGCTTGTGTCGAAAAATTATACTGCTTACATAGAGCAATTATTTAGAGGTGCAATGAATTAATGATTCACTACTTTACTAAGACAAAGATGGATTGTCAAAAACGTAAAGAACATAGGATGGATGATTAGTCAGATCTAATACGAATACGAGTTCCCTCATTTGAGATCTCTGAGAAGAGTATCAAACACGAAATCAAAAAAAAAATTTAGGTTAACTTTTTGGATCTCATCGAAAACTTTCAATAACTTACCAAACGAAGGCTAAGAAAAAGAAAACTATAAAATACATTTTTCTTTTAGTTTTATTATAAATTGTTGAATTAATCTCCTTTGATATAAATAAATATTCTATTTTATAACAAAGCGTTTCAAAAAGTATATTATGTGATATATATTTAAGTATTTTAGCTCCATCGTGACTATTAGTATTAAATAAATATTTTGTGATCAATTTAATAAGTACCTATTTATTAATTCATGTTTTTATTGAAAATCAACCGAACCAAATCGATCGATATGAAACCCTAGTATATTTTTGTTGGTATAGACATTTTTACGTACCTCTAACGCCAGCATTGTTAATAAGAGCATCAATGTGACCAAAAGCATCCCAAGCTTTCTTTACTGATGCTTCAATAGTTGTACCATCAGCAGTAACATCAAGTTCAATAGCCATAGCTCTAACTAAATGAGAATTTGAACTAGACATTGTATTAATTTCATCACAAAGGGACTTCAACCGGTCCGCCCGACGAGCACCCACCACGACTCTGCACCCGGACCTAGCTAGGTCAAGGCAGAATTCGCGGCCGAGCCCCGCCGATGCACCGGTTACAAAAACCACTTTGCCTTCCAATTGTAGCCATGGCTCCAAATGGTTAGCCACATTGTTCATTTTTTGAGTCCTTGGCTCAACATATGTTGTCATAATTATAGCTATGGGACTTGGTAGGGGTTTTTTTTTTCTTAGTTAGGAGTTTATTAATTCTAATATAATTAGATGTGTGCATTTATATAGGTAAATTTTTGAATAGATGAATTTAATATGGGACAATCTTTTAATAGAAATTAGAAAAACGTGGCTCATGCATATGTATGTGGTTGATAGGTTCTAGTAAGAATGTGAGGTAGATATTAAACTAATCATTAATTGTTTTTTCCTACATAAGGACCCCATGGACCACACCATAATAAATAACAAAATTTTTTAGATCTTTAACGAACATTTCGAATTCAAGCTTTAAATATATATAAAAAGTCATCTTTATAGTAAGCGCTCTAATTTATCTATAATATAATTTTTTCAATACAATTCAACTTAACCAGACCTTAAAAACGAATTTCTAACATCAAATGGAAAAAAGAGGTATTACAATATAGATGGAACTAAAGGGTTAAAAGTTTTAACTTTCGAGTATGTGGTAAAGTATAGAGAAATTATTAGTAGAACATTACTTTATTTTTCAAATTAATTCAAACACTATAGAAATATTTAAAAGTCATTTTCACTTTAACAAAAAAATATTTAAAATAAGTCGATTTAAGTAGGTAAGCTCTAGGAAGATAAAAAAATCGTGGAAGAAAGAAGAAAAACACAAGTAGGTTAAACTCACAAATTAAACTAAACATGCATTGATCAATATGAGGGGAACATTTTCTTAAATTAAAATATGGTCTATTACACTTTCATTTATTGCATATTTTATCACACTATGGTGTAAAATATGGAATTGTATTCTATGAGAAGTCCTATTCATTTTACAATAGTATTTGTCAAATCAACTAATTTGTTGTACGTTTTCGTTTTTTCCCTATAGCACGCAAAACTTGTAAACCACAATTTTTTCATGACAAAATTAATGGAGTAACAACCAATAACTTAGTTTGTAGTGGCGGAGTTTGTAGCGGCGGAGTCAGTAATTTAATAAATTGTGTTAAAAAATAACAACTTGTTATGTTAAAGTTGTCCAAAATATGTTATTTAATTATTTTCTATACCATTTTACTTATAAATATGATGATTTTTTCTGAAAAAAAGTGTCCAATTAGACACTCTTACCACTATATGGCTAATCTACTGTTAACGCTGGTACTTAGGTACCAGCAAGCATGGGCGGATCTACGTTCACAGTTGGAGGTGCTGCGACACTCAACGATCTACGAAAAAACGTTGTGTATATGTGTATAATAATTGAATAGATATTACTTTGTCACCCAATAACTAGAACGTAGAACAGCTAAATTGGCGAAAGAGAGGATCTGTCACCCAGCCAACTACGGTTCAAAACTCACCAACAACATCTACTTTTTTGCTCGTTCTTCATTTTTTTCCTTTTTTTTTCAATTTATTCTTATTTATTTACTATTCTTTATTAATTCAAATTGACCCCTTTCCATAATTAATATTTGTTTTTTTTTACTTGCTTTTTCACTAATTATTAATCTCTTGATATGTGCGTAATGTGTTTATTTTTTTTATCAATTAGTAAGTACTGTATTATGAGCGTCAAATAAATGTTATTAAGAATATATTTAAATGATAGTTTTAAAAAAAACATAACTTTTTAAAATGATGAATATTACAGTTAGATTTTTTTTTAATTTAAAGGTTTTTTCGATCTGCACCGACGTTTTCGTAAGTAGATGACTATGCTGGAACTACAATTTTTATTTTTTTCCACTATACACAAATAAAGAAAATAAAAGATGAATATCTATTGTGTTAATACTATTAGATGGTTTATACAAACTCAAATTTTAATGTGAAAAATCTTTTTTTTCCTCAAAGTTTCAGCAAATAAGACAACTAATTTCAAAAAGGAAATAAAAATTGAATTGTTTAGTTATCTCTAATTATAAAATATCTAAAAAAAAATATCAATAACATGCATATTTTTTGATTTATTTATAAGAAAAAATCAAAAATACAAATTGTAACCTAAAATTAAAGCAATCAATCCTTTATCTAACTTAAATATCGTTGCACCCCGACCTCCAAATCCTAGACTCGTTTCTACCAGCAAGGGTTTTAAATTTACATGAAAAAAGTCTCACTTTCCCCAAAAATGCATTTTGAGGTTTTGCGTTAAAGTACAATATGTCATGATAATAATTAAAGCAGAACCAACTAATTATTAAAATTCAAATAGTATATAGAGGGACAGCTTATTATTAAGTGACTTACTAACAGTTTTTCTATTGCCAAACTTTAGATTCGAAAATTGAGAAATTAAAAAAAATGAAAGATATGTATATCTTGGCAGGGTTGAGCGGTAATTATTTTGATAATCTATATATATATAGATAATATATATATATATATATTTAGTATATATATATATATAGATAAAATTTAATTACCTTTAAAGGATTTAATCTGACACACACTTAAATGGACAGGATAAGGTATATATGGGCAAAATTAATGTAGTATTATTTTTCTTTTGATGAGACAGTTGGTTAGGTGGCAAAAACAATTACTATTTCCCTTTTTATTATTCTCTGTATTACTGTATATGCATGCATGCAGGGCAATTATCATATATGTTCTAGTCGTAAAAAGTATTTGCAAATTATCGTAAATATTCTTATCGTAAAAAAGTATATGTAAATTATTGCATATATCTTATCATAAAAAGTATTTATAAATTATCATACATGTTCTTATCGTAAAAAATATTTGTACATTATCATATACATTCTCATCGTAAAAAGTATTTATAAATTATCATATACGTTCTCATTGTAAAAAGTATTTAAGTTGTGGGAACAAAGAAAAAAAAAGTTAATCAAAGTACGTGTATTTCATACGTATAAATAACTCGAGCCCAATATATAATACTAAATGAGCTATAGCCTATCAATTGAGGGAAAAAGAAGGAGGAGGAATTTTCACAAATATTAATTAGTATAATAAACTTAACTATGCTTCATAACTATAATTTATATATTTTGGGGTTTTATATATATAGTTACAGTTTAAACTACATCATTTGCATGACTAGCAGGTACATATATATCTTTGTATGAACTTGAATTTATACAAACATGAACATTTGAACTTTAAACCGTTAAAATACAAATTATATTATATAAAATTGCATTAAATAGTTATACAAATCCAACTGATACAAACATGCAAATTATACAAATTTGAAAACCCAATATACGTAATTATCACCGAATATAGTTAACTAAAACTATAGCTATGATAACAAATAAACTAATATAATAATCCATCTCCCCCCAAAAAAAAAATTAAAAAAAATGAGTGTCTATCAAGCCCATAACTGTCTTATTGGGCCCTATATAGTTAAGATTTTCTCTTTGAGAAAAATTTACCAAGAGCCCATGGGCTAATTTGTTAAGCTAAAATCTGCTGGTTAACTGAAAAGGAATAAGGCCTAAAGCCCATTCTGTTATTTGAATTATTTCATTTTTAATCGAAAATCTCTAATGTTTTAATTAGAATTTTGAGTAATTCATCGTAAGATGAGTATTCATTTCCTCGCACACTTGAAATTTACTTACGATCACATTAGTCTACCTTTCTTTTTAACGCACATGAAACGAAAAATCCTAATAAAGATTATTCTCACGTAATCAAAACTATTCCTTCTTTGTTTTCACTATCAATCAACTATACCATGAACAAAATTTTAACAAAGCATATACACGACAATCAAACACGGCTCTTTCTTAATAGCAAAACGAAAACTTTATTAAATAGTTCTCGAAGAATATTTCTTACTTTATCTTTGATCTCTCCTCTCATATTTTACTCAATTTTATATAACATGATTTCAAATTGATTAATATAAATATCGAACATCGACCAAAAAAAACAAAAGGATTGATCAAAGGAAAGGACAATAGGTAGGTGTTACATATAAGCACGAGAACCTGAAAAGATTTTGGAAAGGAATTAAAGTACTAAAAAGAAGAATAAAAATGAAAGGGACATAACATAACAAGAAAGAATATAAACAAAAACATAGTTTATGTGGAAATAATGATTACTGCATCCTCTGTAGCACACAAAAAAAAACTTGATGGGAATCTATAATATCTCCTCCTGCAATTATTACATATTAGATATTCTAAATCCAACTTTTATTTACTAGGTCACTTTCATCTTCGTATACAACTATTACTACTAATAATAATAATTTTATATATATATATATATATAAAAGGATAAATATATGTACAGATTTTATCATACATATTTTTTGAACAAACAAAGGTTATTTTTAAAAGATCTTTGACTTAAAAGTAGTATAGTATACAAAAATAGCTTTAAAAAGTATATGTAAATTTTTGATTTAATAACATTAAATTCCATTTTACGGAGCGGTGTCAAGTGATGTCTTCTGCTTTCTAATATTTAAAAATAAAGTTTTACTTAATTTGTCATCTTTAAAAGATTTACAAAATATCTTATTCCTCGAACCTCATGTTAAAAGAGAGATTCCTTAAATTGTTAATATTTAGATTCAATCATTTGTTCTTAAATTAACTTGACCGATTCAAGTTGATTTTCAAATTAATCTTATATATTTAATATCATAAATTTAGACACTTTTAATTTAAGAATGCGAAGAAAAAAAGAAAAGAAAAAGTGACTCCTCATAGAAGAAAAGTTTATTTTTTTCATCCGACAGCAGTAAAAGTTGCAAAAATATTTTAAGGTAATAATAAAGCTGTAAAAAAATTAAGTAATCCCTAAAATAATTTTACAGAAAAATAAAAAGTGAAAGGAGAATCTTTCTGTTCCTCTTCTTTCATTTTCTCTGATATTCTTGTTTGTTGAATGTTGGTCATTTCCTTTTCTCTCATATAAAAAATAATAATTATACTTTCAAAATTATATTTATTAGTATCTTTTTTAGTCATCAGTTCCAGAAAATAAAACCCACTGACTTTATATCAAAGACAACTAATTTTTTTTTGAAATAATGTTAATAATCCAATATATAAATTTTTACTGCTAAAATGATCAAAAAATTAAAATAACAAGTTGCTTAGCAATATGTAAGTTTAATCTAATAAATTTAAAGTTAATTTCTCGTTTTATAATCTTGAACAATCGTTACTTTTTAAGTTAATTCTTTTAATGGTGATAAATCGTTAATTGTGATAAATCAAATTCCCATTTTATCTGATACTAATTCACACATAAAATTTAGTCAAGCTCAAAGTTCATTTCCAACATTGATAGAAGTTAACAATATTATGACATCAACAAAGAATTATCACACTTCTTGATTGATCATTTATTTATTTGCATTCATTATCATTTTCCCTTTCTCTTGGGTTTTTATCACGAGGAAAGGAGGGAATTACCTAGGTATCAACACAAATAGTAAGTTTGTTATGTGTCATAGCGGATGGCCTCTCTCTCATCATGAAAAGACTTACTAAAAAGAAGAAGCTTTTTCAACGGACCCTCGCTGTTTACTCTTGTCTGCCATTAATTTCCGGAAAGATATCATATCTCTTTCTGCATCTCCCCACAAAGGAACACCTCTGAGGTTTCTGTTCCCACGGGCAACAACATGGTACCTTTGGATAAAACACTAGTAGCAAGTAGCTCTTTTTCTAGCTATATCTTTCTTTAAGCTAAGAGGGCTTCTCCCATTTCTTAGTTTTTATGGTATAGAGGTGTTAAAAAAAGGAGAAAAAGTGAAGTGGGGTTTTGTTATTGAAGGAAAGTTTGGATCTTTTTGTGTTCTTGAAATACCCCATGGGAGTTTTGTGATCAAAAATCCATTTTTCTGATCTATACTTTGTATTGTGAAGGGAAAGTTTGAATCTTTTTGTGTTCTTGCATAACCCCATGTGAGTTTTGTGATCAAATATCCATTTCTTGATCTGTACTTTGTTTTGTGAAGTGAAAAGTTTGAATCTTTGTAAGAAAAGAAAAATGATATCACTTTCAGACCTTTACCATGTTCTTACTGCTGTAGTTCCACTATATGTAGCAATGATCTTAGCTTATGGTTCAGTAAAATGGTGGAAAATTTTCAGCCCTGACCAATGTTCTGGAATCAATAGATTTGTTGCTCTTTTTGCTGTTCCATTGCTATCTTTTCATTTCATTGCTTCCAACAATCCATATGCAATGAACTACAGGTTCATAGCTGCTGACACCCTTCAGAAAATCATAGTTCTTTTTGTTCTAGCTATTTGGTCAAGAGTTAGCTCAAGGGGGTCCCTTGAATGGTCCATTACTTTGTTTTCACTATCCACTTTACCAAACACTTTAGTAATGGGGATTCCTTTGTTAAAGGGTATGTATGGTGATGCCTCAGGAAGCTTAATGGTCCAAATTGTTGTGCTTCAATGTATCATTTGGTACACTTTGATGCTTTTCTTGTTTGAGTATAGAGGGGCAAGAATGCTTATTGCGGAACAGTTTCCTGACACTGGAGGTTCCATTATTTCCTTTAAAGTGGATTCTGATATTATTTCATTAGATGGTAAAGAGCCATTGGAAACTCAAGCTGAAGTTGGTGATGATGGGAAACTTCATGTAACTGTTAGAAAATCCACTAGTTCAAGGTCTGAAATCTTTTCAAGAAGATCCCATGGTCCTAATTCTGGTCTTTCATTAACTCCTAGACCATCAAACTTAACTAATGCTGAGATTTATTCATTGCAATCTTCAAGAAATCCAACTCCTAGAGGCTCAAGCTTTAACCATACTGATTTTTACTCAATGGTGAATGGAAAAAATGCAAATATGAGTCCGAGGAATTCAAATTTTGGGAACTATGGTCATGATGAGGAGAGTGGTGTTGCTGGATTTGGGAGAGGAAATGGGGTTTATGGACAGGGAAATGCAGGGTACCCTGCTCCTACTAATGCTGGAATCTTTTCTCCAGCCACTGGACCAGTGACAAAGAAGAAAGCTAATGGTGGTACAGAAGGTGGAAAAGATCTTCACATGTTTGTTTGGAGTTCAAGTGCTTCACCAGTATCTGAAGGAGGGATTCATGTCTTTAGGGGAGGAGGTGACTATGGTAATGAGCTTGGTGTTGGAGCCCACCCAAAAGGTATAACTACATTCTTGGACTATGAAAAATATACAATGTTGTACTAATTGTTTTTCCATATTTTAATTGATTTTGGTTGTCTTATTATGGATTAATACTCAGTTTTGTGTTTCTTGTTCTTGTTACTTGTTTGTTGCAATGCAGCGTAATCTACCTTAATTGGGGGGACATGACCCAACTCAGAGGAAAAGAGGGTGTTCCACGACTTGGCTCAACTAGATAGATTTTTAGATTTGTGTTTGATTAATCTGTGGAGGGTTGAAGGGTTGGAGTAATTTGGCCTTATTGAATTGTTTTCGTTCAATAGTTTCTTGTTTTAGGCATAAGTTTGGAGCCTTGCATATCCAGTCCCTGAAATTATGGCCATATTTTTTTGTCTTTTTCTTGAGACAAACATGCTTGCATTACTTTTGTCTTCTCATGTTGCACAGGAAATTGATTGAGTATCTATTGTAACACCTTATTTCCTTCATCATGTCTGGTAATTTTTAGTACACCATGCATAAATCCAAATTAGCTAGGCCGACTGTATGGATAGTTTGTATTCATGCGTGTTTCATTTTAATAGTAAAAAGCTTACCTAGATATTCCCTTATTATTGAATGTTTTTCCTCACATTAGATTATGATGAATTTGGCCGAGAAGAGTTCACATTTGGAAACAAACAGAACCTGAATGGAAATGACCGGGAAGGGCCAGTTGTGCGCTCGAGCTCCACAACCGAGCTCCGTCCTAAGATTGCTCAAGAAGAGACCAAGGCAACTGCCATGCCACCAGCTAGTGTCATGACCAGGCTCATTTTGATTATGGTGTGGCGAAAACTAATCAGGAACCCAAATACTTACTCCAGTCTCATTGGCCTAACTTGGTCCTTGGTCTCTTTCAAGTATGTTTACCCAAAATTTACTTTAGTTTATATGCGTGGTCTATAATTAGACTTGTGACTAATGCCAAATCTTTTAGGTGGAATGTTCAAATGCCAGCGATTATAGCCAAATCAATATCGATTCTTTCTGATGCTGGTCTCGGAATGGCAATGTTTAGTCTTGGTATGTCTGATATAACAATTAGATAATCTTCACACGAAATCCCCTTACTGCTAATGGGAAAATCATAGTGTTTACAACTGATTTTCATCATGGAACAACAGGTTTGTTCATGGCATTGTCGCCTAGAATCATTGCATGTGGGAAAACAATTGCTATCTTCTCAATGGGTGTGAGATTCCTTACTGGTCCTGCAGTTATGGCTGCTGCCTCCATTGCAGTCGGACTTCGAGGTGTCCTTTTGCATATTGCCATCGTTCAGGTAAAGGATTACTTCATAACGATACGTAAACCCGCTTTTTTTGCCACTCATATAACTGAAAAAGTTGCTTTGAACTCATTTTTCAGGCAGCTCTACCTCAGGGAATTGTTCCATTCGTTTTTGCCAAGGAATACGGCGTCCATCCTGATATATTGAGCACAGGGTGAGGCCTCAAAACAGACAACATGTTTTTATCATGAAATGGGGAAAAAAAAAAACCCTATAAGGTTCTTGTTGAATGTAACTCAAGAATCTTACCTATCACCTGTAAAATGTTGTATGTTATTTTGCACTTCTAATATATACTAAATCATGGTTTTTAATAATTATTGCAGGGTCATATTTGGTATGTTAGTTGCTCTTCCTATAACTTTGGTCTACTACATTTTGCTGGGGCTTTAAAGCTGATGATGAAGAACCAGAACCAAGCGTGTGAGAGAAAAAACTAAAAGACCTGTGGCATTGGTCGTTTTGATAATAACAGAATATGAAATTCCCGAAAAAAGAGACTCAAAAATAAGAAAACCAAAGTGGAATTGTGAATGGTCAATTGTTGGGAACAACCAATAGAGGAGTTTTAGTGGAAAATTCTTTTGTTGTCTCTTTGTCCTCTCTTTACCTTTTTGAACTTTTGTGCTATCCTAGGCCTACATGTCTTTTGCTTCTTTTCAATGAAGAAAGTAATGTTTATTTTTTTCTATATATATGTAGATGTTTATTGTCTTTTAGGAGTACCTTTTCTTTTAAAGCTTTCAAAAAGCTACTACTACTTAGTACTTACTAACCTTAATTAAACACAATTTATGTGTAAAAATGGGCTACTTTTTTCTTTCTCATGGTTAATGTGTTCTTATAAAATTGAAAAGAAAAAAATAGTATGCACACTTTGTAAGTGTTTGGTGTGCTCATTTGGTTGCTTTATATGTTAGTTTGGTGTGAAAAAGAACCAAGTAGATGTAAAAGCAAATCTCTAGTATTTTATTCACAGTAGAAGATTTTTAGAGTTAGTTGGATCAATGAAATAATAGTAATCAATACTACAAGATTAAAGAATGTTCTATAAGACTTGAACCAAGTCTTAGGTAAAAAAGCAACTCTATAGAACGACGAAAAATGGAGATCTCTTGATAAAGAGCGTTTTATCCTTTTAGTAGATGAATCGAGTTAATTTGATAGAATGAAATAATAACGATCAAGATAGAGCCTTTTGATATTTTATCCTTTGAGTTGATTAGTCGAGTTAGTTGGATGAATGAAATAAATAGGGCAAATGAACAAAATATAGAACCTTTTTTGATGATTTACCCTGTTGAGTAGACTAATCGAGTTAGTTAAATCAATAAATTTCGAATAAATGAAATAACAGGGCAAATGAACAAAGATAGGATAAAGTAGACTAGTTGAGTTAGTCAGATCAATAAATTTCGAATACTGAATCTTTATAGAAAAACTTTGCATGGTTATAATATTTTCATAACTATTTATCTTCACTTTGAATACTGTTCCAGTACTAGTGAATCTAGAGTCAAAAGATTTTCTCAGAAAAAAAAATAAATTTTGGAGGCTCTTTGTTTTGAATTTACTAGTACTATTATTTGTACATAACTTGAAGAAACAGAAAGAAATCTCATGTGCTTTAATTCTCTTTTGGTTGTTGAGTTGAGGAGAGAGAGGAGAAGAGGTAGAGAGGGTAAGGTTGGGGCTGTTCGGGAGGAAGGGCGGGGGAAGGAGGAGAAGTGGGGAAAGGGGGGAGGGGAATGGAGGGGAGCGGACGAGCGGAAAGGGTGAAAGAAAAGTGGAGGAAGGGGGGGAGGGAGGTGTGGGGCGGGCGGCCAATGAGGAGGAGAGGGAGGGGGGGCGTGGGGGGGGGAACTAATGGTGGCTGCAGGATGGGAAATGGACGAGTAGGGGTTGGGCGTAGGTAGACCAGAGAAGGGTTGAAGAGAGGAGATTAAAATAAGAAACGGGAAATGTGGGGAAGGACAACTCGAGGGAGAGGTGAAGATGTTGAGATAATGAAGCGAGGCAAGGGGATGATAAAGAGGGGCAGAGGAAGAGGTGTGGGAGGGAAATGAGAAAGAGGGGAGGTGGGGAAAGACCACACCCGTGAGGGAGGTGGAAAGAGAGGGCGGAGCGCGTTGAGGGGGTGAGGCGGGAACGGGGGAGATGGAGTAAATGATGAGGAGGGAAGATAGGGGGGGGGAGGTAGGGGGTGGAGGGAAAGGCAGGAGGAGCGGAAGGAAGTTGGTAGGACGAACGGAGAGGGGAGGGTGCGCAGGAGACGGGGGAAGGCGGGAAGGAACAACTGGAAACACATTTAGAGGTTGTGTTTGGGGTGGGAAAGACGAACGAGAGGAGGGGTGAAGGGTGATGGGGGGAGGGAGCTGGGGTAGGGGAGAGAGGAGGTGGGGAGGAAAGGGAAGCCATGGGGGGACTAGGAAGGGCAGGACGGGTGCAAGTAAAAGGAGGGGGGGGGGGGGGGAATGAGGGGGGGGAGAGGGGGGGAACAAAGAGGGGAGGGGGCGAGGGAGAGGGGGTAGGGGAGGCAAGGAGGGAAAAGGAGGAAAGGAGAGGGAAGGGGGGCTAGCAGGGGGTGGCTTGTAGAGCGGCTTTGGAAGAGGAGGGGGGGATGGACGCGGGGGACTTTCTTTCCCTCTCAAATAAATTTCGAATACTGAATCTTTTAATAGAAAAACTTGCATGGTTATAATATTTTCATAACTATTTATCTTCACTTTGAATACTGTTCCAGTACTAGTGAATCTAGAGTCAAAAGATTTTCTCAGAAAAAAAATTAAATTTTGGAGGCTCTTTGTTTTGAATTTACTAGTACTATTATTTGTACATAACTTGAAGAAACAGAAAGAAATCTCATGTGCATTTAATTCTCTTTTGGTTGTTTATATCTGCCCTCTTATTTTTTTTCCATAAGTTTGCAGAGCAAGTGAACAACTTCTATTACTTTTTGACAGTACAAATAATTATTTTTTGTAGCACTAATTGCTTGTAATAAAGTTTAACAACTCTGCCCCCTACAACTTGCACCTAGGGTTTAACAGTAATTCTTAGTAGTAACAACATTTTACATTATTTGTGATATTGTTCGTTTTGAATTCAAATTCATGTCACTAATGAGTAAAGAATAAGACCATTTGGATTAAAATAACATTCACAATAATGTTATAATATAGGGTAGAATCGAACATGAAAGACATTAATTGATAACGTTAAAAGAATGGATGCTTAATTCTGATACTATAAACGTTTATTAGTTAAAATCAATTGAACATCGTAATCGCTTGAGTGAATAGGTGAACATCGTAAAGAGGATAGAGTACACACAAATATTACTATTACCATATTGAAATAAAAACACTCTGAAAAAATCCTCGATAATTTATTTATGACATATAATAAATAAAACTATAGAAGACAAAATCTCAATCCTCATTTCATTTATCAAAAGGCACCCCACGTATTTTCATGTAAGCCTTATCATAATCCCGGCATAAACTACATGCAATACTTATTATTTGAAAAAAGTGACATCATATTAAACAACTCTATATATATATAAATATATACATATATGATATGATATTTACAAAAATATTAATGTGAGTTGAATTATTATCAATGGTCGTAAATTCTCTATCTCAATTTCACGAGATCTTTAATTTGAGTTTACGTGAATAAAAACATATTATATTGAAAATAATTTTAAAAATAGACACTGCAATCCATGAACATGAATGGATCTAGGGTGTGCTCAATCTTTTATTAAGCAATAATTTAGATTTAGTTGGATTTCATTGCGAATACAATCAAACAAATAAGAACATTTTTAGTGCTAATAGTTGCTAATTACAAATTGAAATCCTTCTTTTTGGCAATAATTATAATGGATCTAAAGTACTACACTGAAATTAATTTACTCGATATGATAATGTTTAGTGAACAAAATGATTATTCCAGCTTGTTTAGATAAAATAAAATTATAATTAAACTATTCATATCACATGCGCCACTTAGTCATTTCTGCACCTTTTGAAGCTTTTTTCCTTCTTTTTAATTACTATTATTATCAATATTAAAGATTTAATTAACTAATAAAGCTTTTATTTGTGACAAAATTCTATTAAGATGTTTAAATTTTGTCTGCCACTAAGACTAAGTCTTATTAACGTGTAACTTTTCTTTGAAAACGATAAGCTCAACTAGAAAACATAGTCCACTAGATATATGATCGATCGCGTACGCATAATTTTTCGCGAATTATATTTCCTGTGATATATCTAATATATTTACTTTTGTATTTTTAATTATTCATATATAGATATAGTAAATTTTTCTAACGAATTAGTGTCACGTGACATGTCATGGATCATTTTTATTCTTTTGGGTGAGGTGGTGAGGGGTTGGGCTATGAGATGAAGGCCCAAGTTTAAAGGCCCAAATTGAAGCCTGTTGTTAAAGACTTATTTATGGACATTTTGTAGTATAGCCAAATAGTGTAAGTTAGAAAAGTACACAAATAGCCAATTTAAGGATTAGAGTTTTAAGTCATAGTCAAATATATTAATTTTTGTATGTTTAACTTATTTAAAATCAACTTTAGACTTAGGTCAATACAAAGATTTTTCCCTTGTGGTAAACTTTAACATGTGAGATTGCAAGATTTAGCTACAATTATTACTTAATTATCAGGAAATTTTACATGCAATTGTCTATTATATAAAATATATCTCCTCACACCATCGATACATAGAAATCAACTCATTTTTTTTTACAATTTAATTTAAATCTAATTATCTTTCTTAAAAAAAAAAAAGCGAACAATTCTTTGGTTAATCATGTAAGGAGTCAAAAAATTGAATTATTTTCTTAAATTTTGATGAGAGGAAATTGCTCGAATAATAAATATTTTTATTTTTAATTCAAACATTACGAGTTCGAGTCATCAAAAGAGCAAAAGGGATGAGATGAGAGGAAGGAGTCTTTTATCTCTTTGTTGGTCAAACTAAAGAAAATAAAGAAAGTAATCTTTTTAAATAAAATAAAAAACCGCGTGGCTTTCATATCATCATTTCATGTGACCACAACTCAACCTAAAAGAACAAACAACCAAAAAGATGTTTTTTTTTTTTCAATCTCAAATTATGTGCATTATATTTTTAATCTAATTTTTTTAAAAAAATGTTACTGACTTATATATTTAATACACTTCTTAATTTCAATATTTCATATGACTATTTAAAAAATTACGAGTTTAAAAACATTTTGATACATAATATTGATAGAATAGTGATCACAAGTTTTTTCTACTCCAATCACAACAAAACCAAATACCTGTCAGTTAAGTGTCATTAGATTCAATGTCGTTAAAGTCTTTAGTTTTGTACTAATTGCTGGTAAAAATATATAGTTAGCGATAATTGCTAATTAATTGTTGTTAAAACTCATTTTTAATGTAGTTTAATTTATGTACAAACATTTGTAATTATATCCGAAAATAATAAATAATTTATCTAAAAAATAAATATATTAATAATTCATAAATTTAAAATTCGAGCCCCGGACTATAAAGGAAGAAAAGTCTTATGAAAACCCTAGAACACATGATCATATTTCCTATCCAATCATTTCCACTATACTCTAAAATTCCCACCCCCAAAAAGCTCTCTCTCTCTTTAGAAGACAAAACACAAACCCCTCAACATGCAACAACAACAACAAGACTTTCAAGAAAATTTGGAATCTTGCAATTATTTCTCCAAAAATACATCATCATCAAGTGATAATAATATGATGGGAGAATATTATGGTTTTGATATTGAAGCTATTAAAAACTTTTGTAGCTCTTCCCCATTTTACCCTCAACATAATCATGTGGAATTTCAAGAAACTATAGAGAGTAATAATAATAGTCCAGAAAGTAGAGCTAAGCATCATAAAGAAGCTGAAAGAAGAAGAAGAGAAAGGATTAATTCTCATCTTCATAGCCTCAGAACCCTACTATCTTGCAATTCTAAGGTAAATTTTATTTGTTGATTTTATCCGAAGAGAAATTAGTTATGAAATTTATCGTTAAATAATTAACCTCTATGTAACAAGATTATTTGATAATTATTTCATGCTAATAGATTAGATATCAAATAGAATTAATTAACAAGTAGATTTTTTTCAACTTATTAGTTGGCCACATAATTATTAAGTTGTGTCCATGGCTAATTTCTATTTTTCAATGTGTATTTCCTTAATTTGATGGAAGATTTAAAAAAAAAAAAAAACTCCTTGTTTTAGCTTCATTTTATGTATAGTTTTTTTATGGTAAATAAATTAACTTGTTAGTATAATCTTTCATTTGAATAATTTGGTTTTGTTACATTTCAAGTATTATCTAACCTTTTAAGTTTATTCCTTTACAATATTTTCCATCGGTTCTAATCATTTGATTTCATTTCGAATAAAGTCAACATTTCAAGAATTGTGGTAATTATGAAGAAGGATAAAATCATGATTATATATGTTTTCTTATTCTTCTATTTATTTTTTAAAAAAATTATATTCCAGATTATTAGTTACCACTTAAAAAAGAATATTCAAACTTGCTTCTAGGTCTAAAGTACATAAATTAGACATATTGGGAAAGTAGTTTCACTTTTTCCACCAAAAAACAATAATATGACTTTTTTTTTTGTTCTTACTTTCTTTCTCTTTGAATGCCTTCTTTTTTTTGTTTTGCCTTGTTAGTATAATGATATACCCATTCTGTTATTAATTACTTGTCTACTTTTAAATTGGTACATATATTAAAAAAATAATTATTAATATAGCGAGTTTATCATTTGCCTCTATTAATTATGAAATGTATGAATTAAAAAAAACTTGAGTTTTTCAAGAAGTGCTGCATTTTTTCAAAATAATTAATTTAGGGTATAACAGGTAGAAAAAAGTTGTTCTTTTTTAATTTGTCAAAATGGATAAATAGTCCTTCGGGATGACTCAGTTGATTTGGAGGATGGTTATTCACACGGATGACCCGAGATCGATCCCCCTTCAATAGCCTGTCACATAGGCTTGCCTACTGTGGTTTACGGCTGTACACAGTGGGGGATTTACCCAGCGTGTACAACTTAATTTGTTCCCTTTCCAAAATTTTATTTGCAATACTAATACCTTTTACATGGATGCATAGAACTTAAACTCTCTTTTTTTCCTCGTTTTACAGTTGGATAAAGCTTCATTACTAGCCAAAGTTGTTCAACGTGTAAGGGAACTCAAAGAACAAACTTCACAAATTATGCAAAGTGAAACAAACTTATTATTCCCTTCAGAAACTGATGAAATCACTGTGTTATCATCAAATGATTGTTTAGCTGATGGAAGATTACTCATTAAGGCCTCTCTTTGTTGTGAGGATCGATTCGATCTCATCCCTGACCTAATTGAAACCCTAAAATCACTTGGATTGAGTCCTATAAGAGCTGAAATGGTCACATTAGGAGGGAGAATTCATAATGTGATCGTATTAGCTGTTGATCATAACAAGGAGAGTAATAATAACAATACTGATCATGATGAATCGTCATTATTGTTCTTGAGAGATGCTTTAAGGTCTATAGTTCAACGTTCGAGTTATGGTACAGGTGAACGAGGTAAAAGACGAAGAGTATTAGGTCAAGGAACAAGGAATTACTAGGGTATATATATATATATGTATAACTTCTCCATGCATGCTTTGTAGGTCACAAGTTCGATCTGTGAAATCAGTTCTGAGATATCAAAAGACCATGAAGTAACTGTAAAGTTATTAAAATCAGTCATTGATAGTACTTTTGTGTGAACGTGACATGTTTTGTGTTTGCTTGTAATAGTTATGACTAGTTAGGGTTTTGTTCAATGATAAATAATGTAAGTAATTGTTTCACTTAATATATGATTGATGATATGCAAGGAGATAATTAAATCTTGCCATTTGTTATATATATGTTTCATTATTGAAAGTTTGTTATGTAACTCAAATCATGTGAGAGTTTATATAATTCATTTATTTCAATGATTATAATTTGAGCCCATGATTACTCAAAAATTAAAGAATATACAATAATGGTGTGGTAATCGTTTACACTAACGATATATACAAAACTTCGGGTAATACTAAATGATCAAAAAAATTGGCCAGAATTTGAAAAGAATAATAAAAAAATCGACAATATTTTTTTTCAATTTTAAAATTAACTAATCTTTTTTCCATTTTTTATTTAAAAGATATTAAAGTTAAAATGGTAAAATATTCAAAAACATAAAATAATACTTCCTCTGTCTCTATTTAGTTGTCCACTTTAGAAATAACGCATATATTAAGATAGCAATAATTAGCATATTGAAGTTATTATTTTATCCTTATTAACTAGGGTTTCAAAACTGATAAATTAAAATTTGGAAATTATCAAGAAGTTTAAATGAGGGTATAATAGGGAAAAAAATTGTTCTTTCTTGATTTGTCAAGACAAGTAAATAGGGATAACTAAAAAAGAAAATATGTACAAATAAATAGGAACAAAGAGAATATAAGTAAAATGTTATTATGGCCAAATTCTGTTCCTAAAACTTAAACTCTTTAATTTATCAAAACTCCATCAATTGCGAAGGCTTTTTATCCCAATAATCAACTCGATATCTTAAAGCGTTTTGATCTATTATTATACGTATTAAACGTGTAAGAATCATTTCATTTAAAAATTTAAATTTTAAAAATTATCCTAATTATGCATTCATTATATATTACGGATAAATTTTCTGGCCATTTAGCATTATCCTTTTATTAAAAATTTTCAAGTAGGGCAAATGTTAAAGAATCTAGGTAGACAGCATGCGATTTTAGTTCCCACACAACAGCTCACGAGAACAAACATTCTTTTGGGAATCAATGTTAGTTTCTTAAACAGTGAAACACATTTTTGTTGGCAAAATACTATACAACAATTAATAATCACGGTTATTTCACCAAAAATAAAATAACGATAAATAATTTAAAATTAAAAGAGTAAACAGTAAAATTTTAAAGGAAAAATTATATATAATGATAAATTAATAAATCAAAGTAAATATTATAATTATACTTTAATTTAATTGTAACTTGTATCAAACTGTTTATCAGTCACTTCTCTCCCTCAAATTTTCGCTCGCCACTCTCCTTCTCTGCTCCATCTCACTTTTATACAAACACAAGTGTATAAAATTTGTTTCTGTTTTTATAAAACGAGAAAAAACTGTATATATATACATACATTTTTGTTTCCCTCTCTCCCTCTCCCAGATCTCGCTTGCATCTATCGCTTATACAGACATAAACGAAATGTATAAAAAAAAATTATGTTTGTATAAAATGAGAGAAATTTGTATATACACTTGCAAATGTATATATCTTCGTCCTATCCACTTATAGTTATACAATACAAATATTTCCCTGCTCCATTTTCTTTTAATATTTCTCTCTTTTTCGTTTTATACATACACAAATTATACAATTGATTTGTATACAATTGTTTTCTTTTATATATGTATAGCGAATTATACAATTGATTTCTTTGTATATGTATAACAAATTATACAATTAGTTTCTTTGTATATATAAAGCAAGTTATATAATTATATAAATTTTATTATAACATACAAATAAAAATTTTGTATTTACTATACGTGAAAGTTACTCAATTTTAAATCGCTCTAAAAAGAAAACATTATGGATTATTGAAAACAGTATAGTTTTGTTTGTAGCCGCGCATAGTGTGGTGCCGGCTGAGGCGTGCTGTTTGTCGGCCCACTTTTACTGTGAAATGACAATTATTACTTTACGTTGTTCTGAATGAATGTCTCCTAATTCTCCATTCTTTGTCTGACATATTCTCAATGCGTGCTCTTCTACATCATCTACTCTTTCATAGTCCTTCTTATATTTAAAATATTTTTAAATCGTTCGAAATAGTTTATAGTTAAATTATATTTTGGTTTAAAATTATTTTTTTATTAACGAAATATATTACGTGAATGTCACATTGCACGTCAATAGGGTTTTACTGTCACATAGACTAAAAGATAAAGAGTCAAAAATATTCATAAACTTTTTGAAATAGCTTATATTTATAAACTATATTTCGGTTTAAAACTGCCCTTTTCATCAAACTATTAGGTCAAAAACGGAAGTTATTAAATGCCACGTGGATGTCATAATAGGGTTCCACTGCCATATAGACTAAATTCCAAAATGTTAATTGCTTTTTTCTTCCCCTCATTTCATTATTTTTCTGAAAAGATTTCACCCCTTCTCCTTAATTTTCGTCGTTGGTTTCAAAGTAAATATTTATGGTTATAAACATAATAAAATAAGAAATTGTTATGGTATCTGATACCCTTATTAAATTTTGATGATTTAGTAAGCGTGTGAATTAGGAAAAGTGTTTTAATTGTATTCTTTATTTTAATCTATTTATCTAATTTTAACTTGATAAAAAAATTTTAGAAACGTCTAATTTTTGGGTTAAAAAATAATAATCTAGTGATATCAACGAGAGTAATTTCAATCCGCTCTATCCCATTACCTCTAACTTCAAAAACATCTCAAGACAACATGATTTTCACTAATTTAAAAGGGGAAAGGGGAAAAGAAAAGCTTACAAGCAAATAGCAATGTCAAAATTCAAAAGAGTTTATGTTGTTGCACTCTAAAAAGGCCCAAACTTCTTTACAACTAATGGCTCCACATTGATGAAATTGGACCTATAAAATCTTACTCAAGTGGATCTTCCTACACCCACCCATTGGTGACAAATTCTAATTTTGATGCTTTGTTATTTTTGATTTAAGTATATTTAACTTTAATCGATAGATGTAGAGTACTTTTTAACCCTAGAATTGTGAATTAGTAAAAAATTGACGAATTATTAAATGTTAAGCCATTATATTATCGACTATGTGTCATTTTAAATTTGCATTGTTACACATTATTTGAGAACGATATCAAAAATAATCTCTCATCTTTAAGTTAAGGCTCAAAGTGACTCTTGAGTTTTCACATGGAGTACTATAACTTCTGTTTTGCAAATGGTGCACTTTTGGTCCTATCATAAAAATTTTGCTTATTTTTTTTAAACATCTAATTTTGTCCAAAATTTTATATAAGGAAGTCCAATCAACCGTTTTATATATTTAATAAGAAATATAAATATCTGATAGAAAAACAACCTTGTTCTGTTCACTAGAAATATTACTGCATTAAACTAAGAAACATCTTAACATATGACTATGCAGAAGAAAAAAATTATACTATTGCGGTGAAATTAATCGTGAAGAAAACTCGTGACTTTAACCTGCATAACTATTTCTACTAAACAAACAAAGTTTTTTCTTTTTCACATTCTTTGATATGAGTGTTATTTCTACTAAATATCTAAATGACGATTAAATCCAATGGCAAAAAAAAAGTAAAATAGTTTAAAGGAGGACCAAAAGTGCGACGCATGCTTGGCAAAACCCTGAGAGATTATTAGTGCTCCACATGTGAAAACTTCAAGGATCACTTTGACTTAACCCAAAAGATTGACTAATTTTGATCCTTTCCTCGAAAAAACATGTATCAAATATAACATTACAAGGATTAAAAACAAAATTCATTGAGGAAAACTTGTGTGTGTAAAGAAGCCCAATAGAAGCCCATTGGGTTGAAGTTAGCCGTACACTGAAACAGACAAGCCCAACAAAAAATAGAAAAATACAATTATAGTCATTTTTTTGGGGAAAATTGTATATAATAGCAAACTAATAACCTAAAATAAATTGATGCTAGGGTTTGATCTAATTGTGCCGCCATCGCAACGTTAGCTAAAATTTTCCAGCATCTCTCTCCCTAGAAATCTCGCCTCGCCACTCTCCATTCGTCCGCTCCGCACTCTCTCCGTCTTTATACACAGAAGTGTATAATTTTTGTTCTCTTTTTTCGATAAAGCGAGAGAAAATTGTATATGACAACATGCACAAATATATATCTCTTGTTATACACACTAATTATATACATTTACAAAGCAAACAGTTTACTTCAAATATTGTAGAGAAACAGGTCAACGAAATATCCAATTGCAAGTGAAATACAATTTTCTCTAGCTTTTATAATAACAACAGCAGTGTATATGTTGTGTTTCTGTTTTTTGTATAAATCGAGAGAAAACTATATCTTCTTGCTATACACAGTAATATTGCAAAAGCGAAATATGGCAGTGAATTATACAATTTGTGCATTATACAAATGCGTGAAAATTCGGCAATAGCGCATTATACAATTGGCAGCGAAATAGGCCAGCGAGTTATACAAATTTAGAGGCCACAGCGAATATACAGTTGTATATGTATAGCGAATTATACAGTTTTTTATATTTTGCCTATGTGCGCAATTATGCAAAGTTTGCTATAGCATACAAATATGAATTTTATGTATTCCATTGATTCTTTTCTTTAGATTCCATGTGCTTGACATTGTCTTCACCAAATGAACCAAAAAAATGATGTATTAGTATTACCATAGTTGTAGTTGTTGGGGGGTAAGTAGTCCCATTACATGATATGAAGTCTATTTGTTGATTTTGGTTAGCTCATGTTACTCATCAATTTTATCACAAGAATTATGTGATAAGGGGTAGTTTATGTAATTGGATAAAATATGTCATTTTAGAGATTTGGCTTGTCATTGATTGGTCTTTAGTTTAATTGAGGATTGATATATTATTTGAACACATGAAATCATCTTGTTAGCTTTGATTTTGTTTGAAATATCATGTCATAATCTTGGACCTTCAAATGAATTGAACCTTAGCTTGAATTAATAAAACAAGCATATTTAATTTGTAAAATCTAAATTAATTGCTTAAATCCCAGATAAAATGTAAGCTTTAATCCAAATTTAGTATGGATTAGACATATAACATATGTCATGTGAGTATATATGCTTATATATGACTAATATGAGGTGTGATGAATAATTAGGATTCATCTATTCTGCATTACATGTTTCAAGAAAAAAAAATATATTCAGGAATGAACATACAAATAAAAAAATGAACGAAATGTATTTACATGTAACTATGTATGCAAAACTAAAATTAAGAAGGATTATCTAGTTATCTAATTAACACATATAGTGATTTGTGAAGTTAAATATTCTAAGGGGGTTTTCTTTTTTCTTTTCTCTAATCATTTTAGTGTTTGGTCAAGGTTTTGGAATCATTTAGGTGCATAAGATGCTTCCTTTCACCAAGTTAAAGGTACTTTTTAACAATAATGAGATGTATATAATAATTATTATATATAAAAAAAATTAAAGATAAAATATATTTTATAGTGGTAATTAATAAGTGAAGAACAAAGGTGTATTTTTTAGGTTCTGACACATAGAATCTCTAATCCACAAGATAGTCAAATTGTAAGAACCAATGATAAGAGAAACACCCCATTCTTCCACATTTGTCTCTGTTATATTCCTCATTTCAATAATTAAACAAATCATAAAATAATGACAGTTTTCGTATTCGATATTCGATATTGATATTATTAATGAATTTAATTATTTCAGATTTTTATTAGAGATTGAAGTATTTATCGTTAATTGAAAATTTGATTTTATTAAGGAGAAAAAATATATTATCTTATACGGTGATTCTACTTTTTAAAATTGATTAATATTGAGCTTCAACGTTTGAAATTCTTCAAAAAAAAAATATAGTACATTTCCATGTACTTTCAAACCATTTATGTAATTTATCAAGTACTCGTATATTATTTTTTGTCAAATAATAGTGAAGAGTTATATTATTATTATTATTGCTAATAAAATAGAATTAATAGAGACATGCATTAAACTGTTATTCCCATTGGGTGTCATGTGGACCCCTTTAAGAGATTATTTTCAATTTTTTCAATAATGAAAGCCTCAAAATGGGTAGACCCCACACACTTCTTTGGTCAAGGCCTTTTATTTTTATTTATTTTGGTCAAGAATATCAACAATAATGAAAAATGACCCCATAGGTGCGGGTCACCTAAACATTTTATAATTTATAGATTCATATTATCATAATATATAATATAATATATATAATATACTCATCAATATAATGCAAAATGAACAATGTAATGATTTATTTTTTTGTGTTCTTAATATTAGGGGTTAAAGTGGCGGTGTGTAGTGCACTTCATCTTTTTTATACCTGAAAAACTTTTTGGTATATGTCAAATTTCATTATAGATCAAATAATTTTATTTATTAAAAATTAGATAATACAAAATTTAGTATTTGATTAAAAATTAAGATTATTATCCATATAAAAATTAATTTATTTTTAATATCTCACTACCAGGCATCGCTCCTCCACGTATCCCTCCCCCACAATTTCCTCAAGCTGATCCTAAGTAATTGTTTGTTGTTTCATTAGGATTCCGGAGGAACTACTTCCGTTAGATTGGTGAATTGGTGCTATTCTTGCCTGATAGCCCCCACGCAACCCCATCATTTTTTTAAAAAAAATCATTTATTAAAATATTTTAAAAATTTCATATTGCATCTCTGCATCCTCGCCCTCCTCAATAGATTGATATTATTTTATTTAAAAAAATCTAAAACCATCCTCCATTTAATTTTCCATTTCAAAATTTTTCTTTTTCTCTTTTACGTTTTTCTTATTTGGGTTAAATTTATCAAGTACAATATATTTTTAGCAAAAAATCACCATGTACCGAATATCACATAAACAACTAAAAAATATAAAAAGTCTTGTTGGCGGCAAAGTAAAAAATATTTTCCGACATGTATAATCTTAAACACTGAGAAAAAACTAAAGCGAGGTTAAGTAGATGAGTAGAATTAGATTTAAGAAAAATAACCTCCTATCTAAATTAGTAATTTGATCAAGGGGGGCGGCAGAGAAGTCCCACATGACCTATATTTTATAAACGAGACCTTGGGGGGGGGGGGTGGAGGTACGGGGAGACAAATAAAAAATTTAAACATGCGTGGTGTACGAAAAAATATTTTATATGTACTTTTCTCCATTCAAGAACATAAGTATTTTTTCTACTAATTTTTTTAAATTTTTCATTTTAAACCAATACTCCTATTTTATTTAGTGTTTGTCAAAGAGAAATTGTGTCCATGTGGAAGTGTGATTGTGGGAAATTCCTTTAAAAATAAAAGAGAGAGAATATTATTACCCTACCCAATGAATGAGGTGATATAAAGAGGTGTGTTTTCCAAACGGTAAAAAAAGTGATAGTTTAGTATGAAGACACAAAAAAAAAATATAATTTAAAATTGTGTTTTTTTTGACACTTTTCTCTTATTATTTTTAATTTCCAAACACTAACGTTCAATCACCACCAAAAGCGTGGTGTAAAATCAAAAAAGTCATTAATTTTATTTCAATGTAAGTACAAAATATATGAAAATTCATTTCTATTAGGATATAAATTGACCTAAATAATGAAAATCGTGTTTATTTTCAAAAAAAAAATTGTTTGAAATAATTTTTTCTTTCAACATGAAGAATAGTTAAAGAATATGATGGTCTCCATATTCAATTTTTACGGTGGATTTGGATATTAATTTCTAAAAAAAAAATTCAAAGAGAGTTTAGGACTAAGTTAACAAAGTAGTTTTAAAATTTTGAAATCGAAGACAATGTTTTGATTTCGTAATATGATAGTGATAAATTAATAAAACTTTGTATTAGCAAAAAAAAGTTATAATCACTCACATTAGTTTTATTTATTTTCAAAACCTTAATAATATTGACGACTCAGAAAGATTTTGCCCCAAATTAGAAGACTTTTATATATACGATAATTATTAATAGTAAACTATTGCATAGAAAAGCGATAGAAGCAACTTTTCTTAGCATGATTTCTTTGAGCAATATTTATTTTTCTTAAACGACCAATCTTTTAATTATTTTCAAACAATTTAACATCAAGAGTTATTATTTTTTTTTGACCTTTTATTCGTGAGAATATTTGTTATAGGAACTTTATTTATTTATCTAACTTTATTCGATTTTTGTTATAAAAGAAAAAGATATGGTGGAGAGAAGGGAATCAAAGAATAAGAATTTTCTTTTTTTGTTGTTGTCCTTGTACAATCTCCACTATGTAAAAGAAGGGGTAGGGGGTCCAAACAATTCCTAGTTTGCTTTTTCCCTTTTATTTAGGCAATTAACTTTATTTTTTGCAAAAAAAAAAAAAGTGTTTTATGAAAAAATTTATGTTTTTTTTCTTTCTTTTTGTATATACATAGCATAATAAACTCAAGAATCATGATGAATATGAAAAGAAAATAAAAAGTAGCACTGTCTTTTTCTAATGCTTCACTTGCTTCAAGAGAGGGGCTTTATAATCTTATCCATTGATTTATGCAAACCATATAATAGTAGGGTATAATTAATGTTCTCTCGTTATCATATTTGTAGCAGAGTAATAAGTATTTCATCGTTCTTAATTAGAGGTCTTGGAATTCGAGTTATTTTGATAGAAAATACCTTATTTTTCTCCAGATTGAAATTTTCTTATCGTGAATTCAAATTTTTAAATTTCAAAGAGAGTATCAATCATCGGACTAATCACCAACAATGTTCGTGGTGATCAGAGGTTCTCAGATTTGAGCCTATGGTATATAGATAAAATTATTCGCTAGGGAGCGTTTTATTTTAAATATAATTTTGTTTAACATGATTATGAATGTAGACTACTATAATATAAACATCGAAAGAAAAAGATAAAAGCTAATATATATTTTCTCCAATGTTTATTTCCACATTTTAATTTGATCCACCACTAAATCTTATTAATTATTTTCTTGGGTTCATGTTTTGAGTCAAAAACCTATAATTCTCCTTTTAGCATTTTATATTTGGTTTATGAAAAAGAGACAGAGGAAAAAAGGAAGAAAAATTTTAAGGAAATAAAAACTTTTTGCCAATCTTTAAAAATTAGCATGATTGCAAGTGAAATAAAAAGTCAAATATGTTTGTCCCATATTTATTCTTCCATTAATAATTAATAAAAGATGGAACGTGGTATATATGTGAATGATTATATTTATCCTATCCATTTATATTATTATATGTTTTTTAAAATTCCCCCATAAAATCATAGACTTTATATTTTATGAAATGTAGTGTGCTAAACACCGACCCTCACCCTTTTTATTTTTCCTTCCATTTATAAATTTTATTTTTATTGGAAACTTCATATAAAAAAATAGTGTTATTATATGTTTAAGTTGGAATTATCAATTATGATGTTTAGATGATGTCATATGTATCTCATTGTCAAAAATAATTACGAAATATATGATTTGTCCAAAATCATAAAACGAATTGTCCGCTTATTAACGTAATATATTTGTCTTTGATGCTACATCATCGTTGATGTCAAATACATATATTGTTAGTAAGTTGCTTACTTTCTTCTTCTTATTCTAAATGTAAAATTTATCTTTGAAAACTTAATAATCTAGAAGCCTTGTCGATTGTCAGTCTTTCTTTGTAATTATTCTCGTCAGTCGTAGGACCTCCTCGATCATAGACGTCATAAGATAATACTTATCTTTGAATGTATTGTTTATAAAATTCTTTTTTTTAAAAAGAGGTTGATTCGATTATTTGAAAAAATATAATCAATTGGAATATAAGGAATCAATTCTCTAATGCATATAACTCTTTAAAGAAAACACTTTTTTGGAGCACCATGGATTGCCATAAACGTCAGCTCCTTTAAAGCTTTTATTATGATTTCCATTTTTCCTTTTAGAAAGAAAAAATCTAATATAATGATTTTTTAATAAATCTAATTTTTTAAAATAATTTTTTAATAAATCACTGTCTAGGCAGCGATTTATCTTAATTTTTTTAAAAATTATTTATAAGAAATTTAAAAATAAAATAACAAACTAAAAAGCAATTTTTTAATCATTTGAAGAGATTTAGCTTCTTTTTTTTTTAATTTAATTAAACCTGCCTTCACAATGATTTTTTTTTAAAAATAAAATCAATTAAATCTTTGCCAGTGCAGTTATTTCATAATTTTTTTAAAATTCTTTTTTAGGAATTTTTTTATAAAAAAATTATTAAAATCACTGTACTGGTAACGATTTAATTGAAATTAAAAAAAGTGATTTAAAATAGTAAATCGCTGCGTAATTAAAAAAAATAAAAAAAGGAAAATCACTACCTATGTAGCGATTTACAAATTTTTTTAATTTTTTACAAAAAAATTAAAAAAGATGCTAAATCGCTGCTGTTTATTAAAAAAAATTTGGTACACAAATCGCTGCCTAGGTAGGATTTGCTTCTATTTTTTTAATTTCTAATAAATAATTTTAAAAAATTAGGATAAATTGCTGCCTAGACAGCGATTTATTAAAAAATCATTAAAAAAAATTATATTGTAAATCGCTCTCATGGCAACGACTTCATTTAAATATTTTTATAAAAAAAAATCATTAAATTTTTTAGCATCGCCTGAGGTGGTTGCATAGCGATTTTTTGCTTTGTTTTTTTTTTCCGGCGAGCAAAATCTCTGCTCTCACCAGCCAATTTTCCGTTTTAGGTAAATTTAAAAAAAAATTTTGTATCCCGTTTTAAAAAAAAAATGTTTTATATTCTTCATATTTTATACTTTTAAGCCTCCCGAACCTCGTAAAAATAATATTAAAATTGGATAGATAAAACCTCACTAAATTTAACGAGTTTTATTCTATGTACACCTAAATTTTTCGTTGACATACTATATATATTTTCATTTTTAACCACTAAAGTAGTATTTTTAATTTGATATAAATACTATAGTAGTACTAGTATAAGTATTTAGTAGATATACAGTATATGGCAGTGTGAGTAGAAGTAATCTAGGGAAGTGTACTAAAATCTTTTGGAAGTTGGGACTTACCTATCAATGAGCCAATTTTTATTAGTTGAATAAATGGACATCAAATGAACTTGTGTCATAATATTTGGCTTGTCAATTTTCATATTATTTTATAGGTATCTTTTGTCTTCCTAATATCATATCATAAAAATAAACCAACTAATTAAGGGCTAAGAATATTAGAAGATTATTTATATCTTTAATTAGATATGTTCCTTGGATTTTTAGAAAATTAAAAAAAAATATTAATAAATGTATGTTGAATTTTCTAAAAGCAGCGTTTTTCAGAAAATTCGATATAAATACTATTTTAAAAGTCTTCACGCAACTTAAATTTTTAGTCTATTTTTTCAATAAATAACTAGACTACAAAGTCACACTTTTCTTCTTCTTGTTAATACGTTAATCAATTACTATAGTACGATATTGATAAGTGAAAACTCATCAAACATATATCAATATACGAAATTATTTTAATTAGCAAATTTTTATTATTGTTATTCAACTAACACATGTATCGAGTAATTCTGATTATCAAAAACTTGTAACAAATGAAAAAAGCTTACAAGATATTGCCATAATTTCCCCATGAACTCCATTAATGAGTTGATTAAGGAGGAAATAGTGGAATTGGGGGTGCAATATTTTGATGTTTGTTTCATAATTATTAAACAAGTCTACATTTGTGGTCCTACTTACCTCATCTAGTTTTTTATTTTTTTTAAGGTGGAATTTTTAAAATTTAATATTTCCTCTTCTCCTTCTTCTTGATATGGGCTGTCAATATATATATATATTTTTAACAAAAATATATTATATATATATTATTATATATTAAAATATATAACAGAGGTATAATTATTTATTTTATTACTCATACTAAGTATAATAATATTCTTCTTTGGGGATAATGCCCATATATCCCCTCATCTATGCCCCGAAATCTCAAGAAGACGACACTTATTACTATACTAAAAGGTCGTATACCCACCCTAAACCCAACCTCCCTGATTTATTTTATTAAATAATTTTTACACCCCCAACCCCAAAAAAAACCCCTTTTTAGCCTACGTGTCACTATCTTGGTTGGTCCAACGATTGTTGACTTTTTTTTTCAAACAGTGCCACGTAGGCTAAAAAGTGTAGAAAATTACGTATAAATAAATCAGAGGTATAGGACCTTTGTATAGTATAAATATATTTATGAGATTTCGAGCATAGGTTGAGGGGGTATTTGTGCATTTTTCCTTCTTCTTTTATAGTTGTTTACTTTTTTCAAAAATAATAAGTAATTTGAAACTATTAGAGGTATAATACTATAATTTATGACAAGTACTTCAAATATTGATTCGCATGAATATAATAACGTTAACTTTAAATAATGTTCAAACCCTAATATCCACTCACAAAATATCTTTAGATAATGTTATTATCATTCAGAAAATAATTAATATTTTAATATTACTAAAGACTTTAAAGAGAAAATTGAAAGTCAAAAACCAAAATTAAACCCTAGTGTTTAATAGACTGATAACGGTAGTTTTATAGCCATTAGGGTAGCACCACAATATAATTAAGACCAGCTTGAGTGTCCATTTAATATATCTTATGAAAACTGATGGAAGTTGGATTATTTTGAATGCATCATTTAATTATATATCTAATCAAATTAAGTCACAACCAAATTTCTATGTAACATCGGATATTTTTTTTAAAAATAATTTCTATTAACAAATATATAGTATAGCACAACATGAAAATCGATTTTAAAGAAATTTAATTAGTGTCTAACTAAATTAAGTTTTAAAAGTTTTCATTTCTGGAATTTAGTATCAATTGAACTATACGTAGATAGCACGTAAATATAAAATCAATAGATCACTATTATTACATATGTTGTTCGATTTGCTTGATATCGTGTTATTCTATTGTTCTTTTCTGTTGATTTGAATGTCTACTAGAGACAATTTTTCTACTCCATTAAAAATAAGAATAGTATATACACATATTTTATGTATTCTTTTTAAATCTCACTCGTAAAATTATAGTGATAAAATATTTTCTATTCAAATATGTTACCTTGAATTGAACTAACTGAAGAAGATAATTTAAGTGAAACAAATGCAGCTCCAATTTTTCTTCAATTATTACTGCTGCTAGTAACTAGCTATGTGACCTATGTCTACAAAAATTGTGATAACAGCTTGGACCATTTAGAATATTATAATTTGGACCAAAATTTCTGCAACTTTTTTTCCAAAAAAAATAAAAAAAAATAATGGGAGTACTACATGAATTAAGACAAATATTTATTTTACTTTTAGAAATAAACACCAAATATGTAAAAATTAAAAAAGTCAATTTCTGAGTGACACTTTATGATCGACGCACTCCATTATTTTAGTTTATTTTTATTATAATGATTATTTATTCAGTTTTAACACAATAATAAAACCAACCAAAAAAGGTAATAATTTACTAATTAGTCATAATGAAAGGTTTTATTATGCCATATAAACATGATTGTAGTAAGACAACATGTTGGACAATTAAAAAAAAGAGAAAAACAATTATTTGTAGAATTCATGTAAAACCTAATTTTGAGAAATTTAAAAGGATAAAAATATTATTCAATTGTACACGTGATGGTTAAGAATATCTTTTAAGTAAAATGACTAAAAAAAGGTTGACATATACACAATAATTATAATATAAAATTAATAGCGCCAAAATGATCCAAAAAAAAATAATCAACATATTACATGCATTGACATAATGATAAAAACTTTTTTTCATTGTAAATCAACTCATCATGAGAAATT
Organism: Solanum habrochaites; assembly: GCA_027704765.1. Lineage (NCBI taxonomy): Eukaryota > Viridiplantae > Streptophyta > Magnoliopsida > Solanales > Solanaceae > Solanum > Solanum habrochaites. Next base: position 64,361,269 of record JAKWJA010002498.1, read on the forward strand.
CCATAACTCATGCTACTTTGGTCATCATCACCCACCAACATTTGCTAATTGAAGTTAAAACTCTTACTAATCATACATTGCAAAATAAATAAAATCCTACTCAATATAGCTACTATCTTATATATATATATGATAAATATAATCTCTCCTAATATAATATATATCTCTATTATCTCTATATATATATATACATCAATATATATATATATAAGAATAATAATTAATACTACTATAATATAATATTTCATGTACGTGGCAATAAAACTATCGTTATCATGATGTGAATTATACTACTGCCTTTTGTTAAATAACTAAAATAAGCCACACAAAGAAATTGGTAAGACTATTAATAAGTAATGCATTTTATGGTTTAAAAAAAGTTGAGTATGATTGAAATCTGTGAATTATTTCTTTAAAAATATTCTATATTTCAAACTTTAAATATATAGAGTCGCTTTGAAAAGAACATTGCAATCGCTTGTTGATTCGGAGTGAAGTGATTTTAGGGCTTAAATGTCTTTGAAAGTCTCGATATGATCTTGGGAATTTCACATCGAGTTACTCGAGAATGTTATAGCGTTGTGAAATAAAGACATTTTGATCAATCTAATTGAATAATGACTATAAAGAGAAATCGAAAATCTATATCCAACCAAAGAAAATCTTAAAATGAGACTTTTCAATGCGAACTAAAGTTAATCGATTTGCATGAAAACATAAAGAGAAGCATGGCATGTTCATTCTCTCATGCACAATATCTTTTTGAGGTGGGCAAATAAACATCTAAGTGTGTTGAACAAACAGAAGTGGTTGAGTCATCTGTATTATTTATTTTATGATTAAAACTCTTCATTTAAATTGATAAATATTAAGTAGCTATACCTACTAAAAATAGCCACCTTTCCCTACAAATTGAAATTTCATGAGCCTAACATGATGAGTTCAAACTATCAATTTTGTTAGTTGAGACTTTAGTCTTAAATTTCATTTAATAAAATAAATATGTTAATAGTTTCATATTCACCAAATATAGGAAAAAAATAATTCTAATATTAGCATATAGTTAGTAATCACAATAAAGGCCGTGGAAATGACAACGGCTTTAAAAAGCAAAGTTTTATTTTCCTGTTTCGTGCTCTAGGGTAAGGTTTATTTAGTATGTCCTTGAGGTACAATGCATTATAAAAGTCATAACATGCAATAAAAAAGAAAACTTCATAAAAGAGTAAAACTATGAAACAACAAGGTTAATAGAAGAGGAAAAGAAAGACCGGTATACTGATTTCTTACTATACGCAGTATCTGTGAAAAGATCAAATAAAAATTTATTATACATATTCTTATCTTGTAATCTGCACGTGGAAATTTACATAATTTAAACGTATAACCTTATAATTACATGAATCTTTATTAACAAATTCACAAAATGGTAATTTATGAGCAAATGTTCATGCTACTAATTTTATTTTATTTTTTGTTTTAAGAAGTCAAAATATTATGCAGCTCTATTGTGAAAAGAGAAATAATATAATGTAACAAATACAACAATTTTTCAAAGTTAGATCAAGATCAAAATCAAAAGCCAAATAATGGCAGTCAAACCTCAAAAACTTTACAGACAATATTGGTTAGCATAGTTGTTCACAAATGTTCACATACATAAGAATACACAAATGCTTCTCTCTCCTACTTACTCTCTCTCTCTCTCTAAAGACAGGCTGGAAGGATCCAAACCCCCAAACCCCACTTACATTATTAACAATTAATAATATTTTCACTCAAGGCAAATGATAAAAAGACAAATATAATACACGAACAAACACTTAAATTTGCTTCAACCGATAAATAAGTAATTCAACTTAATTTTAAGTTGGTTCTGTCATAGACACTTGATACTTATAAGTGTTTAGATTGTTATTTGTAAGTTGGATTGTTCAATTGACACAGTAAAAATAAAATTAATCGATTATTGAACATTTCAACTCATTTCACGATGTCTCGTCTTTAAACAGTAGAAATGAATTTAAGTTGCTAGCTAAAACTAGATTTGAGTGTGTGTTTATGTATTAACGAGAAAAAAGACATTAACAATGTTATAATAAAACTAAAAAGGGAAAAACAATATAAAGAAAAAGTTGAGAAATCAGACAAGTAAAGGAGGTTTAGCTTCTTTCCTTTTCCGCCCTTCCACCTTTATTTTCTTCCTGCTATTGCTTAAGCATCTTTTTTTCTCACTTTTTGCTCTTCTTATCATTCTTCTTCACTCTTTGGTAAAAAAATAATAATATATATTTTTTTCCTTGCTTTACTTTGATTCCATACTTCCCCACTACCTCCTATATTTCTTTACATTTCTTCAGCTAAAACCTGTTAGTAAAATCTTTGATTCTTGATAGTTGTTGTTGTTGCCTATCTGGCATTGATCATTTGATCACAAAGTTTAATTCCTTTTTCTTGGGATTTGCTCTTTTTCCTAGAAATTGTCTTGGACCTTAAATACCATAAGCTTAATAGTCTTTTGTTAGTCCTGAATCTCTGGTTCTGCTGTTTTTACAAGTGCTTAAAACAATGCTTCATCTTTCTAGTTTTGCAGTCCTCAGAGTGGTGTAAACTGCTTCACCTACTTCCTTTGTTAGCTGTTTGCGGGTTTTAGCGTCTTGGGCGACAATCCTAGCGATCCAGTCCGGACGGCCTGGGCCTGATTTTGTGCTTTCCGCACTTTCCTAGTGGTAACGTCGGTCTAACCTAGTAGTTTTCTGGGCGTTGCTCGCTCCTCCGCGCCGCTGTCGATTTTGACACTGGTGACTATACGCCCCCTTTGTAATGGTCTAGTTCCCATAATAAAATTTTTCCTTCTGTTAAAAAGTTCTTATCTTTACTGTTGTTCATTTGATTATTCGGGGGGGGGGGGTGAATCTTGTGCGTGTTGTAAAACTTTGTGGTTCTTTGTGATTAGTCTCCACCTTTGGTGCACTTTGTCCTCATGGACCATACCTTGGCAATCTCCGACGCCTCACAAATCCCTTCTTCTGACAAATATCGTGCTCCATAATTCTCCTCCGATGTGGAATAATGGGCGTCAGACGAACAAGGTCTTATCTCCGTGAATTCCCGTGTGGCGGGTCGACCGAGAAGCAGCGCCCCACTGCGGGAACTAATCACACCAACCTCCCCTTTTTACGTCTCGTTCCAGTCCTTTGCCTAGTGCATTCAAGAACTCTCCTGCTAATTCTAGTGTGACTTCAACACCTTTGAGATTTCTCAAACGTGTACCACCATCACCAGCTAAGCATATTAGGGCATTACTTGCTAGAAGGCATGGCTCAATTAAACCTAATGAAGCTACAATTCCAGAAGGGAGTGAATGTGATATTGGTTTGGATAAGATATTTGGGTACTCAAAGAATTTTGATAGTCACTATGATCTTGGAGAAGAAGATGGGAATAGGGGCAATTTTTTGGGGTTAGCCCCAGCAGCTTAAGAAGGAAGAACAGAGGCGGAGCTTGAAAGGCATTAATGTAGGCTTTGTACACAGTTATCCCAAAAGATCAAAGTTTTGCCTTTATAGTGGTCTGTACGGGGGTCCCATTGTTTTGTTTCTTAAATTTAAAGAACCAAAGCTGGAAGGAAGCTCTACATATAGCGGGGACAAGGACAGGGAACTTGTGGGGAAGTGCAATCTAGCGAGTAACAACACACACAGGGGGGATCACCAACAAAGAGAATAGTTTCAGATAATTGATAAAACATATAATGTACTTGATTTACTAAGATTTAATCCTGTTTTTTTCAAACATTACTGAGGAATTTTTTAGGTTCTATATGACCTGTAGAAAAAGGTAAAAGTTTTGTTTTTCGGCAGTAGATGAGTCTGTCTGTGGTTTGGATTCCTGAAACTCTTTTTTTTTGAATTCCTCCTATTTTGCCATTGCCTGGCTGATGTAGTTTCCTTTCTTCTGGTTGAGATGTCCTTTTATTCTATAGTACTCTGAGGTGGGAAGTGTTTGGTGACTTGGAATGAGGTGATGGCTGCAGAAATATAGTGGATGTTCTCATTTCATCAACAAGTTTTGGTTCCAGAAATAGTTGATATGACACTAGGGCTAACTCAATTCCAAAATTTAGCTTATGAACATAGGATTGTCCAAATCCATATGAGCAGACCACCAGTCCATTCTCTAGCTGACGTGGGACTCTAACTGACTCTAAGGATGGCAGGTGGGCTAGATAGATTTGTTGGAAATTTCAGCATCAGGATTATGAGAAAATTGACCTTGGCCAAAGTGAAACTTACTGTGTATTTTATGTGGACAGTCCAAAACATTTGATATTGTATTTTGTGTTGTATAGTTGTGTACCTATCAAACACCGTAACAGGTTTGACTTTACGCTTGATGCTGCCTTCGAAGCACGAGCAACCGTTCATTCTTGTCAACGTACTTTAGCTTTAACTTGATGCATCCTGTTCTTTTCCTAGGCTTCTTTCGCTCCCCCACTCTTCCCATCATGAACAGGTCACCCCCTCACTGCACGTTGCGCGTCGACGATCTACGTTCTTCCTCGATGGTTCCTAGTCTGCTCTCCTTTGCTTTTACTCTCTGTAACTGGTACGGATATCACTTTGTGCGGCAGCTATGGACCTAAACCGGCAATTTGGCCAATTCTGAGGATGGTCGGGGAGAGTCGCTCTAGTGTGTCAAAAACAAAATTGACGCCGGTGGCGCTTTAACACACACGGCTCTTGTGACTCTGGCTTTGGCCTGGAATTCCTCTCATGGGTATGACCCCTTCGATTGCCACGCCGCGACGGAAAATGGCCTGTTCTATAAATGCGCATCGCCGCGATGCTTAGCACGGTCTGCATAACGAATTTGTGCGGTCAATCCCTTACTGCTTTGCCGCTGTTTTCTTGTACACAACGTATGTTTGGTTCTGCCTTCAAGGTGGCTTCAACAGTACTTGGCTGCTATCGTCCCTCTCGTTATGCTACCGCCATTCTGAACATAAAAGAATTATGGTCTTATTTGTTCCTACGCTGACCAAATGTTTTCATGGCTTGTTCCGTATTAATCATAGAGAAAGCTATTATTTATCATTTTTTTTGTCTTTTATTGTTTCTGCATTTGTTGTACTTTATCCTTGGTGAGTAATCTTCTCAGGGTTTATGTAAAGGAGGAGAATTGCTGGACCGGATACTTTTCAAAGGTGGTACTTAAATATTTTTCAGTCTTAGCATGCTTGTTTTTTCCTCCTATGTGAATTTCCCTGACTCCAGTTTTTTCCTTTGAAGGGTGGGAATACTCGTACGACGATGCCAAAGCCTGTCATGGTACAACTTCTAATCGTGGTCTTCTTATTGCATCTTCAAGGGGTTGGTTCATCGCGCCCTATCAGCCTGAGGTAATGGAGGTTATTTTTAATTTACCTATAAACTCAAATATTCATTTGCAATGAACACTCGAACTCTACTTATGTTTAGAACTTTGAAATGACCTAAGGACTAGAGTCAAGTTTTTACTAAGTTTTGCACAAATTTTGTTTGATGGACATTAAGAGCATGATGCAAGACACAATAGCATGCCTGCATGATTAATACCTCAAGTATCAAAGAAAACACTCAAGGCATCCGTCTCCATAGTATTTATATGACATCTCAACAACTTAATAACTGATATGATTTTTAAAAAAACTTAATACACTGATGTATAAATCATGTGCAACAAGTTTCACCGTAGAGACGGAGTGAGTATTCCTGGATTTCCATTTTTATAGTGCAATTTCATTATGGATACCTAGGATCCTGCCCTCAACTAATTTGGTCATTAAAAGATCATTCATGAGTTTATTGGTAAATATAATATCACATGATGATTCTGACAACCCATTACATTTTGCATAAGCCCCCTGTAAAGTATTGAGAGAGTTAAATCAGCCAACCAAATTGAAAATGCTTCGGAGGTTTGTTCTTCGGAAAACAGACCACTGAAGAAATTAGTTATGTCTGCAATGTTTTTCCTTACGGTATCTAATGAAATTTCCTTCCAGGGTTCTTTCTAATTCCCACCATATATGTGAACAAAAGTAGTGTCATTTCTTTTCCTACGTCACTCTTGTTTCCGTATGCTTGGTTTCCAAGCTCATTATATTGACAGTTTTGTTTCTTGTGTTCCTATCAGAATTTTCTTTTCGTTCTAAAGGATGAGAAATCTCCCTTTCAAAGCCATTTGACTTTGGTCTCTTCTGATTATGGTAAAACCAGTACATGTTAAATGGATACACACATTTTCTTATCTTTGGTGCTTGTAGCGCCATAGTTTGCATCTAACGGAAATATATTGCCAGATGTAAGGCCTTTAAATGATATTGGTCGAAGTGCATACTATGTTGCACCTGAGGTTTTGCATAGATCTTATGGAACAGAAGCTGACATGTGGAGTATTGGTGTCATTGCATACATTCTTCTTTGTGGAAGCAGACCTTTCTGGGCTCGGACAGAGTCCGGTATATTTAGGGCCATCCTGAAAACTGATCCAAACTTTGATGAAGCCCCTTGGCCCTCTTTGTCTTCTGATGCAGTGGACTTTGTAAAAAGATTGCTGAATAAGGATTATCGCAAAAGGCTAACTGCAGCTCAGGCTCTCAGTAAGTCTCCTTGATAATGTAGACCTTACAATTTTGGAATAGGACATACCTATACCAGTTTCAAGTTCCTTAACGTTCTTGTTGAGTGTTGTCTAGAGCATAACTCGTCATCACCATATATGAATGTACCTAATGACTTCCTGATTTAACCATATTACCTATGATGTTTCATATGTATGTTTATTATTGCAGTATCAGACTTAAGCAGCATTATAGATTTCTTAACCTGTCCCATTTCTTCTGTAGGTCATCCTTGGTTGGCTGGTCATCATGATGTGAAGATTCCTTTGGATATGATAGTATATAAGCTTGTAAAAGCTTATGTATATTCTTCTTCTCTTAGAAAAACTGCTTTAAGGGTATGTATATCTGTTCTTGTAGAACTTGCTTCTAAATTCAGCAGTCATATAGTTTAGCCAAAAAATCTGATTTGACCACTTCTTGTAAGTGCTGCCATGCCTTTCGAGGCATGCGAAGGTCAGATAAATTCTTTTGTGTTCCCTTCCTCTTATGTTTCTTCAACCTCTTCTCCTCGCCCCTGCTCCCAAAAGCAACAGGAGCATTATGTGATCAGCAAGGTTATAATATAACCTGTTCAGCATTTCTGTCGTGTAAATATATACATAAACATACTTTTCCTGTTACACAACTTGGTGCAATATGACAAAATGAAATTATTGACTTTCTAAAGAAATGTTAGCCCCTATATTTGTTAGCTGTATGATTTATTGTTTGCGGCTTCTGTAACAGGCTCTTGCTAAGACATTGACTATACCACAACTAGCTTATCTTCGTGATCAGTTTACATTATTAGGGCCAAGCAAAAGTGGACTAGTAGCTCTATCAAACTTCAAAATGGTAAGCTCTCTATCCTCCACCATCATTCTTCCAGAAGAAAAATCAAAAAGAAACTAAAGAGATTGCAGGTTCATTTTTGTTTTTTTCCTATTAATTTTAATGATTCGGCAGGCTGTGATGAAGAACTCCACCGATGCGATGAAGGATTCAAGGGTTTTCGACTTTGTTAATACGGTAAGTTTCCTCTCAGGAAGCTCTGTTGGTTCTATCTTGTTGAAGTGGGGAACTTCATACGTACAATTCTGATAGACATAATGAAGCGATGACAAATTTTGTTGACTGACTTTTTCATGTCCTGTGCAGGTGAGTTCTCTTCAATACAGAAAATTGGATTTTGAAGAATTCTGTGCTGCTTCGATAAGTGTACATCAGCTTGAGGGAATGGAAAGCTGGGAGCAACATGCACGTCGTGGCTATGAGTTCTTTGAAAAGGAGGGGAACAGACCTATTATGATAGAGGAACTTGCTTCGGTACACTCTCCCTTCTCTCGTCGTGATGCTAATAGTAGTACGATGAATATGATGCGGAAGTATCTAAATTTTTATGTTCATCAATAAGACTTAATTCATAAAGGGTAGAGTAATAGCTTACTACATGATGCATTATTGTTATTTTCTTATGACTTCTTCAAGTACAAGAACAAGCCGACCTGTACAGACAGTGGTAAAGTTACTTTTTGGCGTCAAAGCTATGAATTGTTTTCTACTTCTCAAGTAAATATTCTTCACAAAGCTTGAGCTTTTCCAAAATAAGTTAAATGTATGATTTTTACCCAGTAAGGCGGTGCCACAACGACTAAACTTGCCTAAAAATCATTTCTTTGAACTTCTTGGTTGACTGGTGTTAGCAATTCTCAGCTTCAAGCTTACTAATTTTCCTATATGGTTTATTTAAACAGGAGCTCGGGCTGTCTCCTTCCGTACCAGTTCATGTAGTTCTGCAGGACTGGATTAGACACTCAGATGGAAAGCTCAGTTTCTTGGGATTTGTCCGGCTTCTACATGGAGTTTCTTCCTCGCGCACCGATTCAAAAAGCTAAAGGAGTCTAACCCTATCTATTGAACTCCATTTTCAATTCCAGCTTTCAGACTTTCATCACTCACTCGAAAGAATCAAAAGTTTGTTCTTGATCAAATGATCTGTTGAAAGGCGGAAACAGCTAGTTTATAACAAAACTACAGATCCAGTTTGAAAATACATGACACTAGCAGCAGTATATTTGGTGTCAAATCTTATTTTGTCATGTAATTCTTGTATTCTTCAAATGTTGGATCACATTCCACTTTAATGAGGATTGTACAGATGAGGATAATCAGAAGAAAAAAAGTTGTAAGTAGTTTGTCAGAAAAGACAGCTGAAAGCTGAGATGAGTTCTTGTGGCTTCTTGGTGTAACCTGTTTACCATTTTGCTTTAGCATAATATAAATTCCTGTCAATTTGTGTCTCTATACCCTTATATTAATTATAATCCGCTGAATTTTTGTCGAAAGCAAGTAATCAGTCTATATTGTCACAACAAATTCTGGCTATCCGTACTTTGATATATGAACAACCTTAGTGGTGGCACATAAATTTTGTACAATTTTTAATATCCTAATGTTTACACCAAATCAACGAGAATATCCATGTTGTTGTAACCATGATTTGTATATAAATGTTTATGTAAGAGACATATTTTATATTTACATTTGATGAGCCAAATAAATTCCTTTTGGAACCTTTTAACTTTTTTCCTTTTACTTTTAAAAAATGAAAAAAAAAAAAAGCTTGGCTAAGCAGTTGGAGAGTTTTTGAATTAGGTAATGGGCCCTAACCGACATAATTTACCATTATAATAAATTATGATCCATAATAATTAGGAGGGCCACTAATGAGCTGGTTTAAACAAATATAATAGTAATTATTTCCCTTAATTAATCCTCAGTGAAATGATTTGAATGGCCAAACTTGTATGATCACACTTTCCTTTTTACAACTTTTTTGAATGGTTGTTACAAATTTTTATGTCGTATTATTTTAAATATAATTATGTTTGAAAATTGATTAAATTTTCATATTTTGTATTATTAAATTCATTAAATAATATTTTTAATTTTCTCTTATTTATATCTATAAATAAAAAAAATGGTATGTGATTTAATAAATACGAGAACTAATAGACTTAATTCAAACATTATATTCATCAAAACGGTATAACAAAAAGTTATCTAACCGTTCAAAAGTTGTTATAAGGGGCTAATTTGAATAAACCAGAAACATTAAATACTAAAATGAAACTTTTAAAAACTTGAAGGTACCAAAGTGAGTTTCATCCAGATATTCTTATTTCTTTTGCTTCTTCTCTGTTATTCAAGAATCAGAAAAGAAAATGGCGATCCAAAAAACCCACAAGGGGAAAACAAAACCAAGATCTCCGACACTCATACTTACAGTTTCCATTGTAGCCATAACTTTGTTATACACAGCTTCAACATTGTTTTCCCCAAATGGGTTCTCTTTTTCCACTTCTATAACCTCAAAAAACTCAGTCTTTTCTAAGAATCGTAGACAACATAATGGGCCTCATAAGTATCTTTATTGGGGCAATAGAATTGATTGTCCTGGAAAACATTGTGATACTTGTGCAGGTTTGGGTCATCAAGAATCAAGTCTTAGGTGTGCTCTTGAAGAAGCTATGTTTCTTCAGAGGTAAAATTTTGTTTTCCTCTTTTGAGTTTCTTGAAATTTCTCTTTTAGTTTACTTAGTATGGAAGGGGAGCCTTAGTGTAACTTGTACAACTGTCTTGGGGTTCGAGTTGTGGAAATGACCTCTTGTAGAAATGTAGTATGAGGCTGCCGACAATAGACTCTTGTGGTTCGGACCTTCCACGAACACTGTGCATAGAGGGAGCTTAGTGCGCGAGTTTCCCTTTTAGTATGAGGATGATATGAAATGAGGTTCATATCAATGAGAACTTGTTTGGAACTGAGGCATAGTTGTTGTTGCTCTGTTGAAATCTAGTTTGCAAAGTTTGAATCTTTTCTATGTTGAAGATGGTTTTACTTGCTGGATGTTTGCCTCGTGATTGCTATAAAAAAAAGAGAAGTTTTTGGTTGATATATTTCCTTTCAGCTTGACTTGACTTATAGTGCATTCTTTACATGAGCCTGTGTTGGAAAGGATAAATGTTGATCTTAAGGGACTGGGCATTCCAATTTTTGTTTTGTTTTTTCAGTTTATTGGCGGTTGATTTGTGACCACCTTATCATATAAAGAAGAGGGAGGAACTTTAGTTTAGATAGGTATTTTAGGTGATGATTGAAGCAAAACACAAGAAGTTTTGCTTTTTTGACCTGCGAGTGTAATGAATTTGTTGTTTGAGGTAATTTACAATAATACAGTTTGATGATTGTTGCAAATTTGCAATGTGGTTTGTTTTCGAGAGATTTAGTTCTTGTGTTCTCTATAATAAAGGTCAGTTTAATTTCCCTGTTAGAGGTATGCTGAATCTTCGGAGTGTTTTGCTAGAGTGAAGTCTGCATCTTTTGGATTAGTCAGCTGTTTCAATGAGTGAGTTTGATCTTTGGATGAAATTTCACACAGCAGAAGTATAAAATGTGAGCAACTATACTATTCTTCTTTTTGGACAACCATGGTGTCCTAGGCAGCTTGTGCACCTCGACTTATTCCACGGGGGACTTGCTAATAGACTCTTTGTTAGCTACTATTCTTCTCGTGTTTATGTTGATGAAAGAAAATTTGATCAATTCAAAGATGGCCATCCTAGGGTCGTCTGTACTAAGTTTATGGGCACAAGACTTGACATGCATGCAGCAATTACTATCATCTTACAGTTGATTTGGATGACCACATATCTGTGTGCACAATTCCTTATTTGTGTTGCTTCCAAACACAAGCCATACATTTGGTTATGGCAAGAAAACAATGCATTTAAGATGTGTTTTAGCAGTCCGAACATTTTTTATGAAATATGTATTTGAAGTTCTACTTATCTTATAATAGGCTACTTTCTGTTGCAGAACATTTGTTATGCCTTCAAAGATGTGTATCAATCCTATCCACAACAATAAAGGAATTCTTCACAGTTCCAGCAATTCAATTTCTGAGGAAAGGTGAATTTTCTGTATTAGTGGCATGTTGCAGTTCATTGATTAGGTTGCATCCATTTCTGAGGAAGTTGCATTTTCATTATAAATGGTATGGTGAGGTTCATTAAATTGTTGCATCCAACTCCGTGTAAAACGTACGCATGAGAAAACTGATAAAATGTCTCTTATAAATTATCTAAAAATATAAGTTAATGAATTTAATAGAACTGCAGAATATACGTGTGATACATTATAGTCATGTGTGACCGTATCCAGTAATTAGAGTTCAAATATTGTTGTTTCAGTTGTGCCTAAGCTACAAAGAACTAGATCATGTGTGCTGATGTGAATGCCTTTGACAAGCATTTGAATGCTACTTTGATCTGTTTCTGGATTACCTGTTAAAATAAATTGTTTAACAATATTAAGTTACTGACTTCCTATGTGTCCAACTAATTGTCAGGTGGGCAGATAGTTCGTGTGCTATGGATTCTTTGTATGATCTAGATCTCATCTCTGACACTGTACCTGTAATTTTAGACAATTCTGAAATGTGGCATCATGTCCTGGCTACAAGCATGAAGTTAGGTTCTAGAGGGGTTGCCCATGTTGAAGGAGTTAGCAGGGCTGATCTCAAAGAAAAAAGTTCATACTCAAACATTTTGCTTATCAATCGAACTGCAAGCCCGCTTTCTTGGTAAACGTCCTCTCTCTCTCTCTCTCTCTCTCTCAAGTTGCCCCCTTCAAGTGATTAGACATTGTGATGGCCGATGCACGAGTTTCTCTTTTCTCTTTTCTATTTCTCTTTTCTAGTGGAAGGATAGTATCCTCCTAGCATTTGCCCACTCCGTCAATGGATTCCATTTCTATTGTTATTTCTGACTGTAAAACTTGCATTTAATCTGTCCGGGAAAATAGAAAGAACATATACTATGCCAGGAGTAGTTCACGGCTGCTTTAAAGTCGTATTAGTTTTTTTTTTTGTCTGTATTCTTTATAAACTAGTTTGCCGTTAGGTACTTGCTCCTGTGCAAACTTTCATGTGCTAGGAGAAAATGGAGCTTGTAGTAGGGAATGATTTGCTTAAATTTTTCTGGCTTTTATTATTGGACCTACTTTTAAGTGCTAATAGATGTACGGTCTGTATTAATCATGGTAATCATTCAGGTTTGCAGAATGCAAGGATAGGAAAAATCACAGCTCCATTCTTCTGCCATATTCATTTCTTCCTTCAATGGCTGCGGAAAAACTACGATATGCAGCAGAAGAAGTTAGTTAACTGCATGTCCTTTAACTACGTAAATTTACTTTGTCTCTATCATCTGTGTGTAAAAATGAAATCCTTTAACACTGTTTTCTCTTTGAATTGGAACTAGATTGCTGTCACATCTTTGACATGTTTTCTCTATGTGTTGAGTCCACCAGATTAATGGTCAAATATCATATGTTGAACATTTATTTTAGATCAACAAATGCATATTATAGTTTCTTTTTCTATTAGCTTCCTTATTTAATATGCTTCTAAGTTTTCCTTTGTTGTACAAGTGGCTGTGAAAGTTTACCGCCTTAATATGTTTTGATGGATTCTATCATTTTCTATAGATCAAGAAGCTGCTTGGTGATTATGATGCTATGCATGTTCGAAGAGGTGATGTTCTGAAGACAAGAAAGGACAGATTTGGGGTTGAACGAAGTTTGCACCCTCATTTGGACAGGGATACACGTGCAGAGTTTATTCTATGCAGAATAGCAAAATGGGTCCCGCCTGGGCGAACCCTTTTTATTGCTTCGAATGAGAGGACACCAGGTTACTTTTCTCCTCTAGCTGTGAGGTTAGTGATCTTCTCAATTCTTTTAGAATCTTCCTGTCGTCTACTTGATCTTTGCATGCTATAGAAGAGTAATGTGCGCTGTTTCGTTTGGTTGCTTTCAGCTTTATAACACACAACTTCCTCATGGTCTTCCTAATTGTAATTAGCTTTAGTACACCAGTACCTCCTATGTACACTGTCTTTTTCTTCTGAAACATGTAGGTGACAAGTATGTAAAGGACTTCAGAGTTTAATATAATGTTTCCGAGAGACTGTCAGATTTCTATCTGAAAAAAAAATTGCATTAATTAACTAGATCCTTTCAATTTCATCTTCAGCAATATCCTGGTTAAATTGAAGTTGCAGAAGAGGAGGCAGACTTGGATCTCGGTGTCATAAAACCATGTATAAGGGAGATAGTGAGAATGTGGAGGTGGATTGGAGAAAAAAAACCCAATCACTTTTGTACTTGGATCTACTTTATTCCTTTGTTTCGTATGAGATATAGGGCATCCAAACCATTTGGATCTGGCTTTCTTGATAGAGGGCAGGGTTGAGTATGTCTGTTTAGTAAAAGAAATTGTTCCTGGATTACCCCCCCGGCTGGTTCTGCTGACACTGATTTAGGGAATTGTCTCGGATTAGCGTGCTTGACTTGACCTGTATACCTTTACTTAACAAGAACGACAACAACGCTTCAGTCGCAAGCAAGTAGGACCTCGGCTATAGGAATTGTCACTTCTCATGTCACTCTAGCACTAAAAACTATGTACATTCTGTATTCACTTATAAATCTCTAGCAAGCTTATATCTTTACTTAAAAAGGGAACATCTGTTTTACTTGTAAGGACCAGACAAAAGCAAGTGCCTGGATAAACGAATACTGTCGGTTTGTTATAGGAAAAAATCCATTTGATCATCTTCCGGAAGACCGTAACTATTGCCTGCTATAATCTTTGTTCTTCTACCTACAATTTGCAGGTACAAGCTGGCCTATTCCTCGAATTATAGCAGCATTTTGGATCCACTGATTGAAAACAATTACGAGCTCTTCATGGTAGAAAGGCTTATTTTGATGGGAGCAAAAACATTTATCAAAACAATGAAAGAAGACGATAATGATCTCAGCCTCAGCGATGATCCTAAAAAGAATACCAAGAAATGGGAAATACCGGTGTATACAAGAGATGGTGAAGAATGTTAGCTCTCAGATGCTTGATGAAGAATACCGGCTATTTTGTTCTTCTGTTGTAAAGCAAAATCTTGTGGTTTCCTTTGTGAATGTCAGAGTTGTTAGGTACTAGTTTAGAAAATTGCCTGTTGTATGTATATTATGATATGGGAGGGCTTCAATTGGACATGGAGTTTAATTGAAAACATGAAGTGTTGATTGGGTCATTCTTTGTTAAATACATGAAAATGGTGCTCTGCCTGATCAAGAAATGTTAAATTTTATTGATAAGTTGATATATATATATATATTAAGTTAAATTTTTCATGAGAAAAGTATTTCTTTTTACTTGTATTCTGGTGTTAGGTTAGGACAAAATATTGTCCCAAAGGCAATCAGGTATAATCTAAGCAAATACCTTGTTGAAATTTCATCTATGACAAGTTGTAAAAGAAAAGGGCAAAAGTATCTCTATATATACTCAGAAATGAAGTGGAAAACAGATACAAGAAAGAAGCTTTTATTTTCATCTCTTCATAACAACTAAACTTTTTATCATGCATAGGAAACATATTCTTACATCTTTTTTGTGATATCCAAAACTCACTAGCCTGATTAATTCGAATTTAACAGCTCGTAAGGTCTAGTTTTGGCAATCACTCTACTGACAGAGAACCTAACCTCTTTCAATCTTGTATGTACATGTCTCTGAACACACCAGAGCGAAAATTCTAAAGCCTAATTGTGCTCTATTTGGCTTTCTATTTACACTGAGAACAGCTTAAATGCTTTTTTGTTTTTGTGCTACTCCAAAGTGTTGTTAGGCAAGAGGCTATTCCACAATGAAATCTCTTTGTCACTATAAAGCTTTCTGATTCCTCCATAAAAACCATCTCCTTCATTGCCAACTTCTCTGTGATCCTTTCTGTTTATCACTGTTTGCCTCCACCTTGATCCCGCGGTGTACTGTTTGAACTCCAACAGCACTGTCTCTGCGATGTAGATAGTCGTGAGAATAGGATATCTCCATTCAATGTATGTATGTACTCGTTAAAGGCATAATTAAGTAAATAATATCTCTTTTATAGTTCAAAATAAGTTGGTATTGGAGCTATATATCATGGAAAACCAGAAACTACACCTAAGTACCCTTGCATTTGAATTTTTCGCCTTTCCTTATGGGACTCGACAAGTATACTTCAAAGTTATGTAACTTACCACTGGCATGACAATGGCAATTCAACTTGCTGCCACTACAAGATTCCAAGTGTCCAACAACTCCATACCACCAACCTGCAGAACAAATATCAGAACTTTTTGAGTATTATCCAATGCTTAATAAGATGAAAAACAAATTGCTTTTGGACAAAAGCACACACCATATGCAAACTCTTTGCTTTTTCTCCACTGAATCTCAATATGATCATCAGGTTGCAGATCATCTAAGCAATCTGATACATGAAGAACATAAGGAAGAGTGTCAACAGTTGGCGCTCTTAGTCTATTCCATTCTATATCATCCTCTATCATTCTCCTCCCGTACGATGGATACCTGCAAAATTTATTCAATTCACATTTAGGCAAAAGGGCTAAAAGAGAAGAAAAAAAGAATCTTGAACACATCTAACTAGAGTCAGCTGATGTAAAACACAGTGTAGAACTCTGTGTATACTGGCTAGAAAAAGTAAACAGTAAATATGTCCGAACGTGTGTGTAAAGATTACCTTGCACTAAAAGTATTTGTTCTACAATCATAGCTAACTTCAGCATCATAGCAAGATAACATAAAACCATTATGTCCATTCTGTACCTTCAAAAGAAAAAAGCATGATCTATCAGTATTTTGTTCAACCAAATCTGCTACAACAGGTAAATTTACGCTCACATAATGAAAGTTTCGCATAATGTCAGTGTATAAAAGTTAAACTCGTCTGCAATTACCTCGCGGTTAAAAACCTGAGCAGGGAACCAAAACTTTCCAGTCTCAAGAGAAAGGTACCAATCCATAATTGAACTCATGTCTGAAGAATTTCCAATCTTGCTGTCATCTTCATTTCCTTTTTTTGATCTGTCCCATAAAAGTTCCCTAATCTTCGAAAAAATCCCATAAAGTTCTCTTTTTTTTCTTGATTTCTCCAAGATGGAAGCTTTATTTCTTGACACAATATAGCATTGCCATTCTTTATAAGCAGCAGAACCAATCAATTCACCCCATTTCCCCTTCATATGTTTCTCCCACAAATGATCACTTGTGCATTTTTCTCTCAAAGAAGTACAAACAGCAGCCATATTACAAAGACCATTTGGTGGAAGCCTCTCAAAAATACATTCCAATGTCAAATCAGGCAAATCCAGTAAAGAAACTCCCTCTTCTTTCTCCACAACATTCTCTAGTTTTGACTTAACATGAGCTGTCATAAGTGGCAAATTCAAGCAACTAATAGCATTTCTACCTTTACTAAACCATAAAGCTAAGAACTTTACAAGTTCTTCACTAAACCACACATTTGAGAAGCCTCCCATTGGCTTGAAAAATGACTTAGAAACTAGTAAAATGAAGGAAAAGCAAGAAATCAAGAAAACAAACATTGTATTCAAAGAAAAAAGATAGCTTTTTTAACTTAGCTAAGATAATTCAAGAAACTAGTTTACATATATATATATATATAGTGAGAAGGGCAAAAAGAAAAATACTTTAGATTGTGAAAATTTTGTCTGAGTTTTCAAATGAGGGAGATAGGTAGATGTACCACACAAGACAAGCTTTAATTGTTGAAACTCACAAAGCCACAAAAAAAGAGAGATGAAAACAACCAACAAAAAGAAGTTGTTTCTTAAATGTTTTGGTATCCAACTACAGTAAATTGTGCACTAGAGAATTAAGTGGTGAACAAAATTTGGATGATTTGATCACTAAACAAAAAGAACAAAAACTTAAGCAACAAAACTCAAATTTTATAAACTTTGGTAATACCAATCTTGATATTTCCTCAAGTGACAATGAAAGACAAACAACACTACTTTTATTTTTAATCAATCTCATATATAATAAGACCACTTTTCCAAGAAACCAAAAGTATTAAAAAAATAGTAGGTCAAAAAAAATTGACTAAATTTATAAAAAAGAATATTGAAAAATTGTTTTAAAAATGAGGGTGAAATAGAAAGTATATCCTCAATTTCATCCAAGATTTTGTCAGGACATGGTTCCCTATTTAAACTTTGTATCCTAACAATCAATCTTTTAAGGGTGTGATCCAGTAATCAATAAAATAAATTTAAGTTCGAGCTAAAACAAAAAAATATGACATGATTCAATTTTACCTAATAAAATTTTTATAAATAAAGTTACTTACTATCATCTATATCAATAAAAAATTATAAAATTAATCGAGATATATACAAACTAGCTTAACCTTCACGAAGTAAATATATTGACTTGGTTGACAGAGTCAATAATAATGTGGGAAGACTTTAAAGAAACAAAAACCTAAGGTAGCAGAAATTTTAAAAAAAAAAGTAGGTATCACAGGTCACCTAGTGATTAACCATATAGTTATTAGACATCATAGAAAAGGTAGGTGATAGTTGCCTAACTTCTACTGATCTTACAACTGTAATCAATCACCACTAACACACCATGTGGAACTTAAAATCGAAATAGTAGCGGAATCATAATTTTGATTAAAAATATTTTTAAAAAAATTAAGGCAATTCAATAAGACGTTTTGACAAATTAAGATATTTGGAAGTGTAAGAAAAATTATAAAAAAATTGTTACACACCTAATTAAGGATTTTAATTAATAGGTTTTTTCTTTTTAGCAAAAAGAATTAAATACAAATAAGTATTAACAGGTTACTGTGGAGTATTTAATGTTTGAAGAGTTCACATCATGGGTGGACAAGTTTTAATGTGGTTCACTACTCCAAGCAGAAACATTAAAAGCTTATTATTTTATTTTCCTTTTTTTCTATATGTTTTTCTAAATTTTTAATGCCCTCATAATTTGGTGTGATTTATTGCCATAAAATCTGAATGAAAATGACTACGTAGTTAATGCATGTTATTGATTATTAATTTTTCGAGCTACCTTATTAGGTTAATGAGACGTTGTCCATCAGTCAACTTAATCATGTAAAAAATTCTCTAATTTATCGGTGCACAAAATATGAACTCTATTATGAAGCTTTCTATTCATTCATTTAATGTACCATTTAGAAAAATGAAACAAATGACCGATTTGACTAAATCAATAGAAAGATCAATATTGAGACATATTTTTGTTAAAAGTTCGAGGGGTTCATCTGAATTTTCTTTAATTTCGTCGAAAATTACACTATTTTGAACAGATATTGTTCTAAATTTTTTATGTTCTTCATACGATAACGACATATCCATGAATGTTTGATGCTCTCCAAATGATAATTGATTACAGTATCAAACTTTAAACACCAATTTTTTTGAGATTCGAAGTTTGATGGCAACTTTGTGGCATGTAGAATTGGAATCCCACTAAAGAAACAAAATTTAACCATCTAAACTTCTAGGGTTCGATGACTTATTGAGACATATACATACGATTAGTGTGGATAATATATTTTATATAGACTTAACTACGACGAATAAATACACATCAAGAGAAACTTAAATTTGAAATCGAAAGTGTCTAATAAAACACTGTATCTAGGTAAAGTGTTCAATTGAAATAAAACTTAGTTTGAGTATCTAAATTAAATATTTTAGCACGTTAAATGGAATTAAACATATAGAACACTGATCACCATTTCACTTGGGACTTGTTTAATTGAGCACGAGTTTTTTTTAAAAAAAAACTTTCGAGATTTATGATTTTAGATAAACCAAACATTATTGTGTTTTAGATAGTAAACATATTACAGGTAAAATGGAACAAAGAGAATCAAAATGAGATAGGAATTTAGGGTTTAAGTCTCTCAATATTCTATTTTGTTTCTTCCCTCAAGTAAGCTCTCTCTTTGAAACGTTGAACCACCCAAGATCTTTCAGTTCTCAAACTTTCAGATTCAGACAGCCAAACACTCACCAATAAAGATGGAACACAACAGTTACCTCAGAAAACAAAACCAAAACAAGAGTTTCTATCACAATTCTTTTTCGAAGAGAACAAGTACCGCGAGTAAGCTGTGTATGTCTTCATCTTTCTCTGCTTTTTCAAGTGTAAGCCAGCTCAATTTGAAATTGGAACTCCTCCATGTGTACAGGGGAACAACAAAAACTTGTGTGCAGAATATAGACCAGTAGCGCGTGAAGGGCTTCAACTTCTTTCATGAAATACCTTTCTCTGAATGTATCATGACCAAGTTAAATTAAGATAATCAGCTATACAGAATCTCCAACCTTGATATCAGACTTGAGCAGATGTTGAACTTCTCAAAGCTGCTTCACGTTCCTGACGCCGATGCTCTCTCTGAAATAATTTAGAAAATAAGTTATCAGTAATATGGGTGAAAGAGGACAAAGACAAAAGTAATACACTGAACTTAGAGCATTATCAATCTTCAAGAAAACACCTACTCAAACTCAAAGGTGTTCTTTTGCTAAAATCAACTTTTCTCTGGATCAGTAACATAATCAACTGCTGCACTAAAGCTGCAGCAGCTTTGAACACGTCGAAGATAAATTTATGATTTATGTGAAGAAGGCAAAAAAGTTCAACTTCTATGAAGAAAATGATATAAATAACAAAAACCTTTATATTCCAATAAATGTCTCATCATGGAAAACAACTTGCCAAATAATTATAAACAAGGAAGAAACGGAAAAGCACTAATACAAGCCTATGATTGCTGAAACAAAGAATAGATTTCAGTTTGATTGTGGATATGATGATAACTAGTCTTACTCTTCTTTCCCAATATGGATGGAAGCATACGAAATCATAGACAGGAGTTATAGTTGAGACCAGAACAACGTTAAGTCCAGTAAACAGCAGGAGACCTGCCATAGGCCGAGCTCTGTGAGGCATTGCAGATAAATGATGATTTTGAACTCTGCAAGACACAAGACCACATTCAGTATACAAAACTGAAACTCAAGTCTGAAAAGTGAAGCTATCCAAATCTCATTCAGTAATAACTACTAGCACACACCTCTATTCAGTACATGCTCACAAACAAATCCATGCAATATAGGTTGATTGTATCCTATAGGTGATAGCATGAAACCCTTTTTTCCAAAATAAGCAGTAATCATCATCAACAACATACCCAGTGTAGTTCCACATGGTGGAGTCTGGGGAGGGGGGGAGGGTAGAGTGTATCCAGACCTTATCCTACCTCAAAAGAGGTAGATAGGCTGTTTTCGAAAGACCCCCACCCCTCACCCCCAGCTCACGAAACACATATTAAAGAGCATATAGAAGAAAAGAGATATAATAAGTACTACAGGAAGCATTTCATAGCATACAATAAAATGAAACAGTACAGAAAACAAATTAATAAGATAACCAAAACACAATCTTTAGGAACATAGATCAAAGGACAACAGGTACATGCATCAAACTACCATCAAGACTAACCTGCAGGAAAGCAAGACACCACTCAACTATCTACTAAACTTCTACTGTAATCCGCCGCTCCAAATCATGTGTATGAGCTAAAATGATGTTTTTTTGCAAATATTAGAAGTAAAATTCCCAATCTTTTTTATTCCCATCAGGTTATGTTTCTATTTATTTAAGCAAAGGTATCTAACCCAACCAATGCTCTGATTCTTCAATTTCTATCGCAAAAATAGTTACACTACAAAAACTCAAATTTAATCTTAAATCAGCTCCCATCAACTAATAATCCAAATCTAGATAAACAAAAGATGATTAACTCTAACAATTAATAAGAGATTAACGGAACTCACAACTCAATTTTGCCGGAGAGTCGCCTGAGAGAGGCGGAGATCAGTTCTTCGATAAATAGACGGAGAAATTCGCAGGCAAGTGGTAAATGGTGTAGACTTGGAAATAAAATTTGGATGGATACTTCTCATATTCCAAAATCCAAATTTTACTTCCAAGTCTACGCCATTTACCACTTGCCTGCGAATTTCTCCGTCTATTTAATAGAAAACTGATCTCCGCCTCTCTCAGGCAAGTGGTAAATGATGTAGACTTGGGCCTGCGAATTTCTCCATCTGTTTATCGGAAAACTGAAATTGAGTTGTGAGTTCCGTTAATATCTTATTAATTGTTAGAGTTAATTATCCTTTATTTATCTAAATTTGTATTATTAGTTAATGGGAGCTGATTTAAGATTAAATTTGTAATATCCTATAATTTAAGTTAAAGGGCAAATAAGTCATTAGTTATTTTTTAAAACGGAAAAGGGCCAAAAATATCTCTGGACTATTTGAAAAGGTTTAAAATTACCCCTCGTCCACTTATTGGATTAAAAATAGAGAAACTTTTGCATATAGCCATAAGAATAAACTTACTTACGTTGTTTAGCTATAGTTTATATGTTTACATATTGTAGCTATAGTTTTAATGGTTATAGGAAAATGTATTTGTATAATTCGCTTTTATTTTTATACCAAACGAAAATTTAAACTTTTCAAAAGATAATGATCATAATTTTGATTGGAAAAAGGTAAACAATCTCTTACTTCATGCAACAATATCTCTTTAGACTTTCATACCAGATATGACTTTTTTTTCTTACGTATATGTGTAAATTGATTTATATTTGTTATTGTATAAATATTTATTGATTGATTCAATTCACTGATGACGGTAGTTATGTGTAAATGAGTTATTTTCGTATATATTTTATAAACAAATTTCTTCAAAGGTGGTTTGTATTTGTATATTTATATATGTATAGGTCAGTTTTATTTTTGATGAAATTAGTGTTTGTATATGTATAATTGAAGATAAAAAACTATTTATTTATTGTGGCTTTGTTATATACAATTTCATGGTTTCCGCTTTTGAATTCCTTTACAAAGTGGATATGAAAGGGGAAGGACCGTCTTTTATCCTCTCATATGAATAGAGTGCACATAAGTATATATTGGGGTGATTTTGATATTGCCTCCACATAAGTATCATGTTTTCTCCAATATATTTTCACATATACATTTAATTGATAGTCATATAATTTTTGAACTAAAAAGCAAGGAAGAAAAAAGAGGCTTAGGGATAAGGGAGAAAAAATTCATCAATCTATTTTCTTTTATTTCATATCAAGGATTATGTTTCTATTAGCAAAAGTAGCTAACCCAACTGCTCTGAATTCTAATTTCTATTAGCAAAAATAGTTGCACTACAAAAACTCAAATTTAATCTTAAGTTAGCTCCCACTAACTAATAATCCAAATCTAGATAAACAAAAGATAATTATCTCTAACAATTAATAAGAGATTAACCGAACTCAAAATTCAATTTTGCCGGAGAATCGCCTAAGAGAGACAAGTGGTAAATAGTGTCGACTTGGAAATAAAATTTGGATTTTGGAATATGAAAAGTGTCCATACATATTTAAGTGATGAGATTATCAAAATTTTAGGCAAAGTCCATATATTTAAATTACTTAGAAAATACTAGAACACTTCAATAACAATTATAAAACACTTATGAAATTTCGTAAAAATTAAATGTTTCTCCAAAAATACAAACAAAAAAAGAAAAAAATTATTTGTTGTCTCTCATAAAACGATTATGATGATATGCATTAAACACATGTAGGTATAAATAAC
Organism: Solanum habrochaites; assembly: GCA_027704765.1. Taxonomy (NCBI): domain Eukaryota; kingdom Viridiplantae; phylum Streptophyta; class Magnoliopsida; order Solanales; family Solanaceae; genus Solanum; species Solanum habrochaites. The sequence continues at coordinate 64,384,572 of JAKWJA010002498.1, forward strand.
TAATAACTATTAAAAGACACATAGTGTAAATGAAATCGATAAATCAATCACTTCTTAAATAGCAGAAAACAACCCGGTTGAAATTATATCTTTTCTAATGTACATTTTAAATTACATAGAAAGTATTAACACTCCTCAATAACATCACAAAAATGTATTTTTATGAATGCCCGTAGAAACTGAAGAAATGTTTCTTCAAAAATACAAACGAAGAGAGTAAGAAGGTTAATGCATTGTCTTTCACAAAACGAGGGATAATACGCAATGGATGCGTTAAGATATAAACAATCTATTAAAAAACACATAACGTAAATGACATCAATAAACCAATCATTTCTTAAACAATAAAACAAAATCACATTGAAATTCATGGCCTTTCTAATATACAATTTAAATCACATAGAAAGTACTAGACACCATAATAACTACAGAGTAAGCATTGCGGAAATCTTGTAGAGACTAAAGCAACACTTTTTCATTCATAAACAAAAGAAAGAAGTTAAAAAAAAAAAAAAAAAACAAACAACTCTAACAAAACAAAAAAAAACAAAAACAAAAAAAAATAAAAAAAAAAACAAAACCCCCGCCCCCCCCCCCCCCCCTCCCCCCCGCCCCCCCCCACACCCTACTCCCCCTCCCCCCCTCCCCCCCCCCCCCCTACCCCCCCCCCCCCCCCCCCCCCCCCCCACCCCCCCCCCCCCCCTCACCCCCCCCCCCCCCCCCCGCTCTCCGCCCCCCCGCCCCCTCGCCCCCCATCCCCCTCCCCCCCCCCCCCCCACCCCCCCCCCTCCCCCCCCTCCCCCCCCCCCCCCCCCCCCCCCTCCCCCCCCCCCCCCTTCCGCGCCCCCACAACACAACAAAACACACACACAAAATCCAATTATTTTTTCTCTCCCCCAACTATTTATTTACATTCAATGTCCCCTTTAATATCACGAAACACTTTTCATTCAAAAGACACGCAATTACATCAGTAAATCAACCATTTCTCAAATGACAAAAAACAGTCATGTCAAAACCATGACTTTTCTAATATATAGTTTGAATTTACTAGAACACTTCAATAACAACACAAAAACAATTCTGGAAGTATGTAGAAACGAAAGAAACGCTTCTTCGAAAGTATAAGAAAAGATAACCTGTTGTTTCTCATGAACTGCTGAAAGACATACAGTGCACACGCAGAAGATACAAGTAAATTATTAAAAGACACGCAATGTAGCTGATATCGATAAACCAACCATTTCTTAAATGATAGAAAACAATCATGCAAAAATCATGTCTTCTCTAATATATAGAAAAGTATTTCACGATAACATCAATATCAATCACATACCCCAATATATTTTTACATATGAAACTAGTCATAAATATTTATATAATTGAAGCATATATAAGTCGAAGAGAAAGTGTACCTGTTTGCTTTCACAGAATGCCTAATGCATTTGAGCTTTCCAATTAATGCAAGATTAAACATATACAAAACTACCACATAGGAATCGAATGCATTATTAAGAGAACTAACCAGTGATATGGCAAAAATGAGTCAAAGGCAAATAACTTTCAGTGTTCAGACTTATTGTAGAGATGAGTAGGAGAGCTCGAGAGATTTCTCATTCATTTTGAAGAGAACGAGAGCTTGAGGGGATTTTTCCAGTGATCAGTCCACTGCCAAGTAGAGAGGAAAGGAGTTGTTTATATATCATAGAAGTAGTAATCAATCAAGGAGAGAAAAATGCAAAAATAATTCACAATCTAATGTAGGAAATCCTTTTCTTACACAACCGAATCAGATTTTCCAAAATATAAGACCAAGTACAAAGGGGCTGCTCTATAAAAGTGTGTAAATTCACGCGAAATTTATTGCAGAATAAAAAAAAAATTCCTCAAGTTCGAACTTACCATAAGAGATAACTCATCAAGATATCCGTGGAGCAAACAAATAAGAGAGTATGAATTAACTGAGCATAAATGAAGCAGAAGAGGAGGAAAGCAAATTGATCTCGGCATTCATAAATACAACAGTGTTCCAGTCTAATTTAAGAGAGGAAATCAGTTCACAATGGAAAAGGAGACAATTATTCAAGCTGGTTGTAAATCTAACATGCCAACATCAAAGTTTACCTTAAACAATTGCTAAACCGAGGCAGTATCAAGTCACCATATCTATCATAAATCAAGCTTAAGAAAGGAAGGAAGCAGATTGCTACAATAACCACATGAGATCACATAAGGAGGGAAAGTATATTATTCAAAATCACTTGATTCAGGGATACAGGGACTCGATTCATAATTAATACGATACAGAGAATGTAAGTACAAAATCAATCTATCACGCATAATACTGAACAAGCTACAACGAAGAATAATAAAGAATTAAGGATTAACGGAAGCAAATTCCTACAATTAGTAATCATAAACATACCTAAATCAGAAGCTAATGCTAGAATTATTTTCAACTTAGAGAAATATTTTCAGAAATTCGAACAAAGAGTGGATGGAAGAGATGTTGGAAAGACAATATCCGAATCAATTTGTAAGAAACTATCCAACACTGCCTTTTCTGATTCACTGGTGGTGCTGGCTGGACAGTGAAGGTGGCAAGGGGAAGAGCGGAGGAGAAGCAGCGGCTGGGCTAGGTTGCTTGATGGCGTTTGCTGGTGGAGCGGTGGTCGGAGGCGAGGTGGAGGTGGAGGTGGGGGCGGGGAGAGGCTGAGGTGCGGTAGTTTTGTGAGAAATTGAAATGGGGGTTTGTGGACATAATTAGGGTATTACAACTACAAAAGCTCAAATTTTGTCACGACCGGGGTGAGCATAAATATCGAAAATTAAATTGAATCAAATTATTTTGGTTATTCGATATCGATTTTTTGATTCTTCAATTTTGTGTTAGTTTTTTATTTTTGAAACTTCGATTCTGAGTTAGGTGCACCAAATAATTGAAGTTTTATTAAATAAATTTAAAAATATGTAATTATATTGCTTTATTAATAATACTTATACATTTTTTAATCGAAAAATAACTAATAACTTAATTGTCCATTAACTTAAATTATAGGATATTACAAATTTAATCTTAAATCAGCTTCCATTAATTAATAAATTAAATCTACATAAATAAAAGATAATTAACTCTAACAATTAATAAGATATTAATAAAATTCACAACTCAATTTTAGCGGAGATCAGTTTACCAAAGAAATTTTGTAGGCGAGTGGTGGTGTAGACTTGGGCCTAATCTTAATTTGTAAAATTTAGCCGATGTTAATTAAAAATTGGGCTTCCTTCTAAATGGGCGTAGATTCATGTTTTAATGATAAATTTCGTAAAAATTAAATGTTTCTCCAAAAATAAAAATAAACGAAGAAAAGTTAATGTAGTATCTCTCATAAAACGATTAAGATGATTATGCACCAAAGTATAAGTAACTAATAATTGTCTCTTCCTCTGTTTTTAATTATTTGTGTATTTTTTTCTTTTATATTTGTCTCTAATTATTTTTCAATTTTGATAAATTAAGAAAGAACAAAAAAAGTTTAGCTATTGTATCCTCAATATTAGAGAAAAAGCAGATATTTTTTAAAAAATCTTAAATTTTATTTTATTCACTTTATAATTAATAGGGATAAAATAATAAACTCAATATGTCCATAATTTGTTTTCTTAATAGTTGTGTCAAATCAAAAGTAGATAAGTAATAAAGACTAAGAGAATATTAAAATACGCTAGTGTAAATAAAATCGATAAATTAATCACTACTTAACTACACAAAAAACATTCAGATTAGAATGATACGTTTTCTAATAAACAGTTTAAAATACATCGAAAGTGAAAATACTTCTAAAAATATGTATAGAAAACACTTAATCAAATGTACAAATAAAGAAAAATTAAATCAATATGTTCTCTCAAAAAATAACCGATGACATGTAATAGACATATTGAGATATAATTAAACTATTAAATGATATGTAACATAATGATATTGATAAGTCAATCCATTTTTAAATGAAAGAAAATTCGTCAGTTCGAAATCATGAGTTTTCTAATATATAGTGAAATTACATAGAAAGTATTTAACACCTCTCAATAACAACACAAAAAATATATTTTTCTGAATGTATGTAGAAATTGAATAAACGTATCCACAAAAATACAAATCAAAAAAATAAAAAGCTTAATGCATTATCTTTCACAAACGATGGATAACATGCAAGATACACGTCAAGATATAAACAAGCTATTAAGAAAACACATAATATAAATGACATCGATAAACCAGTTATTTCTTAAACGACAAAACCACATCGAAATCACGACCTTTCTAATATACATTTTAAATCACATAAATAAATACTAGACACTACAATAATACAAAAAATACAGTGAAATTCTTGTATAGACTGAAAAAACACTTATTCATAAAATAAATAAATTAAAAAGCCAATGCGTTGTCTCTCACAAACGATAAATGATATGCAATGGACACGTTAAGATCAAGTAAACTTTCAAAAAACACGTAATTTAAATGACATCTAAATCAACCATTTCTCAAAAAATAGTCACGTCAAAATCATGACTTTTTAAATATATAGTTTGAATTTACTAGAACACTTTAATAACAACACAATAACACTTCTGAATGTATGTGAAAACGAAAGAAGCGTTTATTCAAAAGTACAATAAAATAAAAAAAAGATAACGTGTTGTTTCTCACAAGCCGCTGAATAACATGAAGTGCACAAGTAGAAAATACAAATAAATTATTAAAAAACACGCAATGTAATTGATATCGATAAATCAATTATTTCTTAAATAAGAATAGAAAATTATCATGCAAAAATCATGTCTTTTCTAATTTCTAATATATATAAAAGTATTTATCAATAATAACAACATCAATATCTATCACATACGGTATGTATTTTTACATATGAAATTAGAGAATAATAGAATATATTATGTAATATCTATTCTTACCTCGTGAAAATAGTAAAAATATTTTTAAAAGATTCTAGACTCAAATAACATATTCATCAAAAATATTTTCAAATAATAAGTATCTCAATTTTTTAGTTAAAAAAAAGTGAGAATCTTTTTTATTTAGAAGTACATATAGAAGAGAAAAAAAAGGCCAAAACTTTAAATGGAAAAAAAATTAATAAATTCTTGAGAAGACCTGGAATTAGTTCCCTCCTTCCTCAAGCTCGAAACAAACTATTCTCCCTGCCGCCTTTGAATGATCAAGAATCCTGCTAAAACTCAAAAAAAATTAAAAATCCATTCATGAAAACCTCAAAAATTGTTTTTTTAGCTTGATTATCATCTGGGTATCTGTCAAAATTGTTAATTTTCATCTGTTTGGAAAACCCAGAATTCTCTATGTCAGGTTTATCATTTGGGTTATGAAGATTCAACTTTTTCTTCTAAATTTATTGAATTTTTGCTTTAATTGTTAGTAGTTCAAGCAAATTTCATCTGGGTCGAGTGTAGATTGGCCATTTATTGGCAATGTTGAATAATTTGGAGGATGGGGGAAAGAATTCTTCAGAGGTTTCAAGAGGGGGAAATGGTAGAGGGGGTGGGGGTACAAGGTCATGGGGAACTACTGTTTCTGGTCAATCGGTTTCTACTAGTAGCAGTATTGGGTCTCCATCGAGCAGAAGTGAAGCCGCCATGGCTACCCCTGCCAGTGACAACACTTTTCTTAGGCTAAACAATCTTGACATTCATGCTGATGATGCAGGATCTCAAGGGACAGCTGGGTGAGTCCTTTGTTGTTGTTTTAATGGTATCTGTTTGGTTTTCAATGAAGATAAAAATGGTATCTTTATTGCTTGAACTTTTCGAAGATGGGAACTCTATTCAGTGTAGAAGTTGATTCAGGATGTATATGTGTGTATAATGAAAATTTAAAGCTAAATTTTAAGAATATGTATAGATAATAAGTTGCCTGCAGACTTTATATAATGTATTAGCTTAGGATTCTGTTGTTTTTACTAGTCTATCCGATAATTAAATGAAATGCTAGTCTAGAGGAATTACGGTGAACTGCTAAACAGTGAGATAATCGGACTTGGATTAGCTAGTTATCTTGAGTTTCAGACTCATAGACGTGGCTTAAAGAGTGGACTAATGGATAACAAGGACACACGTAAATTGATAATGCTTGAACATTACGGGAAATATGTCAGAAGTAAGTGAAAAAAGCTTATAGGAAACCAGTTCTATAGTGACACATCATATGTCTTTTCTACTTCGTAGCAATTTGATCTGCGACCATGTAAGGTGATGGTCTTACTAAGTTTGGGAAAGCATGACCCTTTAATATTGTCTTAGAATAATAAGTGTCCATTGTTGTGGTTTAGACATCATAGGCTGAGATGTTACACTTTTCTTCACATTTGATGATTTGCTAGATTACAATGTCATTATGCGGTTTAACAGATGGAACTCACAGTTGAGTCGTTAAAAGTGCATGTCAATAGTTTCTCTTACAGTAATGTTTCCTTACATAAACTTACCTTAACTTCTTGTTAGTAACAGGAAAAAGAAAAGAGCTCAGCGTGCTACTGGAGGGGATAAGAGTGGTAGAGGACTCAGACAGTTTAGCATGAAAGGTTTTTTCTTTTAATCAGTTTTCATCTTCTTTTGGGTATTACACTGGAGAAACGTCTTAAATTTTGCAGTGAGGGTTGCTTTTATTTCACATATCATTTATTTCTTGTGTGTTACAAGTTGCTAGTATCTCTTATTTATTTGAGCTCTGGTATCACAGCTACCTACTAATTACTAAGCTACTGTTTTCTTTCTACAGTTTGTGAGAAAGTGGAAAGCAAAGGAAGAACTACGTATAATGAGGTAAGGACGCTTGAGAAAACTCATAATGTTATAAACATTTGGTGATTTTAAAATTTCTGATGTTCCCTTTATCTGTACTTTATTTCACAAATCAATGCTATGATTCAGTGAATTCAGTTTAATAGTTGGGGCCTTTTTAGTGGTCCAATTTCTATTATATATTCGAAACCCTTTCTCGTCCGCACAATGTATCTGCGGGTGTCCCACATCGAATTTTATTATTATGATGACTCTGATGTATGATGATGATTTCTTATTTTGATGACTTTGATGTTTCGTATCTTGTTCTGGCAGCACCTGGTAAGCAAACTACAAAGGAATATGCTAACTTCTATATCTGTTTCGAGATAACCTTTTCTATTTGACCCGTCCATTCTTTCTAACTTTTGTCATGCTATTGTATTTTTTTTACTTATGTAATATCACACTATCAGCACTGATAATCAAACTTAGAGTTGATTCCATTTTCCCCATCTTATACGAACACATTGGTGTACACATTTTGACCTTTTGGATGAATTTATGGTATCAAAAGCTCCCATTCTATTGAACTTCTCAACTAAAAATGTGTCATGTTAGTTGGAAGTACTGTATCTCAAGTTTTTTTTTTTTCCTTCAGTGGATATATTTAGGGTAATTTGGAGGGTCCACGGTCCTGTACATTTTTAACCCTTAAAACATTGTGACACTTTCTCTTGTTTGCTGTTTGGCACTTCACTTTTCTTAAGGTAGGGCATTTCATTCTGCTAGAACTACAGATGGAGAAGCTAACCTTGTAATTCTTTTTTAACTGTACAAAAGAATTGATAGTAACTTGTACTACATTTTGGGAAGGGAAGCAAGGAGCAGAGTCTTAGTCATTGAGAAGTCTACTAAGTTGTGAATAATTAGGTGGATGACTGTTTCCCTTATTGGCAGCTTATAAATTCTTTAGAACCCCTAGTATTTAAGTGGGTCCAGGCGCTACACGACTAGAAGGGGTCCGAGCGTCATAGGATCTCTATAAACTTTTAAATCATTTTCAAGTGCAGTTCCTTCTTCATGTAAGAGATTTTCGAGGGAGATGTACCTATAGTTACTCCACCTTTTTTTATTTTGTTTGTCCTGCTTTGACTTTATACGTAGTTTAAGAAAGTAAATGCGGCTTTAGAATCTCGTGGTCTTAAATTAAATATATGTCAAATGTACCAAAATGCCCTTCAACTTGAGGTTTCAAACATGCCATGTGGAAAGTTGGAATTAAAGGGTTGCAAAAAAAAAACGAAAGAGGCATTCTTTTTTAAACAAACTAAAAAGGATAGGACAAACAAATTGAAATGGAGGGAGTATTAATTATGAGATGATTCACTAAATGGCTTTTGGGTATCAAAATAATGTCTCACAAGGGCATATAATTTATGGTTTTTCTTCCTCAGAACTAGTAATGTGGTTGTTTCTGTCTTCGGGTTATGTATTGATATTAATCATGTCCATGACATGAGCAGGGAGATGTATAATATCTGTTCTGTTCATTGAATTAATAGATTTACGGTCATAGTTATTGTTCAAGAAATTGGTGCATAAATTTTCTGTAGCTTAATCTCAGAGTTTCTTTTCTTAAGGACATCCTTACACACAAAAAGCTGAAATACTTCAACTGTAATTCTTTAAGCAAGTGCAACACTCTATATAGCCTCATAATACATATTCAAAAGAGAAGAAATCACTGTAATGAATGCCCAACATAATTTTACAGATTATATCAATTAAAGAAACTCTTTGAGCAGGGTTCTTGTTTTTAGCTTGTAAACTTCAGACTCATTGAACTGTTATCTATTTTTGGCCCGGGGAATTCTATAGATGGTAGGTAATGTAATTTTCAAAGTGTTATCCCCACACCACCTTTAGGAGTGACATTCGTGGTGGACAAGATGATGGAAGCGAGTTTGAGATGGTTTGGGCATGTAAAGAGGAGATGCACAAATGCCCCAGTGAAGAGGTACGAGTTGGGTATAGTGTGGGAGACGTGGAGGTAGGCCAAAGAAGTATTGAGGAGAGGTGATTAGACAATTAAGATGCAACTTCAGCTCATAGAAGAACATGCATGGAGGTCGTGGATGAGAGTAGAAGTTTAGTAGGTAGTTGAGTTTGGTCTCACTTTTCGGTGGGATTTGTCTTGGTGAGAGTCTGCCGTCGGGAAGCACCGTGATGGTCATAGTATTAGCCTTATACATGTAGTATCTCACTTCTGATATCTGTTACCATCTGGTGTCTTTTGTGTTTCAGTTATCACATTATTTTGTTGCTACTGTTCCTTTTTCTAAATGCTTTGTACTACTTTCTTTATTAATCGACATGTTTTCTTCACTTCCGTATTTCTTATTTACAACTACTTTGGTTTGTTGTAATTGAGTCGAGGGCCTCCCATAAACCTATGTTTCTCGAACTCTCCAAAACTGATGCCACACTCGTGTCGGATTCTTCAAAAATACACTACTTTTGGATAATCCAAAATGCACCCATCACATTTTTTAGAGAGTCCGAGCAACATAGCCGAAACAGCCTCTCTGCCTCCTGAGCCCAGAAACTTGACAATACAAGGGTAGTTGTACTTCTGTTGTTGGCTTCTAAGGACTTATTTGCACTTTTAACTGTACTCTAGCATTTTCTGCGGCTGAATTCTGCTTCTCCTGTGTTGAATAATTTGCTTTTCAAGGGATTTCTGATCTTAGAAGTTAATGTCTTGCTCAGGTTGCAGATGAACTTGTAGCTGAGTTTTCTGATGCTACCAATAGTGTTGCAGGCTCAGATCAGGTTTTTCTCCATCCTCGCGGTTCATAAATTTTTAATTTGTTCGTTTTCAACAATAATATTAGTTTGAACCTTTATTATGACAGAAACAATATGATGAGAAGAACATCAGACGACGAGTCTACGATGCTCTGAACGTGCTTATGGCTATGGATATCATTTCTAAAGATAAAAAGGAAATACAGTGGAAGGGATTACCACGCACTGATGCAAATGATATTGAGGAGCTAAAGGTTTGATTTCTCTATCTTTCTTCTTCCTCTTTTTTGTTGCATTCAATGAGCCATCAATTTTGGCTCACATCAGTTGATCTATGTTAAATCTAATCTCATGCTGTAACTGCAGACTGAGCGTCTTAACTTGAGAAGTAGGATTGAAAAGAAAGCAGCTTATTTAGAAGAACTTGAAGATCAAGTATAAATTCTCTCTAAACACTATCTTTAGTTCAATCTTAGCAATAAGTTTGGTAGTCTTTCGCAATGCTGATGCATGATATCTTGGTCCTGTAATCCTTATTCTTTTTACTATTTGTTTTCCTTTTTCAATAGTATGTAGGGCTTCAAAACCTCATAAAACGCAATGATCAGTTGTATGGCTCAGGCAATGCTCCTAGTGGTGGTGTGGCTTTACCGTTTATTTTAGTGCAGGTAAATGCTCAACAATCATCTATTGTTATTTGTATTGTTTAGCAAATTAGTAAATATCTGATACAAATCATTACATTCTTTAATATGTCATCTCATGATTTCTTTTGTTGGAATTAGTTTAATCTACAATCAAGGCAAGTAAGCTCGGGGCAACATGCTTTCCTCAACTTGACTTAGCTGTACTTGAGCTCAAGTGAATTTTGACCTAGCTCAGGCCGTATAAATTTGATATTAACAAAAGCTGATTGCTTTTCGCCTACATTTGAGCATAGGCTTCTTTCTAATAAAAAAATCAGAAGGATCACTTCTATATAAGAATGAGAAGACAGATATAGGATACCTCTAGTCTCTGAAAGAGGAAAAAAGAGGAGAGGTTTTCTCTATTTGTAATTATTTTCACAAGATCGTATTTGTACAGAAGAGAATATGTAAAATATTCTTTTTCAAAATCATCTTCACAATACCCTTTTTTTATCAACTTATTGCCCTGCAATGAGGTGTGAAAGGTTGGCTACGGTGGGTGTGGGAGGTAGAGGTAGAATTATGCTGAAGAAGTGACACACTTGCAACTTAGCAAGGACATGGCCCTAGATAGGAAGATATGGAGGTCGAGGATTAGGCTAGAAGGTTCGTAGGTAATTGAGCGTTGCCTAATTTTCCTAATTAAAATATTATTATTTTCCTAATATATTAGTCTTCTATTTTATACTTACCTGTTGTTTCCTTTTTTCTAGTTATGGTTTATATGTTGTTGCTACTGGTTTTTTCCTCCATAATTTTCCACATGGCTTCTTGATTGCTGTTTTCCTTTTCATACTGATTCTTTATGCTTCACTTGAGCTTGAGCCAAGTGTCTATTTGAAACAGCCTCTCTACCTTCACAAGATAGGGGTAAGGCTGTGTACACACAACCTCCATAGATTCCACTTGTGAGATTACACTCGGTGGTCTTGTTCAAGGAAATATTGTCCCAAGACCTACTTAAGATTAAGTTAGTTAATTAAAATGGGTGAGTTATAACATGTGAACTCTTCAATTTGTACCTGAATAGTGTTTTTTTGTTTTTGGTAGTATTGGAATTTTTAGTATCAGTAAAACTTCAAGATAAGATGCAAGAGTAGTGCTATTCTTAGGTGAGTAGAGCTTTTGGGTATCTAAAAGCATTAGAACACCTATCTAGACGATTTTCATTGTAGCTTTGAAGGAAGATGAGCTTCTGTATATATTCTTAAACATTGAGTTTACAGTGATCAATATTTCTGAAAGAAAACTCTTGTGGTTAAGTTAAATTCATTATGTTCATAATCTGTTCTATTAGTTTCTTTTCTTCCATATCTGCATGCCTCGTTTACACTTGGCTTCTAGTAATAATCTGCAGAAGTAGCACCACCACCTAAGACCATCTCCAACCCAACTCTATTTTACTCTCCATTATCTATATTTGGAGAATAAAATAGAGAATTGAGTCTCCAACCACTTTAACAAAACCTCTTATTCCTCTATTTATAGAGAGGTGATAGTAGTTCTTCGAAATTTGAAGAAAAACTACTATTCATCTTCGATTTCTCTATTTATCTATGATGATCAATATGAGTTCTATTTATATTACTAATTTAATCTTTATCATTTGTAAATTCTTTTCTATGCAAATACATCTTAGACCAAGTTAAATACTTCCCGGCTCCACAAAAACTTTAATTATTTTTTTATAAATTGTCACTTGACATGTGTAACTTAAAGTGATTTTAATATTATTTATATTATATAAAGGTTATTATCAAGGCTCGTAATATTTGTAATATTTCTAAGTAAGAAGATATAACATCTAAAACATATTATTGATTATTTAATTTGGTCATTTTTAAATAAGTAATTTAGATTATATGTTCATTTTATGAAGTAATGCACAAAATTACATTGATAATTCAAAAATCTACTTTTTATGTCTACTGAGAAATTATTAAACTACATTTTAATAGCATGAAAGTATTGATTCAATAGTCAAAAATGAATATGGAAGTAAGATGAGTACATGAAATAATTTGGATACAAGATGAAACTTGTTAATTTATACAAGTTTTAGCTACACATAAAATATAGGACAAAAAATGCTCATTTGAACTTCATAATACGTTATCCCGCACGACACATTCCTGATGAGAGTAAGTAATAGTCTTGAAAGTGAGTATCTATGTAAGATTTTAAAATAATTTTATGATAATAAAATGTTATGAGCAATTATATTTCACTCAATGATTTCCCCACTTGAGTGAATGTTCGTTACTAGTATTATAGAGTATTCATTGCCAACTTAGTTAATTGAGAATAAAATATAATTTTGGATTATGAAAATTTTGTAAAAATATAATTTTGTGGTGATTAAAATAAAGATTATAGAGTGATTATTTCAAAAAGAGAAAGAAATGATTTATTATTATGAAATAAGAAAATAAGAATGAATTAGAAATAGTAATATAATATGAGGAAAGAGGAAAAAAGATTTTTTTAGAGGGTAAAATAGAAGGGGAAAATTGGGTTGGAGTTCATTTGGTATGATAAATAGAGAAACTCTAATTAAAGAGTGAAATAGGGATAGGGATATGGAGATGCCCTAAAGGCCTAAAAGCTGGGACTTGGGGGGGGGCGGGGGGTTGGGTCTACTTTTGAATCTAATACAGAAGGAGGCATCTGTCTATGATATTTTACTTTTCCTCTTTGCATATTTTGGTTTAAGCCCCATCTGCTTTCTGTTTTTTCTAGAGCCAAGGGTCTAGCGGAAACAACCTCTCTAGATCTCAACGTAGGGATAAGGTTTGTGTACGCACCACCCTCCCCAGACTCGACTTGTGGTTGGCATTACACTGGATAAGGTGTTATTATTGTCGTCGTTGTTCATAAGGAGAATCATATGTTGTGACTTGGAGTGCATCATTGCTTTTCCATCAATTTCCTGCTGCATTTTATAATTTGCATGCATTTGTAAATTTCAGCAACAGAATTGAATAGAAAGAAATGTTATAATGCTGATGTCGTAGCATTTCATTGTTATAATGCCCCTTATGTTTCTTGTGGTACGTTAGACTCGTCCTCATGCTACAGTTGAAGTGGAAATATCAGAAGATATGCAGCTGGTGCATTTCGACTTCAACAGGTTTGGGCCTTGGAACGTCTATACTCTTTTTGGTTCAATGAAAGTGTGAATGACTCGGCTGAGTCCTGTATATACAAGTCATACATACTTTTGATATTCATTAACTCATTCAAGTGTGGTTTGACAATTCCAGCACTCCGTTTGAGTTGCATGACGATAATTATATCCTCAAAGCAATGAATTTTTGCGGAAGATCAAATGACGGTTCTGTCCCAAAGAATGTATCTGCTGATGGAGGTGAAGGTCCGAGTTCCAGTATGGCCAACATGTTTCAGCATCATATCCCTAATCCATCTGCCCCAAACTCATCTGGCAGGCTTCCGACCTCACCTCCTCTCCCCGGAATACTAAAGGCTCGTGTCAAGCATGAGCATTAGTCTTCTGGCTTCTTTCTTGATCGATTACTGTACTCATTAACGCATAGTATTTCTGTACATTATGTAAAGTATTTTTACTGGAAGCAGCCTCCTCTGTTGACTAAATACTTCTCTTGACCCTTGTCTCAATTTGAGGGAGGTTACTAGTTGAGCTTTTAAATTTTTTAGCTAAGTATCAATTGTTTCATCAAATTGGTATATGTTTTGGCAAATGAAAAACTATTAGACTGTTTGGATATACCTTTTTTTCTTTCAAAATATTGTTTGGTTATACTTTAATAGTTGATTTTTTTTGAACTTCAGCTAGAAGGTGAGGGTTTTCAAGTTTGAAAAGCTTGTTCTAACCATCTTTTCAAATAAGAATTTTTTGTACTCTGCAACATTTTTTTCAAGTGGAACACATTTTTTAATTTCCAAAATACCTTTTTGCAAATATCATTAAATTCATATCCAAACGACTAAGGTAAGCAACCTTGGTTTGTCTAAATTTTGTTGGACAGAGTTATATTGTACATGTATCGGTGAGAGCTAGCTAATCGTTGTGCATTTATGTGAGCACGCTATTGTGTTGAGTCAAAGTTGACTTTGTATTGGACATAATTATATGGTTAATGTGTTGGTTGTGCATTTATGTAAGCATGCTATTGGGTTTGAGTCAAAGTTGACTTTGTATTGGACATAATTATATGGTTAATGTGTTGGTTGTGCATTTATGTGAGCATGCTATTGGGTTTGAGTCAAAGTTGACTTTGTATTGGACATAATTATATGGTTAATGTGTTGATGGTAGGTAACAAGTTTTCGTTACGAGTATCTTATTGAATATGAGCCAAAATTATCATGTTTCGATGGATTTGTAACTTTTAGTGCTACACCAGCCTATAAATTAGCATTATCTTTTAGAGGTTTTTATGTAATTGAAATTGTGACCATGATTGCTTAGCATAGGTCACGTAATCATATGAGTAATCACAGAATATTGAATATTTCTAAATACTAGTCATGACTTGATTGATTGATTGAGTATTATATATAATAAGTTCAAGGCATACGTGAAAACTTTTTCTTTTCTATAATTCGATCGTTACTTATCTTGGTATAATATCTTGGAGAATGGAAGCATCCTGAATTCGATTTAAAATTTGACGTTTTTAATTAATTTTTTTTAATGTAAACTCAAGTTAATATATAAAAATAATTGAGTCTATAGTTATCATAACTTTAAACTCATGACACATATTATCTGTTTTGATCCAATAAATCTCATGAATTTGTGTCTCGATTTATATCATTAACAAGTCCTTACATAGGGACTTATGTTAGTTATAGATAAAAGTTAATCAATCTTATAGTAACTCCCCTGCAACGTCGCAAGTGTTACAAGGGTTAAATATTAATAAATATCTAACGAAATATTTTAATACAATCTTAATAAAAGTTACTGAGTTTTTCGACCCGTCATAGGTGGTGGGTTGTGGTTGGTTGTTCCACAAATGTGGGGACCTCCCAGCATTAAGGTCAATATCGTGTCTCAACAAAATCCTTGTATTTCTTCTAAAACGTCAAGGCACGTGCGATGTAATAGTTTCTTTCTACATATTCAGTTTCAAGATCGTTATTGAACACATCGAATATTATAGTAAATGTTATTTGAATTTGAGTATATTTATGTTCGGTGGAATATTTGCCAATGATGAATATTTTGGACTATTATATATTTGTGGTTTAAATTTTGAAAAAACTTATGTGAGAGCTCTAAAACGCGCCTCATGCTTGAGGTTTTACAACATATTGAGATTAACACATATAATTAAAGAATATGATAATTAACTTATCTATATATACACACAAGAACTTGAGTCGGTAGTGCCTAGCTAATATGAATACTTTCTCACTCGGAATTCGTAACATACTATAATTTAAGTATCTATAATTGTAATTTATTAAGAGATTGTCGATATATTATTCTATCAAAGTTTAACTATAAACTTAGAATGTTAAATTTATTTTAGACTTTGTTTATTCTAATTAAGTTCATGTCGAATTAATTAATAAATTTTATTTTGCCAAGAATGACTTTGCATATATACTAGTATTAAAACAATACAATTGCATATACACCAAAGTTTTGGATGCCTAAATCTTGTATAATACGATAAGGCTTTATTGAAATTGATTGAATATAATTATCCAAAAAAATATCAAAAATATTCTGTTGTTGCTCTCATTGATGTTAATTTTTCTTCTACTTATAGACAAAAATAATAAATTCAAGTGATTAAAAACTTTTCAAGTGAACTACGTGACCAACATGACTAAAGTTATGGATTTTTTTTTCCTCAAAATAATTGACAACTTTTACTCATTGAGTTACAGGCGCGGTTGTGGTAAAATAAACCAAGATCTGGTCAATTAAGTAAGCAAGTACTATACATATATTACTCTATTTTGTTAGTTCGTTAGGTAGTTTGGTATTCGAAATTTACTAATTTGACTTATATATACACAAATAAGTTTTGAACCAATAGCATAAATGGGTTGTCGATTCAGTAGTAATAAAAATAAAAATAATGGGGTTGAATTGACTACGTAGACAATTGAATCCTTATCAATAAAATTAAAGTTTAAATAATCAATTAATTAAGCATTTCTATTTAAGTTGTGGTTTAAATCTTGATATTTTTTTTATATTAATAAATAAAATTATTTAATATTTATATTAATAAAAATATAATAATAAATATCTCGAAAAGTAAACGAGTAGAGAATTTTATTTTTTGTTTGGACATCTATAGCGTATGGCCAAACTGTTGCTAGAAATTAGGGGTCCCTTGTGCAATCATTGAACTCCCTCAATTGGAGAATTAATTACGTTGGTTGTGTGAATATAGTATGATCCACAAAAATGATTAATCCTTTTTAAGTTCAAAAGATATTGTGCGATAATATTGTAAATATATGAAAAATAACTTAAAATTATATAAATAAAATCTGAAGAAATATAATTTATTCATCAAGATAGTGTAGGATTGGTATTGTCACTATCCGACGATTGATTAGCCATGATTCGAGGGCGTTAGTGGCGTCTTTCTCGAACTAGAACTATTTAGATTTTTGACCCTCTTTTATAAATAAAAAATTAGCAATTTGTGAAGTATTATACGATCTTGATCTCTTTATGAACTTTCAAGAACATTTTAAGGGAAATTAATACTCCGCATAATAGGATAGAGTGAGTCACATCAAGAATCCTTATCTGAATTGTACACAATTTGTAAAGTCAACTCGAATTGCACGCATTTTGTAGAGTTTTATGAAATTTCAATGTCTATAATATTTTTAAATACGTATATATATTACTTGTTTTATTATAACAATGTACTATATTATATAATCATCAATCATGCATGGTTGATTTGCGAACACGTTGCAAACTGCTTTTTCTACGGTAGAAAACATGACAAGAAAGTAATTGACTTCCATCTTTATATTGAATTTGAACACATAAAAATCATTAATATATTATGTTAAATAAAGTTTAAATATTTTAAAAGTTTATACAGTGATCTCTATATTCTTAATTAAAATTTTGAGTTTGACATTATCAATATCATACAACAACAAAAACATGCTTTTACTTTAAACTTTTACAATAATTTAGATATTAATAAATGACAAATTTCCTATTTAAGATTTTTAGTATTGAATTAACTATTGACATATAGTGAATTAAAGTCTAATGAATTGAAGAAGAAATATATATTGAGAAATAGCTTTTAAACTTGGGGTGGACATACGATATTTCGGTTCGGTATTGATTTTTTTTCGTTTTTTTTTAATTTTTGGTCTTGGAAATTGTGTACCGAATATCGAATTAAAATAATTTGATTCGATTCAATTTTTGTTATTTCGGTTCGTTATTATTAATTCGATTTGATTGTTATTAATGGTATTGAATCCTGATGAGCTATCCCCACTTATGTTGGCTCTAAAAAAAAAAAAAATAAAAAATAATATATATAATATATAAGTATATTGTAAGCTTTCACTATATACGAAATTAGAGAAAGGGTAGAATGGTAATAATTTATTATATATAACTTACTTGTGTTATTATTTATATATAGATATATATTAGTAGGAGTTTTAAAGAAAAAAAAACAAAAAAAGATGTTTTGAATTTAGTAATTTTATTAAAAATAATTATAAGAATGTGTCGCATCAAATTCGAGTTGAGACCATAATTGGTGCTCAATTTCAATAAGAGTACTTGGAAGGCGGATGCAATCGTAAATCTTCGTTCATCTCTATATAAAGGGATGTATGATATTTCCTTGAAAAGGAATATCAAAAGATAAATGGATTTGTACCTGTAATGTTTATAATAAAATATTTATATTTTTTTAATTTTTCATTCAGTGTTTGGAGCCCATATTGAAGCTTTGACTAAATTTGGATTGCGCTCTACATGACCCATTGGGGGGTGGCGTTCCCATAGAATTTTCTCCATGCCCAGGGCTCCAACACGAAGCCTCTGATTAAGAATGAAACACTTTCACCAATGCACCACAACTCATATTGATATGTTCCTTCGTATTTTATTTGTGAGCATAATATACCAAAACAAATTTAAAAATAAGAGTGTACTTATCTTACCATATCTACTCAACTAGTATATGAACAAATTTGAAAATAAGATTGTACTTATCTTCTCATATCTACTCAACTAGTATATGTTATTTGTACGAGTAAATTTGGATTATATATATATATATATATTAATATATATATATATATATATATATATTAAAAAATTATTTTTATTCAGAAACGTTTATTCCTTCATGCAGAATTATTTATTATAAATTTTATTTTTTAAAAAAATTATAATTCATACCTATTAGGGACCGGTTAAAATAGACAGGCTAACAATGTTAAGGAAGAAAATAGAATTTAGGACATTTCTACGTAATATCTCTAATTTGCTTGACATGATAGCAATTTATTCATTTGGGACCGTCACAATAACTCAATAAGTTTGTATTACGGTACGTTAAAGAGATGAACAAATTAGTAAGTCTTTACGAATTATAATATGAATTTGAATCAACTAGATAGCGAGAAAATATTTAGCTAGCGTTTTAAGCGGTTAGATTTCAAAGTATTATTGGTAATATTATTGGGTGAAATTCCCGATGAGTTAGTTATACAAGTCAATTGGATCTATTATTATAACACAACAAATAGTGCCATGGACACTCGATCAATGTGGTAATTTGGGTGAGTGCTTAACGAGATCATTTCATAAATCTTGAAGTAGACAAAAACATGACTTTGGATCTTGATGTCGATTGTCATTCTATTTTCATCTAATAATCATATGGTCTTAACATTTCACCAAAAAATTTCATTACTATTTGGAATAACTTAAAAAAATTAGATAGACAAGTAACAACCAAGTGTAGAGGGATTTTTGTAAAAGATAAAAAAATTTGGAGTAAAATTTCAATTTTTAAAAAAATCTCAAATTATGTGATTATAACCCGACCCGAATAATGAAGTCGTGATCACAACTTGAGTCAGTGACGTCAGCTATTGGCAAAGGTATGACGTCATAGGCTTAGTGTTCATCTTCTTATGCCACGTGTAAGAATATCGGGCATGATGGCTGTTCTACTACAAGTACGGTCCACGCTCTTTCCAAATGCGTGTGTTACAAACACCACAAATATGTTATTTATTTTCCAACCTGTAATTCCAAATTAGTCGAATATGTGAGTTTTCACTTTTACATAACAATTAATTAAATAAAAAAAGTAGTGCAAAATCTACTAAAAAGGGAATAAGAACAATAATAAAATAGTGCATTAGTCGTAATTAAAACACAAGAAATAGATAATGATATATAGATGTCAAGAGTTATAACTGTATATAAGTGTACATTTATTATAATCATAAACATCAATAAAGTTGAATCGGCGAAAAGCAAGATAACATTTCATTACGTATTACTTGTTTATTCTAATATGCGATCTCCACATCATTCTATCTAACTAATGTCATATCCTCGATCAACAATCTAAACAATACATCATTTATCATGTAGTATTGATCTCGTTTATATGCGTTTTAATAGGTTAACGCCAATACATTTACTATAAGAACATAATCAATATGAAGCTGAGAAATTTGTATTGCTTATAATCGTCTAAAAACAAAATAAATAAGTAGAAGCTCAACATCAATCCTTACGAAAAACCTATTGTATCAAACTAGTAGGTATTTCCAACTCCTTTCTTTGTGATAGTTACATATATTAGACAATTCTTTTTCTTTTCCATCACTAATAAAAAAACCCGTTTTATATATATTTGGATTTAAATCAATAAAAGACCGAAACCATAAAACAGATCCCTAAATTTTGTGGGTTTCCCCTCAAATTACCTTAACACGTCATTTTTCTATGAATCTCCATAATTTGTTCTTTAAACACTGTTGGTTGATTTGATCGAGTTCTCTATTGCAAACGCCTTTAATGTGTGTGAGAATGGTAATAAATTTGATTGAAGAAATGAAGACAAACGTGTGTTAGTTCATATATTTCTACATGTCGGGTCAATGACTTAAGTAAATACATATCTCGAAACATTTTCATCATCAATTGTACTAACAAGTTTTGGAACAATATGAATCCTCTATCAATATCCCTCACAAAATCTAATTCCACGTCAGCTAACAATGTTTGTTTAAACGAAAGAAATTAATGTGGTTCAATTACATGTCATAGACTTTTTTGTCTTTATGTAGTGAACACAACTCTCTATAAAATGAGCCTTGGGAAAAAAACTAATCCCTCCTTCCTCTTAACTCCCTTTCTATCTACTACTAGTACTACATTTCTTGTGTCCATTTACCATCCACTTGGATCTTTCCCTTTCTTCACTCCAATTTTTTCTTTTCCTTTCCTTCCCTTTTCCTAGAAAAAACCCAACTTCTCCATTTCCTAAATAGCCCAAAAACAAGCACAGAAAAAAAAAATTAAAAAAATTCAATGGATAAAATGCTTAGTGTACATTCAAAAAAAGCAAACAAACATCCCAAAAACACCAAAAAAAAGCCAGTTAAAGTTGTTTATATTTCAAATCCAATGAAAGTTAACACAAGTGCTGAAGAATTTAGAGCTTTAGTCCAACAACTCACTGGCCAACACGCTAACTACCCGGTGATCGATACTGATAGCCGTGTTGCTGACACTGAGAAAAAAGAATTTTATTATTCAGAGTCGCCACCAGGATATGATCCACAAGTTGTTGAGATAGATAGTACTATACATCATCAAGTGGTACCTAATGATGTGAATAGTACTAATGAAACAACGATGACCGATAATTCAGATCTATCGTTTGAAGATTATGTTGGAGAAGATTATGTTCCAGAATTGTTGGAGAATTTGCCTACAAATGTGTGGTATGACTAAATGAACTTATTAATTTTTACTTTTGCTTAAATCTAGTTAATTAACTAAAAAAAGAAGAACAAAAAAGGGCCTTGAAGGCAATGTAAATTAGAAATTAGCTATAGTTATATAACTAGTACTTGGGCTAAGCTTTTGTATTAATTGTGATGTAATTTTTGTCATATATATACTACTACTAGGTGATATATATTATGTAGTAGTAGTAGTAGTAATATGAATAGCCTAGCTAGCCATGTCCAACTTGCTTTGATATTTTTGTATTTAGTGGCGGCTAGTATTGCAATCAACTTGGAGATAAAAAATAAAATTGATTTTGGTACTAACTATTCATTCAAGATTTACTTTGAAGTAGCATAAACTTATTCGTTGATTCGATTATAATCTTTCTTTTTTATCATCCATGTTATCTGTATACAGGTTAGGATACTTATTCATTTTCCTCCATAGCTTCACATATTTAATCTATCTTATCGATGTATGCGTTATGACGGGGGTCTATTGAAAATACTTTTTTTATCTTTAGGTAGGGATTAGAGATAAGACGGGATACACACTGCGTTATTCAAACTCCACTCATAAAATTATACTGAATATGCGTCTTTTTTTTAAGTTAGTGAATATGGAGTAGTATTTCATCGTCGCTTTTTTGTTATCGCCCTTCTTGGGGGAATAACGGGAGCCAATAATAAAGTTATTATTATGTCATTAGAAAATCATAAGTTCAAGCTATAAAAATAGTCTTTAATAGAAATATAGGATAAGGCGGCATATTAAAGACCCTTTTAACACCTATAAAATTCATTGTTAATCCATTGCTAAATAACTTATAACTAACATGACTTTTAAATAAACCATTATTAAATAAAATTAACGATAAATTTTCTTATAGCGTTGAGCTATCAAAAATAATGTTGGCGAGAAACTTATGAAGAAAAGGAAACGGAGAACTTATATTTTCCTTGACACTAATTTATAACAGAATTAATTAGCAAAATACTTAACATTACTATTACTAACTTCTTAAATCTTCTTTATACGATAGTGATGGTTTCATATTTAGGGTATTACTCTTCCTTTTTTCTTCCTAATTTAATGGTCCACATTGGCTTTCACCTCTCGTCTACTAAAACTCCAGGTTTTGCCAAAGTTCAAATAATTTGACTCTCAAAAAGTGAAACGTGACAGTATATTTTGAAATGAAGATAGTACATGATAAAGAAATGTGAGTAAATTTCTACAAGTTGATAGTAAAAATTAGGCAAGTGTAGGATTTTTTCAAGTGTAGGGTGGATTTTGAATTTTCAGAAAGCACCAAAATTATTTCTGCAAAAAGTACTTAGGTGCTAACTCTAATAATACTATATCTATCTATTTAATTATGACTATTATACCTATGTTGCTTTGGACATTAAATTTATTTTGTTCTTATGCGTATCAATGGATTTTATTTTTTCAAAAAAAAAGGAATGCATTTTTTTTTGATGAATCGACCCATGTGTGATCGATTCTTTTTTTGAGAGATCGAGCAACGTAGGATATACATACTTTAATTGAATTTTATTTGTCAAAAAATTACATATTACGGCAAAAGTACAATATCTTCTTGTTATATTTAAACCATTGAATCGACTTGATTTGAGAAAAAAAAGTCCAGTAAATCAAACTATAAGAGGATTCAAAATTTTTTTAGGTAACAAATCCAAATTCTCATGAAGACAAAAATAAACAGTAACATCCAATCGATTATTAATTACAGATTCGTCACTGCAACTTGCATCACGTTCATGCACCAAGTAATGTGTTAAATAGGTTTAAAATGTGCGATTATTTTATTTAAAAATGTAAGTGGTTAAAAACACTATTATAAAAAAAGAAGAAGATATTTTCAATTGCAAATTAGTGTGAAATTTATGTTATAGAACATGATTTTTCTATCTATTTTATCCAGCTTTGCGTATTATAGGAAGCATTTCTAGGATCCACCCTCCTAACATAATTTTTTTAAAAATTTCAAAATCGAAATCTCTAGTTAAAGCCTTAAAGGCGGAGGGATTCCAATAATTCCGGTGAAACTCATTTATGTTGTTAGACGAAAGAAGATTATATTATATATAACATTAAACAGCACATATTAGAACCTAATTATTTGAAAAAATCACAAAGATATTGTTCTAAACATTAATATCTCTTAGCATATAGTAAGGTACTGTCAAAATCAAAAGAGGTACACACGTTTAGTTCAAGTAACTATTATGATGCTCACCAGCTAGTACTGTTGCCAACTTGTTGGTTGGATAATAGCCAAGAAGATAAGTTTTAGAGCCTGGTTGGACCAGATTAAAGCTGATCAAAACTGATTTAAAAAGCTGATTGTGACTTAGAAGCCTGTCATTTGACTCAGTTTAAAAGCTGGTCAAACTGTACTTAAAAGCTGATTTTTGAGCTTTATTACTGTTGAACAATATTTAAAATAGCTTATTTTAAGTTTAAAAAATTTATTTTAAGCCAAAAGTTAAAAGCTGGGGGGTTTGGGTGTAAAGGTGTTTTTTTTTTTTTAGTCTTATAAGCTGTTAAGTTGGAACATATTTCATCTTTTTGCCCTTAAGTTAAGTTAAAGGTGTTGTTTTTTTTTTTTTAGATTATACGCTGTTTTAAGTTGACCATAGGGGGCAGCGTGTGGGCCCCCGTAAGATTTTAGTACAAGCTTGCCAAATTACAACATAACCTCTAACATTCTTTCGTCCATTTTCCCGTTGTCACGGTTGGCATAGCAACTTCAGCACTTTGATCCAAAACAACATAACTGTTATTTTAAAAAGAAGTGTCAGCATTCAAAAAGTATTTTTTGTTTAAAGCTGCTTTTATAAGTCCATCCAAAACGGGGCCCCTTAAGAGACTGTTGGATCACTTTTAACAAGCTGATAAACTTGACTTTATCTTAACTTAAAAAGCTGTGATTTTTGACTTATTTAGATGTTTGGCAATTCTCAAAATAGATTATTTTAAGTTAAAAAAAACTTATTGTTTTTAAGGCCAAAGTTTTAAATAAGGCTGGGGTAGAGGTGCTTTTTTTTTTTTTGTTTATAAGCTGTTTTAAGTTGACACAAGTTTTATCTTTTTGCCCTTAATGTATTGTTAGGACCATGCGTAAAAATTACACTAACCCGAAAATATCTTTATTACATTTTTCCCTTTTCACGTTGGACCATTAGTTAACTTCAGCATTTTATGCAAACAACATAACTGCTGAGTTAAAAATAAGTTTAAACACTTCAAAAGTACTTTTTAAAGCTTGCTTTGATAAGCCCATCCAACCTGGCCCTATCTTAGCTGTTTGACAATACTAAATAATATTTTAAGTTTTAAAAAAAAACGTTTATGTTAAGCCAAAAAGTTAAAGCGGGGTATGATTATGGGGGAGTATGATGTTTTTTTTTATTTTTTAGCTTATAAGCTTTTTAAGCTTGACCCACTTTTTACCTTTTTGCCCTAATCTTTTATACAATCTCCAAAAATTACGGCATTAACCCTAACATCTCTTTTTCTTCCATTTTCCCTTTCAGTGGGGATGATAGACAATTTACATTACTAATGAATGAAAATAAAATAAATCTTAAATCTTTTCAAGGGATCTATTCAAAATTATATATTATTAAAATGTAAAAATAATTGCACATATAACTTAAAAAAAATGTAGATTTCTGTTTATAAATAATTTGTGATAATAAAGAAAAATATGTGGAGATAGACAATTATTATTTACTTATGGATGAAACTACTAAAATAAAATCTTAGAATCGTTTCTTTGATCTATTTCAAATTATATATCTTTAAAATCTATAATTAGGTATATTCCTCTTATAATAATTTATGATGAAAAGTAAATATGAGAAAAATAATAGCCAAAATATATTATTTATCAGGTGTAAAATATAAATTAATAACTTTTATTATGTTAACAACTTTTAAGGGTATTCAAGACATGTGATTTAAAAAAGTGTTTATCAGCACATTTGCCAAACAATCAAAAACTTTTTTTTTAAACTTCAGCACTTTTATCCAAAAAAAGCATAAACTGCTTATTTAAAACTAAGTCCCCTTTCAACACTTTCAAAAAGTAATTTTTAAAGATGCTTTTATTTAGCTCATCCAAAACGGGTCCCTTAATATATATATATATATATATACACTATTATATTATATATTATATTATATAAATATATAATATATATATATATAATCGCAATAATATATTTTAGTGTAATTCTATTCTGAAAAAAATCGAGAGTATACACATGTATACAAATTATATATTGTTAAAAAGAAAAATATAGTAGCAAAGTATCCTCCTTTTATCTTTTTTTTTCTCTTCAGTTGGAGATAATATTTTAATTTCTAGGGTTTTGTCATCTATGATGATTAGAGAAAATCTGATGGCTAAAGGCTAAAGCCTTACCCTACTAAACAATAATAAATGAGGTCCTGTTGTAAATAAGTTACTATATGAGTTAGTTGATGCCCTACACCCATTTTTATCATTATTGAATGCTTATTTTTATGGGGAAAAAAACATTTTCAATTATAAAATAGATTGGATAAAATTAAAGTATATCGCTTTGATAAATAGAATGAAAAATTTAATCACCATAAAAAGGTCGAGACTTTGAGTGATGATGAGGTCCTGTTAAGAATAAAATGAAATTATAAGATGTTGAACTCCATCATTATCTTTTTCTTATCGAGTATAAACTTGTGTATATGTACATGGTACGTTTTAACTAAAGAAATGTATAGAATGTATAGATAATTTGTTTTAAAGAAATTTAATTATATTTGAAAAAAATGATAAAAGACTGAAAAATTAGTTTACTATGATTACTAATAAAAATGAGATAATTAAGTTACTTACTACACTATATTACAATATACTGATTATACAAATTCACAAGATCAATGTATATAATTTTGACTTAGCAGCATGTAAATATTTTTAAAAACGTGAATTATTTAAAGGTTAAGGAAACATGTAATTATATTTTACATGAAATTCACAAGTAAAATGTTGTTTGTCATTATTATATAGTATTTTTTTTCGCAGCAAATAAAAAATGCCGACATTGCTTTTAATTAATTATGGAGGCCCTTCAAACTTAGCTTTCAAAATTTAAATCAAAACCTATCCGAGAGACCGAAAGTCGTATAAATATTAAAAAAAAAATGTTAAAACGGTATATAAAAGTTTTTGAAACCGTTTTTTTTAAATTTTTTAAAATTTTTTATTAATATTTACATTCCTTAGGCTCCGAACTCAATTTATCCACTTGCTCAATCTAGTAGTTGAAATATATCCCATTTATATGATAAATTGTTTTCGTTATTGTGTATGTTTTTAAATGCTCATTATATAAAATGTGTATATTATTTAGAATATGTTACATTTTTTAATTATATATATTAATGTTAGTAAATTATAATAAAAATTCAAGCTTGCTAATGTGTTAATCAAAAAAACAAATGTGTCAATATATGTTAGGGAAACGTGTTGTGAAACTAAAGAAAAGGAAAGAACAACAAGTATTTAACGTGGTTCGGAATCAACTGATCTACGTCCACCAAAGAACAACTGCTAATGATATTTATTTCACTTACAAAAATATAAGTGACATACTACAAGAAGAGAACCACAAATGCACTTAGAAAGATGAGAAGACAAGTGAAAGGATGATTGAAAATGAATTAAGAGCTACCTATTTATAGAATAAATTAAGCCAGTGATGTCATCCATGACATAGCTATGTGTCAAAATTGTCAAGGTTAAGATAGCAAACCATTTATATGGTTTGCCTAACTTTTCACCATACCAAGATCACACACAATATTTCGACCTTGTACTTTCCCCACTACTAATTATCTTCCTACCAAATATTCATATAATTCATCTTCCATTGAGGTTTGATTCCACAGAACCACCAAAAACCCCCCAACTCTTTCCCAATCTCCACCACCTGGTTTGTGTTTTCCAAGCATGCGTCTAAATAAAACAACTCCGGCCATAAAAATTCTAAGCTTATGGGCAATCCCATTAAAGAACAAGAATGAATCAAACCTTTGTTTGAACATACCAGATCCACACTAGCAGTTGTCTCTTAGGAGTTGACATCGAATTGATGCATACTCCCGCCCAAGTCCGTGCAGTGTTGCAAACTTGGCAAGCGGGACTATTTTTGGTCAACATGTCATGCAGCGTCGTTATCCGTCTGTGATAACCTCTCGCAACCTTGATAGCTCCCTTGTCTACGACTCTCGAATAAAATGAAATCTGAAATCAATGTGTTTGGTGTGCGGCTCATGAAATCTTTGATTTTCAATCAAATGAATGCCACTTTGATACATCACATTTTTAGAATGATTTAAGCTGAGCTGAACTCAATCTCCACCCAAAAACCTTTAAACCAGCCCACTTATTTCACTGCCTCACGGTTGCTGCCATATATTCTGCCTCTGTTTGTAGACAAAGACCGGACAATCGACTGTAAGTAATTTCCAAAAAAAAAACTAACGGCTAACTGCCAACGAGAGTAAAAGATTGTATCCCGTGGGGACCTCCTTCGATCAAGATCCCCTGCATAGTCAGAATCAACATACAACGAGAATTGAAATAACCATTCACTTTTCCGAAAGATTAGCCAAAACACTCAGGAGCTCCTTTGAGAATCTCAATATCGACTTTGAAGCTTTCTCCAATGCCTTTTTTCTGGTTTGCCATGACTGCTTACTACACTTAAGATTGGGCATATCTTGGATGTGTGAATACCATAGGCATACATATGCTACCAACTGCACTCGCATAAGGAACCTTGGAAAAACATATTGCTCCACCTCATCCATAGATTGAGGCATTTGTACTCTGCAAAAAGCTGAAAAATGAGGAAGCTTAAAGGTGTACTACAGGCCCCCCTCCTTTGCTCGTTATCCATATTGATTATCTTTCAAGAACTTTTCGGAGGTAACCTCTCTGAGAAGATGTACAAACACCATTTTTCTCTTGAATTTCCACTCCAGGATTTCTTTGGCAAACTCCTAGATTCCTCATGTCAAAATTCCTTTGCTCAACAGTGTCTTCAAAATATTTATCTCTGTGATGTTGTTAGCAAGCAATAAGCATATATCATCAGAATCAACAAACAAAAGATAAATCATATAGATTCACCAGACATCTCTTGTGATACACACAACGATCAAATGCACTCCTCAAAAAATCCATGTGTAGTTATGTAAGGGCATTCAAACCTTTTTGTACCCACTGGTCGTAGGGGAATTGCTTCAAAACATACAAAAGACTTCTCAGTTGGCATACAGGGTTCTTCTTTTCCTTCAGCTAGGAAACATTCATTTAGGTGAATCCATATATGATTGTCTTTCTTCTATATCACCATGTAAAAAAAGCAGTTTTGACCATTCAACTGTTGAGCTCTAAATCACTGTTGCAACCAATGCAGCAGCACGACGAATTGAGCGATTGTTTCACGCGACTGGAGAAAAAGATCTCATTGTAGTAAAATTCCCTCCTTCTGACTGAAACCACTCATTTGCAACCAATCTCGCCTTGAACCTAGCAGGCTTCACTAAAATTCTGGATAATACCTTCTTTCTGTTATGTAGACCATTTGCCATCCAACGGTTCCTTATCCCCTTTGGCCTTTTAACTAAGACCACAGTCTCATTTCTGTGAGAGACACTCCATCTCTTCCATCATGGCCAACTGCCATTGTGCAGAATCCTTTGCAAGGAAGTTGCTTCAATATACGAGAGGGCTCGAGATCATTAATCTCTTCTTCTGCAGCTACGAACGCTTGTGCAATCAGATTTTCTTGCTCTATACGACATTCCGTGTTTCCGTTATCCGCCCTTTTGGCCCTTCCCCTTCGCAATGGTGTATGGTCATTGGAAGCAAGTTCTCTGCATCTTTTTGACTCATCCTTTGCGTCTCTTGATCCCGTTTCTGGTAAGCTCCACGGTAGCTCCACCTGCTCGTTGTTCTCGTTTCTAGATGACCTCCACAGAAACTTACGAGGATCAAGTATAGAGAATCTCATCAAAGCGTAACATCTCTACTAACTTAACAAATTTGAGTAAAGACAAACACCATGTAGTTTGACCCTTTTTACCCATACCAACATACCCTTACGAATATGGCCCTTTTTAGCCCTTGGTTCAAGCTTACTTATTAACATGATTAATAAGCTGGACACCAAATATTCGGAAGTCACACTGACATTAGTCCTTTACGCGCGAATGTGGCGTTTCACTGAACCAGACCTCATTCGGATGTTTAAAGTCATCGCTGATGCTGGGACCGATTGGGACAAATATGAGAAGCAGTATGAACTGCTTAACCCAAAATAATTTGGACCATCTTAGATTGTAAGAGGCATACAAGGCCTCTCAAGAAGAGTGTATGTTCATTCTCTCGGCAAAACTCCATTTCTGCTGTGGTGTGTGCCTGGGACCGTCTATGCCCTGCGATCCCATTGGGAACTTGCAGAAATCATTGAACTCTTCACTGTCCAAAAACTCCAAGCCAGTCCGTGCGAAGAACTTGATTTCCTCTCAATTGATTTGTTCAACCAAAATATTCCACCTTTTAAATGCTTCAAAAGCTCACCTTTTCTTCAGGAAACGCACCAAACTTAGGTTGAAAAAATATCATCATGAATGTGGAGTAATGATACTCTTTCCTCTCTTGAGGAAGCTTAGAGGGGACCCCACTAAAAATCTAAGGAGGTTAGTCTAGCAACCCCTCCCGTCTTGTGCTGCCAGTGCTGAAGTGCCTTTTTTATGCCTATGCCCTTAAGAGCAGGCTACAAAATCAAAGTGTGCTGATTTCTCAAACCATTTCAAAAGTTGCGGTTTGCTAACATCCATCCTCGTGCGCTCATAATGGCCGAGTTCTCATGTGCCATAATTTTGCTTGTCATCATTAGATAACTGCCACTGTAGATATTTACAGAGGCCATAATGGTGCATTCCGCAAGTGTGTTGTAGAGGCCCATCCCCAGCTGGCCTTCAACAGGACTAAAGACCCTTAGCACTTTCATAGTCCTCCTTTTCAATATGTTTACTGATAGCCTTGTTTATCTAAAGAATACCCAGGGAGTCAAATTCTCTTTAGATCAGGAACAGACGGACCTTCTTGTAATAGTCTCATGATTCCACCAGGCAGGCGAAACCATGAACTGAACAAAATGCAATATTTGTATCAAGTTGCATTATGCCCATTAATACAGTTCCTATGCTTGTTCATAGCGCTGAACCAATATTTTCGGAATGTCATAGACAGAGACAACCAGAGTCTAGAGCCATTTGTTGTTATAGGACCCATTATTGATTGATGTTGTTAGTACGTAATCATCATCATTATAGTACCTTTCTCAACAATGATGCACTCCCTTTCTTTTGGATTCGAACCATAGGGGCCATATCGTTCCCAAAAGTGCCACCCTTCGGGGGTGGACCAGCCCCAACACATCCGCATTTCTTTTTGTTCACACGAGACTTTGAATCTGTTACTTCGATTTGCTCTTCCACTTTTGGCTAGTCGACCTCTTAAAAGAGGCCCTAGCTTCGGGCACTTATGTCTCTTAAAATGCATCCGCACATAACAAGAGTTTAGTGCTCTGCGCACTTGCTCAAGTTTAATAGGTTGTTTGCTATACTCATTAAATTCTAAATATCACGATTATTTTGAGCATGAAAATAAGTAAAGAACATTGAAGTGTCTCCTCGTCCTTTTTAATTCCAGCAGTTTGTAAGTCCATCACAAGGTTATTTGAACGCATCTAGATCGTCTTGCAACAATAGTACCTGAATCCATCTTTAATGTATGAAGACGCCGTTCGTAACAACAGGCCTTGTTGTCAATGACTGATTCTGTTAAAGCCCTTCAGCTTTTCCCCATAACTCTCTTGGCCGCTCTTCGGGTACTTGTACTCACTTCACAAAGTACGTTAGGTGCAGGGACAGTCGAGTGGATTGCACGCAATGCATCTCCTTCAATCTCTTTCCTTGTCGAATCCGATATCCTTATCGGGGGGGAGGGTACTTTCCGTCAATAGCAATGGATTGAACCTTCCCTCAGACAAGTAAAAGTAAGTGAGTAACGCTATCATCTGGATTTTCCATGAATACTTGAAGTTGTTGCGCCACACTAAATTGTCAATTTCAAAACTTCATGGAAATCATTTTTTTTTTATTGTTCTTCCTTTTCTAACTAACTATGTATGTTGGAATACAAGAGAAACCAAAGTAAGTAAAGTAATACCTTATGAGTTTTTTTTTTTTTTTTCCTTTTTTTTTGGAAGTGCGACTGTGCTGCAACACAGAGTACTCAGACAGAACTTGCTCTGATACCAATTGTTTAGAGGAAAACGTGAAAACGAAAGACCAAGGAAGAACAACAATATTTAACGTGGTTCGGTCAAAAGATTCCTACGTCCACCAAAGAACAATGCACTGATATTATTTCACTATTTACACAAGAATTATAAGTTGAAATAACTACAGAGAGGAGAACACAATGCCTTAGAAGATGAGAAGACAAGTGAAAGGATTGATTTGGAAAATGAATTAAGAGCTACCTATTTATAGGAATAAATTCAATCCTATTGATGTCATCCATGACATCGCTTATGTGTCAAAAGTGTCAAGTTAAGATAGCAAACCATATATGGTTTTTTTTGCCTAAACTTTCACTACCAATACAATCTTTGACTTGTATTTTCCTATAATATTATCTTCCTAACAATATTCATATTAATCATTTCCATTTAGTTTGATTCCACAAGAACCAAAAACCAACTCTTCATATATAATGAAGGCCTGGAGAGAGATACACAGCAGCATAAGAAATTTTTTAAAGATTTGAATTGAAAAAATATTAAATGAAAGATGAATTTTAGAATGTTGTGAATATATGTAAATTAATAAATTAAAGTTTTGTACCATAGTATATAGTAGTATCAAGTATGGGATTGATTTTCCATGACAACATAAATAATCTTAGGCACACAAGAGTTAAAAGGGTAAACTAAAAATTAACAGTAGGTAACATGATGCTTGGTATTTGAATACTGATTCGAGATATTTTTTACATTTTTTATTAGTGTTTATCATGAAAAAGCAGAAAACATACGTACATTTTAATGTGATTTTATTTTCTTTAAATAGAATAATAATAAAAAAATTAAACATTATATTCTCTAACTTATTATAAAAACTCAAACACACGATATACACAACACTTTTAACCCTTTGAAAGGAAGAGTTCAGTTTGATTCTAACGGGACATTATCTATAGTAAATACTCATTTAAGATTTGAATGCATATATAATTACAGAAATAAATGTTTATATGGTTTATATTATAGAAATTCCACATATATGTCTCGTGCTTCTAAAATCTAAGCCCTTAACATGCTAGTAAAATGAAAATATCATTTAAACTAATATTATTGAAATGTGTAGTATCTTTCTTTTATTTAATTTCGATGCATGACGACTCTTAGACCCTCAATGTTTGCAAGACTACATGAGGTGTTAAAAATTTTTCTTAGAAAATGTAATTATTTATAAGTACAAAAAATATATTTTAAGAATTAAAGTACTTTTATTCCTTTACTATCTTTTGTAGAGTACTTATTAAAAATGAGAGTAACATGTGAAAAAAATGTTATAAAAGTGAATTACAAATTATTATTTTTTTAATGATATTTTTGTTTTGAAGCATTATTTAAGATATAAAATGAAGGGTTAGGGTATACAAGTCACCCTTTTGAGTCAAATTCTGTTTAATAGTTATTCAAACCAGTACTTGTATAATGTTAAACAATAACAATAATAATTGTCTCACTTAAAAAATGTTTCAATGTTGAGTTGTTAAAATTCTTACCTAAAACCTTAGTAACTGAAAAAAATAAATTAAGTACTATAATTTTCATTCGTCTTATAGTTGTAATTTTTTTTTTAATAAACATGTAATTAAAGTTATATTTATATTTTAGGCCATAAATGATAATTTCATTTTAGGCTTCCTAATTACATTGAGCCATCCCGTTTCGATGTTCGGTATGTAACATGCATCAAGACTAACTTCACACATATCTAATAGTACTATTGGAAATTGAATATCACTTATTATAGAATTCTTTAGATTTTGAGGATTCATACAATCATGTTGCGGAAATATCGAGGATTAACTAGCATGCAATCGTAAACAAAGAAAATAGAGAAAAAACATAACACGAGTATTTAATAAGATTCGACTAGGTCTACTCTTTCAAGTAAAACTAAATTTACGAAAATAACTTCTACAACAATAACCAAAGTTTAGGGGTCAAATATACAATACTCCAATCTTTTAAGATGGTAAAGAGTTTTTAATAAAGCCCCTCATATTTAGACCCAATTACAAATTATTACTCATCCACAAAAACAAGAATCCAAAACCCTAGCTCCTCCCTAAATCCTTCGTCTCTTCAAGTTTCTCTGTCCTGCAACTTTTCATCGTTGATAAAGAATCATTATTTGAGGTATGTTATCTATATTCTAATTTGTTTTAGTTTCTTTTGATGTGTAAAAAATGTGAATTTTGTTTCTTTTTCTCTAATTTTACTCAATTGCGATGTATTTTCCTGTACTTGTTCTCTTTCGATCGATAATATGCTTCGATATTGAAAAACCATGTTGGATGTTGTGTTTCTGATCTGGGTTTCGTGTGCTTAAACACATCAATTCATTGTTTATGGCTCTTCTTGTTAAAAAAAATTTGAAACTTTGTTAGTTTTCTCAGAATGGAGGGTTAGTTGAGTTAGGTTTACTCTATTGTTATAGAATATGGTTAACAATACAAAACCCATATTGCATTCGGTGTTTTTGATTTGGGTTTCGGGTTCCACATCTTTTGCTTAGGACAGTACACATGAATTCTCTTTTTAATGTTTCTTGTTTAGAAATGGAGTGTTGTTGATTTTGAGAAGTTGTTACTCTTCCAGAGTTAGATGGTTAATTACTCGGGCTGTACTTTTTTCGTTCTTTCTTGGAACTGATTGTGTTGTAAGAAAGTTGGCGCAACGTTGGAAAAGATAGACTTTTACACGAAAGTGCTAATTTTGGACATTGATAGTTCGAAAAATGCCAATCCCACTTTGTTCAGTTAAAGGAATGTTTTCTTTTAATTGAGGAGAAATCCTGTGGCGGGGGGGTGCCGTTTCTCCGCTCTATTCTTCAAATTAAAGTTCTCCCGTTTGCATTTAGTGGCGCCTCGGTCCATTGCTCCGTTAGCTCCACTGTTCAGCGCACCGCGAAATGTCGTCCGGGGTGGGATCGGGAAATATTTGGGACATGTAATTGATAGGAGAACACTAAGTTTGAATCTAGAGCCACATGAGTTGAGAAAGTGTGCACAACTAATTATGAAGACGTTTTATCGAACATTATACTTGTTTATACCTCATGATCTACTTGAATAGTTCTTTAGTCCCTTGGGATCTTCTAGAGCCCAGTCAGGTTTATCTACTACTTACTTCTTTACTCATTAACACTACTATCTATAGAGTTGTCTCTAGTGAGATGAATATCAGGAAAATGCAAGGTCGTGCAAGTTTTGATCTTCTGCTATGGTATTTATAGTTGAGTCATATATAATAGGTCTTGAAAGTATTAGAAACCAAAAGAGTTGTCCGGAATTGGCTGATGCACAGGAGGGGCGTTGGGCTTTGATGGCTGAGCTTGCAAGTATATAATCAGAGTCCAGAAAAGCTCCTAAAATCCAGGATTTGAATCCTTTCTTGTGAAAGTTAAACAGTTCCACTTGTGGAGTATGGTGGATAGCCCTACCAAGGACGTAGCCAGTTAATTGGTTTTTTGGTCTACTACTTAGCATAAGATTCACCACACTCCGCATGCAAAATTGTTTTAATATTTGAACCCTGAACTGCATGATATCTTCCTGGCTGTGCTACTATCAAGTAGTAAAGAATATCTTTTCCGTTTACATTCTAGTAGCCCATTTATATTCTTGATGGTAGGCTTATAAGAACACACTGAAATACAGTCATCTTAATAGTTGAATTATGACACCTATTAACTGCAATGTAATTGTTAGTTGGAGACTCTAGGAAACCATTTAAATGTGTCAACAGTTAAAATGCTTGCAGATGAAAAAGTTGGTGCTATGTGATGGCTGTATTCTGTTCCTTCAATTTTCTTTACCAATGTGTATACTGTTTACTGCAACCCTTTATGTCAAACTACTCTGCTGTTGCTTGGGCAGTATGGTTGTATACTGGTTTTATAAGTTGTATCTTGATAATTTGCCGCTATTGATATGCTACAGAGTAAGTAATTGAAAATGAGTGGAGCAGGAGAGAAAGGATCAACAACCAAGACTCCAGCAGATTTTCTCAAGTCTATTCGTGGACGACCTGTTGTTGTCAAATTGAACTCTGGTGTTGACTATCGAGGTTAGTCACTCTGATTTGCTTTTGCTTGTTCTTGTCGTTCTTTTAAACTTACTGTACTCTTGCTATGCATGTTGGTTATATGTAGTTTTGTACTAAATAACACGACGAAACTCTAGTCATGCATAAGATTGTCGAATGTACTGTCTGTTCCCTATTCCATTCAAGCTTTGCATTAAAATACTTAATAAGTTAGTAACAGAGCAGCAATTGATATAGTCCTTGTGATTTGATTTTTAACATAGAAGGGAAGTTTTATTGTTGTGAAATTAAGTGTAGTATTTTTGACATTTCAAATATTAATTGGTCAGTCTTGTGTTTTATAGGTTACCAACATTTGTTATTGACTGTTAGTTGTCTGCATACATGGACTAAACTACAGACTGAACCAATTTATGTGTAATAACCATTTGACTGATGTTAAAAAGATATTCTGCTTCGTAGGTATAGGTACAAATTGTTGTAAATTTACCTCAAAAGCTGGTCTTGATTGTAGGTATCTGTACATGCAATTTATAACTATGAAGCAGAATCTGTTTAGCGAAATTAAGAGTGTTTTTTCATCTGGCGTTCTCTCTCATTCACAGAGCAGAGAAAGCAGGCTTTTTGCCTACCCAAGGGCTTGTTGCCCTGCAACCAGTGCATGTGTAACGTGAAACTTATCCACCTATTTATCTTAGCCACCAGCGATAATAACTGCTTGTGAACGTCTCCAACTTTTTACCTGTGTGCTTACATCTTTAGGTAGAAGTTCTCTTGAGAAAGTAAATGCACTCTACCTAAAACCTGTGCTAGTCCTTATTTGCTTATTGCTTATGCTTTTTTCCAGGTGGTAGTTCATTTCTTCACAATTCATGACGAGAAACTCAGCTTAATTACATTCTAAGTTTGTTATTGCTTGGTGCAGGTATCCTTGCCTGTTTAGATGGATACATGAATATAGCAATGGAGCAAACCGAAGAATATGTTAATGGGCAATTGAAGAACAAATATGGTGATGCTTTCATTCGTGGAAACAACGGTAAGCAAAAACAACTAGCTGCCGACCTTCGTTTAATATGCATGTGCCTCTAACGATCAGACTGTAATATTAAGAGTTTCTCTGCTTGCAGTGCTTTACATCAGCACATCAAAGAGGACACTAGGGGAGGGAGCTTAAATCACGCACAAGATTGACTGGCCTTAGTTATCCTGGCTACTTTGATTATGTAACTGGCCTTTCTTCAACATGTCGATGAAGTTCCCTCTTAGTGTTGTAATTTGTGTAGGCTTTGGTTCAATCATGGATGTTATCTTTATTGCTCTTTCTATAGTGAGTCAATGACATTTTTTCGCATTGACAAGATCAAGAAATAGTAGTTTTCGTCGTTGATTTGAGTTTTTGTCGAGTATAGTTTGATGCTGACTTTGTTTTGGATAATAGATGCATATATAATATACTTGCCTTGAATTCTGCAAGAGTTAAATTCTTCTTCCTCTACCTTGAGATATCTCAATGGCTTTGCAATTTTAGCAAATGGGAATATTTACATTTTCTATGAAGAACTTAGAATGTAGGATAGTTGCTACATCAAGATATTATATTCTTTCTTTCTTTGTAGAAATGAAAAAGTATGATAATGATTCTCCTTGCATGAAAGGCAAGTATTTACATTGTTTAATCCCTCAAGTTTAGTAGTGTAGTTGGTTTTACCAAAAGTACACCATTTTATTAATTATAGCCAGTCAAAGATCTCTTTATCCTTTTTAAAGTGTCCTAGTCAGTTTTTTTAACTGTTTTTTTTTGAGTCGATGGTCTATATTGTGAACAGTTTCTCTATCTTTAAAGCAAGTATTATGTTCTTTAGACCTCACGGTTTATTGAAAACTGTCCTCTACCTTTGAGGTACGGATACGTTTTACATTCATTTTATACTTTTTGGATTTTATGATCTATCGAAAATAGTCTTTCTACCTCTGAGGTAAGGCTAAGTCTAACTTTGATTCTATAAATTCTGGACGTCTTGGTTCATAATAAATATTTTCTCTACCTTTGAGATTGGAATAAGATTTGTGTTCTCTCTATATTCTCCAATACCTTTATGTTCACTCTATGTTGTATGGACCTCACTCTGTGAAAATCTAATAGTATATTTTAGTAACTTGATGAAAAGTTTTGCCCAGGCCTAAGGAAGATAAGGATGAGTGAGGAGAGAGTATAAGATATTCGACCGTCCAAGCCTCATTTCACATCCAAATTGATCTCTTTTCAAATATAAATTTATTATAACATTCTCCACCATTATTACCTTATTTTTCCTTAATATTCAAATTATGGTGTTCAAGAAAATTGGTGGAGGAGTTCTCCATGTCATGAGTGAAGCAATCAACATACTTGGTCTACCCTTCCAAGGTCTGGTCTTTTTATTCAATCTTACTATTTACTTACCTGACTAATCGAGATACATAAATAATATAAGATTTATTAAGGGGAAAAAGCTCCATGCTAGAGATATAATCATATACTTTCAAGATTTCTTGTATTCGTATTTAGCGTGTTATGTAGAACGATCATATATAATATTTTAATATTATAATTCTTTTAATGTTTTTTTTTTTTTTTGTGATTTATTTTGCAGGAAGAGACGAAGAAATTGAAGATGAAATAATAGAACTATGTTATGACAAATATTTTAGAACCACAATGGCTGATTTTTACCATTCAATTTGCGATGCGGTCGAGTAAAATAGTTATTTCATATTAATCAAATATTCCATTTAATGTGATATATTACAGTCTAATATTGCCGTTAATCAATTAACTTTTTAAAATATATTTTTTTAGAGAAATTAATAGAAGGAAGGGACCGTCACATTCAAGAGTCCAAGCCACTACAGTAGAAAAACGAGTATTCTAGTTAAGTTATTGCGATGTTGATTTTACTTATATTAATTTCGATTATTTTAATGACATTAAAAATGATAGTGATTAATCGTAGTAATAATTTTTCAAAATAGTTTTTCCCTTACCTAAATATACAAATTGATGCTCTAATATTAGCAAATCGAAAACAAATTACTACTGTCCAGAAAGTACTTGGGCAGTATTATTACCTATTATATCGAGTAAAGTTCAATGACGATACATGGCTATTTAATTACCCCTCTTATCATTACTAAAAATTAATTTATAAACCAATTTTATTTTATTTTTGGCAGAGGCATGGTGATGAAAGGAAAGAAAATGACAAAGGAAAAATTTGGATTATGTATGCATGAACTATATGGTGAAAGTGGAATTACTGGATTTGGAGCAAAAGAAACATTATATTATTTATTTGGAGTACCAGCCACAGCATTATTCATAAAAAATAAAATAAAACCACAAGCAATTTCTGATAATGATTTTATTCCTGGTGTTACTTCTGCTACTGTACTTATTCTTTCTAAATTTAATAAAATCTAACAAATTCAAGAAAACATTTATTCTTGAATGAAAATGAACTTGTAATGATGTAAATGTGATATGAATTCTTTCTCTTATGATCGATTCGGTATTACGGTTATTGTTTTATAAGGTGTATTACACGATGATATTATAAAACATATTTTACACAATCATATTATATATGCTTTAGTTATGGGTAAATATATACCATATTATCAACAGTAGTCGCAGAGTCATATTTAGAATTTTTAATTTATCTGTGTTAGGTATTTAGAAAACGCAGTTCTTTTGGTAAGTAAATTACTTATACAATCTAAAGTTAGTTGAGTTCTATAGAAATTGTAGGTGAAACTCTAATTCGGCCAGCTGATAGATAGAAATAGAATTGTTTCACCTTTAATTAGAATTCATAAATTCGAACCGTTATAATAGAAAAAATTTTCTTTAATAGACCTTACGCTACAAGAATTTAGATGAGTTGAAACACTATCGTGACTTTGCAAGTATTAAACACCCTATGAGAAATGAAACAACGAAACTATAAAGTGGTAACTTTATAAATGTGACAACTAATATGTGTTTAAACGAAAACTTTAGTAATACAATATGTATAATTTAAATCTTAGCCTGTTAATTAGGTATTTTCAAGTGTGAAGTTAATGATATTTAAATATGGAAAAATTAGATAACACTAAACTCTCTCATCCTTCCAAATGTCATAAAACTTCAATTTCTTAGCTGTTTTAACGCTAATTTGAGCAGAAAAAGTCTTCTCTATGAACCATCCAAATAACACAAAAAATGAAAGAAAAAAAACCTTTGTTGATCAAAATTTATATCAAAAAAATCTTTATACTAGATTTTATGTTTTTTGGTTTCACTTAGTGTCTAATGTTAGTATGTGAGTCGAGTTATATCTGAATCAGGTATTGCATGACTCATTTTAGAGATGATATTGATACTCACAGACATGAATTTTTTGACATAGTCAATTCTCGAACTCGGAACGTATATCCCGGTTTTATTCTTGTAAAATTTCAATCCTACCCCCTGATGATTTTTTTTCCAATTGCATAGGGGTATTGTTTTCTAATGAATTAGGCTATAGTTGGCCCCATTTTGACTTGCACTCTCACATGTTTAAGTCCTTATTATCCCAAGTAGACAATTTTTTTTTTGTATATATATATATATTCCAAAAATCATAATAATTAATTAACAACCCCCACCCCCCCAAAAAAAAAATTTAGGCAAAAATGGTCAAAATATGGACAAAGAATGTGAATGTGATTTCTAATTTTTTTTGTTGTCTCCTTCATTACATCAAAAACTAGGAAAATAGAAAGAGAGATAACAAATAGGAGCAAATAGAGATTATTTAATTTTGTATCTAATTTGCATGTCCATGCATGATCATAAACAATATAACATTTTGTCAATGAAATAAAAAACAGATCAAATCATTAGTTTTTGATTAATCAGAGGAAAAACAATGTGAAGATCAAGAAGGAATTGAAAAGTGAGATATATATCATAGGCGCGTTCGTGCCCAGAGACTAGTATATGTATAGAGATGAAGGCGTGGGAGGCAACTATAAGGATAACACAAGCTGCAACAAGAAAACGTGCTAACACGATATTTTGTACACAAGGTTCATCATCACCACCAACAGAGGAAGAAAATGAGCAACAAGATGATCACATTTACGCGAATGGTGAAATTTTCCATGCTGAGAGGTTTCTCCCAAATGGTGATTACTATAGTGGTTATTGGCTTGAAAATTTTCCTCATGGACAAGGTAAATATTGGTGGACGGATGGATGTATGTACGTTGGAGATTGGTTTTGTGGAAAAACTATGGGGAAAGGTATGTTTAGTTGGCCCTCGGGGGCAATGTACGAGGGGAATTTCAAGTCTGGATTTATGGATGGAGATGGTACCTATACGGGGCCTAATGGCGATACCTATAGGGGTGGTTGGATCATGAATTTGAAACATGGACAAGGGGTTAAGGAGTACGTTAACGGAGATTGTTATGATGGTGAATGGTGTAGGGGATTGCAAGAAGGACAGGGGAGGTATAATTGGAAAAATGGGAATTATTATGTTGGTGAATGGAAAAATGGAACTATTTTTGGTAAAGGTAAAATGTATTGGACTAATGGAAGTGTTTATGAAGGGAATTGGGAAGATGGATTTCCTAAAGGAAATGGCACTTTTAAATGGACTGATGGAAGTTTTTATGTTGGAAATTGGAGTAAAGATCCAAATGAACAGAATGGTACATTTTATCCATCAACTTCATTGTTAGAAACTGGTAATCTTGAATGGGATCCTCAACAAGTGTTCAACGTCGATTTGGTAGAATGTACTATCTGTCCACCTGAGAAAGTTCCTATTTTGCCTTCACAGAAGAAACTCGCGCTATGGAGGTCATCTAAGGCTGTTGACAGCAACATTAAGCCAAGGAGGATGTCGTTGGACGGGAGAATAGATGCACCTCCTGTTGATAGGGAGTTTGGTAGAATTCGTTTATCAGATGTTGCAGGAACTTCAGCTAGTTATTTGGACGATTCCATCGTTGGCTTGCAGGATGCTGATGGATATTTAAGAGGTAGTCCTATAAGAATTCCTAAAGTTGTTAAGAGACAAGGCCAAACTATTTCTAAAGGACATAAGAATTATGAGCTTATGCTTAATTTGCAGTTGGGAATCAGGTAGTAAATTTAACTCGTTTTTAGTCTTCTACTCTAATTAATTAGGAAATGTACAGTTACTGGTGGCTGTGTGCATTGTTCAACGGCTCAAAAGTTGTGATGAATTATCGAAGCGGTAATCAGGTGGGACGGCCTGGTCCTCCACCATCACTAGATCTCAAGCCATCAGCGTTTGATCCTCGAGAGAAGTATTGGACTAGATTTCCAACAGAAGGATCCAAGATAACTCCCCCTCATCCGTCTTGTGAATTCAGATGGAAGGATTATTGTCCGAAAGTTTTCAGGTAAGGTTTTATTTCTATTACTTGTTGAAAATGATGACTTTAGAACACGTTGAAACTAGTGATCATCGATTTTGATGTTCCTCAGGGCGTTACGGATGCTATTCAAAGTGGATGCAGCTGATTATATGATATCAATTTGTGGTAATGATGCTCTCCGAGAGCTTTGTTCCCCTGGAAAAAGTGGAAGTTTTTTCTACTTGACAAACGATGATCGATATATGATCAAGACAATGAAGAAGGCAGAAACAAAAGTAAGTCTCTAGATAACTGCAATTATTTTCTGCAAAGAAGTACTTCCCCTTCTGATTTTACTTGCCAATGGATTTGTATAGGTCATTAAGGATTGATTAGCGGTAGTTCAAGATGTTCGCGGCTTTTTGACACCCAACCTTGTGGATAAGTACTATGGCCTGCATTGTGTGAAGCTAAGTGGACCAGCTCAGAAGAAGGTATCGGCAGTAAAGTACCCATAAACAGAAGTCAATGACAGTAAATCTCTCCTATTACAAAGTCATTTCTGAATTATATATGAAGAAAAAACGGCTTCTTTAAAGAAAAACTTGGTGTGATTATAGTGAAAGTTAAAAAACCCCAGAGATGACTGTTGTATACAGAGATTTACTAGCAATTGTAGTTCAATGTGAAAAACGCTTTAAATATATTCAGCCATTAGGTTTTTTGGTACGATTCCGTATTCATGGGGAAACTCTTTTGTACCAAGACGTCAATTCATAGACGATTCGACTTGAAAGGATCAACATTTGGAAGAACGACAGATAAACCAGAATCCCAGATTGAAGCAACAACAACCCTTAAAGACCTTGATCTCAACTTCATTTTCAGGTTACAAAAGACATGGTTTCAAGAATTCCGAAGGTATGGAACTTTCATGTCGAATAATGTAACTATCCTCTGACATTTGAGACTATCAACGTTTCATTTCAAGTGTAAAACAAATGTCAGTAAATGATTTTCGCGACATTCTGCAGGCAAGTTGATAGGGATTGTGAGTTCATGGAACAAGAGGGAGTGATGGACTATAGCCTTTTAGTTGGTATTCATTTTAGAGAAGCAGATAGTACTGAAGATCAGACATCTTCTGGTTCTGGAACACCTATCGGTTAGTTCTAACTTCA
Source organism: Solanum habrochaites (assembly GCA_027704765.1). Taxonomy (NCBI): domain Eukaryota; kingdom Viridiplantae; phylum Streptophyta; class Magnoliopsida; order Solanales; family Solanaceae; genus Solanum; species Solanum habrochaites. The sequence goes on from JAKWJA010002498.1 coordinate 64,427,956, forward strand.
TTTCAATCATAACAACAATTCCTCCGTTTCAATTTGTTTGTCATCTACTGTCAAATGGAAAGTACGTCTGTAATCTACAGTTGTAGATATGGAGGCCAGAGAAAGCCTGAAACAGTTGCTCGTGTCTCTCGAGCTGATATGGATCAGTTGCTTCTTGATCAGGAAGGGTAAGTTTTCAATCCCCTCATAATCATCTAGTTACTTGCACTATATGTACTTGCTATTTGTAACAGTAAAGTCACTGAACTAACTATTTATACGTCGTTTCTTGATCTTTATGTCAAAAATTGCAGATGGGCTAGCATAAAACTAGGAATAAACATGCCTGCAAGAGTTGAAAGGACAGAGAGGAAAGCTACAGAAGCGGAAACTCAGCTAATTGGAGATCCAACAGGAGAGTTGTATGATGTGATACTGTTTTTCGGGGTCATAGACATACTTCAAGACTATGACATTACAAAGAAGCTAGAGCACGCATACAAGTCTATGCAATGTGATCCAAACTCTATATCAGCAGTTGATCCAAAGGCATACTCAAGGCGTTTTCGCGATTACATATTCAAAGTTTTTATAGAAGATAATTGACATGAAAGTTATAAAGAGGGCTAGCATAGGACTAAAGTACTATTTGTTTGTTGTTTTTGGAAATTATTTGCAGTTGAAGCTTAGAAGGAGAGAAGAACACATATATATATACACACTCTTCCTGTCAGCGTTATAGATGGCTCGGACACGGTGAAGTTGCTAAGGTAATATGACTTAGGGTTACACAGAAGGGAAAGTCTACAGAATTGAGTTTACCTTCAGTTGTATCGAAGAGAGAGTGTCTGTAATAAGTGATGAGGGGATGTGGCACACTGCCACACGTAAGTCTCCACAAAATGTGTCGGATACTTAAAAGGAACTACTTGGGGATAGGCGATATTCGAAGGGTTGTACACAGAGCCAACACAGAGTAAACGAGGGAACACAAATGTGGACTATTAAAATGGTGCCATATGAACTTATATGTATGAAAATTTGTTGTTTCAAGGTATTTGCAGGGAATTCAAGATGGATTTTAATGTAGAATTTAATTAAATTTATCAAAGTTCCATTTACTAATTCATTTGGGCTTCTTAATCCTTTAGGTTTAGTATGATTCATAAAAGGAAATGATCTGTCATGTCCATTTACAGTTTGATTAAGAAAAAAGTAACTATAAGATCATATCTCATGTGTTATTGTTTACAAAGTTCGTGTTGATAGATATGTCACCTGGACCTAACTCCATATAAGGAGACCAAAGATACTACACACTGTTCCACACACGCGTGATATACTGGATCGTCTCCTCGTAAGACATGCTTAGCTAGCTCAAATATGTTGCCTTACTAGGGCAAACTAACATTATGGTAAACTTAATGTAATCACCATGATTCAGCATTAGGTATACAAGAAAGAATGAGAACTATAAAACATTCTTGATTCAACTCTTTTAAATTTACTTGGTTTTCTCCATTGAACCATCAAGAACCAAGAAAATTACATGCATATCAATGGTGCAAATTCTAATGCCAAATGGCTAGAATAACAGCAATGACTAAAAGTAGTATCAGCACACCATCTCCTCCTGGCAAGACGCCTAACCTGTCGAAAAATTAACACCAGATAAAATGTTAGTAGAATTTCATGTTATTATTTTGCAGTTTATTAGACAACATCATAATTGGTTTCTTATTTCTATAGCATGTCTCTTTCTATAATTACTAGTGGTACTATTGGCATACCTGAGCTTTCTCCTGGACTGATAAATGTACGTCATCACCGGAGGAAGGATGCCAAACAGAAAGCAGTTGGCGTAGATCCCAGCAAAATCAAGAGCTCTTGAAAATGTAGAGGGAAAGAAAGAGCCAATGAGAACTGGCAAAGCTAGAACAAAAGGAATCACAAGGCTTTGTAAAGATTCAAAACCAGAGTTCACTCTATTTTCTGAAGCATTATCTTTCTTGATTCCACTATAAGAAACTTTCCCTGCATTTCCAAGATTTTGCCTCAACTTAAATGTGGCTGAACCAACTTTGCCTATTACTCCTCGAGCTGGACTGGGAATGGAACTGGAACTACTAAAGATCAAATCCAAGGTATCAACAACCTGTTTCGGAAAGCTAACAGCATATCCTATCAAGCTAGTGGCTAATGCTGAAAATGCAAAACCTTGAACAGCTGGTAGAGCAGAGGAATTGACAGAGAGCAAGAGTGAGATTGGATCGCTTGAGACAGATGAAGCATTGTGACTAGAAAGTCCCAAAACAATCAAATTCCATGATAGTACCATGACTAGAGGAATAGTCCCACCTAGCATTATTGCTTTTCTAGCATCGTGTACAGTGTTTCCAGCAATTTTACAAATAAAAGGTGTGATTACATGGAATCCCATTGTAAGCACAGCCACAGGAATAGCAGGCAAAACTGATGAAAATCTCCAAGAAGCAAATCCAAAAGAATCAAGAATACTCATTCTCCCAACAAATATTCCAATTTACAAAACTAATGTGGATGGAGAAAAAAACATAGTAATTAAGGCACTATTGGCTACCTCAATAACAGTGAACAGGTAAAAACAAGAACTATCCAGACTTAGTGATGGAGGGCACAACAGGTCCATATTAGCAAGAACATGATTAATCTTGGGAAACCACTGAGAAATAATTGAACCAATTCCTGAAACACAGGCTACCAATAAAGCAAAAGTTAGTGAACCATAAACCAAAGCAACAAAAGACCCAAGTTTACTTCCTAATGCCTTGGTTGCAAGACTAGTAAAGCTAACTTCATCAACCCCATCTTCCTCCATAGCTGCAAAACTAAGCTCTGCCACAAGAATGATAGAGGAAATAACATAAACCCAAGTCAACAAAAGAGATATGGTTGATGGAATTGGACCAGATTTTACAGTTGCTGCAGGTAATCCCAACATTCCTGGCCCTACAGCAGTACCTACAATCAACCCCACAGCACCCCAAAAGCTTTTTTCTTGAACCACTTCAATCTTTTCTTCAAGATTGCAACTTCTAGGTTCATCTACATTCAAAGAAACAGCTAAAGATTTGTGCTTTACACATAAATTATGACCTATAGTGGGATTAAAGAGTCCTTGCTTAAAGGCTGGAACGTTTGACCTTTTACCATTAGCTATACTCTTGGTATGAGAATTAGGGTGACTGAAAAATTGAATCTTGAACTGCTGAGAAACAAGCATTTTTCAAAATGTCAGATACCCAAATAATCTTTTTCAAGATTCCTCAAAGTCAATCATTTATCAGTGTAAAAATGAGTTCTTGCTGGCATTTGACATGTACCATAGAAAGAACAACAAATTTCAATGGATTTTTTTATCAGCTATCAAATATACAAACAAATGGGGTTGTGAAAAAGGACTAAAGGGATAAGAATTGAAAAATTAATTGCAGAAAATGAAAAAGTGTTAAAACTGAGTATTAACTAATTACAGCTTCCATAAACAGCCTGGCCCTTAAGCTGAATATTCCGGCGGCGGTGACAAATTTATGTGAGGGTTTGGAATCATTCTTGCCTAACCACGTGCTAAAATTACTAATGTTTTTTATTTAAGGAGAATCTTGTATGATTCCTGGACCCTACCTAACAGACCACCCCAAACTTCATAGGATTTCTTTTTTTGGTGGCTAATCTTTGCAAAAACTATAATATGTTTATTCCTACTTCTTTTAGAGATGTCATTCAAATACTCAAATCATTTGGAGTTTCCTTTTTTTTTTTTTTTTTCGCTTTAGATTTAGATAAAATTGAACAAGTATATATACTACGTGATCTATATAACATAATACACATATATATATTTATTTAATTTTATACAAATTTAAATATCTATTTAAATAAACTCAATGTTAAAAAAAATCATATAAGTACATATTACGTCAATCCTTTAAACAAACTTAAAAAGGCTACTGGAACTTAATAGAAGTATACCAACATTAAATTTTTATTTCAACTACTTGATACTTTGATATCGTCCATGTGGGTTGCATGTGTCCGTTAGTTTTTTTTTTTTTTAATAACCATGATGCATGAGCTAGCTCTCAACTAATTCCATGAGATATCTGTCACCTCCACCAGCAAGTACTAGATGACTTTGTCCACGAAAGCTAGGTGAAATGGGAAGAATCACCTAATGGTTTTTGTCTCAATTCAAGATTCTTAACCATTTTATTGACCACTAAATCGCGCCTTTGATTGCATGCCTAGTTTTTTTTTTGAAACATAAGAGTCAAAGATATGTCATGTTGTTTGCATTTGGGCATTGCAATGATAACAACAAGACTAAGGTTGCTAGATATACAAAGACTTGTGTTAGTGTTCAAAATCTGTTATTTTTTCACACTTTTTTTGGTTCAAACAACACACAAAATGTATTCTGGGAACGTCGTAAAGCAACCCCACGATGTATATAACTTTGTTACTACTAAGAGAGGTAAAGGCAAGTGAAACCTCAATAGTGCTATGGCCACTTCTAAAGCTGTACAACTTCAGTTCTCACAAAACCCAAAACAGAAATCTGTGACTACTGACCGACTAATGATCCTAATAGAGCCGCAAAAATTGGTTTCTGTGTGGAGCCTGGGAAGGGGCCGGGGAGAGTAGCAGGGACCTTCGGCTTGCAGTGTGACACTAGATGAGCATATAATTCCCGAAATTCCTCTGAACTGTAGGGTAGTTGACACCAGAGCTCTTGAAATCTTTGCTTCAAAATCAGCTCGAGTTGTCAAAAATAACCTGCATAATGCATGGCGTGTTTAACCATCTAAATAGTAATGGCATTTGCAACAAATTAGAAAAAACATCTCAAGTGTGAAGAAATCTACTTGCCTTGGATATTAGGGGTTTGGCGTTTGCTTCCCACTCTGTTGCCCAATTAACAGAAGATCTGCTTGCCAATACTCCCTGTCTCAGCGACTTCAACTCATCACATTCACCTGGGAATCCCTTAAACAGCGTCTGCCCAGGTATTCACAGTTAAGCAAATAAGATATAATATTCTCAGGAAGTAAGCTCACCGGTTGACTCTAGGAATAGCTAATATGAAGCATAAAGCGTTGGAGGGGATTGATACTTGATAATGAATATTATGGCAATATCTTGTAAACTACTGAATCTAATAAAATCTACACTGTAAAACAAACATAAAAGTACAAAGAAAGAGGAAATAAAAGGTCCATTTCTGTCAGTTTAGGAGTTTACCACAAATTGATCTGCCAGTTCCGAGGATGAAGAGAAGAGTAGGCCATTCTTGTCAACTTCGACCAGCTCGTTGATACTTGATAAAGGGCAGTAAGAAGGTTCAACATGCAACTTCTCATAGTATGTAATTTTTTAAGACTTTCAAATGTCAAGACCATGTGAAATGAAAATGAAGAAGAATACATGCATCGTACCAAGAGTAGGAAACAGCACAGACCGGTAATCCACAGCCAAACATATCCACAACCTAAAAGGAATATACAAGAATGAAACCTACTAAGAAGTCCTGAACATACATGAGAGAAAAAATGACTTTTGCTCTTTAAGAATGTAGAGACAAAACCTTCATTGGAAGATCCAACCCTGAAGAGGACGTATGCAAGCAAACACCAAGATCTGCTGATCCTATACAAGGGAACACAGGATTTGAGACAATTTTAAGGTGAACACAAGAAGATGACAACAGATCGGTAGCTCATACCAAGAAGCAATGGGTAATCCTCTGGCTCCAACCACATAGTACGAAATGCTACACGTTTAAGGTTGAGTTTTGCCATCTTTTGTTCATATTTTTCCTTTTCAGGCCCTTTACCTTCAAAAGAAACCAAAGTAAAGAAAAGCCTATGTCTATCAAAAATAAGAAGTAAAATCCCTCTGACACATGAGCAGCAGTTACCTGTAATTATAAATAATAATCTAGGGTATTGCTTCCCACCCTTGATTTCCTGCCAGAATACATCCTCCCTCTTCAAGTCATCCTCGTTCAGCAATGCAGAAACCCTTCTATCATACATTAGTGCTGCTTCTAAGAGAATGCTAAAATCTTCATCCGGAGTCCTAAGAACCAATAGAATAATGTCATGTAGCTATCACCGAAAGACAACTATTTTACCATCTTTGAATTTTGAAATAGGAGCATGAGAACTTTCTCAGCACATGGTGCAAATAAGAGACAGAACTCTTCCATTGTTGATTTTTTGTCCAATCATCTTGCCCATCATTTCTTGATATTCACAAGCATCAAACTGATAGTGATTAAGTTTGCAGTATTTAAAGAAATGGACCTTGGGCTAACTCAACCCAAAAACTAGCTCGTGAGGAGAGGAGTGTCGAAGACCATGTAAGAAGACCAACTCCACATCCCATGACTGATGTGGACAACTTAACACTATAGATCACCACTATCAAGTTTGGAATTTTGTAAACCAAGATGAAGATTAGGGTAAAAGATATCGAAGAAGAATGTTTATTCTCTGTTATATGTGGATAAATTGTCTGGTAAAAGAAAATGTAAGGTTCACTGTGCCAGAACACAATAAGATGTTAAATTAAGTTTACAAACAACTTACCAGCTTGTACTGCTTACAATGAGCGCTGGTCTGTTCCACTTCAAGGAAATATCTGTGCCAGTCTGAGTTGTAAATAGAGTTACATTAGGGTTGTCATCGTCTGGTGTTAATACCTCTGCAAATATGCCAGATTCATATCAATTCTTCATCTAAAACAGTTCATCACATGGAAATTCTCATTACAGTACGTACCATTGCTAAGACAGTCTTGAAGGCTGTAAGGTGTTCTCAGACTCTTATCAATCCCACAAAACAACTGCAATTGACACTTGAAGGTTAAAACTATGAAGTATAATGTATTGACTATATAGGGAAGCTTTGTTATAGACAAGATAATTCACCTTGTGCTTCTCCTCCAGGGAAGCAGGTTGAAAAAAATCAGGAGGTTGATCATATAGAACAGTGGCACTGAGAATCCAGAAAGCAATGATGCACAAGTCAGTAAACAAAGAAAATCAGATTGTTAGATATTCCAAGTAGCTCAATGGCCTACCTGATTCCCCAGTTTTGAGACAATTCATGTTGCATTGCCTTTGTCACACATAAGGAACCATTAGCCATTTTCCCAAAATGCTTCTCAATCCTATCCAAATACCCAAATTCTGTTTTACTTGCACAGTTCACAAACCAGATGCTAAACTCAAATGGAGGTTTATAACTTACGAGGATGAACAAATTACCAATGATATAAAGCCACAAACCGACTATTCCTCCCGAGAGACAATGCTAGAAGAGTATATCCAAAGTTATGCCAATCTATAATGAACGCAGAACGTCTAATCCAACTGGTCAATTTTACAGCAACCAGTGTAGGAACAGATGGTGGATTCTGGCAAAGGAGTAATGCTATCATTAGTTGATATAATTAAAGCTCAAGCATGACAAATCGGATGGACGACTTGCATCAATCATAACTCAATTCCCATCTTCTCTAGTGGGAGTTCTGTTCCCGAATAACTAAACAGCGCTAGTGAGGATGCCCTAATTGGACATTCCTCAAGAACTTGGGTGGATCATAACCACAATCCAGGTTCAGCACCCACTAGATATAGCATTTAGAAAAATATGGAAGAACCAGCAGTTCAAGCACCAATGAGAAAGCAACCTCAGAATTGGCACAGGTTCTGGTTAATTTTGAGGAGAAAGCCTGTCTTTATGCTGGCTCTCAAAATATCAAATACTTATAAATTGAAACAAAAAAAAGTAGAAATACATGCTCACTAGCGAAATGTCGTATGGAAAATTTGAAATTACTAACTGAAAACTCAAATAAAGAAATTACTTAGAGATATACATGCATGGATTTATGGCAAGTCAAATACATAAAAGAATTAACTGGTAGCTTTTACTTCAAAAACTGAAGCACCATAGTGAATCAAAAACTGTATGCGTCAACGTTGGTATGATTCTCTTTAGTTTTTCTTTCTTTGTATTTTTATACATAAAAGACAGATATGGCCACATGACCAGCACTTATCAATAAGACATACGTATTCAATAGCTGTAAGCAGATATGTAAAAGTAGCTAATAACTCACCTGAACTATGAAAACATCCGGCTTAGGAATTTTAACACAGAGATACCATAGGAGCATAAAAAACTGGACCAGTGGCTTAAGTATGAGCAATAAAGGATGGAGTATCTTTGGAAAACTTCTGGGGTTTGATGGCCACTGTGTCTGCATGATGCCAAAATACTCAAAAGTCAAATCACATAGACACAATCGAAGAGGATGTCTTTGAGCTTTTCACTCCAGAAAGACAGCTAGATCATCCAGTTATTACCATTTCATTGATGTGAATAGATTTATGCTCTTTTACAGCAGAATGAGGGTCCGAACCTACTCAAAATTAAGAACTAAAAATCAGAATGACCAGGCAGGATATAGCCAAAAGAAAAACTATAATGTTTGGACGGGATTATTAAATTAAGCACTTATGCCAAGTGGTACAAAATTTTATGTAATTATGCACAATGTCTGGAATTTAAGTTTCACGTAGTTTCAAGCTGTTCTACACGTCAATGATAGAAAAATAGTATATCTGAAGAAAAATGAAACAGTAGAGCCAGTGATGTTACAATATTTAGGACAGTGATATGGAAGAAAAAAGAAAATTCATTCATCTTATCTAATAAAGCCTCTAATAGTGCTACTTTACTTCTGCAGATCCTGCATGAATGTGAGATGCTTCGTGCACCAGGCTCCCCTTTTTTTCTTGAAAATCTTCTGAGTTGGGGGTGTGTTTGCCCGACAGGGGGGAAGGATGTGTGGGGGAGTTAACAATTGTGGATTCTCACAGGAAGGCTTCAAACCGAATAGAGTATGAACTAAATACTCAACCTCTCCCACCCAAAGTGTGCATCCCTCCACTTCCATCCTTAAGCCCTTACCTCACAGCATACAACCTCTTCCTTCATTCCACGCACACCGCACTGCCTACAAATTCCCAACCATTGTCCATCTTTGTCCATGTGCTCACCCCATTTGCCCACCCCCAAGTGCCTGAGTTGTATCCCCTTAGCCTTCATCATCATCTTATTCTGCTTCATTCAACCATGTTCCACAAACTGATTTAATCCATTTTATGTTATTTCAACTTTGTTGACAAATTTTTCCTGTATCTAAAAATTGAAACCATATTTTTGTATCATGCTCTTTTTATTTCATTTTTAAAATAGAAACGTAAACAGAAACAATCTTTTTTTCTTCCCAGACTAGAGGTGAAACGTGGTTTGGACATTACACAAACATTCATATATTCAATGCTCATCAATAGTTCAGACATACGCAGCTAAAAGCATTCTTTATGAAACAATGCTTATCATGGGTTGTTACATGATACTTACCTCCATATGCAACAATGTCAACCTCTAGATGAGCCTGCATAAGGATATGGATAAACATAAGAATATAAAGGGCCTGAATCAATGAAGTGTATCAACCACTAATTTTGAAAACATAAAAGTGGTTTTCTCATCATCACTTAAAACAGAAAAGATATATTACTATTTCTCTCTTACAATAACAAACATGCATCCATCATACTAAATAACATTAGTAACTAATGGTAACATATACAACAGCATAATTGAAGTCTTCAAATAAATAAGACTGGAAGTCTGAAACAAAAGGCATCAGTCAACATAGAAGATTTTTACAATTCTATCGAATGACTGTTCTAGAGTATGTCAAAGCTAGTCTTTTTAAGACCAATTACAACAGCAGAATCTGACGATTTTTCTTCAATCTAAAAATGTTGTTCCTATATAACAACTACACCATGAACCTAGCAACCAGCCAGAAACAATCAACCTCACGTTCAGAGATTAATACTCAAAGTTATACCCAGATTATTCATAACAGAACCTCCAAAATATGTAAAAATGCGCTAATTTGGATGGATCATCTGCATAAGCTCCAGCACTATCTCAAATTCTAACTCCAATACAAAATAAGAAAAAAAATATAAGTATTTGTGTGTAAATTAAAAGGTGCATCCACTTCCTTCAATTCATGAATTCGGGGAAATCTCAGTAGCTCAATTGGTTGGCTACGTAAACTTTCATTTTGTTCCTAAGTGTTCATTCCCCCCTTGTAATCCCTTTCTCTAACCCCTATGTAATAATATTTTTAAAAAATCTAAACTTTCACCTTATTGGTGAAGCTTCGATTCTCCAACTTCTAATCCCCTACCCCCTGTGTAATAATAGTATTAAAAAAAATAAAAATCATGTATTGGGTACCTGACGAGCAAGGGAAAGAGCATGATATTGCATACGAGGGCTACGTCCAATATCACCGAGAACGACTACCGCTGCTCTACCGCTGGGTCGGATCCTCGATTCATTTTGTCCTAAATTCATCAAGTTTGATCGGTTTGAATGCATCAAAAAAATCGGAAAATTGTCGAAAATTAATTGAATTTCGTACCTGACATGATTGCTAAACAAAATTCTTACTTCCGGAACAGAAATTGAGATTAAAAATCCATTCCAGTTAGAGTGAAAGTACACAGTTAAATACAGGGGAAATCGACGAAGATGAAGGAGATCCGAAGAGAGAAATGAAGAAATTAGGGGCGTGTTTGGTAAAATAGAAGGTAGAAAGTCAACTTTTTAATTTTTTTTAAAAAAGTTATATAAGTTGCTCGAATTAACATTTAAATATTACTCCATCAGTCCACCATTATTTGTCTTTTTAAAAAGTCAAACTATCATAATTTTAACTAACATTTTAAAATTTATTTTTTCATCATATTGATATACAAAAAAAACTTATAATTTATCGTATTTTTCATATAATTTTGAATATTTATTTTTTTTGTTTAAAATATCGAATTAATGTAATTTAGCTTGTACAATATTATTTTTAATATTTTTTTTGCCTCTTTTCAATGAAACACTCCTTTAATTTGTTAATATAATTATTAATATTAATTTAATGTATATTTCTGAAAAAACTACTTTTCACTCACTCAACTTCAAATAGTTAAATAGGAAGGACATAAACAGATAATAGTATTGTCTCTCGCTTATGGTCGTTACTTAGAGTCTTATCGAAAATAACTTTCTTTACCTCTCAAGGTATGAGTAAGGTCATCCGAAAATAACTTCTCTATCTCTCAAGATAGGAATAAGGTATGTGTACACTCTACTCTCTCCAAATCCACTTGTGAAATTACAGTAGTATTTTGTAAAGGAATTGAGTATGCATGCATTCCCAAAACATGGTGATGTGTGTATAAGATATCATTTTTTTGCCACCTTAATGATAATTTTGGATAAATTGTTGCAACTTTCACCAGACTGAACTTTAGTCCAAGGCCAAAAGGCCAGATCACATGATCATTGTTAGACTTAATAAAATATGCTAGTATTTTAGAAAGAATCACCCACTTTAATTCACAAGCACAACTCAAAACAGTAGAAAGGAGGCATCTAAAGAAGCATATAAGAACATATTCAGGGCATCCAACTTTGGACAACTAAGTATTTTGCACTAATAGTTGGTTGAATTTGGATTAATGTTAAAAGGAGGGTTTTTAGTAACAATTCCAACTAGCTGTTATGATTCTGTATTTGAAGTTAAGAATTGCTTTCAACTTTATCGGGTTACTTCAACCACAGTGCAACCTAGATAAATGAAGTAACTGAAGCAGAAGAGTCTATCTCAATTTCGCTTTTTCTTCTGGGGCTTCTTCTTCTTTGCTGGAGCTGGAAAGACGGCACGAAATGTCCATGCAGCCATTATTGCTCCTACAAAGGGACACATCCAGTAGACGTAAAACTGCTCCCATGTGTTGTGCATGTTGTTTATGTATGCCCAACCAAATGCCTGCAAATGTATAGCAGATAATCAGCTCACTTATGAACCCTTTAAGAACTCATGCAAGCAAAAAAGGAAGCAGATACATTGCTACAGCAGTGTTTATATAGGCATTTGTTCGATAAGAAAGTATCACTATCCTAGGACTTGACAAGAAATAGTCTCAGTTCTGGGATACCCCAAACTATTTGATACACTTTGAATTCCTTTTTAAGAACTCAATATCTCGTTTGATATACAGTTACACAAAAGGTTTCAGAACTCGGTATGATTACACCGTCTGTGAAACTAAATTTACTACGAATATGGATAGCAGTCAAGCCAACACACTTTTGATCCACCTTGAGGTAACAGCTCTATTGCCACTTGTATGTACAGACTGTTTTGCTCATAGAATAGACTTGTTTACCAGGTCCTCTCTGTAATCAAGAAGGCAAGGTCTAGTCCTCGTTTCATATGTATCTTTTAATAGAGGCATAAGAATCATGAGCTGGTTGGAAATTAAAAAACAAAAACTAACAAGCGACAGTATTACACCAAGTTTTACCATTTTCAGAGTATCAAAATTAATACAACAAAAGGATATTTATCATGTGTTTGCTTTCACTTGAGATTATTGTTGAGGAAAAGAAAAATCTCACTCCTTCTGAAAGTCAATCTCTACTAATTCAGTCCCCTACAAGTAGTTGTCAGCTACACAAGTTAATATGCAAGGAGAACTATGTTAGGTTGAAGGTGAGGCATAAAGTACCCTTTAAGGAAACTAAAAGTTAATACAGGGACATATGATTGGCTTGGTTGATCATCTTAATTAGATTCTTGATATGAAACTCATTTCCAATCTGACACCCTAAAAGAGAAGTGTCGTTAGAGATTTGCAACTGCAGATATGACTGTAACTAGTTGTTACTTGTTAGACAGTAAAACTAATGCAAAAAAATATTTGCGATTCGCGTGACACAGCTACCTGAGAAAGGAAACATCAACTCACAGTGCAGGTACAGCCAAGAAATATGATTTTTTTTTCTTACAAGTAAAAGCCAAGTCTGCTCAGATTGATAGATGTCATAGTTCAGATTTAAGGACAGATGGTATATAATGTTCGTCTAAATCCATTTTGTCGTTATCTTATTCCATTAGATAAGGAAAATATCAGGATCTTGTCAATTTCTGTCGTTATTTTATTCCATTAGATGAGGGCAAATATCAGGGTTCAAATTAGGTAACGTTCCATAAATTAAAATAGTTCAGATTGACAGGCATATATTCCTAATATGTTGTAGTTTTGGAACTACAACCAAAGAAGCCATTCTTGTCAATGTAAAAGACTTTATTTTTTCATACGACTGATCAGCGTAAGCTTCTCTTTGTAAGACAAAGAATTACTGCAATTAAGAATGATGAGCATAATGGAAAGAGCAAGTTACATTATAGCTAAGTTAAACGATTGCATCTTAAAGACAAAACTCTCTGCTATAGTTGAAGGTTATTCAACCAAATAGGGGGAGATACACCTGAAGAGGATAGGAAACTCCTTCACTGCTATGCAAAAAGAATCTATTTTGAAGTATCTTGCAACACTTTCTAACCAAAGTATTAAGGAAACCATTACTAAATCCAATGGAGTAAATCTCCAAAAATCATTCCATTTTTAGTTATAAACCACATTCTCAATGTTAAGATAACGAAAGTTCACCCAAATGTAGATGCTACAACAATGTGTTATTCAGATAACAAAGCAAATTAAAACCTGAGTATAATATGGAATATCAAATGAATATAAGTGGTTGAACTATATATTAAGCTCCAAGATCTAAGAACAGCAAAAAGAGATAGTACTTACATTGGCTGGATTCATAGAAGGTCCAGTGTATTTTGAACCTGCAACTACCATGGTAACAGTTGACATTGCAAGTAACCAATTCTTTAGAAGTGCACTTTTAGGACCCTTCAGTACAATGATAAAGACCAGAAAGGTCATTACGAAAGTCAAGATGCCCTCCGCGATGGCTCCATTGTGCAAGTCAACTTTCAAGGAAGGCCCACCAAGCATGTGCTTGTACTGCGTAGGAATAACCTCCAATATTGCTACTGCACCAGCAACCGCACCAGCTGCCTGTAACAGTTCAATGACTATACAGAATTAGTTCATGGATATAAAGACTAGGATGGATTCTTGAATTGGAAGTTCTAGAAATTATTCTGGGGAACTCTTCAACTTTGAACAGAACAATGTAAGACTTCTTTAGATAACCAGAAAAAACATGTAAAACTTGCCATAAAAATTGAAATTTAGGTGATCTATCTTGGATCTTATAAATAATATTGCGTTCTTATGGGAAAAAGAGAGGGAAGGTGTAGTTTAGCGTCAACTTGAAATAATTACGAGACAATGAGCTTTCTCTATAAACAACTTTTTTTGGCATCATCTATTTGTCTAATAGCCTCCTGCGATAAAAATAGTCACCCCGACATGACAAATGTAAGCAAAACCATATAAACAGTGAGCTACACCTAGCTTAGCCTATCCGATATCAGATTCGACAAGCGTTATTTTTGCTGATATTCCTCTCTACTAAAAGGAATTTTTCAGTCTATAAGGTAGGGCAAGTTATTGGCTATAACCAAAAGGAAGCAGACTGAGGCAAATGGACTCAACATCTAAACACTTGCCAAAAACAAAAAAGGAATCAACCTCAGTCAGAAAAGAGGGAAATATGTCCTTTTACAGCTTTAGCTAGACAAATCCAACTAGTTTCGGACATTCGGGATATAGATAAAACTCTACTTCCATTAAACTCAAAATTCAAGCAAAACAACAGCTGTGCCTCAGTTCCCTACATGAATATTCACTAACCATATTTCTCCATTTAAGCTCGACTCGAAATTCAAGCGAGCTCAACCATGTAACTACCTAACAACTAGACCCAGAAAAGGTTTTTAAAAGTTCACTTCAAAAAGTGGAAAATGCTATTATGATAGGTTGATTTTTCAGAAAATTAAAACTCTATTTCCATTATTCCTCAAAATTCAAGAAAAATATACAACAGAAACAAGTTCAGATCAACTATACAAATCCTCGTTCACTAGATCATATCTCTCCATTCAAGCAAAATCAACCATATAAGAACTGCGCCCAGAAAAGATATAATCAAAAACCTGAGCAGGGAATCGGGTGGCAACGGTAAAAAGAGAATCTTTTCCAACCCCAGCAGCATAAAACGCCGCTGTACCAGCAGGATTAAAAGCGGCACCACCCAAAGCATCGCCGATTATCCCAAAGACAAAGAAGAGCATAAAAAGAAGCACAGTAGTAATAAATAGCGAAGCCATTCCTTGAGCAATCCCAAAAGCAGTAGCTATAAGGTAAGTGAAAATCCCCAGAGTGGATGAACAAAACACCCACATCAATGTCAACACAAAATCACCCACAGCTGCTTTTACAGCACCCATTGAATACAAAATCTTTGAAATTTTTGACTTTCTCTTAGCTTCTGAAAACTGAAATTCTCTCCCACTCGGTGAAAGAGAGGAAGAAGGAGGATATTGAGATGATTAACCTAATAGAGATTAATTAGAAATATATTTCGTTGGGAATTTGGAATTAATTATGAGCTATTATAAAAGTAAATAATAATTAGGTGTGATAGCATTAAAATAGGTAAAGTATCCCCTTTTTTTCGCTATTTTTACACTTCAATTATCAACTAAAATATTAACTTAGCATAATAAATATCTAATTCTTATTCCAAATTAATATGGTCGATTAAAAGCAAAAGGTGTATGAAATGAAATAAGTATAACTAAAGATAAAGTTGAATAAATTCCATTAATACATACACAAATTTGTATTATTTATGAGGTTTAGATGTTTAATTTAATTTTGAAATTATAGTGAATGAATACTATGTAAACTATAATGGTAAGTATTGATGAATGTTTAGTAAGGATTAGGACAATAGTTGGCTGCTTTTAGTTGTTTAGTATTTCTTTGAATTCTATTTTGTTTGGTAATGTTCATTATATTCCTTGACTAAAAGCCATGAACCATCCTATCATATTGGTGAGGCGAATATTTTTAGTTTTTCGCGTACGTTCAATTTGATCTCAACTAATATTTATGTTTTTATATTTCAAATATATATAAATAGAGACTTAAGTTTATATTTGATCAAGTAGATATATAAAAAAAATAGATATATATATTATATCTGACATAGTGCGTGTAGGATGTTACGTAGTAAGTAACGTGGTAATAGAATTGTTACGCATAACACATGGATTAGAAGTGATGTAGACGTGGAAGGGTGGCCTGAAATTTTCAGAACAAGGTGATAAAAGTTACGTAGAACGTGAATTGTCACATGGAATGTTAAGCAGAATACATGTGTTTACCTGCTTAATTTTATACAAATTAAAGTACCTATTTATGCACACTGATAATTGAATAACATAAATGTCAAATTATATTGAGGAAATTAAAATTCTGGGAGTTTGTTTGATTAGAGAACAAGTTTTTCCACCATTAGTTTTAAAATTGTTATTTATCCTAAATACCATTATCATTTCGAATAATTTATTCCACAATTTTATTTCAAATAGATATGAAAATACGAAATAAACTTTATTTGAAAAATAATTTCGAAATGGATTAAAATTGAAGCTCAAATCCATACCTGAGCAGGAAATCGAGCAGCAACGGAGAAGAGCGAATCCTTTCCAACTCCGGCAGCATAAAACGCGGCGGTAGCGGCGGGATTGAAGGCGGCGCCACCCAAAGCCTCCGCTATAACACTAAGCATTAAAAAGAGGAGGAAAACAATGAGAATAGTGATTGAGAGAGATGCCAATCCAGGAGCGATTCCAAATGCAGATCCAATAATGTAAGTCAAAACCCCAATCGTTGAAACACAAAATATCGCGATAAATGTCATAACAAAATCAGCTACCACTGCTTTAACAACACCCATCTTCATCTTCAACTGAATCAACGACGAAGAAGAAGAGGGATTCAGATGTAAATCAATGAATTATATATTAGAGAAATGGAGATTAGTTAGAATTTAGAAGTATAGTAGGTAGGAATTGGGGATTATTTTTGTACAACAAATTAAGAATTGTTAATTGGAGAAGGTGTGCTCCACCAAATAAAAACTGCATACATTAAGAAAACATGTTAAATTTGGGAAATGATATTGCAAATGTGATAACATAACTTGTTTGGATAGTTGTTATATGTCGTATTCATTAGAATAATACACTATTCAAACATAATGTTAATATAAGTTCAACATAAATTTTAAATATTTTTTCATTCAACTTTGAAATTAAACTCGTGAAAATGAAGTTTTTAGCCAAAAACATCTTTCAACTATACGTCAAACTTAAATTACATACTTAAAGTATCATATTTAGCAAAAAAACATCATTTATGATACTCCCAACTTAAATAATCTTAAAAGCATCATTTTTAACATGAAAAACATCCTTTCAAGTATTTTAAAGTAAACAATTTGCAATCTTCCACTTGAAATTTATCAGAAAACTAATCGATATATCCCAAAAAATTAAGTCGTTCCTTCCTACTTATTATTTTAAATATCCAAAATATTATCTGTACCCCGTTTTCGTGTTGAGCTAAGAATTATGCAAAATCTGTTAATTTGACCGTTTTTTTCCATTCAGTTTCATTGTAATTTTATTTAAACAATATTATTAGTTTAAATATGATTTTCTTCTCAATTGAGTATGCTAGAAGCGAAATGTTGGGACTTCCGCTTTAATAATGTAGAATGAACTCAAATACGAGACATAATCAAACATTGGTCACTTTGATATTTAGATTGACCCAAACCAACATAAATTTTAATTGGTTAAGAAAAAAAGGTAAAAAATAATTAATCTCAATTCATTTCTACGAAAAAGGCAACTCATGTGCACTGACACCTTCCAATATTTTTAGTTTCAATGAGCAAACAGTGTATAAGATGTATTTTAAAGAATTTTGTATAAGTTGATGAAATTTTCAAGCATAATTTTTGGTGTGATAGTACATTAATATTCATTTTTTCTCATTAAGATCTCTTAATTTTTTGACAATATCTAACAAAAGGACGAAAGTTGTTCACTTACAAATACTTAAAGAATGTTTTTCTGCTAAAAATGATACTTTAAGGATATATTTAAGTTTCGAATATAGTTAAAGAATTTTTTCTACTAAAAATGATACTTTAAGAATATAGTTTATGTTTAAGGTATAGTTAAAAGATGTTTTTGATGAAAATCTGTGAAAATAAAAACATAAAAGTCGAAGTATATACTTTATTCGATATAAGATTTAATAAAGTTTGAATTATTAAATATAAAATTAAAAATTGATTTAATTATATAAATATAAAGATCTAAGTTTCCCAGATGTAAAATGTCAAATTTATTAAGTAGGGTCGTTGCCCGAGAGAACGTTGCTAGGAATTAGCAATGTACAAAGGATGACCCAGTTAATTAAAATTATATTTGCGCATTTTTAGAAAGCTACTGGACTTGCTAGGAGATAACGAATAAAAGTTACTAGATCAAATTACGAGGATTTATCTTTACTTTCATGTTAGATTAAAGTCATTAGCTGAATGATAAATTAAATATTTTATTGTATTCCTAACATATTATGGAAGCGACTCGTAAAGGTTAGCTAGGTACTTCAGGGAAGTGAACTCCATGGGTGTATAATAAATAATACACGTCTATAATAAAAAAAAAGACTATATTTTATTTGTTCTAAAATAAATATCCTACGTCTATAATTAGAAATGAATAGACTTTAGAATTTTCCTTTTATCTTTCGTAAAATGATTTCTAACTATAAAATATCTAAAAATAATAAAAGAAATCTTTCTTTTATAACTTTCATGTTAAATCAAACGAGAGCCACTTCCGAAAGGCAACTAGTTTCCCGCTGTGAATATGAAGATGGAGGTTGGAACTGGCTTAACGAGATAGACTTACGTGCTTTGAACAAACCTTTAGCTTAAATATATATTTACTTTGGTTCATATCTGGCATGTCTCTAGTCCTTTCTTTGTACGTATGTTTACATAAAGGATATTTAGTCTTTCTACCATTAATCATGTTTACATAATATACTTAAAATTATAAAACTAAAGAGAAATTCATTATAGTCAATATATTACTTCTTTAAAAGTGACAAAAAAAAGGTTTTCAAAAATTTATGTTGCCAACATTTTAAATCAACCAAACAAATAAAATGCACGACGTGTTATATATATATATATAATCATATTCTATATATATAGATATAATATATATATTCTAAATATAAAAGTATCCAAAAACATAAAAAAACTCCTTATCCTATAACTTTCATGTTACACAAACGATACTCATACAACTGGAAACGAATTGAATAGTGGAAAGATGAATAGGTGGAACGGACCCAAGATTTATGACTTACGCTGCGTGGACAAACCTTAGCTTACTATATACTTTCTTTATTTCAATCTGCTTGGCTTAATACTTTTTCTTTAAGTCTGTTTCATAAAGGATATATTATTTTTCTAATTAACTTTTTTTACATAATATACTTAAAATTATAAAACTAAAGAGAACTTCAATTATATTCAACGTATTATTAATTTAAAAGTTTTACAAGAGTGCCCCCCACCTTTTTAAATGACGGCCCGCCAACATTTGAAAATCAAAACAAATAAATTAACAGCCAAGAATGTCGTGTGTGGTTGAGATGAATGTATAGAGATTAGATGAGTACCCGAGAGAATATTGATATATATAGATAATAGTGATTATATTATATATTATATCATCCATATATATAATATAGGGTTGTTAATGATTCATGGTTAACAAACCGAACAAAATTGACATTCTAAAATAATCGATATTTAGTTTGTTGGTTAGATTTGCGTTTTAAATTTTTGAAAACCATTTCGATACTATGGTGATCTGATGTGATTTTTACGAAAAAATTCCAACTCCGCAAAATAGAACAAACCAAAACACTAGTAAATTAGTAATGATGACAAATGTTTTAGAATTATTGTTGTTATAGTATTCATAAATAAATTTAAAAGATTGTAGTAAAAGTTTTTTTATATTTTAACTGAACGTCTGGGTAATTATTTTTATAATCTTTCCTCACGCCATAACAATCTCACATTCCAAAATCCATTCAAGTTCATGTTGATAACCCAAATAGTCATACATGTTAATATTAGTTAATTGCCCTTTGACTGAATCGATATTAGTTTTTCTTGGTAGACTTGTTCATGTAATTGGTTATTTGGGTTTATCGACTCGCTACGTACGTACTCAAAAAAGATTCATTACTTTCAAATCGACTAAACCATTTTTAACAACATTGAACAATGACCGATTCTCAAACACAGACAATAATCTAAATGATGTTTTTTTTTTTTTGTGTTTGTTTGGGATTTGATTTTAAAAAATTTAAAAATAACAATTCCTTAAAATTGATTTGATTATGAGTTGTAAATAATTCAACATCGAACCACAACACACATAAATGTATGGTTGAATTGGCCACGCCGACTGCAATACCCACTAACGTTCTTTGCACAATCTGTTTCATTGGTGATGTTGACTCTTTTACATCCTTATGGGCGCCTACAAACTCGTTTAATATCCAATATACCCGATGCATTGGACTCTATTTTAGATTCCCCTTCCCCCCCCCCCTTTTTTCCCTCTTTTATTTAGCCATCAATTTAACAATACGTGTCCTTTCATCTTTCTCAAAAAGGACCACTCATCAAAGAGTTTAATATCTCAAATTCGATTTGTAAAATCAGTCACTTATGATTGTATCAGTGTGTCTGGCCTTTCCTTTGAATAATGTATACGCGAAGATATTTTATGCATTAAACTGATGATACTAGTTGAGTTATGAATAAATTGTTACGGAGAGCTTTATATAAAATAGGAATTTGAAAGGTGATACTAATAATTATATTAAGATAAATTGTCTATATTATATTTTTTTAATATAATGTAATAACCTTAAATAAAAGCGAGATATTACACGTATCTAACTCTTCGAATTAAGCATGATATGGTAATGAGAAAATAGAGTAAAAACAGCAACAAACCTTTACTGTGGAAGTAGATCTCTGTTTCCAACCCACTCTATCTCAACTTTTCTCTTATTTCTTGTTTCTTAACGACCACTTTAAATCTCTCATCATTCAGTTTCTTTTCTCAAAATTCCTATTCTTTTTTCTTTCTTCTCTTTGCTCAAAATAACATTTTTTTTGCATCAATAAGTCAATTGAATTTCCAAGATTCTGCTTACCATCAACCAAACTTATCATCCTTTTCAAAAAAAAATCTTTCTTTTATTGAAAAGATTGAAACTTTCCACTCTGAGAACATATTCAGTAAAACATCCTATCATTTTTTTTTGTCTCACTTTGTTCAAAATACCATTTTTTTCAAAAATAAGTCACTTGTATTTCCAAGATTCTTCTTACCCATCACTCAAAATCCATTTTTTTTCAATATTTTAGGCAAAAGATTGAATCTTTTTCTTGTGAGGATATTGACAAACATGTTGAAACATGGGTTTTTAGTAGTATTAGCTTTTATGGGGTATTGGATTGATCATAATATATGTGTTGAAGGCTTTGGAGTCAATTGGGGAACAATGGCAACACACATGTTGGAACCTAAAATACTTGTGCAAATGTTGAGGGACAATGGTATTAAGAAAGTGAAGTTGTTTGATGCAGATAAATCCACTATGGATGCACTTGCAGGTACTAGTCTAGTACAAGTTTGTTAACGAGTTCAATAAAATCCAATATCTTTATTTTATTCAGTATTTATAAACTCAAAAAGTTCTGGCTCTGTCACTGTTTGTAGGTACTGATATTGAAGTTATGGTTGCGATTCCCAATGATCAACTTCTTACTATGACTGATATTGATCGAGCTAAAGATTGGGTCAGACGTAATGTCACTCGTTACAGTTTCAAAAATGGTGTCAACATCAAGTAAAAACTACATCTTTTATTACTCCTTTCATTTCATATTCTGGTTTGCTCGAGTCAGTTTGTGTAGTTTTCACTATTCTATCGACTATTAACTTCATTAACTACTAGGCTACACCGATAAATAACATTTTACCCTTCAATTTTATTTACATGATTGCAATTATATATCCTTCAAGTCAACTTACTTCATCTTTTTTAGCTTGGAACCCTGTTTTTAATGCTATGTTTATGAGCTATCTGATTAAGTGATTTATTTTGATATTGTAACTTTGTTCTTGTTCTACACTTCTAAGTTCTATCATGTGATCTATGCTGACGGTTTATTTAGATTCATCGATTCAGAATGAACGTGATCTTATTACTTCTTTTTCACTCTCCATGTGCTGTGTTCCAGCTTGCTTAGTGTTCAAAAAGTAAATGCAAGACATGTGGATCTGTGCATAGAGTTGGAGTCTTTTTTTATTTGGTCCAGCACTTTATGAGTCCAATGGTCCAATTTGCCTTAAATGTTGTGTCTTCACCCACTCGTGGAATTACACTGGGTATGTCATTGTTGTTGTGTCGTTAGTTAAGAAAATGTATTAAAGAAGCAGTCATTATTTGCAAGTTGAAGTATGGCCATCACTATTTGCATATGCTGAACTTCCATATTCGAAATACTTTCATATGCTGATTCGAGTGAAATCATAGTTTTCGTTCAACTTATTTTAAGTGAAATTCATGTCCAAATACTCGTTTTTTCAACTTCAACCAAGTATTGTCCGAACGCTAAGTCTGGTGCATTTTACTCTGTCTGCAGATATGTTGCAGTTGGTAATGAGCCTTTCTTGACATCTTACAACAACTCCTTTGTGAACTTAACCTTCCCAGCTCTACAAAACATCCAAAATGCACTAAACGAAGCCGGAGTTGGAGACTCCATAAAAGCAACTGTACCGCTAAATGCTGATGTCTATTTCTCACCAGAGTCTAATCCTGTACCTTCTGCTGGTAGATTCCGAACCGATATTGCTGAACTAATGACACAGATTGTTGAATTCATGAGCAAGAATCAAGCACCCTTTACAGTAAACATTTACCCTTTTCTAAGTCTTTATGCCAATGAACATTTCCCAATGGACTTTGCTTTCTTTGATGGTACTCCCAACCCTGTTCTCGATAACGGGGTTGAGTACACCAATGTATTCGACGCCAACTTTGATACCCTGTACTCAGCCTTAAAAGCAGTTGGTTATGGGCACATGGCCATCCTAGTCGGAGAGGTCGGTTGGCCTACGGATGGGGACAAGAATGCTAACTTAAACAATGCTTATCGGTTCTATAAAGGACTATTCGCAAAACTTGCATCCAACAGAGGTAGGTTGTTTCTCTCAATATGTTATAGGCGCAATACATAAACAAACACTCAAACTTGGCCTCAGCTGACAAGTAAGCACATCTAGACACCTCAACTTAGTATCAACTAGCAACTAAACACTCTTAACTCATCCCCATTGTGTTCATGGATACCCGAAGTTGACAAGACACATAAATTTTGGAGGTGTCTTGATGATCGTTTTGTAAGTTGGAAGTGTTCAACTGACACAATGGAGACGAGTTGAGGTGTCTAGATGTGCATACTCAAAGTTATAGAGTTTACTTGCCTACCGATGCCAAGTTTATCGTCTTTTCATGACACCTGATTATTTTGATCTTCAACAGGAACACCCCTTAGACCAGGATACATTGAAGTGTACTTATTTGGTCTGATTGATGAGGATGCTAAAAGCATTGCTCCTGGTAATTTCGAGCGCCACTGGGGAATTTTTCGATACGATGGACAACCAAAGTTTCCTATGGACATTTCAGGACAAGGGCAAGATAAACATCTTGTTGCTGCTAAAAATGTGCAATATCTACCCAACAGATGGTGTATGTTAAATCTAAAATGTAAAGATTTGAGCAAACTAGCTAACAATATTGACTATGCATGTACATTTTCAGATTGTACATCATTAGGATATGGTTCTTCTTGCAATAATTTGGATGCTATTGGAAATGCATCATATGCATTTAATATGTATTATCAAGTTCAAAATCAGTGGAAGAGTTTGGGCGGAGCGGGTTTGGGATGGTGGAAGGGGGAAGGCAAGTGAAGGGGAAAAGATGATTGCGGGAAGGGGTTAAAGGATATGGCTTGCGGGTTGGAGTTAGATACCCTTCAGGAGGGGACACGTGGTAGCGCGGACAGGAAGGGGGGCGTCCCATGACTTCGGGAGGGTAGGGGGGAGGGGAGTCGGGGTGGTATCCTGGATGGGCTTAAGCTAAGACAAATGAGGCGGCCTGAGGGGCTATAAGCGCGGTCAGCAGAAAAGGGTGACAATTCCTCAGCCCGGGCGCCAGAAGGGCGTAAAAAGGCTGAAAGTATTCATGCTACCGCCGAACCTCGGCCTCCCTTTCCCTTGGCCCGCCAACCGCGAGGGTGCGATTACTCGTTCAAACGCACGCCGAACACAGACTATGATCGCTGCTTGCACAAGTGGTGCCTGTAGCGGGGTTCTCGATGTAGATGGAATTTAACGGGTGGCATACGAGCAAAGAACTGGGCACATCCTGAGGAGGAATCGGATTCCACGGAGGTGCGGGGCGCTGTAGGTTGGGGGGTGGGGCTAGATGCGTCTGGCAGGTGCTGTGTGAATTATTAGAAGCAGGGGGCCGGGTATGTGGCCTTTGGATACGGGGGTAGACTGTGGGGGTGTGAGGTTGAACGGGGCGTGGGTAAAAACCACTTACACCCGCGTCCCAGAACATAACCCGCGCCCACGTCCACAGCCCTCTATATCAGCAAACCCCCCTACCCAGAAGACCTCCTACGAGCAACGCGCAACCCCGCACCGCCCGAGGCAACGAACACCAACTCAACAAGAGACCCCCGCCACTCCAGCGCACCCCGAAGCCACCCTACCTCCGACACCACCCTCCGCTTTCCTCCGCCCCCCCCGTCACAATCATACGCGGCCACCCGCATCGCCCCCAAAAGGCTCGACAGGCGCCGATCAATGACTCCCTCCGCATCACCAACACACGCCCCCTATCATCAGTCCACGGGTACCTATCCCCTGCCCCTCCACACCATATCAGGTCGCAGGACTGTAGCGTGCCACATACGCAATAGGACTGAGTCAAGCGACCCTGGACTAAGGCAAGCACGGTACGACCAGGGAAGTACAAGAAAGTAACGGACGGTAGCGAGCTGCATACCTATGTTCAAGGCAGAGGGTGAAACTTACCAAAGCTGCGCGAGTGTAGGATGCGAACTAGGGTGGGAATAATCATGTCGTGAGGCCGTTTAGTTTGAAGCGACAGACCGGTATCGAAAATCGGTTTTCCTTCCTTCCAACCCGGGGAGTTGTATACTTCGTAGACGCACGGTAGGGGCAGGGGCGGCGGTTTCAGCGGAGGGCGGAGACCAACCCTCACACGGCCCCTAATCCAACCTACTCATGAAAATTTCACAAAGCTCTGGCATAATTCAATGTTGTGCTTTAATACCTTAGAGTGATCGTTGTAGGGGCGAGGAGGGAAGACTGGGTATTACGAGAGCCAGAGGGCTTCACTGGGATTGTCAGTGGCGGTAGAACTTCGTCATTTCTATTCGACGCTTCACCGGAAGAGTCGTCGGATCAGCTGCCATCGCAACGGACACGCGAACGAAGCTGGCACGAGGGCGATGGCCCGAATTTTGGGGAGTTGTAGGGGCCCGGCGCCAATCGGGTGGGTTGAGCCAATTAAAGGGGGGGAGCAACCATCTACTTGTGGAGGGGCTGTCCTACCTTCGTGAGAGACGCGTTTGCGCATTTGGGGACGTAGGGCTAGATAGGAGGGAGGGTTTGTGTGGGGGTGGGTCCTCTTCGCACTTCTGGTGTGTTGCCTTTGCATTTCGTTTGATGACAAGGCCTGTGTCTGCAATGCGGAATAACAAGACATTTACTTCTTTCAAGGGAATTGGCTAACTTGTATATTCAGTTACATGCTTGTCGGTAAATATTCTTTTTCTAAACCAATGGTTTTGCAGGGACTTTGTTCTTGTGCATTATAAGTGATTCAACATTTCTTTGAATTTGTAGAATATGTGTTATAGATATACATAAAATTGTTACAAAGTGTCGTTTTTGTTTACATTTATTTGAGGGATTGTATTTAAAGACTATATTGAGTATTACACACTTTAATAAAAGTTCACAATTTGTGTTTTTTTTTTTTCCATTTCTCAAATTTTCAACTCAGTCATTTATAAAAGCGGAATTTCGCTCTTTGCTGTACTATCATGACAAAAAAAGCCTTCTTCAATGTTATCTAAGGGTTTAGAATACTCCTCTACCTTGAGAGTATTCACCTTTTATTATCGTAGTAATGTAATATAAGAAATTTCTTACAAATGTTTCTTTTGTGTTGAAAGTACTAAAAAAAGGGACTTTTTCTATACTTGTAACATTTCATATGACAAGCTACATTCTTGCGATGGATATTATGATGATTAGAGAAAATTTTTAATTTTTGTTTCCTAAAACTAGCGAAAGCCGAAGCGAATTATAATTAGTGTTCTTTTACGATCTAATCATTTCCCTACATTAGTTATACGCAAAAGATTAA
Source organism: Solanum habrochaites (assembly GCA_027704765.1). Lineage (NCBI taxonomy): Eukaryota > Viridiplantae > Streptophyta > Magnoliopsida > Solanales > Solanaceae > Solanum > Solanum habrochaites. Next base: position 64,454,564 of record JAKWJA010002498.1, read on the forward strand.
TAAGTTTGAATTTATAGCTAATAACATTGATTCAATTAGCATTAACATAGTAAAAGAATATTTTATCTATATTACCCGAACACATAAAATTAAGATCAAACGTATCACTATTGAAATACATTATTTACACAAAACCAAATACCAATTACAAATCAAATTTAAATATATTATATGATTCTTTATATCAAAACTAATGACAGATGATACAAAATATTAATATTAATAAGTAAAATATATAAAAACGATGTCGTTGTTCTTATATATCCGAAATTTTCTTCCCTCCTCTTCTTCCTTGGCCTCTGCAAAACCCTAGATCGAAATTCAATTTCCGACAACAATGGCGATCGCCAGAACCGGAGTTTTCGTCGATGATTACTTGGAATGTATGTTTAATTTTTGGAATATTCTTTTTTTTTTAAATTTAATTTTGCTTTTTTTTACCTTGTGAAGTTTGGAATTTGAATTTTAATGTTAACGGGTTGATTTTTGCATAATTAGATTCGAGCACTTTGCCTGCTGAGCTTCAGAGGCTTCTTAACACCATAAGAGAGCTCGATGAGCGTTCACAAGGTATTTGTTTTGTTATAACTACTTAGATTTGTTGCATTTTGAGTTTAGGTTCTTTCAGAAGAAACAGCACTTTACCTTCGCGACCCCTCGGTAAGTGTAACAGGTCCTGTATATACACTCCTTTTACCACACGATGAGTCCGACAATTCGGGAATTCAGTGACCGTGTGTTTGTATTTGCCTTTTCAATTACCTGATGATATAAAGCTGTTAATGTATAAGATAAACGAAAACAGCGGAATACGCTCATCGTCTCAATTTTTTAGCGAAGTTTGACTGGAATGGAGTTTAATGCAGAAGGAAAAAAAAATGATAGCTTAATATGCAAAAAAATGATAGCTTAATATGCATAAAATGCTAAAAAATATCCTTTTGTAGGAAACTTTATTTTTTCGTTTTGTTTGTTTCTGTGAGGCTCACAACAAGTGATGTTAGTTCCTCGAGCGTCTCGGGAAGGGTAAAATGGGATTGTAAGAATTACCCCCTTTGTTCACTTTTACTTGTCGAACAATGGACTTTGCACACCACTTAAGGATAATAAATGAAGTGCATATTTTAATGGACTTGAGAAATGATTTGGAATGAGTAGTTAATGCTAAGGATAAACCAAGAAAGAAATTATCTTTCTCTTCGATATGCTAATGTGGACTTGTTAAGTGAATTTATTTTTAGTATAGTGGACAAGTAAAAGTGAACGGAGGGATTAGAATTAGAATGTGTTGATCTTTTTGGGACAGGAAAAACAAAGAAAGAATCTTTTATTGATTTCTTTGTTGCAGTTCTGTTTTTTCTGAAGTTTCGAAGTTTAAGTAGTGTAATGGGTGTACAATCTGTAATATGAAATGTAAAATGAAGGAATAATAAATCAGACTAGGCAGCAGACCAATTACTGCCTAGGATTAGCGTCTCAGAGCCAGGGATCAAGGAAATACAATTATGATGATGATGAGGCTTTTGAGAAGTTGAGGAAGGAGATTGAAGGAAACCAGGACAATGCCTTAAGCCTTTGCACTGAAAAGGTTTTACTTGCTCGACAAGCTCATGATATTGTAAGCTTCTTATCTTATTCAGCTTCTCACCGATCTGCTTAATTTCTCAAAGTTCTCTTGTCCCTGTTTCTTGGATCTAGCGCTTCCACTGCACTTCATACTGATTCTGTAACTGTTGTGTTCATCTTTTTGCTTTTCTATGATGAATGTTCTTGAACTTCTGCTAACAAGCATCAACCAAGCATAATAGGGAACTTTTCTCCTTTAGTTTTGCAGACCGTAAAAAGAAATTGTTTCATAATGGTTTAATTGAAGGTTAGGACTTCTGTAGCATTTTAGCTATGATTGTTTTTTCTGGAATAATGAAGAATCAAGTTCTCTTGGTAAAAAAAAATGATAACCCCTTGCTGTCTCAGTATCTTGTCATTGTGAAATTTATTATGATTGTATTGGCATTTGTTTCAGTTTTCATTGCTAAACATAAGAGTTGAATAATTTGATCATCCTTTTAACCAAAATTCTTTCTTTTGGATGATAAGACTGCTCATAACTTCCTCTGGTTTCATTAGTTTCAAAAAAAAAAAACTTCCTCTGGTTTCTTATTTCAGATAGATAGCCACATCAAGCGCTTAGATGAAGATCTGACCAACTTCGCTGAAGATCTTAAGCAAGGTGCACTAAATGTTCTGGACTCTTAACGTGTGCTCCAATATTCTTGGGAAGTAATGATGGGTTTCATCAAAATTTGGCGTATCTCTGAAGTTTTACTTTTTAACAAAGCACTATTCTTAAAGAAAACTTTTTCTCTAATAATGCACTCTTCATTATAGCAAAGCTTCGAAGACACATCAAAATTTTCTCTGTTGGTGGGGTTTATTAAAATTCGATGCATCGAAGCTTTGTTGTATTGAAGCAGTCTTCATTAGAGTAAAAGGTTCTCTTTTTATGCCTCAGACAGCACCGTGGATTTACCTTCCTTGCTCTTTAAACATAGTAAATGTAATGTTTTGTATAATAACTGATAACCCCTTTGAATTTTGATTTTCTAGCAATACAAGGTTCATTCCCTCTTGTCTCAACAGTTGAATGTGAGGCTCAACGTCTCTTTCTTTTTCTCTTTAGTTTTTCTTTTGACTTTTGGTATTTTGCAGAGGGAAAGCTTCCTGCAGATGAACCTCCTATCCTTCCTCCATTACCTTTGGTCCTTAAGACTGAGAAGCGCAAAGCACCGTATGTAACACCTCAATCAAAGAAGTTTGAGTACAGAGACTGGGATTGGGACCGAGAACGTGACAGAGACTATGATCTTATGCCTCCTCCTGGCAGTCATAAGAAGGATTTTGCTTCTCCTGTTGATGTTGATCAACCCATTGATCCAAATGAACCCACCTACTGTGTGTGCCATCAGGTCTCAATTTGCTTTTATGTGCTAAATTAACTGATGTATGATTATATATCTACAATTATCATTTACTGTATTATTGCAGACAAATGTTTGGCTCACTTTTGACTTGTTGATTGTTCAGGTATCCTTTGGAGATATGATTGCCTGCGACAATGAAAATGTAGGTTCCCTTTGTGCAATGGTTATTGTTTGTGACCTTTTGATGGAAACACTTTACTTTTCTTCCCTAAAGAAGATTTATGTAATGACAATTAAGAGATTTGTTTTCATGGCAAGTGAGAAAAATCTTACACCTCAGGATTTATTCATATTTTTGCTTTTACAAATTCCATCATGAACAAGTCAAGGTCAACATCAATGTCATGTTTACCCAAAACCTAGTCGACTGTAACCTGGAACATTCCCCTGTAAACATGCTTCAAAAGGCCTTTCCATGAGCGTAGCTATATGTATAGGTTTCATAGACTTGCGTTATATAGAAAGTTATTACATAGTACGCAATTTGCAAAACCTTACATTTGAAGTAGCTCCCTGTTTAATCTGCTTATAGGAGACGTCTGTTGATTAGCAAATTCATAAATTTAACACTGGTGGTGCTAAATGCTATGTGTGTCTTGATGACTTACTTCTTCTTGCTCTAACTATAACACTTACTTTTGCATTTACAACATCTGAGTTTTGAATTTTTGTCGACAGTGCCAAGGCGGTGAATGGTTTCACTATACATGTGTTGGACTCACACCAGAGACAAGATTCAAAGGGAAGTGGTACTGTCCAACATGCAGACAATTACCTCATTGATTACAAGTATGCCTACCTTTTATTTGTGATGTGACTCTTCCCCCATCAATTTTTGAAGGGTATCTTTCGTATGTTATGTCTGTTTCGATAAAGAAATGTATGTACCTAGTCAGTTAATGGTGAAAAAGGGTAGTCGGAGAAATTTGTTGTCTGTGTTGCACCAAAAATGTATCTCATGATCCCCGTTTTGTATTTACAGGATGAAACCGTTTTGTACATGTTTAAGTATCTATCAGAGGGATCAATTTTTCTTGACTCTGCATAATGAACTCTAAAGGTTGCTATGTGTATGTGAATGCCTTTCCATTTCTTTATGGAGTATTAAGCAAGAGAGCCATTAGCATCTTAGAACTGTTACTTTGACTATTCAATAATCGAATTCTTTAAAAATACACCTACTTTTGGAGAATCTGACATCCGCTCAGTGCCATTGCCTGGAAGTCATTTCAAATTAGATGTTGGAATTTCAATGGAAAAAGGGACCACCTTTATTATCAATTCAATTGATTTCTAGTACCTTAGTCCTTATGGAAGACAAGTCATAATATACGAACGTGTAATTTAAGTGTTTGTAATTGGAGAACAGAATGTACTTTGCCTTTATTTTAACTTTTTCTAAAAGAACTTAAGTAGTTAAGTTTATAAAGGTGAATAATATGAAAGAAAACATTTGAAAGGTTAACCAACTATCTTATAGGCATTCTGGTGATAAAGCCGATGAGCAATATCAAAGCTAACCCCCATCTATAAGTTGATATTCATCTAGAGAAGGCCAAATACGTAGAATGTTTAATAAGGTTTGAGTATTTAATATATATTTTAGTTGACGTGTCTAAACGATTATAAACTCAATTATTACTTATTATGAAGATCTTTCCAGAATTTTATAAATTTCAAATTTTGAATCTATCAGTCAATATGTACATGAAATAAAGAAGTAGGGTTGGCTTCAATTTTGGAGTACCAAATACTGGTCCCCTCTAAAAAACTGGTGGCCAATTTTTCAAATTGAATGCTCCATCGATTCATGAAGAAGCAAAATTAATAGAAAATTAACACGAGTTCTTTTGTTAAAAAAAAATAAAAATAAAATTGTGACCACAATTTGCTATCTCCTTGTCATAGGGTCCCAAAACATTTTGTGTATATTTTATTGTGAAAACTGTATTCTGTTTTGCTATTTGATCACCACTTGGCGTGGGGGCTAAAATTGGAGTATATCCTACGCTTCTCCACTTGTACATTTGCTTAATTTTTCCATGTATAAGGATTTGGTTAAACATCGAGAAAATTTATATTAAGGATGTATTTTGATAAATATAATTTTATATTTACAATTTAAATTGAGATTTTTAAATATTTATCACTCTCACAACGATTCTTGTTAATCTTTTTTAAGGAAAATTTTTCAAAATGTCAATATTTTAGCATTTACGAGGGCCATTAGCAACACTTTTCAATATGTAGTACAAAATGTCAATTTAGTTTTATGTATTTATTATTTATTTTGTTTAAAGAATATAATATTTAATAACAAAGGGAAAATCAATGGAGAGAATATTTCAAAAAAGGTACGCAATCCTTTAATTTTCTCATCAATTATATTTGCCACATAAAATTTTAAAAAAAAATTCTCTAGATTTTTATCCTTTTACAATTATATTTGATTCCACAATATATTCTATTTATATTTATTATAGTTTTTTATTAGTTTTGTATTCATCCAATAGGTAGTCGAATTTTTTTGTAGTCATTTTAAGAATATATTGTATTTTCATATTTGTTTTTCCGATATAGTTATTTTTTTCTTCAAAATCTTGTATGTATCATTTCAATATGTAATTTTATTTGTTTTTCTTTTTTCTAGTTTTTATTTAGAATTTTGTATAATACTATATAAAGTACAAAAAATTAGTTTGATGAAAAAGTAAGAAATATAAAATTGCAAAGAACATAATTGAATATTTTGTACTTCATCTCCAATAAAATACATAACTAGTTGGATACTTTAGAATATCAAATTAGAAAAAAATGTCAAATTCAGAAACACTGCCAACATAATTTTTGAATGAATACAACTATTAATGTAAAATACATACTGACTAAAACACTAATCAATTCAAATATATTTTCAAAGTTATGAATACAAAAAATAATAAACTATGAAATACAAAAATAAATACTAATCCGTGGGTACATTGAAATGACAAAAAAAATAGACTCAAAATGAATTAAATACATGAATACGATTCCAATCTATGGTTACGAATATAACAATAAACAATGAAATACAAAATACATCTGCTAAATAACAACAAAATTCAAAATATACACTTTCTTTCAATCTTGAAATCAAAACAACATCAAAACTAGAAAATACACAATCAAACTCATATAATGTGTTACATTTCACAAACTACAAAAAAAAAACAGAACACAAAATACAATAAATATATGAAAACAAAATAAATCTAACTATAACCATACTCAATTTTCATATACACTTCCAAAGAACGCATTGGTAACATGATTTTTTTGAATCTTAAAGTTACTAAACAAATTAAACTAAACATGCAGACACAAACATGCAAAAAAAAAAGCTCCAAAATTGTCTTCTCTTCAACTTCATGGTCCATGATTTTGTGTGGGATTTTGCACATCGCGATCAGGCATGTTTCTTCCCCTCCCTATACCCTTCCCTCCTTAGATTTAGAAGCGGCACCTACATTTTTTGTTTAAGTTCTTGGAGTGAAAAAAAAATTAATGAAGAAATCGGAAGAACTTTGATTTATTTTTGTCCAATACCGCTAGTAACTCTCTTGAAAACGCCATTGAAAGAGAATTATGTAGTCTCAAACACTAAAAATATTTAAAAACATCCACAACAAAATAAAAAAAATTACAAAATAACCTAAAAATCATAGTAAATAAATAAGAATCTCTGAAAAACATAATACCCAAATCAATCTTAATGCTTCAAGCATCTTGGGCAACGAATTAAATGAGAATAATAGAACAATTAATTATTGAATCGAAAATCTGTGGAATTGATTTGGACGAATATTAGAGCGAGAAAGTGAAAAGAGCAATAAGAAAAAAAGAAAAATCTGGAGATTTGCTTCGGAAGAAAGTTCATAGAGAGAACTTGATAACTTAAGACAAGACAGAAAAAATTAAATACATTAAAATCTATCCAATTACATAAATATAGGAAAATTTGTAATTTAGAGAGAGAGAAAAATGATGTCACTAATTAAAGAAAATATTAAAATATCACAATAATTACATTTATTTTTAAATATGACATTTTTGATATATTTACTAATATTATTAAAATATGGATATTATCACTAGATAAGTCAATTTTTTTGACTGGTTAATTAAATTTTCCTTAATAACTAACCGATCAAGGTACTGTGTAATTGGGAGGGCCTTAGGTTGGAGTATGCATGTCAGGTCGAATATGACAATTGCTTGATAAATTTGATTAAGAAAGTGTCTTTGTTATTAATCATAACTTTGGCATGATCCAAACACTTTATTGAATAGGTAATCATATTAAGTTTTTCTTTTTTTAAAAAAATTACTGATCGATCGACTTAACTTAATATTATAAAAGATCAATATATTTTGCGGTGCATAAAATTTAAACTTAAAAGACTTGAAATCTACAAAAATAACAATCACACTTTTACCTAGATGAATTATTTCCACAAAAAGTTCCCGATGTTTTCTATTTAAAATTGATTAGTTTTATAATGACTATCAACATATAACAATTCTCTTTTTTCATTTTAATTTAAAATTAATAATATGAATAAACTACATATATAAATTACATTATATACATCATCAATATATGTACAAAATATCACATCTATTAGTGTCCACCCCCACACCACCACCCTACTAAAAAATTGCAAGTGAATTGTAGTAAATTAACACCGACAGAGAAAGTTAAAGAGGAGATGTGGAGAAACATATCAATTCTAAATATTAAATAAAGCTGACCCCTTTATCTTTGCAATGTCAACTTCCATATTATTTTTTTCACAAATCTCCACATTTGTAATTTTCTGTCCACACATACTTTTCTCTTCTATGCTCTCCAGCGAACCTAGCTTACAAGTTATGAATTCACATAAATTTAATATTTTATATTCATATTCTAAATTTAGATAAATTACAAATTTTTTATTTTTTATTTTATTTCATCGATCTTGTTTGATTAGTTAAAAACAACATTTTCATAAGACTTTTTCACAAGGAGTGCGATTTAAACACTTTTTTCTTTTTTCAACCTTTAAAGAACTGATCAGAATTGTATATCTCTGTTCTATAAACGAGACATCTTGTAAAATTTTGTGTAAATTTTATTTAGAAGATAATATTAGAATGCTAGGCGACAATCTAATTTTCTATCCATAAAATTAAAAAAAAAAGTGAGAAAATCTTAAACTTGAATCTAATATTATCCAAAAAGTTATTTCTCAAAGAATATTTACTCAACTTTTGGGGAAAAAAAAGACAGCGTAAATCAAGCAATTATATATTGGAATCAACCATGTCAACACTAAAATTTCCATTAAATCAGGTAAAGTCGTGTGTAATTAACTTTTTTACACTAATATGTATGAAGCGATAGGGTTAAGCCATTTGTAGCCACTTAAAATTGTATGTATATTTTATTTGAACATCTTATTTTATGTTTGTTCGAATTGAACACCAAAAAAAAATATCTATTGAACATTTTTTGATCATCAACTAAAAAATACACTGCGTATCATTCACTCGCGATGACATGGCTTAATAGCTAATCAGAAAAAGATATGTGACCTTAGAAAAAAATGGAAAAACCTTTCTCTCCAATTTCTTCTTTGCCAAAGACTCGTTTTCTAGTTTTTTTCTTTGCTAGTACACACAACCCTTTCGACTGAAACCACCCATTCTTCAATAATTATTTTCGCGTAGATTCTCACACACACCTGCCTCCTCTCCTTTAACGATTTTAAAGAACATAATTTTTTAGATTCATATTAGTCTTGTCAGAAAAAATGAAGTTTCACCGAAATTGTTTTTGACACAATTTCATTTTTATTTTTGATGAAATTCTCTTCTATAACTCAAATTAAAATCTTTATCAGTAAATTCTTTTGACTTTTTGTGTTTTGACTAATTATTAATAATGAATTGATATTTTTTCGTTGAAGAAAACAACAATGATTATATCAAAGATGACGGCATGATAGTAGAAAGAAAGAATGAATGAATGATTAGACGGGAAAGAGGTATGTCAAGGGGCAAAGGAATTTGCCTGATGAAAATATTGGATTGAGGAGAGAAGACAAATTGGGGAAGATGATGCCAGAGATTTTTTAATTTCTCTTTTATATGTTTAAGTTATAAATTTTTCTGTTAAAAAAAAGTTTAATTTTTCTAACGTTGACATCTCCATTTTGATTGGTCTGCCAAAATAAGTTTCTGGCTTCACGCACTTTCTTAGACCAGTAATACATTCATAACACCATGTTACCGAAAAGTATTTTTAATAGGTATATGTTTTGAACAGTAAAGATATTCAATAGAAATAATGTTTAATTGATGTGTCTAAACTAATTATACGGATAACTTTAAGAGTCTACCGATAACTTAAGCCGAGACGATTAGTCAAAAAGTGTCATGATATTAAATTAATTTATCATGATTATATTGTCATTTTCATTTTAAACTTGTGGATAGTAAGAGACAATTAGTCAAAATCTCATTTTAAACTTGTGGAATAATTAAAGTTAATAATCCACTAAGTATCACGCTTCAACATCAGTAACACTTTGTGTTAAACATTTAAATAATTGTGTTCCTTCCATTTAAATACATAAAATAGAAAATAGCTTGATCGAACTTTACATAAATAAATCTAAATTAGTCAAGTTAAAAGATTTTAAATCCTAAATGGTTAAATCGAAAAAATGAAAAGTCTATTTTAGTTTCACAAATCTTTCTCATTTCTCGAATGAGCAATCCATTCATATTACTAGAATCATATACATATAAACATTCCTCATCAAGATTCATTCCTAAATATACATTTCAACTACAAACCAACCCAAGAATCAAAAATAAAAATTAAATAAAAAAGGATGAAAAAAAAATTGTTGGGCTATTTTAGCAGCTCAGCTCGATCGAACTCGTAGACGTTACGTTTGAGTTCATCACGAGTGGCTTCACGCCCATATTTCAAGTCTAATTTATCTCAACCCAAACTCGATTCAACTAAACTCAGACTCACATTTCCCTACTCTATTATCACTAGTCCTTTTCTTCTTTTTTTTTTTTCAGACTAGTATGCTCACACCTTAACTATTTCATCAGATACTTTAGGATTTAACACGATGAATCGGAGGACAAGGTCGTCGCGGACGATGTTCTAGGGGATGGTGATGAATGTTTCAAAACCACAGGGGGCAAAATGCTAGTTTTTCTCCTTTCTTGTTCTTTGATCAATTCACTTGCGATCGTCTTCAATTTGTCCAAATTTGAATTTTCAACCAATTTCTTTCCTTGAAATAATACACATTCAACATTCTTTTGCCCTAACATTTCCTCAGCAATTACCACCATTTTCTTCATTTTTTCACTTTTTTTCATATTTTCATCTTTAATTAATTGGTATTTTTTCCCAACAATACCATTTCCTTGAATTCTTACGTAGTTATTGTTCCTTGTTTGTCCAAATGCCATTGATACAGCTTGATCAACCTGCATTAATTGAAAGATTTAAAAAAAACATTATTTTTTGTCCATATATGGTAATATCATGTCAAGACAATTTTATAAAGAAATAATTAAAAGATTCCAAATTAAAGTTTCTAATTTAATAATATATAGTTAGGTATAACTCTATCTTCATTATTTACCACTATTAATTAAAAAAAAACACCTTATTGGAACATTTAATGTATGCTCTCCGTTTCTGTCTAAAGGCGTGACTAATTAATGGAAGTGTCCCATTTCAAAAAGTAGGTTTCTGGTCTTGAGCTAAATAAATCTCAATAATTCCAAGTACCAACTACTCTAATTAAGAAGTATTTTAAAGATAACAATAGAAAATCGTCTATCTATCTCTAACTGGCTCTACAAAGTCTGTTATCGTAGGCCGCGTGTACAATGATTTGGATCACATTTTACTTGTCCTGGTCCAAATATTAAGTGATAGTTACGTATGTTAAAGTACATGTCATATTTAATAATAACGATTTAAGTGTACGTACCATATCGGCGGTTCCATCTCCGGCAATCTTAACAAACGCCGCCGGTGATGACATGACATTTCCGGTGCCGGAATCTGAATCTCCATTACCCAATGAAACAACCAATAAATCTTCAACTCCATTAGCAAATGGAAACTCCTGTTTGTTATTAAGGACATGTGTAATCGCGGCAGCCGTTGGATTAGTCATCGCTATTCCACCACCAATGGCTGTGATCTTCGAACGACCATCAATTGACTTCAAATCAACCGCACGGTCAGTCATCGTGGCCCCACATACATCCGACATGGCGAAATCGCAGCCGTCCATTTCCCACGCATCAGCGCGGGAAAAAACAAACGGTGCACCTGTTTTGAGGTCGTAGCAGGGGATCAAAACCGCTTTCATCGTATCTTTTAACGTTAAATCTCCGAACACTCGCTTGAACACCTTCGCCGGCCGGGAAGCCTGCCGGAAAAATCCAGTCTTGGAACTCCGGGAAATTTTCTCACCGTTCTCGACGATGAATTTCAGAGCTTCGTCAGTTGTAAACATAGGAACCCCATCAGCCCCACGTGTGAAAAGAAGACCGGCGAGAACACCGCCGGTGCCGGAGCCGGCGACGACATCGAAGAAATCAGCAATATGAGCATCGGATTTTCGAGATTTCCGGCGAAGGGTTGATTCCAAATGGGTTAAAGATTTTGCTGCAAGGACACCATCAGTAGACCCACCAGCATCAATTGACAAAATTCTGACTTTTCCGGCGCCGACATTTTTGTTTCCGGCGAACTGAGCTGACAAATTTTCTTCTTTTCCGGTGACAGATTTTTTTGGGTCATCGTAACCAAACAGGAATTTGTTTTCAAGAATTGAGAAAATTTCATTTGTGAGCTTATCAACTTCCATGTTGGAATCAAGCATTGAGATTGTATTAACTGAATTAGCTGCCATTTCTTGATTTTGGGTGTTATAAAAAATCGATTCTTTGAGCTAAAAAATGAATCTTTTTGTAAATTTGGAGAGATTGTTATGAACAAAGAGTTAATTGGGAAGAGAAGAATGAGGAACAGAGTAGATATACATGTGTATATATAGAGATATACAGAGGAATGTAAGCGTGGGGGAGTGTGGGGTATAATTGGGTGTTTTTTTTTTGGGAGAAGGGGGGGGGGGGGGGGGTAGTTATGAGTATGAAGAACATTCCTTGAGGCTAGTGATGAGTGATGACTAGGAGATTAAATTATAATGGAGTTAGTTTGAAATAGAATAATTATAACGTATTAGTCTCAAATAAGTTGTGGTATTGAGTTTTCGAATCATTAAGGTTGATTTTCATCTTTTCTGTAATATATTGAAAGTCATGTAATCTCAGATAAAATAAAAAATTTCAATATTATAAATAGACATAAGATTTTTAATCACGCGAATTGAATCAAAACGTTCTTTTATAAAGGCATCATGAGATGTATAAGTATCTCTCTTCAGTATATTGTCTTGATTGTGGGTGAGAAAATGGATTGTTACTATTACAAAAAGAAAGAAATTCGTTTGAACATAATTTCATACACCTTGTTAGTTTTCACTTAATTATTGGTGTGATAAATATATATTCTGAAACGAAAAAAATTGTTATTTTAAAATTAGTCGTGTGTATTGTCTATATTAATTCTTACTTATTTAGTCTTTCACTTAATACTTCATATAATTAAGCGATCGTAACTATATAGTCACTTTGCTTTCCTGTCTAAGCTAAAAAGTCCACAAATTATAAAAATGTATTATATAATTTATGTATATCGATTAAAAAAGTGACGAAACAAAGTAATTTGGACGATTATTTAGTTAATGATATCTATCTATAGCCTTTAACTAAGTTTGAAAAATGATCCATTGGTTTTGAACTTTGAAAGAGAAGAGAGGGGAAAAAAAGGAAAATGGCGGCGAAATGTTTTAAGATTAAAGAAAGGCTTTTTTGATTCCATATATAACTTTAGTCTAAAATATATACTACCTACCTTAGTAGTACAAGTTTTATTTATTTAAACTCTAGGTGTAGAATGGACCATATGTTATAACCTTTTCTAGCCTTCAAATTCAAAATTTCTCAACATCTTTGAAGAAAAATAAAGTTGAGTTCACAAAGATAGAATAATATATTAATCAACAATAATAAATAAAATTACCTCTATACTTTTTGAAACAAAATTATATAACAATGTTTGGTTGCAAATCATTTTGAAACAAAGCATTACACTTTTTCTAAAAAGAATAGTGGAATTTTACAACGTTAGTCAACATAATTAATGTTTGTTGTAATTTTAGACAAGCATTCATTATGTTGATTTTTTAAAAATACTAAAATTCATTAAAAATAGTAGTAATTTTCACATGCTAATTGGTCAAAGGTTAAAAGACGGTAAATATTTAAGGTGTAATCATTAGAAATGAAATGATTCAAGATATTGGCAAAATGTTAATTTTACATTGGAAATTTTTTTACTAGTTTTAATAATAATTTACTAGAAGTAAAAGTAAATAAAAAGAGAAGGGTGAAAAAAGTTAAAAACCAGTCAATGCAAAATCTAGTGGTAGGGACTTTAAAGATGTTGTGGGCCATGGCAAAATGTAAACATTTTCTTACTTATTTTTGTTTCTTTTAGAAAAAAGATTCATGTGTCGAATTTTAAAAAAAATAGGTATATATTATTTGTTAAAAGTTTAATTTATTTCCTTTTATGTTATTATTATTAAAGAAGAATGTTATTTGTGTTATTTTTTAAAACTTCGGTTTCACAAAAATTATTTTTAACATTTTAATTAACTTTTAACACTTTTTAATTAGAATTTTTAGATCAAATGTACTTTTTTTTGCTTCTTATTATTATTGACTCTGATGTCTCAACTTGTTTTCGCTTGATTAATTTCCTCGTATATTTGTCACCTTTCATTATTAATAGGTATTAAACAATTTTGTCCATCAAAATAAAAAAGATAGAAAGATTGACATTCATCTTAAAATTTGATCAATTTAGATTTACATTGCCTTAATATAAAAATAAAACAGTTCATAATAAACGAGACTTCTAATTAATCAAGAATAAAAGTATTTATCAAATTATGATAATCTTTCACTGGGATATAAACATTTTATTTTAATTTTTCCTTTAATATTTGATACTCGTATTAAGACTTGATCCAATTAAATGTAAATACATCTCAAAGAGTATCGTATAAAAGGATAAAACATTATCTAAGAAAACTAAATAATTTCGAGATTATCTTATATTTTTAGTACTTAATTTTCATTACTCGTTGCATACCTCCAAAGATAGAAATAAGATTTTCGTAAACTTCTCCTCTTCTTTTCTTCTAGTCAATTTTTACAAGTAGTGATTAATTAGTTTTTTCTTTATTTAAAAAAAGTTGCCTGGATCTTAGTTGTACGGTTCATGTACCGACATGTGTATCTATTTTATATATTCCAATTACTGCTCTACATATATTTTGTCGATTTTAAGTACTTACAATGTACGTTTTTTTAATTTAATTTTTTTTTTTTTTGCTTTTATTCTGCAGTTGTACAGCTAGCTAAGTTAAAGTTAAATCAGTGAAGATTCGACCTTACTTCATTAAAAAAAATTTGATATTTTTCCAACAATAATAGTACACCTCCATGAATTTATAATTAAATGACCTAGGACCCCGTCAATTAATAATAACCACATATTCTACTTCAAACATTATTTCACTGTTTTTATGTCAAAACAAGGAAAAATTTTAATTCATAAATATGATTATTCTAGAATCAAAGCTCGGAGAAGGAGTAATAAAAACGCTTTATGAAGAATAAATATGGTAGATATATCACCTCATCCGATAAATCAGTATAATTAATTTAATTGTGTTGTAGAAGATAATATTCGTTAATCATCAAAATTTTGATGTTCTACGTAAGAAACAAAGACATAATTCTAAAGACTCGACTTAAAAAAAGACATGATAATTAGGTTTTGAGTGTATGAACATTCTAATTTTGATAAACGATTTTTTTATTGAATCGAACCGTGATCATGTCAATGAATCAAATTAAATGTATATATTTATGAATATAGAACACAAACAACAACTATAATCCATGACGAGTTTAATTTCTCTCTTTCGTCCTTAATAAACGTTTATATTATCTTGATAACAATTGAAAAAATAAATAATGATAAATATTTCAAGACAGATCGATCGATACCGAAGGAAGGAGGAAAATATCTTTTGTGATGTTTGGTGGAAAACAAAACAAACTCTATGCATTAATATTGTGATGTCCAAGTAGATAGTAAACTAATGGTACGTGCAAGGGGACCTTAGACAGTCATAACCAAAGTACTCATGCCCAGGTGACCGACCAAATATAACTACTTCCGTTTTAAATTAGTTATCTTATGTTTTATGTAAATTTTGACTTTGAGCGAAAAATTTACATGCTCGAAATACTTTTCACATAATTTTAAATACTTAAGAGTTTTCTTTGTTAAACATTTAGTTACTTTAATTAAATTTAATTAATTTTAAATATTAATATACATTGACTTTTAGAAAGTGAAACATAACAGACAGATTAAGCAAGTTGGAAAATTGTGACCTTTTATCTTCTTGAAAAATCATCTAATGCATTGACTATGATTTGTGTGCCCCATATATATTTATATATATATATATTTGTTCAATTGTTTGTCACCTTTGATCTATATATATATATATATATATGATTCTACACATTTTTGTACTTTTATAAGTAGAAGATTTTTTTTCATTCATTTTTTATTTAGCAATCCATGTGATATCGACTTGACTTAATTTCTATAGATCTTCATTGTCTCTCTTTATGTCCTTTAAAACACAGCTTTAAGGTAGGGCAGAGCTATAATATTACACATGAATGTCAAATCTTATAATATTTACGCGATATACAATTAGGAGGAAGTTATTTGAAGGACGATATATGCGTATATGCAATATAAAATTTGTTGTGAGTAATTACTAAATAACATCCATTCAAATTAGCTCTCATTTATATGCATATTGTTTTCTTTTATTTTATGCTATTTTACTTTAAATTTACATGCGTCGTGAGATATTAGACTATAATCATCGCGAACAATTCACTAAAGTTGGTTGAATATAGAGTATGATTAAATAACTCATAACGATAGTCACAAATCTAAATAAAAAGATGGAATTAAATAAACGTAAAACTAATCAATTTATGATATAACAATAGTGTCCATTTCCACACGTCTTTTATTACAGATCACCGACGATTTCACACAATTGAAATAAGCCAAAAAGGCATAAAATCCAAAATGCACATTTACAAAAATTATTATTTTATGATGAAAAAGAAAAAGAGAACAAATCAAAGATGATATTTTATGTTGTAACAAATGGGGACACCGCCAAATTAGGCATGATAAGTAGAGATTCCCCACCAGCTTCTTCCCTTTTCTACCTCTTATTGAAAGTCCACTCCATTCCCTACCTTACTCCCCCCTTCCCGTTTTTCTTGGACCCTTCCCCTTCCGTTGTCGAAGACGCCAGTCTCTTATCGTGTCGTACCAGATACCTCTTCAGCCTTTCGCTTCGTTCACCGGCCCCTCACCCTTTCGACTTCTTTTCGTACCATCTCCCGTTCTTCCTTCTTTCCGTTCGCTGCCTACTTATATAATAAATTTTCACTCGATAAATAGATTAAAACATTTAAATACCATTTATTTATTAGTACTATTCATTCACTTTATTCAAAAATGAATTAAAAAATAAATTGATATACGAATCAATTGGATTTGATTTTGATCGAATAAATGAGAGAAAAAAAATAGCCAAAAAATCGTACATCAAAAAATATGCCACCCACACACTATTGTCGGACCAAAACAATTTGATTTTTCTTATGAACTTTTTTAAAATTAATAGAGATAATGAATATTAATTAAATTAATACGATTATCTTTGGAAAAGAATATTTTTTTCATATATAAAATGAAACAATATATTCCATCCTTTTTTTAATGTAAAAATATTTATCACGTGTAATACTTTTAATGCTTATAATTATACATATCATGATCTATCTCGTCGTGATTGACACTCATTCTAATTTTCTGACGTTAATTTTTTTTTATTGGCTTTTCCATAACGACGGAATCAGATCATTATAGACATGACAGGATATGTGATTATAAACTTGTGTCACTAGGATACCAAGAAAAATTTAAAAAATAATTTTTTTTTACATAATGTGAAGGTATCATTTTCGTAATTAAAAAAACAATCAAAATGAGCGATGGATATATAACGGAAAATTATTGTTAATTTTATTCAATGAATTATCAAGAAGATCTTGTTAACCACGAGTGGTTTCACATTATTAAAATGGAACAAAATGTCCAGTGGTTGTGGTTTTTATTTAAAAAAAAAAAAAATTCAACGTAAATTAAAAAAACAGAAAAGAAAAGATCTTATCTTACCAATCTTAACGAGAAATAGAAAAAGCAATACATTATTTGCGCGATTTTAATTTTCACATTAAAAAATGGAAGCCATCTATAATCCATTATTCAGAGGTCAACATACCAAATTTCCGACAATAAACTTAAACCAAAGTAAAAAAAAAAATAGCTCACATCTAACCCCCCTTTTACTCAACAAATTGGTTTCTTAATAATGTCTTTAGCACTTTAATAATGATTAGTGTCTTGTTAGTTAAATTGATCATTAATTGTCTTTTTTGGCCAAAACATTTTTTATTTTAATCATACTAAAATAGTCATCTTTGTCTGATGGTGTGTACCGTTGATGGATAGAAGGGAATAATTTTCATGTAGTTTTGCTTAATTATTGCTAATTAACTACTCTTGTTTTTCATTCTTACAATATTTAATTCTTGTATGTGGGACATAAATTGCTAAAGTATTTTTAGTGAATGTATATGAAACTAATTAAATAAGAATCTAGTGGTTTGTCTTTGGCTTTACTCTTTCACATAAAGTCTTTATGCTTTTATTGTTAACCTTCGTGACTATTTATTCGTTTAATTTTATTATTTCAAATAAAAAATGAATTTATTATTTATCGATTTATCATTTTTAAAGACTTTTTTATATCGAACTAAGATATATATTTAACAAAAATGATAAATTTAATATGACTGTATTTAGTGTTTGTTAAGAGTTATTTTTACATATAAATTTATATTTCACGTTAAAATTATTGAACCTGATGACATAAAGCCGCGTCAAACCTCTCGTTGGATGGTGACATGGGACTTTCGTACGATGAACAAAAATATAATTAATTACACGTGTGATGAATATATATTAAAGTCAAAATACAGAGTCTAAGGATGTATATATACAACCTATACATACATTTATTGGAGGGTGAGGGTGGGGTGGGGTATTGATTGTTGGCGTGATTTGTGGTTGTGGGGTGTTAGTGACGGAGGAGGTCCACCGCCTGCCGGACATGAGTAGGTATAACACTTAGCCGACACTAATATATGTATTTTACCGTATAATTTTACGAGTAAAATCTATAGATGATAAGATGGATGTGTAGATTTTTATCTTTATTTTTGTGAGGTGCGACTTGCGAGACTGTTTTCAGCTAGACCCTTGTCTCCGTGATGATAGAGTATAGGTAGATTTTTATTCTTATTTTTGTGGGATAAGCTACAGGCTAGTTTCGGTAGACTCAAAACAAATTACTAGTGAAATTTAGAGATGGTAGAACGTAGGTAGACTTTTATCTTTATTTTGTAGCGGCGAGAAATTCAAAAGACTATTTTTAATAAAACCTTAGATCCGCTCAAAATAAATGTAATCGACGTAAAAAAGTAAATAGGTATTATAGCAAAAATATTAATACACACTGGAATTGGAGAAAAAAGAAAATCCACAATATCTAAAATATACTACAAATCAAACGATAATAATATTCTATTATTTAATAACATTTTATCTTAATCCTCGATAATGTCATGGTCTCAATCAAATACTAGCATACTTTTAATGTTATGAGGTAAAAAAAAATAGGAAGGGTTTATAATAGTGTTTTTTGTCCCTTCATAATTACTCCTAAATTTTTTTTTTTTAATTGGACGTAACATTGTACTAAAATATCTAATTAGTTGAAAACGTTTTGTATGTTTTACGTACTTTTGATCTATTATTTATGAGTATTCGCAAAAATCTATTCGTATATTACTAAGTTTTTACCATTTGTTATCATGTGTTTCATATATAGTTCTATTGGGATATATAGTTGTAAAATAAACTAAGGCATGTACATAATTCTTGACATTATATGACCAAACCACACATTTTATTTAATAAAAATTATATATGCTAAATCATAAATAAATTACAATAGATTATGCACCTTCCTAAAATATAATATGCATCCACACACAGACCTATCATATATTATCCTGTTTGGTACATTGCACTTTTTATAATAATTTAATATATTTTCTTGTTAACTTTTTTTCTTTTTCAAATTTAATTAACTAATATTGTACGGTAAAGAACAACCCACAGACATAAAATTAATTTATTTTATTATAAAGAATGAAAAGCCTTTGTAGTTGAAGCTTATCTTTGTCGTCTTCCTTTTTTGTATTTGGATAAATTGAAGCCTAAGAGTTAAGTTTGACAAAAGAATTAATAAAATACGATAATATTAATGGTTAGTTTATAAATTATAAGACAGGTGGAGGTTGATTATTTGTTAGTAATTGTAGTAGATTAATTTTAAATAGCAAAGCAAAAAGAACCGCAATTTAAGCTTAGAAGCTATCAAATCATCATTAATTGCTATGCATATTGTATCCACTTTGTTCTAAAAGTCGTATTTAATTTCAATCCCACTATAAATATAATTTATTCAATAGTGATGATATAAAATTATATCAAAATATGTTATTATTGAATTTAAAATTAGTTATAAAAATAAATATAATGTCATATTTATTCTACGAATTGTTTAGTGATAGATGTGGAGTTAAAAACGTAAAGAGCTTTATCAAATCTTTATCGACAAGTTGATTATTTATATTATACATTTCGAAATAGAATTACGGTCCTATTGTTATTTGAACGATCATAAATATAACTTGATTTTAAATTACTGGAATTGGTCATATAAATCATTATTAATCATTTGCTCTATTATTATGAAAAGTCAGACGTGTGAAATAAAATTAATTAATGACAGTATTAATTAAGCCTAAAACAACAAGGCTTAACACATTTTGGGATATGAATAAGAATAATAGTATAATATTACAACTTTCATCTTCTATCTTATCCCTTTGACTCCAAGGAGAACATTTTTTTTCTTTTAGAAAATTTTATAAAAGAATTTAAAATGAAAGAGGAGAACCAACCATGGTCGTTGCGGAGACAGTGGACTTGATTATTCTTAGTTAAGAGATTTTAGATTTGAGTTTTTTTTAGATATGAAGTCACCTTTATTAAAAATCAATTTATCCTCAAAGTAAAACTTTCTAATACGAATTCAAATTTTGTCAAACTTTAATATAAATATACGATATCGAGTGGAAGGCAAAAAAAGATTTGAGAAGAGTAGCAAGAAAGAAAAAGGAAAAAAATATATTCTTTTAAGCATGCAATAATCATGACAATGAAGCATTTCAAAATTGGTGTCTTATTGTTATCCATAATTAAAGTGACTAATAAAAAGTACTTTCTTAACGTGCAACTAATCTTATCTTCTTGTTAGCTTCCTAAAAGAAAGTCTTGGCTACATACTAGCTAGTATTAATTTATTGTCCAAATATTTATATTATTCAACTACTTTATAATACTACGAAAAAAACCTCAAAATTTGGTTCAAAGCCAATTTTTGATAAATGTCAATCGAAAAATAACAATTTTCTGATAGTGAAATATGCTATTCACTATGACCCTTTATGTAACCTAGCTAATTACTATATGAGAGAGCCAAATTGGTTAAGGAAGCTTGACGACTGATGAAACATAGCGAAGAAACATGTCCATCGAAGCAGGGTAACGAGTTAGAATTAGAAGCATGCTAGGATTAGACTATTAAATTCTAAAGTTCTATACGACTAAGCAACTGAATATTATTAGAGTTGACAAGGATAATATATTTGACTTGTAATAAAGTATTACTCATTTAATTATTTGTGTTATAGTAGGATCCCTAGTATAACTAGAATAAAACTTTCTCCTGTATAAGGAGCTTGTAACTCAACATTATAATTATAAATATATCCTTGATTTCTCCATACACTCTAACTCGTTAGCCTGCTTCGGTGGCCAGTTCCTTTGACTTGTTCCATCAGTCGACAAGCTTCCTTCATTATAAACTAGTCTTTTTATAATTGTGTTTCGTTTAATTAAATACTTTTTGAATATATTAAATTATTAAGTATTGTGATTTATGCAATATTTTTTATATAATTTTTAAATAAATAAAAATCATTTCACGTAACCATTTTTAGATTATAATGTGACCTCGTAAGTCGAATCAAACCAAACAGCATATGTAGCAATGCCAAAAAATGAGTTGTATAATATTAGGCTTTTGGATCAATCAAATGAAAATGACTTGACATTTCTCTCGTTTTATTTGACTATAATTTTTGTTTTATGTTAATCTCAAGTCCAAAACTTGATAGTTAAGTTCTACTTAATTAGTAGAGTATATATTATCCACATAATTCTTATCCCTATAATAAAAGGCTAAACAAAAAAGGTTCTAATCAATCCTTGTTATAAACCAATTATAAATTTAGTGATGTTAATTAGTCACTACTCACTAAGCCCACTAATTAATGGTAGTCACATTGACATTATTTAATTTCCAAATAATTAGATGACTTTCGTTTTCTTAATAATTTTTTGCTATTTAAACATTGTAAAACAAACTGGAATAATTAGTTAATTATTCACATATATCAAGATCACATATTTAAAATAACTGTGACAAGCTTAACTTCGGGTACATTTCGTCACCAAAAATCTATGCGAAAAGACTATCATGATTTTTTTATATTTTCAAAGGATAAAGGTATAAATATCTGCTTATGATCAAAATTTCAGATATGCATCTTAACTAAATTAATGTAATATTGTTCATGATTTTTTTAAAAAAAATTTTGTACACCTTTTTTATTTGCATGACATTCAAATTACTCTTACGCGTCTCAACTGCATGAATTAATGGAGTGTACCACATAAGTCAAAAGAATAAAATTAGAAGTAATATCATCTTAATTTAGTTAAGACGTGTCTATGAAATTTCATCATAATCTAAAGAGTATTTGTGCCTCATCACACTATACCTATTTTTAATGATAGTATTCACATTAATTTACCTTTCTCTTATTTAATTTTATTATATTCTAATTTCTACTTAAGTCGAAAGCTTATTAAAAATAATATCTCTATTTTCGTAAATATCGAGAGATTCCACTTTATTCTTATTATATTTATTAAATATGGTAATATAGATAATAAGCAAAATTAAAATAAAAAATAATGATATTTTTTCACTTTTAACACGAAATATTTTTGCACATTCCAATAAAAATCCTTGAAATTTCATAATCTTTATTCTATACTCCCTTATTTTATATTAATTAAAATTTTAAAATATTTTTCATTTTCTAAATTAATTTAATTGTTCAGATTTTGAAATTATTTTTAAAATGTTTTTTTAATTTTATCTTTTATTTAAATTTTGAATATGATGATTTCAATAAGTTTAACAATATTTAACAAGATCAAAATAAATATATTTAATTTTATATTTTAATTTACTTTTTTTTAAAAAATGCAAAACACCTCAAAAATTTAATTAATATGAAATAGAGAATTGATTATTTATCCTGCACGCACGAAGCCATATTATTATGATTTTAAAAAATCTTTGATGAATTTATTGGGAAGTGTGCAATTGTACTTATGCACGTATTATCGAGATACTTGTTCTTGTTTGGTAGTTATTGTTTGCCGCACAGTCACAATTTTTACTGAAAAATACACGAATATCTTTTTAATTTATGTTCGAAATTCTAAAGACATATTTATACTATATTAATATCATATTACCTTTTAAATTTATTTTATAAGTAATATTCTAATTCTTTTTTGGCTTACATAGCACTAACTTGAAAAAAAAAATTCAATCAGCGTTGGATTACAATATAATGTCACGTTGACTGAAAAGAGGTAAAAAATTATTGATAAAATAAGTTCAGGGAAGTAATATAACCTTAGTATAGTATAAGTGTGTCTCTGAAATTTTGGGCATAGATTAAAGAATACTTATACATTATCCTGATTCAAAATATAAATAAGTAAAATTAATAAAAATACGATATTTATTGTATATACATAAGAAAATATTTCTACCATACGTGATTATATAAAATTGTGTAATTTTTATTTTAACCCCTCAATCTTATTTGATTCCGCGATATATAAAAACATTAGGGCAAGGAAATATGGGCAGACACTATTGGGATGTCAACCCTGCGAACCGACAGTTAACAGACACTGTATTTTGAGCCCACGTTTGGTATGTTGTGCTTCGCTGTCCTACATTGCACAAAAACTATATGGTAAATATTAGTAAATACTTTAATATTTATGTTTATTAATTTTAGTACAATGATTGTTTATTTAACAATAAAATTTAAAATTGAATTTATTAAAATTGTTTAAAATTATATAACGAGACAATATTTATCATCAATTCATTTACGATTTATGTGGAAAATTTAATACTCATCACTATATATTTATATTTATAATTAAAGCGTAAATAATATAATATGAGATCATCTAATATTGGATGAACCAATATAATTGAAAGAGAAGTATTACTCTCTATACTTACATATCATAATTTGATCATTCGTAACGAAAATATTTTAAATTTATTTGACTCTACTTAAATCTTTCTCAATCCAATATTACATTAAAATAAGTAAAATTGTAGATTTTTTAACACCAAATGTCCTGTAAATTGTAGATTTTTTAACAATACCTTTTGAAAGATAGTAAAGTTGTTTCTGCTAGTAGAAAAAATAATTCAGTATTTCAGTAGGTACGGAAGTTCATATTTAACACATTACAACTGTCCAATAATAAATTTATATATCCATATTATTTAATTTCTCTATGTCTGTTGAAGATAGGACTATTCTGACTTTGCTGAGTTGTTCTTCATCAAACTTATTCAACAAATCTAGGCTACCAATACTTTTTTTTTTTAAAAAAAATATTCATCAAATAAATTCCATGAAAATCATGAGATATTGAAACAAATAAATAATTAAAATTTTGGAGGATTCTAGGAAGAGGGGTGATGTACTCATGTTTCATTATTTTTGTAAGGAAGCAGTACAATATATAGATATTTTAATTAATTTTGACAGCTAAGGGAAAATGCATCTTGTATTCTTATACAAAATGTTGTGAATTATTATTAAGCGAACGCCCATGGAACTTGTTAGCGCCTCTCGATGCATTTTAATGTATTTCGATTGTTGACACCCAATTTTAACCCGCATCGGTATAAATTAATTATCGAGCTTCGTAAGTTTTCCAAATTATTCAAATCAATTAATTTTATAAATCTTGCGAAAATTAAATAATATAATACATGGATTTTGTGTTATTTCGGATACCTTTAGTATAACCTTAGATAATATATATATTTTTACATAATTATGTAGATAGTTATATTTCATGATGTACTCAAAAACATTAAAATAAATAAATAAATAAAAATAAAATATTATATATATATAGCAATTATATATAGATATATATATTATATAATATATATTATATATTATATAGAGATATAGGATATATAATATATAATATATATATATATATTTTTAATTCTTAGTAGCATCTTAACTAGGTTAAATCATATCGTACTTTGAATAATATAGGACCCAAAACAAAAGGAGCTCGTTGATTAATTAATACGAATTCATTTTTTTTTAAGGTTTAGCCAATTTGATTTAACTAAAATGGGTTATCTTTAAACTCAACCCCTTTGCCCTTTGATCCATTCCAAAAATCAGATTTTGGCCCATGTCTTGTTCCAATTTCCCTTCTAATTTCCAGGCCCACTTCACTTCTATTTCAATTCCAGCCCATCCGCTCCTTCAACAACCCCTTTAACCCCAGGCCCATTCCTCCTCCAGCCCATTTATCCCAACACATTAAATCCCAACCCAAACCCAATAACCCGACCCAACCCAACTTCCCTCTCCCTCTTAACCTAACCCGACCCGGTCCCCCTTCTTCTCTTTCTCCTCAACGCTGTTCCCAAAAAAGAAAAGAAAACAGACGCGACCCCAAAGTCCTAGAAAAACAGCATCCGCTCCCCAGAAACAGAACCCGCCTGCGTCTCCCTCACGCGCAAGGAATTTTTCTTTCGTTTTGTTTTCTTCCTCGCGTAGCTTTCCCGTACAGCGCGTCGCAGCTCTTCCTCAAGCCTTTCCTGTCCCCCCCCCCCCCCTAACCCAAGATCCCTAAAAATTTCTCCCTCTATATAAACTCCCTCCGTTTTCAGAATAGGGGGGAATTTTTGAAGTTGGAAATTTTGGGAGAATTTTGTCACATAGAGTTGGAAGAGTCTTAGTTGAGATTTCGTGGTAAAGGTTTGCCGGAGTAAAATTTCTTTCTGTTTAGCATTGAAATATCAAGAAATTCGAGAAAACATCGCAAATACTTTGAAAACGACTAATAGTCGGAACAGTTTCTAGTGTCTCGTGTTTGAGTCTAAGTTCTCGACTAGACTTCGTTTCTCACCAGGGGTTAGGGGCTCGAGTCTTCGTAGGTGGGTGGAAGTATTAGCTCCTTGCTGTTCCAGTTTGCCGCTTTCCGAAGAGGAATTCATCTTGCTTGTACACTTTCTTTGTTTCTTCTCGTTCTGAGATGGCTTCTTCTGAAGTTTGGCAATCTGTTTGTGATTTGTTTTAATTTTCTCGTCACTTTCTATCCTAGTTTCATTCGTTAAAAAAAAAAGAATATTGATTGATCACCGTGGTCAGTAGTGGTTTGCTTAACATAGAGAGTCAGGGGTAGGGGTTTGTATTGTGTGAATATGAGGCATTATACCGCGTTGGCTGTGATTGAATCTGGAATGTAGCATGACAATTTTTTTATTTTTCGTTTAGTGTCAATCAGATTCGTTCTATCAGTGAGTGCCATCAGTTGTTTCTTTAGCGAGTGTGAAGTTCCCATGTCGTCTTTTTCTTCTTCTTCTCGTGGTTTCAACTCTGTTTAGGTTCTATTTGGGAACTGCTCGCCATACAAATATTTACTTGATTGCTGTGTGTTAGCGTTTTAGTATGTAAGTTTTCGAATGGGCTTCTTGTATCATTTGTTAGATAGTCTTCCTGTATTCATTCCTGAAGGTGTTGTTGGAGTTTAGTGTCAAAAAAAAAGTTTATGCCATTTTCATATATAAGAGTGGTGGGATCAGGTTCTAAGGTTTGAAAAATCGTTGTTCATTAACGTGAAGTTTGAGATATGGCTGCCTTGTTGCATTCATTTTTTCTTGTCTACCTTCTTTTCAAAGAAAAAAAAAAAAAACAAAAACAAACACAACATATGTTTTGCAGCCCACTTCCTTCGTAGTTAAGGCTCCATTCTGCATATGAGTTTGAAGTTAAGTATATTTTTTTGAAATTTTTGCATAAACTATAGGCTGTCGCTTTCATCATTCCAGCATGTAAGCCGAAAGTTTGGAGATTGCGTTAAATATCTCGCTTTCGTCTCCGGAATGGCTTCTAGGTGGGTTTGATTGATGTAAATCGCTTGGATTTATCATAGTTATTTTCGTTTATGAGTGACATTATAGAGATGTGGACTTGAATTTTACCCTCCTAATTCCCTATTTTGTCTTGTTTGTTGCATGTAAAATATTCTCGAGTCCTCATGGACCTCACTCCGATTCCTTGAAACCTTTAGTTGTCATAAGGCTCAAAAACCCCATTTCCTGAGTCAGCCAAACCCCCTGAAAGGATGTACAGGTCGGGGGAGGGAAAAAAAAACCAACAGAAGAAACTGGCTTGGAAAAATTGTTGCAGGGATTTGAAGAAGAGTTTAGAAGATGTTATACAGCCAGTAAGTATACCTGTTTTTACACAGTCGTGCACTAAGCTTTTACAGGTTGATGAGGCGTACAGATGGATCCGAGTTCGAAATCGGGTCTGACTGATCAGGGAAAAATTACCATCCTGAAAAAAAGGGGCTTTCAACTTTCGAAAGTGAAAAACAGGCTGATATACAGCCTGGATACACAGATGTACGGGACGGTTATTATACCTGAAATAAGTGCAAAAAATATGAATTGGCAGGGTAACGTAAAGGAGCCTATTTAATAAAATACGGGATAAGGCAATAACGCAGACATAGGGGGTGCAGCCCCCCCCCAAATTTATACATTAGTATACATTACGGGCAACGATAACACTGTTAAGTAAGTTAGTTTAAAATGATACAAGTACAAATACGCAGAGCAATGCGGAAATACAGGGGGAGGAAAATAAAGGAAAATTATGTATCAATAGGTTAAAAGGGACTCAAGAGTCCAAAATGGGTCAGCAATATATACTGTATACTGTATGTATCCATGTGTGGGATACCCTTCATGATTCCTTCTTCAGGAATGGGCAAGGGCCTTCAGCAATTTTTTTAACAGGACAAGGGCCAAAATGTTTTTTGCAGGATTTTTCCTGTGTTTGAAAGGGGCCCCTAAGTCCATATTTGAAATTTAGACTAGGGCAGGTGGGCTAAAGCCCAACGGAATGAATTTGGGCAATAATTTGTCAACGGAATGAATTTGTCATTCTTCTCGGGATGTTAAATTGAACTTCGAAACCCTTTTCAATGATTTTTAATTGTTTATATTTTGAAATTTCTTGATTTTATTAAAAAATCAAGTAGTTGGCGAGTCGTTAAGTTTGAAACGTCGATTTGTATTTTTTCGTAATAATAAGATTATTAATTTTTTGAAACTTAGTCAAATTTTTCCCATTGTGAAACCAAAATATAAATAGTGGAATTTTTTTAAATAAAACATTGATATAAGACTCGCTCAGAAAACGTTTTTGAATACGATTCTGTTAAAGAATGACAAAAGTCCACATCGTGGTTAATGAGATTGATGGACTCGTTATAAGGCTTGAACAATCCTTCTTCCTTTGAGTTTAACTTTTGGGGTGTGAGTTAGGCCTAAGACTTAATTCAAAATGGTACCAGAGCAGAGTCCGTCTCACTGGATGTTGGGACCCCCAAATGCTAAGCATAGATGGGTGTAACTTTCACATTAATGGTTCATGAGATGGGTAGACGCCTATGAGGCTTGGACAATCCTCTGATATTTCGTCGGTGTTAAGGAATGACAAAAGTGTCACATCGCTCTTGGACAATCCTCTAATATTTCGTCGGTCTTAAAGAATGATAAAAGTCTCGCATCGCTATGAGGCTTGGACAATCCTCTAATATTTTGTCGATTTTAAAAGAATGACAAAAGTCTCACATCGCTATGAGGCTTGGACAATCCTTTAATATTTCGTCGGTCTTAAGAGAATTATAAATTATAGGAACCACATATTATAAATACAAAATGACCTTTTATCCCTTTTAGAATTGAAATTACGAAAAATCCCTTTAAAATTAAATAAGCGGGGGATAATACAGGAGACGGGAGGGGATACATAAATCGTGATACATCGTAGTTGGCATCTTGCAGGTAAATTAGGAAGAATTAACGTTATTTTGTATTATAACTGAAATCACGTTAATTAATGCTCTACAATTGCGTACTGATTAGGTGTAATATTCAAATTTTAAATCAGAGAGCTTCCTAAATCAAAATTATTCTTTGTAAAGTTGATCTGCATTTCTAAGAAATAAAAAAATAGTTTGAAGATGAATATCTTAATTCTGTGCGGCAATATGACTTGGGGTAAGCTGATGTGTAATTATAAGGTGACAAAGTTGATGGGAATTGGTGTTGGCCATTCCGATTTCATTTGTGAATCTGAAAACGTTGATTTTCTCAGCTTGAAATCGACACTGTTAAAAAGATATTGAAATTCTCATAACAGTGTGAGGGTAGGCATGTCCATTGAAACTCCAAAGAACGAACGGGTGTAAACTTTATTTTGAAGTTAAAAAAGAATGCATCTGGGAATCGGCATTGTATCCGCTTGTATTGATACAAACTGGATAAAAAATGGTTGGGGGATAGTAATGTTTTATTGTTCATCAGGGGTTGAAGTCGAATGCGTGGAAGGTACCGAAAGGATACTAAAGCTCTTGCTCTGGTGAGTCGAGAAATTTGTGACAGTTATTATATTCTGAATTAAAAATGCCTACGAATTACATAACTGATTCCAATATACTGAAGTGAAGAATGGGCAGTCCGTTGGTAAGGGACAAGGAAACACTCGTTGTTGTAAGTGGCTAAAATATAACAATACAGAAACAACTTCAATTTTCGACGTGAAAAGATCGGATAAGAAAAGAGATTGGAAGGATTACTCTTGATCTGATTGTTTTTCTTATATTACATTTTATTATATTGTAATCTGATACATAAGTATAAGCAGTATTATTATTGTTTGTGATTAATTAGACATGGTTTGTCTTATATGAATTAAAACCAATTAAAAAAATTTTGGACAACTAATCTGATGTATTCAAAGTGGATATTTCACTAGTGAACATACATGTCCGAGTGCGGGATAGGAACTAACAAAGTACAAGGCAACAAGTGGAATTTAGTAGTGGTGTTGACTGCCCTAAATGGTTAAATCATAAACGAATCCATACACCTCGAGAGTTTAATTGAAGATAGTAGAGAATGGTATAGGGTGAGAATGATAAAACAAGCATGCGTGCTATGAGAACGTGGCACTAGAAATGCTCAAAGGGGTCAGCCATTAGAACGGAATATAAACAGATGCGAGATACATATGGATTTGCTAAATTAAGGGTATCCAAATTATATATAAGGATGCCAAAAGACGAAGGATAATAAATTCATTGATCTGTTCATAGAGACCTAAGGGACCGTTGATAAGAGGGTGCGGGCTACATACAGGTTTGTAATATTGTAGTGGACGCTGCCACATCTTGGCGGGCAGACAAGGGTTTACGTTTGTATCAGGCAAGCCACTCGATGGTTTGTAGGTATGAGTGGTTTAATTTGATGTAATGTTAAAACTTTGTTTTATATTTATATTTAATAGATCTTAGTGTAAAAAACATTGTGTATTGTGAAGTTATGATGGAAGTTAAATGTGTGCTTCTTTTGTAATTAGGGATGCATATTGACATTGGCATATGGTGTGTAGACACGAAAATGACGTCGTGGACATGGTTCTCTCGAACAGTTCAAAAATGCATTTGGTGAGCGTGAAAGCATGTGTATTGTATCGATAAGAACATTGAAAGTATCATAAGAGTGTAGAATTGTGTACCCAAATGTACCTCACTGGGCCTGCATATGACATCTTTGGAAGAATGTATGTTCAAGCTTCAAAAGGAGTAAAAAACACACTCTAAGTGGATATTATATTTTACTCAATGACAAAAGCATATAGAAAGGAAAGATTTTGATTTAAATTAATGACTAAGGTGTGAAAGTGGTCAAGAGTTCTTTCAACCATAAACAGAGGGTAGAGAGGATTCGCACAGCGGTGATGTGTTATCAAGGGGATGCCTTGTCGATGCACGTAAGTTAACTATAATAGACTTCTTGGAGGAAGCTAGCTAGACTTCTATTGGTAGTTGGGAACTATAAAAATAGAGAAATAGCGTCATTAAACAAACGGACAACATTGGGCCGAGATTTGAGGATGATATTAATTGTAAACGCATCTATAAAGTTCAAGCTATGAAGATATTTATCCATTTCCCTAATTCTGTTTTAGTATCAGAAAAAAACTGATTTTCAATGTAACTGTTGTTTTGAAAATGATAATAATTGTAATTTAAGTATAATGTATCACTAACTTCTTAAATTTTTAGGTTCTGTGTCCATGTATGCTGAATATATTTTTCAAGTTATGAAAGCCGGAGAAAGAAAAAAGATACATTGTATGTCTTGAAGGAAACCTGCACATATGGAAGGGTTCAACCAGATGAGATACGTTTGCGCACACGAAATGCAGTTTTTGAAGCACAGGATTGTTACAAATTTGCCCCATATTCTCTGATTACTATAAGTCGTATGCCATTGAAAAAAAACGTACGAGGTTGTAAATGGTTTCAATGCCAGATAAGGAGGATTGGAACGTTCCAGAAATATGTTTTAGATGAAAGTGTTCGGGCACTAGGTATAGAGGTTTGACTGGACGACCAAGAAAGCGAAGGAAAAAAAGAAAAAATGCGGATGAGAAAATTAACATGTAACCAATAATACTTGAGGGCAGTGTGGACAGAAAAGGACCATAATAGAGGAACTTGTAATTTCTCCCCGAAAGAGAATTGAATATGTTTTTTTTAAAGTAGGACAATTAGTGTTATGGTACTTATATCATTTTTTTCTTTAGAATTTGACTAAATAAGCGTACGGATTGTTCACAACTTAATTTGCGGGTCAAAATATATTGACTTTGCAGTTTTAATTTGGCCAAAATTGAAAAACTCCAAATTTATAAATAAAAAATAGTTCAACAGTGGTGCGTTCAATGTTGTAACAGTAATTCTATATGAGTTTGTTTGTGTATTGTGATGTAATCATATACATGCATATTTCATTGAAAATATGTTATAGTTCGTGTAACGCCTTTATGAGTTATCAAGTTGAACAAAAAAAATTGACTTGTTCAATTGTTTACTATATGTTTCGTGTTTATAAACCTTATGAGTTATAATTTTGATATATTATATTCAAACAGTGTTGGGTTTCAATTGTAATAGTAAGTTCCGATGAGTTTGTTATGTATAGTTGTATCATATTACATTCATATATTGGAACAAGATGTTTATATTTTTCTGTATACTTGCCTTTGAGCGTTATTCAAGTGTCCCCAAAACTTGATTGGTACCTGTTTCTACAGGTTTCTTGTGTACTGCATTTATGAAACTATAATTTTGATATATTATATTCAACGTGGGCTTTGCACTGTTAATATTAATATGTGATTAGTTTGTTTATGTATATGTGTATAATATACAATTCATATAACTCAAGTTGCGAATGTATAACTGCAAATATTTGTATAGTATATATTATAGTTTAGTATCTAAACAATCATTCGTGGTAAGTGAAAATATTAAAACTCAAACAAATAAGGTATAATACACATTGAACTTAAGTGTCATAGACTTCATTTTGTAAATTAATTGTCAAAAATAATTAAACTGAAACAATAAATTTTTGTACATTAACGTTATAACAGCAAACAAATGTTCTAAAACAATAACTTGACAAAACCATAACGTTAATAACTAACAAACTATGGTAATTACCATGAAGCTTTAGAAAAAAACAAAAGATAAATTGTATACGAATAATAACAACAAAAAAAACGGTTCATCCTGTCCCTTGTTTAATTGACTAAATCTATGTTCACAATGTATCTTCAGTTGGGTTGTGTGAATTGACCTTAGGCTTTGGTGGATCGTCATTCTCCACTTATGATCCACCATTGACCTGTCGCTGCCGTATCTCCTAACAATGTGGCATATCTTATTGCGTAGGTAATTGGCAAAGATGTCCATCAGATCAGGTGGTTTTTTTTTAAGGTGGTTTAACCAAGTTGGTTCACTCAAAAATCTGCAAATGTAGTATGTATTAACCCGCACGTCCTACAACAAAGACATTAATATAAATTTGTAAATAGCTTACACATATATTTGTAGACCAGAATTGAAAATACTTACAGGCTATCGCTTCTTGTTGCATGATACCTTCAGCGTATTCATGTGAAAGGAATATGTGACTCTAAAGGTTATACACCCGTTTTTTGTTGCTTATATGCATCAAGGAACTGACAGTTTGTACGTTCAGTGTTTTCAAAGAAACCACTTGCAATGAGATAAGAAGGTTAGCCATCCTTGACAATTTTTTTATCTCCCAGGAATATACACATTTCTTGTGCCCAAAGAAGAGTCATTACCTGCGTTCAACCTCTTATCAATTCAACCACAGCTAATACCCAATTGAAAATTTCCATATAATAATCGGAATATAAACATCGTCCACCAGATGCACCATGGTAATCCAGCTGAGTGAAAAAACCTTTCATGACGGTTGATTATTGACTCTCATGTACTGTTAAAGCTCTTGCATGATCAAGGTGTTCTGGGTACTAATATCGTCATCAGCATCATGTTATTAATTACTATCAGGGGTATTGGTGATATGTGCGCTTGAACAAATAATGATGTTGTTTATCTACTAAAAACCATGCTTCGAAGTTTGTATTTTTTCCGGAGGTAGTAAAAAATAAAACATTGAGTGCTACAAAAAAAAAAAAATATAAATAAGATTACATTTGAACAAACATTTAACAAAATAAAATACTAGACCTGAAAGTGATATATGATTGATATGATATATAAAACTATTTACTCAATGTATCATATACATATATAAAAGTAGTATATAAAATTACATGATCATGTCCAACAATTTTTAGGCTGAGACATGACATAAAATCATTCTATTTGTCGGAAATGCAACGACTAATCCATCATTTCAAAAACACAAATGAGGATGACTCTGATTGTATTTTTCTTCTGATGATGGTTTCCTATGCATTAAAAGTAATGAAAGATGTTATTCACAATTGGAACTAAATAGTTGCAATTGAAAATTGAACAGATTCAGTACAATTATATAAAAACTTACTTTTTGAATGAGCTTTTAAAGAAGCCCTGTAGTTAACCCACTCAATATAAAACTCACAGACTCGAATCAGATATTGAAGGGGCTTGGTTTGTGATCTCACATCCTTGAAATGGACAAATTTGGATGAATTACATCAGTCATGACCCGCTTTCCTTTTTTCACTTGACCAAATGAAGTTAAAGAAGGGGAGGCAGTTTCCGAAGGCATCCGGATCGTGCAGAAGAGTATTTATTTCGCTTCGGACAACAATATCGGTGATTTGAAATCAAAGGTGGTAATTGCTGTCGAAAGAAACTATTGATTTTCAGGTTAACCCCTGTTGATTTGCATAAATAGGCAGACTTCCTTAGACAACAATAAGTGGTATCATGGCTTCTCGTTATCTGGAGATAATTGAACCAGATGTGTAGAATTTGTTGTAGCATTGTAATGGTGTACACTGATTGATAATTAAAAAATATAATATTTGATAGTGATAGGACATATGATATTGATATGATACATGAGAATAGATTATCGATGTATCTCGTTCATTGTTTCCTTCAAAGAAATGATGAGACCGTTTGTGCTGATGGAGCATCCTGAATAAAAAATGTACTGACAATTTATGCTACCTAAACAAACAAATATATTATACACAAACCAATGATTGTTAAGTGTATCAAGGACAAGATAACAGAAAACTACAAATTGTAAATATGAGACAAACAAATTTTAAGTAGTCACATAGATATGTATCTTGCAAATGGACTGTATCACGTACAGATAAATAAAAAAGTATAGTATCATACACATTAACTTGAAAAAATAATATGTGAACAGTAAAAAAACATGTATTATAATTAATCAATTAAACTGCAATGTATCATAATGATTCAAATTAAAAACAACAAGGATCATAATAATAAAATTAAAAATTAAACGTATCATTACTGCACATTTTCATGATCATTGAAAATTGGATGAATACTATAATGAAAATTAATCTGCATAATTAGCCGTACTGTGGTTAACATGTGGCATCACTATGATGAAATTTGCTTTGGGGATGGAAGTTCTGAAACGTCCTTCAATTACTTGATGATTCTTCAATGTATCTTCAGTCTTGATTTTTAATGAAAAATAAGTTAAATGATAAATTATATCTTTTATAGGCAAAAATTATAAAGAAATTAAACCTGATTGCAACATCAAATTCCATTTGTATCGGAGAGGGTGCTTGATGTCCATCATTTGCCTTCTTCATCAGAAACTTCAAACCTGTGCGGGGTAGACTTGGCCGCACATATTCTTCATTAAATGAATTTGTATACATAATGGACCTAATGAAAAATTCTAACACACAACGAAAATACACATACACATACATTACATTGGTTGTTGGCATCTTCCTGTCTAGATTCATCTCCTCAATGTGATGTGCCTTTATCAAATTCAAAAAGATTGCAAAATTTAATGTAACCTATTCAAAAAAAAATTAAACATCAGTTTTTATATTTATGAATTAACATTTAAACATAAATATCGTTACTGACGTATTCCTTCATATGTTTGTTTCAGTTCTTCAATATGGAAATATACAAAAACGTATTCATTTTGAGACTTGTGAAGATACATGGGCAGAAGCTTAAATTAGAGGCGGGGTCGGTTCTCACAAGCTGGCATTGAGAATGAACTGATTAATTGCGGCGTTAACTGCTTTTTGACAAAGTTTTCGAAACCCTGTGTGTTATGTGTATCAGTCTTCTTTCTCCTCTTGGTGGTGGTGGAGCTGATTGGAGATGAGTGTTGTATAGATAAATGAGATGATCTTACAATAAATGATCGGAGGGCTGTTTGAAAAATCCTCAAAACTGACTTATCTTGTTGCACTTTTTTTGCACCACATGCTCCGGCGTGGATAGTTCATTTTTGTTGACCTCTTGACTATAGTCAATCAAGGGGCTTACACCTCATCTGGCATTGATACATATGTTTTGAACAAGTATTCTGCAATTAAAAATGGTTTAGGTTATAACAATGTTTATGTATAACAAAACACTGTTTTACAACAAAAAGTATAAAGCTTATTGAACACTATTAAAAGATAATTTAAAAATTAATGTTACCTCGGAGAAAATGCTTAGGCATTAACTTCTTATTTTGGCTTTTCAGCCACATGTCCAATTACAATCTCGAATTACAATTCGCACTTTAACAGCAAGGTTGGACTTATTAAGTAGATGGCACATTCGTCAAATTCAAACGTTGAGGCTAGGCCTACCAAATAAGCGAGAAATCTGTTGCTTGGTTGAAGTCTTGCCTGCTGTGATGTAATCAGATTCTTAAAGGCAATCTACCCCAGGGGGATACATTTCATACCTACCATCTTCGCCATTAAGAAATTCTTCTATACGTATGAAGGTTCACCCAGATGGCATAACCATGCAAAAGTATTGATGAAGTATAGATTTTCCATTCCACAGCTTCCTGTTGGTCCCCCAATACCCATTGCAAAACGCTGTATCAATCAGACTCTTGGTTATACCCGTAGGGACAATCCCGGGAAATAAGTTTTGTAATAACCGTGTCGGAGTGGAATTGATATGACAAATCCTTAGACATTCCTGGTGCATTTTAGGCCATTACTAATCGGCAAATTAATTCATACCAAAAAACACCAATACAGTCCCATTAGCATGACGAAAATGCTTGTACATCTTTATTTTCATGTCGCACCGCCAACAACAGCAAAACTTAGTAATTCTGACCCTGGAAATTACATTTTGAAATTCCAAATACGGTCAAAAATTATTTTCTTGAACATTGCAACGCCTTCATCCTTTTATTGTAATTTGATTTTATTTCACAAAATTCAAAAATTGAATAGTCGCTCCAAACTCAGCTGGATGTGATGGTATTTTTTAATAACATATTATGTCCGTTATACAAAAACTAACATATAAATGGTAATTGTCTAATAACAAAAATTGTTGTAAGTAGAAAATATAAGACACTTGAAATTATTAGAATGTATATGATCATCATATTCATATTCCTAAAATAATATGAAGTTGGACCAACTATAATATTATATATAACACATTCATATCAGTTTGAAGGAATGTATATGATAATCATATTTCAAAAAGTATAAGACATGGATTTATTAATATGTATATGATACATCTTATTAACTGATAATATAAATTATAGATAAACCTGTGTATCTGATACATCACGACTGTACCACACATGATGATTTTACTAAATACAAAACACCAAAAAAGATGAAATTATACCCTTAAAACTGAAGAAAACACATGATTGTTTTTTTACTAATCGATAACACAAATTTATGAAAAATCGTAAAAAATGCACAAAACATGGTTTTTTGCTTTCACTAATACACAACTCAAACATTAGTGATAAAAACATATGAATATGATACCATTAAATAAAATTGTTACAAACAGATGGTTATTACTTAATTTAAAAGTAGTGAATCAATCTTCAGTGTTAAAGGACTTTTAATTTCATTTTACAAACAAATGCAACAATGTTAAAAATTAGGGTTTTATCAACAAAAATACAAAAATTAATGAATTTAAACACATACGTTAGGAAAGTGTGGGTTGGAGGAAACAACACGTTGTTAACTTTCTTGGCCTTTTTGATGGTTTTTTTCAGTCTTTTCTTTGGCTCACTACATTCTGTTCTTAATCAATAATGGGTAATGCAATATCTGATCTGTTCTCAGCCCACATTTCATCATCAGAATCATACATACGTTAGAATCACCATCTACAGATTTACCCGCTTCGCATATTATTGTAAAAGAAACAAGATGAAGAGAAAGAAGGAGACGAAAATTTTTTACCCTTAAAAAACTTAGAGTAATTGTAATTTACTTGATGGAGGGACTCCTACAAAAAAAACTAAATTGATATGAGTAAAATCTAGAATAAAAAAATTGCTTAAAATGTGGGGAAAATAAAAAATTAAAATCCCTAAGGGTGTGGTGAGAAGAAACTTATCCTCCTAAAACGTGGGGAAGGGAAATATTAAAAGGAATAAAAATTAATATGATAAACGTTTATTGGGCTGTTAATGAGAAAATGGGTATGCTTTGAAAATAGGCATTTTTATTTGGTTAAAGTAAAACTTACCCAATTGGCTGAAAAAAAGAAAGGGCGAGAAATCTATAGGTATCTTTCATATTTTTTAATTGTGAAAATTAAGAGATTTTTGAAATTTTTATAATAAGTAGGGATAAATGGTTATTAAGGTAATTAAAGGAGTGTATTTAAGTAATTTTTCCATTATTTTACCCTAACATTTTAAAATCAAGCATACCAAACTTACTAGTTTTGATTGCATTGGGTTGGGCTGGGTTATGCATAACCGATGAAGATTTTGAGACGAACTTATGTTTAGACTTTAGTATTTGAGGCCCAAGCATGCTTCCATTGCAAGCCCATTACTTTAAACAAGTGAACTATAGCCCAACTACTGAGAGCCCAAATTGAAAACTAAGCCTCCATCCCTTTTGGACTGGTTTATAAATTTAAGCCCAAAATGAAAGAGCATAGACTTTTCTTACACTTATGCCCCTATGTTGTGTTGGTCAATAGTTTTTAGTTATCTCTAAACCAAACTATTATTTTTCACAAAAATCAACCCATTTAAAGAGTAAAAAATTAAAAATCAATTTATTTGAAGAACAAATCATGCAATTAAACTGTTCTCATAAAGAATTTTTATGCCAATTATATATCTTTTTATTAATAATTGAGTGAATTCGATAATATAAAACTAGAAGCATATACAATCAACATAACATATACATTGAAATCTCACGAGCGAAATACAAGGAAGGAAAAATATATGCAAACCTCAACAAATTCAAGTATAAAGAAAGAGGCAGTAAAAAAAATATATAAGTAGTAACATTTAAGTAGTTTACAAAGAAGCCAAACAACAATAAAATAGTACTTATAATTAATATTATATATAAAAAAAAAATTCGAATTATTGGAAAAGAAAATAGTAAATGACTAGGGTCAAAATTGGAAGAATAAAATACTTGTCTCCTTGTTAAAACCCCCTAAAACCCTAAACCCATTTTCATCAAGGCCGCTAAAAGAGTATTGAAGCATGAGACCTCCAAGAGGACGTGGTGGTGGCGGATTTAGGGGCGGCAGAGATGGCGGCGGCCGTGGTTTCCGAGGCGGCGGCGGAGGACGTGGCGGTGGCCGGTTTCCTCCTCGAGATGAAGGTCCCCCTTCTGAAGTCGTAGGTATGTAGTGTAGATGTTCAATGAGCTTCGGCTTTATTCGTCTGTTTACTTTTTCATATTTTGAATCGTTAATGAAATTTCTAGTTCCGCCGCTTAAAATTAAAATTGATACCGAAGAACACTTGGCCTTTATAATGAAATATTGTTATAGACATGTCTGATTGTATAAGCTATTATCTAAGTTGCTCAGACTCTCCTAAATTGTTGTCATATACACCTGTTCGATATTTTTTGAAGAGTTCGAGCAACATAGGTTATCATTTGTATGGGTAAAGATATGGTTTTGATTGGTAATATTTTGCAGAGGTGTCTTCTTTTATGCACGCATGTGAAGGAGATGCAGTGACAAAGCTGACAAATGAAAAAATCCCTTATTTTAATGCACCAATTTATCTTCAGAACAAGACACAGATTGGGAAAGTTGATGAGATTTTTGGTCCTATTAATGAATCCGTAAGTAATCTCGTTTTGTGCTGTGATTTTGCTTGCGGTTTGCTGATGCTATATGTAGCTTTTAATTGTTGTTGTTGTTTTTTTAAATTAAGATGCTGGAAGGGGATTTAAGGTACTTTTGACTTATATATTGGTGTTAGTGTTTAAAATGAATGGTTGAAAAGTTAAGTTGATAGAGAAATCATCTCATCATTCTTTTAAATTTGAATCTTTAATGAATTTGAAAGCTTTGGGTGTTGTGCAGTTGTACAAAAGTAAAAATGATGTCAAATGTTTTGGAACATTACAAAGAGTGTTACTCGGTTTTTTTTCTTCATGTTTTCTAGAGTTCAAGAGAAAACATTGAAATGATTTTCTTGTGGAAAAGAAAGGAAAGTTGTTACCTTTAGCTCAATAGGGAGCTGTAACAAGAGAGACTTGCTTAGTGGTGATCTTAACTTGTTTCTTGACGTGGACAATAGAATCAGGAACTCATGGTTGGGGCACCTTGATAAAGAAAGTTGGGGACGTTGGTCCTAACTTCTTACTTCCTTTGGGGTCGAATTGGTTGCTTTTAAATTCTGAAAGTAATGATATTTGGTTATGATTCATGCAGCTTTTTTCGATTAAGATGATGGAGGGGATCATTGCAACTTCATATTCAGCTGGTGATAAGTTTTACATTGACCCAGCTAAGCTTTTGCCACTGGCCAGATTTCTTCCACAGCCCAAGTATGTTTTCTTGCTTTACTTCATGCTTCGTTTCTCTGGATATTCTTGAATGCCTCATGAGCTATGCTGTTGAGTGACAATGACAATGGTTTGTGTTCAAGAACAACTTGTAAAAGATAAGTAAGACTTTCAGACGTTTATGAAGTAGAATGGCCTAAGGGGCACCTTGATGATGCCGAGAGGAGATGCAACTTGTATAGTTTTCGGAATCAAATGCTTTACAAATACTGTGTTGTGATTCCAAATAGCCTGGGATGTTCCATATTGTTCTTGCTTTTTGATATCTATGATCCTTTGCTAAACAATTTGTGTTCACTGTTTCAGGGGAGCACAACAAGCTTTTAGAGGCGGTGGACGAGGTGGAGGAAGAGGTGGTAGAGGTGGACGTGGAGGCGGTGGTGGTTTTCGTGGAGCTAGAGGTGGAGGTGGTGGTTTTCGTGGGGGTAGAGGACCTCCCCGAGGTGGACGTGGAGGCGGTTTTAGGGGTAGAGGGAGATTTTAAAAAGAAATATGATGTACTTCTGATTTTCTCTATTTTGATTTGTAATTCTGAATGCTGAGAACTCAATTGAGAGAATGTTATCATTAGTTCCTTTTCGATGTTAATGAAATTAGCTCTCCTTTATCTTCATCTTGAACTAATTTAGACAGTAGTTTTGCATCATAATTTAAACGCCAACTATTTAATTAATGGCATTATCTATTTGTTCTTGTTGAGTCTTGGTTTGTATTTTGTGTTTGGTCTTTTATGGAATAATTTGT
The DNA here is from genome assembly GCA_027704765.1 of Solanum habrochaites. NCBI lineage: Eukaryota > Viridiplantae > Streptophyta > Magnoliopsida > Solanales > Solanaceae > Solanum > Solanum habrochaites. The sequence continues at coordinate 64,495,726 of JAKWJA010002498.1, forward strand.
TTCATGATCTAAAGAAGCAATTGTGACACAATTAGCTAATTTTTTTTAATTAAGTTTTAAATAAGTTAATTCAGTCCTTTTAATATGATGTGTGAAGAGTTAGTACGGGCATCCAACACAAAATGCAGACACAATAATATTCAGAGAGTTAAAGACAAGTACACAATAAACTAGTTTAACTGATAAATATGGCAAAGTGCCTCTTTCAATGTATTGTATTAGGAGTACTATTTAGAAGACACTTTGTCCATGGGCACAACTTACAGTTCACAAGATTTAGAAAGAAAAAAAGAAACGGAAAACTGAGGTCCAAGCCAGTAAACATCAAATGGATAAAGTTCTGCCAAAATATGTTGAATGCAGAAAAATAATGTGGAGAACTAAGTGAACTCCATGCTTTTCTTAGTTTTATTTTTGAGAAAGAAAAAAGCCATCACAGGCCTCATTCTTACGCCTCCCATCCTCGAAGAACGGTTGCTCTAGCTACACGGTTAACACCTAAGGTGAAGGCGCCCATTCGGAGGTCACAGTTGTGAGTCTTGCACATTTCCTTGACATCTTTAAAACCTCTTGTCATGTATGTCTTCAACTCATCATTCACTTTTTTCTCATCCCACATAAAGCCTTGGATGTTCTAGCATTACAGAATTGATCAAAAAAGTTGATTAGCTAAGTGACTAATATGAAGTTTAACATGTTCTTTTAAAGCATAACAGAGAAGACTACAGAACAGAAAACATGCGGAGGTATTGTACCTGGACCCACTCAAAATAACTGACGGTGACACCACCCGAGTTAGCATAAATATCCGGTAGGATGGTAACTCCTTTCTTTGACAAAATCTGCAGAGGATTAGAGAATTAGTTAAGATGCTGCAGGTGTCTTGTGTGTCTAAAATGACTATTACAGTAGCTTATACGTTGTTTTTTAGCTTTTGCTTAGGACGCAGACCTAGAGGCTGTTTCCAAAGGACCCTCAAAGTCAAACAAATCGAGGTAGTTATGAAAAGGAAAAACGCCAAGCAACTAATAAGGAAAGGGAAGAATTATTGTACTGACTTCATCAGCTTCTGGATCAGTTGGATGGTTAGCAGCCTCAATAATATATTTGGCTTTAATTTCATTTGCATTATCCCTACAAAGAATAATTCAAAGATATCACAAATATGAAACAGAAAGGCTTTTCGATAACTAGTAGTTTTATGCAAAATCATGAAACGTACTTGTTGATTACTCCACCGAGGGCAGCTGGGATAAGAACATCACAGTCTTCTACCAGTATTGAATTTGCATCAATTGGATGTGCATCATGGAAACCTTTAACTCCACGAGTTTCCTTCACGTGTTTGAATAGGCTTTCTATGTCGATTCCCTTCTCATTCTTTATGGCACCAGTTATGTCACTTACTGCTACAACTTTCCCACCTTGCTCATGGATGAGTTTTGCAGCCCAGGAACCAACATTACCGAATCCCTGAGATGAAGAAAACAATAATCAAAATTCGCCTGCTCGTCCACAGATGACTAACAACAAAACATTCTCAACCAATCTATCTGACAGCCTAGATGTAGTCGTTATTTAAAACAAAAATGTGTGCTTTTGTTATGGACTTTATCCATGCTTGGATATTGAATCATCGTAGAATAAATTTGAATATTTTGACTGTGCTAACCTGTATAACAAAACGCTGACCAGCAACACTCTTCCCATGCTCATTAAGCAGGGCTTCTGTAGCAAAGAGAGCACCCCTTCCAGTAGCTGCATCTCTGCCTAGAGATCCACCGAGATCCTGTCATAAAGTATTATATTATACTCCTCTCCTAAGCTCAAATTAACAAATAATTCACCGAAATAGATAATGAAGTCATTTCCTCTTCAAACTTTGTGCATAATCTAATCTAGGATATTTTCGGGCATACTTACAACAGGTTTTCCAGTTACCACAGCAGGTGAATAACCATGAAATTTTGAGTACTCGTCTAGAATCCATGCCATTGTCTGCACAAAGCAATTAACAGTCCAGTTAGATGAATGACATTTTTTTCCATCAACTGAAATGCCTAGCCCATGAAATAATTTTTCCACATACCTGAGGATTTGTTCCCATATCTGGTGCAGGAACATCGGTGTGAATTCCGATTAGGTCATGTATTTTTTGAGTAAATACTCGAGTAAGTCGTTCCAACTCAGAGATACTCAGGTCACTAGGACTACATCCTATTCCTCCTTTAGCCCCACCATATGGTATATTGGCGACCGCTGTCTTCCATGTCATTAGCTGTGCTAATGCATTCACCTCATCTGGATCAACCTACATAAAACACCAAAAAATGACCATACATCATATGCTACATCAGTCAACTATATATGTTGCTAGGAACCTCTAAAAATGTCGTTGCACCAGTGTCAAATCCTCCTAAAAAGAGTAACTTTAGGATGACTTGACAGGCGAGGCTGCATCTTTAAGGATCCAAGCAACATAGTCTATACACTATTTATGTTAAAAACAGCATAATGAGTAATAATCTATCATAGATAAGAAAAACAACCTCCGGATGGTATCTGATTCCGCCTTTCATAGGCCCTCGTGCATTGTCGTGTTGTACCCTGAATCCAACAAAAGATGCCAATGTGCCATCATCCTTCGGTATAGTACACTCCACCTATAAATTTTGCACAAATCAGTCTATTTTCTTTAATAAAACAGAAAGAAGACACACACACACACCAAAAAATCTGTCCGCTAAGCACAATAATCTAACCACCTATAAAAACACAAGCCTGATTCTGAAAAATCCATTACAAGTCTCAAAAGTTCAACTCAAACTCAGTAATGCTAAACACGAAAACCAAAATCATGTTGCTCGTACTCTTTAAAAAAAGTCAACAGGTGCGCATCAGATCCTCCAAAAGAACCAAATTTTAGAATAATCCAATATAGCTGCAGCGACATTTTTGAACAATCCGAGCAACATAGAAAACCAGAACAAACTTATGTTTACTTCCCAAATTGGACACACAAACTACAACTTTGCATCAAAGGTTGAAGCCCCTTTTCATCAAAACATAATTAGGCAAAACATGATCTTTAACCCAGCTTCAAGATCCCAGCACCCAAACCAATGGGGAAGGGGGGGGGGGTATCTTCAATTTTAAGAACCCCTATTTTACATCCCCAAACAAAAAAGAACCCCTTTTTCACACCCCAAACAAAAAAAAGAACCCCCTTCTACACCCAAAAGATCATTTTTTTTATAAAAAAAAAAACAGCAAAAAAGAACCCCCTTTTTGCACCCAAACAAATTTAAAAAGAACAACTTTTTGCACCCAAAAAGATCAATTTTTTATCATCTTGATGACTACAGACAGAGAAAATAAAAATTACCTTAATTTCTCTGAAAGGGATTAGTAGACTTTGTTCCAACTTTGAGTCTAAACCAAGAAGCCTAGCAGCCAGCTTAAAATTTCTATTAGTTGCTGCTAAAGCATTCATGTTTTCTCCAAAAAGAGTACCTAAAAAATATCAAAAAAATTAAGGAGAAAAAAAAAGAATCAAAATCAATCAAAGATCAGATTTTTAACAAGAAAAAAATGGTCAATCAAGAAGTATTTATACTTGATTTTTTCAGCTAGATCTCAGTAGATATAAATATTTATTTAATTTTCCATGTGGAAAAGACAGCTTATTACTACTATAATTTTCAAACATTTGTGTCACCAGCACGTCTTAATCCTTATCCAAATTTTTTTTCTTACCAAAAAAATTAATAATCAAGAAGTCAATAATCAAAGGCTGCAGCAGATTGATCAAGAAAAAAATATTGAACATGCATAATTATAATATAATTAGGCTAATATATATAGTATAGTGTATAGTTTATAATACTCAATTTGTCAGCATGATTATCTGCCCACCGTCAACTATTAATTAAAAAAAGTAATACAACATGCACATTGAGTAATGACTCCTCTTCCATTTTTGCATTTTCGAGTCTTTTTCCTTTTCTCCACTACAATAATTGACTTTCTTTATATAAACGGCGATATCAGTATAATTTAACATGTTATAAAAAGAATGATAATGATAAGTATTTAATTTACTCTTGATTTGTTATAATGGATTACTATTTAATAATAACAATAACAATATTTATATATTTGATGTGAAATCTAAAAAAAAGTGATATGTATACCATTTTATTTTTATTTCTGATAAATATATTATTTTGTTATTATGTGAATACTAATTAAATTAAGTTAGTTATAGTTATCTTTTAAAGTATTTGATTGTGTAAACTTTATTTATTTAATTTTATAGATTGATGATGTATATAGTATTTTGAATTATTTATAATTTTTTTGTCTCTATTTAGTTGTCCACTTTAAAAGTGTTATATATATTTAAGCATTAATTATTATTATAGATTAGTTACAATTTTACTCTTTTAACTTAAAAGATTATGCAACTTCCTTAATATAATAAATGTATTTTTTGGTTTCAAAAGCATATATTACAACTTAGTAGTATTAGAAATTTTCTAGAACTAAATAAGGGCATATTAGGGGGAAAAAAATTTATTGTCGTTTTCTTGATTTGTTAAAATGAACAAGTAAATAGAAATAGATATAAAAAAAATATTGACAAATAAATAGGGATAGAGGGAGTATTATTTTACGTTAAGAAACTAAAAGAAAAGGGATTTTTAGTGACATACTCTAAAAAGTGTTGGTTAATGTTACCTTTTCTATTTCACTTTATTAAGTGGTCTTCTTTTTTCCTTGTTAGATGACGCTACGAAATAAGATGATGACGATTTTATTATTTTTAGTTTCGGATCAATTTATGTTGATGTCAAAAATTTATTTTATTATGCCTATAAAAGGGAGAATAAAGGAATATTAGTCGTTTATTTTTTTCAAAACTTTGTTATATGAGTTATATATAACTAATTATTGTTTTTCTTTTTTGTATTATTATATTAGGTTTTTAGTGAATAGATAAACTTATCCATTATTGTAGGACAATTCAAATTTGGGTTTCTAAATGAACCCTACACCAATTGAGTACACAATTTTTAGGTTTCAAATGGAAACTAAATTTGACCCCAAAATAAAGTAGAAGCCATTTCAAACTTGAAGTATATATGGTTATAAGGGGGCAATAGAAAGACCATGTTTTATGTAATAATTGAAAAATACAACATGTATAGGGCAAAGCCAAAAATTAAAAAAAAATGTTCTTTGTGCTTTTTCTTTATTTATCCCTTTTCTTATACTAATCTTATTATAGTTATCCGTTGACAGTGTAAATTATTTTTATAGTATGTAACTTGCCAGTTTTTATTTTTTTGCTAATTATAAAAAATTATTTTTTAACTAGATGACATGATAATATAGATATATATCATAATCATTCCTACATAGGACAAGAAAAAAAAGCATAAATAAAGGAATTAAGCATCACATATATTTTTGGAAAGTATAGATAAATATGTTTATGAATTTCACAATCATGAACAGAATTAACTATTACTTTGGACCATAAAAAATAATCAGACACCTAATGTACCTCAAAAAAGACTTAATGTACCTCAAAAAAGAAGAAGAGAAGCCAAATGAATTATGCACTAGATATATGCAATTACTCCTTTTAAGTTCTAAACTCCAATTTGTATCAATTTATATCCATGAAAACGAATAAATATAGAATCAGATTCATTATTATCCCATCACATTATTAATTCAATGAATGGATAGTGGCCAAAAATATTCACTTCATTATGTTATTTAATTATAAGATAAACACAACTTATAAATGTTAATCAGTAACGTGATAAAAATAATAATCCGATTAAATATAAGTTAGTTTAATTCCTCTCAAGGACTACCACTACATTAACAAAAATATCAATAAGTGGCAAATTAGTCACCGTTAAATATATATTTTTAGCGATAATTACCACTTTTTGTTTATGTCTCTGAAATGTTTAGTAACATTGAATTTAATGATACTTAACTAATATCGATAAGATTTTACTATTCTTTATTAATATCAATATTTATTACCGCAAAAAATTATTTTTGTTACAGTGTGCGTCTTTTTCGAGGTGTGTGTAGGCATGGGGAGATTCATTAATTATACAAAAATATTTAAGCGTGAATCTTGTAACTAAAACAAGACATAATAACATCAGCATCAATACTATACTATATAAATTAAATTCATAGAAGAATATAGGGTTTCATCATCATATTCCATTAACACCCAAAAAAATAAAAATTGTTTCATAAAGAGGGAAAAATAAAAAGAATAATATCCCTATCAAACGTGGAACCAAATATCGTTTTGTCCTCAAGAATAACACTAATATTATGTGAATCCGATTCAATTCCCATATATATTTCACTTTTTTCATAAATATTAGCTATATACTTTGTTCATATAAAATTTTCCTTATTATTAGTAATCTAGTGCAAAATAGTTAATTCCAGCTCTATGAGCTTGTTCACATTATCGATCTTAAATTTGAATTAAGGAGCAGGATTGTCAAAGGTCAATTAAAAGCTATGAACATCTTACGATTACACTTATTATTGTTGTTTTTATTGATATTGGTTGTTCACACTAGATTTAATATAACTATGTAAATTTTTATCATATCGGATCGTATAAATTTATCATAGTAATTTCAGGAGGTGAGAATGCATGATAATCAACCGTGTTAACGACGAACTAAACAATTAATGTATGAATTTAATCATCCCCAACAAATAACAAGCAAAACAACAAGAAAAATATGAAATTAAAAAAGACAAAAATACCTTAAAAAAATTTCGAGCTTGAAATTGATTTGAGAGTTTTTGTTTTCCAACCTTACAAAATTGTTTGTAATCACAACTTCACACACACACACAAAAAAAAGACAATAAAACCTAAGGTACCAAATATAAATAGCTATTACAATTGGAAAAAAAAAATAATCTCAATTCTAACCAAGAAAGAGACAAATAAAAAAAGGAAAATAAGAAAAGTCCTTATTCGAAAAGGAAAATAATTATGGAACGTAAAAAAGTATATCACAAAAGCAACCTAAATATCTACCCTTCTTGGAAATAAATAATAAACAAATAGTGACTACAACAACCAAAAAAAAAAAAATTTAGCAAAGGAAAATCTAGTCGTTGAAAAGTCTTAATCCAATTGTTAATTATTAAAATATTTTTTGGTTACTATAAATATATTTATAACGACCAAATTCTATATCTTGTTAAAAAAATGGTTTAAAGGTTGAGCTTTAATTTTAATTTTTTTTTGTGCACTTATTGTAAGAGACATTGCTTTAAAAATACACCATTCATAATCAGAAGGGTCACCAATAATGAAGAAGTGTCCCTTTAACAGAATATAGTGAGTATTAGAGAGTGATTATTTTTATTTCTTCTTTTAACCCCTTTTTAGTTTTATAACTTTTATGCTAATAAAGATCAAAAAGTTGACCTTTATTATGAGTGGTTCCCGTTCGATTTTCTTTTTTAATATTAGATCTTTATATATAGTTTTATCTTGCATTTCTGTAGTAGACCTATTGAACCCCTGGTTTCCTAGGGTGGGAGATAGAAGCACAACTACGTTATAATATTATTTCTCAAATAGTGTATATATTATTAAATATATATGAAATAATAAGTTTAAAATTCAATTTATACTTGAAGTAATTATTTTAAAATTTCAAATAGATAAAATTAAAATTTTAACTTCGTCACTAAACACAAAAATAACTTCTACTTAAACAAGGGCTTTCTTTTTATGTGATAGAAAACAAAATCTAACATAAATCACTCAACTCAATAATGTGAAGAAAGTAATATATTTGGAAATTTGGTGAACATTTATGTTAAGTTTTAGATAGTAAAACAAAACCATATGTTTTAGGCCAATCAGAAGATGGGAATGTGACAAGAGATGAAAAAGTTAGTTCCCATGGGAAGGGAATCTTGAGATGGAAATCCTCCTCAGAATCTATTAGATTCCATAAAAACAGCACATTATCCAATGAAGATTCCTTTTTTTCCATTGGTTTTGGAGGTTGATTTTGTGCTACTCTAATGTTTTTTAGCATTTGATAGTACCCCACATCTAGAGTAAGAATTTATTCCCATTTTGTGTTAAATGTAATATTAACATTGTAAAGATTCATTATGAATTAATAAATTTTATATTGATCGTTATTGTACCACAATCTTCTTTCTTTATCACGATTCAGGACTAATAATGTAAAATAATGAAGTAGAGAGAGGCTACCCCACTCCTTAACGATAAAATCTCCGTATACCTTACCCTTTCCAATCTCATTTGTTGACTATACTACATATGTTGTTTTGCACCCATCTTGACAATTGAACCGATACATGCCATATCCTAACACAAAGTGTCAGGTAATCTGTCCATCGAGGCTTAGGCAAATGGGGAACAAATCACCAATCTTTTTTGTGAATCCGTTGGGACTTAAACCTGAAATAACATGATTTTCGTTCCACTTGATTGTCCATTATAGGCCCAAACCTCGGGTGCTTTAGAGAACTAATTAAATGGAAAATACAATTTAAGGACTAGCAACTTATATTTCAATCTTGTTGGTTAAAGTTGAATATGAACAAGTTGTAGAACATATAAAAATTTGATTGTGCATTTACATTGAGAGACTATACTATATGAAATAAAACTAAAAGTTAATAGTGAGGCAAATTTACAGACAGAAAAAGTGGCATCTTCAGTAAGTGATCACTATGTTGCAGATGCTTTAGCTAAGATCAACTTGTAACTTGATTGACATGTATAACAGTGTAAGAATGGCACCTTGTGGGAATGGAGCATATCTAGCAACATTGGATCCGACCCACACGGCTATAACCACTAACACGACTAGGCTACTGCTTGTTTTGCCACACAGCCAACTTGCAAAAGAAAGGCATAATGTAAGTAGAACACCACCTCTGCCTCCCAAAATCCATGCAGTTAGGTAACCAATCTTGTATCCGGAGTCCAACTTTCGATCAAGCAAGGCCATGAGGCTACTAAATGTCAAAGATAGACGAATACCTATGGTGTACATAAGGAATAAAGAGAGGAAGGCAGATCTGAGCACTTCCGCGAATGGACCTCTTTCTTCATCTAGAGTTTCTTCTTCAGACTCCTCGACTTCATCATAATTAGACGAGAAGTTTTCCCCTGTATGATACCTTTCCCAGTATCTCTCTCTTTGCATTTTTCGTCTGAGATCAGCCCACCTATAGGTCCTTATGCCATCGTCATATTCAAAGTCGTATTCCCAATATCCCCCCGAAGGCCTGTCAGTATAATCCTGATGTCGAAGCGCCTGATCATACTGGTTTTTTGATGATTCATTAGATAATACCTGACAAAGCCAGACTCAGTCTTTATTACACAAAAACTGTCATAAAAGCAAAAGTATTAACATTTGAGACAGCTAGCAGTGTCAAATATAAATGTATAAATTATGTAGCAATAATAGTAAGCAACAGTTTATCCGCTAGGTAGCCTCTAGACAACAAATCATCAAATACTTGGTGCATTAGTTTGCACTCCAGCTTAGGAAAAAGAGTTAACAGAGTATCAACCTTTGGGACCAATTCAATTTCCAGATATTTTCTTCCATATCCAAGCAATGAAAACACAATATGACAGAGAAATACAAAAAAATAGTTGATCTGTGATCATTTTGGTGTTGTCAAAGGCGTGCTTAAGCCATGGCCCATGAAGGGAGGCACAAAACATGTTGAGCATTTCACCTTGCTTAGCGGGTGCTTCAGAGTCATTCTAACTTATAAGACTCTATGACATATTTTTCCTCTGCCAATGAGCTAATCCTGAAGAGGTGACAATAAACATTTGATAATTCGCTTTCTCATAATTTCTTTGTCCATATATTTATACTCCCTCCGTCCAATATTGTTTTTCATCATATTAATATGCAAAAAATTGCAATTTATAGTTCTTTTCATATAGTTTTAGAATATCTAATTTTTTGTTTAAAATAATTAATGTGATCTAATTTAACATTGAAACTTAGTCAAATTGACTTTCCAAAAGCACAACATGACAAACAATACCGGACGGAGGGAGTAATTATTAATCTTGGACTGCTCAGACATATTTGTATTTTTCTCCATTTACGACTTTCTTTATTAAAGCACACACTTCAAAAGTGTTTTCCGCTTAAAGCCCCAATGGACCTTAGACCTTTTTTACACTTTTTGCCTTCGATAACAGTATCTGCAATAGCTCACTATTGTGTGATAAACGGGTAACTGAAGCTATTACTTTGCCTGCAATATAATAGATACAAACTTCTTCCTTTTAAGCTATTTCTTAGGGTGCTTGTGATACCTAGTATCAGGAAAACTTTTAGACACTATTGTGAGATACTATATTAACATGAATTGCTACATCAATCTCATGCAGCGTTCCAAAGTTGATCATATCAGCATAGAGAATAGAAGTTACAGAACCAGTGGCTGGAAATTGTTAGTTTCAAAGCAGAGACATGACTATGTACAATTCAAATTATGTATCTATCTCTTGGTGTGTGTGTGTGTGTGTAAGAGAGAGAGAGAGAGAGAGAGGGAGAGAGAGAGGGAGGGAGAGGTAGGGAAGGAAGGAAGAACAGCATTACAGAAATATGTACAAACGGGAATGCTATGTAAGAATATTAGTATAAAAGATACCTACACAACATCCATTTTTCCCCTCTCCTACTCACCTAGTCCCCAGGCAAAGGTGCCAACCCACCTTTCTCACTCTCAAGAGGGTTTAAATGACAGTGTCAAATACACAATAGCTTAAATATGAATTCTAAGTTCAATATATAAGAGATAAATATACCGAAAGCCAAGAAGGAGTGACTCACATCATATGCATGATGGATTTTCTTGAAAATCTCATCAGCTCCTGAATCCTTGCTAACATCAGGATGATACTGCATTTATGATGTACAAACAATTATTTTGAGAATGAGAGTCAGTAACTTTTGAACGGGAAATTGATAGTATAAGACAACACTTTCCAAAAAAAAAGATCACAAATGCAGGAAAGGGAACAGGGATTTCTTCACATCATTCGGAAAGAAACATGCACGCTAACTTGCCTGGAAAAGTTCCAATCTTTTAGAGAAGAACAGCATTGAAATGTAACCATACAAGAAGTCAATCCTTTTGTTAGCCAACAGAAGGTCAAGAAGTAGAGCCAACCATATTAACAACTGGACATGAAATATAAATTTCGTGTCTTTTCACCCTGAACAAAACAATTCCATAGCTCCGCATTCTTAAAAAGATATTTTGGCAGATAAGCAAGACAAAGCAACAACCACTATAACCTCATAGGACTGTTTGTCAATTGGAAACTCTGTTCAGAAGTAGGAGAAAAAGGAAGGCATTGGTTGAGGTGATATATTGTTCTTCTCCTCCTTGTGCTTGTATGACAGGTCAGGAAGTAACTGAAATACATCCTACTTTCTATCTCATTCCATATTAGATGTTAAGCCTTCACATGGTTTATTACTCCCACCATCCCAATTATGTGTCTTAATTACTGTCCTTTTTGGTTTGTCCCAAAAATAGTGTCTCTTTCTATATTTAGTAAGTTTTTTCAATTCCAACATTCTACATGGCAACTTTAAAACCACAAGAATTTAAGGACTATACACATTTTTAATTTAAGACCACAAGACTCAAAAGTCTTTCTTTATTTCTTAAACTCCATGCCTAGTCAAACTAAGACACTTAAACTGAGACGGAGTCATACCACATTTATGCTTCAGAAGCTTCTCATAATGATAATGCTTTACTCAATTAAAGGGTGACACAATTCATCTCAAATTCTCACTCACGGTTGCATTAAATAATTCTCAGTTACAATCTTTTCTAAAAAGAAGAACTAGAATGATTCATCAATTAAATTATTATTATTTTCATTATTTCATTCGGTAACTAATCAGTATTGTCAAACAACAAAGGCAATTAAATAAAGCAACAAATATTGCTAGTCAGGTATCCACATGTCAAAGGTTCAATTGTGTTATAATATCCAGTAACCGCCTAAAATGCCTTCTTCTTTCCTTTTCCTGTATATTTCTATGAAACATCGATGTCAAAAGGGTATGGTGGTACCTTGAGAGCAAGAAGACGATAGGCCTTTTTTATATCAACAGAAGAAGCATTCTGTGGAACACCAAGCACACTATAGTGGCTCTGCTGCCCACCACCAATAGCAGATGCTGAAACTTGGGTACGAGGATGAACAATACCTATGCGCTTGTTAGGCCACGCCCATGGTCCAAACGAAAAGTTCTGGTTGGAGCTACCACCTTTATCAATGGAAGTGGGAGCTAAAAAGAGATAGGTCTGCATGTTATAAACTGCTTTTTATTTAATCTTCCATCACTACCTTGAGTTGTGCTACCTGCGGAAATGGAAAAATACAAATACTCATTAAAAGAACACTTCTTAGAGCATCGTACTGGATAAATTGTTTACATCATATTTCCTTACAAATATGCATTCTTTATCTTACAACTAGCATAAGGGTGTGTTAAGAATGCTTGTGAGATTCAAAAAGTTATCACTTTTAGCATCTCGGCAAAAATCCTCAGCTACGGGCTTATACAGGTTCAACCGAACCAAGTAGTTTTGGTTCAAATCCTGTATTTGTCTTAAAAATCCATAGAATACATAAACATTATTAATTTAGAACCCAAAAACTTCAAAGAACTACAACAACAACAACAACTTACCCAGTGTAATCCCACAAGATTGTATCTTGGTAGTGTAAGTGTATGCAAACCTTACCCCTGTCTCGTGGAGGTGGAGAAAAGAACAAAAACCCCGAATGCATAAAAATCAAATCTTGGCTCCGCCTCTGCTACCATCATCTAAGAGACAGTAATCATTCTTCTAATCCCCATTTCAAGGATAAACATAGACAGCAAATTCAAATTGCCGTTATAAAACCTAAAGGTCCTCATTTGTAATACTCAAAACTGTATAATTCAGTAGTAATTACAAGAAAGATGATAACTTTAACACAATTAACCAAAAAATTACAGAAAAACACAACCAAATTTCAGTAAAAAATAATTGGCAAATACCCAAATAAGTTTCAGACCCATAAATAAAGATACACAACATAATCAAAAATCAAATTCATAAAATAGCATAAATTACCCGTTGAAATCTCAATCAGGTGAAAATTGAGAGATTAAAGAAACCCCAAAAGAGAGGAGACAGAACAGTAGTCTGATGAGCTAGATGAAAAAATTTCTTCTTTGGTCATAATAGGAAAAAATAATTTTAAAAAGATAAAATAAATAAATTAGAACGATTTTTTTTCTCTCCTTTTATTTATTGGGAAAAAAAACATATATTACTTGTAAGAAATTGGTAGGGTAAGTAGTAAAAAATGATTATTAATTTGTAAGTAAGATCAAGAGGTATTGTATTAAGTTATCAATATAAAAAAAATCTTATTAGGAAGGTCAAGAATATAGTCTGCAAGATAAAAAGATACATGTAAGTTTTGTGTCTATATTTTTTTTGAGTTAAAGAGACACGATAAATTAAACGTTAATTATAAAAGAGAGAATTTACTTTAGATAATCATATTTCTGTTATGTAGCATGTGAAATGACTTAACATATAATGTAGGTTCAGAGTAAACTTACAGAAAAGGAAAAATTAATGCAAAAACCCCTATGTGTACATTAGATTTAAAGATACTTCCTTTTTTTTTTTAGATTCTTCATGTTCTTTCGTGCTTTGGTGGTTGTGATTTTTTTTTTTTTGCTGCAAATTCAAAACTTGTGAAGACCGTAGGGCTGGTTTGGTTATGAGAAAAAGTTTTCATGGAAAATGTTGTCCTGAAAATAAGTAGATTTGAATTTATTTTCTCATGTTTGTTTGGTTTAGTAGAAAAATATTTTTTGGAAATAATTTCTAGGGTTTTGATTTATGGAATGAAACATATTTTGAAAGACATCTTTTATTTTTACTAGAGTAGAAAATAATTATGGAATGAAAATATTTTTAAAAAAATGTTTTTATTGGGGTGTTGGTGGGAGATGGGGTGGGGGTGGGGTGCGGAGGGGGGGAGGAGGGGGGGAGGAGTGAAAAACTAAAAATTTAACTTGATAGTATTTGTAAAAAACAAATTAATTTTGAGAGGGGGGGGGGGTGGGGGGCGGACCAGGGAGAGTTGGTAAGAGTTTCAAAATAAAAATTTGAAGTGAAAATTTTTAAAAGCAAAATTATTTTTTTGGGGAGGGGGTTGGGTTGGGAGGGGTGGGGCTGGCCGGGTGGGTGGGTGGGGGAGTCAGGGATCGGGTTAAAAAAAATTAAAATTTTAAAATTGATTTTTTAAATTGGTGTTTTTCCCAAAAAAAAATGTAATTTAAAATGGAGGAGAATTTGGGGAAAATGTTATTCTGAATTTTGGAAGGAAAGGAAGAGGAAAGTCATTTTTCTTAATTTGAGGAAAATGAGGTTAATTTGGAAAATTTTTTAAAAACTTTTGTCCGCAATCAAAACATAAAAAATTGAAAAAATATTTTTCTTCATACCAATATACTCTTATACTCAAAATGTTTCTTTTATTTTATAACTTGATCGTTGAATTTATTTTGAAGAATATATTTATTTCTTCTAAAAGTAAATGAGAAGAAGAATCTAGAGGAGTTTGTGTTGGTGTGATCGGCCCATATCATTTGAATATAATTAGTTTGATTAAGATATAAGATGTGCTTTAAGGTTCCAATTCAGTGTCTATCATATCGTACTATTGCATAGTCAAATATTGTGATTAATTACGTTTTCATGTCAAAAAAATTAACATCAATTACTTAATGTTTTATTACATATTATTATAGTTTATGTAATCCAATTAGAAAATAGACATTACAATAGGTGTGTTTTTTTAAATTCATCAAATCATAACGACTTAAAAGTGTATAAATGTAAAAAGATACACTCTATTCATTTCACTTGTATAAAAAAAAAACAAGAAATTTAAATATTACTAATTTCACATTTTTTTAATCCTTTTCTGAAAGAGAAATAAATACAATAAAGTAATGACATTTATCTTTTTTCCTTTTTTAAACCCACAATTTTAATTTAAGGAGAAAAAATAATAATTACTATTTCTAGCCTTTCTTGTTTTTTTATTTTTTTCCTAATGATACTCCCTAAAACATGAACAAATTTCTCTTTAAAATTTTGTTTTTTTTCTCCTTTTTCTCCCTCTTTCCTATCCCTAAGCAAATTCCCAAACAAACCAAAACAAGAAAAAAAAAACACTAACATAAAAAACATCTTCATATCAATCCATTGAAACCTACAAATTTTACAAAAAAATTCAGCATAATAAGTGAATAATCAAGAAAAAAGTTCTTTAAAGAAAAAATGGTGTTCAGTAGTCCAATAATTGTTGGTGTGGCTAATGTATCTGCAGATTTGTGTCAATACATAGCTTGTAATCCAGAAAGACTCAGCAGTGATGAAGTCCTTTATCTTCTTTTTTGTTTTCCATGTCAACAATTTAGGAGATTTGCTCTTTGTTTATGGACTTTTTTTTGCTTCCCTTTACCAAACCCTTATCTATCTTTTCCCTCTTTTTCATCATCATCATCTTCTTTGTCTTCAGAATTTGATTTGGATCTTGAAGATTCTCACTCACATGCCTATTGATGCCTAGTTTGTAGTCAAAGTTATAGAGTAGTTTCAATCTTTGTGTATTTTTCCTGTTCAGAACAAAAATATGTAATTTGGATGGTTTGATTGTTTAATTTTATTGTAGTTCTTGGTTGATTGTAATGGGAAAAAGGCTTTTAGGATGATTTTGGTGTTTTTATTTGTATCAAGATTGCAACTTTGGATCTTTTTGTGAATGCCCACTTGCAAAGTTTCAATTTTTTTTGGTTCAGATTGATGGTTTGGTTGTGTATCTTCATTGGTTATATGGGGAAAAAGGCCTTTAGGCTGATTTTGGTAGCTATAATTGGTTAAAGATTGCAACTTTGGATCTTTTTGTGAATGCCCACATGCCAAGTTTCAGTTTTTTTGGTTCAGATTGATGGTTTGGTTGTTATTTTGTTGTAGTTCTTCATTGGTAATATAGAGGAAAGGCCTTTAGGCAGATTTTTGTATCTTTAATTGGTTAAAGATTTGAACTTTGGATCTTTTTCTGAATGCCCTCATACCAAGTTTCAATTTTTTGTTCAGGTTGATTTGGATCTTGAAGATTCTTATCAACATGCCAACTAATAATTCTAAGTTTGTTTGTTTGTTTTGGTTTCCAAGAAAAAATAAGAATTTGTATGATTTGATTGTTAGTTTGTTGCAGTTCTTCATTGATTATACGAAAAAAAAACCTTAAGGCTGATTTTGGTAGCTTTAATTGGTTAAAGATTACATTTTTGGATCTTTTTGTGAATACTCATATGCCAAGTATCAATTTTTGTTCTTCTTGGTCCTCAGATTCTGATTTGGATCTTGAAGATTGACAGCCACATGCCAATTGATGCCTAATAGTAATATTTTTCATTTTCCTATCAACAAATACTTTGATAGTCTGATTGTTATCTGCTGTGTTTATACTTTCCTTGAGCCGATGGTCTATCAATAACAACCTCTACATCAACAAGGTAGGGGTAAGATTTAGGTACGCACTTTTCGCTCCAGACCCCACTTGTGGGATTACAATGGGTATGTTGTAGATGATAGTCTGATTTGTTATTTTGCTGTAGTTGAAGCTTTTCCAGATTGATTACTATATACATATAGCAATTGGTTAAACATTTTATTGGTTGGTGGATTTGAGGATTGTTTTGTTGCTTTTGCTGCATGAGTTCTGGTTGTTATAATCCTGTGGGCATATTTTGGGAAATCAATAACAATAGTTTAAATATGGAAACACTGGAAACAATATATTTGGCTGGATTACCTCTTCTATACTGTGATATTTGTTTAGCAATGGTGAATAAATTGGTGGTTGTTGGATTCTTTAAAAATGTTGATAGATGCGTGTCGTCGGCCCCTTCAAAAATAAGGCATATTTGGAGAATTTAACATGGTGCGGCGATATTTTAGGAGAGTTCGAACAAAATGAATTTTGAGTCATCTTGTTAGGAATTATTCTCATGTCAATTTTGTCATTTTCAAGGACCACTGTGATTTATTGTTATATTCTTGACATTATTCCTTCAATTTTCAACTCAAGCACATATTTGAGGTATTCAAGATATAATTGTCTTTGTTATCTATAAACATGCTTTAAATGAAATTTGTATTCATAAAGATAACCCCCCTTCTCTAGTAGTTTCCTTATTGCATCTTCTTTATTTTTAAGTGTTGTTTAGTTTCTCTTATCAGTAGTATTATTAGTTTTGAAATTGCTTGAATTCTCCAAAAATGACGTCAGGTATATGTCAGATTCTTTAAAAGTAATGATTGTTTGAGGATTCTATACGAGTATAACATTATATTTAGAGAATCTGAACAATATCGGGAACCAGCTTCGCATGTTTGGTTCTTTAGTTCTTATCCATCTTTATTAGAACTTTGACATAAGCAGTGTCATATCAATTCAGATTGCTGCTATAGTTTGTCTTCATCTCTCTCTTTTGCAGTAATTTTGATTGCTCGGACTCTAAAAAGATGTCACCTGCGTGTTGGATCCTTCAAAGTAATACATTTCATTAATTCTCCACTGCTTTTCATATTTCAATGCTTGTTTTTTCTTGGTTGCAGTTCTGAGATAGTAATACATAAATAAATACTTAAAATTAGACTTCAACTCGTAACATATACTTCACTTTCAAGTATGCATATTTAAACATTTCAAACTCGTTTCTATTGTGTTACAAAATGATTATCAATGTGCTTTCAAAAATTTATGTGTCACACAAGCAGCGTAAGACTTAATATTATTATTAAGTGTCCATGTAGAAAATAAAAAGAAAATACCAAATAATAAAGTGAACCTCCCCTAGCCTTTGGCCATAATTTGCAAAGACATGCCCTTGACCGCCAAAGAAATCATCAAACAAGCTTCCCCCCCCCCCCCCCAATACACCACTATTCCTCACCCGAATTACCCATCTTAATTCACCAAGTCTATACTTTCAAATTTTACCCTCTGCGATATAATTTTAGTATTTTTATTTTCAATTTGATATTTAACGTTTGTAATAAAATTCGATTAAATTTAAGTTTATATTCAAAATTGTTATATCGAGGAATAAATCAACTCTGCTGAGACTTTTAATTAAATGAAAAGGTATTGCGACTTTATCACAACTCATATGGTGAGAAATTAAAGTATGATATTCAAAATACTAAAAGTTATGTTATAAATTTGTAAACATTTCGTCTTTTTACCTTTTATTGTATGTATTTTGTAGCCATAAAAATAAAAACTATATATTTAATTTCTTTATAATTACTACTCCATAAATAAATATCAAGTGAACCCCACAAATGAGCCAATACATCGTTGGCTACAGCTGTATGACATACCAAACACAATTAGCCACCCTGTCAGCTAACGGGCAGCTTCCCGGGCAGCATATACGCCTCAAATTTCAAAATAATTAATATTTTCTTCCTTTAAAAAAAAATTATCTCCTTTTTTTTAACCTATTTTAGAAAGAATGATTTCCTTTTTTTTCTGATAATAACTTTTCACGTGACATGTTTAAGGCCACAAGATTAAAGAGCAATTTTTTACATTTGACATAACTTTAGTTTAGGACTACATGATGAAAAGTTTTATTTGTTTTCTTAAATTTCGTGTCAAGTCAAATTAGACTATTCTTTGTGAAACGGAAGAGAGTAATTCAATATAATTAGCCCAATTGATATATTTGGTTAATTGTTTAAAAATAATTATAGTAATTAGATAAATAAAAATAGATAGATATTATGCTAGGTATTAAATAGTACAAATTTATATATAAACGGGGGGTTTTTAAATATGTAAAAGATAATTAGTGGATAAATCGAATAGTTTGATGTAAATTATGATAAAAAAAAGGAAATTTTAAATATTTTTGGAGGAAGATAAGGTCAGGAAGGAATAAAGGGAGATGAGGGGGGGGTTGGTTGTTGTCGTTGTGTTTGCTTTTTTTTTTGTTATAGGGCAGCACGCCCGTACTATTATTACACCAAATCATTTTGTCTATAAATTTTTGCTTTTTTTCCTTCTTTCAACAATTTAATTGTGAATTGTGCTATTTTTTCTCTCAAAAAATAGTTTAATTTTTTCAAATTTTGAACCAATGGAGGCAATGAAGATGAACGTTTTGTTGATGGTTGTGATGGTCGTGGTGATGGTCTTGTCCGAAATTCAAAATGTAGTTGCAGCGGATGCACCTGCTCCTGCCCCAGCCTCGGATGACGACCCTATTCGTACCAACCATTTTCGCCTCTCTTGTAGCTCTTGCATTTGGAATTTTCTTCTGATTGAGCTAGTTTATGTGAACGTCGACTAATAAAGTATAATTCTTTATTGAGTCAGACTATATGTGATTTATTTATTTTTGGTTATTTTAGCTCAATGTGTTAGATCATTGAGACGAGGAGTTTGAGGTCCATTTGATTGTATTATTATATATATATATTTATATCTCATTGGAATGTTGTCACTTTGGACATATACTTATGTTGTTATGGATTTATAATATGTGATTTTTACTCTTTAATTTCTCTTTTTCCATCAAACAAAAGCAATATTGAAATTTTGTGGACTTTATTAGTTTTTTTAACACTAATATTAGTTATTTATATAGCAACAGCACTATATATTAACAAAAGAGAGAAAACATGATTCAAATTCTAAGGCTTTTTGTGAGCTCAAAAGATATATATCACAAGAAGCACAATAATTATTAATCAGAAAAGGGAAACAAATAATTTGTGATTAAAAAAAAATTAAAATACATACAGAAGTTTTTCTACATTGTGCTTACAAATTTAATATTTCTTTTTAAAATAAAAAATAAAAAATGGGACTATTATTGGGAATCAATTTGGATATTGCATTCTTCTCCACCTCACATTTTGTCAGTGTAAATTGTTCGAAAGCATGTGGGATTGCCTCTTTTTTTATTTATCTATTTAGTTTTGTTTAGGGACTTTTAAAAAAATCATCTTTACCCTAAAAAAGAAAAAAAAATATTGCATTAAGCTTAATCTTTTTAAATTTCACTTATCAAAATATATCGAAGTGTTATTAAAGTATTGTAGGCGTTGGAGGGTGGAAAAGAGATAGTAAAGAAAATCTCTCATGAAATTTATTTTTCAATAATAATAATAATATACTCTAATTTTATTAAATATGAGAAAATTAAAAAAAATCATATCAAACACGCCTACATAATTTAAGTCAAAAATAGTAGATATCCGATTTCGAAACAGGTATTTAAGCGATGTTTATAGTGAAAACACACCCTCAAGTCCATACCCATTTCACATGCGGTGTTTGAAATTTTATATGTCTAACATTTCAATCTTTTTGGCTAGAGTTCATACAATTTTACGTGGATTTCATCCACATATGACTAAAGTTCAATCATTTTACGTGAACTTCAATTATAGGTAACTTTTAAATATTTTTATACTTGAGTTTACATTTTTATCAAGCCTAACTTCAAACATCAATATATCTAAAGTAGTCTAAATATAAACAAACATGCAAAAGCTTATAAAAAACTAAGTTCCTAATTACGTTAATTCCTTAAAAGTAACATAAACAGGATACATAATATGTAGTTCGAATACATTAAAGTGTATCTCTGATATATTATAACATACGCGTATACATAATATATACCTCAGATACATTAAAAACTAGCTCGGATACATAATATGTAGTTCAGATACATTAATTAGCTTGGATACATTATAAAATAAACCAGATACATAATATGTAGTTTGGATACATTAAATACCATTTAGTAGCAAATAACATTTTCCTTTTTCACTGATCACTTTTGTACATATAAAAGTTTTAATACATATTACAAAGAAAACAATTTATTTTATTTCCGCATATATGCAAATGGTATTGATGTCATACATTGTCTATCACAGGGAATTTCTATACAATTGTAAATCCAATTTGTCAATTTCTTACTAACAAAAATTAATATATTTTCAAAAACAATTATTAAGTACAATATGAACATTGCATATATAATTCACTTTTAATACAGATCCAGATTTAAAATAGTATTGTGAGATAAATGATGATCCCCCCATAAAAAAATACGACTAAAATATGTAATTATTTATTAAAAGGCACACATCAAAGTAATTTTTCCTTTTTAGAAATAGAAGGGAATATTGAAAGGGAAAATTGTATGAAATAGCAAACTATTAATTAAAATTGCATGTTGTAGACATAATTTATTTAAGTTGTAATTCCCAACAAACATCTTTTTTTTGCCATCTGATTTGGCATACAATTAATCATTTTATAAATTCTGATATAAAATGCATAAACTATGTTTGTGTTTGTATAAAACTAGATAAAAGTGTATATACAAATGCAAATACATATATTTTTGTCGTATACACTTATAATTATACAAAAACAGATTTAACTATACAAATTATAATATATAAATGAATTTGATACGAAACTGAACAATTTTTATAAAATTCGATATTTCTAGCGAATAATACAAATCAAAAGTTTCATTGCAAACATTAAATTTGCTATGAAATGTAATTATGCAAACTATAGCTATAACATACAATATAATTTTTATATTTGCTATATATAAAAGTTACTCTTTAAATAAGAAAAAACTAATAAAACGGTTTTAGTTTGTAATATTTCCCAAAAATGTTACATGGTAAGTCAAGTGATGTCCACAAAGATGCCCCAATAAACATACCCATCTTTTCATACTCCTCTATTGGGCCCAGAATTCAGTCCATGTAGATAATATCGTCTGGGCCAACCCAATTATTAGATTTTTGTCTATGAAACCCTAAAACCTCTCCATATAATCATCATATTGTACTCATAATTCAGCAGCAACAATATCATGGTACTTCACTAATTCACTTTTGTCTTCTTCTTTTTTCATATGTAATTTGTAGCAATTTATGCACTAATTATTTTTATCAATTGCCTCTTTGAGTAGCCATATGAACAAATTTTAGTTTCATATTTTGGCTTAGTTAGGAGGCTGAAACTAAATCTTTTGATGCTTTCAATTTAGGCCTTTTGAAAGAACTCTTTTTTGTTCTTCTTCATCAATTGTCCTTCAAGCATCTTTTGGACACCCCCTTCTTCAAATCTTCAAAAAATAAAAACTATGGTCTTTTTATAATCCAAAAGGGTATTAGAATTTATTATTACTTATTAATTTTTGCCTTAAAGATTCAATCTTTTGGATCTTTTTCAAAGGTTTATCTAATTGTTTCATAGTTTTATCTCTGTGTCTGTACCCAAATTTTAATTTGCTTCAGACTGCCCAAATGGTGTTATACATTCATTAGGTTTCAGACAGGGCGATTATTATAGTATATTTTAGAATTAAATCTGGAGTTGAAAAGTTTCAGTTCAGATTTGTGTTTTGCCCTTTTAATGGAATTTTATGTTTGAGAGTTTGAATTGTCTTTCATCTCATTCTTCCTTTTCTAAGGTTCTTTCCCCAAACTTCAATTAAATTTAAAAGATGGGGAGTCTTTATAATGGTTTGAAAGTTTACATTAATGTTTTGATTTGATTTGATGAGGCAGATGATGATTTATTATTATATCGACTGATTAAACTTTGATGATCCAAAATTCGAGCTTTTTAAAACTGATGCCTTTCAATTTCTATAATTCTTAAGGAACTAAGTTTTAGTTTTACTTAATTCGATCTAAATATCGAGTATATTAATATCGAGTGCGGCTAAATATTTAATGACTTAATATATATATATTTTTGAGGCAGATGATGAATTATTATTATTTGGACTGATCAAACTCTGATGATCCAAAATTCGAGCTTTTTAAAGCTGATGCCTCCAATTGTCTTTTATTAGCTAATCTAGTTAGTATAATTAACGTAAAAGATAATTGAGGATTATACGTATTAATTACCACAACTAAATGAATTGAGTGACGTGCTCAACTTGTTATAAAAACATTATTATACCCTAAATTTTTTTGTAATATTACATCATATCTTAGTTTTTGAATCTCACAGTTAATTTTCTGAGTTTTAAGTTGCTTATAAACATTGAATATAATTAAATATTAAATGGACTTGGGGGAGCTTTGATCAAGCTAAATTATTTCCCTACAATAATTTAATTGGTAGGTCACAAGTCACTATTCAAATAAATATCATTTTTTAATACTGAAATTGTTTGATTAGTTCAATCAGTCCTTTTCTTTACTTATACTGAATTACTAATAAAAATAAAATATCTACCCAACTTGTTTGAAACATCTTAAATTAAACTAGTTTATCCTTAATATTGGTTTTCTCAGTATCCATATGCAAAGTGCAAAAAAAAAAAAACATACAAAAACACACATGAAATTCACCACAAAATTTAACAAACTCATGGAATAATATTGCATTTATCTTAACCATACACCATTTTTTTTCATAATAGAAGATTTCACTAAAAGCTCTGTAGAATCTTGGAATTATATATCTACAACATAATAATAAAAATCCTATATTTATGTACTATAGTCTGATAGCACAAAGTTAACCAACACTTATTCTCCAGAGATACAGATACCGTCGTTGCTTCTTCTCTGAAAAAAAAAGAGTTTACGATCCGTGGACCGAACATTTAAAGAGCATCATAGTAGCCTCCAACAGTAATTTGTGCTCTTGTAACTGGAACTCCTCTCACTGCTGATATTGCTTCATTCAATCTTGTTGCATGTGAAACTTACCGCTTCGATCCTATGTATTATCCCAAAAAAGAAACATCGACACACACATAAGCCTATAGTACTGAACACTTCATTTATTAATATGATAATAACACTGATTAGCAAAAGAAATCATACTTTCCTCTTGAGGATCGTGGGAGTAGAGAACTTGTTTTTTATCTATCAAATATTAGTTTTAAAAAAGAAGTATAAGAGTAACGGAATGATAAGAATGTTTAGACCTGATTCTCTTTTATGAATCGATCACAAATAGAAAGCAAAATCGTATTTGTGAGTGGTTTTTCGAAGGTGAGGGTTGGGGTTAGGAGATGTGTAGAAGCCCATTCCTTACCTAAATCTTTCTTAAGCAAAATCGTATTTATGAGTGGTTTTTCGAGGTGAGAGTTGAGGTTAGGAGATGTGTGGAAGCCCATTCCTAACCTAAATCTTTCTTCGGGATCAAGGTCAGGATTAGTAGACTATTAGATTGAGTCTAAAGCCTATCAAACATATTATGATTCTTGATAGAAAGCTTTACTATTTTCAATAGTGAACGAATAAAATTCAATTAAATCAATCGAGAATCTCATCCTATGTTAGGTGGACTAACCAAATAGAATAAAAGGTTTGATTCCTATCATAATCAGATGTCTAGAGTTCAAGTCTATCAGGACACCTATTTAGGTTCAATACTCTGCTTACTCTAAAATAACTTTGAAACACGCGAACTTTATCTAAAAGCTTAAACGATTAGAAAATATTTAATTGAAAAATATGTCAAACCTTATCATCAGTAAAGATTTGGAACCTAATCTTCTGGTTCTGCTTATGTTTTTGGTGATTCCCAATGAATATGATGCAAATAGTAGCAGCAGCAGCAACACCAAAAGAACAAATAGCACCAATACCATTTAAACTCTTGTTCAACAAGTTCAATCCACTATTACCATTTTCTTCAATTATCTCATCTTTTTCAACCTCAAAATCCTCTGTTTTCTCCTCAAATTGTGACAAAAGACTCTTGTTAATAGACTTTGGTGAGTCAAGTTTCATGTTGTCAAATTCATTTTCCTTCATTTTCTTGAAAAAAACTTGTGAGAATTGATCATGATGTTCACCAAAGTTTGGAACTTTAAGCTCTAGAGGGACTTTTGTAATCATGACTTCTATGGGAATAACAACCTTTTCTTGATCATTTGAGGTTTCTTGAGAATTTGGATCCAAAGGGACTAATTGATGTGTTGTGTCAACAAATTGAGATGATTCTGGAGATGGACAAATGAAATAATTCATGTTGAATTCATTCTTAGAATTATCAGATGAATATTTTCTTGAAAATATCATTTTTCCATCATCATCATGGATTTGAAGGAATCCATCATCAGGAAGAATCTCCCACTCTTCAAGATCCATTTTTTAAGAAAAAAAAAATAAATCTAAGGAAGAAAGGGGCTAGAAGAGTGAGGTGATATAGTTTTGAGATTTTGATTTTTTATTGATGCTGAATTATTGGAGTAATAATAAGGGGTGGGGGGGACTTTCATAAAGTGGAATTGTATGCAATAAGACACACAATTTGGGAAATGTCTTTCTAGCTCTTTGGGGAGTAAGATTTTTTCTCCCTTTGTCTTTATCATCTAGTATTTGTTACGATTAATTCAGATTCACGTTTTATAAAATTTAATAATAATAATATTATAATTTTAAATAAGTTTGAGATTTACTATATATATCTTCACATCTTCATTATATACTTCATCTTATTATATAAACTTATGGGGATTAATCATGAATGGACAAATTTTATATCGATTGTTATTCTATTATAATTCTTTCTTTTGTACTTGAGACCAGCAACATAACCAAGCTCATATAAGTGAAATCAATTATACTTATTAAAATTTTAAGATATTTGATTAAGAATAGAATAATCTTGTTCATTCAATCGCACTTATTATAACAAAAATAATTATTAGTGATAATTAAATTTTAATTATCGTTAAATATGTATTTTTAGCGACAATTGATACTCTTTGTATACTTTTCTAAAGCCATTAGCGATATTAATTTTAGTGACATTTAATCAATATTAATAAAAAAAAATTTAACATTGTATAATATCCATAGTTAAACAATCAAAAAATTATTTGATTATAGTGTTATCGAAATAATGAAACCATATATAGGTGGAAGCTTATAAGCCAGACGTGTGACAAATACAGTGATGGTCCAGAAGGACCCATGTAGAAGGAATCCTCTTTTGTTTGTCCACTGGATATTTCTTTGGATTATTAATTGAATATTTTTTTAGTATATTTATTTGATAACTTTGAATAGTTTATTGTCACTTTGGATAAAAGAAAAAAACTTCTCAAATTCTCTTCCATTTGATCCACTCTGATGTATACTTATTGAGTTAAAAAAAAAGAAGTCTCAGCCAAAAAAAAGGAAAAAGAATTCACTTATAGAATTTTTTTTGTATTTTTTGTTTCAAATAGCAAACTTTGAAGAGATATTTTAAAATTTTACTCTTTTTTTTTCTTTTAATGATGAAATTAAGAAAAAGTATAGATTGCTTGTTGGAGTTCCCTTTGAATGAGCATTGATCACGACATCTTCCTTCACTATCACCACTTCCATAGGAGTTTATTACTTTGCTACGTGATATTTTGTAGATTTGACTAATTTAAGTTTATATTAAAAAAAATTATTCTAAGGTCAAACGTTCTTTAATAGAATAATTTCATATTTAGAAAAAAATTTAGGATATCTAATTTGAAATAAAAAAGTGTTTTATCATTTCACCTCCTGCGACACCACTATAGGGAGTTTTATTGAAAAATAACGAAGATTTAAAAAATAAAACTTAATGCTTTTACAATATAATTTTTTTTAGCGCTTTTGCTATCAGGGACAGACCTACGTTAGATTCAGGGGATTCACCCGAATTCACTATATAGGAAAGATAAATTTTCTTATTTTCGTGATTATATATATGAATAAAGAAAAATTAATGGTATAGCGGTTAAGATTTTCCTTGAAATTGAAGTTCACATACCCCCCCCCCCCCCCCAAATTCAATTCTACTATAATTAACATTTATTTTTTTTCTTTTTTCAGACTTTTTTTATTGTTTGATTTTTTTATTATTTTTCAGTTCTGTCTTCAAATTTTTTTTAAAAAAACAAAAAAAACATGTTAAAATGTTGCTTTAACCCCAGAAGAATTAAAGAATTCAATTTCTCAAGACTTGTTTATAGTTTTAGTTTACACTTTTATTTTTTAAACCCTAAACGAAAATCATAAATCCACCATTTTTGCTATTATATAATAATATAAATATTACATAGAACACAAATATATTAAATCAAAACAAATTGAAATATATTTTTAGTTCCAACAGAAATGGAAGGCAAAAAAAGAAAGTACGCACATTTAATGCCATTAAATTCAAAATGAAGTAGCTAGAAATGTTCTTTTGTCACCATACAAAAAGCCATCGAAGAGTTCCAAAGGGAAATAAAATTGACGTATATTTTAACTTTTTGGTACTTATAAAATAAAAATTATGAAATGGGAAATGAATAGGTAGTTAAGGGTAGGCAACTAATAAACGTGGACCAAAAGGAAAAGAAAGAAACATCATTTAAAGCATGGACGTTTGTCATTGACATAGATTGTTACCAATTCATTTATAATCTTTTACGTTCACTCATTATTTAACAAAAAAAATTAATTTATTGCGTAAATTTATAACTATAATAAAAAAAATCTTGTTTGTGCCTTTGGGTGCAAGGTGAATTTGCAAACAACTACTCCATGTTCAAGTTCAAATCATATGTGAAAACCTTTCTATCAAAATCCAAATGTTATTACAAAAATACTTCATTTATTCACTCATAAACATACAACTCAAGTGTTAAATTAATAAGATGTTTCATAGGACATTTCCACCTAAGTTGGTCATACTCTTTAAAGTATCGTCATATTTGTGTCTGATCCTTCAAAAATACATAGCTTTTAAAGGATCTGATACACATTCGTTCACATTTTTAAAGAGACTGAAACGACATAGACTTTTAGTTTCGACTTTTCTTTATTCAAGAACATGAAATAAGTATCAAACTTTAGTGGAACATTTTCTTTAGAGGATTCTTGGAAGTTCTTTGATTGCCTAACCAATGTTGCATATGCACTCCAATTGCATCCACATACATTCCACACCTACCATGAAATCCCACAACTTTTCCTTCTGTTGTTGATGATGTGAAATATGTTCCTAATTCCTCTCCAAAAGGCCCAAATTTCCTTCTAGTTGTGTGAAAAGTTAATGATTTTATCACTTTCAATCCCATGTCCTTACTTATAGGACCATAAAATCCAGTAATACATGTTAAAACTTCATGAGGAAACTCTAATTTTACCTGCAAAAAAAATTGCTACACTTTGTTATTGTCATTCACAGTTAAAAGAATGAATGGTTAAAAACACTTAAATATCCTGAATTTTTGAGTTTCATACTTGAACTATCACCAACATTTTATGAAAACACAGTTCACTTTTCCTACTTGAACGGTGAAGATATCCAGTAGGAAAAGTGAACAACTGATAGTTGTGGTATGTTTTGATATATAATTGGCGATAGTTCAGGTATGAAATTCACGCGCATGATGGTTCAGGTATAGAAACTCAAAGAACTTGACTGTATTAGGTGTGTTTTTTACAGTTAACTCTGGTTAAACACCGAGAAGTTAGTGTTTGTGTACCTTATTTGTGAATTTGCCAATATTTGCACCATGTTTTACTGACCAAACAGACTGTCCATTTCGTTCATACTCGATTTCGATACAAGAAATGGCCTCTGATGTTTGTGTTAGGATTATCTGTTTGATCCCAGTGAAAACTCCATCATCCCATGGTTTTCCACCTTCTCCACCCCATGGACCAGGTCCATATGGTGCTGGATCTTTCACAATCTTTTGAACTCCCTGAAATTAAACAAAAAACATGAAAAAATGATCACATTAGTATTAGTTTTTTTCATTTTCCCCCTTTTCTATGTGGGCTAGACGTGTTGTTACTCACTCCGTTCCATATTACAGTTCTCTTTCCCTTTTTCGTCTGTTCCAAAAAAAAATGATACATTTCTGAAGTTAGGAAGTTTTTAAGTTCAACATTTCAATTCTCTACTTCATGACATGCTCTTGAAGAAATGACACGATATGTTCAAGACTACAAGATTCTAAAGGTACTTTTAGCACGTTGTATCTTTAGCAAATATCAGAGCATATAACTCAATACCTCATCAGTTAGTCCTTTTCTTCCAAGTTTATATGACCATTGTGTACTATCATCAGCCTCGGTGACAGATGATGCTTTTGGTTTGGCTGGTTTCGGCGGAGCTAAAGATGGGACAATTGGTGCAACTTGTTTGTTAGATTTGAGAGGAGATGAGGAAGGTAAGGATGGGACAGATGCTGCATTTGGTTTAACCGCGTTGGGGGCTGAGGCTGGAGGAAAGCACGGGGCAGCTTTTCCTTCCAACACGTGAACACCGAGTGCATCAAGAAACATCCCTTTCCTCCCATGAAAACCAACAATCATCCCGTCATTCAGTTTTGTTGAGAATTGTTGTCCTTGTTCTTCTCCATAAGGTCCATGTTTACGTTTCGTGGTATGAAAAGTTAACGAATGTATAATATGTTCGGTCCCATAATCATGGTTGGTCCATAGTAGCCTGTAATGTGAGTCAAAATTTCTGATGGATAATCAAATATTATCTGAAAATGGAACAAGGATAGATGTGTATTAGAAAGAGCTAAGAACAAATAAGCCTAAATTTGATTATAGTAGATCATAACAGGACTTATAATACCTTTTCGGTTTTGAAACCTCCAGTACCACCATTTTTACTTCCCCATATTGCTTGTCCATTTTTGTCGTAGCAAGACTCTTACTGAAACGATCCCCACGTTACGTGACAAGTAAACTGACCTAACACCATCATAGATACCATCATCAAAGACATTCCCTCCACTTCCACCCCATGGACAATATGTCACAACACCCTTGACAGTTTTCGATGGGACTCTTTCGATAGGGGCAGGGGATACAGTTGCCACCTGAAACACACAGTGATTTAGAAAAAACCATTTCATTGAATAAAATTAAACTACTACAATGTTCCCTTACCTTTTTAGTTGGTTCGATAGAGCTAGTATCGTGATCAGAACTAGAACTTTGTCTTGAAAGTACGCTTGGAGGTAATATTTTGTTGTGATCCTCCTTGTGTCTAACTGCAACAATGAGATCAAAATTTTTACCTAAACTTCCTTGTATCATTGAGTATTCATAAGTTTCCATCCCTTGGACAATGCTTTGATGGGAATGACCGATAGAATGGAGTTGCTGAGATTGAACTGCAGAATGAGTCGGTAAAGACTTGTGAATAGGCTCTATGTATACTCCAATAGCATCAAGATACCAGCCACATTTTCCATGAAAGCCAACAATTTTTCCCCTAGAGATTGGTAGAGTGAAATATGTTCCTTGCTCGACACCATATGGTCCATACGTCCTTTTGTTGCTTTCAAATGTAAGTGATCGAACAAAAACTGACCCCCTTTCGTACAAGCTACCATAATATCCGTGCATAGAAATTAGAAACTCATCTGGATAGCTAAGTATTATCTGCAAGAAAAGCACCAGAAGAACATCAAATAGTCTTAAAAACAACTTTATGAAGCTCATCAATCAGGGGCGGAGCTAAGTAGGGCCAAGGGGGTTCAAACTACACTAACTATATATATATACGTAGAAAATTTTTGCAAAATGAATGTGCTAAGAACATGTAATACAAGATACAAGTGATCCCAACCTTGTCTGTTTTAGCACCTCCACCACCACCATGCTTCTCAGAGATTACTGAGGTTCCATTTTTGTCGTACTCAACCTTAATCGAATCAACTCCTGTTCCGTGAGCTATTTCCAGTTTCCTTATGGTGGAATAAACTCCATCATCCCAGTGCAATCCATTTTCACCTCCCCATGGTCCGACTGAAATGGTCTGTTTTCCATGATCCTCGAAACTCTACAAAAGATGATTCACTCTCATGTTCAATCAAATCATTAATACTAATCATCCAAAGCAATCAATAAATCAATACAATCAATCTATCAATCTTTCCATCTGTTCTAGCTTTGATAGACAGAGTTACCTGGTACCTGTTGCTGGTAGGAAGTGACAGGCATCATTAATCGAGGTGCACTCAAGCTAGCCCCAACACCACAATTATCAAAAGAAAAAAAAAGATCAAATAAGACATATATATACTTGCTTACCATATTGAAGGATGATAATTGAGGATGCCCGAGCAGGAGACTTAGATGATTTGGCGTTTCACATGAGAGTTATATATAAGAGTTTAGAATATATATAACGCGGAAGAAGCAAATTCTAGGTTCCACTTTGGAGAGAAAGCAATGAAAAAAAAAGAACATGATTCTCCACAGTGCATAATATTATGCTTTTGGTACTTTTGACCAAGTCCCATACACATATAGGTGTGTAGAAATTCTCAAACAGTGCAAAATGTCATCGTCCAACGACAACTTTCTATGAGATTGGATAAAATAAAAGGGGGGGAATCATATTCATATCATCAAGAAAAATAGTACATTTTCTGAATATGAATCTAGCCATTTTGATAATGGCATAGCATCTATAATTGATTAATTAATAAATTTACAGATGCTGAGGAAATGCTTGGCCTCTCGTCCTCGCGTTGAGTTGCACACTAGTGCAGTCCAAATTCCCCAAGTAGAAAGAAGTTAAATGTAGCTCACATATACCACTCAACTTTGTGATTTTAAAACAGATACACTCGTTACAGAAGTAACTCACATATACCCTTACTGTTACAGAAATGACCAAGAAAGAAATATATATATATTCCAAAAAGCACCAAAAGTCTGCTTTTTATATTCCATTCTTTACATTAAAAAAAAAAACAAAAAAACTCAACATGGTGGATGCTTCGAAAAAACGTTGCCAAGGGACGTTATATACATGTAACTTCTTTTTTTCATGTTCAAAGACTTAATCAGTGTTATTCTGCATTCGCATATTTGAGTAATATCAACTGACTTCTTTTATATGAAATGCTCCACAGTGGGAAAAGAAGTCGAAAGCTTCGCCTTACTATAGATTCATCTCCTCAGGTATATTTGAAAACTTATTTTTGAACTTATGTGTAATATACTCAACCATCTAATGTGTGTTACTACTCAAATCATTATGTATTGTAACTGATCTTTTCTATATAATGAATGCAGAGTCCGCTTTAAAATTATTCGTCGTGCACTCACCCTCAAGTATATGTTTCAACATGAATCACACAAGGGTATATCCACATCTAATCTTATGGTAAAAGAGAAGATTCCATCAAAACAATTTAACATCATCAGAGTATCTGTTTTTTTTATGGGGGGGGTGGGGGCGGGGGGGGGGGGTTGGGGCGACTATAATTAAAGCGGTAAATAGTATGAGAGAAAGATAACAACAACATCAGAGTGGCGCAGCGGAAGCGTGGTGGGCCCATAACCCACAGGTCCCAGGATCGAAACCTGGCTCTGATATAAATTTATTTTTTTTATGATTCCCGATCTGTCATAGACACTCGAGTGAACCTTCACAAGGTCCGGATAAAGCCTCGAGTAGTGTACCAGATAATAACTTTAATGTTGAAAATGGCTTCTTTTCACTACAAGACTGATTGGGTCTGTCATAGACACTCGAGTGACCTTAACAAGGCCCTAGATGAAGACTCGAGTAGTGTACCAGATTAATTGTGTTGTTGTGAAACTTTAATGTTGAAAAAGACATATTTTCATTACAAGACTGATTCAATCTGTCATAGACACTCGAGTGACCGTAACAAGGCCATAGATGAAGTCTCGAGTAGTTTACAGATTAATTGAGTTAATGTGAGTAGTGATATTTAGCTTTAATATTGAAAAAGACATATTTTCATTACGAGACTGGATTCAATCTGTCATAGACACTCGAGTGACCTTCACAAGGCGGGGTAAAACAAAAGATTTCTTAACTACCTTTCTTTCATCTCTCCCTTCTAATTCCTGAAGGAGAGAAAACAAAAGCAAAAATGGTTGGCAACATAAACAATTGGAGAATTCTATTTTTTTTTAAGATAACAAAGAACATAAAGGAGGAAGATCCCAAAGAGATAAATCATCAATATCATGAACATTCTCCATGTATTCTTGAACACCATTCACAGCATAAAGTGATGCTGATATTTGCCTTTCCACTTTCATCCTCTCAAATTCTGTACATCCCATTTCACTTATACTCTCATCCATAATAGGAAAATCTAACAATTCTTCAGCAAATCAAAATCCATTGAACTGAGGTTGTGAACTAACCGAACTGAAAGCAAAGCAAACTCATCATTCAGGTTATAAAAAAGTCGTTGTTGTCCGCCTCTGATGAATTTAAATGATGACACGTTGTCAGTGAGGGTTCATATAGCCGATCACAACTTGTTTGAGACTGAGTCATAGGAGTCGTGATAGTTGTAGGCTTATTATACAAGGTTTTATCATCACTAGAATTAAGCACTTTTTCATGACTTTCTTGAATTTTCTCACTACATGTTGAACCAAAAACAGAGTTCCCCTGTTTGTTCTGTTTTGCAATTTTCTTACTATCAATAAGATTTTTGATCCTGTAAGCAAGTTGTGAATCTGCTGAAACACGAGTAGTAACAAAGTTCGTTCGTGTGTTTGATCCACGAAGGAGACAAGCAGCTTGATCGTAAGCACGAGCAGCATCTTCAGCAGTTTCGAATGTTCCAAGCCACATTCTTATTTTTTTATGTGTTGTGTCTTTGATCTCAGCTATCCATTTTCCTGAAGATCTTTGCCTTACACCAACAAACTTGTTACTATTACTGTTAATATTACTATTATTGCTTCTTCTTCTTCCCTTGATAGATTTGGTTACTTTTTTCATTGAGATTTCTGTTTTTTTATGATGATGTGTTTGAAAGTTGATTTCCATTAGACACAAAGTGTTATGTGAAAAGAAGAGGAAATTTGGAGTTTTAAAGGTGTTTAGAGTGGAGAAGTTGTTAAAGGTTTTGTAGAAAGTTGCCTAAATGTCTTTGTTCTTGTTGTTGTTGTGGCTATGTATTTATACAAATGAAGTTTTGTTCACAGAGACGGAGCTAGAATTTTGAGTTTATGATAGGGTCTAGGTCAAAGTTGCACTGTGGCTCCGCTTCTATTTTGAGATATGATAAAAACAATGGTCGGGAGTGTTTCTTTTATGCCGTGTAAATTTGAATTAGTCGAGTCAGTGAATATCCGATGATTATTTTTTATAAAAAAAGGAAAAAGAAAAACTCCGAGTTATGTATAAGTTCAGCAGAAGTTGAGTTGTCTTATTTTATGTTGTTTTATTGTGTTTGTTTGGTATTAGGTAATATTGTTCCTTTTTTTCTTCTTAGAAAATTGAAGATCTATTATTTTATCTAAAAAGATGACTCATTCCTCATTATTTTGTGTACTACAACTTCTCCAAAATTTGATCAATTTTTATGACAGATTTTCTTTTCAAGATTTTGGCTTTCCATCCAATTTTGGTTGACCTTGTTACATCCACAAGAACACTAACAACAACGATAAGAACATGTTCAATATAATTGCGTAAAAATGTAATATAAACAGAATCCTTCAAAAATAATTTATAGCGGACATACAATCATAAAGATGATAAATAATTTAAGCGATTGTTTAACTGGTATTATTAAGTTATACTGATGGGTTTTTTAAAAAAAAAAAGTTGAGGGGAGAGGGGGATGTCATAAACATAAAATTGAAAGACATATTTATGAAGATTTCATTGGTTTATCATAGTTGGACTTGGTAAAAGGTTAGCATTATTTAAAGTCAATAAAATAATGAGAGAAAATTGCAAAGGATATGTAAATACTGCCACTTGGAGGCAAAATAGAGAGCTTCTTAAACAATCCAAATAACAAAAGGTTAAAATTGATCAAGAGAAAATTCCATATTTTTGGGTCGCATTGTTAATTGATGCAAAGATAATGACTAGCCATTATTTATTTGTAATAAGTTCTAACATTTCTGTATGTCTCAAAAAAATGTCAAATTTGCACTTTTGGTTGGAATGTTAACTTTAAATGGAGTGACAAGGACAAGAAAGCTGCTAATACGATGAAAGGAAATTGTCTGTAAATTTTCTTATATGATTAGATCACTTGTAAAATAATCATAAGTTCTAATATTTATAGTTTATAATACTAATTAATAATATAGAGCTTAAATCTGATTAGCCATACTGAATTGGAATTGATTGGTTACTAAATCAACTACCTTTGGTGGCATTCTTGTAGTTGACATCAACTTGATGCTTATCTCATTCACTTACTAATTTAATGAACAAGTGCAAATCTAGTAGACTTGACTTGATTAGTAGTATTCTTTATGACATTAAGTATCTTGCGTTATTAGTTTTACATCCTACTGCAAGTAAAGAAAACTGTTATTCAATTGGTACTTGCTGGGTCTGACCATAGATGAACAAGCATAACCAAAGTAAGAAAAACTGTTGGGCCACCATCCTAAAGATGCATAGGAGAATGGTGTTATTATGAGTGTGGACTGTGACAGCAGAGACAAAACGATTTGTCAAACAAGACTATTTGTATAATGGGCTAAACAAATAGAGTTGGAAGTATCTTCATACTTAAAACATCTAAAGAAAATCACAAAATACCATGTGTTTAACGAAACTCTACCGAGAACCCAAATAAAGTTACTTCAAAATTTAACATTTATAACAATACCAAACATAAATCCTCCAAGAAACTAAATCCATAAGGAGTAGCAGATGCTATAATGCCTACATGAAAACAGAACTGAGAAAATAACATAACCAAAAAGTCTCTCGAAAAAGTTGCTCCAACATCAATCTCTTAACGATTGGCCTTGGCAACCCTTTCAATCTCGTCCTTCTTCTTAATAGCATAGCTGCATAAACAACATCATCCATTGTAGTAAGCAACAAAGTTTCACATATAATCAGTTTAAAATATGTTAAAGTGAATTCAGTTTTTAGCTTTTACCTATTTGAAGAACCCTTGGCAGCATTGATGAGTTCATCAGCAAGGCACTCAGCTATGGTCTTGATGTTCCTGAAAGCACTCTCACGTGCACCAGTTGTTAGCAAATAAATTGCTTGGTTAACACGACGGAGAGGAGAAATATCAACAGCTTGACGTCTGACAACACCAGCAGAACCAATACGTGTTGCATCTTCCCTTGGCCCACTATATGATCAAAAATGAGGAAGAAAAGCCATCAACGAGACAGAAATAGTTGGCACATACACATTTCATTGAAGTTGGAAAAAAATAACTATTTGATCTGAAGTTGCAGAAGAGTATTTGAAAGATGAAAGTGCTTAACTGAAGAGACAAAAATTATTCACCAGGTTTTGAATATTGAAGTTCAGAATTAACAAAAAACAACTTCAATGGGTAATCAACAACATAATTTAGACACAATCTAAAGAAAATGTATGAAAGTCATCATCTGAACTCACCTGTTGATAACAGCATCAACAATGACTTGAATTGGGTTTTGGTCAGTCAACAAATGAATGATCTCCATTGCATGCTTAATAATGCGAACAGCCATGAGCTTCTTTCCATTGTTCCTTCCGTGCATCATGAGAGAATTTGTGAGCCTCTCAACGATTGGGCACTGAGCCTTCCTGAATCGCTTGGCCTGGTATCTACCAGCTGTGTGTGGCATGTAAACTGGGTGCTTGTTAGCAGTTGCGGTGATGTAATCCTCAACAGACATGTCATTGATCTTCACCAGAAATTGAGATCATAGTTAATGACAGATCTTACAAATTATATTCAAGATTGCAGTATCTCTAATGGAGCTTGAAGTTATACACAAATATAAATGCAGAAATAGAAGAAATTCTGACAAAACACAAACACTTCCACTGAGAACTACAGACTCTCGGATTCAATAGACACTAGCAAAAAATTATGGTACAGTGAATGGAAAGATTTACATAGTTATTTGCAAAGGTCAAGTTTTTAGTCATTTAAGTAGCTCGAGTTACAGTTCCATTTTCACAGAGTCTTTAATGAGGACTTTAGCAATGAAAGCTTTGTACTATTCATATTTGACCATAAAATTAATTTTGTCTTTGCTTTTATGACTCCAAATTATTCCCAAACATTCGAAAACAAGTCCAGTTTAAAATTATGGCCAAATACAACTCTAATTTTCAAAAAGTATCATTTCACTTGGAAAACAAACACTTTCTATTTCCAAATAATCAATTCTCATAGCCAAGCACCATCTTTTGTTAAAGATGTATATCATTAGGATTAGGATACATCATATAGAACTTCTAGCGCTA
This sequence comes from Solanum habrochaites, assembly GCA_027704765.1. Taxonomy (NCBI): domain Eukaryota; kingdom Viridiplantae; phylum Streptophyta; class Magnoliopsida; order Solanales; family Solanaceae; genus Solanum; species Solanum habrochaites. The sequence continues at coordinate 64,533,179 of JAKWJA010002498.1, forward strand.
AATGGATCAACACTGACCATGAAGATACATTGAGTCAGTCACTTAACGTGGAATCTAGGCTTGTGTTGCAATCTTCGAATCTACCACATTAATATCTTAATGCTTTACCATAAATCCAACACCATTAGAGTCCAAAAAAATCAGACTTTAACCTTTCAAATCAAGAAAGTTAATACAAATTACAAAGCAACATCAACCAGATCAGTTTATCATACTCGTAGATGTTCATAAAAATTACAAAACTACATCAACGAGATTAGTCTATGCTTGCTAAGGCTCATAACAAAGTTATATCAACCAGATTATTTTATACTCAAAAGAAATTCATAACAAAGCTACATCAACCAAATCACTTTAATCTTCGAATTTCCATTATAATCTCAAGTGCTACAAGTTGCAATTTTGATGGTTTAAAAAACACAAACTGAAGTAATTAACTCGAATCTAGCAAAGTAATGAGCTGCTTAAAGTAGCCGAATATGAAAACGATCAAAGAGATACGGAACCTACCTCAACTCCATCATAGCTCCAGCGATTGAAAAGCATGACATCAGTGTGAACCTTATTCTCTTTGCTTGCATCGACGGCGGCGGCCGGGGCGGGGGCAGCAACTACACCTGCGTCCATTTCTTCTTCTACTTCTCTTGCCTGCTCTAATTCACCTGTAAATTACCGTTAAAGTTAAACAAATAACATTTCTGCGTTGATTTTGGTTTCATAAAACCGAGAAGACGAGCCGCTGATTAACCTTCCGCGGGAAGACGTTGTCTTCCTGCTGTATGCTGCTGCTGTATTAGAGAATGAGGATTGATAAAACCCTAGAGATTTTATAGTAGGGTTTCGTCAAAGAGGGTTGGGCTATTCTGTATCAGCTCTCTCGCAGTAAAATATATTGGGTTATTACTAAGGCCCAAAACAGCTGATGGCCCCCTAACCCTCCTATTATGATATTTGTCCACAAAACAAAATTTATAGTCATATTTTACATATCTTTTCGATCTTCTTCAGAGCACACTCATGGAACGTTAGTATATCGTTGATGGATTAATCATGTTCATGTATTTTCGTTCAACTTGAGGGTCTTGACAAGTAAATTGCAGAACTATAGGCCTCATTGATCCATAAATCTTGGTATATTTGTATACTATTTCATAGTAGTGTTTGTTTATCAAACTAATTCATTGTTTCAAAACTTCAAAATTGACTAGATTTTGAGTACTCTTTCATGAGTTACTACATAACCTGAGATTCCCATGTGGTGTCTGTAGATTTATTAACAAGTGTTTTTCAGGTTATTGCAAAAACAACTTTCAAACTTCAACTGTAGTTACATCTTGTTAAACTTGAGTGGTAATATTATGGCAAATTTGAAAAGGTAGAACACCAAGAAATATTGTTCCTAAATCTCTTTTGGAGTACGAATAATATAAATATTTATTTTTTTAAAAAAAAACTATTTTTTCTCTTATTCATCGTTCCTCTAGAAATCATCATTTGATTGAACTTAACAAATTTGAGCTTTGATTCTGAAATTGTTATTGATATGCTTCAGAACAAACATGCAGAACCACTCTCACATATTATAGAAATTCTCATGTAGTCCTCTTTCTACACGCAGTTTCTAAATAATCGGTGAGGGTAATAACTTTTGAAGTGTTGCACAGAAATAATAACCTAAAGATAGAACTATACATAGCATTTTTATAAGTATAGATTAGATAAGAAAAATTAACTAATATTGAGTTTATGCTATATATGCATCCAAAGTACTAAATTTGAAGGATTTGTAATCAAAATATCTACTTTTTCTGGGTAATAAAATAACCATTTAGAATTCTAAAAACAGTAGAACCAATATAACCAAAATCACAGACAAGAAACACTAGAAAAGATTCGACGAACGTCTATCCCGCACGCACAAGAAGAAATAAGAAGCATTACATGTTTGCCATTGACACAAATGTAGCAAAATAATAATATATTAAAACTATTCAGAAAACATGAAGTGCACAAAAATGACAACTAATCGAAAGTCAATACTTAAAGAGTTTACGCAAACAAAACAAAGACTATTACATAGGGAAACAAAATCAAGCCAAATCTAGTATTTCATAGTATATGATTGGCAATCATAATAATGGGCTCAGATCGCAACTCTGGATCCCTCTAAGACTCCAACAGTGTGAGATCCACACTCTCTGAATGGTCCCTTCAATTTCTCATGATAACCTGTTCGGGTCAACAAGAAACTCGACTCTCACCTGAGTCACCTGCCCCTGGATCCGGTACGACCCATGATTTTAATCACAATTGCATGCTTGGTAACAGATTCCATTCTGCAGATGCAGAGAATTTTGTAAGAAGCCAGGATCAATAAATCATTGAGAATGGGTCAGATGAAACAATAGCAGGCCAAAGCAAAACAAACCACACCAAAACCTAGATTTTAAAACTTGAGGAACCAATAATACTCTAAAGAATTTTCAATATTCAAAAGAAACAATACTCAAACACTCTCACATAATAAAGCATTTGATCAGTGAGATGATGATTAATCAGTGTTACAATAAATCTCTGCACTCATAACTCTACTGAGAACAGGTAGACATGATTTAAACATATACCAAACAAAATTTTGACCATTCATTACATTGGTTAATCATTAATGCTATAGCAAAGAGATGTAGAACATGTGTTAGTGACAGAAAATATGCATCGGAGGTAACTAGACAACACCACACAGTAACCTAGAAGTAGGTTCACATATTCTTTCCGAAGCAAAAGGGACTTAGATAACTGGAATAAGGGCAATCTTTACTGCACGAGTTCTTGGCTGTTCGAATCCAAAATGTGGTTGGATTCACAGCAGCAATAGACAAATTCATTGCCAAGATTTTGAATAGCCCACTAATTGTAAACAGGTCTGCCCACCATATATAATTCTCTGTTGCATCATTGTCAAGTCAATAAGGTGTCAAGAAATTCTCTTGTCTTAATCCAAATGGATGATGACACTGGTAAAAGTAGTAACTTGTTTTAGATTTCAATGCTAGTGGTGAAAAACTGCAGATTTAAGTTATAGCCCATTGCAGAAACCTACTGTTTTCTCACCTTCACAAAATTCCACCATTGTTGAGCTGACCCGAGCTCAACTTTCCTTACATACAAGTAATATGTAAAGTAAAAGGCCTACATCCATTCATCTATACTTTTCCAGCAACCTTATGTGTACCAAAAAGGCAAGACTTCACCTATTATCACACAAATATTAATCTTCTTCTTATTAATCCAAATATTAACTTTATACAAAAAAAATACTACTTTTTCAACACCTATTTCTATCACCAGCCAACATTCAATCAAACAAAACAATATCATGAGTTCTCAATACAACAATTATTAGATCCATCAACACAAATCAAATTGAGCTAAAAGATTGAAACTGATCATAGAATAAAAGCAAAAAACAACGGATTAATAACACATTCGTTACAGATTGTTCATAAATGGAACGTGTTTTGAAGGAAATTACACAGAGAGTTTCGACGGCGAGAGCGGCTTACCTTCCGGTGAGAAAAATCTGCTGCTGTATGTTGCTGCTTTGTATCAGAGAGTGAAGAATGATAAAACCCTAGAAAATTTATAGTAGGGTTAGGTGGTTAAGGGGGGAGGCCTATAATGCGATAGAGCTCGGCCCAGTAAATATTGGGCTTTCAGCTCTGTTATGTCCTAGATACAACTGTGTCTTAAAAGCCCAAAGCCCATGTTCAAATTTATTGTTTTAGGGAAAGAAACGTGGAAAAACTAGCTAATTACGTAAATACAAGGCGGAATTATTGGTAGACCCTCGTACTTGAATTGATTTGTATTTTGAATCCTTCTACTTACTCCTTTCTCATCATTTGTGTTGCGTGTATTACACTCAATTTACACATAAAATTTCACGTCATATTTTAATGACCCAGTATGATGTGTCACCTTTTTTTCTTCTCTTCTCTTTTCTTTTTTATCTTTCTTTTCTTGCTTTTTTTTTTCTTTCTCTCTCTTTCTTTTCTTTCTTACTTCTTCTTTTCCTGCCCCGTCCGCCCCTTCCTCTTCCCCTCCCTCCGCTTTTTTCCCCCTTCCCCTTGTCTTTTCTCTCTCTCTCCTCTTTTCTCCTCTTTCCCCTTTCTCCTCTTCTTCCCTCCTCCTCTTCCCCTTCCCCACCCCCCTCCCCCTCCCCCCCTCCCTCTCTTCCTTTTCCTTTTTTTCTTCTCTTTTCTCGCGTCCCCCCTCCACTCTTCTTTTGTCTCTCCCCCCGCACATCCTCCCTTTCGCCTCCTCCCTTTTCCTTTCCTCCTCTCCCTCCCTGCGCTGGTGCCGCCCCCGCCTCGTTCCTCCGCCCCCGTTGGTGTTTTCTCTCCTCGCCTCTTTTGTATCCCTCCGTCCTTGTCTCCTCCCCCCCCCCCCCGTTTTTATCCCTTTCCCCCTTGTCTTCTCTGCCCAAAAGACATTGAGAAGGAGAGTATTGAAAAGAAAATCTTGAATTTTTAAATTGATCTAAATTAATCTTTCTTCTTTGTTTCCTTTTATTTTTCTTAACTTTGTAAGGTTTTTGTAGTTGAAATTTAACTCTTAATGGTGGTATTTGTTGAAACTAAAATGAGTTTGTTAAAAATAAAATATGGATCTACTAATGAGGTGAGGGTTACTGAAAAGAAGGAGTTGAGGCAAAGAATGTAGCGATGGAATAGTTAAAATCTGAAGAGGGGTTGTCGGATCTGATTTGGAGGGCTAAAAAGGAGGGTTTAGGAAACAATATGTGGGGAGGTATGGCTGAAAGGGGGATTGACAGTAGTCAGTTGTTTGATAAGAAGGTTGGGTTGCGTTATCAGATGGGGTTGGGTATGATTGGGGGGTACAAACAAAAAAAAAAAAAAAAAAAAAAAAAGAAATATGCAGGTTGAGGTTAAGAAGAGCCTTTTTAAAAAACATATTATTTTATATTTTAAAAAATAAATAATGTTGGTTCCTTACTGTTTGGGTGTGTTTTCCTCACAATCTGCCCAACTCAGTCATTTTAATGTCTATAATCAGACTAATGGTCAGAAAGTTGTTGAAATATTGTGTTTTGAATGGTTGACGGATTCATTAACAAATGGTTAAGTAGAAGAGTTCATAATACAAATATATACAAGTATAGGGGTTCATCAGATCATTTCGCCTAAATATAATTATATATTCCATGTTTCTCACTCTCAAATTTGTACTACTTATTGTCTCATATGCTTCAATTATCTTACTATCATGTTATTATCTATGTCTTCATAATTGTTGTGTTTTTTGTTTTCTTTAAATCGAGATTCTTTCGAAAATGACTTTTCTACCTGAAAAAGATAGAGATAAAGTTTACATACAATCTACCTCTCTAAACCTTCACTTTCAAAAATCAGGTCATTGGGATACTAGTCTACAAGCATTCAAAACCCAAGGCATTTTTATAAACCTTGCGCACATCTCGATCAATTTTTGTTAATTTTCACTGGTATAGATATCGAGTAAATATATCCATAAAAACTTAGATAAAATGGAAGAAATCACCTCGCACTTTTGGCTCCACTGGAATGATTGAGTGATTGAGAACCTGAAGTCTTTAAATTTCTTGACCAAAAAAGAAATAGAACAAGGATAAATCAAATGCACACAATTGAATCAGAGAGAAAGTAATTGTGTTATTTGATCTTTTATTCTAAAATAATCTTTAAAAGAATGTGCTAAAAGATAATTTACATCTTGTTGTACAGACCTACATAAAGAAAATGATTCAAAAGGGGAAAAAAAAGACAAAACTGGAAGACAAAATCCTAGCAAGTTCCTGTTTGGAATTACTAATTGATCAACCAAAAACTGCTTCTCTTTTTACTGATGGACTATCTGATTCACAAAATACAACTACTTCAAAATCAGGTCTTTTGCCTTGATCATTTGCTTCTCTAGAAAAGATTGTTGGTGTATAACGACGACCAAATTTTGAGGAAGCTGGAAATGCAGGTCTCGGAGACAATTGAACTTCCTCCATAACGCGAAATTGGAGCTCAGATGGATAGTCTCTCATGCAACCGATACGAGGTCCAGCTCCTGTTGTCCATTTACATGAAGACAATTGATGAGCCAAATGATTTGATTTCATGCCTATATGTGAATGTATTCTTTTGATTATCTTTTCTTCAGGAACAGGCTCTTTGAACTCCTCTTCATTTTCATGATCGAATAAATTCTTCTTCGAAACTGAAAACTCTGTATCTGATAAGTACTCGTCTGGTGTTTCGTATCCATCTGCTGGAGTTTCCACAGGCTGTACCTGTTGGGCTGTCTCCTTAAACAACTCGAATATGCCTTCCTTTTCCGGTATTTCAACAGCAATTTTGGGTCGTACTCCTCGGGGCTGTCTTGGAAAATGTGGTACTGAAAACTCTTCGTCGTCACAATCCTTGTTGGTAGAACCAATCCTCTTTGTGTCTGAGCTTTTGAGGCTGCTATCTTCGTTTGAATGGCTGAAATCCGAGACTGATAAGTTTTTACGTATGTTAGTATGACATTCCTTCCTGGTAGAGGGCGCGTCGTCCTCATAATTGGTGAATTTCTGCAATATCAGGATTTAAGTTTAATAGATTATACATAGCTCATCTTGCCACGGTGAGTCAAGACAGTAACATAAGCGGATTCAATATTTAAGTTAGTTATCAATGTAGAGAGAGGTTATTTCTAATAGACCCTCGACTCAAAAGAAATGTAACTGATATAGGAAAATAAGAAAGAAAGGGGACAACAAAATAGCAAAAACGTACAAAACAGATGTAGCAACATATATTAATACACACTGGGGAAACGTGACACTTAAATCATACTACTAGAAGTATGATAACACTCGACTACTTACTAACGTTCTACCCTAATCCTCAATATTCACATATTACAAAATATCAATTTGGTTTAAAATAACAGTTTTCGTGTGAAAAGATCTATCGGTTAGCAAATGCTTGTACCTGGACAACAGCGATATCAACTTGATGTTGCTTAAGAAACAACATGAATGCTTCGAAATTCTCCTCTGTAGGGAGATAATGTCCACTCTGAGGCCAGACTGCCTATTTCATGCAAGAATTTAGATACATCAACAACCAGCTTGTATCGGAGGGAAAAAAACACAATTTGTTGGCAAAATCATGGCACTTCTCTTTACCTTTATAATACCATCTTCTGCCACTAATCTCCCAGCAGACAACGCGGCACCACCTGCCAGGAAACTTGAATGCTGAAATGTGCCTTTCTTTTTCATCCCAACGTATAAGCTTTTGGACACGCTTAGCACAAAGATCCACTTTGCCTCTGGAGGGCCTCCTCTCGTATCGAGAAGCCTTCTACTCTGCTTGTATAAGAATTTTCCACCCACAATGACAATTTCATATGCCTCCCTCTCTATCTGTGATTATTCATAGTTCATGAGTTGCAAATAACGTTTGCTCTCGAACATTTTCTCCTACTTTGTGCAATGTATCTAGAAGTAGAATAATTTATACCAAATTTACCAGTAAAAAAATGTTACAGATCGAAAGAAGATAACACTCACTGGTCCAAGATACTTGATGCAGTCTTGTTGAAGTTTCGGTCTAGGACACCTCTCAAGATTTATTTCTTTGCCTTCACCTATGTCCAACCTGTAACGCGAACATACAAGGGGGAAATGTTCATATATAGTTTACTAAATCAATTCTGAAGTTCCTTCGTTTGCTAGAATTTCTTGCTGATCGAAGAAAATCTAACCAATAGAAGAAGGGTTGTTTACTGTCAGCTTGGAGCCACTTGTTGTAATAAAAGCGAAGGTTGTGGCCATAACGATGTCGAGGATCAATCTGTTCATCAAAATTTATAAAGAACATAAACAACAATCCCACACACAAATAAAAATGAAACTCATACACAACAATTACCCACACACTAAATATAAAATTGAGAAACTTGTGGATGTTTGAAGTGGTTTGGGTATGCTCTTCGAAATGGAATACTTTACGTCCACTTTCAAGCCAATGCTGCAAAGCAAGTTTACGTGCTTTCCCCTAGTCTGTTGGAGCAAGGCAACGAATAAAACAAACCCACCATTTGGCCTATGCCATGGACTCTATCAAGACTAAGGCTCCAACCACGTAGCAAGTGGGTCCTTCTCCCTCCCCGATTAGAGCTGTACACGACCAATGCACTCACAAAAAAGTAAATTACCGCTAACCCAGGAGGTGGAATAGCCTTGTACGGTGCTGGCGTCCTTCTCCTCAAACGTATGAGCCGCGTTGGTTCTAACAATTCTACTACCTATCTTGCTCGCTTTCTGACTCGGATTAGTGGTAGAATTTGTGTGCATGCTACATGGACGCCCGCCTTGACCAAGCATATCTGGGATACCACCACTAACACCTCATGATAACAAGTCACTGACAAGGTACGTTTTCCCTCGTGTTGTCACAAATATGATAAGGAAATTGCTTTAGTTACAAATCCATATCTTCCCCCACCTGTAATTTACAACCAAATTTCCATAGTATACCACAATGCGTGGGAAGACGTGCAAATGACATGACACAATATTCCAGAACAAAAGTTCCCCTAACTACTCCGCAATGGTGGTGTTCCAATGTTGTTGTCTTACGTTATGAGTGAATATGGTGAAGGACATCAGCGAAAGTCTAGTTGTTAATGAAGGCTGCATGAAAAAGAATACTGTTTGAGGGCAAAAGTTTGACCCATGAGAACAAAGCCACAACGACGGACGCCTTAACTCATCATCCGAGGAAGAGACGAAAGGCCAAACCTGATAGCCATGAGCGAGTGAAGGCATCCGGTGCGGGAGGTTGAAGGAGAGCAATCCCATGGAAAAATTATTGCAGAAGCCAGACTTTAAAAACAAGCAATAAATGAAGTGAAGATACAGCGGCACGGCGACGAGCGTGAGGTAAGGAAAATAGGAAGAGGACTCTTCATTCTCCCTTCTCCCCAACTCTTCCGCACCTTCTTTTCTCTCAACTCTGCGTCTCCCGTTCCTCTTCGCTTCTTCTCCCCTCCCTTCTCAACCTCTTCCAGACTCGCTTTCCCCTTCTCCGAGCAGGCCCCAGAATACACTCGCTATTGGCATTAACAGACATCCAACATCTGGCCCGTTCCCGAACTAACACTGCGACCTCATGTATCTTTCCTCTCCTCCACTACTGGCATACCCCTACGCCTTCCTCTTCTTCAGCCCCTCTTAATCCCTCCCTCCGGCACATCTCTCCCTGCTGAATCTTTGCGTATGAAACTAAATTACACCCGTCATTCGAAACTGAGAGTCTTTGCAAAAAATAAGAGGAAAAAGACATTCTTTTTAAAACGGACCAAAAAAGAAAAGTAAGACAAACAAACACTGAAACGCACTGGAGAGTATGAATTTAATACACTACTCTAACCATCCTATTCTCAACTAGGAACATCACAAAGTCACTACGTTTCCTTCCGTGTACGAACCTTTTATACTGTCTTTCTGCAACTTGAAACAGACAGCGATCGTCTAATGTCTTCCCATACTCTACTGGCAACATCCTAGGTATCTTTTTATCGTCAAGATACTATGCAAATTTCGGAGACACATTGCATTCAGCCTGTTCCCCCGTGTATGTCTGAATCTATTGATCTTCTTATCTTCCTTATCGGAAATAAGAGTCCTCAATGCAATCTTCGCCTCAAATTCCCTCCTTTTATAGGTTAGAGTTCCCTCAAGGATCATATTTCTCCCGGACGGCCAAAACAAATGGACCGTTTCAAGTTTCGTGTACTTGTGCCACCTAGTAATTTGGTCAATTGAAAGATTGCTTCTGGCGAGCTCAGTAACACCTTCCATTCCTATCATCATGTCCTAAACATTTAATTGTATCTTCACCAAACTAGATTCGAACCCCCGAGATTTCGATCCCAACGTCACTGACCGGAAAACTAGGTGTCAGTACGGTGTGAGCAAAACCCCGTACACAACTAAACAGCATGAAGTTATATTGCCCGCACTCGTTTCGGTGACCCGTGCAAAACTTTGTCAGAGGAGATTTACTCTGTCAAGTACACACCTCAAGTAAATATGAAAACGGAGTTCGTTGCAAGAAATTCAAAATACAGTCTAGTTGGGGACATCATCGATAAATAGTAATTTCATAACCTTCTTATTTTCATTTTATATAACATTTGTTTAAATAAACACTCTCTTAGTTACCATACACAACCACCTAATATCACAGATCTATACACAAGAAACTAGTTATGCTGTAGTTAGCCTGGGCGGCCCAGATATCAATGGGTGATTAAAAATATACCATCCCCGCCAGGTATAACCTCAACGCCAACCACTAACGACCAGCCGTCTTAGCGCACTCACTGACAGCCTTTCCCTGGGACGCTCTCAATGGACGTTTTAAGCTATTTCCTCTGTTAGGCGGCATTAGACTTCGCCACACCTGTCACCATAACGCATGTTGAATTCCCATCAATAACCCCCCAATGCCAAAGCCCAACTTTGGTATGCCCCTGCGTCCTCTCAAAGCTGGGTCCTATACTGGTCCCCAGTTGATATTCAGTTAACAAGAGAACTAAAGCATTACGGTTTGGATTCATATATGGTCGGCTCATCTACGCACGTATTACCTCGCATGCTTCGGGTATTACGCGCTGTCTTAGTAACCAACCGACCAATACCTTGTATTGTGCCCGAGGTAACTATCCTATTCGCATTTTCAGCGGCCTTCTTCCTCTCTCCCCTCTCCTGAACGGCGCGTCACCTGCTGCTCCCGTAATGCTATCGCGTCCTACCTATTGCTGGATTTCGCCAATTTACTATCTCGGCTACTAGGCTGCGTCATGGTTTGTAGGGGTTGTCCGATCACTTACTTAGCTCCACTTAGACGAGTTCTTACCTATGTTCTAGGCTCATACGACAGATTTCTGACTCCCATTAATAGTTGCGCTACGTTTCGCATCATCGCGCAGCCTCACCCGAATTTTTGCCGCTCGGATTAACCCGATCTTGACTATAACAAGGCCAAACGCCTGAGGCTAGGTCGCTGTTACCCGTAGCTAGACGGCCAAACCATTATACAATATTAAAATAGATGTACTAGAAGTTCTCTACATTTTCAATTAACATGAATATATTTTTGCATGGAATTTCATCATAAAACCATATGCCAATCTTGAAAACAACGTTGAAAAATCTAATATTTTTTACACATATCACAATGTATATATATATTTTTTTTTACAAAAACGAATGAAAATGAAATACATCCTTTTTAACACCTTAATGGGGTACATATGAAGAATGACAATTTTGTCGACTTTGGATATTAAAAGGTTTACATTCTTTGAATGCCCAATGGGAAAGTAATAGAAAAAAATTTATATACCAGAACGATAAAGAGAATTGTTGGAATTAAAAATCAATTTGAAGATATACCCCCTCAAAATATGGGTTTTTACAGGACAATGAAGAATTTAGGTTTCCTTTTCATAGTTCTACTCAAAACCGAAAGGCGAACTTCAGTCACTTTCTATGTTTACGTCAAACAAATGAATTCATAATACATATCCGACTTGATATTTCAATGTCACATATTAATTGATAACTGTGACAACATCATTTACTAAACAGATCAATTATTACTCTTTGGCCATACCCAACCTTGCAGGGCTGTCACCCAGTCCCGTTCGCACCGCTTACCCACCCCGTCCTTTCGGCGCTCCCTCCATTTAAGGGTATCTTCGAATTCCCCCCTTTGAGTAGAAATTATCTTCTTTCTCATCTCTTCCCCTCCAGATTGTCCGGTCTGTCTCTCTCGTCCGCTGTCTCCCCCCTTCCCTCTCTCCTCTCTACCAGTTCTGAATCCCTTGTTAAAAATTTTCCGCCTCTAATTTCAGATGGACATGCATTAGAAATTTGCGCATTGTCTTAGTGTAGTGGGTATTTTTTTCCCCACTTATCCATGCTTCTTGTAATCACCTTTTAATTGAATGTAATATTTGTAGGAGTTCACACAATACAAATATCAATCATCCTAATTTTTAAACGAGTAAATTCATATCCTCGAGTGGATTAATATACATATGAAGAAAGAAAGAAAAAAAAAGAAATAGAGAAAAGTTATGCCTTACAAAAGTGAGATTTGGTCAAATGTTCTTAGTTAATGATGAAATTTCACGTACTTATGAAGTGAACGGACTTATGTAGTTTTATTACATCATCATAATTATAACATTAGTTCTTCTAATTAATTAACCAAAAGAATAAACTAACAAATACATTGATAACACTGCATATATATATAACATTATAACACTTATTAGTTATTACCTAACTAACTTATAGATGGGTTAGCCAATGTTTACATTTAGTGAATAGATAACACTAATTTTTAAATGAACCACAAAAATCTATATACCATCTAACAAAAAAAAACATGAATTACTTCCAATTCAATCTTATAAACATAATTTGATTGAATTATACCACATACAACAATTGCCGTCGCTCTCTCTAACTTCTCGCTCGTTCCTCTCAGTCCCCATCCTCCTCTTTCACTGTTATAACATACCACAAATGTATAATACCTGCATTTTTGTTTGTTAAAACGAGAGAACTGATATACACATACATACCATATGTTGGTCATCCTGTCACCCTTATAGTTTTATAAACAAATAGCAGCTTTTCCCTGCGCAATTTCAGTTTTGTCTTATCCTCTTTATTGCTTAAACAGACACAGATTAATACACATTACAATTATCATTTTGTGTTTTTCAATAACGCGATAAGTCGACTTCAATTGTAGTAGCAAATTAAAATTGTATGCAAATATACAAACACATAAAATTGAATTGAGAGCCTGCCGACGATTTATACAAACGAGTGGCTGTCAACGATTTATAGAAATGAGAGGCTGCTAGCGATTTATACAAATGAGATGCTGCCCAGAGGGGGGACAATCACCTGCTTTAATCTTTCCTACTAACTGTTTCCTAGTCTGCCCAACACCGCATCACTTCATCTTGGTTTTTTAATGTCTGCTAAACCTAAAATTTACTCCATTTAAATCAATTCTTCAATCCAGTTTTTCTAGTGTGCCCTACTTCTATAAAAACTTGAAGAAAGAGTGGGTTTTTGTCATGGGTGTTTCCTAAAATAATTGACTGTGGGAAAAGGAAAAAGAAAAACATTAAGGACTATACATAGATATGTTTAAGTAAATCATAGGACTGGACCGTGTAATTTTGTGTTCTAAACTTTCTAACCCTCAGGCCTCACCTATATATGGCCTGCACTTTTTGTTGTGGCTTTCAGTTTGCTCCCGCCAGTTGCTCCGCCGCCAACAGCCGTGCAGCTGCTCCGCCACCACCGGTATCTATTTTTCTTCTGTATGTTCCGACATAATTCTGTTTCCGTACACTTCTCCTGCTTAATTTTTTTTTTGTTGTTGCCCCTCCAGTTCCCCAATAGTTCCTCAACAGTTTTGACGCTTGAAATTTTTAGGGATCGATGTTTTTTTTTTGTCTTGACAATCTTTGGGAAATCTTTGGTGTAGAACTCTATTGTGTTGCTTATTGAATCTCATTTTTTCCTTGTTAGTGGTTTGGTTTTTTGATTTAAATAACTTGCTTTTGTTGTGGTGACAGGTGGAAAACTTAGGAGCAATATAACATAACGACACAATTAGATTGGAACATGTTTTTGGTTTTTGTTTCCTCCAACTGTTATAGGTCGCATTCCCATGTTATTACAATGTTTGTTTCGAAACGATGCAAAGGTAGAGTATTAAGCTTTGCGTTAGTTAAATTTGATTTCAATTACTTGTGTATTTTCTATGATTGCCATAGTTAGGTTTAAGACCCATGCGCGGGAATGGTAAACTGGATGATTTGAACCCTAATTTGCCTGGACCTCATTGCTTTTTTCTGTTATGAAATCACAAGATAAGTATCCTGTAAATGTTTGACTTGTTAATATCCGGAGCGATTATTTCATACTCGCTTTTTGAGCATGGTTTTAACAATAAACCCTTGGGGAGTGAGGCAAAGATCCAGGATTGACGAACCGGTGTGGAAGTGAGATTATGAACTCTGGGTGAAGCTCTGGTTTTAGCCATAGTTGAGATTTGACGTACGTGGGAAGATAAATCTTCTTTGTGGTAAAATTATTATGGGAAATCCTGATTACTAGAGAGAAACTGATTCATATAAGTTTCAACGGTTCTCTCCATCTGGCCTAGCACTGACTGGTTTAGTCGATAACACATATTGACCAGACATAAGTACCATAGAGATTTAGATTTTTTTTTTGACAAAGCAATAGTTTTTATTGAATAAATGAATTATTGAAGGAAAAGAGGCAAAACTAAGGGTTAGACATGTCTTGTGAAAAGTTTAATGCATATACTGTAATCATAATCTGTAAGCATTGCATTTGGATTGTGGAACTACATGATATTCAGTCTCTGTGCACATAGTCGGGAACTTGATCAAGAAAACATACCTGACTCCATTAGGTTCCCTTGAGTTTTGATAATATTAGATGCCTTTTTTCTTTAAGTTTTAAGGGATTCCCCTTCCTCTTCCTCTTCTCTTTCAATTTGCGTTTGTAAGAGTGACAATTTGACAGAGAGGAAATATCGGTTGCAACTTGTAAGATTCCACCTTTGAGAATAACCTGCTATGGGTCTTCCAGTATTCTGTTTCCTCCACAGCTCCCCCTATATTTGAATTAGTTTCAGCGGAATTATTTTTTTTAGATAATACTCCTCTTCTCCACGCACCATTGAATTCCCGTTGGTGTCCCTCCTTTCCCCGTGCCCCATCCCTCGCCTCTCTCCCTCTCCATTTAATTGCTTCACCTGCCCTCTCCTTGTGTGGTTCTTCCACCCTCATACATTCCCCTGCCTTTCTCCCAATTTGCATTGAGCTATAAAGTGGATAAGTCGGTTGATTTTAATGATCTTTTCTGTTGGTCTTTTTGAAACGGCCACCCGCCATGTTATCGAGAGAAAACATTCAGATCAGCCTGTAGTTTTGAAAGCGAGGGCAACGTGAGGGAGGGGGGGTAATGTCTGGCTGTCTTCTTTATCCTCAACTGTGTTGTATCTCTTGCCTTTTTTCGTTCCTTTCCAGTTTTTTCGTACGGTCTTCATGAAAAGGGTGTGGGTTGGGGGGTTTGAATCTTCACAAGGAAATGAATTATTCTGAATTCTTGGCTGTGTCCATTTCAAGGTAAGAGGAAAAATCTTTCTGTGTATTTTTTCTTTCAGAGTCTTTCGGTTCTGTATGTTCTAATTTTGCCACAAGCAAACTTAAATGAAGAGGAATCCTCGTAAAGTTAAATGGACTAAAGCATATAGACGGCTGCATGGAAAGGACATGACTCAGGTAAACTGTGATATGCTGTTTGTTGGATTAAATTTGGTCTAATGCTCCTCTTTAACTATTCTTTTTTTTTTTTTATTCTATGTTAGTGAGGTACATCACTTTTCCTTTCCCTGCATCTACCCATGTATTTCCTTCTCGGAATTCCCCTCAACAAGTTTTTGAATTCTGAGATGTAAGCTTAATGGCCCAAAGAGATATGACATTATGTACTTGAGACACTTTTGAAGGCCATCAAGAAAATTGATAAAATCAGAGTTGACAGGGAGGAGAGACATATTGCAAAAAGAGTTCTTTGACTGTGGGCTTCACTAATTTCCGTTTACCTTTCCTACTTTTATACATGTTCCTATTTTCTGTGCTTTAAAACATTATTTTTCAAAAAGCTCAATACATTCTTACCTTCCCTCCATCCATTATCCACAGATAATCCCAAATGATCTCTCGCCAGCATACCTTCACAAATTTTCGAAAGCTCCTTTCGTTTATCTTCTCTTCACATAGCGCCATCCACGTTCCACTACCCTACCCAATGTCAAGGTTCGCAAAAATGCAGTCAGGGATGAAAAGGGTCTATGCAGTGGAGGAAGAACAATTGGTTTGCTGTCCCATTATTCTATTTTTTCCAAACTAACAAACCACTGCTCAAAGGGGCCATGTCGAGCGGATTCGGTCCCATACTTATTTTTGCAGAGTTATTGTCAGGAAGTGAACCATTTGGTCATTGACAATTTACCAATTCTACTCTTTCCCGTTGCTTCAACTATAGGTAGTATTACCCTTTTGATTGTCATACCTTTTATTAACTTTTTTTTGGCTTGTAATCGATAATATATATCTAATAGAGGGGGCAGGTAATTAATTACGAAACTTCTTCAATATGTTGGGTGGGGATACACATCGCGCTGGTTATTTTGTTATTCTTTATATTTTAATTCCTTCTCTTTCATCAAAACTTTTTTTCATTAATTAACAAAAATATGTGTACTTTTTTGACTTCCTACTCTTTTTTTTTTTTCTTTCTTTTTTTGTTTTTTCAATGAATCCCCTTCGGCAGTTTTCCAAAATCACCCACCATCTAAACCAGGGCTCAAGTTTCTTTTTTGTATTAATCCCTTATTTTTTTCAACTCATTTCCATAGCCATCCTTGAAGGGGCAACCTTGACAAGATTGAGTAATGTCATCTTTTTTTTAAAATTTTATAGTTCTCTGTGCTCCATCGAGCAGTCAAATTTTTATATATATGTTATTGGTATTAATTTTTTGCATGTTGTAACTTCTTTGGGTCCTTACCAAACCCAATATAGATTGAATCTAGACTTCTGTGACTGGTGATGTATGTTACCTAACCACCATCCGTAGCTTCGACCCGTCCGGCTTCTGCCCCTTGCTCCTCTGCCCATCACTTGCGGCTTGATAACCATGAACCCCCCCGTTGGATGATGAACCCCCGCTCTATACCCCACCACTTATGTTTGGTTGTGTTTTATGAAATTCATGAAGTCCCGACAAAAATCCTATTAGATAGTCATAATGGTTGTAATTTGACTTATTTCCACTCCAATAGTCAAATAATATAATAAAGAAAGGAATTTCTTTACTGACTGGCCTCCTGTTTTCCTCCTTCTCTTTTTTCTGATTTTTTTTTTTGCTTCTCTTCCCTGTTCGTTTTTGTCCGACCCTCTATTCCCGCCCCGCTTCTCCCCCCTCTTAGCCTCTTTCCCAACCACACCCCCTTTTTTTCTTGCCATTGCCTTGATTCGTTTTGCTACTCGTCTTGTATTCAATATATTTTTTTCTTTCCTCTCTCTTACTTCTGACTCCTCGCGTTTCCCACCCTCCCCCCTCCCCCCCCCCACCCCCCTTATCCATGCTCTCACCTTTCCCCCCCCCCCTCTCTTACTACCCCCTTTCCCTTTTCCCCCCGTTCTTCTTTCTCCCCTCTTCATTTATCTTCCCATTCCTTCCTCTGTTCCTCTACTGTCCAGAGTAGAATCGCCCTCGGATTTGGGCTAGGAATACTCTCAGCCACGTCAACTCTGAAGGGTGTAATATTTCATTTTTTAAAAAATATTCATCTTTGTAGAAAACTCTCACAAACTGTATACATTTTTATGTCGCCGCCTTTGCTCCTCGGTTCGTGGGGCGATGCTCTTTCCTCATCATTTATCCTCCGCACGCCTTTTCTCACTCCCACTCCGTCCCCGTAGTACAGTCCCTACTGCACCACGCTTGTCCATACTAGGACTATCCATACCATGTACCACTGCATTGTGCTTGGTAATCACACCATCAACCACCCCTTCCATTTGTTCTATTTTACACCCTCCACAGGACCAAGAGTTTTCCTATTAAAGAAATTACTTTAGTTACAATACAAAGTCCTTTTTGGCAAAAACTGTTGGTCACAGGGTGAATCCAGGATTATACAATGTGACCCCCCTCTACTTGTTCCCGGAAAAAGGTGAATGAAAGAGGAGAAGAAATAGGAGGGAGGTAGAACAAAGGGAAGGAGTCGAACGGGGAGGACAGATCCAGAAAAACCCGAGATAGGGTAAACGAGGTGAGAACAAAAAATCGGATGTAAGTGTGGAAGCTAGGGGCGAAGGATACGGGACGTCGGAAAAAGGAGTGGGAGGGACGGACGAGCGGGAAGGAATAGGGAAGAAGAAGGAGCGAAGTGGGGGGGATGGAATGAAAAGTAAGAGGATGCAGAAAGAAGGAAACGGAGAGGTAGAGAGGAGAGGGGGGATAGGGTGTGAAACGGGGTGGATGGGATGAGAGGAAGGACGTAGGTACTAGATGAGGATCGTCTCGGAGGTGCAAGCTAAGCGGGTACCTCTTACTTAACACATATTGTTCCCATCGCTTTGACTAATAATATAAGATATCAAAGGGGGGGCCTCTACAGAAACTTAATATGCTCTTACTCTAAGGCTTGCTTCACTCTTCAAGTACATCTCCAAACACCCTCGTCCAAAACTCACCAATACCACACTATGTGTATACGAGCGTGTGATTGTTTTTTTTCGCCAGAAGGTCTCACTTGGCAACCTAATTTTCATCAAAAACTTTCTTACCTTCCTAGCTAACTTTGGATTCATAGACCTCCCTATCTTCTGCCATCATCCCAAAATCATGGTCAACTTCAAGATGTAATGCCTTGACTAGCATTTTGTTCCTGGGAGTAGAGAATAGTGATGCTAACTTTAGCTTTCAGATTTGCACAACCATTAATAAGTATCCCTGATATTTTCTCTACACTTATTATATCACATTTCATACACACCTGCTAATTGAACCTCTGTTGTGTCCATTTATTAAGATCATCTACTTTCACCTCATCACATTTGAGAATCGGTGTACTCACGGATATTCCTTATTGGACAAATGTCTTCATTTTAGGGCAGTCATCAATCTTCACTTCTCTGAGTATGGAACTTCCAAGAGTGAAATGGCTTCAACAGAACGAAAGTCCCAACTTAGCTCAACACTTTCAAGTAGGGAAATAAGGTTCTGATTCCCTTCTCTCCTTGTTTGTTCCTCCTTACACTGTGACACTTCTTCCAATTGATTCATAGCTTCGTTATACTGTTAGTATCTGTATATTCAGAAAGGGCCCTTAGTGTATTTCTCTGATGGAGACATCAAGTTTCTCAATTTTCCATAATATGATACATGCTATATTTGAAGTTTGCTGAAGTAGTTTGTTGGAAGTTGGTGAGAGCATAGAACACTTATGCTTTCAAGTTTCCAGATAGTTAGCTCTTCCAGGTTGGGACAAGAAACCTGCAAATGATGAAGTATCATTTCTCTTGTATTTTGTTGCAGATACGTCAAAATACAAGAATTCGGAGACATTTTTGTTTGCAACAAAGTCAATACGCTCCCTCCTCATGTTGTCCTCCCTCCCCCGGCCCCCTTTTTCCTCGCTTTCCTCCCCCCTCTGCCCCTTTTTGAACGTTAAGTCTCAAATGAAAGGTGGTAAAATTTTCATTTATAAAACCCTTCAAATAAAAACAGAAAAAGTAATTTTTATTCATATTTAAAGAAGTTTTTCTTTTATGATAGAAGCTAACCTTTCCATCAAAAAGAATATTTGAGTTGTTGGCTGTAGGATAGAAATTTTGGAACTCAGGTAACTCATCAAACCGCATCTTCCGTAACAGAGGGAACTCAATGCACTTAACATTGTCACTGCAAAAGTGAGTGAGGCAATGCAGAGATCGAAGCTCCAACTCATATAAATTGGGGATTTTGATAACTTCATGTGAGATGTTCAATAAATGTGTCACTAAATCACAATGAGAGAGGCATAGACATTTCACGTTCTGAAATTCATTCTGCTGCAAATCGGTCAACACATTATTAGAGCCCTTTCCACTTGATTTTACAACTTCGCTCTCCTTCAACAGGTGGCAGATCCAGTCACCCAATGGTCTGGTCTCCGTGAATATGCTTGTCGTAATCATCCATGATTGAAGTCCCCATGTCAACATGGAGAAAAGGCCCAAGTTACTGTAGATCACATCTCCGGAACATTTACTTAATGTTAATGCAGTCAATCTCGATAAGAATTCCACTTCCCTTAATGTGGAGTAATGACAATGTTCTACTCCCACCGTATGTAGTTCCTCCAATCGAATTATGTTACAACCTCCACGTGAAAGACACAACACTGCTCAATTAACTTTAGCTAAACACTCCGTCACGTGGAGACTTTGTGTGCAGTGTGTGAGAGAACCGTGTGCACAGAAGATGCCGCATAGGCCAACTCGACAGCGCAGGCCATCACAGCATGTATTGCCCGTGTTTTTGTGTGTATTGATCTGAATCAGTATTTTCCTGTATAGATCCAAATCACTAAAGCAATGATCCTTAACCAATTCAAACAAACAGTTCTAACCTAACTTATAAAACTCAAACTACTAAAATGAGCTGTAAGAGTTTGTATCAAAACTAACTTTCCTTTTTAACTAACAACTAATTACTTTAACTAATTGCTATCATAACTTTATCTTCCAATACTCCCCTCAAGCCTTAAAGGTGCAAATAAGGTTGTATACACCCACTTGATAACAAAAAATCATGTTGAGATTCCCTTCCCAAAAACCTTTGTTTGTAGAGATCAGACTAGAACCTGCATTCTTGAAGGGCCATCTCTGTTTGAATGAATCCTTTTTTGTATTTTTTCTCCGAATAAAAGTGGCAAATCAATCTCTAATATTTTTAGTTTCTTTCTGATAGATGGGGATAAGCCAGATTTGGGATTGCTGCTATTACTGACAATCACCCAATAACCAACGGGCACTTCCAAACTCTATCTTCAGCTCGTTGATAGACCTATTAACCCACACTACTATCCTACTTGATACAGACAATTAGACCCTTTCTTCTATCTTCCTGGCTTCAGCAGAACTTCTTGACACAGTATTTTTGTTTCCTCTGACTTCCATGAAATCAATGACTCTTCCCATTGTCCACCACAAAAAACCACTAACAGAACTTTATTGTCATAGGACTGTAGTCCCAATCAGCATCACAATAGACTGAAAGCTGTTTTAAACAGACCTTTGATGCCAGCAAAATTCCCAGACCTGGTGCAATTTTTCACAGTCAATCTTATTAGCTCTTAATTGCACCCTCCCCATGTGTGACTTTTTTAGGTTTTTGCATAAATTGGCTAAGATTCTGCACTGCTAACCTAATGTCTAGCCCTTGGTCCCATGGTGAAGTAAAGCATACTTACAACTACCTTTTGATAGCCCAGTTGGGGTCAATCCAAGAACCTATGTCTTCATTTTAATCCTGAGTTTTCATAGCTCTGTCAAAATCTTGGCTAGTGAACCTGTTATTAAACTTCCAAAGGTGGGTGGGTTTAACCTGTTTTGGTGCTGCAAGACGCCAAAATCTGAAATAAGGTCCAATGCAAACTTCCTTTGACTTACCATATATACCATCTTGTTGTTCCTTGCTATTTTCAAGAACCAAGGAAAGTATCGGGATCATCCTCCCCCCCAGATCCTTGATCCTTTGAACTGAGTGTTCAACATGAGTTTAGTGGCTTGAATCAACTGAGAAGAAGAGCCAGTGATCAGAAGATCATCCACATAAACTAAGATAAGGACCAAATCAGAACCAGAACACTTGGAAAATAAGGAATAGTCATGATGACTCTGAACGAAGCCTGAACTTATAAGTGCCTCACTAAGCTTCAAATTCCATTGTCGAGAGGCCTGCTTCAAACCATAAAGTGATTTGTTCAACTTACAAACTGTAGACTCCCCTTGTTGTAGTAAACCAGGTGGAGGAACCATGTACACTTCCTCAACCAAGTCACCTTGTAGAAAGGCATTAAAAACATCCATTTGATGTAGAAACCAACCATGCATAGCAGCTAAAGAGAGCACTACCCTCACTGTTACCATTTTAACTACAGGAGAAAAAGTCTCTTGATAATCCAACCCTTCTTGCTGTGTATACCCTTTAGCTACAAGTCGAGCTTTATACCTCTCTACCTCTCCTTGAGCATTAAACTTGACCTTGTAAACCCACTTACACCCAATAGCCTTCTTCCCAAGAGGCAGTGGTACTAGATCCCAAGTATGATTATCATGCAATGCCTTTAGTTCTAGCTCCATAGCTTGAACCCAATGTGAATGCTGTACAGCCTCATTGTAAGAAGTAGGTTCTGATATAACAGAAAAATTACACAATGATTGAAAATATGGTTTAGAGATAGAGGAATAGGACATGTATGTGGACAAAGGGTGAGCAGTAGAACAAGTAGAGAAATGTGTAGGATTATGTGTAGCAGTATAAACAAAGCCATGTAGCCATCCAGGAGGTTTAGAAGATCTAGTAGACCTTCTAAGATCAGTATTAGTAGAAGTGTCAAATGGTTTGGAGAGTGAAATAGGTGATGAATCAATTGGTGTGGAGATTGGATCTGGAGAAGTAATAGATACTGCAGGTAAAGGGACAATAGGATGATCATCATATACAAACATATCAGATTTCTCAACAAAGGAAGAATCACAGGACTCATCTTGAATATGTTGAAATGGATATTGATCTTCTCTAAATATAACATCTCTACTAATGAAGAAGATTTTAGTAGACAAGTCATATAACTTGTAGCCCTTTTGGGTGGTAGAGTAGCCCATAAACACAGACTTGATGGATCTTGTGTCAAATTTATCACCATTAGTATGGTGATTGACAACATAACATAAGCATCCCATAACTCTAAGATGATGTAGAGAAGGTTCTTTGCCAAAAAATACAGCAAAGGGGGATTTTCCTGACAATGCAGTAGATGGTATTCTGTTAATCAAATATGCTGCATTTTGAACACATAGACCCAAATCTGATAGTGCAAATTAGCTTGAATCGAATGGCGCTAGCAACGCTCTAGAATCTGTCTATGTCTCCTTTCTTACTACCCCATTCTGTTGGGGTGGTTTAAACACAGAGCTTTATGAACAATCCCTGCTGTTCTAAACAACTTCGCTACAATGATAAATTAAAGAATTTATGTACCATTTCCACTTCGAAATACCTGATATAACCACCAAACTGCCTTTGTATTAGCTGAAAAAGTCTTTCATACAATGAATACATCACTTTTAAACTTGAGTAGAAGATCCATCCATTCTCTACATCTCTACCAAAGTTAGAAAAGTATCTATTTCCATCATGAGTAGGAATTTATATGGACCCCAAACATCAGCATGAATCAAGCAGATAACACCTTATGCAGCTCTAGTAGAACTTTGAAGGAAGGGCATCTAGTTTGCTTGGCCAAGGACATATGGGACATTATGTCAACTTTGATGAACTAGAGATTGTCTGTATCTGCATTTGCTGAAGAACCTTTAGGAATCATGTCCTAATCTTCTATGCCCATAAAAAAAAATCCACACTATCTCCTGTACTCAAAGCAGCTGAAGGAAACAGAAGAAGCCATCCATTGGAGAAATAATGTGTGACCCAGTATTACAACCATTTTCATGCTACCAGTCCCCTTCACCTTCCCGTGTGAAGGTCCTGCAATATGCAACTGATCATGATAAAAACCATACACAATGTAAGTTCTTTAGTCCGCTCAGAAATGACAATAAGTTTATTTGAACTCTGTAATATTAGAACATGAGATATATCTCCTTGTGTAATCTAGACTTCCCACTAAACAATTGGTATTTTTTGACTCATTGCAATGAACCCTCATTTTTGTTATCAGTTATAGGCAGAAGTTGAGTATCATGAAGTAAATCTGGAGTAGAGGACTATGATTTGTTGCACCTAGTGTCATCATCCCTCTAATGGCTGATGAATTATGTACTCTGAACAATTTAATAAAATACCTGCCGTGTTAGTTGCAGGAGAATTTTTGATTAGGATGACTGATTTGCTTGCTTGTAAAGCCATGTTAACACCAGTTCCTCTGATCACATTTATCCTGTAATTCTATACCATAACACACATGTCAGCAATTATATTGCGACCCTGAACAATTATGGATCCATGTAATCCAATGATATTTTTAAAAACCATGAGCATGTGTTCCACTCCTGTGTGATAATTTTCCCCCACAGATTTTTTGAACTTCTCCTGCAGAATTGTGATGGTGAGAAAAATGTACAAATTTCCATAGGAAGGCCCTACGGGAATTACGACTATAATACTCTGGTTTAAAACAGGTGGTACATTATGCTGCACTTAGCTCCATCTTTCTTCTCCCCATTTATCCCAGGTGGATACCCTATAAGCTGAAAACAATCCACTTTTAACATGGCCTTTTGTGTGACAATGATCACAGCAAGCCATTTGGAGACTTGTATCGAATCTTTTGTGATGTTTCCAGTCCACCAGAGCTGTGCACATCATTCCTGTCATCTATAGCTTTCATTCCCAGAGAATTATGACTTATATCAGACCTCTGACTCTCTTCTTCAACATCATTGCATATGCCTGATTAAGAGTTGGTTCAGAAGTCTTCATGAGAATTTGCCCTCCTAGCCTGTGTTGTTATTCATTGGGGGGGGGGGGGGGGGGGGGGGGGGAACCGCAAGGAATTGAATCAATTGTTGTTGGATGGTAAATGTTCAACATATATCCTTCGATTTTGAACATCCACAGCTGGAAATACCACCATTGCCATCATACTCTGCCACAGTTCCTTCAACTTTGTAAAATAAACTGAAACAGTAACGATCCCTTTCACAATTGTAGCAATCTCCGCGATGTAACTGATAGATCCTCACACTATAACTATCAAAACGTTCTTGAGATCTTCCTAGACAGACGATGCATCCGATGCATATACAATGCCACTTAAAAGATTGGAAGACAACAGTGTTCATAAGGCCATGAGAGAACAATTGCATTGCCAAGTACCCATTGATCATGGATCTTAGTTTCAAGCTTGCCTTCTTACAGGTTCCCATTACAAAACCTAGTTTCCTCTTATCTTGAAAGTCATCCGCATAGTTTCTCCCCTAATCCATAATTTTTCTGACCCTGTCCAACTTAACAGGACAAATAACGACCCTGGAGTATCCTATGGATCAATCACGAGATGCGTGTAGGGATGACAATCGACTTCCTTGTTTTTGATTCACCACCTCTCTGATTACCATGTTAACACCTCCAGTGAAGACACACAGCTGCTCAATTACTTAGCTAAACAACTCCTTCAATGGAGACTTGTGTGCAGGTGTGTGCAGAGAATAGTGATGCACAGAAGAGAAGATAGGAAAAGAGAAGAGAAGGAATAACAGAATGTAGTTGAACGTGTTTGTTGTGTATTGATCTGATCAGTATTTACATGTATATATACATCACTAAAGCATGATCTTAACCAATTCAAAAAACAGTTATAACTAACTTATGCTCATAACTAACTAATGAGCTGTATAGTTGTATCAACTAACTTCTTTAACTAACAACTAATTACTTAACTAATTGCTATCTAACTATTATCTTCAATAAATTAGTCTTGATAAGACCCTGCTGAAATCCTTTTTTGTGTTGTATCCTCATTCTACAACTCTAAGATAATTAGATTGTCCAACTTTCCTATCTCCACTGGCAGTTTTTCGAACCGACAATTTCTTAGGCTGAGAATTTCTAAATTCACAAGCTCTCCAATAATGTATGTCATCCAACCTTAAATCACTCAGACACAACGTCCTCAAACTTGACAACTTCAGAATGGATAGTGGAAGAGTCAGAATGGAGTCCTGGAATCTGTATCCACTCAGGCTCAAGACATTGAGTTTACCCATGCCATCGAAAAAATTATCCTGTAATTTGAGTGGATCTTCAGAACAGAGTTTCAACATTAAAAGCGTCAGTTTTGGGCAACATATTGGTCTAAGATGCTCATCAAATTTATTTACAACGATTGACATGTGAGTGTATTGCTCGTAAGAGTCTTTTCTTGGGAACTCTCTGGTTCATCGTGACGTCCATAAAATATATTCTTTCCCTCAGACCGCACTATATATAGCACCTTCACGGACATATCAGCAATTTTGACAAATTTTTGTCCTGACCTTGGAGAACAAGAAATGGTCTCACCCTCGATATTTCTAAACAGATGGGCACATCCTATTTCCTTGGAACTCTTCTACGTTAACATCGTGACTTACCATAAATATATGCTTTCCCTCAGACGCAACATATATAGCCACTTCACGGACCACATCATGCATTTTGACAAAAATTTTTGTCTGAACCTTGGGATAACAAGAAATGGTCTTTCGATATTTCTAACAGATGGCACATCCTATTTCTTGCTCTCTTATTATTAATTTCTGAAAAGATGCCAAGCCCCATTCCATATCTAACAGATATCACTATCTTCCTCAAACAAGGAACAAAACAAAAAGAGGTACTTGGCTTCATTACTTTGCAAGTAATCATAGCTTAGCCTCAGAGGTTTATACAAATGTGTGGGCACTTCAGGGATATTTGTTCTTACTGAACTGCGTAATTCTTCAAGGGCACAGTCCCATGAAGCCTTGATTTATTGCATTTTTAATGCTCCTGCAACTGTAACACTTGCAAGCGGCAACCCCCTGCATTCTTTGGCAACCTCTATTGCTGTGAATGAAATGCTTGGTAAGTTTCTCGGGGCAACTTCGACTCTTTGCTGCACCTCAATTCTGGTATTATTCAGCTTTACGAATTCATTTTCCATTAATGTGATGTTACTATTGTAGTCAAATAAATACCCAATCCCTCGCTCATCTGGCTGGATCAAGCAAGCTTCCATGACCTTTTCCTCTATCAATTGTTTGGAGTCCAACTCCTCACCATCGGTAGTGCCTTGACTAGCTTTTAGTTCCTGGAAGCAGAGAAAAGTGATGCTTTAATTGAAAATATTGTACAAGGAATTGACAAACATAAATATGTATGTGAATATTAGTATTCAGTTAAGATGGAGATAGAGTTATACAATTAGAGGCACAAGACAAACCTTGCAATTGAACGTCTCTTGTGTCGATTTATTCAGATCATTTACTCTCACCTTATCATCATAATTCACCCTGTTAAGACTCGGTGTACTCACAAATATTCCCTGTTGGACAAACGTCTTCATTTGAGGGCACTCACCAATCAACACTTCCCCGAGCAATGGAAATTCAGCATGCTTTGTCAGAAAGAAATGCCCCAGCTTAGGTAGACTATAAAGCTCCAGCCTTTCCAACAGTGGAAATAAGGGTTCATTGGTCTTGATTACTTCTCCTCTCTTGTGATCACTTCTTCCATTGATTGGCAGTACTCTAATCGTTAGTGTCTCGGAGATTCTGGCCACTAATGGAGACATCAAGTTTCTTAATTTTCCACATCTCTCTACTTGCAATGTTTGAAGTTTGGTGAAGAGCATAGAACACTCATGCTGTTAGCCCCATTAATATGTATATCTTCCGGGTTGGGACAAGAAACTTGCAGACGTTGAAGTATAAAACTTTATTGTATTTATACACTAATTGGAGCTTAGCTAGACACATTTATCATCATATCATATATTATTATAAGTCTTATGATATATCATATATTATATAAGTGGGACGATTTTAAGTTCCAAAGTCAGATTACGGAAAAATGCCATCACCAATTTTTAATAAAAAAATCTTTTACTAATTTTAAAATTCAATCAATAATGACAATTTAAACTAGACCAAAAAATGATTAGATGTTACAACTTATCATTTTTCCATTTTTAATTGAATTTGATTGTTAAAACTTTTAGCTTTAGCATTACAACACATTCATGCAAAACCGTTCATGTATTAATTTCTCCTTATACAATTGGATTAAAAAAAATATTAATTCTACCACATTTTGTGTTCCCTCATCTATAGTCTTATGTGAGGAGTAATTTTTTATTGTCACTATTTTTCTTATTGATTTGTGCCTTCGTTACTTTTTATTTTCATGGGTGTTGGAAGAAGAAACACATATCTAATAACTTTTATGATATTTTTTTATGGTCACTATTTGCTAGTGGTGTTGCCCGTCATTCATTTTATTTTATTTTAAATTGATTGTTGGAGTTATTAGTCCTAAGACACTTCAGCCTTGGGCATTAAAAAGTTTATTTTATATCACAAAAACACATATAGATATGAACAAAAAACACATATAGGAGTACATTTAGACAAATGATTGATCAATTTTATACTTGGCCTTATAAATTATATGTAACAGAGGTTCAAATGTGCAAAGGCCACCTTTTCTAGAACTTTATTATCATTAAGTGGGAAGTTCCTTTAGCATAAAAGTTGAATTCCATTTGCCCTGAACTTTATTATATGAAAAAATAAGCATTAATATTACTTAATTACCGGAAAAATAAATTAACATTCAATAATTAGGATAATGAAAGGGAAAAACTCATGGAAAAACAAAATTGTATAATAAATTACTTCAAATAGCTACTTGTTTGCTTTAGTTACCATTCTCCATGACTTTTTGTCATTATTTACATTATCAGTTTGATAAGCGTGTCTTTTTTTAAACCACCCGTTCACGCTGCGACTTGAGGAGTATATGCACATTTTTTCTTTTAATTTCTTTTCGCCATGAAATCAAAGTTCTACCTTGCCTCTCCAATTTTGTTCTCGCAGATTTTTCAGGTACATTGTGTTTGCCGATTTCATGCTTATTTCATTTATTTTTATTGTTAATAATACAGCAAGAAAAAAAAAACAAAAAAAAAAATTTGTTCTTTTCAATTTTTTGGTTTTATACATCCCGTATCATGGATGAAGGAAGAAAACACCTTCAGAAAGAAACACCCTTCTAAGAGAATCACTAGAGTGTACAATTGAAATCAAACAGTTTTTGTATGATTTTTCATCTTTTCTTTGGGTTTAACTCAAATATTTCGGAAAGCGAAATTTCAGGATCCATTGCTAAATCTCGGAATAATCAACAAGATCTATTATGTCGAAGTTAGTCTGGTAATACCCCATGAAGATGCAAGAAGTCTATGCAGTTGCAAAAATAAAAAGGAAAGACCAAAAAAGTGGATAACATGAAAAGGGACAATTTGTTGATGTTTTGGACTTCAAAGAACCCCCCAAGAAGAACGCAATTGGTGTTATATTTATTTCAAATTGATCATTCTTTTGTTCATAGTTGTTGTCCATATTTTATATATAGTTGTTCACTTGTATAACTCCGTATATGTCATAAGATATTTACTTTTGTATAACTCTGTAGTTGTATATAGATATTCACTGTGATAACTCAAACTTTGTATATAGATATCAATTTGGATAGTTCTATATTTTTGTTACTATTTTTGCTATATGTGTTGTATATTAACATTGGAATTGTATAATAAATTTCGTTATTAATTAGGGAATACAATTTATTCTCAAGAAATATTCATTTTTACACCACGCACATGCAATGCTATACAAATATTGGGGAAATGAACAATTACGCTCCACAGTGCTCGAAGTTGTGGTGTTCAATCAATTTTGCGATCCATCTTGTTTTGTCAATATCAAGCGAGATTTCTGTCTTGTTTGTTAGACATTTTCTATAAAAACAAATCCCTTAATAACCATAGTTAACATAAAGTTTGCATCTCCCATTTTTCAGAATGCATTACCAAGATAGATATGGAAGACATTCCCGTTATACATTAAATATCAACACAAATCATGTTATAACCATCTGTACCATAAACTAAATTTATACAATTTGACAAATCAAAATCACTTATAAAACTAATTTATACAATAATTAAAACAGTCAATTATTCCCAACATTTCAGTACAAGTAATCACTGAAATAGCTCAATTATATAACTGCAAATATAAAATTACATTTATACAAAACACTAACTTATACAGACACTAACTCAACATGAAACTGTAAAACTATCAATGAATTATACCTTATTCAAATTGCAATTCAACTAAACGTAATTTATATACAATTTTACCAAAGCAAACTACATTTTAACAAATAATTCTTTACAATAATACACTTTTTACAGAATTATCACTGAAATAACCTCAATGATACAATGCAGATATAAAACTCTAATTTATACAAACTATAACTTATACAAACACTACTCCACATAAAACTACAAGCATCAATGATCTACCACATATTCAAATCGCAATTCAAAAATTAATTTTAACAAATCTAAATCATTTAACAAATAAATTATACAAAATAATTAACTTTTTATACAATTAATCACTGAAATAGTTCAAGTAGACAGTTTGCGGATATAAAAGTCTCTATGATACGAGACTAACTTATACAGTGACTAATACACATTAACTACAAAATATCAAAGAATTATACATGTTTAAATCACAATTAACTAAAATTAATTTGTACAATTTTACAAAATTAAAATCATTTATACCAAAGAAATCCACAGGAAGGAAAAATTGAAAACCATTCAAACCAAAAACTTTGATATCAATTTGATAAACAATTTATACAATTGAAGCAGTTTCTTCGACTAAAATATCAATACGTTTAACCAAATCTCAAAGAATTCAACAGAATAGAGATGAAATACATGTATTTGTACCTATTGTATAACAACCAAGAATAGATTTAATTGTTCTGAATTTAGTCGCCGACACGACGACCTCAGAAGAAAAAGCGAGTTGCCGACGGCGATTCATGGACTCGAAGGTTACTTAATTCTGTTGCAGAAGTGGAAGATATAACGGGTATGCAGGTCATTTTATACTCTGATATTAAGCGATACAGTTATAACTACTTGCTAGATTTGTAATTACGATAAAAGTTCAGCTAAATTGAATAATAAAACTTTACTACAGTGGCTATTGTTGAAGTTTCCCTAATTGAAAAGAACTATGTGAAACTACATTTAAATACCATGAATAAGGTAATGAAAAAGCCAATTGAAAGTAATAAATCTTTGGAAATTAATAGTATTGTTAAGTATCAAGTTGAATAATGACTTGTTTCAGGTTCTTTTTGAAGTAAAAGTAAAGTTTTGTTAAGACATCCCAAGTAAGAAACTATTTCATCTTTAAAGTACTTACATCATTTCATCTTCATAGACATTTAAAAGGCATGGAGAGAGGAACACCATTAAGTTAGAAACTGAAGACTCTACATTTCTCCTGCCCTTCAATTACTTTGTTTGTGTTTGATAAGTTTGTCTCTTAACGACCATTAACATTTGTGAGTTGATCTATAATAGGTGGATCCTCATCTTTCTTTATATGTTAAAATATCATTAATGTTGTAGTATAATTTCTTTTCTAGAGATGACTTGAGATTAATTTGTTCTATTTTAAAACGTAAGGTTCAAAATTCTCACACTATTCTTTTTATTGTTTTCTTCTAACACTGTTTCCCTCCTCCCCCCACCCTTAATTGTAGAACATGCCTCGTTTAGATTAGTTTATGAGCATCGCAGAGTGCTTTTGGAATTCAAGGTAAAACAGATTGATTCGAGGAATTTTTATTAATGCAGCGCTTCAATCATGATATTCACTGAGTGTTTTTTTCCTTTCCTATTCATCTTTATTTGTCATTTCCCCTTTTCACTTTATTGCTTCTAGGTTGTTTTTCTATGTTTGAAAGATTGAAATTTTCAACAATAAATATGAATACAGGTAACAATAAAATAGATTTATCTTTGAAAATCACACCTGATTATTTTGTAGCTATAATTTTTTGCAATTTTTGTTCTTTTCTTATTTTTTTTTTTTTTCCCCCCCCAAAACATATAGGCTTTTAGATTTTTATAATTGTCACATTTCTCTTATAAGTCTCTTTCCTTCTCTATTTTAATTTTTTGGGAATTCTTTATTTCGTGTTAAGTATTCATGAGATGAAGATTTTAGTTAGAGAAGCCACTTTAATTCTTCATATGTCTTATATATTTATTCCAAACTGTATTCTTTTCTCTTGAGTTTGAATTTGTAGTTTTTTACCTTCAAATTAATACTCTCACCAACTGTCGTGTTATAATTTATTAGTGGGTTCGTCTTTTTTTCTAATTTTATTAATTATTTTCTGTTTTATTAAAATAAATTGAAATAAAAAAGGGATAATTAGTTTTACTATTATTTTATATTATGAATACCAAAAAAAAATATTACTCATAGGTTATTAGAACCCGTGGACTTATCATAAATAATTGCTTCTTAAGGGCATTCTTATCGTATATTAACGTTAAACTTAGATTGTTTAGTGCTATAGAATAATAAGGCATTGTTTGTTACACATTTTAGATCTTTTGCTGTTAATAAGTCGAAATATGTAGATTTATATTTTTGATAATTTTATCTCGTACCGGCCTTTGTTATTTCATTAAAGACATTATATACATTTATTATTATTTTTCAATCAGGGAATCATCTACATATTCATCCATTAGAGACTATATTCTCTAATTAGTTTCACATATTTCTTGTTTTTGATACCAATGAACATTTTCTATTTTATGATTTTTTCTAATGAATAAAAGAATAGGAAACTTAATATTGGTAATTTCAACTTTTCTATCTTATAACTATTTCTAATAAATAAACAAATTATAATAGTAGTCAAGGACCAAACGTGCAAACCCACTGTTATCAGGAAACTAGTATTACTAAAGCACATGAACAAAAGTTGAAAGTTGAATTACAATTTTATCTTTTTATAAATAAATTGTTATAAAAATTTAAATATTGTGGTATAAAAATAATTTTAAAGTTAATGACTTTTCGATTCCTGGAGTTAATCCTTAATAATATACAATCAATTATATTTATCTATTAAACTAACGTATATAATAATTATAATTTTTTAAAGCAAAATCTTTTCCTAAATTTCTTGACTTTCTCTTCTTATTACTTTTCCTTAAAACACCTCTAATGAATAATATGCTTGATGTGGATTAAGTATATCCTTTATGATAAATAACGAAATTAATAATTTAAAGGGTGTAAATCTACAAAAATGGAGACATTACATGATAATGTCCTCTTGTTATTATAAAGAAGACTCTCGCTTAACAAATTTAAATTCCTTTATGATTAATTACATGATAGGAACTGTAGTTTTTCTTTCTAATGGTTTGCTAATTTAATTTTTTTCATATTCTTCATTTATTTATTATTATTTTCTAATTACTTATTTATAACTTTTATACTCTTAATATTCATAACTCTCATCTTTTCCATATTCATAACCTCCAAATGTTTAAACTAAACACTTTAAGATATCTTTTGATATTTCCTTTCTTTCGTATTATTAAATTCAACGTCTTTATCTCATTGAAATCCTTACAAGATATTAGGTTTAATATTTTTATTCTATAGTAAAAGTAGATGATGAAGACTCTTCAATTTTGATAGGAATGAAAGAGACGATAAGAACTCAGAGCGTTATTGTAACTCATTTTGTACTGTTTTTTCACAGTATACACATTAATTTTATAAGAATAATGCTATATTGATTTTTCTTAAATATTCTGTTTTCTTTTGTTTTTTTTTCTCTGTGTAGCTAGTTAATTTAATTTCTATGGACTGTTTTATTGCCTTAGTCTTGATTCTTATTTTTTAATTATTACATTTATTTTCATTAAAGTTTACATATATATTTTCATGAAATTTTAGTCCATCTAAAGTATCGATAAATATTCACATTGAAACACACGTGCAAGCACGTCTTCAGAAACTAGTATTATTATAAAGTATGAAAGTTCAACCTTCAACGTTTGAATTACCTTTTACTCTAAATAAATTAATATTAATATCTATTTAATAATTAAATATAAAGTATAAAGTTATATTTAAATTCATGCTCAAATAAGATCTTATTATGCATCATTATTCAGTGACTAATTAAATGTAGATAAGAAGTGTCTAAAACGTTTCAACGTTATTTTAAGATTAAGTGGGGGTAATGAAGAGTCTATCAAACACATTCACAATACATTATAATATTCTGTTTTATTCAAGTTTTAATATCTTGCATTACTACAAGTAGGTTAGTCTACATCTCTTTGTAAAATTTTCATTATATTTGTAATGATAAGGAATTCTTACTATTTTATTTATTTGTATTCTTTAAAATTCATGCATATCATTTATCTTCTTTTTGTTGAGAAATATGTAATTATGATAGTTACAGATGGAATCATACTCCAATATGAAAAAGTAAGTAAATATTTATTTTACATTCTCCATCGTTTTGAGTTTTTAAATCTAACTTCGTAGGGTCTGTATTTTTGTATTTCATCCTTTCTTCTATGTTTAGGATATAGATAGTAAAGCTAATCACATTTTGTTATTTAATTAACTATTGAGGGTAACATGTTAAATCCCAAGAAGTAATCCTTAGGTCCGTTCTCATTGGTTGCTAATCTTTATCTTTTTAAAACAAACATATTTGTACGTTTCCTTTTTAATGTAAAGGTTAAAAAATTCAGGTACTTAATATTATAAAGTGGTACAAAATAAGTGCAAAGCTAAAAAAAAAAATAAAAAAAAAAATGTACAGTAAAAAAAATGACTAAATGATACTTGATAATAGTATTTTAGAATTTATTTAATATATATAATATAAATATATCTATATATATATTATAATATATATATAGTTCAAGAAATATCGTTTATCTTTAGCTTAACATATCATGTCTTCGTTTCGTTCGTCTTATTTTTATTATATGATGATTTTCGTTTTTTTATAAGTATGATATGTTTGTCTCAGAGTAAGTCTGTTTGTCTAGAAATAAGTCTACTTTTAACACAATGTAATTTAATAGTATTGAAAATATTTTTGTCTATATATATTTTAATGTGATGTCTTTTTTTATGGATGCCATGTGTTTATTTACTTCTTCTTTTTTTAATTTGAAATTGTAATTTTTTCTATAAATTGGTCGCTGCAAATACCTATAAAAGTGCATCTAATGGTAAGTTTCGTGGCAAAATTGGTCGCCACTAGTAGTGTGTTTCATGGCAAACTTGGTCGCCTCAAAAAGCTATAAATGTCGCCACTAATAGTACGTTTTAGTAGCAAACTCAGTCGCCGCAAAGCTTTAAATGTCGCCACTAATAGTACGTTTTAGTAGCAAACATAGTCGCTGCAAATACCTATGAATGTCGCCTCTAATAGTTTGTTTTAGTAGCAGACTTAGTCGCTGCAATACGTATAAATGTCGCCATTAATAGTATGTTTTAGTAGCAAACTTTGTCGCCGCAAAAAGCTATAGCAGTTGGACTAATAGTATATTTTAGTGGCACCTTAATCGCCGCGAATATTAAAAGTCGCCACTAATAGAATGGTTTTCGTGTCAAACTTAGTCGCCAGAAATACCTACAAAAGTCGCCACTAATTGTACGTTTTAGTGGCAAACTTAGTCGCCAAAATACCTACAAACGTTGACACTAATAGTGTGTTTTAGAGGCAACAATAATCGCCGTCATACCTATAATAGTCGCCACATAGTTTTGATGGCAAACTTAATTGCCACAAATACCTATAAATCTTAGTCGCCACTAATAGTATGTTTTATGCTTAGTGGCAACACCCGTCGCCGCCAATACTTATTATTGTCGCCACTGATAGCAGGTTTTAGTGGCAATCTTAGATGCCGTTTATTAATAGTCTGTTTTAGTGGCAAAATTGTCGCCATGAAATACCTTTAACAGTCGCCACTAATAATTTGTATTAGTGGCAAACTTGAGTCGCCACTAATAAGGTCTTAGCGGACGCCTCCAAAAAATTTTGCCCAAACCCATTGGAATCCCTTATCACTAAAAATCCATGGATTTTAGCACTAGAAAAACAATAAAATTCGCATTTTCTATTCAGTGTCTTAATCGAACTTGAAAATGCATACGTTTTCCCCTTCGGACCAACTCACGCCATTAAGGTCTTAACAGACGCCTAAAATTTTTTTTGGCCAAATGCCCACTAGAATCTCGTATCACCAAAAAACCATGAATTATAGCACGCGAAAAACATTAATATTCAGGTTTTCTCGCTCCGGGCCTCGTTTAAACTTGAAAAGGAGTATCTATGCCCGGTATATCAAATTTTGGTACATTGGTAATTACGTATGGAAGGAAAAGATATGTTCATAATTTGTCCAATATGACATGTTAACTTTTAGAGGAATTACATATGGAGGTTAGATTACTCTATCAAGCTCTACATTATGAATTTGTGTTGGCATAGGTCGATCAAGACATCCATTCAGTTCGATAATTCAGTTTTCAATGATTTATGCCCACTCCTACTATTAAGCAATAGCCCAAAGACTATCCCACCGATATGATCTAGAATCGATCACAAAATTATTATCCCTACATAACTTTGCTCACGAACAAAACAACCCATAGTATATTCAACAGAAGTATGCCAACAACAAACCCAGTAAAATCCCACAAAGGGGGGTTTGAAAAGGTTAGAGTGTACGTACACACACCTTACCACAACCTCTACCATGTAGAGAGGTGGTTTCCGAAAGACCCTTGGTTTAAGCAAAACAAAGCAGTAATAAAAAAGAAAACGAGACAGGTATACAACACAATTAAGATTTGATCAAGCACACCAGCATGAAACATAAATGACAGAAAATAGAGAAACTCCAGCATATAACATACTTAAAAAAAAACACAAACACCAGATAGAAAAGCTCCAATCTTGCTAGTAATATTTGAATGTTTCTATCGTGAAATCGAATTTGTTTCAATATTCCAATAGCTCCTAGTATACCCACACATCCATCTCAACATCATCACTTTCGCCACGTGAACATGAGAGTCTTTGACTGATCAATAATATTCTGTCTCATACAACAAAGCTAATCTAACCACCCCTCTATATACCTTTAAATTTAGATGGTACGATACATTTTCATCATACTAGACCCCGGAATGCAAGCCTCCACTTCATCCATACTGATTTAACTTACACAAAAATTTAATATTTTTTTTTGTTAGATCTCTCTATATAATAATAATCAATGTGAAGAAAAAGAAGACATAATTAAAATTAAAGGAGATCATTAAGTTCTACTTTCATAATTTTACACTAGTAATTTCTTTTGTTTATCTATACATCTATCTATATAAACTAAAAGGTTAAGGAAAATATAAAAATAACCAAAAAAAAAAAAAAGGAGAGTGATTTTAGAGAAAATATATTAAGGACCTATAGAAATTATAATTAACGTGGCTAGCTAGCTAATTAAAAGTTTTTAAGTTATTCATGTCGAGGCCGAGCCACCCAAAGAGAGCTGAGAGCTCTAAGCCTATGAAAATATTCAGCAATTGCCAAAAAACACCTTGCAGCTTGACGGCTCGTCAAAATTTGATGAAGTCGATGAATTGTCTGATGTCTCAAATTATCCGCCTGTAATCGAAAAAATAGTCATTAACTAGTAGTTTTGATAGATAGTTAAGTAATAAGTAGTCAATTCATGTTAATTTGACTTTGAAGGGATTTTTATCATGTTTATTTCATTAATATTTTAAATCGCAATCAGTGTAAAAATATATATATACTGGGGTAGTTATTGACTTAATGTAGATTTTATTACAAATTTAAGATGTGAAAAGACAACTACTATTAGCTGGTGGAATTATAAAATTGTAAAATTTTGATATTATAGAACAGTACCTATTATAACTACTCTATATTCATGAGCAAACGGCTAAACGACTCGAGTTCCACGATTCAGAGGTAGAGTCAGAATTTTAGTTTAATAGGTTTTTGAATATTAGATATTTTCAATTTTTCAAGTGTTAATATCTAAATTCTTAATTTAATGTGTAGATATTAAATGAATTTTTAATGTAAATACTATTTGTAAAGGTTCGAACTCAATAGGCTTATGAGTTATGACTATGACTTAATTCATACAAATGTATGGGCCCAAAACTCATATTTTTTGGTCCCTACTCCATATATTTGGAAGTGTTAGTTCTACAAATTTGTACTCTTCTGTTGTTTTCTACTGAAATTTATGTAAAAGTGACATTTAAATATACTCTACTGTTAGAAGACAAGAAAACTTATGTTGTATCTAGACATATATGAAACACATATAATATAATCTTCGGTACTCGAATCAAAATATGTTATTGCTAAGTACTACGATTAATAGTTTGTAGAAAAGGAATAAGTTGATTGAACACAAGAAGAACAAAATGAAGTGAGAGGTGAGCGCGGAAAAAAGATGGAACAGTACAAAGAGTTAGAGTGACTGGGTCAGGTCGAATCAAAAAGGCTTAAATTTTAGACAAAATTTGTATAAATGGTGTGTTTGCAAACAACAAGAGTTCAAAGGTCATTTCTTGTAGGTAAATATTGTTCACACTGATTAAATGAAGTCTATATATGGAAAAATGAGCTGGTGAGAATAGGTCATACATGATGGAGTAGGTTTTCTAACTAAACCAAGAGTAGATATAGTACTTCTTCTATCTTGGCCCTACCAATCTATCAAAATCACTTAAGTTTGACTCTATCTCAACTGCTAATTTGAAGAGATTTATATCAACATTAAACAAATAGTGTTAAAGAGTTTTACTTTTATGTATTTTTATACGGTTAAGATCAGTTAAGAGATAACTATATCAGGTAATCGTTCATTAAAAAAAATGGGATAAGTATGTAAATTAAAGCAGATTACCCATTATAACATGTTAAAGTGTATATACTAGTAGAGTAAGAATACATTTTTTTATACTACTCCCTCCGTCCATTTTTATTTGTCATGTTGCGCTTTTTGAAAGTCAAATTGACTAGTTTTTAAAGTTAAATTAAATTACATTAATTTGATATTTTAAACAAAAGATCTAGATATTCAAAAACTATATGTAAAGTACTATAAATTGCAATTTTTTACATATCAATATGATGAAAAGATACAACTTAAAATATTAGTCAAAGTTCTTAAAATTTGACTCTATAAATGAACCATGACAAATAATAGCGGACGATGAGAGTATTTAAGTATAAGTTAAATCCAAGAAATTAAAAAAAAATAGTCATTTATATTGTGTAGTGTGTACATCAATCTAGAAGTTATTTTACCATCTGGTCACCTAATTAAGAATATCTATAGATAGTCATTTCGAAATTCAAGATTTATAGTCACAAAAAATATTAAGACACATTTTAATTTCTTTAAAAAAAAAAGCTAAGTTTCATTTTTAGATTTCACACCGATATGATATGTTTTACTTGAGTCGATGGTCTATCAAAAATAACGTTTCTACCTTCATAGATCTACATACACACTGTCCTTTTAGATTCCACTTGTGAAATTATACTAAAAATGTTGGCAATATTATTGTCACATAAATTGGATTGAAGGGAGTATATTAATTACTATATGAGTTTATAAATAGTTGTATATGAGGGACTATAATTTATATGTACCTGTCTAACAAAGCCTTCAATAGTGGAGAGTTTGTTGATGGCAATAGCCATTTGTCCCATATAATTAGCCATGTTTTGAGGGCAATTAGCCAATAATGCATCAGAGACAATTGTGTCTGAAACTGATTGATTCAGATTTTCCAGCCCTTGTGAGAGAGCTTCCTCAGCTTCTTGTGTTGATTGTTGTAATCCACATATTCCCACAAATTGTTGTTCTGTTAATGGCTCTATTTGACTCAAGATTATCTATTAATCATGCATCATTACAAACCATATAAAATTAGCCATAATATAAGTATACATAGTACAGAAAGTGAAGAAATTAGAACCAATTTATGTGACGATGTTTGAGTATTTGCACGGAGTTTATAAAAGAAAAAACATATTTGAAATTTGTGATCTAAAATAAGTTATAGACATCTAAATAAATATATAAATCATCCTAGTAAAGATAAAAGTAATACTTTCTTCGTCTCATATTAATTGTCATGTTTCATTTTTCGAGAGTCAAATTATAATATGGCCTTTAACTAGGCAAATTGACTTTCGAAAAGGGGAAATATGACAAATAATTTTGGACTAAAAGGTAGATCACATTTTAAAGTTAAATTGTGTCTACTAATTAAAAAAACATCATTCTTTTTAGAATAGAATAAATCAAAATTACATTAATTGGAATAGAGTGAGTAATATTAATATCTTTGGTAAATTAGGGTTTTGTATTAGGATTTAAGCAACATATATGCATTATGTCAATTTTGTAATGTTACCATGCATATTTAGCATGTTGTAACGAGCTGCTTTATTTTCCAGGTTACTAATTTCACTTATTACAAATATTAATAATAATCTTTTAGGCGTATTATTTTAGGCGATCTGATAATGCATATACACGTACCTTGATGAGTTCGGATGGGCGGAAATCTCCCATCCAAATGAAACAACGCTCCGCCGGAGTTCTCCACATGCCGGAAATAAGATGAAAGACATCGGTTTTTACAAGTATGCTCTTGAGATTCATCATTTCATCGTAATGTGTGACACAATTTTCGACGTAAATTCGAAGATCGTTCTCCGGAAAATGTTCAGTCACTGCATTTCGAAGCTCACACATGAGACGATGATGTTCTTCTAGCCACCTTGAGTACTCCATATCAAACGCTGCAGCTTCTACAAATATTCATACAAAAATGACACCGTGAAAATTCAGATATCATGTTAAAATGTGCGATCATTTAAACTAGAAGTCCTAATGATTAGTCGATAGAGCATACTTTTACTTAATTATGTTCGCAATATAAAAGTAACAAATATGAGCAATAAATTAATTGAGAGAGTGTGTTTTGTAAGACGTGGAAAAAATATATCTGGTCGGTGAGTAAAAATATTTTTTTAAAAAAAAAAATCAGTATTAAAGATTAATAATAATATGATCGAGAAGATTAGGGTCTCCTTGATGATTTTTTTTTTAATACTAAAGATCTATTAGAATGTCTAAGTTTTAGTAGGGGATATATAATACATAATTAAATTAAAGATAAAAGATAATTATAGAAACGGGATAGAGTAGAAAGTACTATTTTGATAGTATCAACAACTTCGTCAACTATGTATTTATCTTTTTAACATTCTTTATTTTTAAAAACGTTAAAATTTAAAATTCATAAACTTTAAATCGTAGATTCGTTATTTGAATGATTGAAATTGTACCTGAGGTCATGTTTGCAATGTTATTAGGAAGTCCTTGGTCTCCTCCTAAAAGAGCATTACCCGCAAAATGAAAACCCTACAAATTATATTTTTATTTTTTTTTGGTGAATATAGAAGAAAATTAAAATTTATTAAATTATATAAATAATATAAGAGAAATTTTATAATTACTTGAGATCTAGCTCTTTGTAGTTCTTGCTCTAGCTGGGCAAGCCTTATCCTACTTGACTCTAGTTGTTGAATATAAGCCTGCAATAGAAAAATAATTAGAAGAACAACGATAACATATCCAATATGATTTCACATGGACTTGTAAAAGATAAAAAGTATACTAACGTTATCCTTATTTTATGTAAGATAGAGAAATTGATTTTCGATGGATCTTCAGCTTTAACTAGATTAACAAATTTCTATAAATAGTAAAAATTATGATGCTCTTGTTTTTCAACTTTAAAATCAATGATTAATTAATTAAAGGAAGAAAAGTATGTAGTTAACTACCTTTTTCCTAATTCTGCTTTTCCTAGCTGCCTCTCTATTCTGAGCAAGTCTCCTCAATGTCTGCAAGGAAAATCAATTAACTAAAAATTCCTAATTACAAAAAAAAAACAAAAAAACATAAGAAGTTATATTTATTTTCTCAAATGAGAAAATTATCCATTTGAGTCATGAATGCAATTACTAATACTTGCAATACGACAAACAAATGGACTACGTCACACTCTTTGACGTACGACACTTCCTCGTGTAAATACGAGATATTTTATACATCGAACAATAGAATCAAAACTCTTACCTTATGATCTGTTGTTTTAGGTGCATTTTGCTCTGAACCTGAATTTTGACCTTTCCTATTCCACTCTCGCTGCCACCAACCAATGAATAAAATTATAGGCGAAATTAAATTAAAATAATCGCGCAAATTTGAATAACAAGCAACCTTACAAGTACCCGGGAAAAGAAATATTCTCGAGTGCTGATTTATTTTGTTTCAATTTATGTGGCACTGTACCTTTATTCAAAAAAAAAATTAAGCTCGAGTGTCTTAAATATTTTGTGGTTTTTATCGTTATTATCACTTATAATACTTTTTATATGATTTCAAATATATAAATTTAATTTCAAAAATTAATATTTAAATTATATAATTTGACCATCGTACTCCGAATCCGGCTACGAAAATTCGTAAAGCATATAAAAATCATTAGAAATTAGTTAAAAGTAAACAATAATACCTTAGGAATTTTAGGTTCAGGTCCAGAAGAAGTAGAAAGTACATTATTTTTGGATTTTGATAACTCCATTATGGACGGCTCAGATGATTTCTCAGAACCACTAGAAACAAATCCAGTATTTCCCTACCAAAAAAAACGAAATTAATTAATTAATAACAAGTCATTAAGAACTTAATTAATTAGAAAAAAAAGTAGTTAAAGACAAGAAAAAAAACATTATTATTAGTATTATATATACTTCCTTTATACACGCATCAAATTACACTTTGAGCCTTTTTTCCAACTCTGCTAAAGATGTTTTGCGTATCGAACTGATTTTTTTACCTTTGTAGATGATGGCTCCACATGCATGGGTTGTGATGGAAAAATGTTGAGAGTTGGTGGTCTCATCATCTCTGAATTATTTTCTGCAAAATTATAACCAAAAAATTTAAAAAGTTGTCAACAAATACAAAAAGTTAAAGAGATCTACTTTTTTTTGTTCGAGAAAAAATTTATTCTGTCTCAATTTATGTGATAAAAGTTTAAATTTTGAGAGTTAACTATAAAAATAACAAATAAGAATTCAGTTGGCTTCAAAATCTAGAGGAAACAGAAAATTTATGTGTTAAAAGTTCCAATTTCTAGAGCCAATTATAAAAAAAAAATTAAAAAAAACTTTATTTGACTCTCGAAATCGAAAAAAAAAATTCATTTTTCTGAAAAACTAAAAGCAGTTTATTTTCCTTTCTGATTTCAAGGAAAATTAAATTCTCGAATGATTATGTGAGGATCTGGTCAAAAAAACAACAATCTCAAAAAGAGAATATTCTCTTCAGAACAAATTCATGGAATTAAAATTATATCGAAACAAATTAGTCACTAGAAAATTTAAAATATAAAAAAGTAAATAGACGTACGTATTTGATCATGATTAGAAGAAGGATCTTGAGCATCAAGGTAAAGGAAAAGTGCTTGATCATCTAGTTCACCTAAATCATAGCCTCCAGTACTGCTACTCTCTTTATTTCTGCACAAAAATATTAATAATTGATTATTTTTTTTAAAAAAAAAACAAACAAATTATTTTTCGCGAATTTGAATTTAGAAAATAAAAAACAAATTACAT
The DNA here is from genome assembly GCA_027704765.1 of Solanum habrochaites. Classification (NCBI taxonomy): domain Eukaryota; kingdom Viridiplantae; phylum Streptophyta; class Magnoliopsida; order Solanales; family Solanaceae; genus Solanum; species Solanum habrochaites. The sequence goes on from JAKWJA010002498.1 coordinate 64,576,608, forward strand.
GAAATTTTCAGGTATGACAGAAGATGACTGATGTAACATTCCAAAAGAAATCTGATCAGCGTTATTTCGCTGATCAGAATTATTTTGAAATAATAGTTGTTGGTGTTGATGCTGATGTTGAGTTTGTTGTTGTTGATGAAACTGATGATCATGATTTCCAAAAGTTATTTGATTTTCATGACTTTGAAGACCCATTATTTTATTTTTTTTTGATAATTGATGATAGAAGCAAACTCCTTATGTTTACTCTTTTCTTGTGGTATATATAGAGAGGCGCGCAAGATGCTTTATGCACCGTGTTTGCTTTTTATAGAGAGAGAATAAAGGTAAGACAGCTAGCATCAGTCGGTGTACGGTACTAAAGATAGAGAGATATAAAATGTTTTTTTCCTCCTTTTTTTGATGGAGAGAGGATAAGGAAACGCGAATTGAATGCTAACGAAGCAAAAAGACAAATCTATTTTTAAGCAAAAGAAGGAGGAGGAGAAGAAGAAGACGATGATTTTATTTGAATTTTTTTAAAAGAAAATTTTATTTTGAAGGATATCTAGAGTGATCTCTAATATGGAAATGGACGTTTTTGAGCTTCCTTGTTCAACCATCTTAGTTGTGAAATGACATATATGACCTCTTCTTCTTTGGTATTATTACCTTTTGACATTTTCATGCAGCTACCAACTCGTACTAGCCACCTCTTTTACGGTAAACTTTGTAAACTTTTTATTTTATCTTATGTTAATATCATGTCTATAACTAAATTATTGTGATTGATGAGTCGTAAATGGCTTGAGTCGAAATCATAATCAAAAATAATTTAATTGCTTCATGATGAGCTTGATAAATTACTAGAGATAACGTTGTGGAGCATTGATATCTTTATTATTAGCTATAACCTTAACATAATAATAAGTGTTTGATTATATCTAGTGAAAATGGCTGAGTGTAGGCAAACATATATTATGCCTATATATAGTGAGACTTAGGTGATGTGGCCGGTTGGGTATGGCCTCGATCAGAGTCATGGTTAAATATAATATTAATTACTTAATGAACTTGGCTAAGAAATAAAGTTGTGGGGCTCGTTAGCTATCAAATACTTGTTTGGCATGGTAGTAAGCATTTGAACAAATTACAAATGGTGGTGGTTGTGGGTGGGGAGGACTAACGAGGGGCGGACAACCAACCGGGTGCGCAACACCCGTGGTTACACCGCCCCGCCGCAGCCGGTGGCGCAGGAGTCGGGGCTGGCCCATCTGCCAGGCGATGCGCAGAGGCAGCCCCGCACAGGCCGACGCCCTAGGTGGGGCCCGACACAGAGGGGTGGCAGCGAGCGCCGAGGCGCACTCTGCCCGCCAGTAAGCAGGCTACGTACGAACCAACGGGAGAGAGCCGACAGAAAGACTCGCGCCACTCCCAATGGCCGGGCGGGGGTGCGTGGGGGGGCCGTGTCGTGTAGGTGGGCCCGGTGTGCGCACCATATGTCCGTGAGGGCACCGGTACCGGGTTAAGATGAAGCGGTGGCGGGCGAATCCCGTCGGAGAGCGACGGCGATCGGCGGCGCAAGAGCAGGTGGGGGGCGGCAGGTGGGGACGAGCCAAGGCAATCTGGTCGGGGGTGGGGTGCACCGAGCGTCAGGGAAGGGGGAGTGGGGCGGAGGGAGTGCGCGGCGATGCGGGGGAGGGTGGGGGAGGGGGGGGGGGGGCGGGGCGGGGGGGGGTGGGGGGGGGGGCGGGCGGGGGGGCGGGGTGGGGGGGGCGGGGTGGGGGGCGATTTCATGATCGAACATGACATTTTTTTGATAAACTTAATTAAATAAAAAATAAAAATTGTGAAGTCCTTATTATTAGCTATAACTTTGTTATTATAGTAAATCCTAGATCCTAACATCTTTAATTATAAATTTTTATATCCAAACGTATAAATATTCTCATTATATCGAATTATTATTCTTTAATCGGCATTATGTAGTCTTATACTAGATTCCCTCTAGCCAAAATAGGCTCTTAATATGATTCAACAAAGCTAACGGTAATCGAAATGATAATTTCTTTTTATAAAAAGGGATAATCAATAATTTAACTAAAATATGAGAATTAAACTATCCTTGAATGTAGGCACATATAAATGTGCTCCTTATTTAATCACGCTTACTCTTGTATATTATGACACTCTATATTTATCTTGTCATAATTTAGAATATTTCATAATTTCCAAAATATGTAATTTTTTAATTTCTTAAACTCCGTCAAATTAGAAAAGTTAATACAAACAAATGAATAATTAATCACATTATGGAGCTAGCACTTGTACATGTGATGATCGTTAGATAGTCACAATATAGGTGAAATTACTTTGACTTAGATTGTGGGAATAACAATATATTAATTAGTCACAATTCACTAAAACACAATGAGAGGGACATAGATTGGCATGCTTCCCCACATTTTTTAAATAAAAATATTTACAGTAAAAAAAAAATATTTTGATTAACAACTTGAACATAGTAGATGTTTATATTCACACATTTAATTTTTAAAAAATAGAGATGAACTTACTCGCAATTATTAATACTTATACATACAAATAAAAGAAATGTGTCATTAGAATATTTATTCTTATAATATAATTAAGTCCACCCTAATTTTTTATTTGAAACATCATTGTCAATAAGGTTTGAGAGTATATATGCACACAAAAGAATATATATATATTTCTCATTGTTTTATAAGAGAGTATTAATTAATCAAACTAATACTTATTTTTCAGTCACTTTCATCTAATTGGCTATGTCAAACCCTTCCAACCATAAAATGGTCAACCATTGCTTCCCAAAGAACAATGAGAATAAAATATTCTATCTTGTCTTTGTTAATATTTAGTTAATCGGTACGAAAAGGATGATATGTATGCAATATTATTGTTACTTCGATATTGTTTTTGATAGAAATCTGGTTCAAATACAACATAATATAATCAATTATGAAAAGAAGATACATCAATGCAAACAGTCACGTTGAAATATAATGAAAAAGAGAACAATAACAATCAGACATAATACGATAATCGAATCAAATAAAACTACTAGTAATAATTAAATGGAAGAACAAAACATAATATATGATCAATATATAGTAACACTCGACTACCTACCTTGAATTTCTATCTTCATATCCTCATATATATCTAGGGCTATATCTTCGATAAATAGCTAGTATATTATATATAATATATTCTATCTAATTACCTCAACTCAATATTTCTTTGACTATCTAAATAGAAGGTTCTCTATGCTAATTCATTTATATAAGTTTTTTTTTTCTTGAATTAATTCACGCATGTTTCTCTTTGAAGTTTAGGTCACCAAATCTTGCTTTCATTCCCTTTAATTTAACAATAATTACTATTTTATAATATTGAATATACTATCCAAGAGACGTACAAAATATAGCTAAAAGATAATTAATATAATTATTCAGTCTTCTCACACATATAAATGCCAATTAAAAGAACAGTCCAAGTCATGACCAATTAATTAAAATAATTAAATAATTATTAGACTTGTTTTTTTATTTTTTTTCGATTCCTATTTCAATTGAGAAAATGAATTTTAAGAAGCTTATGAATCATGTGCTATCAATTTTCTGAATTACAAATATTTTCCCTTCAAAATAAATAAAATTTTGAGGCGTGAATTATGATACACCCTTTAAGAAATTTAACGACATTAATTAAAAAGCAATTTTTCAGTATTATCTTTTTCTTATTATTATTTTCAAATTCTTCATAAAGCTAACAGTAGTTTTAAGAACTCATTCAAGAGAGAAGGGTAATTTTGAAGGGGAAAAAAATTAAATACATCTTTGGGCTTTAAAATATTTATTTATTTTGAACTATAAAAAAAATGTCAAAATCTTTATGTAAAAAGAAGGGAAAGATAATCAATAAAGTGAATATCCAACATAGAATAGGACCATATGTCAGTTTAAAACCTAACAAAGATTTATAAAATATTGGAAAATATAGAAATAAAACAAAATTATCTTATTTCTGAAGACAACAGATACAACCGTTGACCAAATATTAATTTAAGAAATTAAAAGAGGATTAAACTATAGTAACAATTTTAAATTAGGTGGCACATATGCGTAGCTCTTTTTAAATACGATAAATTTAATTTATGAAAATTTAAATGATTACTGATTCACTATTAATAGCTTAATTTATTTTAATTTATCAAAAATCGAATATACTAACCCCGTATCCAAATAATTACTTCACTATAAGAATTATTTTTTTCGTCACATTGATCCTTTTTCTCCAAAATCATTTTTTATAGCTATTTTCAAAATATAATAAGTATAATGGTCATATTTATTTTTTTAATAGAATTATTCGTTTGTTCTAAATATATGCTTGAAAATGTAAGCATTAATTCAGTTAATTGATGGTCTAAATTGTTACTTTTTTACGAGGAAACTATTATCATTTTTATAATCCCCTTCCTTATGCATAATAAAATAAATAAAATTGACACTTGAAATGTATAATAACATAATTAGATACAATGTATCTCTGATCAATTATTTGATTCAAAATATTTTCTTCTCATTAGTTTGCACTAATCTTTCTGTCACAAGCTACCTTTTATTTAATTTAATTTTTTTTTCTTTGTCAATCCATCATTGAGCCTCTTGTCAACCAATTAAAAACAGTATATTTTATTTTCTTTTTCTTAGACTTTTTGAGTCTTTCTTGTTAATGAAAGTCAAATTTGTCAAATTTAAAATTTTAATTTGATTATATTTTAATAATAAATACTTACACTACAAGATATTTGTATCAAAATGAATTATGTAAATTATTATATCAACGAATCATGATCAAAATGATAAAAGTTTATGTACAAAATACATATCATATATTTATTTGTCTTACATAAATATTGAATGTGAACAAGTTTTTAATTTTTACCCTAATTTTAATTAGTTCTCAAGTAATTAAGGAGGATAGCATGATGAGTGGGGAAAAATAAATAACCACAACAATAATATAATCAATGAGATTTTACAAATAAATTTTTTTAAAAATTTAAAAAATTAAAACAATTAAATAACAAATTCCATTAATAGAAAATTTCCAAGTTCCCATGTTAAGGTCTATCTAATATTTTGTCCATAAAAAGGCAAAAATCTGTTATGCTAAACGACTTGAGACTTTAAAGAAGGGGGTTGGGAACTTGCTTGAAGGCATGGAGAACTAATATATATTTAAAAAAATTCGAAGATAAACTTAATAAATAAAGTCAAATAAATAATAAAAACCAATCCATATTATTTTTTGGTTGCTTTCACCTCATAAGTTTTTTAGAACATCTTATCAAATTAAAGAAGGCATTTGGACTATAAGAATATTTATCTTAATTATCATCAAAGATCTTTATAATAATATCGTTTGTCTATATATATTATAGCAAAATAATATTATAAAGAGTTTATAATATAAACATGAAAAGTCAATTTAAAAATACTTAATCCTTATAGTAAATTGTTATATAAAAAAAAGTCCGGCAGTAGTTGGGACAAATAAAATAAATCCTCAAGTTTAAGGATGAGAAGAGAAAAGTTTTTAAGTCACACGTAGGTGTATTTGGAATGAATTTTTCTAGTTTTCCCATTATCAGTCGGTTCTTACGTATCGAATAGAAAGAAAATATCACTTGTTTTCGAGAAAAATATTTTTCAAGATGGACCAAGTAAATTGCTATGTACTTGGGTCGGTCTTATACAAAGGGATAGAGCTAGTTATCTGTATACAGGTTCAATCGAACTCAGTAAATTTTATTTAAACAATATAGGAGTATATATTAGAGAAACTTTCACATATAGCAAATAAAAAATTCATATTTGTATGTTATTGCAAAGTTTGCCATGATACGATTCTACAAAAGTATAACTGTATAATTCGCATTACTATACAATGGTATAATTTACTGACCTAATTGTATAATTCGCTTGGCTCGCATTATTACAATAAAATTGTATGATTCGGCTGGCCTAAATTGTTAATTCGCTTGCCTATTTCGGCTTGCAATGTATAATTTGTTGGTCTATTTCGCTCGCAATTGTATAATTAGATGGCCTATTTCCGCTGCAATATGTGTATAAAAATTGTTTTGTATACAATGAATCGAAAGTTAAAATGTTTGTATAGTTGGATAATTATAAGTGTAAGAAGAAAAATATATCTTTTTCTCTTGCTTTATACAAAAACAAACGCAATATTTAAACTTATGTTGTATAAAGCGAGAGGAGAAAGAGGAAAATTGTATTTCACTGCAATTGTATATTTGCTAGTCTTTGTCGCTTGCAATATTTGTATAAAAAATTGCATTTATATCAATGAATCGAAGAAGTAGTAAATGTTTGTAAATTGTATAGTTAGAGTGGTTATAGCACAAGAGATTATGTTTTTGAGTGTATAAACAATTTTTCTCGCTTTATACAAAACACGAAACACACTTATATACTTCTGTTGTAAAAAACGAGAGAGACGAGCAGAGGGAGAGTGGCGAGCGAGAATGAGAGAGCGGCGAGCGAGAGATTTGGGAGAGAAGCGACTGACAAACTTTGACAAACGTTTACTATGGAGTACAATTAAATCAAACAATAGTTACTCAATTTATTTTAAATTATTAATTTGTTATTATATACAATTATTCATATATATTATTAAATTCATTAGATATGTACGTATATCAAATTTAGTCCTTAATTATTATCACTTATAAAATTCAAAACCTATAAAATTAAAATCTTATCCTTCGCATTTGCCTTAGATGGACCAAGAAACCAACATACACCTTATTAATATTTCCAACAAACTACTTCCTACTCTCTCTCTCTCTCCAAACAACAACATTAATCTTAGTCCAAATCTACAATGGGGTCAATGAATGTGCCCTCTTTTTCTGTTTTCTAAAAATAGAAAATTGTTGATAACTTTTTAAAGTAGGTTTTATTTCTGTCTGAAATTGTTTCTATTTGCCTTGACTTAGTATTCTCACTTACTGTCTTCCAAATTTACATTCAAGTCATGTGCAATTTTTCCTTCTGATTATTCAAAGGAAATTTCTCCTCTTTGTGGGGAGCAAAAATGGAATATTCAAGAATACGAAGACGAATTCAAAATTTTAAATTTATAAATTTTAAATTTTAACAAATATGATTTAATAGATTTGGAACAAATTTTTTTATGTATATTCAATAAATTGCTTAATATAAATTCAAAATTTAATTTATTGAGTTCTATCGAACTCATAGCTAAAACTCAAACTCCATCCTTACAAGAGGCACAACTCTTGAAGAGAAAAGAAGTGAACCCTATTTAAAATAGGAAAAAAGGGTATGATATATCCTTCAACTTTGTTATTCAGAGCTGATGTACCTTTGTTATAAAAGTGACTCATATATACCCTACTTATATACAAATGACTCACATATACCCTTTTCCTCAAATTAGTTTAATTTTTAACTTTTTTTTTTAAAAAAAAAGATATAATTCCATATGAGTATATGTAATCCTCCTCAAACATATATATTTTTTCGCCTTTTTTTTTGTTTCAGTGACTAATTTAGATTTATTATTTTAATGATCAAATTTATTTATGTTTCACTAATATTCTTGTAGAACTTACTATAGATGACCAAATTTTTTTCTTCAAATACAAAAATTAAATTATAATATAGGTAAAAAAAAATTTAAATTATAATATAGCCACAAAAAATAGTTTTAAATTTTTTCTTTACACTAAGGAATGAAAGAAAAAATAAGAATAAAAACATAAATAATTATAATAAAAGAGGTCAAAAAATAATTTTATGAAAAAGATTTAAATATGCTTTGAACTTTACTAGAAGAAGTGTATATACCCCTAAATAATTTTTAAGAAAATTAGTCAAAAATATAAATTTAAAACTAAATTTTTTCACTTCCATTAAATGAGTCACTTTTATAATAAGGACATATCAGCTTCAAATGATCGACAATGTTGAGGGGTATATCAAACCCTTTTCCGTTTAAAATAAAATAAGGAAAGCCTAAGATTAATGTTGTAATTTTATCTTCAGTCAAATCCTTTTGTATTTTGTAAAGATGTCATTTGTTGGGATATATTTCATGATTGTTATAATTAAATATTGATATAAAGAAACCTATAATATAATGTAACATATTTTAAAAAAATGATTTTTTAAATATATTTCTTTCATTCACTTTTTTACTAGCCCTTTTTTGAACAAAAAATTGATTTGAACATTGTTAATCCAATTAATTTAAATTAATATTTTATTTCTCATTTGATGTTTAGTATATTATTTATAATCTGATTAATTCAGACTTATGTTGAAAAATCCTACTTTAAAGTTTAGAAAGTAAAGCGCTTTCTATTAAAAGTGACTTCTAATTAAAGTATTTACTATACCACCAAAAGTTGTGGTGATGCATTCTCTACAACTATAAACTATTTAAGCAAACCATGCTCTTTATCCTTTAAATAGTGTTTAATTTGTAGGAACATTAATTGAGGAAGAGGGTGGGAGGTTCCCCTCCTATCCCCAAAACCTGACCAACACGCCGATACCACTCTTACACACATCATCTGCTACCCCCTCTCGACACCCCCCATTTAGTGCATACTATCACTCCCCATGACTCACTTCCCTGTTTCCACACCTAACACTCTTTCCTAACCCTCACTCGCTCCACCGTCCCACACCCTCGTTCCCTCCCTCGATCCCCTTCTCACCCCCTTTGTTAATATCTGTTAACGTAACACTTATTTTGAAATGGATGGAGTAATTAAAGCGTCTACTTTTAAAGTCTTGGCTGTGTTAGGAGTTAGGACAATTTGGAACAAACAAACAGAGTCTAAATATGGCTTCAAGACAAATGATGAATTGTTCTTGATTTTTGCTGCTAAGTCCTTGTAACGTTTCACATTGGACCTTCTGCTCCAATTATTTAATCTCTTTTTTTTTCTTTTTTGTTTTGTGTCACAACTCACAACAATCATGTTAATATGCAATGTGTAAATGTAATGTCATATTAAACTACACTCAGATCAAGTTAAACATATTTAACTATGCAATGTGTTAATTAGAATTAGAGGCTTCCAATATGAATGCATCGAGGATATGATAATTTTGTATAAGCTAAACATTCTTAATTTGATATTAGGTCTAGATCAATTTGATTTCATATTCGATATGTATCAATATTAAACCAAATCATGAACACCTTAATTCTAACGATTTGTTAAGATTTTGTCCAACAAATCCTAACGATCATCATAATTTGCTATTAAAGCAAGTGTTGGTCCATTAACAAGTTATGTTTTGAAATTTTTTTTCTAAATGTGGCTACAATTTAAATGGTAACACCCACAAAATTACTTGAAAAGAACATAAATCACATACTTTTTAAGGTAATTACAAGTTATCCAAAAGTTATTAATTACAGAACAAAATCACTCAAACTGATACAATAATTATTAAGGGCTGATAAATTAATCTGATGTCGCGAGATACATTAATCGTTAAGTAAAATACATTAGTATTTATACGTGATACACTATCTGATGTACATTTTATACATGATACACTAATTTGATGCGCGAGGATACATTAAGCTGAACGTGAAAAGATGGGATTTTCGGGGATTATAAAACTAATAGGGAATAATGGTAATAAGAGAAGTTAAAGGTTAGATTTCTGTCATTAAATTCAATTATTGGATAGAAGGCCCAATTAATTTTCACTCAAGCCCATAGAAGAAGCCTGTAAGTAATTAGGGCCAATAAGCCCACATATTAGTGACCATTGGCCCAAAGCAAAAGAAGCCCATTGTTACTTTACACAGCTTTATTAAAGTGAAAACAAACAGAAAATAGAAAAAAAGAGAATATTCCATTTTAAAAAAAGTCGGTCATTTACTTCTTTTTTTGGAAAAAAATATTTTGTGGTCCTTAATATATTTTTCTACCTCTTCTGACATACTCTTTTGCTTTTTCATAAAGTATTATTTGTTGGACTAAATCAACCTGAAACATATTATTGTCAGCTAGCTTCATTTATTATGTAAATTTACTCTTAAAAGTTGGATTAAATTCGTACGATTTTATTTTAAAAGATTTTACTATCATTAGAAGTAACATAACACCTTATAAGTAACTCTTTTTTTCATTATATCTATTAATATGAAACTCTATTCACACGTTCAATAATTTTCACCTCGAACTAAGTAAATCATCACAAGCTAAAATCAGCTAAAAGATACTCCTAATCATATGTTATATAACCAAATGAAAATGACTTAGTCTAGTGTAATATGGATTAAATCCATGTCATAGGTTCGAGCATGTGATGTGAATTAGATTCAAGTCTCGAATTGATAAAGGGATGGGGCTATTATCAACCAAGTTTCTTGTCGCGCCCACGAGCCTCATGATTTTTGGTTTATTCAAGAAAACCCAAAGTTTTGGATATCAATATAGAGCAACATTATGCCAACAAAAAAACACATCCCAAATTGAATAGGGAATACTTTTGAATTGAGTATTGGGGGCTTGTTCAAAACATAACTTGCAAGCTACATGAATACATAGATTTGCATCAGCAGCCAAATTTTTTTGAAAAACATAGAGCAAATAGAAAGCAAACTCACTAAACTAACAGTTTCACCAGGATCTTATGCAAAATAGTAGGAGAGCCCCACAATTTCTACATCATTTTCGACGATTCAATGCAAAAAAACAGAAGGTAGGATAGAGATGATAGTTGTTTAAGGGCATGGGTTATAGCATGCAGTCTGTTCTAGCAGGCAACCTTCTGAAGAAGTTAAGCGGCACAGATGGAAGCTTGTAGCGGAACCTCGGATGTCTTAATACATAAAATCCGGTCAAGAGCCCCACGGCTTGGAATGGAGTGACATAGAGAACAACAGCAGCAACCAAGCAGAAAATTACGAACAATGCTGTTGCTCTAGGGTCCCTCCAGCTCAGCAAAGACTGCAGCCTCTCTCCTTGAGTAGCCAAGTCGCCAACCACGGTCTGAATCCTCCCTGCAATACTTCTTATGCGGTCATACCTCATCCTGATAATATCAGGAGAACGTGAAGTAGGGAAAGTATCAAATTCCTCATCCAGCTCATCGGGATGAGCAGTATCAGCACAAGAAAGGCGAGTATCCATGTGAGGAGGATGCCTTGGCCTCCATCTGTAGTACCAAATTCCGATCAGGAACAGATAGAGGAAAATGGTAGGTAGAATAAGCTCTGGATAAAGAACCAGTATCAAGAACAGGATATGGATCAGAACAGTCGTAATGGGATTTTTCCAATTGCATATTTGATCAAACCATTTTCCGACAGAAATTACCACACCTAAAACACCCATAATCCTGAAAAAGTTAGCCTTGCTTCTCCTCATGCTCCACATATGAGAAGTAACATCCAACATATACTCTACTATCTCTTTCCTCAAAGGTGGCTCAGCACGACTCAGCCTCAAGGAGACAATCTGAGTGGCTTGGTGCCTCAAGTTGTCCAGCTGCGTAACAGTTAACGGATGAAGATAGTGCATTTTCGGTAACAATGGCTGTGAGTACATATGCATCATATTCACCAACGACGAGCAAGTAAACCTCACAGCCAAATGAATTTCACCCATCTTCTTCACCCCAGTAGGATGCAAGACCAGCAGTGGGTATGAATGTGTGTAGACACGATCAGTTTCAAGAGTCGAAAGACGGATCCTGACCTTTCCAATCCTTGAGTCCCTTGCCCCTCCAGATTTATCTCCTCCTTGCAGATGGCAATTATCAAATACACCAATAGTTATAACAGTGCAAGGATCAAATACTTCCCACGTGTATTGTTCATTCCATCTGGGAGCAAAGCTATCTATGATTGTCCTTGTCCGCACCCACTTCTGCCCATACTTTGCTACACAATAAGCATCTGTCGTTGCCCGCCCATCCTTCGTTTTCATTGGTGACAGGCCCTGAGCGCTCAGAACACCTACTTCAAGAACACCGATGCTAGATTTCCACAGCTGTTTTGCAGTTGGCCTAAGATCACTACTGTAATGGGTTGACTCATCCAGCACATGGTAGCCTCCTTCCAAACATACTCTCATATGAATCCGGCTAGCAAACTTGATTTCCTTCTTTTCACCCTCAACAATAACATGCTTCTCAAGATTAAACCATCTCGTGTTCACAGGTCTATGGTCCAACCTCCTATCCACATACTGCAAAGGAATTGCACACCTCCCGAGGACTTCATCCTTGTTTGCAACTCTATCTTCCACACTCAAAATTAATGGCTCCTCAAACGGTTCTGCTGCTACAAACATCAGATCCTCATTCCACAAGGGATTGATAGTCTTGCTCATGGAAACTCTGGTCCTCAATGCTTGATTTCCAAGCATGGCCTTGACGTAAACTTCTGGAAACCTGCTTTTGTCATTTGGAATCAAGTCTTGAGCCTCGATCACGTTAACTCTTAGGTACCACAATTTTGGCGAGAGGTACACCTTAGACCTTATATTTGCAAGGCCATCAGCCCCACTAACAGCTGCAGCATCTGAATGCCAAGCTTCAGGAAAGGCTTCATCAGCTTGATTTCCCATCCAAACAGCCAACATCAACTCACCTTTGACTTTGGTACCATTCCTCTCCTCCAACCTATACCACTGTGGAGCGAGAGGACTGTCTGGGGGGACCCTTTTTGGGATATCATTCAAATCAAACAGGACACGACCCACAAAGTCATCCTTAACAAAATCCTTATCTTTCACAATTACTTCAAGTACAGAAGCCTGAATCCTATCTTTTGAGAAAGCAAACACCTGAGACCACTCAGGATTCGACTTCTTCTCAAAATGACGAGTCGTAGCCCTTATAATTCCCGAGCTTAACCTCAACATAAGGATCAAGACTACCTGTTACATCCTTTGCAGGTAAATCCTTAGCTTTCACAACCCGGACATAAAGATACTGCATTTGCTCAACAAGGTCATATGTGCTAGTGAGCTTATCACCAGTAATCTTCCCTCCACCAAGGTGGGGTTTGGTCTCCTTGAGTGAGAAATCTTCTTGATGGGGCCTCTGCATTTTCGAGGTTGACGCAACAACACTTGACACAAAACCTTTGTCAAAAGCACAATCACCACAAAACCCCTCTAGTTCTCCACCAGAATGTGACCCAGTGATCAACAGAAGGAAGACCTCAGCACAGACAACCAGTTACCGACAAAGAGAACTCCTAAATTATGTTACTGCACCAAAATAGTGAATCAAAACAGTGTGAAACAAATGTATCCAAAAAGATGAAAGCAAAATCTAGAGAATGTCGACTAGCAGATCTTTGTCACATGAATAACTTAAGAGTTAAAAGTAGGGAAAAGAACCACTTGAATGACAATCAGAATAATGACAAAAACATTCACAGCCAGATCTGAATGCTTCGAACATCCATAACATCAAAAAGAAAATAAAAATCAGTTCTAATTCCCTATATAACAGCAACAACAACAACATATCCGGTGTGATTCCAAAAGTGGGGTCCAGGGAGGGTAAGGTACAAGGCAGACCTTACTCCTACCTCGAGGAGGTAATGAGGCTGTTTCGGAAAGAGCCTCAGCTCAAGTGCAGCAAATCAAAGTAGTTATCGGGAAAAGCAACAACATCGAAATAGCGGAACAATGTGATATCAGAAACACAATAAACAACAAAAGATAACAGATATCAAAAACACAAAACTTTACTAATAGAGCAACCATAAAAAAGCAATCTTTAACCAATGCTATGACAAACTGTATACAAGAACTACTCTTACCCACATAAAGAGAAAGTTAACAAAAGCAAAAGCAAATAAAACCAGTCATTTGAAAGCCAAAAATCAACCACATTATGCTGAACAGGCACCAACAACTAAACATCATCCTAGCATTCAAAACACACAACCCAAAAAGCATGAAAAAAATGAAATCAAATTTTTTAATAAAATTACATCAAAAACAAAAACCCATAAAGAAAAAAGTGAATGTACCTTGAGGTTTCATAGAATCTGAAGAGGAAAGATTGGATTTTTACTGACAAGGCTATCAAGAATGGAGTCTTAAGGAGGAAAAAAAGCAAAAGGGGTTTGGGGTTTTGCTCTTTCTTGAACCAAAGTGTAGTAGAAATGTAGTGAGCCAAAATCAAAAGTGAAAAAGGCAACAAAGTACACAACACAAGAAAGAAAGAAGAAAACAGTGAAGAGGGTATAAGAGAGCTCTGTGTTCTTTGTCTGATTCCAATGGGTGTGGGGTAGGGGTAGGGAGGGTTGGGGGTGAATCTGCTGAGATTTTGTATGTGTGAATGTTTGTGTTTCTGTCCTTGGTTTTCTTAAAAAAAAATATCTATATCCCGTTCTATTTTATTGTATGTTTAATTTAAAATGTGTATAAAAAAAATTTAAAATAACTCTTAAGTAATATGATTAAAAATTATTTTATTTAAGTTGAATAGTTTTAAATAACAATAAAATATTTTTTAAATAAATTAAAAAAAATAAATATCACTTAAAATGTAACTGAGGATATTATTTTTTCATTGAATTCTCTTTTTTGGGAACTATTGGTCTTGTGTTTGCTTGACCAGAGGAACCGGGTCGCGCGTGCGATGAGTGTGTCTGGACTTCACACGTGCCAATCCCATAGTGATTAAATATTTATTCGCAGCGAATTATATTTTATAATATAAGAAAATAATTGAGTCTTAATAATTAAAAATTAAAGTAACAATGTGTATATCTATTATGTGTTTTGTAGTCATTCTGTTTTGATATTGAATGCCGAGAAATTTTAATGTTTTACAAGAAGGTAACTTTAGTAATTGGATCAATTATTATTTTCCTAGTTCATTATTTGTTGAAGATATTATAGATTCTAAAGAAATAGCATGTATCACAAAATTTATATAAGTTTTCTATTTAATTCAAGCTAATTATTGTATTGTTATTTTTTCTTCTTATTGATCATTATGGAGATATAATAAATATAAATTTTCTTTTTTCCTCTTTGTTTTTTTTTTCGAATTTTATGTCACGAGAAATGTAAAATGTATAATTTCAATAATGTTAAACTCGAGACATTTATGATTATGATGCAAGAATGAGATTCGATAATATCTGACACATAATTTAGTGTCACGTTTATTCTACTATCTCTGATTCATTTCAATTGTCATTTTTTTCTTGCTAATTTGATTCAAAATAAGCATCAAGTTAAAAAGAGTTAATGATTACTTCTTTGAAATCCACTCCTAGCTCCAATAACAGTTCACATTATTTTTCAGGAACCCTCTCAACAATTATTACTCATTTTGACAAAATATAAAGGGTAATAAACGAAAGAACTTTTACTTTTATTATTTTTAAGGGATACCTTAAACAATACGAGGGGGAATCAATTTAGCATTATTTGATGATTTCTTTTTAAAATTTGAGTGAGCATTTTTTCTGCTATGAATAAATGACCTCTCATTATTTTCGTTTAAACGTGTAGCCTAAATAAATAAACATTAAGGTGGAGATGAACTATGGAGCTGACGAGTCGGTGAAAGCAAGAATATTACCCAAAAAAAATAAAATTAACGAAATAAAAAGTTTAATCCATTGTCAATAATAATACATATAGTGTTGCTCAAACTCTCTAAAATAAAGTTGCGCCGTATTTGGATCCTTCAAAAAGCATTACGATTGAGGAAGTACGAGTAGATGCCAGCAATCTCTTCCCAATATACAGCAAAACAAAACGAAGATTGTGCTTAAATAAGGTTAAGGTCAGACTTCATTTTGCAAACCACGATTGTCTTATAGCAAATCATAAAAAAACTTTAAATAGAGAAGCCATAGAACGTCATAATATCGAACAACATATAGCCCATTAATACATCTGGTCAGGTATTCAAACTCAATCAAAAATCACCTGTGATGCTAGAAATCGAGTACATAGCATGCTTATTTGCATCAGACTTTCAGGTTAAAGGAAAAAGAGAACAGCATAAATCAAGAAGGTGTAGTCACATCATTCATAGTGAGCTTTCACCGAGTCACATTAATTCTGTCCAACTACCAATCATTCAGCAACGACTCTTTTCTTCGTTGTGTAAGGATAGTACTCCTTGCCATTGTCAGTTCTTGTGGTTGCGCCTAGTCCATCAATTATACCAGAAGTGACTGCAAGTGCAGCCCCAGCTGACAGAGCAGTTGGAATACTCCTTCCTGCAAGGATAACAGTCAAATTAGTTTGGCACCACAGTAACATTTGGATTGGTCTGTTACCAGAGGCAAGGTATAGAACACCATGAATGAATGAATGATGTACTTAATCTGCACAAATGCCTTCTGCAACTCATGAGATTGTACACTCGCTGAATTCTAAACTGTTGGTTCATGAAAAGTTCATTCTGTGCAAGGAGGAAATCTATTAATCTGTTCTCAAATACCTGTAGCAGCAGCTGAGTCAAGGGGCTACTGCTCGCCGTATCAAGAGCCATAACTATTCTGTGACAGGTCCTAAAAAAGACACACCCCTGTTTCTTTCAGGAACTAAATGAAATGCCATGTAAAATGGTTGTGGTCATGTTTAAGAATCTTTGTCCATACAGCACACAGATTAATGGGAGAAAAAATCTATTTATTGTTTGTGAAGTTAAAAATCTTCATAGGCATCTAAATTGCGATGATAAAGGAATTAAAATTAACCAAAACCTTCACTGAAACCAAGAACACCAGGACAGGAAATGATAAGAATTAAATAGATGCACCCATCACAATGCCAATTGAATGCCAGCACTATAAATAGGCTCTATGCTGGATGTGAACTAAGAACAAACCCTTTTTTGTTATAAGAAATCAGTCCACAGACAATTTCTCTGTTAAAAGGATGTTGTTGGGTGGAGAGGAGGGGATTACCTTTGTAACCCAGCACAGAAGCACCAGCAACGAATCCACCCACTGCTCCATTAATAAAATCTCTTTTCACCCTATAGTTCTGCACCAGCTGTTCTACCCCTATATAGACTCCACCAATAGCAGCAAAGGTAAGCCCGTGGTTTCCCATCATTTTCAATGTCCGGATCAAACCAGGAAGAGCAACATTTCTCTCAACACGGGGTACATCATTCCAAGTGGCAATAATGGCACCCCAAAGGGTACCAGCAACTAGACCTGAGGTTGCCCCTTTCAGTGTTTTCATCCCTGGTGTATCCTCCTCTTCATAATACCTTAGCTCTGCAGCCTCATCCATGATTTTACTCTATCCTTGCCAATACGCCAGTAAAAAATGTGAAAACAAGATATGCTTGAACTAATAACCAGATATCAAAGGCGAGAGACAGTGAGAAATAGTGTGTCGCGAACATAAATATTTGAAGCAAGAAAACATCATCTTAGTCCACAAGAAGCAAATGATGAGAAAACAATGATCACATAAATTTCGGCCATCACCCTATATGCTTACCCAATCCCATACATAAAAGAATTCATAAGATTGTGCCTGTGTGTAGATCTATAACTACTCATTCTGCCTTCTAATACTGCCTCAATTTTTAGTACCCGCTACTGGAATTACAAAGTTCTCCATATGAACAATTCAAGATGATGGAAAACAGAACAACTAAAAAGCTTTGTTGTTCAGACTCTTTAACAAAATTGCCTTGGTGTGCGTTGGATCCTCCAAAAGAAGTGCATATTTGGAGGATTCGGTAAGGGTGTGGCACCTGCCATTGTATTTTTGGAGAATCCAAGCAACATACATTAATAGTATATGGTATGGAACTAATCTTACAGCTTTTTTTCTTGTGATTAACAGATATCTTTGCAATTGCATTCATTTTAAATACTTATTAATCATTCTAAAAAAAAGGACTTGGATGTTATACACCATTCAGACAATCTTTTAATAGTCTATAACCAAATTAAGTAGGTTCAACAAAAATGTGAGGAAGAAGCAGAAGAAGTTCGTGAAGAAAAATGTGAGCTTCACATTCAGAAAACCATCAGAAGTCTAAGTTAGGCTAGACAATTGACCTTCCCTCATATCATTACACCTTGTGCTTGAAACTCAACTGAACATTTGATTTTTCCAAGACACGCGCTATCAATTGATCACCAAGTTAAGAGATATGCCACTAACCATGTGTGATGTACATAGATGTGTATGAAGGTTAGAGATAAGCAAAAGATATAAAGACAACCTATAAGTACATGCTCAAGCAAAGGCAGTGCCTCTCTTACCCTCAAATTGTAACACATTCCAGACATGACAGAGAGTTATCACTTATCGCATCTGGTTACTTCAAATTCCATGTTAAAAAATTTATCTAATCAGAGAAAATGGATTGACAATTTTTTTCTTTTAAATACATCATCTCAACTAAAGGATAACCCTGTCTGTTACATAGGAATCTTTGAAGACAAATAAAGTTTTATCTTATCTAAATCACCACATCGAAAAATAGAAAACACTCGAGTTCCTTCAAATGGAGCACATCATTAGATGCTACATTAATCCCAAACTAGTTGGAATAGCCCATACAAATCCTTTGTGTTCATTTCACTCCAATAGGGTTCATTTTATTCCAATACTAAATAGTCTTTTATGGAAAATTAGGGTACTTACCCCTATAGTTCGAGGTTCCCACTGTATGCATTTCGCTCTAGTCGGGCCCATTTTAGTCCAATACTAAATAATTTATCTCTACTCCTTTTTTAAGACTGCTATGTTATGCTCTCTATACTATTTTGTCATAGCTTCTCCACTTGGTCATTACTTTTCGACCTGCTTTGCATTGCTTTTCCTTGAGCCGAGGTTCTATCGAAAACAATCTCTCTATCTCCCAAGGTAGGGGTTGCATACGCTCTACCATCCCTAGACCCTACTCATGGAATTACAATGGGTATGTTGTTGTTGTTGTTGTACTAACTAATTTGTCTTTCAAGGAAAATTAGTGGTACCCTCCTAAAGCTCACACTTATGAATTACACCTACACCAATATACAAGTTTTGTGACCATAACAGAAGGGCTATTAGCAAGCAATGAACCTAATATAGCAACAAATCAGCCTTAAGCTTAACAAGTCAATATCATCCACATGCTCTTCCATTCTCTAGCTCCTCAAACAATACCAAAAGGATAAGGAAAACAATTGCCAATTATAATGAACTAAAAAACTGCGATCCATCACACAGACTTATCCACAATCCATATAACAAAAATAAATCTCATATTCCATTCAAATGAAAAAACTCTACCCCTTCTATGAACCCTAAAATCGGATTACATTACTAAATTTCTCTAAAAAAAATTAAAAAATTGCTATTTTGAAATACAAATCATTCATGTGCTGTTAATTACAACAAAATCAACCATATAATTTGTATAAATAGAGAGAGTTAAGCTTAGAGAACTCACCAAGCTGGAAATGGCACTGATCTGTCTCGCGATTTTTGTGAAGAGAGAAGGAAGCGAAGAAGATGGCTTGTGCAATATGGGTAATATATTGATCCAATGGATCAATATTGAGATTTCGGCCCAATAAACAATGCACATAAAACTTTTTCTAATGGGCTTTATAGGCCCATTCTTGTTTTGCAAATCTAACCCATTTTGGAATAGTAGAAATAGCGTCCACTTACCATTGTCGCTTTTTCGTCTTGTTCAAAGTCATGAAGTTTTATCTTATGATAAATTTAAAAATTTGAAGTTGTGTTTAAATATACCATTTATTTGAAATTGAAGTTATGATCAAATTTCATGGTCAAATGCTGGCTTATTTGTAAATTTTACGTATCGAATTATTTGCACCATATTCCCTTTTTAGGCCACTTTCTAAATTATGTGTCAATAAATTTCTTCCCACCTTGACATTTTTTTCACGTAAAAGAAGGATTATATTCTAATTGGCTTATTTTCAAGAAGTAAACAATAATAGCTTACCCTTCCCCTAAAATGTGATGGGATGGACGGAATTCCTGTCCCCTTAATCAAAAGTGTCGGGTTTGAAGTCTTAGGAAATGGAGAGTGTTTCCCCCTATGGTGGGTCTTATACAGTACAAATTCGGATTAGTCAAGCCGGTGTGCTACACATACCGGATGACTTAATCAAAAGTTAGCAATAAGTGCAGAAATGAAAAATCAGCAAGAGACATGACAATATTACATCATAATGAAGCATATTTATTGATAAATGTTCAAACTTCATCTAACCCCTTGAATATCATTTAGCAAGAGGAAAAAATCGAAGCAAGTCATTGGAAAGTTCAAGAAGAAAACGATAGTCATCTGGGGTCTAGCCCAACAGAAATGCACACAAGTTGGCATAATAGTAAAGGTCATTTGTCAATAGACAGCCTTTAAGATATCAAACTAGATAATGAACAAAATAGTCTTACAATTGTCATCATAAACGAAGGGGAGGACAATCAAAGAGTCCAGTGCACATTCTGAACAGAAGGATGATAACCCTTAGACTGGTCCAGTTCCATGTATTGTCTTCCATCACCATGCTGAGCCATCCCAAGCTCGCCACAGTATGGATTATCAGAAGCATGCAACATTTGACCCAAACCGAGATCAGGAGGCATCTCATGTGAACTGCTGCTAGCATCATTTCCTTTAAAACTCAATGAAGGGCTTGAGAAGTGATTGGTAGGTGCACCATGAGAACCTGAAGGTTGAATGGTGTGTACCCCATCAATGTGAACTTGGCTGTTGACCCCAAGACTTGGGGGTCGATTCCTTGATCCCCAGGACCGATTTGACAGAAGAGAGAGAGCACCACTTGAATCTGAGACTCCAGGAAAATAGTCTCCTGAAGGAACACCATGATAACTGGTCCTGGTAGCTGAACCTTGCAAAACAAGCTCACTAGCAGCATTTTCAGAGTTACTCAGCCAAGGACGTTGAAGGAACTTCCCTGATGATTGATGATCCCATCCTTGTTCAGATGCTCGAGTATTTGGCCATGAACTCTCATTGACATTTTGGTGTGAGCTGAAGTCTACCAGAAAGCTTCCGGATCTACTGCTATTATTTTCTACAAGTTCAAACCAGAATAATGAAAGTCAGCCTTAAGTTCTTTCTTTCTAAGAAAATTTTCAAGTATTAACGCGATTAAAAAGAAAGGGAGAGGAATGCTATCATACCAAATATTGATGAAGAAAGATTCCCATAGTGTGTAGAGAAAAGTGATCCAGATGGAGGCTTCCTACGACGCTCATTATGGCATGCCAGTCTCCTGCGGCAACTCCTTTTCCCCTGGTCGAATTCAGTTAATTGGTGGAACCTGGAACCAAGTACCGAGCAGCTATTATCATGATTCATGAACAAAGGAAGCTATCGAAAAGCCATAAGTTATCTGAGAAGATGAGCTTGCTGACCTCAGATAAGACTTTTTCTTGATTTCAAATCTCTCATGACAAGTATTAAAATCTCATTCTACAAAGTAGAAAAGCTTACTGAAACAAACACCCCCTTCATGGTATTACCTACCCTGCCCCCGGTGTTTACATCAAACCAAGCAATTCAACCTTAATAGTTATGAATTAAACTGAGAATACATGTTGCTTTAACCATGGTTAAGTAAATGTCTGTATGAAAGACACATGTCTTGCATTCAATCGTTTGGTGTAAATATCTGGCACAACTAAATTCACCTCCCAAAACCCATTCAGATAGGTATCATCTAAAACCACGATGTCCTAAAATTGTGGAACATGGCTATTGACAAAAGCAAGTTTTCTGCTGTCACAGTAGAAAGTTTACTTCAAAGTCGGCTTTTTCACATAGGCATGACGACAGATTATGAGGTTTCCACAACACAAGCTCTATGGCTCCCATAAAATAGTCTCAGAATATACAAAGATACATTTGTTTCTAATCCTCTCTGTCAATCTTTAGTAATAACAATATCAGATTAACAAGTAATGCTTGCTAGAGCAAGTACATTTGCATTAAGTTTAAACAAACACACATGAATTGTTCATTCAGGTAAGAACAAACATATAACATACATGGCGTCTTCGAGTATTGAAGGAAAACAAAAACGTATGCACACATATATGTATGAGACTGACAGAAACACACAAGTATTGAGTTATTATCGGAGTAACACTAGTGACTGTGAGATATTAGATTCCTTATGCGCTATCAAGAGCAAAATACTGACTGTATATTGGTTAATGGGATTTATGAACTGTTAAAAGTTTTACATCAAAAAGGTGCATAGCTCAGAAACTTCATGACTAATATCACTTCTTACTAAATTTTCACCTAATAAGCATTGTGAGATATGCCTAATGCCTATAGTATGGACAAAATTTTTGGTTTGAGACCATTGCCAATGGAAAATTAGTACCTTGATAGTTAATCAACACCATAGTTATATCTAACCATCATATATGCAAATTTCAGCTAACCATATAATTCTCTCACCACCAATGCACCACAGATGGACTTGAGTACTTCTGTTAAGGCAAAGAGGTAAAGTTGTATCGATAGACATAGAAACATACTAATTTTTTTGACAGATAACATGTAACATATTAATTTGGTGGCATTCTTGGTGGTTCTAATCTTTTTGTTGCTCAATGCATTTTATTCTAGCGTTTAGCTCAATACTTCGTTTATGAAATCTTTAGCATGTAAATGAAGTTAACCAAATCAAAACCACGGATGTAATAATTTCTATTCCCTCAGTATAGTGGATATAATGTGCTTAACAACCATAAATACCAGAATAAGGATTTCAAGTCACCAAGGAGAAAAACATAACTCTAGAATAGTACTCATTATTCTTATCTAAAAGGCTAGTGAGGCATGACATAACAGAAACTAATATAGCAGTAATTCTGCTTCCTACAATATGCTGCCCTTTATTTTCTAGCAAAAAACAACTCAATAGGATAAATACCGATCTTGTGAAAACAATTATCAACGTTTCGGCATAGATAGTAGTAAGACCCTGAAATGCCCGAGCACATCTTGTATGACTTGAAACGTTTTATAAACTTGAGATGATTAAGAGCCGAGTCAAAACACTATAGTGATGGTGGTTGAAGAAGTCCATGGGGAATACGAAAGATTAATACCTAAAAAGAAGGACAAAAGATTCAAACGAATGAAACATGCCTTCAGGAGGTATCCATTCTATAATGATCCTTGAATCACAGTTTTCCTTCTTTGATGTATAATTTTGCCAACAATGAAGTTGAAGCCAAGAAGATAAGCAAAGTCCATAAAAATCAAAAATTGAGGAAACAGTATGCCTTTAGATTCAGTGAAGGGAAAAGCTTAAAGAGGATGAGGAACTTTTCACTTACTTGCCTCCACTAGAAAGGAAGGGAAGTTTCAGTCCTCATGCCAGATAAAAGTATCGCCATCTTTCCCGAAAACTAAAAGCAGGAAAAATAGGAGGACAGATAAAGGTCGGTTGGAAAGAAAGATAATACTATGCTTTGCAGATTGTCTGCCATTTCAGTTTACCTAACATGTCTATAGAAGAGGGACATCACCCTTCTTTTCTAACTCAAACAGAATGCTCACATACATACTCCCTCTGTTACAATTTTTGTTTAACTTACTTTCCTTTTTAGACCGTTTGAAAAGAATATCTCTTTCCTAATTTGGCAACTACTTCCTTCGTGACATGTTTAATACCACAAATTAAAGGACTTCGGCTACATTATATATAACTTTAGTTTAAGACCACAAAATTCCCAAGTCTTCTTTACTTTCTTAAAATTATACAAACAAATTGTAACAGAGAGAGTAAAACCTTTAGAAGTTGACAAATGAAATTAATTTGTTGATATGCACCAAATGACAAGGAGATACATGATTCCTTAAGTTCTCTGACTATCTCCTCTTATTTGTTTCCTCTTCCTTTCCCTTGAATGTAAGAAAACAAACACATATTGCTTCTCCAAAGTCATCTAGATGAAGCAGAAAAGCGCCAAGAAAGCCTAAACGATACTCGGACAATACTATAAGCAAGGAATTGTTAACACAACATTCACAAAATCCATTGTCCTATTTAAGCACAGTATCTCAAATTAATAACTTCCAAAATGTTGTTGGATCTAAGGGATAAGGAAAGACACCAGAACCAGCCAAAAACCACCTCTACTTTAACTAGAGAAGCCAACCAATTATAACTACTAAATCAGAACAATCATTTCACAAACCCACAACCTTCAACTCTCTCCACCAAGCCAGTATATAAACAACTACAAGTACAAGAACCACTATTTTATTAGTCAAAAACATTAAAAAACAAAATTGCCATCCCTTTATACTACAAAGAGTGAAGGTAAAAAAAAAAAAAGAGTATATCGATATTCGAGTTTCATATCATAACTGGAAAATGTGGATGTTACTCCGCGAACTATTACCAAGTACTTTGTAAAACCACAACCCAACTATCCATTGTTCCCTTTTCTTTACCTAAACAATGGTGATATTTCAGGTAGAGAAAGGGAAAAACTCATAGTTAAGGTGTGTTTTGATAGATAATTGGTGATAGTTTAGATAGAGAACTGGCAAACTTACTGATTCGGGTTTGAAACTCGATAAACTAGAATACTTGAGGTGTGTTTTATAGCATGAACTTACTTTGTAAAGTGAGTTAATTATCCCCACCTGCTGTGCATATGTTGTATCTGCTATTGACACAGCTATATAATATATATAACTAGTTCATAAATACTTCTCTGAAAACAGTTGTTAGTATTATAGCAAATATGGAAAATTAAGCTGACCTGCTACACTGTTGGCAAAACCTCTGTTCAAGACCAGCAACAACAACAGTAGGAGACTTAGAG
Organism: Solanum habrochaites; assembly: GCA_027704765.1. Taxonomy (NCBI): domain Eukaryota; kingdom Viridiplantae; phylum Streptophyta; class Magnoliopsida; order Solanales; family Solanaceae; genus Solanum; species Solanum habrochaites. Next base: position 64,601,533 of record JAKWJA010002498.1, read on the forward strand.
TGCATACCACAAACTTTATGCCTAGAATAGTAAGCCTTAGCATCACTCAGATCTGCCTGACAACCTTCAACTTGGCACCTAGGTGGATGACCACCCTGCACCAACCCACCCCTTCCCCTCTTAGTCGTTGCCGGAGCCGGTGGCAGGTTCCCATCTCCGTTCACCGGCGACGAACCACTTCCATTCTTGACCTGAACTCCAACACCCACATTTCCAAAGTAGATTTTCTTGCCAAACTTCAAACCATTCAAAGAATCAGATGAGCTTGAATTACCAGAAGAAGACACTGAACCCAGTTCCATTATAGGTTCAAAATCATAATAGGAACTGTACCCATATGAAGGAAAAACAAGATACTAGTGAAAAAGATCAGTTTTTTTTTCTTTATTAGTATATTTTGGGGTTATCTCGATATGGGTATTGTTAAATTTTGTGCATTTTTGAGTATATAGAGGTAGTAAAGAAAGTAGGAGAAAGAAAGGGTAGTAGTGAGATTTTCATTTTTTGCTTTGTTTGTTTGGGGCATTGTGAAAAGTAGACACCTGACAATGGGCCATGATGCCAGCTTGGGAGGTTGTGCAGGTACCCCATTTGCTCTGAAGAGACTGTCAAATAATGGAGGTGAGAGCAGAGCAAAGAAAAGAAAGAGAGAAGAGAGAGCTTTTTGAAGAGTTCACAGCAGCTTTACAACTCTTGATGCTTTTTGGGCTCACTAACTCCCAACTGCCATGTTATAAAAACACACAATTTTCTAATCTTTGCTTCTTCTTCCTCAACTTTGATTTTCATTTTGTGTTCGATATCTGATTGAATAGTCGATATTCATTTTAAATTTATTTAAATTTAAAAATCTTTGGCTAAGAATACAGGATCTTGTATGTCTAATAACCCTTTAATGGCCGCACTTTTTAGTATTTTCCATGGCTAAAAATAATGAAGACAAAACATCTGTAACTAAGTACAATACTCTTATTCAGTTTTTAAAAATGATGAGGGTTACAATTATATTTATTTTACTTTTCATGAACGTTATTTTAAGAAGTCTAGATTTAATCTTGAATTTGATAGACTTTCGATTTAAATCAAGAATTTTGATCTTGTGCATTGTCTTTCTCCACATCTTCTTTGGTTTTTCTTTCTACTTAGTTCATGTTGTTATGATATCTTTTTTTCGTTCCTATAGAAGCTCATCATTTATGGCGATAAAATAAAAACGTTTATGACAAAATTAAAAATATTTATCATGATTTGATCATCTTCACTTTCCTTTCCAATAGATGTCATAGAAAATTAATTTGACATACCGTGTAACTTGACTTTGAGTCATATTTGTAATGGCTACTTCATTATACTAGATGTCACATATTTGATATTAACACTTGCATGACCTTTAATAAGATTAATAGACATTTGTACAATGAATTTTATAGCTTCTAAACTTTTTTGAGTAGAAATTTGAATTAGTTTTTCACAAGATATTGTACATATGAAATAAAATTGGGGCCCTTTTGCTTATCTTTCATTTATTACTATTATTATATTTCCATCTATCACCTTGCTATGACTTGATGTAAATGCTATTGATGGAATCTGTTTCATACTTTTGCCCAAACATTTCTCTCTCCAAAAAGATACTTTGCATTTTTAATCCCCAATTTTCCTTGTAATCCCAATTTTCCCCTTAAGTTTTGAGAGAGGAAAATGAATACCTTTTAACTTTTTTTTAGTCCAATAATCATGTAGATTAACTCTTTTTTTCATTTTAACTTTTAATAGGAGATAGTTTTTTTATCCTTTTTTGTAATTTTTAAGAAGAAGCATGATTGTTTATAAAAATATTTTTCATTTTGAAATAAATAGTCCTGATATCATATTATTTCATTTTCTGATACAGATATTTTTTTTCAATACTAATTATTATTTTTGATATGACGCATCCTGTATTTAGTAATCATATACGAAAAAAGTTAATATCAAATTATCATCTCAAAACTATTTATGATTGTCCAGCGTACCATACGGCCCCTTCCAATGACACAATTGCCGGTAAGTAAGAAAAGTTGAAAATGGAGAAAAGCTATAAAATTATTTGCTACTGTTATTGTATCTCTTTTTAATAGACAAATTACCCTCAAATAGAGGGCAATAATGCAAATAAGTTGAACATAAAAGTGGCATTTGCTTTGGGCAAAACTAAAGGATATTTATGCCATTCACTATTCAAGATTGAACCATTTGAATTGTATATTTCTATTTTTCTCATAATTTAAAAATTAATGAAAAAAATTGAGTCAAGTCGAGCCCTATCCGAAACAAAATCTTTCCTTTCCTTCAACCAATGGTTAGATAGACAATTAAAATGAAACGGAGGAAATAGTAAATTTTAAAGATCTAACTCCGAAATTAACTTTGTAATAGAATCATAGATTTTTATTTTTTATTTTTGAAAAGAAAAGACAGGGAATAAGTCTTTTAGGGGACACCAAATCACAAGGCAGAAGCAAAAAATAAAATAAAATTTTGAGTAGTTGAAAAGGCATGTGTTTATATAGTAAAAACATACATTTTGACTGTAGACTCGTTTCATAGTTTCAAGTGCTTTTATGGGAAATTGATGCTGTAAAACTGTGTGTACGTGTGTGTCTGGGTATCTGTGTGCATGCCTCCAAAGCACACACCAATTTTGTCTCCATTTTTTTTATAATTATGCTATTGTCAGTTTATATGCATCTCGATTAAATTCGTAAAATACCTTTCGCATAAAGCATAACAGAAGTAACACCTTTTTATTAAGAAGTTCTATTCACATAACTCGAACTTAAAATCTTTGATTAATGAAATAATGTTATTCTCATAGTTTCTTGTTCTTTATTTTTTATTACTATATGTTACTATTTCTTATGTCAGTTATTGTATTATTTAACTATTGTTACTATGTTATGCTTTTCTTAGTACTACCATTCATTATGGATTCTTCAGTTTTTTGTGTTCAAAACTGTTTTGAAGTGTTTTCCTTTTTCTTTATTTAAGTTGAAGTTCTGTTGAAAACTGTCTCTCTACCTCCACCAGATAGGGGACTCCTCTTCCATAATCTCTCGAGTTTCGAAGATAGAAACAACAGATTTCTGGATTATCAAATAAACAAGACAACTAGTCAAGTTCAGAAATCTTACAGGAAGGGCAAACTGAATCAAGTAGTTACAATACTCAACTTAGTCCATAATCTTTTCCTGAAGAAAGCTTAGCCCAAGTTCTTGATCATGCAACTCCTATACAAGAACATAAAAAATGTTGCACAAACCCGAACAACAACAACATACCCAATGTAATTCCATAGTATGGTCTGAGGAGGATAGACTGTACACAACCCCTATATTGTAGAAGTAGAGAGGTTGTTTCGGATAGAGCCTTGGCTCAAGGAAACCCCATATTCTAACAATTTTAGTTCCTATCTCTTTAGGATGTAGAACGAGGAGAACAGCTTTATAAGAACATTATCATAATCATGTCACAAATCCTTTCCACCAACAAAACTAGTAAACTGAAAAAAATACAAACAGGCCTGGTCAAATTATCCCAAGAATTTTTGCTCAAGTAGCATATCGCAATTACTTACAAAGACACCTGATTGCTGTAATAAATCACAAGAAGTCCTCTAAATAGGACATCCTCATAGAATATGCAGACACTAAAAAACTCAGTTCATGAACCATTTCTACAAAATCACCAGAAGAAATCTATTGTGTCATATTAGTTTTCATGTAAAGTACCAACCAATTCAAGCTGTCTCTGCTCCGTGCATTAAAATTACTCAAAAAGCATTATCTAGAGGTTTCACCCTCAAATTAGTTACTTCCACTAAAACAACATCACAAAAATAAATGAATAGATGAGAGCATCGTCTTTAGTTTTCCAGCAAAGGAGCAACCTTTTCACATCATCTCGGGTACAAGAGTCAGAAAAGGAAGAGACAACAAAGTGGACAAACTTCAGCTCAAGAAGCATTCTCATGAGGTTTCACCCTCAAATAACTTTCTTCCACTTACATAAGTGAAGTAGTAACCATTTCACATCGTCTCTGATGCAAGGGTTGGGAAAGGAAGAAACAAGTACGAAGTAGATAAAAAGTTTTGGAGCTAATATGTGTGCTTTGTTTAGACTTGAGTTGGACCAAATTCATACTTTAGCAGAGCCATTTCCATCAACAGTCGAAAGCCTAGCTAGGGATCGACAGAGCATCAGTTGTCCCAAGAGTATTTGTTCCTCGAAACAGATTTTGAGGTTTACATATTTCAAGAAAAACTATGACCCAAGGCTTTGACACAAGGTATGAATGAAAATTTAGATATCACGAGTTGTATCTTATAAGCAGAAGCTTGTTTACACCAGTGGAGGAACTATTCTTAGACATTACGTATATTAAAGCAATAGAAAGTGCATCAAGATTGGATGAAGCGAAGCCATAGTATCAAGAGAAATAGCTTCCAGTTTTCATGTAAGATAAAGTCAATGGGATTAAATATCAGTGAGAAAAGCAAAAGGTTTATGATACAAACTCAAGTACCAATAAGCCCGTCCTCTTTGATTCTGCATATCAAAAAGTGGCATTCTTCCAGCTTCCCTCACCAGCTCAGCCATTGCTGCAGGAATTCTTTCTGGTCATTTGAAGTTCAGCTTCACTCACCAGCTCAGCCATTCTTGCAGGAATTCTTTCTGGTCATTTGATGTTATACACCAAGAGGCCTAGTCATGGTTGTTTAGTATATGCATACAATGAGAGATAAAGAACTTCTAAGTCAAACAAGTGAACCATACATTTCAAAATGGAAGTAGAAAAAGTCACCGTAGAGGAGAAATATCATTCTGGATATTGATGAGACATGCAAAATGGAGAATTGTCAAAGGGATTCAGCAGCAGTACATTCAGTAGAACTAAAACTTGCTGCAGAAATCATCACAAAATTCAAGTTGAAATTTCCAAAAAGAAGTAATTATAACAGGACTAAAATAGATAAGCACATGTAAGTAATCATAAAGTCAGTTCTCAATCACAACAAGGACCCTTCATCTGCACTCAACGCCAACTTCGGCAGCCCGTCTAGGCTTGTTTTTCCTTCTGCTACCATTCGGTCTGAATCCAACTGACTTTATCAAGTCATTTGAGATAGTTTTAGTTCCAACTCCATTTTCCTCTTTCACAGAATCCTTATTTTCCATGACTTGGGAAGGTCTCTTCCTCTTCTTTCCATCTTCAGCTACTTGGTTCTTGATATCTTTATTCAAGACGGAACCTTTTGTATTCTCGCTGTCATCTTCATCATCCAGTACCTTCTCAATTCCTTCTTCCTCCTCTATTTCATCCTTTGGTTTCTGTGGTCTTCCCCTTTTCCGCGCTGGCATCTTCTCTTCTTCACCAGTCAGAAGATCCTCACGAATAGATTGCTTCTTTGCCTTTCCTCTTCCTCTACCCATTTTTCAAATAAGAGAACTTTACTGGTAAAGATTCCTGCAACAAATCTGAGCTTCAGAGGCATTAAACTCAAACACACCAATAGAAAATTAAAGGTTTGCTGAATATAATGAAATAAACACCAAAAAGAACCAACACAATTTTACATATGGGAAGGATGTAGTTAGGCTCATTAAAACAAGTTGTGGTGAAGAGGATCCCAGATGAAATCAATCACCCATGAGAACAATAAAAACAATAACTTTATTGTCTACCGTATCCTATACTCAATATTAAACTGAAAATGAAGTGGAATACAAACAAACATGAGACATAATATTTGTCCAAAACAAACAAACAAAATTATGTGTATTCACACTCAGTACTTCAGCTAATTCAGCTCATTAAAACTACGATCCCAGATGAATTGATTCACCAATAAGAACAATAAAGATAACAACTTTATCTTCTACAACATCTTATCCTCAACTAAACCAAATACAAACAAATGTGAGAGATGAGATTTGTCCCAAACGAACAAAACTACGTATTCACACTCAACCTCCAAGAACGATTTCAAACAAGAATCCTTCACAAATTATTCAAATACAACAAATAAAACAAACAAAAGCCATTATTGAAAGAAAAGAAAGTGGTCTGTAATCCAGAAAAAATTACAATAAACAAAAGAAAATAAAATCATTACAGAAAAATTTGTCATATCAGACAGAGTAAACAACCAAAACAATATATGCTTGAAGCTATTAAAAATATAAGAAAAGTAACTGAATAACCCCATGATAGCTTCACACACATCAACAAACAGATAGATATCTCCCCACAGATATATTTACTAAACAAAAGAAAAGACACTAAAATCATAAAAACATTGAATCTTTCATTAACCCACAACAAGAAACTATAAAGCTATTTGTTCTGATGCTTTGGGAATAGAAACATTTCAGACAAACACACACTTCCACCATATCAGACATCCAGTAAACAACCAAAACAAAACATGCTTGAAGCTATCAACAATACAAGAAGAGCAAGTGAGTAACCCCATGATAGCTTCACATACATCAACAAACAGATAGATATCTCCCCACAAACATATTTATTGAACAAAAAAAAAGACAGTAAATCATAAAAAGATTGAATCTTTTATAAACCCACAAACAAGAAACTATAAAGCTATTTTTTCTGATGCTTTGGGAATAGAAACATTACAGAAAAACACAAACTTACAAACTTTAACATACCAGACATTCAGTAAACAACCACAACAAAACATGTTTGAAGCTATTAACAACACAAGAAGAGCAATTGAGTAACCCCATTATAGCTTCACACACATCAACAAACAGATAGATGTCTCCCCACAAACATATTTATTGAACAAAAAAAAAGAGACAGTAAATCATAAAAAGATTGAATCTTTAGATTAACCCACAAACAAGAAACTATAAAGCTATTTTTTCTGATGCTCTGGGAATAGAAACATTACAGAAAAACACAAACTTACAAACTTTAACATACCAGACATTCAGTAAACAACCACGACAAAACATGTTTGAAGCTATTAACAACACAAGAAGAGCAAGTGATAACCCTATGATAGCTTCACACACATTAACAAACAGGTAGATATCTCCCCACGAATACATTTATTGACCAAAAAAACACTAAATCATAAAAAGATTGAATCTTTTGGATCAACTCACAAACAAGAAACTATAAAGCTATTTGTTCTGATGCTTTGGGAATAGAAACATTACAGAAAACACAAACTTTTCACCATATCAGACCTTAAGTAAACAACAAAATAAAACATGCTTGAAGCTATTAACAATACAAGAAGAGTATAAGTAAGTAACCCCATGATAGTTTCACACACATCATCAAACGGATATATTTTATTGAACGCAAAAAAAACAGCAAATCATTAAACCCACAAACAAGAAACTACAAAGCTATTTTGTTCTCATGCTTTGGGAATAAAACATTATAGAAAAACACTAACTTTCAACATATGAGACATTCAGTAAACAATCCCATCATAGCTTTTCACACATCAACAAACAGATAGACATCTCCTCACCAATATATATATTGAACAAAAAATAAGACACTAAATCATAAAAAGATTGAATCTTTCGATTAACCCATAAACAAGAAACGATAAAGCTATTTGTTTGATGCTTTGGGAATAAAACATTATAGAAAAACACAAACTTTCACCATATCAGACATTCAGTAAACAACCAAAACAAAACATGCTTGAAGCTAATAACAATACAAGAAGAGCAAGAGAGTAACCCCATCATAGCTTCACACACATCAACAAACATATAGATATCTCCTCACCAATATATATATATATATTGAACAAAAAATTAAGACACTAAATCAAAAAAAGATTGAATCTTTCGATTAACCCACAAACAAGAAACTATAAAGCTATTTATTCTGATGCCTTGGGAATAGAAACATACCAAACTGAAAATGATTTTTCAAGAAACAGCCACCATTTCCATCCTTAACCAAAACACATCATTTTAAAATCCTATCAACCCAATACAACAGAACCCCAATACCCAAAAAAGTCCTTTTGTATTAAAGGATATAAAAGCTCTTGAAACTGAAGAACCTAAAGAAAAAAAAATTGATCTGAGAGAAAATATTGGAAACTCAGATCAGAAAATAATAGAAAGTAGTGAAAAGTTTAACATGTGAGTAGAGTTACGAGGAGAAGAATCTCTGCCATTAGAGGTTCAGAGCAGTGTGAAAAATAAGCTGAGGCAGAAGAGGCAAATCCAAAGAAGACTACACAAGTTAAGAGAGAAAAATGGGACAGTAGTAGTAATAGTAGAAAATATTGAAAAAATATTTGTGTATTATCAAGATGGGCTTTTTGGGGAATTAGGGTAAAGTATAAAATAAGGAACTTGATGGTAAAAAAAAAAGAATGAGGGTAATATTTTTCCAATCAAATATTTACTCAAATCAATAATTTATATACGTACCAAATGTATTTATATCCCTATCTTAACCTATTGGCCTTTTCACTTAGCTACGGTTAATTTGCGAATCAAGTATTTACCTCTATGGTATTGATATGTGCTTAAACATATAAAACCATCAATAACTTATAATTAATATTTTATATGTATATCATAATAAAATTTAACGTTGATACGAAAAATTACATAAATAATAATAATAATAACAATAATAATATATTCAGTATAATTTCATCAGTAAAATTAAAGTGAGTAGTTCAAATTGTAGTGTCTCTCATCTCAAATCCTAATATTGTAAATTTGAAATTCGAACACACAAGCAAAAAAGGAGAAACTCCTAAGAATAAAGGGAGTCTTACAAAAATAATACATGTTTAATTTAATTCGTATCCCAAAGAGAAAACTCCTAAGAATAAAGTGAGTCTTAAAAAATTTAATATATATTTAATCTAGTTCGTATTTTATGAAGATAGATAAATTGTTACTAATTTACTATATAAAGGACAGGTGGTCAATAGAGAAATGGATGGATATTAGTATATATTTACGCTACCTGGGCCCCTCCTTAATCAATTACTAGTCATAGTTAGTTGGGTAGGAAACGATTGAAGACTTGAAGTATGTAATTATTGAAGAATCATGTTAATGAATATCTCGTGGCTTTAATTAATATTTGATAAATGGTAAACCTACTTAAGTTAAATTAAGACGAGCAATCAATTAAATATAATATATAAACCCTTGTGTAAATTAAAAAATTACATGCAACTAGGCAAAACTCCAACAATTTGTTATATTATTGTCTTGAACAGAAGCCACAGGCGAGAATGGTAAAGTAATTCAAGTGGGTGCAATTTTTTTATATATAACATTGATCAATGGGCAGTGAATGGATGCGGGAGGGCATTGTTTTATATATATATTTAATTTCTTGATAAAAATATTTAAATTTGGGCGTTTTTGTACAAGTAGGGAGGGTGGTGTCCGGCGAGTCATTGCTTGATAGTGTTTCGATCGAAAACGCACTGTATAATGACCATGGTGACCCCACAAAAGACCGCGTGAGATTTTGTGTTTAGAGCAAATTGCTGGTATCCACTCACATTTGACAAGTTCTTATAGAGTTCTAAAAAATTGTGGGAGGGTATTTTTGTCTTTTTCATGATGAATTAGAAATAACTATTTTATATGAAGATAAAATTATTATGATTAGCAGTAAATATTCCTTACATAACTGAATCCCAAGAGTACAAAGGTTAATTAATTAATTATTTAAAGATGAAATGACCGAAAAGCCCTTTTTGTTTTGGGGCTCTCTATCAGCGACTTATCGTCGCTTCTGGGCCAGGTCCCACATGTTGTGTTCGTTACTATTTGGTACAAAACAAAAGTGATGATGATTGGACACTATCATGAGCCTACATACTCAAAATCATAAATTGGGCTTAAGCCCCCCATCCATTTATCACGACATAAATCACATATTTTTAAAGTAAAATTACCATTTGTCCTTAATAAGTTTATAATAATAGAAATTTCTTAAATGATACAATAATGTAAGCGTTGATACATTAATCTGATGCGCGAGTTACATTAATCTTTAGTAAGAACATTACAGTTTTATATGATGACACTATTTGATGGTATATTTATATACATGATACACTAATTTGATGTATAATTTTATACATGAACACTAAGCTGTTGCGCGAGATTACCTTAATTTTGATGCGTCGAGATACATTACTCTGCAATCGAAAATAGAAATTTCGGAAAATTGTAAAGTAAAAGGGGGATAATGATAATAAGAGAACTTAAAAGTCGGAATTCTATAAATGACATAAATTCCACCTTGAAGTTCTCGTATTACCATTATCCCTTATTAGTTTTACAAATTTTCAAAATTCCTCATTTTCATGCATCAGATTAATGTATCAGCACATCAAATTAATGATCTCGTGCATCAGATTAATGTATCTCGCGCATCATATTATTGTATCATGTATAAAATGTACATCTTATTAGGGTATCATGAATAAAATGTAATGTATCTCACTTAACGATTAATGTATCTCGTGCATCAGATTAATGTATCAGTGCTTATATTATTATATCAATTTGAGAGATTTTTATAATTATAAACTTATAAGAGATAAATAGTAATTTTGACTTACAAGTATGTGATTTCCGTTCGTTGCCTTTTATTACATTAGATATGATTATGGACAAGTACTGTTGGAATATAAACTTAAGGTGTGTCTTGTTATGTAGAGAATGTTTTCCCTCAGGTCCCTCATTTTCAAGCAAAAATTCTTCTTAAAAAATAATGAGCAACTTATATAAATGACTATATTTATAGGGTTATCGAACTTTTAATAGCTATAAATACGTTATTTACTAAAAATGACTATTCTTTAATTGAATATTTAGTTGTATTTGTGTATTTTTTTTTAATTATACAGTGATACAATTAAAATTATAGTGAATTAAAAAAAGTAACTGAATCCTTTTAATTATGTGCTGAAATTCTCAAGTTCCCATTATTACATTAACAACTAATAATTATGTAGTCAATGTATACTTTCGGATTCCAATTATTTTTTTAAAAAAAATGGATACGTCGTATACAAATTTTCATTGTCGCTATTGTTCTTGTTCAACGGAAAGGTATTCTTTGTATTTCTTAGTTAAATTGGATTTATTGAATGGGGGGTGTGTGAATTCTTGTTTTTTCGATTTTCAATCAAATATAAACGATAAACTAATTGTATCTCTAAGAATGTTTCAATACAAGTGTTTAACATATAACTAGAAAAAAATGACAATGAATTTACCTACAAATGATTATCCAATGTAATATGTAATTTCACGCTCATGCCAAAAAAAAAAAAAAAAACAGATGTGTTGTATACGTATACATTCAAACTTAACATTAATAATGTATTAATTATTCAAATGCACTTGTATTTATAATGGTACACTTCCATGAAAATAACAAATATTCCAAATTTATATGTATTCTATTTGCTTCAACATTGGAAATACAATATATGTGTGGGTATCAAGAGAGTGAAAATGTATTCATTTATTATAAAACATTCTATTCAAGTGAATTTTCACATAAGTAAATATGTATTTGATATCGTGAAAATAACTTCTTAATCAAACCTAGCGAAAAAATGCAATTAAAAAATACCCAATAAATAGGATACAAAATCATTCATATAATCCTGCAAAGGAAACATTCGAAGAAAGGAAACTAAAGGAAAAAATAATAATATAAAAAGTACATTACTACATTTATATTTGAAAGAGAAACATATGAATAAAGGTAGTAAGCCCCCATAAAATGTGCCTATAATGCATTTAGTGTAGGTGCTATCTTATTATCTGGCCTATCTTCCAATTCATAAATTATTAAAATATATATAATTTTTTTACAAAAAAAACTGATAATTCATGGTTAATTAAGTTTGCTAATTAAATATGTAAAGTATATCAATATAGCTTAAAAAAATAGACTGTAGCTATATACAATAAATATAAATTAATGTTTGCTATATTTCGTAGTTTTTCCAAAAATAATTCTATTCTCCAAAACATTTAATTCAAATAAATATGAAAAATTGAAAATTTCCTTCATTAACAAACACGCCCTTAATTATTTAGCTGCTACTTATGGCAATCATAAATGAGTACTTAAGTTTTGTATATCGACTATACATCGATTCAATCTAAGCTCAATACTAATCTGTATTTAATATGTCGATTCAATTCAAGCTCTTGAAATTAAAATAAATTTTGGATTGAATCACGGTACTTGGTGATCTTCTTTATCTAATGAATGAGGAATCCGTTTTAAAATCATCAGCGCTACACCTACCCCCTTATGGAAGCCTAGAAGCACAAATGCCTCATATGTCACATGCATTATCTCACACATAAAGACAAATTTGAGTAGTATATACAAAGCATATCATTAGTCAAATTTCTCCTTATGCACACCAAAGAACCATTGAACATATAGTATGAAATGAAGTACTTCAAGTTTTTGCATGATATTTGTGTCTGATCTTTGAATACTAAACATCTTTTGTGTAGTTTGATTGCTTGGGAGGCTATTTTAACTTCTAAAGAAGTGCTAACATGATCAACTTATTTAAGATTGGAAATGAGCTTTATAAAAAACTTTATGCAATGAAAACTACATCTTCATGTGGTGTAAATAGATGATCAGCACTCAGCAGGAGCTGACGAAATGCTTGAATTTCGCGTCCACAGGCATCTAGTTGTCTCTGTAGAGAATAGCAAAAGAAAAGTATAATTCTGGAAACCTTCTGCTAGCCCAAGATCGTTAACTAAGATCGAAAGATTCAACTAAAGGAAAACGAAGCTAGAAAGGAGAAGGAGTATTTTGGATAGAAGATCTTGTTATAGAAGAAAATAATTTGATTCGGGTTGATTACAAATGACTATGATCACCCTATTTATACTAGGAATAAAGTAGAGCTTCTCATAACTTATTCTGAAAAGGATCTACAAGAGAATCTAGATAACCTTATCTTCTAAATATCTACCAAAATCTAGATTATTCTTATCTTAACTCTAAGTATTTAATTATTATTTAGATTTTTCTTTAAGTATAAATATCAAAGATATTTATTTTACCAAATTCTAGAAAGTTCTGATAAATATTTAAGATATTTTTTGTACGTCCAAAAAATCATTTTTATTTTTCACACTTCCCTTAAAGTGATTTTTTGGAAACTATCCCACACTTGTGGTGGAAGAACTCAACCGAAGCATTGAGCCACATCTTGGTGAAAATTTTGGCAGTTTCTTCTGACCTCCTCTTACTTCTTCAAATGATGAAAATTCTTCATTGCCGGTTGATCCGTGCAGATTATCTCCTCGTTGAGTTCTCAGACTCCCCCTTTTTCTTAACTTCCCAACCGTTGTACTGTTCGAATAAACATCTTCGATGAATAAATTTGGAACTTTATGGTTCAAGTGTCTGGAACCCGCTCCTTCTATCACATCTCCATAAACTATGGAAATTTTAGTAGGATCAGCCGCTTCATTTGATTTGGTGATGAACTGATCATCAATTTCCTGCGAAGCCTTATCATTAGCACAAGATCCACCACCACTTTTTCTTTTTAGCTCTTCAAATTGTTTGTCATCTTTAGAGCTTCCAATAATTATGTCGATTTTCTCTCCACCTGAAATTTGGCCTTCAAGGTCGGCTTCCCCATCTATTTGATCAACATTTTCTCCATTTACTTCCAATATTTGATCTAAGCCAATGACTGACCTGGATATAACTGACGATTGATCAGAGACTTCAACTTTCCATACATCTTCCTCAATATTTTCTCCATATAGGTCACCATCGGCATATATATCTCCAGACATTGCTTGTTCAGAATCTATTTCCTTGATTTCTGTGATAAAAACTACCATATCACCGGTATGAACATCTTCAAGATTTTCTAGCTTCATATCGATGACATCATTGACTTGCTTCTCCATGCAATCGACTGCATTATATTCTGAATCCTCGATCAAGTTTTCTTCAAGGTTGATGGAAACCATCAGCCGCTAAACATTGCTCCCACTCTTCTTCTTCTTCTTCACAACTTTTTGAGTCATATTGCTTCTCCTTAGTCGACAATATCTTTTTTATTGTGTCCTATGTGTTCCACATCGGATAACATCTAAGAGCTTCTTTGCCATAATAGTTTAAGAAGACTCGTACTTTTTTCAGGATCACCGAGATCGAAAAGTGCGACATTCTCTTGAGTTTCCTTTAAAGTTTCTCTTGGTAGCTAACCAGAAGCATCTCCTCCTGTCTTTGACAAACACACTAGCCCCTGCTTGGCTATCCTGTGCGAAAACCAAATTTTCAAATTCCCTCCAAGGATGGTTGTTGAGCCCATCCTTTGAAATCGACGTCATAAATGGGATTATTCGGCTTTTAAACCATGATGACAATTCTTCTCATTCATGCTAGCTTCAGAAATAGCCTCTTCCGAATTCAACCCAGGATATCTCAGAACATAAGTTCTCTTAATTCTTAAAAAATCTCTGAATAGAAAATTACTGAATGTGTTTAGCCGATTCATTCTCATATCTGCAACCGAGTTTCATTTTTCTTGTTGAACCGAGGCGATTGAGGGTCCTCCATATCTCGTGAGCTGATTTACCTTTTATAATGTTGCTCAAATAAAACCGGAGGAGATTGTCCTCTTCAGAAGAAACTCCAGCCTTCGCATTACCTTCTTCCCACTTCTTGTATATCACTTGTTTTTTCCGTCCGTTCGCAAGAGGACTTGTGTCCCATTCCATTCACAACATCCCCCAAATCCTCTCCCACAAGGTAAGATTTTCATACATGGTCTTCCTACCTTGTAACTTGGACTGATTCAACAACTCCATCCCCAGTCCATTAACACGACCACTAATCCATATCGATTATGGTCTGATACATGTAGAGATACAGAAGAAGGTATAATTCTGGAAACCTTCTGCTAGCCCAAGATTGTTAACTAAGATCGAAAGATTCAACTAAAGGAAGAGGAAGCTAAAAGGGAGAAAGAATATTTTGGATAGAAGATCTTTGTTATAGAAGAAAACTATTTGAGTCATTCGTAGGTTAAAACCTGAATATATTCCATTACAAAGTTCTTCTCTCCAAATTTCCTTTCAACTATCTAGCTTCCTCTTCTTCCTTAGTTGAATCTTTCGATCTTAGTTAACGATCTTGGGCTAGCAGAAGGGTTCCCCAATTATACTCTTCTTCTGCTATTTTCTACGGACTCTTGTTATTGTTCAAATATCATCTTCAATTGCTTCCCTTCTTCTTCGATCCTCAATTGTAACATTCGTTGATACTAACAACAGAAAGACGATAGGATTCAGAAAGACTATCTTGATATTGTTTCTAGCTAGTAACATTTTCAGTTGTAAGCAAGCTAGAAGTGTCTACATTAATATCTTTTCATGGCTATATGTACCTCTAGTTGCTCGTGCAGACGCCTCTTGATCTCTAGCTTTATAAGTAGTGCTTCTTTGATTTGCATTCCACTGAGAAAAATATCTGGAGTAAGGTGATATTCCAGCTAAAATAATCAAGAAAATTGGTTAAGAAAGTTGCAAATTAAAGAACATATGTGTTGCTGTCGATCTGTATCACCTTATTCAGGCTGTCCATTTTTCAGATTTTAACTATAGTTAGTGCAATGTCCTTGTACTGCTTTTTGTTAATGTAGTATACAGTAGTGTGGATGCTATAATCCTGCCATCACAAGGCAGATTTATAGGAGGAAAACAATGTATATTTCCTTTTCAAGTTGGAATTGCCTAAGAAGTGAAACGAAAATGTTGTTTTCAATCTTCTGAGATTCCAAAGATTTCAATAGATTTTATAATTAGAATTGTGTAAGGTCTCTCCTTGTGTTCCTCATCATGTTGTTGTTTCTGTATTTTTGTTTTCTTATGCAGAAGGACCGAGGCACAACACAAGGATCCAATATAGACCAAAGGATGAAAAATCGCTTGCTACTAGAAATTCTGGCTGTAGAAGGTATGTTGTTGAATACAATGCTCTCATAATATGGTATAACTCGAATAAAATGATGTGAAGAATAAGGTAAAGATGATCTTTGAACTTCAGACTCGGAGGTCTGAACTTAAGATATTTTGATCTGAAGTTAGGCTTAACTAGTTTCCAATTTTCAGAACTTATAAGTCATTTCAGTAAACGTTAAAGCTGGAAGCTCGAAGTTCTCATGATATACGATTGTGTCACACTTGAGGGAAAACTACAGAGAAGCAAAGACAAAATTTAGTGTATATAAGCATATTACAACTTACAAGATCGCCTTATTAAATAACTATATTAGTCAAATTTCTCCTTATGCACACCAGAGCACCATTGAACATGTAGCATGTATGAAGTACTTTAAGTTTTTACATGATTTTTGTGTCTGCACTTTGTACTATACATTTTTTTTCTTCGTGTAGTTTGCTTGGGAGGCAGATTAGCTCTACAGAAATGCTAACGTCGACTCTCTTTCAAAAACTAGATGAAAAAATGTCAAACTACTTTGTTTACATATCATTGTAACTTATATTAGATTGGAAATGAGTATTATTGAAGCTTTCTGCAGCAAAAACTTCATCTTCGTGCGGGGTGAACTGATCAGCAGGAGACGAAATGCTTGAATTTCGCGTCTCCAAGAGACTCCTAGTTGTTTGTTGTTGTTGTTCAAATATCTTTTTCAACTGCTCCCCTTGTTCTTCGATCCTCAATTGTAACTTCCGCTGAATCTAACAACAGAAAGACAATAAGATTTAGAAAGTTTTCATTGATACTGTTTCAGCTCTAAGCATGCCTACAAGTGTTTAAATTTTTATCTTTTCATGTACTAAATGTACCTCTAGTTGCTCGTGAAGGCGTCTCTGGACTTCTAGTTGCATATGCAGTGCTTCTTTGATTTGCATTCCACTGAAAATAAATCTGGATTAAGGTAACTTTCCAGCTAAAATAGTCACAATAATTAGTTAAGCTAATTGCAAAGAACATACGTTTTGCTGTCGATCTGTGTCACATTATTCGGGCAGTCTGTTTTTCCAGATCTCCCTGCATCATAGGAAGGAGGGAACTCTCATTTTCAGAAAGATATGGAAACTTTAAGATTAAGTACTTAGCATGTAATGGCAGATTTTCGAGTATATCTCAGAGAGCATTTTTCCACAAGCAGAGTTAAAATTAAGGTTGTAGTTTGCTGTAAATATCAAATTTAAACAACAACAACTATGCCTCAGTCTCAAACAAGTTGGGGTACCCTGTACGAATCCTCCACTAGTTCATTTTATATCATCATCATACGAAATAAAATTAAAGTGAAATGTCTAAGAAGTAAGATGAAAATGTTCTTTCAATCTTCTGAGATTTTAAAGACTTCAGTATTAGCATATCTGTGTAAGGAGATAGTGTCTTCTTGTGTTCTTATATCATGTTGGATCCACTTGTTGCATAAATAACAAAAAATGAAAAGCAGAGAAGATATTTCGAAGAAGGTCCAGAACATGGTTAGTGAGGATTCATACAACGGACTCCAACTTGTTTGGGATTGAGGTGTAGTTGTTGTTAGCCAAGACGTGGACTTCTATGTGGTTGAATTACCTTGTTAAGGACCTCCTATATGGAGAAACATATATTCCCTTTTTTCTCAGAAATTAACACACAAAAGCATAAAATAAGCAGCAGAATTTAGTACTGATGCTTGCATAATGAAGAGAGTCTTGGAGCAACGATAAAGTTATCTCAGTCTGAACTACAAGTCACGGCTTCAAGCTGTGGATGATTTTGTTTTGTCATTCATATTAAACATGAAGCTTATTTCGGATAATACATACCTTCTGTCGATTCTGGGATGAACTTTGCATTTCGATATTTCTAGTCAAAACAAGAAAAGAACATTTGCTTCAGAATTTAGTCTAAATACAACAAGGTTGTTCCAAGAAAGTATTAATTCCTTATTAACAAGTACCTGTAAATGACTTTTTACATGAAAAATTGTTAAGCCTTCTGAATCCATCAGCTTTAGTATTGCCTTTGGCGTCGCCTCTGGCAAATGAAGTGAAGAACAATTAATCCATAGCCAAAATGATCACCTCCAAAGAAACAAAAGCTAAAAAATGTGTAAATTTACTTACTGTCAGCTCCTCCAAGACGATTTACACACTCAACGAATCGATCATGAAGATCCTGAGTCCATCTGATTCGTGCCTTACTCGATAAAGATCCTCCAGAACATCCAGAGTTGTTAAAATTATTTGCTGATTGACTTCCAGATTGTTGCCTTATATGTACCAAGTTAAAACCACATGTATTATTTGAGACCTGTAGGAGCATAACTCGAGTCAGATAAAACTTGAAAAACAATACTATACTCAGACCTCTCTACAACGGCCAAGTTTTCTTTGGAACAAACTTTCATATTACGTAATACTAGATGGTTCTAAATAACAACATCTCGTTATAGCAACTAAAACATATCAGGACAAACAACACTGTTATAGAGAGGTTTGATTGTGTTATGTGGACAACAATCAATTGAAAGTACTGAAATTCAATTACTTGAAAAAAATACTACAGTCAGACCTCTCTATACTAGCCAAGTTTTTTTGGAACAAACTTTCATGTTACGTTATATTAGATGTTCTCGATAACAACATCTAGCTATAGCAGCCAAAACATATCAGGAAAAACAAAATCGTTACAGAGAGATTTGGCTGTGTTATGTAAACAAGAATCAAGTACTTACACCATAGTCTTGATTTCCTTGAAAAGGGATTGAAGCAGGCTGCCTATTTGAAGAGTCAATTTCTCTAAACAACTTACTCTTAAGCAGCAAAATTCTCTCTTTCTCTGATAGATTACTAAAAGGATTTCCATATAGTCCTTCAGGACCAAATGGTTGACTACTTGAAAACTGTGATCTGATGAATGATGGCATTGAAATCTTAGGAAAATCGGTGTCAACTCGTGCTGATGAATCTGCTAAGAATCCATTTCCACATTGCTGAGTAAATGACGTAGTTTGAGGATCAAGATTCTTGGACAGTTGAGTACAACTATTATTGTTGTCTTGATATTCATATTGTGTTAATCCAAGGTACCTCTCTGTAGCAAAAAAAGCAGAAGGTGATGATCCTATTCGACTTATAATCGTTCTCGATGATGATGAATCAGTACTAGGCCAAAAATTCTGTTGCTGCTGCTGTTGACAACCATTTTCAGCAGAGTTTTCAGGCTGGAAACAAAATCCCATCTGTGGGAACTCTAAGTTGCAATCACTTGCTAACTCATAGTTCTGAATACTCATTTTTTCGCCAAAACGACTGGTCAAGATCAAGATCAAGATCAAGAAAGTTGCAACTTCTATCAAAATATATAAACAAGGGTGATTCTGTTTTGATCTTTTCAACAAACAAACTGCATTTCTTGAATGAATATCTTAACCAAAAAGCGCGAAAATCAAGAAACTAAAAGGATGAAGATTCTTGAAAAATAAAAATTGAATCTTTTGCTCCTAATTTCTTCTTCTTCTTCTTCTTTTTGTTATATGCTGAATGACTCCATACACATGATATAAAGAATATGAATATGTCAACATGTAAGTGCCAAATGCCAACTATTTTAAATATTCTGTAATGTAGATAAGGAATGAACAAATGATAAGACCAAAGACATAACATTTTTACAATGTGAACTATTTACTACTATATATAACAGCATTTTGTCCCTTCCAACAAACAAATACAGTCAACCATCCTTATACCAACATTTCACTTATCATATTTCGATCGATTTTTCATGTTATATTTAACAACATTCTACCTATAACAATACTGACAACTATATACTATGTATAAAAACAAAATACTGTACTATGGTAATTATTATTAATGTATTCAGATAGTGAATTTCAAGGACGAATATCTAAAATTATAAAAATAATATTTAAATGATATCCATTAATTATGATCATAACTTTAACTGAAATTTGCCTTTTTACATTTACATTCGTACATTTCTTCTTCTTGGTACACAAGATCGTTAAACTACTTGTTATGTATGTCATTATAAATATACATATAACAATATAACATATTCAGACAAACGATGCCATTATAACGATGTTTGCCTAGAATTTAAGTGTCCTTTTTTGTGTTTTGTTCTTATACTATTGAAATGAAAAGTGAAAAAGATACAGAATTTTTAAAAAAGGAGGAATATAATGTTAAACAATTAATTTTAGCATCACTTTTAGATGATAAAAGAATATAGTTTATGGGTGCATCTGTCAACATAATAAATTTATGAGGAATGGTATATATCCACTAATACTCTTATCACAAGCTTAATTATTCTTAGTAGCCTATAGTGTGGTTCATGCCTAGAAACTTCCTTATACACGCATTTCATTGCTATTTGAAAAGGATATGCAAAGTACCCTCGATATATGCCCCGAAAATCTCAAAGAACATAGCGCCGTTTGGCTCAGCTTAAAAGCTGGTCAAATGACTTTAAAGCTGATTGTGACCTTATTTTCTGTTTGACAATTGAATTACTGAAAATAACATTTTACGTTAAAAAACAATTTCTTTAAGCCAAAGTTAAAGCTGGGGGTAGAGGTGTCTTTTGTTTTTTAGCTATAAGCGGTTTTAAGTGGACCATATTGATCTTTTTGCCCTTAATATTTTTATACTATATTCAAATTACAAAAAGAACCCTAACATCTCTTTCTTCCATTTTCCCTTTTCACGTTTGGCTAGCAACTCAGCACTGTTATCCCAAACACATAACTGCTATTTTAAAAATAAGGTTTCAGCACTTTCAAAAGTACTTTTTTAAAGCTGCTTTTATTAAGCCCATCCAAACGGGCCCTTATACTATTCTAAGGTCCTACTACCCTCTGAACTAATTTTATTAATAATTTTATACTCCTTTTTGGCCTACGTGGCACTATATTGTGTGCCCAACGCTGGTTGACTTTTTTTTCAAGCTAGTGCCACGTAGACCGAAAAGAGGTAGAAAATTACTTTTAAAATAAATTGAGGGGGTAATAGAACCTTAGTATAGTATAAGTGTGTCTGTGAAATTTCGGGCGTAGATTGAGGAAGTACTTATGCATTTTCCCTATTTTAAATTCAAAAAGTTTAGTAAATCGTCATCTTTTTATTTCTTCTCTAACTTGCATCTAAAGATTTCTGTTGAGAAAACTAAAAAAAATTATGAAAAAAATAGAGTGTGGGGTCAATTTTTTTTTTTTTTATATATATATATATATAGAATCATGTTTTGTCAATTCCAAAAACTATATTCATACAACTTTTTTTTAAAAAAAATAAATCTAAATAATAACCTAAAATTGAGACATTTGGAGTGGGATGAATATCCGGTCAAGAATAATTAGGTCAAATAATGTTCAAGATTTATGTCATGTTTACTATAATAATTTATGGTGGAAATTCATTTAAATTATATACTCATTTTAATAATAAAAAAAAACAAAGCCGTCAATTACTTTTATTTTTTAAAACTATCAAATAAAATAACTAAGTTTACCCTAGCTAATATTTTCAAGAAAAAAAAGACTGGCGGGAATATGTGGACTTCTCGAATTTTTTACCTGCCAAACCTCGTAGTTGTATTGAATTTTTTAAATTATTCTAATTTTAAAGAATTCAACACTTTTGAAAATTTTGAATAAATAAATTTTTATAATTATTTTAAAACCTCCAAATAAGTTTTTTTTTAAATGTATTGTCATGTTTTTTTAGAACTCAATGATGTTTTTAAGTTTGATCTATTTTTAGAGATTACTTCAGAATTTGGAGAAAGCATGTGTGAAATTACTCCCGAAGAAGTTTGGGGGATAAAAAGCCAGGAAGTTTGCATATTCCCGCCAATCTTAATTTTTTTTCTTGAAAATATTAGTTTGGTACACTTAATTGCTTTATTTGATAAAGTTGACAACTTTGTTATTTTTATTAGCTATTATTATAATGAGTATATAATTTAAATGAATCTCAACCATAAATTATTATATGATATACATAGTATAAATTTATAAGGTCATTGGACATTACTTGACCTAATTATACTTGACCGGATCTTTATATGATAGATAAGCTTCTCTTGTATTGATTTGTTAATTATTAATAATACATGTTTTTTCTCTTTCATTTTTCTTCTTCCTTTTCTTATGTGAAAAAATGGAACGTAACATGGAGGAATTTACGCCTAAAATCATAGTTACTATTTGTTCGAATTCTTCAAATATGATGCGAGCTTGTTAGATTCTTCCAAATAGTGTATGTTGGATGTTCGATGCATGTGACTTATACAACTTTCTTTTTTTAAAAAAAATAAAAGTGGTAAATGGCATGCTAATAACATGTAATTAAACGACAATAATTTTTTATATACATATTTAGTGATTATAATTCAACTCCAAAAACAATTTGCATGCATATATACCAAGGATCACCAGCCTATTCTTTTTATTTATTTATTATAGCTGAAAAATGTGAAAGAACAAATCGTGTAAATCGAAAGATTTTAAAAATATCAATTAATCACAACTTGTAATAAGGTTTTCGATTTTGAGAATTAATCGTAATCGAATCTATCTCGGAAGGGCTTCACTGTGAGTCTAAGGTGGTTTATTGTATCAGACAAGAAGTAGACAAAAAAGTGAATCACAGATTGATTCCCACAAATATCAACAAAAAACAAAAAACAAGAAACACCTTGGTATCTCATTTTTAATTTTTTTCAAAATCTTGATTAATATGTACGTAGCTGACATTTACAGTAATAAAATTAACAAAAATTGAAATCTGCAACTGAACCTAAAAGATCTAATTTGGGAGATAAGGAAGATGTGAAATATAAACTGATTTCATCGATTGAAAAAAGATAATGTACCAAGCGCACAGGTTGCATATTTGTAATGCTACAATTAAATTCACAGCCTATTACTATTGTACATCTGTCAATAACAGAATTCAATTATAATTAATACCGAAAGATGGTAACATTTAAAAAGTGTTGCCTAATGTCAAAGGTTACGCTTCTTTTGGACAGCTCCTAAAAAGTGTTGCTGAATGTCCAAAAGTATAGCCTTTTATCAAAGGCCACACATTTTGCTAGTTTAAGCTACACTTACGTGGTGTTGTTGTAGGCCAAAAATGATGCAGTGAGTATCAAGTTACACCACTATCGTCAATAAAAATATTCAATCCTCCAGCATACATTTTTTTGGGTGGGGTTGAGTGTTAAGATAAAAGGAAATGTCAGAGCAAAGCTAAAATTATTTTCATGGAATATATATATATATATAATAAATCACAAGTTAAGCATGAAATCGGTTTATTAATTTGAAGCGCCTCCTATTTATGTTTAGACAGATGCGGGATAGGAGCTATCTAGCGTTTGCGATCCAATAGCTTGCTTCCATGCTTTAATTTGTATTTGTATTTAAAAAATCACTCAAATGAAATAGATTATTAGAGAACTCGATAATTTCAAAAGATGAAATTAACTCGTAAGCTTTTTAAAGTTTTACTTCTAACTTTTTTATTTTACACCATCGTATTATATCAGAACAAAAATCGAAATATATAAATTAATATATATATATTATTTAAAGTACAATATTTAAATCCGAAGTAGTCATTTTCTCTTATTAATAGTCATGTGAGGAACTAGGTTCTTGATTTAATTTTCATATATATTAATTTAGTGCAATATTCCTTAATATGAATATGATATTTGCAATAAAGGTAAAGAATTAACTAAATTTCTAACTTCACCCCCACCCTACCCCCACCCCCACCCCCAATCCTAATCTTCCACATATGGCTCTTCTCATATATTAATTGGGTCACTTTTTTTATAGTTATTAATAGTTGTGAGTTTGGGGGGGGGGTGTCAATTCTCATAGCTCACTTCTTTTTTTACTTCTCTTTTGACCAATTAACAAAAAGAAAACAGGACGGTTTCCACTATGTTAT
This sequence comes from Solanum habrochaites, assembly GCA_027704765.1. Taxonomy (NCBI): domain Eukaryota; kingdom Viridiplantae; phylum Streptophyta; class Magnoliopsida; order Solanales; family Solanaceae; genus Solanum; species Solanum habrochaites. Next base: position 64,625,599 of record JAKWJA010002498.1, read on the forward strand.
AGTAAGCCAAAATAAATAAATAAATAAAATGCCAATAAACAATGGTTTCTTTGGGGTTTTTGTATTTGGAGAACTGTTTTTAGTATCTTTAAAAAAATTAATCAAATGATTAGGTGGGACTTTTATGATTAACTATTATTAATTATAAAAATGATTAACGGAATAATTATAGCGTAACGTTTAGGGGTGTACATGAGCTTATAATTGAATTCTGTTATTGACAGATGTTTAAGCTATAGTATCTTTTAAATTGTTTAAGCTATAATTATATTCTATATAAAATCAATTATTTATCCGTTAATTATATTTAGGTACAATTAGGGGTGTACATGAGCGGGTTGGTTCGGGTTTTCAAATATCAAATCAGACCATTTATGTTGAATTTTGAATATAAATCAAACCAAACCAAATAAAAACTAAGTTTTTCAAACTGGGTTTCTCGGATTTTTCGTTTCTTCTATAACGTATTCATACAGCACATAAATTTACGTGACTTCAAAATATTTTTTCAATCCTACCCAAAAGACAACTACTAAGTTATTTCGCAAGAAAATATAAAAAATTTAGTATGATTAATGACAATTAAAATATCCAACAAAAAAAAATAATAATAAAATGTTGTAAAACAAATTTACAAAAATTAATAAGTCATAATAAAATTGATCATTAATTTAAAGTACTTAAAATCATACTAAATTAAGTTTTTAGTAAGTATTAGGTTAAATAACTAATATTCAAAAAGAAGTAAAAGTAGATTATGTATCGATAATTGTCTAAATATATGAAAATAAAAAACAAAAAAATTTAATATTATTGTCCTTCTTAATGTTGATGATTTCTTTTGCTTAGTATTAATTGATTTCTATTTAAACTGATTATTAATTACCAACATGTATAACTCTACCTTATTAGATCTTAAGATTTTAAACTTTCCCACCATGACAAATAAATATATTAAAAAGAAAAAAAATGAAAAAAATATAAGAAATATTTAAAAAATTATCTCAAGAGTAATTATTTTTACATATAAAATAAAAATTTAAAAATTTATATATAAATGTAGGATTGGTTGGTCTCGGATTGATTTTTTTTAGTTGAAACCCAAAACCAACCCAAAAAGCGGATTTTTGTTACCAACACCAAACCAAGCAAACCAAACATAGTCGGATTTTTTATCGATTCGACTCGATTTGCGTTGAAATCAATTGTTCGATTAGATATATTTTGTAACCACCGATAAACCCCTTGCCAAGAATCCTTAATATTTTTTTACTCTATATATATTTTTGGAATTATATATCACTAAGTTTACAAAAAATCAATTATTATTTTTAAACTATTGTTCTTATTGGAAGTAGATTATTTTTAAACAAACTATTTTCTTCTTGGAAGTAGATTATGTTTTTACACTTTTGATTAAAATGTAGTTCTACTCTATTAATATAATGAAACAATATATTTCTGTGATAATGTTAATCACATAATTTCCCAAAAAAAGTGTGAATATTTGGTCTTTATAGGCTTTTAACATATTATTCTTTGATTTAGTGGGCGAATTTTTATCCTTACTTTTTATTTAATAACCCAAAAAAAATTTTAAATGAAAAAAAAAAAAACAACTTAAAGAATGAAAACGATCTTACATAAAATATACAAGAAAAAAAAATTCTTCGTTGACTTTTATATTTTATTATTATTAGTGTGATATTTCCAATTTGGGACAATAAGAGCATGTTACAATAGGTAAGTATCAAAAAAATGATTAATTCCCCTAAATTAACGGGATATTAATTGACTAAGTATTTGTTACGTCCTCTTATAATTTTTGTATTATTTTTTTAAAAGTATTTTGATATTTATTATTTAAATTAAAAATCATTTGATAATTGTATATCTACTATCCGTTTAATTTTTTTTCACTTTCATGATGATATTCTGAATATGTGTTAATTTATCGTTAGTCCACTTGGTGGATTAGATTCATAATTCAAAAATCACATTTTTGGATGCTTTTGGAATTAAAATATTATTAAAGGGAAAAGGGCAAAAAGAGATATTTGTTATTTACGGAATTATGAAAAGGACCTTTTTTATATTTTGTTTTTGGATGAACATTACAATTACATAGCTATTTTTGCCTCTTAAATTGTTCAAAGGACACCTTATAGAAACCTTCAACACATTGGCCAGTTGGTATTGATCAATAGGCAAATTAATATTATGCTACTTTATGATAAGTATATAATATATTTGATCTTAGCCAAATTTTTTGGCTTCTCATTTTGCATATTCTTGTCCTAGTTTGGATAAGAATTTTTTAATTTTTATTTTAGAAAATAATTATTTAAAAAAAAGAAAAACTCATTGTTGAAACATAGAAAGAGCTGAAAGAATAAATTGATATTTTTCCATAGATATTTAATAAAAGATTTGTGCATTGTGCAATTAAACTCAATGAGAATGAAATTCACCGTTATAAGCAGGCTCAGGTATCAAATATCGAGTGAAATTTATATTTTTTAAAAAATATTATTATAGACTTATAAAATATAACTTCATCTTCAACTGTATGTAAATATATTTTATCTTAATTATGGACAAAGTTTAACGGGAAAAAAATGATAATATCTCAAAGACTTTTTACATAGTAAATTTATTAAATCTCAAAAGTCTCTTGTCTATGTTTTTTTTTATATTTATTTATATGTAAAAAATAACATAATCGAATTGGGAACATATATTTAACCCTAATACCCAAAAATGGAAATTGTTATTTTTTATATGCATTTTGGAACTTCTTCTTCTTCTCAACCATTACATTAATCAATACTAATAAAATTGCAATAAGTGGAGATTAGATAGTCATTAATAATTATATAATGCAGACTAGAGAGAGTGTGAATGAAAATGATTTTCTCCTTTTTTAAATTCTCAGATTCCATCCAGATGAATTTTTCTATTTACACGTGTTTTAAAATAATAATGTCCTTAATTAAAAAAAAATTAAGTATATTATGATATTTTATAAATAAAGATTCAATCTCCAAATAGGGTTCTAAAAATAGTTTTATAAAAAAAGAACCATTCAATCTTTTTAACAAGCATTTCATAAGTTAGGAAAAAATACATAAAAAGAAATTAAAAAAAAAAAAAAAGACTTTTAGCATGACACCATTGTGATTATAATTCATATATACATATATATATATTAAAATCGAGAAACCAAAATTCTTAATACAATGTAAAATTATATTTTATGTTATTTTAAGAAAGCCCTCATATATAAATAGAGAGAAAGAAAGAGCGCTCGTTACGAGAGTCAATACTCTATAGCAAAAATTATATTCGGTTCATTTTAAATTATTAAATATTTACAAACTTAATTCAATTATTCCATAACTGAATAAGATAAAAGAACACCCCCAAAAGGTCAAAATCTGACGATGAATAAAATCTTAACACCAACCAAGGAACCCTTGAAAAATTATTCGTAAGTGTTAAATCTCTATGATTTCTTTATAATATAATGTTTGGCATCAAATATAAACATGGTGACAACAAGAATTCCGAAAATTATAGAGGAATCTCGTCTTCTGTCTTTAAATTGTCAAAACTCTCCAAACATGGCCTTATTATTTTTAAATAATTTAATTTTACAAGAAAATTTAAACCCTTTGTGGAATCACTATCATAAAATTCATTTCATACCTTTAGTGTAAGCCACGTCTATTGACTAATCTTAATCGCCCTTCACTAAGGGTGTGTTTGGGAGGAAGAGATATGTCCTCTATGATTTTTATTCTTTATTTTTTTAAAAAAAAAATCTAACTTATTTTTTAAAAATAATTTCTTCTTACATTTTTGACCGTAAATACAACAGTAATATAATTTGAAGAAACATAATAACTAATTAACAAAAACATTTATGGGATGTAGTAGGTTATCAGTGTCTTCTTAAAGGAAAATTGTAATATAATAGCAAACTAATAAACCTAAAATAAATGGAGAGTAGCTAGGGTTGATTTTTAATTGTGCTCCATAAGCAAACGTTTTGCCAAAAAATTGTCCAGGCGCCTCTCTCACCAAAGTATCGCGCCGCCAATCTTCTCCAATCTCTCGCCCGCTTCTCACTTTTTATACAAAAACAAGTGTTTATAAAATTTGTTTCTAATTGTATAAAGCAGAGAAAATTGTATTAAAACATATATTTTTGTTCCCCTTCTCTCCCCTCTTCAAACTTGCTCGCCACTCTCTCAAATCTCGCTCGTCACCCTGTCGCCCTTTCTCACTTATACAAATAGAAGCGAAATGTAATAAATTAGTTTCTGTGGTTATAAAGAGTGAGAAAATTGTATATACACATGCAAGTACATATATTTTCTTACTATAACTTATAAATTATACAATAAACTACTCCACGCCCCAGTTTCTTTGTCGTTCTTCTTTCTCGTTTAGACAATTTTCAAAATTGTATCTAATTTCTCTCTTTTCGTTTTGATTAAAGGCGATTCAATTGTATATTTCTTGTCAATCGATTTGTATTTTCTCTTAGCATTTATACAAATTCACAATTGTATATAATCGTTCGATACACGTATAATAATACAATAGTTTTATACATTTATTGTATATACAGTTCTTGCCCTGGGTCTTTCATCTTTCTTGTTTATACACTTAGTTTCATAAATTTGCTTTTAACTGTATATGTATTTATAGCGAATTATACACATTTTCAGTTGCTATGGAGCGCAATTATGAAAACTTTGCTATAGCAACAAATATAAATTTCTGTATTGCTATATTATGAAAGTTGCCCTTTATTAACGACACTCGGCAAAAAACTAACTTTTTTGTGGCGATGTGGTGGTCAAGGAGTGGAGTTAGTATAATTTTCCCTTTATAAAATTTGTTTTTCCATTTAAAAAAAAATACTTTTTATAATATTTTAATTAACCAAATGTAGAAAAGTCTGAAATTCTATACCAAACACACCCTAAAACGACGCTTGCCATCGTTGAAAAAGAACATAAATTGGTGACCACATTTTTTAAAGATTTAATCATGTTGTAAGATCATTAATTTGCCTAACACAATAAAAGATACTTCAATAAAAATGGGCAAATAAAAGTTGAAAATATTCGTATAGGATGTTTGTTTTTAGAATAAGATTTCCACGGTTTATGGATGATAGAGATTTTGCATGTCGTTTGATATTTAATTCACTTTCACTTCACCTTCATTTGTCCCTCCTCGCCCTCCTCCACATTCTCCTTCCAATTTGTGTTGTGTTCGGTTTTAAAAGTTGATATTGAAAATAAATAAATATGTTAAATTATATATTTATATTTGACATATAGCGATCATCACAAAATCACAACTATCTCCACTACAGTCGACATAACTACCATTACGTATAGCGATCATCACAAAATCACTATCGATACACCTATCGTGTAATTAGAATAAATCAAATGTATAGGTTTTTATCATGAAAACAACGGAAAAAGGCTTAAAATATCTTCGAAGTATTGGAAATGCTACAAAACTACCCTCCATTCACCTATTGGCTTCAAAATGTCTTTTTCACCCATCTATTGGCTCCAAAATACCCTTGTCATCTACCTTTGCGTTTGAAATTAACCACTATTTAACGGTTTCAAATGGAAAAACACAACAGACAAAGTCTCGATATTACAATCCCTAATTAAACAATGCCATAACCCTCCTATTTGCTGTAAAAAAGTAACATCTGTCAACCCAACTACCCAGGGCCCCCCCACTCTTCACGAAACAGAACTCCCCTCAACGCCCTCCCCCGCCGTTCTTTCCACCACTAAGTACCCTCCTCCGGGCCGTCCCCAGAAAACCAAGACCACACCCTTTCCACCTCAGCACGAGCTCACCCGTACCACTCTAATAAGCAGCGAAAAGACAAGCTCACCCAAAAGTATGACGCTCTCCCCCGCCTAGCCACGCCACATCCTCCGACCCACTGCCCATACGACCAATTGACTCCCCACTACAACGGACACAACAAACCTCCGTACCCCACCAGAAATCTGCCCTCACTCAACATATTCGCCGATCAGGGACTCTACAATCTCCAAACAAACAGAATGCACCTCTGGCTCACTACCTCCTATCCGTACCGTACCCTCCACATCAGCACAAAAGTAAAACGTCGACAGCCCAGCACACCCCAGTTTGGGAATTGATCGCAGCCATCCTACTCAAGCGCAGCTCAGTCGCTAATGCACTCGATTTCCCCGCCCTCGACCTATTACTCCTGCCCTCTACAGATCGCCCGACCCACCCCCAGCAAAAACCCCACGCCCAATAGAGTCCCGCGTGCCGCCCAACAACACGCATCAGACACACGGCTGCCCTCCTCATTAGAACCCCAAGCAATGTCCCCGCCCCGCCACAACCTAACCACCCTTAGTCAACGACAAACACGACCTCTCAAGCAGACTAGTCTACCCATTAACACTCACACCCCACCACCTACGCGTCAACCCGACAAACCTTATAACACAACAAAGGGTCTTTACAAGCCCACAACACACGCCAAAACACCCTACACGCTGGCACCCCCCCTACCCGACGCTTTGCCTCAAACAAACAACATAACTAAGAATAGGGCCACTAGAATTAGATAACAGTCGTTTTACCCCCCGACACGTCATGCCTATCTCGCTCCCGAGGCCCCTACACATCGGCTTCGATCTGGCATATTCACGTGACGCCCCAAGCTACAAATAATCCCCCGCACATACCCTGTAGACAATTCAGAAAAACCCAGGAATCCACAACACGACCTACAATGCCCGCCACAGCCACACCTATACTGGTCACACCACCGACCCCACAATATACGGATTAAGCTAAGTACTAACCGAAACAGGCAATTACGCCCACATATACGAATCCAACACGTAGTACAATCCCCCACCCCCCCCGACAACACAAGGCAGCTCCCCATCGTGATCGACCCACCAAGCTTATCCCTACTAGTATGCCACCCGATCCGTCACACAACCCTTACTCTCCCCGCTATCTCCCAACCCCAGACCCTTAGCCAAATTCTGACTATAGACAGCAGGACTTACCCCTACGTTAACATACTCTCCCGGACTAACCAAGCGCACCTCCCTTTCTCAACTTACAAGATTACGCCACCGCATCCACAGAACAGTTTCCATTCACCAGTCCCTACCACCCCACCCACCCACTGCCCAGAGATTTCACACGCTATACGTCCTCAACGACTAACCGACGGCCTTAGAATAGCTACGCAACCCCCCTGAACCACCGCCCGAATCCCACTACTCCCTCTATCACATACACCACACCCTGCCAAGAGAAGCACTTCGCGGCCTGCACTCCAGGCCCACCCGTAGGCCCGCCAGCGCCCGGAGTCAAAATACGCAAAAGGAACAGAGACAGCAATGTATACATACGGATCGCTATGTCAAGATCTTCCACCAGCAAACCAGACAAGACATTACTTTCGTGCGCATCGCATTTCAAATGCAAATCTCCGTGGGCCCGTACTTCTTCTAGCTAGGGTTAGTCAGGCCTCGAGGTTGGTCAGCTATTACGCGTCATTAAGAGTAGCACAAGTATTCGTGATTTTTGGGTAAACCGGGTTCGGTTTTGCATACCTATTTGGATAATTTTGTAACAATATTTGGCGCTAAAAAATTTTGAAGGAAGTAATTTATGTAAATTCATTATAAACCACCCACTACCCACCCATTACTAATTAAACCCCACCCAATGAATAATAGTAATTCTAATATCAAAAATCGCCCTAAACACTACTAACAAACGATGAAAAATTACAGGATTCTGAAAAATGACATCAAACTTATTCGAGTCTGAATGAACCTCAAATTTAAATTTAGGTTGAACCGCTTATGTAGGAGGAGCTTGCAATAGAATTCTCTTTCAAGCTTAAATTGAATTTTATGATTAAGGTAAAGAAATAGTAATACCGAATTAATTCGCATTTTGTTAATATAATTTTTTGATAAATACTTATTATTTGTTTTAAAATTAAATTGTTAATACATTCTTTTTAAAAAAGTATCATTAAGTACAACATCACATAATTGAAGACGAGGTGAATAATTAAATGAACATCGAGTAGACCTTTAAGTTTATCGGTTAGGAATTTTTAATTAGACACTGGAATTATAATATATTTTGACTGAGGAATTATATATATGTAAATACTTCTACAGATATTTTATACTCAAATTTTAGAATAGCAGTAGGTTTTTCTGTTTGTTGCATTAGTATGAGTCGGGTTATCATTGGGTGTGGTTTAAGTAGTAATGGCGGGTATTAGGGGATTTATAATTATATTCATAAGGTGTGTGGTTGCAGTTGATTTTTTTGATAAATTTATACTAATAAGTTAAATTATAACAAAATAGTGGGATTCATGTATTAAAAAATATTTAATAGTTTAAAAATTTAAAATCGTTTTAACTAATTGTGGTCAATTTGAACCCAAAGATGGTAATAAAGGTTTTTGGAATGTCAATAAATGGATGAGAAATGAATTTTTAAGGCCAAAATAGGTAGATGGATGATAGTTTTATATCTTTATGATAATTTAAAGATATTTAGGTCCTTTCCGTAAATTCAAATGATAATTAAGTTTACTTTTAAATACTGAATTCTGATAAATCCGTAGATAAATCCGCACTGATATGGTCAAATCTCGACAAGAGTACCAATTAGGTAGGCCAATATGCCATTATGGGCTATGGGCCTTAACCCAACAAATTCTGATTATTACCCGAGTAGGCCCAATAGTTTTAGAAAATGGATGATCTTGGATACACCCAATTCTTTACTAAAAGATGTATAACTACTACATAATAAATTATGACACTAACAATACAAAGTTAGTAATATATTTATAAGTATGGTTAACAACAAAACCACCTCTGAGATACAAAATCAAACAGTGGATAAGAAGTGATTTTAATAAAATTAATATCATCATTACTAATCTGAATATTATTAATACATTCTATTTAGTGCTATTCTTATACACTTTGCCTAATAAAAATTACCCTAAAAGAAGTTCTAAGATCATTTGTGTATCGTTCCATTCAATTTTATATCTGACACTAAATTTTCTAATCTAATTTGAAAGTCTCATAATCAATAGAACTTGAAGAAAGTTACAGTTTTACGTTGAATAATTGAATATATTCGATATACGTAACATAAAAGGAAGCCTAAAATATCTTCGATTTAGCTAAGTATATTATGTTATGTTTCCACAATTTATTTTGACAAATAAAAATAACTATTGTCTTTATTTATAACTTAAAGGACCAAATTCAACACTTGTAAAATTTATTAAGGACTATATTCATCATTACCCAAAACTTATACACAGAGCGAGAGAGGGAAAGGGGTAAATTACTCGCAGCGCGCCTCAATGGAGGTTTCAACTTTTTTTGAATATTCATAGGGTTCTTACTTCTTCTGGATTTCAAATTTTAGCGATTTTTCTTCTCTGAATTCTCAATTTCTTCGATCTGCTTCATTGATTCTCGAATCTTATTTGAACAATTTCGCCCTAATTCTTTCATAAGAAGCTTCCTTATTAAGCAATGGTTCGAGCTGTAAAACGCGAACCTGTTAATACTCCGGGTAATGGAGTCAAGACAAGGAGAAATGCTGCAGCAGCGGCAGAGGCAGTGGCGGCAGCAGTAGCAGGCCCTAGCAATAGCAACAACAATAACAGTTCGGTGGAGGAAGAGACTATAATAGGGCGAAGAGTTCTACGCTCTCATTATCTCAATTTTAAGAATCGGATTTCTGGTAATTTAGTAGTTTCATAATTTTTGCTCCTCTATATGCTTGCATTCAGTTTTTTTTTTTTAATTGTATGTGTGATTTAATACTCTGTTGCATAACTGAATAGATTCATGACTTATCTAATTAGAATTCAGATATGGAGTTTAGGTATTCAGATAGAACTGAAAGCACTATTGGTGAAATAGTTATAGATAATTATAATATTCATTTGAACAAATATAATGCCAAACGAAACAAAACAAAAATCTAAAATGTAGTATCTTTCTCACTGAAATCGTTGTGGTCGTAGTGTCGTAGAGAATTGTCATTTTCATCTTCTTTAAATTTGCCTTTTTTATGTCATTTGTTAGCAACTGATTCTTACTTTTTTTTTTGGATGAGTTCTAAGACTAGTTTCTGTTGGAGTCAAAAGAGTTCAATTTTGATTTTATGGTGAATATCTCATGTTAGTAAGTTGATTCAATGAATGCAACCGGTGCTGCTGTCTTTTTTGCATAATTAGGCTATAATAATTTTGTGTTTGTTGCAGATGAGAGAGATAATATATCAACAGTTGATTCAGATAGATTTGAGTCAATAATTGAGGAAGTTGAAAGGCTACATCAACAAGGTATTGATTCAAGTTTTATGTTTCTGGTGCATTGATACTATCTGTGCTATCTTTAAATGTAGCTCATCTATGCTTGTGTGAGTGTGAAATTTGTGCACTGAATGCTCCCTCCACCTTGAAAATGAGTTAAACAACTGTTTTTTCTAGAGTTTTCGAAGTACTACTGCAAAAGTTGAAATTTTCGCAGAATGCTATTGCGAAATCTCATGATCTATTTGGCAAAAGAATTAGTGAATTTGAAAATAGATGGTTTCTTCAGTAATTGGATTGATAGCCTTCCATTACTTGCTCGCATAACTATGATTGATTTGTTAGATTAGTCTGTTTCTCAAATCTTTGTTTTATGCTGAGTTAAAACCTTATGTAAAATAAATTAAGCAAAGCTGAGTGTAAGTGGATAATACTTTCCTCAGAAAATGCCTGATAATTTCCTTTAAATTTGGAGCATGAGAAACACACGTTTGATCATTTCCCTCCAACTTTTGGGATTTGTTTAATTGCTGAGAAATGAAACAAAAGCTTATTCTTTTGAATTTTTAAGGTTCACAACCCTGATGACTCATTAACAGTATCATGTTTGAATATTCTGATTTCAGTTAGAAGTTTTTTTCTTTTTTATATATAGTACAAAAACCTAGGGAACAGGTCGCCGATGCTGAAGCTTTGCTGGACATCACAAACACACTGGTGACCACTGTAAAGGCACATAGTAATGGAGGTGTGACCCCTTCAGATTTTGTTAGTTGCTTACTTAGGGACTTTGGCCAAGAAGCTGGATCCAGCCGTAGGACAGAAGAGGATGTAACAATGTGCATGGCACAATGTGGTCGTGGGTCTCTCATGTTTCAGGGTGTCCTGATGCTGCATAGTAATGTTCATATCTATATTCTTTCTTGATAGGTACGGTTTGTTGTTGAACCAGCTGTTAATCTATATTATTACAGGATGGGACCTATGAATACTGAAATTAAGCAACGCATCCTTGTTGGTCAGGAAAAAGCGTGTATAACCACAGAAAGTGAACACCCAGAGGAGGTATAAATTCCGATTTACAAAGCTCTACACAGCCTTGCTTATTTTGTGGGGAAATTGCATAATGAAATTGCTACCCCTTTACCGAAGTGGCATTATTTTGAAGCTAACAAAGCATTTGAAGTACTTTACTCTGATTGTTTCTGTTAGAAGATTGGGGTCTCTCACTAAAATAGTTTAGCAAGCATTGTGCTGGTACTATTATCTTGTAGATTTCCTTGATCAAATATTTCTCTGAGGCAATCGTTGTTATTCATTCTATGTACAGCTGCTGATTGCAGTTATTTTTCATCTGTAGTTCCTCTGAACTGTATAAACCACTAGCTAACTTTTTCTTACTTTGGCGAAATGAATTGTATCCTAAGATTTCTAGATATGTTTTCAGCTAGATGAACCTGATGGTGAAGGCAAGACGGACACTGACAAGAATATGGCGACAATGTTCCAAATTCTAAGGAGGCATAAAAGTGCCAAGCTTGAAAACTTAATCCTGAATAGAAGATCCTTTGCACAAACAGTTGAAAATTTGTTTGCCCTATCGTTTCTAAAAATTAAAGGATGGGGGGGCTGACATAACTGTTGAAGACAAAGGTGTCATCGGGTTGTAGATTCTTACAGCACATAGTTGTTTTCTCCTTTTCTCTTCTTGTACTACTTCTTCTTTTGACTTGAGTACTACTGCTGATTGCAGCACCAAGGAGCGAATGCACATGTCTAATGCAGTCCTTTCAGGGGTGAGTAACTAATGCTGAGTGCAGCACAAGGAATGCACCTGCTTCTATTGCAGTCCTTTCAGGGGAGGTTTCTTATACCACTCGTCGTAAGCTTTTGACTTCCAGATTGGAAGGTCACACAAAACACACAAACCATCTCTCTCGCAAATTGTGGGGATGTTTTGTGTGGTCGATATTTTGTATCTGTTGGATTGCTGTATTAGCAACACTGACATGTTGTTTCTATCTTCTAACTAAACTTGTTTTTCTCACACAACCTAATGGCCACGGATTTGAATAGTTTTGATGACAAACAACTGTCCAATTTGTATATTCCTGCACTAGTAGAAAGTATGTGTTGATTCAGTTTTTTTCATTTCCATCCGACTCATTTTCAATCTGTGATCATAACAGTTTTTTGGTGTTGTTCTAAGCTAAAAAGCACGGTTTCTACACTTTGCCTGCACATTTATGAATTATGTTTAATGATCATTTTAATCTGATAATGATCTGAATTTGTCATCCTTATATGCAGCTTCTGTTAGCCTTTCTGTTTTGCTGTTTGGAGAAGAATTAAATGCTCACGAAATGACGCCCGATTATACCAGCCCACTTCTCAACCATCATGCAAGTACCGTAGATAAAAACAAAGCTGTTTCAACCACACCTAAAATGAATTTATCTCGGAATGCGTGGTCCTGGTTTGCAGGAGCAACCTGTTATTTGAAAGACTCCCCCATAAAATGGACAATTCCCTGCAGAGCTGCTGCTGCCCTTCGTAAAGGAAAACGAAAGGCTCACACAAGACTAAGCTACAGTTTAGCCCACTTTGAGATTATGCAGTATGGTTCCTTAGTTAGTTGGTGAAGGTATTAGGAATTTGCTAACTTCCCTTCTGATTTCTGCCCTACCCCCTTCTTGGCAATTTCTCTGGTTAACCATAGGTGCCAAATTTGACATGCGTGGGGACAGGGAAAAATTCCAAATTTTGGGAATCCCCCAAGTGAGTATTATTGTTTTTTCTGTTAAATTTTTTTCTTCTGTTTTTTGTAGTAAAAGTAATTGTGACACTGGTGGGTAAAAATTCAGTGTTTTTTTTTCTTTCAAATGGAACGACTCTGCTAGAATTCCGTATTAGCTTTAGCAATTGTCTTAGAGAGTTCTGGTAATTGACCCTGTTTTTACATTTTTTATGGTACACCTTGATGTACCATGTTTATTTTGTGCAGATGTTTGGAACAGCATTACCAAAAAAGTGTCAAAAACCAGTGACCGATATATGTGGAATATCAGGACAAAAGTTAGTATCTTTTTGGGTTCATCCAAAAGCAAGGAATATAGTTTTTTTTTTTTCTGATTTACCAAAAATTCAAGAAAAATCAACTTTTCCTATCAATACAACCCCTCTTAGTACTGATAGTTGTATTCGTAGTAGTTCTAATAAATATTCTGTGTTTTATTTTCCGATAATGTATTTATCTAGTTTTGTTATGAAAATAATAGTAATTTTATATCAAAACTTATGAAGTCAACTTATGTTTTTCATGTTGTTCTTTTTCTTTTTTAAAATTGAAATATGTTTACCGAAAATATAGGCCAGGCACAAAAGATAAACCTTCCACGAAAAAACTGGTTCTCCACAATATCTGGAAATCTATAGCCAACAGCCAAATGCTAGCGCGAATAGGTCAGGTTAACACATGCCAATAAATAATGAGGACCCGCAGCGTTAAACTGAGAATTGCCTCGTAACAAATTAAGTTAACCACCTTCTGGAAAGATAAGATGTCCACTCACAATTGCTAATCCGGAATCCTTTTGACAGATAACAAAAACAAAAGTTTCTCTAGATCCACCAAACCTTCTATCACTAGCCTCTTATTAGCTTTTGGGATTTGTCGAACCCGTGAAAGCTTGGGGCCTTTCAACATCCAACTCCCCTCGCATCATACCATTGTTCACCATACAATTGGCCGCCGTATCGCTGAAGCCAAAGGAGATCCCAGAAAAAAGCGCAGTGTTCCCAACCCGCCTCTGTTTAGATCCATTACTGTTTAGAATACCGCAGAAAAAACCACTAGAGCCCAAACAACATACATTAATACAACTATCAGAATCAACAGCATTCTCAGTGACTTACCAGCATATAACTCCTTTTGCAAAGGAGCATTCTCCAGTGAGTAATTTATCATCATGTCGATAAAGCCAATAGCTTTTGCTGCACGACTTCCCAGTGGACCTGGAAAACAATTACTTGTTTAATTTTCGGCAGTGGGATTCCAGATTTATGAGCACCAAGCACATTGGAAGGAAGCCAAAAAAATAGGACTTTTTTGTGTAAGTCGAACACACAAAAGGGTTGAAGAGGTTCTCCACCAAATATATTTTTATGAAGTTTAGTTTGTCATGGAACTGAAGGGATGTACTAACATGGAAAACAAACTCTTCCTGTGACGGGAATAAGCTACAAGCTTTGAAAAATGCAGCATTTTTTTGAATTAGTTTGTGCAGCAAACTTTCAGAGTTCAAAGAGCATCAAGTTATGCGAAAAACTGAGTGTTGTGATGCATACCTGCAGATATAGTGTTGACTCTGACTTTGTGCTTTCTTCCAGCTTCAAATGCCAGGACCTTCAACAAAAACGTTAAAACAACTCTTAAGTGATGCTCATAGTTGAAGCTAAAGGAAACGAGATATGGATTATCGAAAATAAAATTAGCAACAAACTTACTTTTGTGTCACTCTCCAAAGCAGCTTTTGCTGAACTCATACCACCTCCATATCTGTAAATTCAAGAAGAATATTAAACATATACTAAGAAATTAAGGAACTTCAACCTAGGCAATTAATGAGAGTCGTACCCAGGGATAATCCTTTCAGAAGCAATGTACGTTAGAGAGATTGTGGCACCGCCTGCAAGGTAAGGACATAGTTAAAAGATTCAGATTTCCTTCTTTCTTGTTAAAACGTTTACAGAAAAGGAGTTGTCTGATGAACAGCACATCATTCACTTATTTTGTATTACCAAAATAACAAAAAACAACAGAACATTAACAAGAGTTTACCTGGATTCATTATGGGAAGAAAGTGCTTTAGTAGAGATATGAAGGAATAACTGGAGGCAGATATAGCTGCAAGGTATCCTTTTCTTGATGTCTCCGATAGAGGTTTGCTAACCCTACTACGTAAAGTAAGATTCCTCGAGTTAGTTGGCCTCAAAAAACATGAAGATTATACATGACTTACAAAAAATAATGAAAGGAAGAAGGAGAAGTGTACCTCTGGACCATTTGCAAGTGAATGTACCAGGATGTCAATAGTGCCAAAATCTTGTTTTACAGATTCAGCAACTTCCTAAAATATTAGAAATTGCAAGGTCACATAACAAGTTTATCAGCTCTTTTGACATAATGCATTCCCTAACATACAATACTGATTTACTACTTTACGTGCAACATAGATAGTTCAACTACAAAATTGAAGTAGAAACTGATAACCAAACACAGTTTCCGATCAATGATCCTATAGCATATAATTAAGTTCGTTACTGTAACCAAACACAAACAAACCAGCACTCAACGTAATATGCATATACACAATGCATGTCTTCCTAACCACATCTTTTTTGGCCCAATAGTTTCTCGGATGCAGAGTCAAAAGAATTTTATAAAAATTCAGTTCCTTGGTACTATCTGTAGCACAAACAATTAATAATAATATGAATGTCAACTATAAGCCATGTGCAAAGATATGGTGGAAAAAGGTGAGACGACCAGAAACATCTGGTATATGTTTGAATACTCTAACATGCATGAACCCAAGTTTCCCCTATTTAGCTTTACAAGTGTATATATTGCACGCAGGCACATATCCAGTTGAAAAATATGATAAACACCAACAAATATGTAGAGCATAATACCGAGACAGTCCACTTTGAGGATCCGGCGTAACGTTTGTTTGTTTTCACCTGCACCATACAAATTTCACCAAGAATGATTAGACTTAAGCAATTTTCCTATAATTTGTTGGAAAGAATACTGAAAATAGTTTATCTTACATCCTCAGGAACATCTTCTGGACTGTCAAAAACGGCATCCAATGGGTAGACTTTTGCAATTTCCATCAATGAACCATCAGGCAACCTAAAACATCAAATTACATTATCCCTCTGAAAAGAGTGGGGGGGAAGAGTACATGGAAAGAAAGAACATCATCATTCTTACACTCGTGATTGGTCAAATTTCCCACGGCGCAGACTGGTCTCGAAAATGTTGAGCGCCTAAATTATGAAGTTATTAGAAAAGATAACCTCTTTGACATTGCTATAAGTAATAAATAGTAGTAACTTCAAAAACAAATCATATATATACGTACAGGCACCCATGTACCAACAAGAATTTCAGCCCCTGCAGCAGCAAGAGACTTTGCTATTGCCCATCCATACCCATTGTCAATCCTGCTAGCAAGAATAAATGCCCTCTACCTGCAATCAATAGAAATAGCAATCATATTGCAATTATGAACTCTGAATTTCTGCACAAAACTACTCAAAGGAGACTCCAATATACCCTTCGGAGCAACCTCTCGATCAATAGGCACTCCTGAAACGGGCACTTGGTTCAACTAGCTCCAGACATTGCTTTTGTAACCAGCCTTTCAAATTTTATAGGAAGCCAATTTGAAGCTATGGTTTTTTTGGCTTCGTTATCGAGTAATTGTATGAACTTCTAAATCATAAAAGATTTTCTTTTAACTTCCAACATTGAAACTCATAGTGCTCATTTTCGAAACATTCTGCGATGCAGGAATGCATTGTTTGGTTGCTTGTATTTGCAAGCCAGGAGTTGTGTTTGCAAGCCATTTCCGAAAAGAAGAATCTGAAGAATCATAGATGGGCAGTGCAACGAAATATCATTTAACCAGAGAACATATTATTATACACAACGTTACATCAAATCAAATGTTCAGTAAGTACCATGTAAAGCTTATAATGTAATCTAGCAAATATTTAAATTCCATAAAAAACAATTTGAACTAGGGTATACCCCCACCCACCCCAAAAAAAAATGCAGTTAGCATTCATCAATAAACCTCCATCAAGCACTCAAAATAAAATGATAAGCTCCACCCCAGCTTAAAAATGTGTGCTTGGTGAAAATATTTTCCGGTAAGATATTTATCAAAGATCAATGTTAATGTAAGGAAGCTGGATAGCGTTTTGATTAAAAAAAATTGATAATAATGTCTGAGTGTTGTTGGAGAAGCAATATAAAGTTAAAAGTTGAAAATTTTGTAAAGAAAATTAAGTTCCACTAGGAAACTCGATAGCATTCTCTCTCTTTGGTGAAAAAGGTTTTGTTAATGAAAATTTTCCATCATCACATACACAACCTACAACATCTACCCTCGATCCAAATCATGATAAGGTCGGCTACAGAATTTTCATTACTCATTTAAGCTCAACTTATATTCATCATTATACCATACACCACCTAAAAAAATAATAACTGCTAGCAAAAAAAACTAAAGACATAGCTCAATAGACTTAACCATGATGAATATTACAGAATGCATACACTCAAATGCAATTCTAATTTCCAATTATAATCAAAAATACAAAAACGGAAACAAAAAATCCGACAAATAAACTGAGATACACAGCTCAAGTAGTACTTAGTGATCTTGACAGAGTTGCATACACTCAAATAATTCTAATTTCCATGAGTGAATCAATATACGGAACGGAAAACAGAAAATTCCAACAAAAACACTGAGAAATCTTAGCTCAAGTAGTACAAAGTTGATCTTACAGATGGGATACTTGCAAATGGCCTCAAATTTTTCTTTTCTCCAACATTTAATCAAAATACTAAACGGAAACATAAAATTCATACGAAAAACACAAAATCGCGAACTGATAGAGATATGAATTGATCAATGTAGCAAATCTAAACAGCATTTGGATCATAAATATTTCTGGAAAAGAAAATAACGTACCTCAAGTCGATGAAAACGAAGAAACAATGCTTAAAGAAGAAACTAAACTGATTTAGATTTCTCAAAGTAGAATTAATATAGGTCTCTTTCGATGAAATCGAAGTTGAGGAGCTTTGAAAATGTAGTGAGTGAGAGTGCTAACAGGTGGGACTTTTGGCTCTTCCGTTGAATGGCAATTTTACCCTGTTAAGGATTGGGCCTATAGCCCAAGTCCATTAGTAGCCCGTCAAAAAAGTTTGCAAACTATTAATAAGGGAATACTGTTTTATTTCGATTAAATTGGAGTTTTTGGTCAGAAACATCTTTAATCTATATTTCAAAATTAAATAACATTTTTAAAATATTATTCTTAGCAGAAACATCCTTCAAGTATATTAAAAAAAAATTATCCTTCTGTTAGGTATCGTCGAAAACAAAAGGATCCTATAAAAACATGAGTAATTCACGTGACTATCAACAAAATTTTTCTTATTCAGTAACGTAAATGAAGCTGAATTATCTTTACTCTTTTCAAAGTCAAATTGTATGTAGATCAATAAATTTTTAGGTCAGTCAGATATTGAAGAAATCAAAATATTGATTATATCTCGTATTTGAGTTTCATTCTACATTATTAGAAGCAAAATTCTCCAACAACAACACAACAAACACCGACTTCTTAGCATATTATTAATGGAGACAACCATCTCCAACTAATAATAACATTTAATATCAATACTGAAAACTAAATGAAAAAAAAAGTCAAATTAAAAGATTTTACTAACGCTAAACTCAATTACCGAAACAGTTCACATGTAGTATTTTTGATGTATCTAGAATAATAATTACTAAAGGATGCTTTAATTTTTTTTGTGGAAATTGTAATTTTCTAGATAAATTCAAGTAAAAGTATGAAAATATTCACCGTTTATACTGGAAGGATACTTTCTGCTAAAATGTATCTAAACAATTTGTTAAATTTTTGGGTACAGATTAAGGATTATTTTAGGCCAAAAATTCATTAAGTTGTACACAAATTCAAATTTTATACAAATATATTTATACAATCATTGATACATATACATAATAGTCATATATATATACAATTACCTAACCGATATACATATACAATCGTTGCGCTTTTATACAAACGGAAGGCATGCGAACAATTTATACAAAGTTGATGCTCCACAACAATTATAAAGTTTGATATGAAAAGCAATTATGCAAACTATAGCTATAATATACAAATATGATTTTATGTTTGTTTAACCTAAAATTTACTCCTAGAATAATTAGGTAGAAATATTATAAACCTAAGAATTTGGAAAGTGAAACTTGAGTTTTTCTTTTGGGGGTTAAATCTTACACTTTTAGGTACGACTAAATGAAAAAAAAATTAAATAAATAAACGTTTCAACGCGAGATTAAACTCCAGACTGAGAATCAACTTTACTTCGTTAGTAGCTTTCTTCTTGTCCATGAGTGAGGCATTAAAATTAAAATACTTTGCAAATACGAAAAAGAAAATCACCTTTTATTATAGATATATAGATAATATATATATATATATCATATCTTCTATTTCTATCTATAAGTGTAATTTTTTGCCCAGAATTCGGGTGATCCCCATTGTTGGAAAAACGCGGACAACACAAAACTATTATGTGTAAACGTTGAAATGAAATGGAAAATAACGACACCAATAATTTTACGTGGAAACCCTTCTGATAAGGGAATCAAAAACCACGGAGTAGAGAGAATTGATATTACATAGTAAGGAAATTTTACACTGTGTAGTCACAATCCAATACTCAAAGTGACTACTACCCTCAAAAGGAACAACACTCTTTTGGTTTCCGTCTTACTAAAATAATCGCTCACACTCTATTTTTCTTGCAAGACTCATTTTCTTGTATATCCCTAAGGAATACCTCACTTTGCTCTCAAAATGGTTTTTTGTCTCTCTATTGGTGTGTCACAAATGAGCAAGAATGCTCTATTTATATAAAGGTAAAACCATACCTATGTCACTATGACATTGTCACATAGCAAAGTCAAAAATGGTTGCAAATCTTACCATTTGCCAACTACCACTCTTTTCTTTCAACTCCAATTGACTATTTTCCTTTTTAAACAATTGCTTGTCCAATTAAGTAGCAAAGTTGACTAAAAAAATGGATGGATCAACAAATTCCTCCCCTCCAGTCCCATTTACTGGAAGAAGGGTATCTTCACTTCTTCAACTTCTTTAGAAGAGAAGCTCATACCCACCAAGTTCTTTGCATAACTCGAACTTGTCTTTTGGGTATCTCTGGTCAGCATATCTCAGGATTTTTTCACTTGGTTGTGAATCTTTTTGACGTGAAATGATTCATTTCTCCCACTTTCCTCACGAATCCAATGATATCTGACGGCAAATGTGTTTTGTTCTTGCATGGTACAATGGAGTTCTTTGCTCAAAGTCTTTGCACTCTGATGTCCGATAGACAACTATACTCCATCTGATTCAAACCAATCGCTTGAAGAAATCGCTTTAGCCATATCATCTCCTTGCCTGCCGTTAGTAGGCCCAATAATCCTCAGCTTCATTTGTAGATAGTGCAAACACAATTGCTGCCACTTTGACTGCCATGATCTAGCTCCCCCTGAAAAAGTAACAAATATCCTTAGTGGTTTTCTTTATCAAGGTCCCTGCCATATCAGAATCCTGTATAGCCTTTCAAGATTGGATTTGAATGCTCCAAAACACAAGCATTCATCTGAGCTTCCTCTAAGATACCTGAGTATCCTTTCATTCACAGCTTCCAATGCTCTTTCCCGGATTTTTCGAGAATCTCCTGGACAACACCAACGCGTGAAGCAATTCAGTCTAGTGCACACCATTGCATACATTAGACTTTCCGACAACGGAGGGAATAATGGAACTTTGGCTGTTCTCTTTTTCCTCCTACTGTAGGACACATCTTCTTGCTCAACTTCAAATATGACCAGCAAGAGGTATACTAACCGCTTAGAATTCTTCAATATGAAAGCGCTCCCGTAACGCGTTCACTGTACTTGTCTTCTGGGACCCAAATAAGTCCTTCCTTTTAATCTCTAAGAATACGAGTATTCCTCCCAACCATTTTTGCTTGCTTAATCCAAGTCGTTCATAGAAAAAGACTTACACAACTTCTTTCTTTAGCTCGTCAATCTTGGAAGTATTAGTTGCCCACATCACATATCATCCCAATACAACAAAGGTGATAAATCATTGTCAGAAAATTTTTTTGTACAAATACGCAAGTCTTGAAGAAGTCTTCTTATAGCCCTCTGCTCCCCATAACCAGATTCAATAAACTTTTGTAACCACTGTTCTGAGATTGTTTTAGGCATAGAGACTCTTTTAAGTTGGGCAATAAAAATTTTCTTTACTCCATCTCTTGAAAACCCCATGTTGTTCCATATAAATCTCTTTCTTCTAGGTCACCGTGAAGGAAGCCGTCTTCACATCCATCTGCTCAATCTCAACTTACACTAGCAGCCAAACCTAGACTTGTAAACGAATCGAGGACATTTTCACAACAGGAAAAAATATTCGTCAAAGTCAATACCTTTCCTTTGACCAATCCCTTAACACCAATCTAAGCTTTGTACGTGGCGCTTTCAGTTGTGTTCTTCACTTTAGCTTTGAACACCCACTTGTTATTCAAAGCCTCAATGCCCTTGGGCAATTTTACAAAAAAAACGTCAACTCAAGTGTGGTTCGCATGCAAAGACTTCATCTCGTCTTGCATGGCTCAATACATTGTTTTCTTGTGGCTCACTTCCATGGCTCCTCATACTTCAGGTTATCACCCTTCATTTGAGTAACACAACTCATTGGGTGAATAACGTGAGGAAGGAAACCGCTGTCTTGTGGACCTCCGAAGGCGGAATATTTGATTCGTCCACAACTTCATGAGCAACAGGTCCATCAATCACAATACATTGTTAATCATCAACATCAACTGTTGATGATACATGATTCTGGGCGTCACCATGATTTATCAAAACCCAATAACATCATTCACACTTGTGGGAAGGAACTTCATCATGATGGACTAATACCATCAAATTTGAAGATTCTATCTAAAATCTACCTTCTCTCGCGTTTGTGGTCAATATCTTAATTGTTTGGATTCTCCATTAAAAGAATATCACGCACGCTTCTCCAAGTTTCTTTTTTCAATTGGATCATATAGCCTTGTAACCAAATTATCTAGGCCACTATCAATGAAGATGGCACTTGCCTTGTCTTGGCATCTATTTTGACCTCTCATCTTTCGGACAATGTACAAAACCTTTCAACCAAATACTCTCAAATGGCCATGAGGAAAACATCCTTGTTCCATCCAAACCTATTTTGACATCCCTTTGCAAGCACCAGCAGGAGATAGATTTAATAACTGTGCGCGGTCAATAAAGCCTCCACCCCAAAATGAGTTTGGCAACTTGCCTTCAGACAGCAACATCTAACTCTTCCATCAAGGTCCTGTTCATCCTCTCCGCCCAACCATTAAGCTGAGAGTCTTTGGAGGAGTCCTTCTGGTGTCTAATACCTTGGATTCTTGCAGTATTGTCGTCAAATGGTCCCACAATATTCACCACCATTATAGTACGAATAAAAACATTTCAATTTTCTTTCCATTTTCTCTTTCACTGAAGCCCCTGAAAACTGCTTAAAGACACCTAACACTTGGTCTTTAGTCTTCAAGACATAGACCCAAAGTTTTCTAGAGCAATCAAATCATGAAAGTGACAAAGTAAAGTGCACCACCCAATGTCTTTGTCTTCCTTTGCCCCCCATAAAATCAGAGTGGCACTAACTCCAGCACTCTGGGTCTTTATCGAAGAGGGTAGGACTTAAAAGGAAACTCTTATTTTGTTTACCATCCAAGCAGTGCTCCATTTCTAATTTAGCACTTTGGAAATTTACAATAAATTTCTTCCTTGGCTTAGAACTTAAGTCCTTTCTCGCTAATGTGGCTAAGCCTCTTGTGCCATATGTGAAAGCTCATCGCTCGCAACCCGGCGTTCACCTATCAACACAAGCATAGGCCCGTGTCAGTATTAGACCACGACGTTTGTTACCACGAGCCACACCAAGGAACCTTAATGAGCTTCCATTTCCATCCCGTTGGTACTAACATATCCTTCATCATCTACAACACCACAGAAATATGTGGGCAGACGAACATCAGGAGCATGTTTCACATTGTGTCAAACTAGTTTAGTTCCCACACTAGTTTCCAAACAATTGTACCAATACCAACCACCCTAGAAACAGTCCCTCATACCCTACCTCACGGTTTCCAAAATCACCAGGAGTGTAGGAAGAGAAAAAATCCTTCCTTGATGGTCCACATGAGATGCGACCATGGGTCCCACAACCCAGCTTGACTCTCACAACAATTTTATCATGTTTGCATCAAGAACGTATAACAATATCTTCGGTTGGTGACGTGGCCTAGGCAATTTTCATTGCCATCATTCTTTATTTTCCTCCTCTTTGTTTTTGTTCTCTCCCTCTTCAACTGTCCTGCAAACTTTCCTTTGTGTTCCCCTTTCATGCCACAATGATAGCACTCATATCCTTAAGTCTGCCTTTGATTTGCTCCTATTTTGTTCTCTATCTTGAACTCGAGTTTTTTCTTTCTATTCTAATTTCTCCCCTGGGGCCAGTTATCAGGACAATCCGACGAAGAGGAACCTTGAGTTTTTTTTCTTCTCATCTCTATCTCTCTTCGTTCAAGACACTACTCTTGGCGGAATCCATAGAGATCACACCCATCCGGAGCATAATTGACCATGGAACGTTTCTTAAATGTTTCCTGAATCTGGTAGGAACAAGAAGAAGCAGCCTTTGCATTTCCTTCAATCAAATTTGATGCCCCTAGCAGATATTGGTTCATAATCCCCTGAAATTATTCAGATTGTCTGTCATCGGAGACCATCTTATTACTTCAACCCAACATCTGCTTTATTTAAGACATTTTGTTGTTGCCATATCTTTCGAGCATACAACGTTCAGATGCTCCCAAAGGGTTCGAGCATTGTTTTCTCCAGATATGTGGTTTTCAACACATTATCGCGACCCATTGGGCCTAATGAATCCACAACCTGTCTATGCAACATATTCCACGCTTCATCTGTCATTATCAGGCTGTACAGTGTAAACTGGGTTTATAAAAATTCACCCCCCCCCCCCCCCCCCCCACCCCCGAAGCCCGCTGACCGTCACCCCACCCCTATGCCACTAAAGCAGATCTTCCCTTTTTTCCCTTCCAATGGCATAATTCACACCATTTCAAGTAACCATTCTACTTGTTGTTTGGCTTCCATTGTTTTCCCCAAAAATAATAGTTTATCGCCAATCAAAGTAAATCTTTTCTGATGTGGAAGTTCAGAATGTGCTCAACCAAGAGCATATCAGATAAAACCCTGGCTTTGATAACCAGTTTGTTGGGAAAACGCGACCAAACACAAAAATATATATTGTAAAAGGTAAATGAAATAAAATGGGAAAATAACGAACCAGAATTTTAACGTGGAAACCTTCTGAATAGGGAAAAAACCACGAGTAAGAAGGAGCAATTGATATTACATGTAATGAAATTTTCAAACTGTGTTTAGTCACGAATACAATACTCAAGTGAACTACTACACAACGCAAAAGAACAACACTCTTTTGGTTTCCGTCTTACTAAATAAATTATCCTTCCACTCTATTTTTCTTCACAGACTATTTTTCTTGTGATAGTCTATGGATAACCTCCTTTGCTCGTCACTGGTTTTTCTCTCTAAACTTGGTGTGGTTTCTACAATGAGCAAATGCTCTATTTATAGAAGGATAAAACCATACCTACTGTCACTAATTGACCTATTTAAACATAGCAAATCAAAACTGGGTTTGCAGCAAATCTACCAATTTGCCAACTACCAAATCTTTCTTTTCACTCCAATTACCTATTCCTTTTTAACATTGCTTGTACCACTTAAGTAGCTAAGGTTGAACTAAAAATGGGATGAATTCAACACAATGGGCATGTCTGTATCTGGCAAAATACCTAAGTTTTTTTGATAATGTGTTTGCACGTGGTGTTCCATGAGAGTTTCATAGATTCGTTACAATAATTAAAATTTTTATCAAAACTGTAGTACAGAATAAAGTGGCAATTTTTAATTACCAATATATATTTAAAATATGGCAAAAAAAAAAAATCAAACAAGGAGCGTAAGTTTAATGGTGTAAAAATCAAGTTCCTTTAGTACCAATTTGTAAGTTTAGAATTTTAGGTCATAGTTTAGGCAAACTTTTCAATACAAGCATAAAATGACTAATCATTAATTTCATAGCAAATTAAATTGAAAATTTAATAAATATAAAACACATGAAAAATACAATTTACTTATCTTTCTTAAGACTTAATTCAAACAATATTAATGTAAATAAAAATAAATAAAAAATATATATAATTTCTTGAGTTATTTATCGGCTCCTTTTGGCTTCCATCATAACCCATCAAAATCCAAAATCATTCTTTACTAAGTCAAAGCAAAGAATGAATTCAATAAGAACAAAACATGATATAATGTTTTACTATTTTAACTATAGAATAAAATTGATATCTAAGCATCTCATGAAATTTAAAAATGATGATTTAAATAAATAAAATTAGAAAACACCCACTAGTTTCTCTTACATCTTACAATTAAAATCTGAGAGGTAAATATGAAAAATACAAGAGTTGTAATTGTAGATATATATGCATAGTAGCAATTAATTAACAATTCGATATTGGATATAAAAATGGACATTTAAAGCAAATAAAAGAGAAAAATAATAAAGAAATGAAAAGGTATAAGTTTCATAAACAAAAGTAAAAAATTCACAAATATATAATATAAGACGTAATAAATAAATAAATATTCAAATGTATTAATTAAGGGCAACTTTCACATATAGCAAATAAAAAAATTCAATATTTGTATGCTATACAAATAAAGTTTGGCATCATTGCGCTTCATAACAAACATGGGAAACTGTATAATTCGCTATACATCTACAAGTTGAAGCAATTGTATAAACAAAAAAAAAAGAAAGAGAAAGACCCTTGACAGAGAAACTGTATAAAAACGAAGTGTATAAAACGAATTGTATTATTAGAATGTTAATAAACGATTATATACAATGTGAATTGTGTATCAAATGAAAAAGAGAGAAGACAAAAGAACTTGACAAACAATATACATTGAATCGAATGGTAATAAAACGTGAAATAGAGAATTAGATCCAATTTGAAATTGGTATAAAAATGATAAAGAGGAAAGGCCAAAATAAACTGGGCAGAAAATATTTTATTGGTGTAATTATAAGTTATACGGACGAAAATATATGGTACTTGCATGTGTATATACAATTTTCTCACGCTTTAATACAAACAGAAACACATTTATACATTTCGCTTCTGTGTTTTTGTATCAGTAAGAAATGCGAGGGTTGTGGAGTCGAGATTTGGAGAGAGTGACGAGGCGAGATCTGAAGAGGTGAGAGAGGGAACAAAATATAGTAATTTATACAATTTTCTATGCTTTATACAATTAACATAATTTTTAGACAGTTGTGTTTGTAATAAAAAGTGAGGAAGCGAGCGAGAGAATGGAGGAGAGTGAACAAGCGAGATATTTTGGAGAGGTCGCCTTACAATTTTTTGTCAAACGTTTGCTATGGAGCACAATTAAATTCAACTCTATCTACTTCATTTATTTAGTTATTAATTTGCTATTATATATAATTTTCCCTTAATTAAACTTAAAATTAGCTCATGAAGAAAATAAAAATATGTATACAATAACATCATAGATTTACATATAACCACCATTGGATAAGCAATATTTGAGAAATATGCGGCCAAGAAATGTAGATTTGGTTATTAAAATTTAGTAGGTATTAGTTATTAGAAAATGCTCTGATTAATAAAGCATATATATATTATATATGAGGAGGTTTAGGTTATTAGAATTGAGGGTCGAGTTTATTTGACCTTATTTTTGGATTAATACAATCAAAAAATGAGGGGTTTTTGGTTTATATAAGGGAGGATTTTTACTGTTAAGTAATGAAGGAGAAAATTAAAAGTAAATATAATTTTTTTTTAAAAAAGCAACTGATATTTTTTTAAAAGGATAAAAATGTATAAAACAATCTTCTATGAATATTTTCTTCTTTTGACGAATTTTGACTTAACACCTTTTCACTTTTAAAATTTAGTATAATATAATAACAATATTAGACAATTACTATTTAATGTTTTTAGTGATAGCTATAATATTTATTTTTATTATTTATGGAGTGATAAAATGATATTTTAATTTTTAATTTTTTTTGGATTTCACTTTTATTAATAGATGAATTATCTCACGTTTAGTATATATGAATGATTAAGAGTGTGGATATAGATGCATTCTATTATTGTTATGCACATAACAATGTATTTCGTTATAATGATATTGTATCCATGTACTATTCGCTATATTTTGAAACACAATATTATTATGTAAAACATGCAATCTTAAAAGTATATTAATTTTTCTTCTTCTCATGTCATTAGCAATGATAGCCGTCACATACAATCTTTTAAAATCAAAATTTGTTCCTCCATTTTATTAAATTAATATTTATGTTCGAAATTATATTTGTCATAATCCAAATTCATATTACGTATAATTTTCCCTTTCAACATATGTTACAAAATTATCTCTAGAGCAATACCATCATCGAGTTTATACACTTAATATGATTTTTACTTAAAATATCGTCTGCCTATCTTCTTCAAAAACTTATTTGTATAAAAAAATTGTCCGTCTGATACTATATACATTTGTGTTGTGCCTTATGAATTCGTTTACTCTTTTTTTTTTTTAATTTCAACATGATACTTACATAAAATATCATGTACATATCTTCTCCAAAAAACTTATCAACCTAAAAATTCGTTTATTTTTTTAAAGGAAAATTATATATAATAATAAATTAATAAATCAAATAAATGTTATAATCATCATTTGATTTAATTGTGCCCCGTAGCAAACTATTTGTCAGTCATCTCTTTCCTCAAACTGTCGGTCGCCACTCTCCTCTCTCGCTCGCTTTCCCTTCTCACTTTTTTATACAAAGAGTTATAAAGATATGTTTCTATTTGTATAGAACGAAAATTTTTTATATATATTATTTTCGTCCCCTCTCTCCTTCTTTCCAGATTCGCTCTCCCTCTTCAGATCTTCACCTCGCCAACCACCCTCGCCTCTATCACTTATCAAACAAAAACGAATTGTATGAATTAAGTGTTTCTGTTGTTATAAATCAATAGAAATTGTACATATCTTCGTCCTATATACTTATAATTATATACTAAAAATACTCTCCTTCCCAATTTCTTTTGCGTTTCTTTCTTTTTTTCATTTTATAAAAATTCAAATTGTATACAATTTCTCTCTTTCTTGTTTTATACAATTCAATTCAATTGTATATTCCGTGCCCAAGTCTCTTTTGCCTTTCTCTCTTTCTCATTTTATACAAATTCAAATTATATATAATCGTTTTATACACTTATAATAATACAATTCATTTTATAAATTTTATTTTATACAATTCCCTGTCCAAATCTCTTTCTCTTTCTCGTTTTATACAATTCGCTTTAATTGTATATATAAAATAAATTATACATATAATATTATATAAACTTTGATATAACATACGAATATAAATTTTACGAAAATTATCTCTTTTTTTTATCCGTCCATCATCATAAGCATCAACCTATTTTATTGGACCTAACTTCAAAAGGCCTAAAAAACAACTAAAGCCCTAAGATAGTAGATCCACAAAGTGCACGTAATTTGGTATAGCACGTGACCTCCTCCAATTTCTCCACGTCGTAATTTCGTCCTCCAAATAAATTTTTAAAAAAATAATATCAAAGATATTCCTATTATTATCCACAGTTCATATATTTCTCATTCTCCTCATCTTCACGCTCCTCTTCTCCTTCACCGATAAACCCTAGAACTAGGGTTAGGGTTTTAGCTTACTTTTTTTTTTTTTCATTTGTCTACTGCTTTGCTTAGGGTTCTGTAGGCCGTAGTTATATTTTCCTTTTGTTTTTTGTTTTCAGAGTTTTTTTTTGTTCATTTGTTCGAATCTGAGTGTTTTAAGTAGCTATGGATTTCCGGAAGAGAAGCAGGAATGAAGCTGGGTCGAACTTCAATGGAGGTTTGAAGAAATCAAAGCCAGGTTTGTACGTTTAATAGATCTACTCTCGTTTTCAGTTTTATGCTTTGTTTGGCCTTTTTGAATTGTCGTTTTCTCGTGTGGATCTTATGGAGGAATACTGTTTGCATTATCTGCACCGTCGTTTATGTTGTTTAGATTTTGGTATGTTCATGTATCATATATTGAAAGCTTTTCTGTATTTCATTTGGCTCCTTTGTTTCGACTTCTCTTGTTATCGAGGGAGGTGGTAGAGCAGGAATGGCTGCTGGTTGAAGTACTTTGACCTGCTAACGCTTAATTGAGTAAAATACTCTCCTGAAAAAAGTAAGTAAAAAATTTATGTTTAGGAGGATGAACAGAGGCTTGCGTAAATCTTAAGAAGTGGAAGAAAATTTTGAAGAGAGACAACTTGGTGTCTTAACTGTTTACTCGGGGAACTATAATGTTTATCACTTGCAGATGGAAGAGATGAATTTCTAATAATTGAAGAAGATGAATTCTCTCTGAAATATGCATAGAAAGCCTGAAAGCTTTATCTAGGTGAAAAGGGTATTCAAAACCTAAAAGACACTGAATTTACAGTGTAGTTTGGCTTTCTACCTTTATTTACTGCGATGATGAAGGTATATCTTACAGAGTATATGGTGAACTCTCTTCTCTAATTATTGAGATTCTGAGTTCCCGAGTTATAATTGAATGTAGTTCGTTTCGATGTTAATAAAGTATATGATATCTTTAAAATTTTGTCCAGCATCAATTTAGGAAGTATCAAAATTTCTAACTCGTAAAAATTAATTAATTTGGTGCAACAGAAATGGACTCCTTATCGGGTGGTATAGGAAGTAAAACGAAGCCATGCACGAAGTTTTTCAGGTTCAAATCTTTCCCACCTAATGACATTTTTTAACTTTAAATTTGCTGTGGTGTATCAAGTGCAAGATCCAAACATTCAGTATTTTCCTGTTGTGAGAAACTCAAAAGCATAAATATTCGCCCTTGAGGGCCGAGGCTGAGGTTGATGAATTCTCAATAAATTGTGTAATAGTTAATGATGAGACAGATGTATGTTAACGATATCCATAGAGATAAATATTTACCCGCTTTGATACTCTTGGAAGAGAGGGAAACTCTAGTATAAAATATTGTCAGTCCTCCAAAGTTTCTATCTACTATATACTGCAATGAATTTTTTCAAGCCTTAATATGTTTCAAACAGGTCTGTAATTCTTTATTAACTGTAAAGGTGCTCAGAGTTGGTATAATCCATGTAGAGGTATCTATATGATATCCCAAATGACTGAATCTCAGTTTTCTGTGTCTACAAGATAGTGGACTTCTTAAAAAGTTTGAGTTGCAAAATGGTACGCTAGGCATCTGTGGGACACTTTACCATTTGATACTTTATTTTACAAGTACATGCCATATCCTTTTTGAAAGAGTAATGAGCTTGGATTTAGGTGCTGTCCTTTTTCTTCAGTTCAGAAGGGCTGAATTGTTGCTGAAATTTCGTCTTTGTGATGCTCTTCAATTACATGAAAGGAAGTACTACAGTCATAAACTTTTTAAATCAATGCATTCTTAGCTAAGATAGAACATAGTGCCAGCTCACGATCCAAGATGGTGTATCAAGTTATCAAGAGGCTTAGTTGTCAGCAACATAATTAGTTGGTGTTTTCATAAGGGGGGGGGATTCCTTTTATTTTTATTCCAAGGGAGTAGTCTTATATCACCCCGTGCTGTCTTAAAAGTTATTAGATTGTGATGGAACAGGCCAAAATAAAGCAAATAACCTGAAGGATTCAGTCAATTCGACCTGATTTTTTGTTTATTCAATTTTCCTCAATGTTAATCGAAGTGAGTACTTTTTTATGTTCATTGCTTTGGATGAATAACAGGGAGAGTTGTATATTTTCTTCATTTGAACATCAGTTGTTTCAAAAAATCAGTTGTTTCAAATGTTCTTCTCATTGGAGATTGGAGAGGGCAAAAGGGAAGTAGTTGTACTGTGTCTTCTTGGTGATTGTCTGATTGGAGCATAGGAAGTTAGCAAACCCTTTTTTGCAGCTCTGTTGTATGTATATATTGGTTGCAGTTATCCACCATTGTTAAAAGCACCTGAGTGCAACTAGAGTGCTTGCTCTTTATGTTCTGTGGGATGCCCTTTCCCTTGTTCTTAGAATATGGTCTGGATAAGATTCTCATTTGCATAGGTATACTAGTCCTGTTATGTCATACCTCTTTGCTAATATTGAGATGGGAATTATGTTTTTGACTTGGTTTGGAGTTGATTTTGTTTGATTTGTTTTTACACAGCACTGCTGGCTGCCCATTCGGTGAGAGCTGTCATTTCCTTCATCACGTCCCTGGTGGCTACAATGCTGTGGCCCAGATGATGAACTTAGGATCAGCTCCAGCATCAAGAAATGTGGCTGCACCACCCATGTCCAATGGAAATGCTCCTGCTGTGAAAACCAAACTTTGCAACAAATTCAACACAGCTGAGGGATGCAAATTTGGAGACGCATGCAATTTTGCTCACGGGGAATGGCAAATTGGTAAGCCGATTGTGCCATCACAGGAAGATCCACGTGCCATGGGTGTTGGACCTGCTCCTAGTCGTTTTGGTGGGCGAACAGAGCCTGCTGTTTCTGGACCTGCTGCTAGCTTTGGTACCACGGCAACTGCAAAGATCAGTGTGGATGCTTCTCTCGCTGGAGCAATCATTGGGAAGGGTGGCGTGAACTCTAAGCAGATTTGTCGACAGACGGGAGCAAAGCTGGCAATCCGGGAGCATGAAACAGATACAAATCTCAGAAACATTGAACTGGAGGGTACTTTTGAACAAATTTCTCAGGCTAGTGCTATGGTAAGAGAGTTGATCAACAGCCTTGGTCCAGTAGGCGGCCCTGGAAGAGATCCGGCTGGTCGTGGCGGCCCTGCCCCTCCTATGAACAATTACAAGACGAAGCTCTGCGAGAATTTTGCTAAAGGGTCTTGCACTTTTGGGGATAGGTGCCACTTTGCCCACGGGGATGCTGAAATGCGCAAAACAGGGGTGTGACTTTAAGAAGGCAACTTCTTCCGTGTTACCTTGCTTGTGGTTGGTCATGCTGATACGTTGTATATCTCAATTTTGGGCTCTAGTTATGAAATGCAACTTCATGAGACGAACCTAGTATTACCTAGGCATGATTTGGTATCTTCTTAACAGTACACTACTAATTCTAGCTTTTTTTGAGTTGTGTTAGTTGCTTATTAGCTCTGTTTTCTCTGTACTTCCATTTATTTAATTAATCCCTTCAATATCTTGGTAGGTTTTGATTGTTGTCTGAAGGATTTTGCATGAATATCATTATATTACATGATCTTGCTTGACTATATTGCTTCTCGGAGGGCCTTTGAACCATTAGTGATCGTTATGTATGTTCCTTTAGTACTTCTGTTTCAAGTTTGTTTTTTCTATCTAACATGAAAACTACTACTTGCATCAAGTCAGTTTGCGATGTACGAATTTGGAATAACTAATTTGCATTTCTTGAAACATACAATAATCAGACACGAAGAAGAGGGGTAATTATACCCCTCAAAAACCTATTACCAATTGTTAAGGTAATATTAGGCTTCAATTGCCAAATATTTATTGAATTCTCCGGTTAACCCGTAACTTTATTGTGCTCCTCCCGAGCTTAACTAGCCCTGGCTAGCAGTTATGAGGGTGTCCAGTGGAACCCGCGGTTGTGTTTGAGTAATGTGGCCTCCCGGTGCCTGTGCCGGTGCCGTGGTGGAGAGCTGCATTGCGGTCTTGTGTTGCGTGCTTATTCATCTCTGCTTCACAAATCCTTCCATCTTTCTTCTCTGTTGCCATTGCTTTCTCTGTTGGATCATTGGCTTTCATCTTATCCACCTTTTATAACAAACAAATTAAAACGGATCGAGGAAATTAACTGATAAAATTATAAATGGAAAAGTGAAAGAAAAAAAAAATAAACCTTTTCTTGGACAGTAGCTTTCGTTTTTTCCATGCCAGATTTTGCCGAAGCGGCAACATTTGATGCTTTTTCCTTCAATGACTGCATTTTCTTGTTCTAATAATTTTTCCTTAATAGTTTCTGTTAATGTAAAAATACACTTATTTTTAAGCTTCGATTATCACGATTTAAATATATTTGTTCAATGAGTAAACGGTATAACACATGTCCTCATATTTCATCTTACATTATCGATCTTCACTAACATTTTGACATCTGTTGAAACAGGTGTTAAGAGTTCATCGAATTGTTAGCAATATGTCTGAAGTAGAGACTTTTCAGGATGAGGAAAAAAATTGGAATTTTCTTTAATATTTTTTCATGTTTGGTTTTAACTTGAATAAAAGTCATGGCAATGGCCAATGAGCAACAAATTCCAAGGAGATAAAATAAAAAAAATGACAATATTTTGAATAATGGTTTTCCTAACAATGAGATAAGTAGGATTAATTATTTAAGTATATGAAAAGATAATGATTATTTTAATTAAGGTATAATATAATAAAATGATTTCTGTCTCAAAAATCAAAAATCATCTTCATTGTTAAACTAAAATTTAATAAAATGTAATATGAGATCTCTATCATATTATCATATAAGAATATAGTGGAAAAGCCATATTGATTTTCTATTTTCAATTTTAATTTTAGAGTAACACTAACTTGGAAATGGAGAAAGTAGTATTATTCAACTTCTAGGTCCCAAATATGATATTTATAAAATTTTACAGGGGACTTATTAAATAAATTTTTGTTTGAATTGTCATTATCATATGCCATTTGAATTTCTTAAATGACAGTATTTTTCATTAATTTAAGCTACAAATTTATGAAAAACAATTGAAAAATTCATCAATCTTTGTACACTTATAAATGAAGAAACCATAATTCATAAACACCACATTGATGAATCACACGCTCTTCCATATTTTTAAATTAAATATCCACTAATCTAACTCTTCATTTAATCTTCTTATATATTATTTTTTCATATATATAGTATATAAGCAGCGGCAAAAAATTATATCAAGACAAAAAATTAAAGAACTAAAATAATTTAAAAATAATTTTTTAGATACGTGTAATAAATACAAACCGCCCCTTCAACCTGTTTTTTATCTTATTCTACAAATTTTAAATTTCTTATCAAAAATTTTAGACACGCAGGAGCCCCCTTCAACCTGTATTTAATTCTTCAAATTTTAAATTCTTTATAAAAAAATCTACAGAAACAGGAGTGCTTAAAGCATATTAATACCTAAAGTAAAAATGACTTAAAGCATATTAGTACCTAAAGTAAAAATCAGGTATACTTAAATTATTCCCTTCAACCTGTTTTATCTAATTCTTCAAATTTTAAATTTCTTACCAAAAATTCTAGACGCAGGAACAGCTTTTAAAGCATATTAGTACCTGAAGTAAAAATCAAACAGATAAACTTAAATTATTAATAATTTTTTAATAATATAATTATTCTTATTTTAAATTATTTTTTATAAAATCTAATACTCTAAATAAATTAAAAATGTTTTTTTTCCTTCTAATAATTATCATTTCATTTTAATGATTTCTTGATAAAAGATTCACTTTTTCCTCGAATAGTGTTCCATATTTGTTAATAATTTTTAACCTATTATTATTAAAATTATTAAAAACGAGATCGCTTAAATTTAAAAAGGCTATTAACACATCTTCTTTCCATATTTGTTAAAAGATAATAATTTCTAATCTATTACTATAAAAATAGGAAAAATCACTTCAATACACAACTATAATTTTTATATTCCTCCAATTTTTTATTTTTCCCTATTTTTTTTAAATATTACATAATTGCCCTATTTTTTTTATTTTAGTGTAAGTTTTTTAGATCCATTCCATTCTTCTTTCCTATAATACACATTTACCACTTTTAAGCCATTTTTTCTCCATCTAAAACACTCACCTCTTAAATCATTTTTTTTAATTTTTTAATTTGTATCCATTTAAACAACTCAACTTTTAATCAGCTTTTTTTGAATTTGAATTATTAAATTAATTAATTTTAAATAAAAAGAACAACTTTTGAAATTTTTGATTTCAAATTCAAAAAATCAGGAAGCAGGGTAAATTCCCATGCTTCCTAACTAACCGTTTTTGTTCTTACCACCGTCAACTTCACTTCTTTTTTTTTTTCTTAATCGTCTTCATTTGTCCCTCTCAACCCAGCATAACACTTTTTTTTATTTTCTTTCTTTTTATTCTAATCCCATCTTCCGCCTATTTCTTCCGAATCTTTAAATCGTATGAACCCAGACTCTTTTTATTATTTAATTCCATCTCAATTTCGTATTTCTTCTCTTTTTTGTTTTTGTTATTGTTTCTATTACATCATAGTAATGGAATCCGTCAATTAATAGATGATCTATGTTCCGACGATGATAATTGGAAGAAAATAGGAAAAAGTCTTTTGCCTGAATCCTATGAATCTTCAAGAAGGATTCAAACAAAGACCAGGCGAAACATCAAAGGTTGTAAAATACAACAAAAAAGGAAAAAAGAAGCACAAACACTTTTGTTATGCCTACATTGTCTCGTTTATTTTGTACTTAAAATGGGGTTGTTTAAAGTAGTAAAATTTTTTACGGAATCAAGTGTGGCTTGTTTGATACATTTTTCAAAAAGGGTGTATTGTTTTACATGGTCAACTGATACGTTAATTTGTTGTTTTTCATAATATTTTATATGTAGCATAAGTTTTTTTGAAAATTAGAAATGTATCCTTCATAAGTGTAGTAACGTAAATAAAAACTGTGCTGATGATACATGTAGAAATCTGTGTGTACATTGTTTAGATCCATGTACTTATACATGTAGTAAGCTATGGGGTATCACATGTTTTGCATGTAGTTAATCCTGAATGATCTCCTTATCCGTAAGGTATTAAGTTGTTTAAGTTGATGGACTGATACCTGTTTTGAACTTTGTTTAATGTATCAATTCATAAGTTTTAATAAATGGTTTTCATCAGATATCAATTGATGAGTACAATATAAATTCTTTGTGTATGTTGTTAGGTCCGTTTTATTTATTATACATGTTATTAGACCTTATCACATGTTTAGAAATGTTTTTTTAATTCACTGATACCATTGTATAGACATGTATCACCCAAATTCTGTATGTCTCAATCAAAAATAGAAGTTCATTTTTCAAAACCCACTGTAACAACAACACACTTTTCGGTAGCTCCAATTTTATAGAACAGACCTGTTTAAAAAAAATTAATTTTCAAATAACTGATACAATCTTTGAGTGTCAAATTTTGACAACTTATATCCAATTAAGTGCTGATTTAATGCTGATTAATGATTCTGTTTTCCTAAATTAAGAAAGCTGTTTAATAACAACATTAAATGTTCCATTTTATCCCTATTTTTTTTCTTAACAGTTATTAAGTTACCATGTTATCTTTACCCATGTATCACTACATTCTAAATTATCCGCTCAGCAATTTAAGGAAGTTTTTTTTGTAAGTATTAAACTTGTCGAAACATAATGGTAATTATTGAATTACACTATGGATTCCTTAAATTTATACTAAAAATAATACCCCTTCAATTTGGAAGGCTAAAACACAATTCTTTTTTTCCCATATTTGTATATTAATATAAAAAATAAAGGCGAAAACGTACTTTTTTTAGAAACTATGGAGCCAACACGCCACCACGATACGTAAACGTACCTATCCAAAAGTGAACTGCTGTGGAACAAAACAATTATAGGAAGAGTACCACTTCATTTATTTATTTAATTTGGTGTCAAATCTTAAAAGCCAACACCCACACAAAAGTGTGCTATCACTCACATCACTTCCCATATAACAAAGCTAACAAAAAAAAAAGAAGGAAACATCAAAATTAAAAACAACTAGCTTCATTTCTCCTTTTTTTCTTCTAGAAAGTTGTATGATCGCCAGTGGCACCATAACCAGTAGTAGTTCCAGTTCCAGTTGTAGCAGCTCCTTGTTTTTCAGCTGCATGTTGTGCTTTTGCATCTCTCTTCCCCATCTCCGCCGCTGCAACCCTATCCTCTTTCTTCTCCGTCGCCATCTCTTTCTTCAACGGATCCCTCGTCGTCATCCTCTCCGCCTACACAAGTAGGGTAACTACTATCAAAATTAAAATCAATAAAATTTAAACATAAATACATAAACAACATGACCTTTAACTAAACAGACATTTAACTCTGAGTGTGCACTTAAAAGTGCGCAAGATATAACATCCTACATAACATAATACAGACGTCACGTCAATTTGCCATAGGCTATTATGTAGGACAAATTTGTCCACTCATTTGATCTTGTACAAATTTAAATACTACTTAATACATACCTAAAATAAGAGTAATAAAATATTTTTGCATACTTCTGTACACTCAATGTTTAAAATCAACTGATGTCAAATTAAAAATTAAATTTATATACATTCTAATTTAATTTGACCAAAATAATTTTTAAACGAGTAAATAGACCTCATTTATTAACTCTATTCATCATTCAAATTCAACTCAACTAGTACATAAACAATTAATTGGAAACCTTCTCTTGAACATTGGCTTTGGTTTTCTCCATGCCAGCTTTGGCTGCAGATGCTGCGTCCTTTCCTGTCTGCATTTTTCTGTTTTTGTTAACTTAATCAATATAATTCGTTTTCTTCTTTCTAGAGTCTTTTTGTAATTTCGTGTTATTACGAAAATTACGAAACAAAGTTTATATAGGAGTTGGATGGGTAACCTAGTGATGCCACGTAAATATTTGTAAACGTACACGTGGTGAGTCATGAGATGTAGAAACTTTGAGCTCTTGACACGTTTTGTTTTCAGTAATTGGATAGATAGACATGTTAATTCCTTTTTTTGGATTTGTATCAACTAGCTAGTCCATGCAAAGATGACTTTGAACTCTATGTCTTTTATTATGTAATAAATAATGATTACTTTTTTTTAGAAAAATTAAACAATACAGAGTATTTTCTGCGTTTGCTGGACAGATTAAAATTGGAAATATATTTTATTTGCATAAAAAATGAGAAACAAGAGAAATTGATCGTCGATATAGTTATTTTACTATTGAATATGGAATAATAGAGTTACTAAAGAAAATTCACTTTACTATTGAAATATTCGATTATTGATGTAAAAGTTGGGGTAAGGGTGTTTTTTTTTTTTAGCATATAAGCTGTTTTAAGTTGACCACATTTTTAATCTTTTTGTCCTTCATATTTTTTTATATACAATCTTCAAATTACCCACAAACCTAAACATTTCTTTCTTCCATTTTTCTCTTTCCCTTTTCACCCCGTTGATTAGCTATTTCAGCACTTTCTAAATGCACAATAACTGTTTACTTTAAAAATAAATTTCGCACGTTTAAAAAATACTTTTTAAAAGTTTGCTTTTATTAAGAAGCCATCCAAACGGGCTTTGAGTAAGTGATGAATGCAATTTATCTTTGCTTTCTATTAACTGTTGATTTTAAGCAAACGCTTTTGATAAGGGTCTGTTAATCAGAATTACGTTTTTTTTTAGTTTTAAAATTTATATAATACTGTAAGTCAATTTTTAATAATATTCTAAATAATAAATAGTATTTTCAACATCTTTAAAATTGATATAGAGACCTACATTACATAACAAATATATAATAAACCGTTAATAATAATAATAATAAATAATAATAATCGAGTCAGAATTTTAAAGCGTATTAAATATTAATAAAAATTTTAAAATGGTATATAAAATTTTATATTAAACAAAATAATAAAATCGTTGAAACAATAACAATTTTCTTCGCCGGAAAAAGTAAAATCGCTGCTACTGCAATAATTTTGTAAAATGTGATTTTTAAAAATTCTTTTTAAGAAAATCAATGCCTAAACAATGATTGCATATTTTTTTTAAAAATGAAAATTAAAAAAAATAAAAAATAAAAATCACAACGATTTTCTTAATTTTTTTAAAGAAAATTACGTTTTTCAATATCGCTGCAGTAGTGATTTTGCTTTTTTCGACGAAGAACAGCTGCGATTTTACCTTTTTAGTTAATATAAAATTTTATATACCATTTAAAAATTGTTATTAGTATTTTATATCCTTTAAACTCCGAACTTAATAAGAACTAGTGATTACTTTTTTCGACAAAGAACAACTGCAATTTTATCTTTTTAGTTAATATAAATTTTATATATAATTTTAAAATTATTATTGATATTTTATATTCTTTAAACTCCGATATGAATTAGTAGTCCCCTTTTTACGGAATAGACAAGATATATTTAAAAAGTAGTCAAACAAATTATATTCTACGCACATAACTATAGTTTCAAAGGTTTTTTTACATAATTATGTAAAAACCTAAGTAGTCCTCCCAGCCCCCCCCTAGCCCTTATCCCCCCCCCCCAGCCCCCCCTCCACGCCCCCCACCCCCTCCTTTTTGAGTGATCGCCCAGTACTTATCAGTAGTCAAAAATTACATTAGGCGTAATTAAAAATAAAATGTTCTTCATTTTTTGTTATATATAAATTGGTTACACCTACCCGCCTCCTGATACGAAGAAAAATTCCATATAATAGTTGTGTAAACATTTTGAAATTACTTTAAATTTACACGTTTTTTATTTACAACCATGAGAATTTTATTTAAAATTTTGTAATCATGAGTTGATTTTGGAGACTGAGACGGTTTACTTAATTATAATTGAAAATTTGAAATCTTAATATAAAGATGTACATTACTCAAAACTCTTTGAGAAACAAGGAAAAAACTCAGGCTACACGGTTTACATAACATTAGAAGTATAAATTTTACAACTCACACAAGAACAACTTCCTAGCTAGCTAATTAAATGGCAGAATCAGAACCATGAAGCCCACCAGTATTAGGGCCTTGAACCGTAGCTCTTCCGCTTCCTGCGGTGGTCCCTGGTAGATAATCGCTCCCTGCGAAGCCTGTTGTGGTCCCGGTTGAGTGCTCCGCTGCCAGGCCACCTGGCATCACACCAGTAGCATGCGCTGGTGTAGTGCCACGTGTCCCAGTAGTGTGACCGAGACCAGTATGATCCGGGGTGTGACCGAGATCAGTATGACCCGTGTTAGGGCCATGTGTCCTAGTGGTGGGGCCGAGACCAGTATGACCCGCGGTAGGGCCATGTGTACCAGTGGTGGGGCCGAGACCAGTATGACCCGCGGTAGGGACATGTGTACCAGTGGTGGGGCCGAGACCATCATGACCCGCGGTAGGGACATGTGTCCCAGTGGTGTGACCGAGACCAGTATGACTCGCGGTAGTACCATGAGTACCAGTGGTGTGACCGAGACCAGTATGACCTGTAGTCGTGCCATGTGTTCCGGTGATGCCACCACCGGTAGCAGTATAAACAGTAGTTCCTCCAGTGGCAGCCGCTTGTCTCGACGCTGCGTTCTGCTCCTTCGCCGCCACCTTATCCATCTCCGCTTGATGGATTCTCTGCTCCTTCTTCTCTGTTGCCATTTGTCTTTGCACTGGGTCACTTGTCGTCAGTTTCTCCGCCTGTTCAAACAAAATTTTAATTAAACCTATTATAACGTTGCAACAAATCAGGTGTGTATAGAGTCATTTTCTGTGTGAATTAAGCTGATTTTATAAAATTTTATCCGTCTCATTTTATGTAACACATTTCACATTTCATATATGTTTTAACAATAATCTTAATTGAAATTAATATTTTAAGTGAATTAATTATTGGTAAACTAATATACTTTGTAAAAAAAATAAATTGAACTGTTTCACTTTCGAAAAACGAAAAAGTGCTATATAAATGAAAGAGGGAATGTATGTTTTTTTCACTAATGACCAAAAAAGTAACTAAACAAACTATACTTAGAGTTTACAAAGGTTACTTTAAATTTTAAAAAATGGGGTAGAGAAGACCTTCTCTGTAACAACTGCCTTTGTTTTCTCCATGCCAGACTTAGCTGAAGCGGCAACATTAGCTGCTGTTTGCTTTGCTGCTTCCATCTTCAAATTATTCCTTCTTTACTTTTTTTTTTGGTTATGTGGATTGATTAATTAGGTCTGATTTTTTTAGAAAATATGATTCGATGGGACGATAATACAAAGTTTATTGATTATAAATAACGCACAGGATAAAATTGTTCATTGTTTGGCATCATTTAAGAAGAACATGGGGGGGTGTGCCAACTGGGAATAATTATCCGTGGCTGCAATATAAGGGTTTGGATGCATGGAGACATTCAACACAGTTTTGTAAATTGTTCAAATGATAAAAATTGCTTGCGGCTTAAGTTGTGAGGATTTGGTTTGCCTCGTCCATTATTACTTGATTCAGTTTAAAATAAAATATTGTTATGGATGATATTATGTTAACTACAAGTATTTAACATTACAATTAGTTTGAATCTATAGAAAATTGTCTAGCTTACATGTTTTAAGTTTTATGGTCGTAAATAAGTTGGAACACATTTTAAATCAAATGGTCATGTTTGTTTTATAGTGTGATTAATTAGTACTAAAGCTAACAATTAAGTGAATTTTACGCAATTTGTTGCGTATTCTCACTAGGGATAAAGATCCCATCGAGTAATAATATTAAGTCAAATAGTATTTCATAACCTTATACATTTATGATATTGTGAACTATAAAATAATTTATGATTAAAATTTATTTAAATTATATATTCATTATAATAATAAAATAATAAAATTGTCTACTTTTTTACTTTTTAAAACTATCA
Source organism: Solanum habrochaites (assembly GCA_027704765.1). Taxonomy (NCBI): domain Eukaryota; kingdom Viridiplantae; phylum Streptophyta; class Magnoliopsida; order Solanales; family Solanaceae; genus Solanum; species Solanum habrochaites. The sequence goes on from JAKWJA010002498.1 coordinate 64,667,868, forward strand.
AACAATAAAGCTGTCAATTTTTTTTATTTAAATTATTAAATAAAATAATTAAGTATACTTAAATAATACTTTTAATTAAAAAATTAAGATTGACTGAATAAAGCGTGACTTCTTCTGACTTTTTATCCTTTAATTTCTTTAGGGAGTAATTTCACACCTATTTTTTTCAAAATTATGAAGCAATCTCATTAATCAAACTTAAAAAGACAATTGATAATAAATAAAAATTCAACTAAAGAACATGATAATAGATTTTCTTTTTAAAAAATCTTACGTGGAGGTTTTCAAAAAATTATAAAAATATATTTAATCATATTCTTCAGAAGTGTCGGGTTCTTCAAAATTAGTATTAATTTGAAAAATTTAATACAAGCACGAGGTTTCGCAGGTAAAAAAGCCGAGAAGTCCGCATATTACCAGCTATCTAATGTTTTTTGGTTTGGAAAAATATTAGTTAGGATACACTTAAATGTTTTATTTAATAATTTTAAAAAATAAAAATAATTGATGATTTTATTGTTTTTATTATTATAATGAGTATATAATTTAAATAGATCTCAACATAAGTTATTATATAATACACGTAGCATAAATCTATAAAGCTGTTGAACATTACTTGACCTAATTATATTTAACTAAATCTTATCTACTCACGAGAGAATCGTAGTCATTCCATTGAAATATCTATTATTGAGTTGACAATAAATTATTTTAAATTAAATATATTGAAAAAACTATTCATTTTTAAATAGAAAGTTACTCCAACATCATTTACTTCCTAGAGTTCAAAGAAGTGATACTCTGATAATGTAATTTTTGTAACTTTACTGAATGATTCATAAAATTCAAATATATATTAAATCAAATTTTAGAAATAAATTAATGGAGTGCCTTATTTTTTTAAAATTTATTAATCCATAGAAGGGCAATTTTGAGTTTTGCCCACTACATTGGATCTCAGCAACCCGACCCATTTAGCAATTGCTCCGAAACTGATCATCTCCTCCTTCCAAATCCCGTCAACATTTGCTCCGGTCATAGTACTATCTCTCTCCGATCTCTGCAATTGAGAGGAGCTCAGCCAAAATTCTCTGCACAGTTCCCAAGTAAGTAATCTCTCTTCCAATCTGCTCGTATAAGCATGATCTAGTTTGAATCCACACTTCAGATACAGAAATTGTTAGCTTTAAGCAAGACTTTGTGTGCAAAATTTAGCAAAGATCTGGTAAAGATCGACCCGAAAAATGTCTTGTTTGGCACTTTCTCTGCAACCCACTAATGGACCTGATATCTTACTCCAAACCCGTGAATGGTTTCCACCATCTCGAGCCCTAATGGCACTTTCAGCTTTTCGCCAGACGCGTCTTGCATTTTCCAAACAACCACAACAACCTACCGCTGACTCATATCCTTCCGATCCTACTATGTCACTTGGTGATGACCCACTTGCTGCTTCTTCGGGTCAAGTTATTGTTGGGGTGGAATCAAGGTATCGGGTTGTGTATCGTCTTGTGAACTCGATTTATGTGCTTGCTATTACTACTGCTGATGATAATGATAAGGATATGGTTGTTAATAATGTGTTTGAGTGTATTAGTATTGTGAATCAAGCTGTTTCTGTGGTGGTTACTGCGTGTCGTGGTGTAGATGTGACACCGGAGAAGTTAGCTAAGAAATACGCGGAGATTTATATGGCGTTGGATATTGTGTTGAGAGGGGTGAGTAATATTAGGTTGGCGGCTATGTTGGCGTCTATGCACGGGGAGAGTATAGCAAAGATGGTGCATTCGGCTGTTCATACGGAGAATAAGATTAGGGGAGGTGATAGTTGGGTGAATGTGGAGGCACATTCATTGGAACAAGAAGGTGGATTGGAGACATTCTCGAAAGCGTTGTTTGAGTTGCCTCAGGAAACGTTGGAGGCGGGAGATGAAGTGGCAGCCACATTGGCGATTACGGGTGGAGAAAAGGAGGAGGAGATATTGACGAATTGAGGTGGAAGGCGATCCCATTTGGCAGTCAGTGATAAGATTAATCAAGCCAAGTCCTTGCTGGTTGGGTTTTAAGAAGGACAAAGCTAATGAGAGTTCAGATGTCGCAAAGGCATTGGCAGGGCTTGACGTGACTACCCTGCCACCTGCTGCAGCTAGCCAGTCAACTCACATCGGTGTGGAAGGGTTTGAAGGAGAGTATGGAGGGATAGAGTTTAGTAATGAAGGATCAACGCTGCGAGAAGATTTTGAAGGCATCAATGATGCCTGGGGTGGTGGTTTAGATGCTTCCGAGTATGTGGGTACGAAAAAGGTGAAGAAAGATCAAGGACTTGGTGGGCTTGAATTACTGGCGACCAGTGAACCACCAAAAGCTGCAGCTGGAGCCACTGCTGAGGGTGCTGGGAAGAATCTTGAGGATATTTTGGTGAAGAAAATGAATGGTCCAGAAATGTTTATTACCGAGGAGATCAGTGCCGAGTTCAGAGAATCATTGCTTGCTAGAGTTGGTTTGATGGGCATTGTTTACTTAAGAAACCCTGCCGCCAAAGTCTTCCGATGATAAGGAAACTGAGTTTTCTTTCAAGGTTGAAGACACTGCTGCTGTTAAAAGGTTTGTCATGCAAAATTCTCGTGTGAGCAGCCTTGGGAATGGTCTGTTTCATGTGAAGACAGCACCATCAAATGAGCCTATACCAATTATTAAGTACAGTTTGCTACCACGTTTAACTCCGTTGCCTTTGAGGATTCGACTTGTTAAGCGTCTTAGCGGGTCATTACTTTCTGTAATGCTGCAGTACGTTGCAAATCCTGATATTCCAGTTCCATTAACCGATGTGACCTTTGTCCTGAAATTGCCAGTGGACCCAACATTATTGAAAGTTTCACCTAAAGCTGTGTTGAACCGCTCTGAGAGAGAACTGAAATGGCATGTTGATGAGATTCCGCTCAAGGGTCATCCTGGCAAATTGAAGGCGAGGTTCCCCATTGATATTAATGATGATGATGATGTGGTAGAGCTAGAGCTTTTTGGTTATGTAAAGTTTTCATCCCAAGGAACTAGATCTTTGTCTGGCATTTCTCTGCAGCCGGCTTTAGAGGGCAAGACTGATTTTTATGAGGTTGATCACAGGTATTCAAGTGGAGTTTACACATGCAACTAAGCATCAATGACTTCTTTTCTTGGTTTAAAATTTGTGTGTCTTTGTGCTTTCTATATTTTAACATCGTATGAGTTATCAAAGTATTTGCAGCTTTCTTTGAATGTACTAGCATGTAATTTAGATGATCTTGTTGTTGAGGAATTTTGTTTAAATCTTCCCAGTCTTTTTCTTTATGTAATGGAACAAAAGATTTTTTTATATCTGATATATCTTGTTTAAATAAAGTCTTCTTATTTTTGGATCCTGACATCTAACATCATTTAGAGTAATATTATCTTAAAAAAGCTTGTCTTTTGTATGAATTTTAACGAGAAGAAGATGTATCTCCATATGCCCATACATGTGTATAAGTACATAACACATACATATATACACATGCACAGTTCACACACTCCCTTCCTCTATTTCCCTTTTCCCTTTTTTGTTGATGTCACATGGAAGTGTCTTTATAAATATAAATTTGAAGATATTTATATTGCCTTTTTATTTTGGGTTTAATTTTTTTATGTGTCAAAAATGAATCTGAACTACAAAGCCAGCTATAACTATTTTTTTTGGGGTGGAGTATTTTATCTTAAGTAAAATAAAGTACACAAGGAAGGGGACTTAAATCTTAGTCAGAGACTCAGATCCTAACTAGAGGCTGTTTATTCAATCAATGGATCAATTACGTCTCAATTTCAAACTTGGTGACCACATAAAAGATTTAAGATTTTTTTGATGTAGATAGAAGCCTTTTGTTACTTGATATAATTTGATCCCTCTTTACTCCAGTCCTGTCATATTAGCTTTAGTTGTGAGTGGTTTTATATGTTTTCTCCATATTTGAGCTGGAATGCCATAACTTCTTAGACTTCATATCGCGTTTCTGTGGAACTGAAGTAGAGAAACGGATGGTGTAAAGTGTGCGCAAAGAAGAGGAGGCTCATTTGATCAGTGAGCATATGTAACCAAGTTTTAGAAAATAGAGGATTACGGATAAATACTTAAGGGAAACATACAAGAGGATCCCTTTTGTTTTTTTTTGTGATATAGGTTTTAATAATGCCCAGGGGGAAAACAAGTAGTGAGAGCCAAGTATTGAAACATGATGGCTTGAGTTTGAGCCAAACGAAACAGTCAAAGATACATATATCCTACCCAACTTGTTTTGGACTTACATTGTTGTTGACGTAGTAGTCAGTTTTGAGACTATTAGTATGTAGCCCAACTAGAAGATGGGTAAATCACATTGGTGCATATAGAAGATCGTATCCGATCAAGTGCTGGCAGTGGGGGAACAAATTATCTGTGGGAAGATTATGTGGACATGGTCGAAAATTAGGGTGGGTATTGGGTTGAAAACAAGACTATCTCAGGATAAATGGATGGAGAAATAGACCCTCTTAAGGAACTCTATCAAGATCTATATGAGCTGGTGAACAATAAAGAGTGCACCCTGGCAATCTGCTTTACTGGATACCACTGGAATCTGCATCCAAGGAGGAACATTCAGGATCGGGAATTCATAAATGCTCTCTTCTCAGACCATCAAAATCAATGGAATTTTCTCGGTTAACTCAAGTTACAACTGATTACTAAACAAAGAGATGGAGAGATATCCCAGATGCCATGCTTAGTAACGTGAAGACGCAAGTCTCCTGAAAAGTGACTCTGGCGAAGCTGTTCATGAAGCTTGCTTGACACATGATAATCTTCAGAAGGGTAATCCCATCAACTACTGTAACAATTTTTATTTTTTTTTTGCTTTTTAAGAACATTATATGTTTGGGACTAGAGCTTATGTCAAGCTGAATAGCAGAGTCTATTGATGGATATTGAATTATTAGTGGATTGTGCCCAGAGAAACAGTATACTTATTTGATAAAATAACCTTTGCTTTAACGACTCAGTTAGCATTACCCACTGATTCTGTTGCTTTACTTGTCATATTATTTGCCGTTGCTATTGTTTATTTTCTGCATATTTTCATCATGGTTTCTCCGCTAGTGTATTTAGCCCAATGGCCAGATACTAGCAGTTAAATCCCATCACATCATAGTTAGAGACTAGAAAATAGCAATTTTTAGAACAAGCAAGAAATCTTCAAAACGCAAGCATGTTATAAATTCTTGAAACAGAATGTATTTATGGCGTTACATTGTGTGGTAAACGAACAATAGAGTGTAGACTGTATCATATCAAAACTTGGCACATGGAGTGTCACTACCCTAGAAAAGAACAACCTTTTATTGTCATGTCAACCGGTTCTCCCTTATTACAGGCTGTTGCTTGACAATATTGATGTTGGATCGTTGAGGAGCAGCGTTAACGAATCCTCGAACTGACATTCCAGGCACAGATAATCTTCTGTTCAGCATGTTGTGATCTATAAACAGGACCACCCACTGTTAATCATCATGAAATTTCCTCCTCTCATCTGCAACCTTCTTAATTCATCATAACTTATTTTTCTAAGCCTCTTGCTCTTGCCGCTTCAATCCAGGGCTGATTACAAGTAGTCTTCTATGCTATCCCCTGATAGTGGATAAACAAATAAATTTAGAAACAATAAATCTTGACAAATAAAAGCCAGTGGGATAACGATCATTATTTAGGTAGGTATTCAACAATTTCTATTTCTAGCGCCTTTCATTGTTAAGAGTTCCCACAGTCCATCAGAAGCAAAGATAACAAATCTATCAGCAGCTTGTAAGTTTCTTGAAGATATTTCTGGATCATCTCTTACTACTGGTCGCGTAATAGGTACTTTAAGGTGGAATTTTGGGTAACTTGTACTAAGAGCAAAGTCTTTGTCCTTCAGATATGCATCTCCAAGTGCTCTAGTTACCTAAAAAACATAAAGGGAAATCAATCAGCATCATGTACACAACAAGTTTGTGTGTATTTTAAAAGCAAACCTGTATAATGCCTCTAACACGCCATGCATTTCTTTCATAAACAGCAATGTTTGAATCGTCTGGGTGCAAAACAGTCAGTTCATTCCTGATGGCGACGTTACTGACATTATGATCATTAGTCAATTGCACAGCAACAATTCTATTGGGTCTTTCTATATGATCATGACCTAATACTGCTCTAGAGTCCCCAAGGTTAGCAACATATAATGTCCCATTCCAGATAACACCAACCAGACAGCAGGATCCCTTTGATGCAATCAATGGGTCATCGTCAAATGTTTCCCTCACAAGATGAAGGAAGGCTTGTTCAGTTGCAGCAAAGGCATTAGTAAGTACTTCTTCATCTATCGTTCGCCTTTCTTGAGCAAGCCCTGTAAAAAAACAAGTGTGTTTGTTTAGTCATTCTGAAGAAGAAACTAAAACCCTAAACAGAGTTTGTTATATTAACAAGGAAATAAAGGAAGTTGATCTCTCACTTATTAAATGGCGGCTAAGGTTATCACAGGCAAATCTTGAAGCGTGAGGGCCACCATGGCCATCATAAATCCCAACAAAGGTACCTTGACGACCTGGTTCAACGAGGCCATAATCTTCACATACTGGATTACCAGATACCGTAGCAAAAGAGAACTTCCCACATGAATGTTTCTCAAGGTCTTTAGACCATAGAGATGGGTAATCTTCACCCCTGCTCGAAGGGAGACTTCGACTTAAAGGCTCGCAACAAGCTAATACAATCCTTTCCACCCAACGATACATCCTTCTTAAACTCAAAATGCAGAAACACCCAAATTCAATTTCCCAACAAACAGCACTAAAACAGAGTAGAAGTACCCAGAAACTAGAAATGCCCAGAAACAGAAAATTCAACAGAGATAACCCAAACGAAGTAGAAGAAGTGCAATTGACTAAGAAATGATCAATGTAGCTTCAAAAATGAAGTAGGAGAAGAGATCATTCTCTTTGAAATGAATACAGTTATTGAGAGAGAATTGAAGATATATATAGAAGTTTTTTTTTATTGAAGAGTCAGTTAGGGATGATCAGATTCTGTTAAGATCAGTAACTGACTAAGTGATGAGCTGGATAAGAAATATTTGATTCCCTTTCTTCTCTCTGAGTTACTACTCTTAAAGGTTTCTGCCATTGACGAGTTCTGTTAACAATGAAACCATAGGTGTTTATTTTGTTGAATTCAAATGCTTACAGAACACGTAAATTTCGCATAAGAGAGAAGGCCATCGATTCTCAAAAGACCATGTACTCACAATTATCTCCAAATTTCACCGTTTATACTATTATGAGTCAGTTGAATTGGGTTATTCACGTTAACTTGGCCGGAGACGAATTTTAAGAAATTGAAAATCATTAATAGTAAATTTATGTTATGTAGCCTCTCACACCGCATTTTTAGCACCTTCAGAAAGAGGGATTGAGAAGAGGATTAGTTACACATGAAGAACCCCCCACAATGGATTCTATAACATTTACATATACACATAAAAATAATTTTGATGTAATTTTTCCCGGACAAAGAGGGTAAGATGAAACTCACCCTTGCACTCCCCTAGCTCTGCGTGTGTGTGTGTGCAAGAGAGATGTATATAGAGAGAGACAATTTTTAGAACAAGCAAGAAATCTTCGAAAGACAAGAATCTGTATACAGAATGTATTTTTTTTTTCCGATCACAGTGACTTTTATGGCCTTACAATAGGAGGTAATTTCCTCAGCATGTCTTTGTACAATCAAAAATTTGCCCATCATGACCATTGGATACTAATTTAGTATTGTGTTCATTTCTGGGACTGTATATCAAAATGGGAGTGGAGATTCCAGGCTTCCCTAGAAAGAACAAGTGCAACAACTTGCTTATACCGTTTTTCCATTGAGTCGTCCCTGTGGATTCGGTCTCTGAGTTCGGGTTATGTGGGTACGATCTCTGTTATTCGGTCGCTCGGAAAAGATTTCGGTTCTGTGGGTTCCGGTCTCTGTGACTTCCAGACTCTGTAGCCACCTCTTGCTACAATTGAAAGTGATGGTCGATGAGTGTCTACAAAATCCTTGAACTGACATTTCCAGGACCACGTTAATTCGTCATTCAGCTTCTCGTTGATCTCTAAAGATGACCACGACTGTTATATCATCATGTAAGCGCCCTCCTGACATGTTCTGTCATGATTTCATAGTCATAGTACTTCTTCTGCACGTGCCGCAAATCATGGCTAATAGAACAAGTCTTCTAGCTATGCCCTGATATTGGATAAACAAAATAAGTTTAACCATACAAACATGAACATTTGATCAATCAAATAAATGTCAGATACCCCCCTGTTAGGGTAGGGATGCACCATTTGTACAGCCTCTTCGTTGCCTTAAGAGATCCCACCAGCCAGCCGAAGCAAAATAAACAAATCTATCGCCATGGTTGTATGTTTCTTGAAGAACAGATGATCGCTCTTAGTACTGCCCCCGTAAGAGGTTTCAGTTACCACCAGAGCAAATTCTGGCTTCTTCAGAAATGCATCTCCAATTGCTCTAGTTACCTAAAAGGAAACACATGTATTAAAAGGCCGAGATAGATATAGTTCTACTTGGATAAATTCTATGCAAATTTAGTTTGAGCTCACTAATCTTCGGATAACATTAAGGACTATGATGGAAACAATAGATCATAACATAAGTTTGTGTTCAATATTAGTATTTGAAAGCAAACCTGTTTAATGCCGTTAACATGCCATGTTCCTCTGACACGAGACATAATGTTTGGATTGTCTGGGTGCAGAGCTCTCAGTTCATCCCTGACCTCCTTGATCCTGACATGATGATCATTAGTCAATTGCTCAGCAAGAATCCTATTGAATCTTCCTATATGACCTAATACTGCTCTAGAGTCCCCCAGGTTAGCAACATACAATCTCCTTTTCCAGATAACACCAACCAGGCAGCAGCACCCCGTTGACGCAATTCCTGGATCACCATGAAATTCCCTTTCCACAATGGAAAGGCATCCATCTTGTTGCAAGCAGGAATTATAGGACCTTCTTATCTATTGTTCCATTTTCTCGAGCAAGCGCTGTAAAAAAATGTGTGTTTAGCTGCTTTAGCCTGAAAAATCTCACATAAACTAGAACTACAGCAACAAATAAAGCCGAAGCTGCAAGAAAACTGCAAAACCCTTACCATATAACATGCAATAGAGCATAAACAGAATGGAAAAAAAATGACTGCTGCAACGGGGTCACATAAGCCTAGACTATCATGTACAAAACTGAAATCATATAAATTGCTGTGTGATGAAAAGTTTGTTAGATGATAAGTTGATCTCAATTATTAGAGGGGCTAAGGTTATCACAGCAAATCTTGAACAGTCCAAGGACTATGGCCATCATAAACTCCAACAAAGGTACCATTCACGACATTGTTCAACGTGACCATAATCTAGCACATACTGATTAGCCTGTGCCCCTAGCAAAAGAGAACTCCCCACATGAAAATGTTAATAAGCGTCTCTATGCCATGAAGGGTAATTCCCTACCACAACACCGCTGCTCAAAACAGACCATATACACTAAAGTTCGGCACAAACTGATTACAATCCTTTTCAGCCAACGAAACATCCTTCCCCAAAACTCCAATATTTCAACACTAGCAGAAAAAACCCAAATTCAATTGCCCTGAATCCCAACACTAAAACTTCAATCTCGATCAAAAAAAAAAAAAAAAAAGAAATCAACGCTACACCCAGAAACCAGAAATGCACAGAAACAGAAAATTCAACAACCCCACCTCTGTTTTCACATCAACACCATAAAGGGTTGAAAGAAAACACAAGAGATACCAAAACGAAGTAGAAGAACTGCAACTGACTAAGAAATGATCAATGTAGCTTCAAAAATGAAGAGATCTTTCTCTTGAACTGAATGCAGTTATTGAGAGAGAATTGCAACAGAAAATAAGCGATTCTTGAAGAGATATATAGATGGTAAAGTTAGTTAGGGATGATCAGTAACTGACAAAGTGATCATATCTCATATAATTAACTTAAGAAATTGAGATAAATATTTCTAATTTTAAAGGATATCCATTCTTTTTCGTATCAGCAATTTACGTTAACAAACATATTCAGATTGAGGCTTTTAAACCAACATATACATTATACAAGGATAGAGAAAATGACCCTAAAGATAGGGAGAAAACTTACTGTGATAAAAACTTTATAGAGTTTTGTAATGTAAAAAGGTTGTGGAAGAAGATTATTAAGGAAGAAAATTATATAAGCAATAGTTAAGTATTAAGTGATGTTGGAATGAGTTTAACGGCAGAAACTATAAGGATCAATAATTAAAGCTAAAAAAAAAAGAATATTATTCAGTTATCATTACTTATTTAATTTAAAAGGTTTGATATACCTATTAAGAAAATTATATAAGCAATAGTTAAGTATTAAGTGATGTTGGAATGAGTTTAACGGCAGAAACTATAAGGATCAATAATTAAAGCTAAAAAAAAAAAGAATATTATTCAGTTATCATTACTTATTTAATTTAAAAGGTTTGATTATACCTATAAGGAAAATGATATAAGCAATAGTTAAGTGATTAAGTGATGGTGGACTGAGTTTAACGGCAGACAGACGGAAACTTCAGCCGCATTCATAATTAAAGCTAAAAAAAAAGCATATTATTCAAGTTATTCATATTACTTATTTAATTTAAAGGTTGGATTATACTATAAGAAATCATCTTTATCATAAAAGGTGGTTTTATTGAACTACCTTATACTATATTTTTAAAAAATGAGTAACATTAACTATTGAGACTCATAAGAGAACTTTATATTAATTATTAACAGAATAGTAGAATTTAGACAAATAACTAATGCCATCTTAATTCTTCAACACTTAAGGCAAAATTTTTAGACAAGATTTATTTAGACAAATTTTTTTTTCCGTTTAAAATTGGCCTAGATGTAGCCCAATGGCCAGATATTAGCAGTTAAATCCCATCACAACATAGTTATAGACTAGAAAATAACAATTTTTTTAGAACAAGCAAGAAATCTTGAGAAGGCAAGAATGTACAAATCTCGAAACAGAATGTACATTGGTAAAACAAGTCAAAAATGGGAGATCAAGTGCAAACAACTTGTTATACTGTCACTGTGAGTTCAGTCTTTGTGGGTTCGGTCTCTGTGGCTTCAGTCTCAGAGTGTTCGGTCTCTGTGGCTTCAGTCTCTGTGAGTTCACTCCCTGTGGTTTCAGTCCCTGTGGGTTCGGTCTCTGTGGGTTTGGTCTCTGAGCGTTCGGTCCCTGTAGCTTCAATCTCTGTGGTTTCGATCTCTGTGTGTTCAGTCTCTGTAGCAACCTCTTGCTCAATATTAAAATCTGTTGGTCGATGAGTGTCTACAAATCCTTGAACTGACATTCCAGGCACAGTTAATTCGTCATTCAGCTTCTCGTGATCTATAAAGATGACTGCGACTGTTATATCATCATGAAAGGCCCTCCTGACACCTTTGTCAAAATTCATAAGGTCATCGCACTTCAACTTTCTTGCACGTGCAGCCACATTCAGGGCTGATAGAACAAGTCTTCTAGCTATGCCCTGATATTGGATAAACAAACTAAGTTTTAACCATACAAACATGACATTTTTATCAAATAAATGCCAGATACCTGTCTAGGGTAGGCATGCACAATTCGTACAGCCTTTTCATTGCTTAAGAGATCCCACAGCCCATCAGAAGCAAATATAACAAATCTATCGCATGGTTGTAACTTTCTTGAAGAGACAGATGGATCAGCTCTTACTACTGGCCCCATAAAAGGTTCCATTACACCATGAGCAAATTCTGGCTTCTTCAGAGATGCATCTCCAATTGCTCTAGTTACCTAAAAGATGCAGAAACAAACATAAAAGGAAAGGCCGAGGCAGATATAGTTCTATTTGGATGTACTTAACAGATATAATGGCAGATTACTTCCCAAGTTGACAAATCAACTTTTGTTTAGGTCAGTGTCCAAAAGCATATTTGAGGTTAAAAATGTGTTGTTCTTGGATGAAGCCACCAAATGTGACAAGAAAAGAGATATCAGAATATAAAGTTCAAAATGATAACATAAGTTTGTGTTGAATATTAGTATTTAAAAGCAAACCTGTATAATGCCTTTCACACGCCATGTTCTTCCGACACGACGCACAATGTCTGGATCGTCTGGGTGCAGAGCTCTCAGTTCATCCCTGACCTCCTTGATCCTGACATTATGATCATTAGTCAATTGCTTAGCAACAATCCGATTGAATCTTCCTATATGACCTAATACTGCTCTAGAGTCCCCCAGGTTAGCAACATATAATGTCCTTCTCCAGATAACTCCAACCAGACAGCAGCACCCCGTTGTCGCAATGGTTGGATCGTCATGAAATTCCCTTTCCACAATAGAAAGGAAGCCGTCTTCAGTTGCAGCAAAGGCATTATTAAGGACTTCTTCATCTATTATTTCCTTTTCTCGAGCAAGCGCTGTAAAAAAATGCGTGTTTAGCTGCTTAGCCTGAAAATTCTCAAGACTCCAAAAGATAAATTGCTGTTGTGTTTTGTCACTTGAAGCAGAAAACCATAAACCAGTACTACAGGAACCAAATAAAGGAGAAAAAAGCCGAAGCTGCGCGATAACTGCCAAAACATTTACTCTATTACAATTATTTTTGCCACACTAAGAGAAAAATTTACTAAACACTGCTACAACATGCAATAGAGCATAAACAGAATGGAAAAATGCTGGCAACTATGACAAATAACACTATGAATATCATTTCTCCCAAAACTTGAATCATAATTGGGGTATGAGGCGATAAAATGTACAGCACAACAACAACAATAACACAATGGGTCTGGAGAGTAGTCGTGTACACAGTACCATACCCTCTATTCGGAAGGATTGTCCGATAAAAAAAAGCATAATACCATAAATTTACAATGCCAAAGAAAAAAAAACACCATAAATTCCAGTGTTTAAAAGACTGCAAACAAGATTGATTTTGACAATAAATAAAATAGACAAGCACGGATATAGAGAAACTTGATCTCACTTATTAAAGGGCGGACTAACTAAGATTATTCAAAGGAAATCTGGATGTCTTGAAGGCATCAAGGCCCCATTGGCCGTCATAAATCCCCAAACAAAGGTACATTCACGACATGGTTCAAGTGGCCCATATCTTCAAATACTTCATTAGACTGTACCATAGCAAAGAGAACTCCCCCAATGAAGGTTTCTCAAGGGTCTCTATGCCATAAGAATGGGTAAATCTTCACCTCCAGAACACCATCTTAACTGCCTGCTAAACGACAGATCGCCTAAGGTCGGCAAAAAAAAAAAAGCTGTACAAGTCTTCAGCCAAGAAACCATCTTTCATTTCCTCTTAAACCAACAATACTATAAAATGTATGCTAATAATAGCTGATCGAAAAATGTAGAAATGTACCCAAAAACTCCAATATTTCAAACACTTAGCAGCAAAAAACCCCAAATTCAATTCCCTGAATACCGAAAAACAAACACTAAAACCAAATCTGGAGATAATTACAAAAAAAAACCAAGAAAGAACCCAACTGACACACACAAACAGAGTACAAGTTCGTGAATATCAATCAACACTACACCCAGAAACCAGAAATGCCCAGAAACAGAAAGAATCCACTGTTCTCACATCAACACCATTAATGGGTTGAAAGAAAACACAACAGAGATACCAAAACGAAGTAGAAGAACTGCATCTGACTAAGAAATGATAAATGTAGATTGAAAATGAGATCTTTCTCTTTAAACTGAATGCAGTTATTGAGAGAGAATTGCGACCGTAAATAGAAGCCGATTCTAGAGATAATAGAAGGTTTGGTGAAGAGATAGGTGGGTAAAGTTTTTAGTTAGGATGATAAGATGATTCAGCTTTGTGTTAGATCAGTAACTTATTCCTTTTGAAATGTTCACAATCAATAAAAATTCGTTGTTGTTTGTGAATAATTATTTTGTGTTGTCGAAGTCAAGAAGCTTAAATACTTTATCTGAGACAGAAAAATTCCCATCTTGCTTTTGTTCACTTCTACTCCCAAAAAGTACTTAAACTGGCCCAAGTCCTTTGTATGAAACCTAGTGTGCAGTAAAGACTTGAGGGAACATGCAAATTTGGCATAGGAGAGAAGGCCAAGCAGGATTCCCATTGTCGATGAATTAATGGATTCTCAAAAGACCTGAATCCCATCAACTTTTGTAACAGATTAGTATAAACTTGGTTGTTATTACCTGCTGATTCTTTTGCTTTAGTTATCATACTTTTTGTTGTTGCTACTGCTCTCACTTGACTTTGATATGTTTTACTTGAGCCGAAGGCATATAGTAAATCACATCTCTTTTCCAAATTCCGCTTGTGAGATTACACTCGCTGTGTTGTTATTTATGACTCAGTGAGAGAAAACCATCTTATACCATATGAGTTAGTTAAATTGGGTTATTCACATTAATTTTGATATGTCGTTTAAGATTTTGACATATCCCTTAAGAAAAATCATTTAATATATTAATCATAAAAGGTTGTTTGATTGAATTACCTCCTATCAATTTTCATAAAATTGAGTAAATAACTATTCGAGACTCTCTAGAGAATTTTATATCTCAGTTATTGAACCAATAATAGAATTTAGACAAATATGGTTTTTCCTTCTTGGTTCTAAGACACTGTCATGAGCTGGGGTTTATTCAGAATGTAGTAATAATAATTATCCGGGAGGTCGAGATTTATTGCGAGTTACTGAGCTTCAAAGGTTGGGATTAGTAAGACTTGCCAACTCAGGCAATTTGATTAAATGGTATATGTAACTGACTAACAGAATAGTGAGGGCATGAATTTGCATGGTATGTTCTTCTCCAAAATCTTTCTCCTTCTATAAAATTTTTTCATTCCATCTCTCTTCTATTTCTGTTTTCTGCAGATCTATCGAGCCATGAAGCTACTATTCGACTTCTCCATTTTCTGTTATTTCCGTTATTATATTAGTTTGTAGTTCAATTCAGTTACCAATATAATCGAAAATTGTCTCAAAAAATATTTTGTTATTTCAAATCTGTTGGGGATCATTACGAACACTTTTGTAGGATTTAGAAAAAAGATTTATTTTCACTAAATTTCATTCCATGTTTGCATAGTTTTAGACAAGGGCACAATTTTTAGAACAAGCATGAAATCTTCTGAAGGCAAGAATGCGTATTTTTTTTCCGATCACAATGCATACCTAATAGTCTTGCTGATCATCTGGACTGTATATCAAAATGTTAATTGGTAAAACGAGGCAATAATGGGAGATCCAGGCTTCCCTAGAAAAGAACAAGTGCCAATAACTTGTTATACCGTCTCAGTGAGTTCAGTCTCTGTGGTTTCGGTCACTGTGGGTTCAGTCCCTGTGGCTTCGGTCTCTGTGGGTTCGATCCCTGTGGCTTCAGTCTCTGTGGGTTCAGTCCCTGTGGGTTCGATTGCTGTGTGTTCGGTCTCTGTAGCAACCTCTTGCTCAATGTTAAAATCTGTTGGTCGATGAGTGTCTACAAATCCTCGAACTGACATGCCAGGTACAGTTAATTCGTCATTCAGCTTCTCGTGATCAATAAAGATGACCACGACTGTTATATCATCATGAAAGGCCCTCCTGACACCTTTGTCATAATTCATAAGGTCATCGCACGTCAACTTTCTTGCACGTGCAGCCACATTCAGGGCTGATAGAACAAGTCTTCTAGCTATTCCCTGATATTGGATAAACAAAATAAATTTTAACCATACAAACATGACATTTTGATCAAACAAATGTCAGATACCTGTCTAGGGTAGGTATGCACAATTTGTACAGCCTCTTCGTTGCTTAAGAGATCCCACAGCCCAGCAGAAGCAAATATAACAAATCTATCGCATGGCTGTAAGTTTCTTGAAGAGACAGATGGATCAGCTCTTACTACTGGCCCCCTAAAAGGTTTCATCACACCATGAGCGTATTCTGGCTTCTTCATAGACGCATCTCCAATTGCTCTAGTTACCTAAAAGATGCAGAAACAAACATAAAAGGAAACACCTATATTAAAAGGCAAATAAAAGGCCGAGACAGATTACTTCCCAAGTTGACAAATCAATTTTTGTTTAGGTCAGTGTCCAAAAGCATATTTGAGGTTAAAAAGAATGAGCATCTGTCATGAGACATCAGAATATAAAATTCAAAATGATACATAACACACCGAGTTTGTGTTCAATATTAGTATTTAAAAGCAAACCTTTATAATGCCTTTAATACACCATGTTCTCCCCCGAAACCAATCACAATGTTTGGATCGTCTGGGTGCAGAGCTCTCAGTTCATCCCTGACCTCCTTGATCCTGACATTATGATCATTAGTCAATTGCTCAGCAGAAATCCTATTGTATCTTCCTGTATGACCTAATACTGCTCTAGAGTCCCCCAGGTTAGCAACATATAACGTCCGTTTCCAGATAACACCAACCAGACAGCAGGACCCCGTTGACGCAATTCCTGGATCAAGAATATGAAATTCCCTTTCCACAATAGAAAGGAAGCCATCTTCAGTTGCAGCAAAGGCATTATTAAGGACTTCTTCATCTATTGTTCCATTTTCTCGAGCAAGCACTGTAAAAAAATGTGTGTTTAACTGCTTAGTTGAAAAATCTCAAGAGTACCAAAAAGATACTATAAATAGCATGACAAAGTATCCACAACCAGATTATAATACAATCGAACTACAAGAAATAACAAATAGTAATAGAAACTTCAAGAGTAATACTACGAGAGTAAAATTTACAATGCAAAGGAAAAAACACCATAAATTCCATTGTCAAAAAACTGCACAAGGAAATAGAGAAACTTGATCTCACTTATTAAATGCCGGCTAAGGTTATCACAGGCAAATCTTGAAGCATCAAGGCCACCATGGCCGTCATAAACCCCAACAAAGGTACCTTCACGACCTGGTTCAACGTGGCCATAATCTTCGCATACTTGATTAGCCTGTACAATAGCAAAAGAGAACTCGCCACATGAATGTTTCTCAAGGTCTCTATACCATAGCAATGGGTAATCTTCACCTCCCAGAACACCATCTTCACCACTGCTAAAATCGACATATCGATCAGAAGGTTGGCAACAAGCTGCTACAGTCCTATCCAGCCAAGAAACCATCTTTCATTTCCTTCTTAAACTCACAAAACTATAAAATGTATAGCTAATAGCTGATCGAAATTGTAGAAATGTACCCCAAAACTCCAATATTTCAACACTAGCAGAAAAACCCAAATTCAATTTCCCCTGAATTCCGAACAAACAACACTAAAATTCAATGTCGATAAAAAACACAAGAATGAATCCAACTGACACACAAACAGAGTACAAGTTCGTGAATATCAATCAACACTACACCCAGAAACCAGAAATGCCCAGAAACAGAAAATTCAACAACCCACCACTGTTCTCACATCAACACCATTAATGGGTTGAAAGAAAACACAAGAGAGATACCAAAACGAAGTAGAAGAACTGCATCTGACTAAAAAATGATAAATGTAGATTGAAAATGAGATCTTTCTCTTTGAACTGAATGCAGTTATTGAGAGAGAATTGCAACAGAAAACAAGCGATTCTTGAAGAGATATATAGATGGTAAAGTTAGTTAGGGATGATCAAATTCTGTTTAGATCAGAAATTGACAAAGTGATGAGCTGGACATAGCTGGTAGAAATTAGCCTTTCCTGAATCTTCTCCACGTGAAGTGCTTGTGTTGCTTTACTTACTGTTTGTGCTTGCATTATTGTTCTTACTGTGTCAAGGGACCCGATCCATTGAGTGTTAGTGGACGCTTATATCCTAACATGGTGGAAATTAACCTTTCCTGAATCTTCTCACTAATAAAATGGCAATCAACATCAATATGTTTTGTTCTTTCATGATACACTGGGTTCAAGGCAATATGAAGAGTAGTTTGATTATCACACCAGAGTTTTGCTGATATGTGATGCTTTAAACCAATTTTAGTAAGAAGATTATGTATCCACATAATTTTACATGTAGGTGCAGATATGAACTGACTAACAACAATTACTGCTAAAGTAACATCAAGACGAGCCAAAGTTTAACTTTCAAACTAACCTTCTGTATCCATCAGGATCATCATCATCTTTCATAAGATGCACATTAGGAACAATTGGAGTTACTGTTAGGTTTGGCTGGCAACTTTCCAATGTTTGCAAGAAGATCAATATCTAATTATCTAGATTTTTCTTTTAAGTATAAATATCAAAGATATTTATCCTACCTCCAAAAAATTATCGTTATTTTTCACAATTTGGTGCTACCACCGAACCACATGTAACCTGATAAACAGATGGATTCTCAAAAGACCTGAGCCTCATCACACCTTTAACAAATTAGTATAAACTTAGTTATTATTACCTGTTGATTCTTTTGCTTTAGTTATCATATATTGTTGTGGCTAATGTTTCTTATTCGAATTATTTTGAGCATGATTTCTTTGCTACTGTATTTCCTACCCATTCTTGATCTCCGCTTGTGAGATTACACTCACTATGTTGTTGTTTATGACTTAGTGAGACCAAACCATCCATACTATATGAGTCAGTTGAATTGGGTTAATTTTGATATGTCGTTTAAGATGTTGACTTATCCATTAAGAAAAATCATTTAATATATTATTGAACCAATAGTAGAATTTAGAGAATATGGAATTCCCTTCTCGGTTCTAAAACATTTATGTAGAATTTAGAAAAAAGATTTATTTTCACCACATTTCATTCCATGTTTGCATAGTTGCAGACAAGGGCACAAGAAAATTTATGGTTTAGTAGCCTCTCAACCGCATTATTAGCACCGTCAGAAGAAGCCAAATGGATTCCATAACATTTACGATATACACATAAAAATAATTTGATGTAATTTTCCGACAAAAGGATTAAGATGAAACTCCACCCTTGCAAGAGGGAGAGAGACAATTTTTAGGAACAAGCAAGAAATCTTCAAAAGGAAAGATTGTGGGGTTCATGTGTATACATCTTGAAACAGAATGTGTTTATGGCCTTACATTGACAGATATTGTGGTAAACAAACAAATAGGAGACAGTTTCCTCAGCATGTCTTTGTACATTCAAAAATTTGGATGGTGGTGGCATATGGGTAACCTAATAGTCTTGCTGTTCATCTGGAATGCATATCAAAATGGGGGATCCAGGCTTCCCTAGAAAAGAACAAGTGCAAACAACTTGTTATACTGTCACTGTGAGTTCAGTCTTTGTGGGTTCGGTCTCTGCGGCTTCAGTCCCTGTGGGTTTGGTCTCTGTGGCTTCAGTCTCTGTGTGTTCAGTCTCTGAGAGTTCGGTCTTTGTGGGTTCAGTCCCTGTAGGTTCGGTCTCTGAGCGTTCGCCCCCTGTGGCTTCAGTCTCTGTGGGTTCAGTTCCTGTGGGTTCAGTCCCTGTGGATTCAGTCTCTGTGGATTCAGTCTCTGTGTGTTCAGTCTCTGTAGCAACCTCTTGCTCAATATTAAAATCTGATGGTCGATGAGAGCTTCTCACAGACATGCCCAAAAACTGACATTACAGCAGCAGCGTTGTCATTCAGCTTCTCATGATCTATAAAGATGACTGCGGACTTTAATCATCATGTGAAAGGCCTCCTGACAACCTGTGTATAATTCATAGGTTCATTCGCACTCAACTTCTTGCATCGTGCAGCCACATTCCAGGGCTGATAGATAGTAGAACAAGTCTTCTAAGATTGCCCTGATACCGATATTAGATAAACAAAATAAATTTTAACCATACAAACATGACATTTTTATCAAATAAATGTCAGATACCTGTCTAGGGTAGGCATGTACAATTTTTACAGCCTCTTGATTGCTTAAGAGATCCCACAGCCCATCAGAAGCAAATATAACAAATTTATCGCATGGTTGTAAGTTTCTTGAACAGAAAGATGGATCAGCTCTTAGTACTGGCCGCTTAAGAGGAATTGCACCAATAGCAAATTCTGCCTTCTTCAGAAATGCATCTCCAATTGCTCTAGTTACCTAAAAGATGCAGAAACAGAAATATAAACATTTAAAAGGGAAAGAAAAAACATATATTAAAGGTCCGAGGCAGCAGATATTTAGTTACTAAAAGATTCAGTATATTGGATGTAAACTTACACAGATTATACTGGCCAGATCGATTACTTCCCAAGTTGACAAATCAATTTTTGTTTAGGTCAGTTTCAGAGGTGTCCAAAAGCATATTTGAGGTTAAAAAAGAGTGGTTCTTGGATTAAGCCACCAAATGTCACTGACAACAAACTAGAATTAAGAGCCTCATAAATACTACGCAAATTTAGTTTAAGCTCACTAATCTTCTGATAACATTTAGGACTATGATGGAAACTAAATTGCTTTTGATTAAAAAGAATGAGCATCTGTCATGAGATATCAAGATATAAAATTAAAAATGATACATAACATAACAAGTTTGTGTTGAATATTAGTATTTAAAAGCAAACCTGTATAATGCTTTTAACACGCCATGTTCTTCTGACATAAGTCACAATGTTTGGATCGTCTGGGTGCAGAGCTGCTCGTCATCCCTGACCTCAGTGATTCCTGACATATGGATCTTAGGCAATCTTAGCAAAAATCCTATTGAATATTCCTGTTTGACCTAATACTGCTCTACAGTCACCCAGTTTTAGCTAATATAATCTCCTTTTCCAGATAACACCCCAAAGACAGAAGCTCCCGTTGACGCAATAGAGGGAGAATAACGGACTTCTTCCCCACTTTAATTCCCGTTTCCACAATAGAAAGGAAGCCGTCTTCAGTTGCAGCGAAGGCATTATTAAGGACTTCTTTATCTATTGTTCCTTTTTCTCGAGCAAGCGCTGTAAAAAACTGTGTTTAGCTGCGTAGCCTGAAAATTCTCAAGAGTACCAAAAAGATAATCCCGTTCCTCTATGTTGCTGTTTGTCACTCTGAAGAAGAAACATAAACCAGTACTACAGCAACAAATAAAGCCTGAGCTGCGAGAAAACTGCAAAACCCTTGGTGACAATTGAAACCTTCTACTATACAATTACTTATAGACACACTAAGAGAAAAAAATCATTAACGAACAGTATCTACAACAACAACAACATACCATACCCCTATCTTAGAAGGTTTCCCACAAGGGGGGTCTAGGGAGAGTAGTGTGTACGCATACCATATCTCTACCTTATTAGGTTTCCGATAGACCCTCGGCTAAAATAAAAAAAGCATAATAAAGCAGTCCGGGTACAGGAATACTATAAATGAAGAAGCCACGACAAGATACTAAAAATAGCATGACAAAATATGCTGCAAAAAAACGAACAGTATCTACAAGCAGATAATAATACAATCGAAGTACAAGAAATAACAAATAGTAATAGAAATCAAAGAACTAGAAACTTCAAGAGTAATACTACGAGAGTAAAATTTACAATGCAAAGGAAAAAACACCATAAATTCCACTGTCAAAAAAACTGCAACAAGGAAATAGAGAAAGTTGATCTCACTTATTAAATGACGGCTAAGGTTATCACAGGCAAATCTTGAAGCATCAAGGCCACCATGGCCATCATAAACCCCAACAAAGGTACCTTCACGACCTGGTTCAACGTGGCCATAATCTTCGCATACTTGATTAGCCTGTACCCCAAACCCAGCAACAAGAGAACTCGCCACAGAAGGTTTCTCAAGGTCTCCACTATACCATAGCAATGGGTATCTTCACCACAGACACCAATCTTCAATTGCCTGCTCACACCGAATAAGCGAACCATTAAAGGTTTGGCAACAAAGCTGCGATACAGCCTATCCAGCAAGAAACCATCGTGCATTTCCTTCTTAAACTCAAAAAAAAAAACTATAAAATGTATAGCTAATAGCTGATCGAAAATGCAGAAATGTACCCCAAAATTCCAATATTTCAACACTAGCAGAGAAACCCAAATTCAATTTCCCTGAATTCCGATGAAACTTCAATCTCGATCAAAAAATCCAACTGACGCACACAAACAGAGTAGAAGTCCGTGAATATCAATCAACACTACACCCAGAAACCAGAAATGCCCAAAAAAAATAAAATTCAACAACGCCACCTCTGTTCTCACATCAACACCATTAATGGGTTGAAAGAAAACACAACAGAGATACCAAAAGGAAGTAGAAGAAGTGCAGCTGACTAAGAAATGATCAATGTAGCTCGAAAAATGAAAGAGATCTTTCTCTTTAAACTGAATGCAGTTATTGAGAGAGAATTGCAACAGAAAATTAGCGATTCTTGAAGATATATATAGAGAAGTTTTTGGGCGGTTTCTGTTTGCAGAGAAGAGAAAGGTTCCACTGGTGGCTGTTTGACGCTACTTGGTATACTATTTTTGTCTCAATTTACGTGACATATTTAATTTAACTCGATATTTTTTTCAAAAAGCATATCACATAAAATTGAAATATGTATTTCAATAATGAATTTTCTATTATAAATAAGAAAAAGAAGAAGAATCAAGTTTCTTTGGTGATACTTAAAGGGTCCAGTATATATAGTAATCACTGAAGTGATCGAAAATGGTGAGATTTTAAGATTTAAGTTTTGATGGATATAAAAATAATAAAAGTTACTTGGTAGAGTGATAAAAGACTAGTAGTTACCTCGTGTTGTGGAGTTGAGGTGCATGCAAACTAGCTTAATACATGATAGTTAACATGTTAGAGGAAAACTTAATCGAATATTGTGCAAACTGATTTGAATGATATGGTTATCAAGATGGTGATAAGTAGTAGATAACTCGTGAAATGAATTGAAGTGCTCACAATTAACTCGGATCGTTATATTAAAAAGAGTTGATGTAGAGTTAGTTTTCGTTCAAATTTGTATGTGTTAAAACATAATACTAAATAATTACAAATATTTAATTAATAAGGAAATGAGGTGTTTGTTCATTATATCATGTCAACGTTTAAGTAAATATTATGATTAATTAAATAGAACTTGTGGTAAAGTTTTGCATTAATAGAAGCATATCATAATCATAAGATCTGTAGCTTTGTTAAACCAATATGTATATTGACTTTTATTTAATCATGTTTTTATTACAAAGAAGTCAACAAGTTGTAAGTGGTCAACGTGTAGGATTCTTGTTCTTTTTATTTCCTTGTTCAATTTTAGAAGGAAAAAAAATAATACCATACATAAAATATTTCACATTCACATAAAACGAAAAGAATCGCACTCTAGAAAAAAGAGTAATAAAACAAATAAATGACATTTATTAGAAGAAAATTATTTTGAGTGAATCACATCAAATTTCTAAACACAAGTATAATATCTTTATATCAGTTTGTGTGCACACCTTAATTAATTTTCATTAGTGTTTGTTATTTCTCACCTCTTTAAAAAAAAAGAGATCTTTTCTATGCATATATTGTTTGGATTAATTTATTTTATATCTCGATTAATTTTATAAAATACTTATTATCTCACGTATTAAAATTACTTAATATTAATCTCTGCTCAATTTAAACTTGTTCTTTTTAAATGGTAGCACAAGTGATTCATGAAGAACTTTAGTCTACATTACATCATCCAAGAAAAAGATGAAGAATAAAGTGAAGAGCTTATTGAATATAGTGTAGGTTGAGCTGGCTGTAACTAACTATTAGCTAGCTAATAATATAGTTAAATAGTAATGACAAATAGTTTGATAGTTAGTTAACTAATCTACAAATTGTATATAAGTAGTTTGTACAGCTGTAATTATCAATCATTCAATAATATCTTCTCTCTTCCTTCTTCATCTTTCTCTCAAGCTCCATTGTCATGAAGTAGTGTCAAATCAATGGAATATTGTTAGTTTACAGAGCTATGTGCTACAATTATGATGCGTAGGCCTAGAAACTACTAAATGTGACAGAAATATACAAAATATATAAAATGGTCAACGAGTTCGATGAACTAAGCTTCCGTTTAATGGCGAGTTATATATATGTTGATATTTTTTTTATTAAAAAATTATACGATATAGGTAGGTAAAAATATTTTTTATATATAAATATCACATATTGATACTTCGACTTCTATGTAATTCTAATTTTTCGAATTTTAGCATTCCTTAATCGAAATTTTAATTCCATTATGTGCGAAATTTGAAGAAGAATCAAACTATAAAAATCTATTGTACGCAACTAGTATTCTACATTTTTATCCTGAAGTTATTTATACAATAACTCTTTAAGGTTGACTTAATATGAGGAAAAAAAAATCAACAAAATTCCTATTGTTGTACAATCTGATTTAATTTATTTATAAATCGAAGTGTAATGAATAGTAATTTTGAATTTGAGTGATGAATCGAGTTCGTAATTTATTACAATGATAAATGCATTTACTTAAACTTGACAGACTCTGGAAGTGTCTCCACTGCATCTCTAACGTTTATTAAACCTGGATTCTGGCTACTAAATGAAACAAGTGCAACAGCAAATCTATTTCCAATATTTCTCTGAAAGTGAATGAGACCTGCAGGGAAAACAAACACGTCCCCGGTATGTAGAACTCTCGAAATTAATCTATTTTGAGGGTTAGAAGTGACGAATCCAACGTGTAATGAACCTTCGATGAGTACAAGCATTTCAGTGGCTCGAGGATGAATATGTGGAGGATTAATTCCATCGAGTGCATAGTCGATTCGAGCCATTGAAATTCCAAGAGTGTTGAGCCCTGGTAGTTGATTTACATCGACAAGAGTCATATTGATACCAGTTGGAGTTGTTCTGTTACTTGGTATATTTAAACCACCATAGTAAAAATCATTGGCTTCTACTTGCAAAGGATTCTTGCACATCAAACCACTTGGCATAACTGAGAATTAATTAAACGCGAAACAAAAATCATCAGAGATAAATTTAAGACGAGTTCTGTTAGTTCAATAAACATGTTATTTTTAGCTCGACCTTTGTCTTGAAATACTATATTTCTTGATTGTATAATTAATTAGTAGCATAAAGTCGCAATGCAACAATCATTAGGTCAAAATGATCATTTACACTAGAACAATTATTTGTTTATAATAATTCTAATTCTTTAATCTGTTATAGCCGGTTAAAATATATTGATATACTGTCGATATTTTATAAGTTAAATACATTACATACATTAAAATTTCAGTGTGAGTACCCATTACAGTACATCTGCAACACAAAAAGTCTTGCAAGGGCCAACTTAACATGCGCAAAAACCAGAAACATCAATAAGGTGTGAAAAAAATCAAGCACAATATCAAGATGATATTTTTGGCCATTTTTGCAAAATATTATTGCAATGGAAGACAAAATAATTAATTTAATTTAGAGGGAGGAGATTGAAACCAAATAAAGTTTTTGAAATTATGAGATATTGTGATGAATTGAGAGACAATTTCTTTAAATAGTGTAGTGTGGCTATGAAATCATGCTTCTTGAATTTACTTAGATTAGTTAGAAAAAAGCTTTGCTACCCTTTTAGTCATATAGTTTCTTGATTACTTTAGGTGATAAGCCCCCTTTAGGCTGCACCAATGGTTAACTAAGTAACAACTAATTAATTATACATTATTAGAATAAGTAAGCAAAAGAAAAAAATAAAGTTAAAATTACAATTTCATGCAAAGTGTAGAGTTCTTGCAAGCCAATGCCATTTGCCTTCACTGCAATTATAAAAGTTGATTTAGTAAAATGATCTAAACTATCTATAAGTCCATTAAAAAAAAAAACTAGCTTTATTCCTCTTTAATTATTTTCTTTTAAAATGAGAAACAACAAACTATGAATTTTAACTTCTATAACAATATATTTAAAGTTTTTTACACAATATCAAAAAATAATTTAAATGACATATTACTGGTAAACAACGTTCTTAGAGGATAGGTTAAGTTATTATCTGCCAAAATATTAAGCTAGACGGAGAACTTTCACATATAACACTTTAAAATGCCTAATTACTCTCCATAACTATGTGGATGATTAACAATTCGTAGTACATGTGAAAGGAGGAGGGAGGCGAGCGAGATTGGGAGAGAGCGGAGAAAAAGAGTGGGAGGAAAGGTGAATTTTAATGTACATTTAGATAATGTATATGTATCATATGTATTTGTATATATGGCAAGAGAGATTGGGAGAGGGAGGAGAAAGGCGAGCGCGACTGGGTGAGGGAGGAGAAAGGAGAGCGAGAGTGGGAGAGGAAGGAGAGAGGCGAGCGAGAGAGGCAGAAAGTGGGAGAGAGGTGAGCGAGAGTGGGAGGGATGAGAGAAGCGAGCAAGAGAGGGCAATTGTACACGTATATATTTGAATATTATACATATACATTTGTATATATGCAAGCAAGATTGGGAGAGGGAGGAGAGAGGCGAGCGAGAGGGGGTAAAGAGTGGGAGAGAGTTGAATTGTATATGTATATAGGTTTAAAAATTGTATATTAAACATATGTATTTGTATATTCCTGGCGAATTATACATATACAAACGTGACTAATTTTACAAACTCGAAATCATCCCACGTAATTAATGTATAATGTTAGTCGCGAGTAGTATAGAATTATACGCAAAACTATAGATATAGGACTGAGAAATTACCATAGTTATAAGTTTGGGCTTTGTGGCGTAATTTTTCCCATTTTTAATATGAATACGAGAAAATTTTGGTTACACAGAAAAAAAAATATTTATTTAGAAAAGAACATTTTGACCCATTTTAATAACTATAGGGATATTTTTGGACCAAAATATTTATAAGGACATTTTAAAACCAAAATATTTACAATAACGACATTTTTTTAGCCAAACAATAATCCAAGAGCATTTTTATTCTTTTTATATAATTTTAGGGCAATTTTGACTCCCTTTACCAAAAATTAAATTAGGACGTACTATTATTGAGGAAAAGATCAAAATAGTTCCTCTACTTTGGGTTAAGGCTCAAAGTGGTCCTTGAGTTTTCACATGGAGCACTAATAGTCCCTCATGTTTGTAATATTGGTGCACTTTTTATCCTCCTTCAAATTTTTACCTATTTTTTGCATTGATTTACCCATAACCTATGTATGGGATGTGTTTTCCCCTAACGGCTCCTTCCCCTCTCCTACACATCCCCACCCTCCGCTCTCCCCACCCCACCCATACGCCCAGACCCGACCCCACATCTCTACCATCACACATACGCCTGACCTTCGCATTTACCCACCTTCCCATCCACGACCACCCTCTCCCCGCCTTTCCCCCCCACCCCCCTACCTCCTCCTCCCCCTTTACCCTCCCTCTCTCACGTCCACCTTACACCCCCCCTGCGTCCTTTTTTCCCCCCACTCCTTCACCCTTCCCCCCCACTCCCTCCCTCCCTTTCAAACCACACCCTCTATCCTTTCTCTCTACGAACCCCTCCCACCCACACATTACTACCCTTAAAAGCACTCGTCCTTAATTCCTTCCCCTCAGCTCCCCCCTACGCAACCCCTGGACAAGTCACACTCACTTTCCCCAACCCCACCAACGCCTTTTATCGACCTCTACAGCTGCCTTTTTCGAGTCCTCCCCAACCGCCTCGCCGCCCCCCTCCCCCGAGCCCTGCGAACCCTACCCACCCATTAGCCTCACCCTCCCCACTCCCCCGCCGCAACCCCACCCACCTTCCCCCACACACAGCCCCCGCACCCCCTCAATTTCATCCACAAACTCCTCTCCCCCCTCCCTACAGACCCACCCCCCCACCACTATCTTTAAACCCCCTACTCCCCCCACATCCTCCCAATCTAACTTTCCCACTTCTCCCAATCCACTCCCCCTCATCCTCCACACACCTAGCCACTCTCACCCTACGCCTTTCACCCCAGTCTCCCACCCCGAGCTCCTCGACACACCTATCTCGTACACCACCCCCTCTCCCTCCCCCCCCCTCCATCATCCCCCCCGTACCCTAACTCCCCCCGCCCACCATACTCACCGCCCCCCCTTGACCCATTTCAAGTACCCCATCAAACTTACAGATTACTTGCCCCCCCATACTATTGGCCATATTTATACCCCCCCCCTCTCTACTCCTCTTCGCTCATCCTATTCCCCTATTTCCACTCCATCCCTTCCACCCATTCCTCCCACTTTCTCTAACCCCAACACCCGAGAGTCCCAATCCTTAAACAACTATCACCACATCCCACACTTACTTCCAAAACCCGTTCTCATCCAGCTCTACGATAACCCACCTCTCTTACCTTACCACCTCCCCTTTTCTGCCAACCTGCCCCCTTCCCCTACTTCCCCATACCACCAAACTCACAGCAACCTCCCACTACACCCTCCTTACCCCCCCCCAACCCCCACAACCTCACCTCCCACATTCTCCGTCCTCATCCCCATTTCCACCCCGTCCCCCAATCTATCACCAACCTGCCCTATCCAATTACATAACCCTCACACTCCTATAAGCTCCACCTTATCCCCCTCCTCCCCACCCCGCCCCAAAAATCTAGTTTCCCACCAAACGACCTCCTTATACCCCCACTCCATCTCACACCAGCTCCATCATGTCTTCCATTTACACCCTCTTCCATACTCTCCTTACCAACTCTCCCCTCTTTCCCCCCTCTCTCACGCTATTCCTCCCCCCTCCTCTTATCCTCCATCATCTATCTTCTTACTCAACTCCCCTCCCTTCGTCTCACTCCTTTCAATTGTTATTTTTATATTTAGTAGAACTAACAACTTCCTATCCAAGAATGTGAGAAGAAGAAAAAAACTTTGTTTTATTTAGTAGCAAATAGTATTGCAGGTCTAAAGTCGAGGAGTTTCATCACGATAATTTCACGGCAATGTTAATCTTTTCTTTTTCTGGCAAGTCAATATTTAAAGATGTTCTTAGTTTAGTTGCAGTAGTAATATTTCGAGTGAACAGATAACAAGGTGTTTTTCTTATCACTTCCTCTCAGATAGAGTTATGATTTCTATAATATTTAAAAATACGATTGAACATTCTTTATATAAAATTTTGGATAAAATTAATGTTAAAAAATAGGCAAAATTTTAGAATAGGACCAAAATTTAAATTATAATTTGAATTTTAAAAGACATTTAAAAAAAAATTGAGACTTTAATATTTAAAATTCATAATAATTATATGCAATTCAGCCTATAATATTGAAAACAAAAAGAGTTACAAGTCCCACTAATTTAAAATGAAAAGAATTAATTAAAGTTCATTTACCTCATTATGCTACTAAAATATAGGAATTTCAAATTTATGTTATTTATAGCTGATTCTTGAGAAGTTATATTTCCACAAAATACTCCTGAAGATAATTATTTATATAAATAATGCTGCTAAAATTTACACTGAACTTATTTTAAGTTCATGTTAATTTGAGTTAATTTTTTAATTCTTTAAAATTTTCTGTGTCACTTATGTATGCGTATATGAGCTAACGAAATTCGGAAAAATCCAATTAACAAAAGCACGAAAGAAATTATCTCCCCAAATTTATTCTATTACTTTCGTTTACCTATATATTTTGAACATAATACGTTATGTTCGGTTTAATCACCTTCAATGTGATCATTATTATTGGATACCACTAAATATGATCAGATGACTAATGTTAAATACCAGCAAAAATAACTCGATGGACATACCTCAGCAGCCTCGACCACTATAATTATTTGTTACAAATTATAATTTGCACGACATTGTATTTGTAGCCCCTTTTTCATACAAAGTGAAGGGAGACTAGGGTTACTGAAAGCTTAAAGTGTAAGAATATGCTAAGCAATAAAACTCAAGAAGATCAAAATGCATTGCTTGGGTTTTGACGTATGATTTTGTTTAGGAAAAAATTACCGCGGATAAGCAAACTTATATCGATTTAATTACTTATCATAGCTCCATGTTTGCCTAGAATTACCACTAGCGACTAACAATACCTTAATTACGTGGGTTCACTTTGAGTTTTGTTTATAAATAGTCATGTTTTGTATATGTATAATTTCGCACCAGGATATACAAATAGATAGGAAATAACAAATTTTTTTAGGCTATAACATGTATATAAAATTCACCTCTCTCCCACCCTCTACCTCTCTCGCTCGCTTCTCTCCTCCCTCTTCCAATCTCGCTTGTCATTTATACAAATAAATATGTATATTATACCGTTATATACTACTATATACATATACGATTCACCTCTCTTCTCTCTCTCGCTCGCCTCTCTCGATCTCGCTCGCCTCTCTCCTCCCTCTCCCAGTCTCCCTCGCCTCTACAATTACATATGTATAATATACAATTATATAACCAATATACATATACATTTCACCTTTCTTCCACTATTTTCCCCCTCTCTCGCCTCTCTACTCCATATAACATGTAGTTACAAATTGTAATTATCAAATTAAAGCTATGGAGAGTAATTAATTATTTTTAAGTGGTTATATGTAAAAGTTTTCCTTTTTTATGTATGTTTTTATAGACAGTTATCTGCAGCAAAATTAAACTAGAGAGCAATTAAAAATCAGAATAACCAGCCAAATATATGAAGTTCCTTCATTCAGCCAAGTCTTAATTAATCTCACTATTCAAGTTGTTCAGCTTTATAATCAGAAAGTTTTTTTTGTCATACCTGATTTAAGTTTTCGCCTGTGGAGAAACTTTACCAGACACTCAAGACCAAAGATAAATCATCTCGATAACTTCAATTCAACATTAGAATATGCTAGTGTTTCAACATATACAGACTCTACTTGTGAAATTACAGTACTCAATATGTCTGTTGAAATTAGAGTACTAAATATGTAGACATTGGGTCCACTTTACCCTTAAATACAAAGAAATAGTTCACCTTTGATAGGTGAACCAAAGCTAGGTACCAAACAACTATCCACTTTGAAGTGAACATCTAACAACTTTTTTCATCAATTAAACCTGTTGCTTTTTACACAGGAACATTCATGATAATTAGCAATGCATTAAGATGTGATATATGAATCGATCACAGAAAATTGCGGAAAAAAAGAAGGTAAAATACAGTAAGGAAATCAGGATATTACATTGGTAGAAAACCACAAATGGGTGAGTAACAAATTATCTTTAGAAAATTGTGGTAATATAATAAGTAACGAAACCAATTACACCTCAAGACCTAGTTTTAGTTCCGGAGAGATGAGACTTTCTGTATAAACAATACATTATAAACATACCAATATCCTTGTTAATGGTAATTGACATCAATATTATGTCATCACAAATTAGAGGCAATATTTACTCCTTAATCCCCATGATCCAAAAGATATGAGCTATATACAAATCTGATCATTATTTATATATAATGTTAAGACAGAGTGAATACTTCTACGAAAACATATAACGCGGTATAATTCTATATACTTTGTCGCTTGGTATAATAAAGAAGTTCATCCAAGAACCAGGGACTTTCATCATCCATAAATTAAACAATGTGTCATCTCTATAATAAAAACTAAGCATTCCGTCCAAAACGGATAGACCCACATCAACTTCAATTTTAGGTTTTGACCGCTTATACAGGGCAAGATAACACACAATCTCTGGCAATGGTATCTCTCCGTATACCTCATATGAAATATTAAATGAAACCACATACAACAACAACTTATGTGATGAGATACCAAGCCAATGAAAGGCTCCATATACAAATGGCAAAAATTCCCCACCAGAATACATAGAACAATCTGTCATACCTGTTTCTTCAATAATTCTCCATGAACCTTTTTTCAGTGCGAAAATTTCGTTTTCTTTTTTGCCATGAAAAGGCAGGACCATCCTAAAGACTTTATAGTCATCACTAATAGAGTCATAAGCCAATCCGTAAGTAGAGCGAAGATCATCATGATCATCACTGTCTTCAAAATCACTAATGTCACTAATGTCTTCATTATCACCATCACCACTGTCATCATAATTACCACTGTGTTCATAATCACTACTCGAGTAATATTTAGAATCACTACTCGAGTAATATTTAGAATGGGGAAGTAGTATAGATTCTCTTGTGGAAGGATTCCATATCAATAATGTTGAAGGTTGTTGAGCATAACGGTCATTCCAGATTCCAATGAGAAACAAGCCATCACAGCTACAATAGACGTGTGAACCATGTGATGGATTAGAATTTGGAGGGCAATCAACTACGCGGGTATCCTTAACGAGTTGAACCAAGGATAAAGATGACGTGTAGAAGTGAAGACGATTATCATCTTCATACTTACGATGGTAGTGGAGAGAAAGCAATTTTTGGGAACTGGCGCGATTGAGATGCATCTTGAGATGTATCTTTCTAAAATAAGGTTGAGAGATTAATGTATTCCAAAATTTTGAAACGCAATTGAAACGAACAACTGATTTTACTGGTAGCCTACTCAGAATGTCCATAAGTATTTCCTCCATGAAAAATATGCCAAAAAACCAAGAGCAAAGACAGCTTATAATTAATGGAAAGATAAAAAATATATATCAAGTGATTTTATTTATAGCTACTGTATTAGAATCTCCTAGTTGAAACAAAATTTGTTTCATAATAGGATTGGACCTTCTTTTTTTTTTCTTTCTGTAGTGTTATTATTTCAATCTATGTATATCCCATCTATCTATCTAATTATTATAAGTACGTAGTTAAGTTATATTTTTTATGATTTTACTGTAAAATTTAATATAATAATAAATATGTATTAAGCGTGTGAATATGTATATATGTAGTATGCGTATATTATTGTTTTTATTCCATGCATTTTATATTATATGACACCCCTTCTTAACATGAGACGTGTATTTTACTTAACTAACATTATTAATAAGGATGTTTTGAAACTTTAAATTGGACTACTACACTTTATGCAATTATTTTAATATTGAGCACATAAATAAATGGATAAATCATATAAATATGTATATTCTTAAAAAATTTTACCTATTTTTTTAATCATTTTTTATAACTAATATAACAATTTTTGTTTTGAAATTAAGAAAAATTAACGTCATCTTTCTTTCTTGGTCCTTGTTGCCTCTTAAATTTATTTTTATTTGTTTTAAAAAAGAAATCGTCTGTCTTATCTTTCTCGCTGTCATTTATTATCTTTTGTATTCCTTCTTTTCTTTTTTTTACAAAATTCTCTTTCTCTTTCAATTTATTAATTAACAAATCAATTTTTCATATTTCTTATGTCATGTCACTATTTTTTATTAAAAAAATAAAATGAACAAGAGGAACAAAAAGACCGCAAATTTTTATAAGATCACATTTAAAACGAAATTTTTCAAATCATTAAATTACAAGAAGTAAGATGTCACCATTGATAGTCCATTGTAAAGCTTCAAATTTTGAATATTGCATTATTTGGCCTTTACGAATTTGGGATACGTTTGAATAGTTTAATTCTTACAAATAATTGAAAATGTCGTTTGAAGTTCCAGTATCTCCATTTAAGAGGTTTGATTAAATTTAATAATTGATTTAGTAGAAATTTAGATTGAAATGAATTAAATATACTAAATTGTCTTGCATTTGTAAAATTAAAAAAGTTTAATAGATATACATTTAATGTACTTTAATTTACTTTGAAGTTTTGTTTGATTTATTTGTTTACTCTATTACTACTTGTTTAAATTCATTACTGATATAACTTATCAGTTTAATAGATCTTGGCATGTATATTTCCCGTTAGTTTACATTTGTCTCATTCATTCTCATTCTCTCTTCTAATTCCAATCAACTTTAAATACCAGGTGATACAATTTTAATGTAATGTTATTCATTTCACTTTTTTTTATTTGTTAATCATTTGGTCTTGTTTAAATTCATATTGATACAAGTTTTTTAATTCACTCACATATCAATTGTCTTGTCTCATTATCTACATTCCCCTTCGTTTAATTCTCGGCTCCTTCATTTCAAATTTAACACTTTTCTCACTTTAATTCATTTGCAAGTTTCTTTTATTTATTTATTCTATTGGATACTTGTTTAAGTTTCATTATTGATACAAGTTTAATTCAACTCTATAAATCACTGTATAATAATTTCATTTGTGCATTTTTTATTCATATGCTTAATTTTCTCTTCGACAATCGATTTTAATATTTGGTGTAATACTTTTTTAAATGTCAATTCTAATGCATTTGCAATTGATTGATTGATTGTTTATGATCCGGTTACTTGTTTTTAATGTTTATTGATACAAATTTTATTTCAGTTTAAATGCAATTAAGAATGGTTCTTTTATTTTCTACAGTTTTTTTGCATGCATATTTAATTTTCTTATAATAATTCAACTACATTTTTAATTTCAAGTTTTAATGTCATTTGGTTGTTTCTTATGCTTCCTCATTTGTTACATTTTCACTTCTCTTCTAATAAATCAATTTAATATTTTGTAATACATTTTTTAATTCTAAGTTCATTTCATTTTGTAGTTTTTTTTATGCTCTTCATTTGTTACGATTATATTAGCTCTTCATTTGTTACGATTATATTAGCTCTCTAATTAACTATTAATATAAGTTTTATAGAGTCTACAGTCATTGACTATTCTATGAAAAAAAGGAGAAAAAGAGCAATAGTAAGAGGAGACAGAGCAACAACAAAAAGCAAGAAAGAAAGGACAACAGAACGAAAGTAAGAAAGAATGAAAGAAAGAAAGGGAGTGTTGACACCTAATTTTGACCCTCCCAAATAGGAATCAATTAACGAGCTTCTTAATTTTAAACGAATTGAAACAATTAGAATTTATAAAGTTCAAAATGTTTTAAGGTTATTTTAAATTGATCTCGACACAATTTTTAGATAATATATGTGTTTTACATAATTATGTATACGATTTGTATAACTTATGATTATTCGAAAATCGTTTCAAAAAGATTTTGATTTTTGGCACACCTTTTATTAAATTAGTCTAGTCATAATTTATTTGTAATTCGCAGTCATTGAAATCATTTAGTTTACATTCAAATTAATTGTTTTATTTCGTCAAGTTTGAGAAGCTCGTTTAAATTAATTTATCATTATTTCATCTTGTTAAGACAAATACTCTAAATCAATTTTTAAGACAATGTTGGGCCATTTTATTTTTAAGGGAAAATTAGTCAAAAAATCAAACATATTAAGTAAAAACCTTCATATTTTAAAATGATTAGTAAAAATATAAAATGTCATTATTTTATAAAAGATTGTGAATCCTAATTTACTTCCTATTTTATCTCACCTTAATTACACATTTTCCAATGAATTCTCTCTCATATGTTTTTAAAAAATAAAATATTTTTTCTCTCTCTCATATTTTCATCTTCCAATTCTTCTCATGTTCTTCATTTCAAAAAAGCTTCTCTCTTCCTTTTTTTTTTTTGCATCTTTATTCATTTTTTAAGATTTGTTTTATGATTTTATTTTTGTTTAAATCGTTCAAAATTGCTGTTTGTAGTTGAAATCACATTAATGATTTGATAAACTCTAAATCACTTTCCAGTGGCAGAAAGATATTCACAAGAATCTCATTGATTAAGTAATGATCTTTTTCGATTTAGGGTTTGTTAACTTTTTGTTTTATTTTTCAATCTTTCAAAACTGGTTTGACTTTAGTGGTTTTGATAATGAAAACCTCAAGGATCCCCCTAATGCCCTCTAAGAGGAATTTGCAAGTGATATCCCACCTTAATTCATAATCATTCAATATTCTAGATCGAGCATATACATCGCCTGATCATGCTTTTAATCAGTGTTTGGCAAACGGTGGCGTTCATTGGTTTTTTCTCCCACCGACCTCACAATCATTCGACCACTCAATATCACTAAATGATAAAAACTTAATATTTTTATGTCTCATTTTGTATTTCAGGTTACAATTTGAAACAACAGTTTGTATTTTTTTATTTGTATTCATAGTAATGTATACCAACAAAGTCAGCATTTGTATTCCAATTGAAACGAGTTTATTGTAACCCATTTATATTCATCTCCTTTTATTTCAAACTCAATTTTCCATGCCGCCAATCGTATTTCTTTGTTATATGTTTTTCATCATTAATTTATACGACACCTTTGTATATATTGTTCACTTACTATCCAAATTAAAATTGAACAAAATTGGGTATTTTTGATCCAAGTTAACAATGTAATTATTTACAATAGTACTTGTATCATATTTGTGAACAAACGTATTTTTCTCTTTCAATTGTCAACTAGCGACCGCCACAAGTCCTAACATAACAACAATATATTTGTGTGGCATGTTGTACCTAGTTAAAAATAATATTATTTTACATGTACTCTTATCTTGTTTTGAACAAAATTATATTTTGTGCATCACAATTTTATAATATGTCAGCCAACATATATGTATATTAAAGTAATATACAAATTGTATTCAGGTCAAACACTTACAAAATACATTACATTTATGATATTCTTTTCGATGAGGGATACAAAATAGTTCAAAAAATAGAAAACAAATAACCAAAGAAAAAATAAAAATACAGCACGATTGTCGTAATTTTTACGTTTGGAATACCATTTTGTCCAAAAACTAAAACGAATTAGCCAACCAGAAAGTCAGTCCTCAAACAATCCATTAATATCTTCGTATTCAACCAACAAA
Source organism: Solanum habrochaites (assembly GCA_027704765.1). Taxonomy (NCBI): domain Eukaryota; kingdom Viridiplantae; phylum Streptophyta; class Magnoliopsida; order Solanales; family Solanaceae; genus Solanum; species Solanum habrochaites. The sequence continues at coordinate 64,704,663 of JAKWJA010002498.1, forward strand.
AAAAATTCAGCAAATCTATTAAAACTCTTTAATACTAACTTGTTCATAATACATACAATTTTGTATGTAAATAGATACGTTGTACAATTATGTAAAAAAAATCGTATCAAATTTATAGTCAATTATAATGAAGAAATTAACTAATAATTGATCCAAATTGTATATCATCAATTTTATCAAACTGCTAGTAAAAAATTGCTTTTCGAAAGCTGCTTGTCAACTATTTTTTGACCTATTTCATTTCAAATTTTCTAACCAAAAAGAAAAAAATTGATTTATAATCCAAAAAAATTGACCAAAAATCAAGTATTATCAATTGAAAATTCATAATGATAAATGTAATCAATTCTGTGAATGCCTTTGGCAGTTATCTTTTATTTTGTAACTAATAAATTTTTTTAGTGATTGCTCCTTTTTAAAATTATTTTCTTCCCTAAATTTCTCCTTTCTATTATTTAATAATTGTATTCTTTCAATAAAAGTAAATAATAAAAACATAAATAAAATATATAACAAACTAAATTTTGGACATTATTAATAAATATTAAAAGTGTTGCATGTCCAGACTCCAAAATGTCACAATGACGACACAAATAAATCTTATTTAACACTTATCACGACTAGACCCAATAATTTGAACATGAAGAAACACTTCCCACAAAACACATTGAAGAACCGACTAATATTAGGTAGTAACAACTAGCCTTCAATATTAACTAAACTCAACCTCCAAATGACAATTCTTGACAAACAAAGAAGATGATGAAAGGAGGCAGATTGCTTAATCACAAACCTTAGGGGGTGACAAACATTGTCAATACCTACAAGCCTCTTAGGGAGTTAACAACAAGGAAAATGAACTAAATACACTAAAATTTTTGGACATTTTAAAGAAACATAACAAAAAAAAAAAAACCAGAAAAAGCAACAAAATGCTAAATATTCATATTTACACTTCAATGAATTACAAACAGTGAACATAATTTTGCATCCAGCTAAACCATTATCAATTCTTCCCAAGTTTAGTCAAATGAAGACATCAAGACGTCGCAAACCATTTTTTATATAAAAAAAACAGAACCTTGCAACAAGTAAATCCCAAGTTGAAGCTAGATGAAAATGTAACAAAGAGCTTATCAATTGAAAATCTAATAAACAATAATGGAAGGCAAAGGAATAAGCCAGAACTAAACTATGACCCAAATTATAAATTTTGAATAGAGAACATAACTTTAAAGGAAACAACATGCCTAGGAAATTTAAAACAAAATGTAAGTTGGACTCTTTCTCAATAGATCCCGGACATATAAGATGAATGGAATACCTTCATGAATATGGAATGACATGCATATGATACAAAAGACATTGAAAAATTATATATATAGCAGTAATAAAGCAAAGTCATCAAAATACATATAAGAAAATGCATAGAAAACATGTTTATTGCCTTCTTCTCCTTCTCCTTCTCTCCATTTGCCTTCTTCTCCCTCTCCTTCTCCTCCTTTGCCTTCTCTCTCCTTCTCCTCCTTTGCGTTCTTCTCATTTTCCTTCTCCTCCTTCTCCTTCTCCTCCGTGCATTCCTTCTCCTTTTCCTTTTCCTCTCCGCCTTCTCCTCCTTTTCCGTCTCCTCCTTTCTTTTCTTCTCAAATCATCAAACGTTTGAGAAATAGATTTTTTTTCAACTCCTACATTTCAAGTTTAAAGTCTTCTCGATCTTGCACATCATATTATGAAGACATTTCCCGTAAATATCCAGTGAATTTTTAACACTACTAATAAAATAATCAGATTGCGCTCATATTCTTCGTATAGACAAAAGAGCAGTTCATGTTAAAAGATTGAGTTTGTTGTGCTGGGATGAGCGTCTTGTATCTTTCATGATAAGGTGAATAAAAAATATTGAAGATTTTCAATTCATTTAAAAAATAATAGCAGTATGGGTTTGCAGATCGATGATAGTCCCTGTTGCATCATGTATCTGCTGTTACCAACATAACAATCTTATGTAGCAACAGGATGCTCATATGTTGACACATCTGTACGATTATGGCAATATTTGAATCTTGTGGCAACAGATGACCAACATATTCACTAATGGGGCAACATACGCTAAATATATTTTGGATGTCGAACCCCACTATATTTTTAAAATCATATCAACAAAATGGCAAAAAAAAAAAGAACACAACACACAACAAACATGCTTTTCACTGAATGAATAACATTAATAGTATATTTCCTCAAATAATGATTTTTTTGGTTGGCGATTTTCTTTCCAAAAATGATAAATACTACATCATTAGTCGATTATTCCTTTTTTTACACCTACAAGAACATTTATTGTTCATTAATTCCAAAAAAGGAACTTCGCAAATTGGTAACAGTAATTTCAAAAAAATTAACTTACTCATTTTCCTATCGACACGATTAACGGTTCAGAAACATGAGAGAGTAATGAAGGAACTGGAGAGAAGAGTAACAACTGCTGAGAAAGAGTAACAACGAATTTTCGAATATCTAAGGAAGAAAATTAGAAGATGAACTTTACCAAAGGGAGGAAGAAAAGAAGAGAGGAGGAAAGATGAAAAGATTTTTTTAAAAAAAATTATTTAGTTTGAATTATAAAATGTATTTTTTTTGCATTTTATAAAAAATTAAAAAGTTTTAAAAATATTAATTCGATCCCATAATTAATTAATTACATTTTAAAGAGAATTTGACCGGCTCGTGGTCGCTGTCTCACCAAATACAAAGTGAGACTTATTTAACACCTTTCCCTTTAATTTTTCTCTAATTTCTGGTAGAAAGAACGAGAATCAAGCGAATCAAAATGGGGGATTATCATTTTGTGTACAAAGATGTTGAAGGAGCATCAACACAATGGGATGATATACAGAGGAAGCTTGGAAATCTCCCTCCAAAAGCTCCTGTTTTTAAGCCCGACCCGTTTACACCTGGTGAGGATGAAGGTTCAAAATCCAAAGACAAGGATTGGATCGATGAGAAGACTCAAGATGAGCTTGATGATCTTGAAGATGACCCAGATCTCAATGACGATCGCTTCCTTCAGGAATACAGGTATTTTGCTTTTGTTATTTGGAAAATTATGGAGTATTTGGTTTTTGATGAAAAGGGTTATGACTATAGATGATTTGGACCTTAATTGAAATGGGTTTGCAGCGGATTGGATGTAAGACAATTCATTTTTTTGTTTTTGTTTTGATAAACTGTGGCTAGTTTTCGTGCACCTCCAGTAATTCCACTGGATTGCTGGCTGTTGAACTGAGGTTTACTTGATGGAATTAACTATTTTTTACATTGATGTTTTTAGTAGACTGTTGTTTGAGGGAGAGAAATCAGTAAAGATTCTTCTTTTATTTAGTTTTTAGTATTCAATTTGTTCTTTTGATGATATTGTAGATCCCCTCTAGTGTCAGAAACTTCAGTGTCAATCAAAAATCAGCTGTTACCTAGTCTATGATGTTCTCTTTATATCATAAAACTAACTACAATAATTTTGGTTGTATATGAATGAGGTAATTGCGCCCTTCGTAATGGATTGGCCGATGTTATCATAGATTGCTGCCTTAACTAACTATGAGTTACAGAATTCGCACCTACATAAAATTTTCTAGGTCATGCAAACATATCTTGTTGTGATTAATTATAGTCCCCCATGTGATACTCCAATCACCCCATGAATTGGTTATTCCTAAACGAGTTCATGAAGGATATAATGAACATACCTCGTCTCCATATTGGATCAAGATTAAAATCTGAACCAAATAGAATCCCAGGAACAGGAAAAGGTGGTAGAGATGAGAGAGCAAGCTGGTGGGATTTAAAATTGGGAAATACGATATTTGATTTATGCTTCACCAGTTTGAGGTTAGACACAAATAGTTTAAACTTTGCACCTTTTAAATGATATATCTTCCATTTGGAACACACCTTAAGAGATAAAGGTAACTGAAAGATCACCACATAAGCATTTCTGAGTTGTCATCGAGATGTCTTGTTTCTATCAATGTAATAGCAACTTGGCAAGAATATAGAAGGCATAGCTCAAGCCACACCGCCAAGGGAAAAGGAAAATGAGCTATTTCATCCCAGCGGAACAAATAAGGTCCAACAGAATAGGCCTATATTTGCATGATTTGATGTAAAATCAAAGTGGAATACCATTTGAATGACTGTCTTCCTTGCTTCTACAAAAAATGTAGCAATTTTGATGAATCATTTTCAAAACTCTTTTAGAGTTATCAGTGAAAAGGCTTCACATGTAGATTCATAACTGGGGGGTTGGGGGCAGTATATGATCTTTTCTCTTCCTAATAATATACTAAAAACATTGGACTAGAATGAGTGTTGTGAAATTAATTAACTGACAGTTGCCCATGAACTACTAGACAATATAAGCCGTCATTCCTACCTTATGGTGTAATTTTTTTTTGGGAGTCATATATTGCTGCCTCGTTTTCCACATGGTGAAATTCAATTTCACTTCGTTATCAACTACAGAATGCAAACGTGCGCCTGCAATTAATGCTTTTCCAGATAAGTAAATCACATTTTTTTCATTAATCAGTATTTGCATCATAAGGAAAAGGACATCCAATTATGCTGATATAGTACTTACGGTTGTGTTGGTGATGAAATATTGTCATGTAGCATGCAAGTTGACATGAAATTGAGCATCTCTTATATATCTTTCTTGTGTTGTTGTTGAAGGAAGAAGAGGATGGCCGAGATGAGAGAAGTTGCTAAGGTTGTGAGATTTGGATCAGTGATACCAATTTCTGGATCAGATTTTGTGCGGGAGGTTTCCCAAGCTCCAGAAGACATCTGGGTGGTTGTGCTTCTGTATAAGGATGGGTAATTATGTTTTTCTCTTCATCAGTGAAGCAATCTTACATCAATGGTCTTGAGCTTCAAATATTTTTCATCTCTTCATTATTCTTTTCTCTTTTGTAGCTCTATGTCAGTAAATCTGATAGCACTTTATGTTCTTTATAGATACTCAGGCTGCCAGATACTTTTGCAGTGCTTAGACGAACTAGCAACAAAATACCCTGTAACAAAATTTGTCAAAATTATCTCTACCGATTGCATTCCGAACTATCCAGATTGTAATCTTCCAACTGTTTTGGTGTACCACAATGGTGCATTAAAGTCAAATTATGTTGGACTTCATAGTTTTGGTCGGAGATGCACAACCGAAGGTATGATCCTCTTCTTCATAGCTGTTATCCAGGTTGCTACCCCAATCCTTCTTTTTTTTTTTTGCATGATTTAGTGAAATTGTTGACTTTCTGTCTCGACTTCCTTTTACTACTGTTTTGAGATGTAGAAATTCGGTGAATTCACTTACAGTGTTGTGCCCGTTTCCATCTATTACCTGTATGAAGATTTTGTGTAGGCTTTTTATGCAGATGTTATATGGTAGTAAGGCACAATAGATGGCTTGTATATAGAAGCAAATTCTTCTTTTCTGGGAATTTCTAATATCTTGTATACTTCCTGTAAAACTCGAGCATGGCCTTTTGTTTATTCTACATGGATTTAGGTCTCTATTCCTTGTTTTGTAAGAGCTGGTAAGTGCGTAGGTGGTGCTACTACTGAAATTAGCTCATACCTTCTGAAAGTACTTCAAGAGTGTGGTAGCTATCAGTGTGTTTCTCATGATAGTACAACATAACCACACTAACCATCTTTTTTCTTGGCTTGTGTTGATTGTGGGGTGGGGGTGAACAGAAGCAGTTACCTTTCTACTAGAATTCATGAAAACAGCATCTACGCCTCTATCCCAAGCTAGTCTACACATGACTTCTGACTATCCATTTCACGCTATTTGAACTTGCTTTATTTCAGTATTCATTAATTTGTGGTCTTTTAACAGCAGAAGCTCTCTACATTTCCCACTGACATACAAATATCTAAACCGGTTAAAAAGATTTCTAGCAACACTGGGACTCTATATAACATATGATAGGACTAAGCCTTAATGCAACCGTCCAGTAGGCTTAGTTGGATCTTTTGCTTCCATCAACTTAACTTTCGCACAGTTCTGCACGGTGCTAGACATAAAGGTTCTTTGAGACAACCATTCGTTGTTATTTTAAGTCTATCTCGGCCTTTTAATACCTTCAATCAGTATTGACCGGTGCATTTGGAGTCTGTGTATGACCTGATCAACCTATCTCAAGTGGCGTTTTATCATCCTAGATGTGTGATACTTGCAGCTTCTCTTGTATGCAGTCATTTTTTATCTTGTATGATCGCTCATCTTAATTTCAGCTTCACTCACATAAGGTACACCATTCTGTTCACTATTATAATGCTTCTACTAGAATTCAAGAATGAAAAGGTAATTAGTCAACTGCTTTTTCGTAAAACAAAAGGCTATCTATCTCTGTTTCATGATCCACCCACCACCCCCCCCATCCCCCACAGATCCCCCCCACTCCACCCCCCACCAATCCCCCGCCCCACCAATCCCCACCGCCACCATCCACCCCCTCCCCCACCCCACCACGCCCCCAGCCTACCATACCCCACCACCAATCCACACCCAGCCACCCCTCCACCGCCCATCCTCCACCGCCCCGCCCTACCCCCCCACCACTCCCCCCTCCACCCCCACCCCATCCCCCCTCCCCCCCAGCTCGGAGCCCCCTCCGCCCCCGCGACCCCGCCCGGCCCAACCACCACCCCCACCCCATCCACCCCCCCCCCGGCCAGGCCCCCAACCCCTCCCCCACCCATTTCCCACCCACTTCTACCCGCCCGGCCACCGCGACCGCGAGCCTCCACGCCCTCCCCGCCGCTCGCCATCAACCTCGCCCATTGCCACCCGACCGCCCCCCCCCTCTCTTTTCAGACTTTTCGCATGTTCTGCTGTTTTTCAATTTACATGTGACTTATATAAGTTTATTTGCATTTTCTCTACAATGTATGAGCTGGTTCCAAGTACTTTATTATATGTTCTCTACTCTCTGCTGGCCCACTCTCATAGATCTGCATTCCTTTACTTCAGGTGTTGCATTGACACTCTGCCAGTCAGATCCTGTTCTAAACGATGGGCGTAGCAAGAAGGAACAGTCCCGAGAAGCTGTGCTGGATGGAGTAAGGAAAAGGTTTCTCGAGAAGGTTGTGGCACAGCATGAAGATGATGATGGATCTTCTAGTGATTAGTCCTGAAATTGTCTTTGCATCTTTTGTAGTTTGATGGAATATTTATGTTTCCCAGTCATACTTGTGATGCACCTCTGTTCTTTCATTTTTGGTTTTCCCCTTGCTAAACCACTCTCTGTAGGTTTCTGATGTGTGAAATATTCTCAAGTTAGATTTGCTCAATCAAAATGTGATTTTTGCACTATGTTATTTTTCAAAATTATTTCCGTCAAATCATCTAAACATATTATCTGGTTCTCGATATCTTCGCGCTGAGACAAAATTGAGTGGATTTCTTAAAATAAATACAGAATTTTGACACCAAAACTAGTCAGTGAGTTCTGCTTGAACCTGTAATTAGAACTCTAGCTCCGCGGTGAAGAAAGTCCTCCATTTGTCCACACAAAGTATTAAAGAATAACACTGCTAACTTCTTATTCCTGTTTTCTTTCTGCAAATGACAGCTACTCATTGTCAAAGTCTTCATGTGTGCTTGGACGGCCCTTTACAATATCTTCCAAAAAGACAAATTACTCACCAAAACTCAAACATTTTTTGCATGCATGAAGCCTTTTCTCTCTTCTATATAAGGAGGACCATCTTATCAATCAGAAATAAACATATTTCTTCTCTTCCAATATTTTCTCCTCCTAGCTTCTGTTCTTTAGTTCTTGAAATGGCTAAGCACTTTCTCCTGCTGAATCTAATAGCAGTACTAAGTTTCTGCTGTGTTGTGTTAGCTTTTGAGCCAAGTCCATTGCAAGATTTCTGTGTGGCTGATCCTGCTGGCACAGGTATTGCAAACTAGTAAATCGCCATAAGAATTTCATTTTCCTCTTTTATACATACTACTCCGCTTCAATTTATGTGACATAATTAGAATCAGCACGTTTATGAAATAAATAAGTACTTTTGAAAGTTGTTGCCTTATACATCTCATAACATTTGTGTGGTGATAACTGATAAAACTTTCTCATTTAGGGTAAATTGAATAGTGTAAAGCTATTTGTTTCCAAATTATGAAGTTCCATTCTTTTTTTTGGGACTAAAAAGGAAAGTGTGTTATATAAACTAGAACGAAGCTAAGGGAGTATTATATTAAGACTAGAAGATCAATGATTCGATGAATTTTCTTACTGTGTTTTTTCAGCTAAGGTGAATGGCTTAGCTTGCAAAGATCCCAAATCTGCTGGAGCAGATGACTTTTTCTTCAGTGGCCTACATTTGGCTGGAAACACATCAAACACTTTTGGCTCTAAGGTCACTCCTGCCAATGTAGCTCAAATTCCAGGATTGAACACTCTAGGTATATCACTGGCTCGCGTTGACTATGCACCATGGGGAATTAATCCTCCTCACACTCACCCAAGAGCTACTGAGATACTCACAGTCCTTGAAGGTTCTCTTCAAGTTGGTTTTGTAACTTCAAATCCTGAAAATCGCCATATTACTAAGGTCCTTAAAAAAGGCGATGTGTTTGTTTTTCCAGTTGGACTTGTTCACTACCAACGCAACGTGGGAAATGGAAATGCTGTTGCTATTGCTGCTTTGAGCAGTCAGAATCCTGGTGTTATAAGCATTGCCAATGCAATTTTTGGATCGGAACCAGCTATAGCAACAGATATTCTTGCCAAGGCTTTTCAAGTTGATGCCACTGTTGCTGCTCAGATACAATCAAAATTTTAAGCAGCAAGACTACTTACAAACAGAACTTATGGAAGCTTGAGAGCATTTGTTTCTTGTGTGCCGTGATAAAGGAGTGAGATATTTATCGTTACTGTGTGATTTGTTAACAGATATTCACTAGAGGAATATCTGTATCAATTTATTTGTTCTAGAACTTTTATGTGGTATGCACTTTGATTTCATTCTTCACTTAATTTCTTGAAATTAAAAAGTTTATTATTATGTGAATGGCCCAAAATGTTGTGATGAGATGATTAACTAGAAAAAATAGATACAATACAAGTCTTGATCCTTTTGAGGAACTATAGTAAGTTTGAGTCTCTCGAACTTTTCATATGTCAAGAACCAAATTTTCAGTACTCTTATCAGCTAGAACAATCACCGCGATCGCCTCAAAATCAGCCTACAATCCAAACAATGAACTCTCACATGCACAGCCCTATGACATCAGTTAATAGAGAGTAACTTTTGTTATAAGATAACATGCTGTCCATTGCTTTGTAGTCTTCATGACATCAGATGGCCTTCTTCAATAAACTGTACCATATTTAATGTGAAAAATTATGTATATATCAACATGATTTGAATTGCAACACAGTCTTTATGACTTGCTAAATCATTTAAATAGTTCAACCAAATCATTCAAAAGGTAATACCTACTGTCTTTATGACTTATACTTGTCTACTGAGGAAATAAATCATGAAATTATACTAAACGCGAGTGATTCAAAATTGGACTTCAAAATCATTTTGACAAGGTAACATTAGTCCTAAAGAGTTTTTATGAACTCTTGCACAGTATTCTTGACCAGCTTTATTGCTATATTGTTGATTGAGCTTCAATTTTATATGATGACCAGAACTGACATACTATTCCTTATATGACTTGTGATATCATAGGTAGTTTTGTAACTCAAAAGGCCTAAACTGGAATTATAGTCATAAAACTAGGATACGGTATTATTAAACTCTCTATATTACCATTCTCCGTATTTCTTTACCACAATATAATCTGAGATAAATGCAGGCTGAGTTGTTCAAAGAGCTTGGTTTCAATTTGTATGGGAAAGGATACATCATGATTCCTATGGTACATTGGTATCTTTGTTCTATGCGTCCTTGGCATAGGCGCTACAGCCTGTCTGGCTGGACAAATGCAAATACGAGTTGCAAGAGGGTCGTGAAGAGTGGGATGAGGAAACCTTCTTTAATGATATGAATATTTGCCAAGCGATTAATGAGTTTGCTGAACCTTCAACTAAAATCCCCCTAGGCTCCACCACGGTGAACAAATCCTCCATTTGTCCATCTGAGGTATTCAAGAATCCCATTTATTATCCTTAAAAGTTAGTCTTTTGAACCATTCACTTTTTTCCTGAGCCAGCTAACCTCTTATTCTTGACTTGTTTCTGCAAATTAGATCATATCCACTGTAAATGACAGCTAATTGTTGTCAAGTCTTCATGTGTGCTTGGGCGACTGTTCACAATCTTTTCAAAAAGATACAAATTACTCACCAAAACTCAAAAGTACCTTTGCATACATGGACTCTTTCTTCTCTTCTATATAAGGAAACTATCTTATCAATCATTTCATCTCACAAAAACATCTTCCTGCTCTTACAATATTTTTCTCCTTACTTTGCTTCTGCTAGTTCGGAACTGAGGCATAGTTCTTGTAATGGCTAAGCACTTCCTCCTGCTGAATCTGATAGCAGTAAGTTTCTGCTGTGCTGTGTTAGCTTTTGAGTCAAGTCCAATGCAAGATTTCTGCGTGGCCGATCTTACTAGCACAGGTATTGCAAAAAAGTAACTCGCGATAAGAATCTCATTTTCCTGTTATATACTCCCTTTCAGTCCAATTTATCTGACATATTTGAGTCGGCACAAAGTTTATTTAGAAAAATATAAAGACTTTTGAAACTTGTGAACTTAAAAATGTCATAACATATGTCTAGTAATAAGAGCTTCTCATTAACGCCAAAGAAGAAGTGCAAAGATAGTCGTTTTCAAATTTAGAATTGTGTCGTTCTTTGGAATACTAAAAAAGAAAGTTTGTCATATAAACTTGAACGAACCTTAGGGAGTAATATATTAGGACTAGAAGATCAATGATTTGATGAGTTTACTCGTTTGCATTTTTCCCATTGTTTCAGTAAAAGGTAAATGACTTAGCTTGCAAATATTCCAAGTCTGTTATCTCAGAGGATTTTTTCTTCAGTGGCCTACATTTGGCTGGAAACACATCAAACACTTTTGGCTCTAAGGTAACTCGTGTTAATGCGACTCAAATACCAGAACTGAACACTCTAGGTATCTCACTAAAGGGAAAAAAATCATTGAGCAGAACTAACTATGAATCAAAGGAAGACATTATTCTTCTCACAGCAAAAAGAACACTCACATAGCCCATTTAGAAACCATAAGTACCACTGTTTGTGAGATAATCATTACTAAGATATGTATATTATAAAAATAGAAAAAATTACTTCTTTTTAGAGGGAACTTAAAACAACTAAACTGATTAGGCTATGACAAGCATCTATAAGAAAGAATCATATTCCAGATACAAATGACACCATAATCATGCTTCTGCTAGTTTTAATCGTGGGACAATGTTCATTGACTGGAGCTCTTGAAATAGGAGCTTGCATGCATAAGGCAACTTCATCGTAGATATATTTTCCCCGTTCTTGCACATAGAACAAATGCCAGTCTTCAGCTTGTAGTTGTAATATCCCAATAAACCACATTTTCTGCAAACCTGAACCTCAAATGGGTCACTAGAAATCATCAGGCGCTCGTATATCAACATACTGGCACCATATGCAATCAAACAATCACGTTCCATTTCTCCCACACGTAAACCTCCATTTCTACTCCTCCCTTCGGTAGGTTGTCTTGTCATCATAACACGAGGCCCACTCCCACGAGCATGCATTTTGTCTACGACCATGTGTTTCAGCTTTTGGTAATATATTGGCCCCATGAAGATGTATGCTTGTAGTGGCATACCAGTGATGCCTGAATAAATAAAATCCTTCCCATTGTAGCTAAATCCATGCTTCACCAGAGTTTCACTGATAGCATCAACTGTGTCAGCATGACCACTGGGTTCTCCGAAAGCACTCCCGTAATGAAACCTACCACAGGAAACTCCGGCTTTACTTCCAAGGAGCTCAATCATCTTTCCCACTGTCATTCGGCTTGGAAATCCGTGAGGATTCATAATAAGATCAGGGCAAATGCCACGTTCAGAAAATGGAAAATCTTCCTGTTGTACAATGGTGCCACAGACTCCTTTCTGCCCGTGCCTACTACTAAATTTGTCACCAAGCTCAGGCCTACGGGTATGACGGATCATAAATTTGATGCTTAAATTGTTGTTTCTATCAGAATAAAGAGCCACTCTATCAACAACAGCTGTCTCCCCTTCAGGACCTTTATAAGTTTGTTTACTTGACTTGTATGCACTATCTGGCAAACCCATAGGAGACGTGACTGGAGTCCTCGTGACTGTAGGGGACTCCTTGTTGATATAGATATCATGATTTCGAATAGTTTCTCCAGGAGCAGCCATTCCATCATCATCCAGAATTTGCATCCTATCAGCTTCAGGTCCTTGACGCTGTGGTTTAATTATTCTATCCGATGTGCCATTCTCATACTTCTGACATATGGCTGAATATTTTTTCATCACTATGCAACGCCCAAAACCTCGATCTAAAGAAGACTTGTTCATTACTATTGCATCCTCAATGTCATAGCCACTATAACTCATCACAGCAACAGTCGCATTCTGACCAGCCCCTAGTTTATCATACCCAACCAGCTCGATTGTTCTTGTAGTCAGTAAAGGGCGTTGAGGATACACCAAAAGGTAGAGCAAACCATCCATCCGATTCAACTGGTTATAGGCAATGTTTCCCATAGCTTGCTTACCCATAGCACACTGATAGGTATTCCTGGGGGACTGATTGTGATGCGGATAAGGTATCAAACCAGCACAAACACCTAAGATTGTGAAAGGCTCAATCTCAATATGTGTTGTCTCTGGTGTCGCCTCCTTTTCGTATAGAGCAATCTGAGGAACATGCATTATTGCAGTCAGTTCTAGCGTAATTAATACTCTTTAACATAAAATACACTTATCATTTGCTTGACACGGACCAATGTGTTGTTCTCCTCGTTGACATCAAGATATTCTATCAAACCATCCTTTAGAAAGCTGTCGAAGTCACGCAAACCATCCTTCAATAAAAAAATCAGATCAGATGGGGAACTGACATCAAAACATACAGCTCAGAAGCAAGAACCAGCTAAGATGAGTACCCTCAACTCTCTCATGTGGTGCTCTTTGATCCTGGAAACACCTTTGTCAGCAATGACAAGCGGACGACAAACACGTCCACCATCTGAAGCAATGTAGACACACCGCTGCAAGAGATTTTCCGACTTATATATAATCATTCAAATCATATTTCAAATGATAAAAGCAAAGAGGAAAAATGCAAATATTTTGCTAACAGCACCACTATGGTGGAGCAATGCTAACCAAAAACTACCAGAGATATAAGAATTGTCTATGAGACTCTGAATCTAGTCTTCATCCTGACAGTTTGAAACCAAAAGGAATTCAACCCCAGTATAGGTAGTTTTATCAACTGACGAAATAAATACTAGGACAGAGATGCAAAAGAACCAACTGTTAAATTACCTGCTTTTCATTCACGAAGATGCTTACAAACTCCCCAACTTTACCAGCCCTCCGTAGCCTCCTCATTGCATTAGCAAATCGCTGATTAAAAAATAACAGATCATTGGTGAAAGGTAAACAACAAGCCTAACTTCAGATGCAGAAATTTGAGAAATATAGTTGTTCCACTTCGAACATACCTGAGGACTCTTGTGCTTGCCTAGAATAAGTCCATTTAATGTGATAAGATAGGAAGTTGGCATGTGAAGCTCTTCTGGCGAAAGCTGTTCCAAGTCCTCAACACCCAAGCAGTAGCACTGTTCCACATGTCACAGAAATGAAGTGAAAACTTTACTAATTGAAACTAGCACAAACTGAAAAGTTGGATTTTTCTGTGGCTATTAATGCAAAAATACAACACAATAGGAAGTTAACTATCTCTTACAAGCTACTACCATCAATTGTACCAGGTAAGTCAGTCCATTTAGGCCTAAGGAAATGATGACAGACTCACTTTCTTTGAGCTCGCCTTTTCAACATGACCCTTACCAACTCTGTACGAATTACGAAGACCAACATGAAGCAAAAAAAGTATAATCCTCCTCGTTCTTGACTATAAATTTCGGTCCATTTAGACCTGTCACATTCCAATATTTGAGACTACAGTTTCTCAACATTTTCTACTAGCATACAATCCCAAAGTTATCAATATCATAGTACCAATGCAATCCCTAAATAAGTATAGCATGCAGAGCCTGTGATACCTACAAGTTTCATCATGTTGATCCTAAGTGCAAAACTGTTTTTAAAACATAGAAAGTGTGATAAGGAAAATACAAAGATATGTGAAATCATTACAGAGCACAAGATTACAATCAGCAAATTGCGTTTCGGAGATTATAACCCATCAAATCCCGCTGTGAAAATTTCAACAATTAACAAGCTCCTAGTCACATAGAAAAATTATCATCCCCGTGCTTTTTCTTTTGGTTGATTTTTTTTTAAGGAGACAATCAAGCTAAGATAAGAAGAATTAGATTGCCTATGCTACAAAAGAGGAGGGAAGATCTGAATTTACACCCTAGAATATGTTCCCATAAATTAGAATCCTAAGGATAAAACTTTTCATATTCTCATCCAGAAATCCTACATAAGGAGCTGTCTTTATGTTGTTTTGACCAGTTCAGTTAAAGTTTGAACTTTTTCATCACTTGTTTCTCCTACGAAAAACAAACAACTAATACATAACCTTCCACAGGTAGATTAGTTTTAGCATATCATATGTGTAGGCAGACCTTACCCCTACCTCGGAAGGTAGAAAGGTTGTTTCAGATAGACCCTTGGCTTAAGTAAAATCACTTCAAAGCAATTTGAAAAAAGAAAAAACGGGAGTGAAGAAGCAACAAAGTACTAAAGAGATCAGGACAGAACATTCTTAAAAAGGTACAGTAACTATAACACAGGTAGATTAGTTTAATATAAAAATTTATGTAGTAATATGGTCAAAACATTGGGATCGAAAGATTAACAAGAAACAATCACATTCCTGGGCTTCCTTGTTTCCATGAAAGCTTCTAAACATAATCCTCACTTCTCGCCTCAATCTTCCTGGTTTACATTAACACTTTTATATGACCCTAGTCCCCCCCTTGTGATTTTTGAGTATTTATAAAAAAAAATAAAAAAAAAAAAGGAAAATATCTCATTCCAAATCCCATCAAACATCCATCACACTTCCCTAAATCCAAACCAACCCCTCAACCAAATACAAAATCTCGGCCATCCCTATCCAAGTGTAAAAGCTCAGAGTTAAGAAATAACCAAATAAAGATTCAGGATACTACTTGTACAACTTCATTACACACTTAAATACCAAGCGGTAGGAACATAAATAATAGAAACTGTACCAAAGACATGATTGGGCGCTCATCCTCATCAGTCGTAACATGAGTCATCAAGGCCAAGTTTTTCACCAATCCACAAGCTTCACCTTCTGGTGTGTCACCAGGCAAGAATGCCAACTGACTATGTGCGGCTCTAGGACACGAACTTTTAACTTTTTCTAGACTTTTCAAATTGTGGTGAGATTTTTGTCATGTGACCTAATGATCCAATGTATGACAACCTAGCAACAACCTGAGTCATACCCTTCCTGTGCATCCTAAACCGTTTAACATCCCAATTGCCTGTAGATAGGGTTCTCTCCAGGCCCATAGTAATACTATCTTTGATTATGTATTGAGAAATGTCCAAACGGCTGGAGCGACTTGGCCTGGCTAGAAGAGTATCGATTGTCCCCTCCTACTTCCATCCTCATCGTCTGCACAATCTTCAAAGGAAGTGCAAGCTGATCGCGGAAGCTTCCAATCTCTTGTTCCCCACATAGTCCTTGTCATCCATTGCATCCTTGTTTAAGATTGCTTCCATCATGCGCCTCATCATTACTGCAACATATATGCATTTTTTGCGGAAATTATGTTGATGGACTGGAACATTTGCAAGAAATATGTCACGAAGAATACTCAAAGCTCGGGCGCCCTTCTCAATTGGGCCAGTAGAATATGAAGGCATTTTAAGCATCTTGTCACTCTCGAGGAACTCCAGTGCTTGTTGTTGTGTATACAACTTCAGATCTGCACACTCCTCGATTGATGGCAAAAGCAGAGCACTAAACCGAGGATCTCTTCCTATCATTTGCACAACCTCTTGATCGCTCTCCATTCCCATGGCCTTCATGACAACCATTATGGGGACCTTGGTTTTGAACATATTCAACTCTAAGTACACCTTTTCTTTCTCCATTTTTATAATTGTTTTGCTCTTTGTTTTTTCTGTGCTGCTGGTAACAGATGCTTGTACAGAACCTTTTTTATCTGTATCAATGATTATCCTGTTCTTCGAGAGCTGCTCTTGAATTAAAATAACCTTCTCAGTGCCTTTGATTACAAAATATCCTCCAGGATCAAGTGGGCATTCTCCAAGTCTTGCTAGTTCATCTTCATCTTTCCCATATAGCACGCAACAACTGCTTCTAAGCATAATTGGCATCCTTCCAATGATAACATTCTTCTTTGTTGACACTGATGTTTGCCCATGACTTCCTGTCGTGTAGTCAATGGTGACATAAATTGGTGCCGCATAGGTACGGTCAGATAGTCGGCATTTCTGTGGACATAATTTCTCGGTTACAGCATCAAAAACCATTGATGGTTCACCAATGTGAACATCCCTGTACCTAAGATAAATATTGGGGTCCAATGTTGATCTAATCTCCTGATTTGCTCGGACAATCTTCTTTATTTCCGTCCTTACAAAATAATTGAAGGAGTCCAAGTGTTGCTTCACCAAACCTCTCACTTTTAGGAATTCTGGAACAAGTTGATACTTGTCCACCAAATTCTTAATGTGAGAAGCAAGGTGCTGCTTGTCAATTCCCTGGTTTGAGTCCTCTGTCGTATTGGACATGGTAGAATCATAACCCATACCTCCTGCCAATCAATTTTCCAGCTGAACAAAGACAGAAACAATGAGATTGTAGCAGGAGCAAGATGGGAGTCAAAATAATGCAAGATGATTTATTTTCCCCTGCCATAACAAGGTATAAAGCACAATTAGTGGGGGGACTAATTTGAAAGCAATTTTACACAAATAGACAAGTAGAACTATTAACCATCAATAGCAGTTTGTATCCAGAAAGTGACATGTTTATGTAATGAGAATGATGCAGGTATACATACACAAGTACAAATGGCAGTTTCCTTACAAATTTCTGCTATATTCCAACCACATTTCAAGAATAAAGCTTCATAGCTGGCCATTACCACACAGTATCATTTAGAGAAAACTTTTAAAGTATTTAGCGAATCATAGTATTTGTTTCCATTATCCGCATTCTACCATCTAGAAATTAACACAAGTACACAAAAGAAAAACTAAAAGCAAAAATGCCTAGCATGCATCTTTTCTTCTCTTCATAGTTCATCTTTTCAAATGTTTTCTTCCAAAAACCAAATCATTCTTTCTTCTCATCTCCAACACAACTGAACCATTGCAAAAAAATGAATATCGGGAATCAAGGCCCTAAAGCATCGTAAAAACTAGCATTACAATTTTGATCCCCAAATTCTTTCTTTGAGTGAATTCTAATTATTTGGTTCCTTCTAGAACCCAGTACACTAAACCTCCCACTATATGTGAGTCCAGGGAAAAGCCGGACCACGAGTCTACTGTACACAGTTTTAACCAGCATTTCTACAAAAGTTGGTTTCCATGACTTGAACTTATAACCTCCGGGTCACATACTTTACCGGTTATGTCAAGGCTCCCCTTCTATTTGATTCTCATATTAATAGCGAAAATGATAATTTCAATCGTATCAAAACATCAACAAATGTAAACAAACTTTTTTTTTTGCTGAAATAAAAAACTTAACAACTGAAACAAAAGAAGAAGAAAGCTTACGATTTGAAGCCTTCAGTCCGATTGCTCGTTTGTAGTTTCTACTTCAGAGCTTTGCTCCAAGGGTTTTAATGGAACCCAGCCAAAGTGAAGGCAAAAGAGTGAGGGTTTTAGGGATGAAGGGACAAAGAAAATGAAAAGTTTTTTTGTTTTTTTTTTTTGCCCAGAAACAAATTGTAAATAATTAATGGAAGAGTTGTACAAAAATTATTTTACTTTATTTGACATATGATTCATGAAAATTTTAAATTCAATTTGAAGTTGTATTTAGAACAAATATGAAGATTATTTTAAATATTTATTTCAAAATATATCAAGCACAATTTTATTTTTAACTCTTATTCTATATATTTAAAATAAAATGAAAAATATTTGTAATCTACCTACTAAGTATATTAACAACAATAAAGTATCATTTTATATTTATAAAGTATATAGTTGTGCCAATTAGTATTTCTCTTTTCTTATACTATTACTCACAAAATATGGCAATAAGATTAAAATGATCGATAATAAGAAAAAGATCATGATTAATCTTTAGAATTCATTTTGAGCATTTAGGGCCAATTTATAAGAATTAGATATAAAAAAAAATCTTGTGGATTAACCTATGAATATTTTGGCACTATGATTTTCAGAAAATTTCTTTGCGAAATATTTATAGAACTCTTCGTAGGGAGTTAGGAAAGCAGTATAATTTTTAAAATCTATTTTTAGGAGGCTACAAAAATTAGACGATTTTTCATGTGAATCAGGGTTCCAGACTCTCAATAACAATGTCTAATAGGCTCTTATAGTTTTCAATTCATTTTTTTTAAGACGTAGGCTTCTAGATCTCTCAATAGAAATGTCAAATACGCTCTTAATAAGTTTTCGATTGGACAACTTTTACATATAGCAAACAAAAAATTCATATTTGTATGCTATAGCAAACTTTGGCATATTTTGCTTTCATAGCAAACATAAAACTGTATCATTTGTATACTATACAATTGTATAATTCGCTGGCCTAAATTTGTATAATTTCGCGGCCAAATGTATAATCCGCTGGCCTAAATGTATAATTCGCTGGCCAAATTGTAAATTTCGCTGGCCCTATTTCGCTGCAATTGTATAATTTGTTTTGCATACAGTTTGAATCGAATTAAAATGTTTATATTACATAATTATAAGTGTATAGAAGAAGATAATATATTTTTCCTCGCTTTAATATACAAAACAGAAACATCTAATATATACACTTCTGTATATAAAGCTAGGAACATTGTATTTTTCCTGGCAAATTGTATAAATTCCAATTGTATATTTTCCCGTTGCCTGTTTTCTCTGCAATTTTTAAGTAAAAATTTTTTGTAATTGTTTTTAAGTGTATAACACGAAATATACATTTTTGCTTGTGATATATACAATTTTTCTCTCGCTTTAATACAAACAAGAAACAAAATTATACACTTCTGTGTAAAAGGCGAGCGAGGCGAGCGAGAATGGATATGGCGAGCGAATTTTTGGGAGAGAGAACTCTGGCAAATTTTAAGTAATGTTTGCATGGATACAATAAATCAAACAAACCCTACTATTCCATTTAAGTTAGGTTATTAATGTTTGCTATTATATACAATTTTCCCTTTTCGATTCCCAACATTTTAGTAGCGAGTTTAAGAACAAAAAATTTAAAAACTATATTTTTTCTTTATTTCTTATACTCCATTAAGACAAATTAGGACACTTAAATTGGGACCGAAAGAGTATAACTTGTGTGGATTTAATACATGAGAACTCCTAATTAATTATCAATTGTGGATGGTTTCAGGGTGGAAAGCACTTTGAACACCTTAAAACATAGAAAACAACCATTCTTTTTTGGTCATAAATATTTTCTGAATGCACCCAACATACTGTAGTTGCAATATCAGCTACAAGCCAATCTATGACAAGAGCATATTTTTACTTCAGCTTATATCTATCGCAAACAGTCTCTCTACCTCCTAAAAAAGAGTAAGGTTTGCGTACATCATATCCTTCACAGACCACACTTGTGGATTACATTGGATATATTGTTGTTGTTATACGTGAGAATATTTCAAACGTTGAAAATGCAAGGAAAACAGGAAGTTATCAATCCATCGTCATAGTGTCATACGAGCTCTCTAATATGCACCAGATCGAGTACTGATCAGGCAATATAATATCAAACTACTGCATAGAAGCGCGCCTGCTTAATGCACTTTGCATCAGATACAGAGGCAACATTGTATCTTATGCTACATTCAATAGAAGCATGGTAATCATCTTATAAAAAAACAAAATGTGATGTTATAACAAGAAGAAACATAGGCAATTAGAAAAGTAAGGTCAATTGTTAAGGAACGACCAAAAATGAGCGAGAAGCTAATAGATGTGACAGTATAATCAAACAGCTTCTGTTAGTTTTAATCGTGGAACAATGTTCATTGATTGGAGCTCCTGGAATAGGAGCTTGCACGCATAAGGCAACTTCATCGTAGACATGTTTTCCCCGTTCTTACACATGGAACAAATGCCAATCTTCAGCTTGTAGTTGTAATATCCCAATAAACCACATTTTCTGCAAACCTGAGCCTCGAAGGGATCACTGGAAAGCATCAGGCGCTCGTGTATCAACATACTTGCACCATATGCAATCAAACAATCACGTTCCATTTCTCCCACACGTAAACTCATTCTACTGTCATCTCACCTCGTATGTTGTCTGGTGCATCATAACACGAGGCCCACTCCCACGAGCATGCATTTTGTCTACGACCATGTGTTTCATCAGCTTTTGGGTACTATTGGCCCCATGAAAGATGTTGCTGTAGTGGCACTCCATGATGCCTGATAAAATAAACTCCTTCCCATTGAGGCAAAAATCATTCTTACCAAGTTTCACTGATAGCATCAACCGTATCTGCATGACCACTGGGTTCTCCGAAAGCACTGCCATAATGAAACCTACCACACGAAACTCCAGCTTTACTGCCAAGAAGCTCGATCATCTTTCCTACTGTCATTCGGCTTGGAAATCCATGAGGATTCATAATTAGATCAGGGCAAATTCCACGTTCAGAAAACGGAAGATCTTCCTGTTGTACAATGATGCCACAGACTCCTTTCTGCCCATGTCTGCTACTAAACTTGTCACCAATCTCAGGCCTACGGGTCTGACGGATCATAAATTTGATGCTTAAATTGTTGTTTTCATCAGAGTGAAGAGCCACTCTGTCAATGACAGTTGGCTCCCCTACAGTACCTTTATAAGTTTGTCTACTTAGCCTATAAGCACTATCCGGCAAGTCCATTGGAGATGTGACTGATGCAACCGTGACTGTAGGGGACTCCTTGTTGATATAGATATCACCATTTCGAATAATTTCTCCTGGAGAAGCTAGTCCATCATCATCCAGAATCCTTTCTGCTTCATAACCCTGACGTTGTGGTTTAATTAGCCTATCTGATGTGAGGTTCTTATACTTCTGACACATGGCTGCATGTTTTTTCATCACTATGCAACGCCCAAAACCTCGATCTAAAGAAGACTTGTTCATTACTATTGCATCCTCAATGTCATAGCCACTATAACTCATCACAGCAACAGTAGCGTTCTGTCCAGCGCCTAGTTTATCATATCCAACCAACTCAATTGTTCTTGTAGTCAGTAAAGGGCGTTGAGGATACACCAAAAGGTAGAGCAAACCATCCATCCGATTCAATTGGTTGTAGGCAATGTTTCCCATAGCTTGTTTACCCATCGCACACTGATAGGTATTCCTAGGGGACTGATTGTGATGAGGATAAGGTATCAAACCAGCACAAACACCTAAGATTGTGAAAGGCTCAATCTCAATATGTGTTGTATCTGGTGTTGCCTCCTTTTCATATAGAGCAATCAATGAGTTGTTCTCCTCGTTGACATCAAGATATTCTATCAAACCATCTCTTAGAAAGCTGTTGAAGTCACGCACACCATCCCTCAACTCATTCATATGGAGCTCCTTGATCCTAGAAACACCTTTTTCAGCAATTACAAGTGGACGACAGACACGTCCACCATCTGAAGCAATGTAGACACAGCACTGCTTATCATTCACAAAGATGCTTACAAACTCCCTGATTCGACCAGCCCTCCGTAGCTTCCTCATTCCATTAGCAAATCGCTGGGGACTCCTGTGCTTGCCTAGGATAAGTCCATTTAATATGATGAGATAAGAATTTGGCGTGTGAAGTTCTGCTGCTGAAAGTTGTTCCAAGTCCTCAACACCCAAGTCGTAGCACTGTTCCATCATGTAAAAGTTCAATTACATGTTACAGAAATGAGGTAGGAACTTTACTTACTTATTCTAGCACAAACTGAAAAGTTGGATTTTGTTATGGTTATTAACGCAAATACAACAAAATAGGAAGTTAATTATCTCTAATAACAGGACTTTTACTATTAAGCACTTGCAACCCCTCACCATCAATGCACCGTGTAATCGGTCCATTAAGGCCTAAGGAGATTATAATAGTATCACTTCTTTAAGATCACCTTGACAACATGACTCTTACCAACTCTCTACGGACAAACAATAAAAACACTTTATTTTAAAGCAAAAACTTCAGTTAAACAGCCCTATTGGCACATAAATTGTAACATAAGCAGCTGAAAACATTACCGTAGCTATTATATTCAATTCAGCAGCAGTATATATGTGGTAAAAATTGTTCGGATTATTTACACACTTGAATATCAGGCAGGAGAAACATAAATTATAGACTGTACCAAAGACATAATAGGGCGCTCATCCTCATCTGTTGTAACATGAGTCATCAAGGCCAGATTCTTCACCAATCCACAAGCTTCACCTTCTGGAGTATCACAAGGGCAGATCATGCCAAACTGGCTAGGTTGCAGTGCTCTAGGGCCACTAACTTTTCTAGACTTCTCGAATTGTGGTTTGATCTTCGTCATGTAGCCCAACGTTCCGATGTATGATAGCCTAGCAAGAACCTCAGTCATGCCTTTCCTGTGCATCCTAAATCGTTTAATATCCCAGTTGCCCGTAGATAGGGCTCTCTGCAATTCAACGGTAATTCTGTTGCTTCTCTTTACATGATATAACAGGTCGGAAGGTCTGGAGTAAGCATCAAATTCCCTCCTAGCTTCATCATTCATCGACTTGAACAAATCTTCAAAAAGGAGAGAGAGTAGCTGACCAGAGAGCTCCAATCTTTTGTTCCCCACATAGTCCTTGTCATCCATTGCTCCTTGTCACGATTGTTCCATTCATGCGCCCTCATACGCAACATATAGCATTTTGCCGGAAATTTTGTTGATGAATGGAAATGATGCAACAGAACATGTCACGAAGAATACTCAAAGCTCGGGCTCCCTTCTCAACTGGACCAGTAGAATACGAAGGCATTCTGAACATCTTGTCACTCTCGAGGAACTCCAGTGCTTGATGTTGTGTATACAACTTGAGATCTGCACACTCCTCGATTGATGGCAAAAGCAAAGCACTATACCGAGGATCTCTTCCTATCATTTGCACAACCTCTTGATCGCTTTCCATTCCCATGGCCTTCATGACAACCATTATGGGGACCTTGGTTTTGAACATATTCAACTCTAAGTATACCTTTTCTTTCTCCATTTTTATAATTGTTTTGCTCTTTGTTTTTTCTGTGCTGCAGATAACAGATGCTTGTACACAACCTTTTCTATCTGTATCGATGATTATCCTGTTCTTCGAGAGCTGCTCTTGAATTAGAATCACCTTCTCTCTGCCATTGACAACAAAATATCCTCCCGGATCAAGTGGGCATTCTCCAAGTTTTGCTAGTTGTTCTTCATCTTTCTCATACAGCACACACAAACAACTTCTTAGCATAATAGGCATTCGTCCAATGACAACATCTTTCTGCGTTGCCATTGATATCTGCCCGTTCCTTATCATTGTGTAATCTACTGTGACAAAAATTGGAGCTGCATAGGTAAGGTCAGCTAGTCGACATTTCTGTGGACTTAGCTTCTCCCTTACACCATCATAAGTCATCGATGGTTCACCAATACGGACATCTCTGTACCTAAGATAGATATTAGGATCCCGTGTTGATCTAATCTCATGATTTGCACGTACAATCTTCCTTATATCCGTCTTAACCAAGTAATTGAACGAGGCTAAGTGTTGCTTCACCAATCCTCTCACCTTTAGAAATTCTGGAATAAGTTGATACTTGTCCACCGAATTCTTAATAGGAGAAGCAAGATACTGCTTGTCAATTCCGTTGTTCAAGTTGTTTCTCGGACTGGACATAGTAGCATCGCAATCCATATTCGTTGCCAATCAACTTCCCTGCAGAACAGAACCCGAAACAATAAGATTGTGGCAACAATGAGCTAGGATCAAAGTCGAAAAAATGCAAGATTGATGTCTTTTTACCCTGCCACAACAACATACAGAAGAGCACAATGAGTATAAGGGGCTAATTCAAGAGCAATCACAAACAAATCTACAAGTATAACTATCACTAAGCAACTTGTATCTAGAAAGCAGGTATACACAAGCATCAGAGGCGAATCAACAATTTGAAGTTTATGGATTCCAACATCGATCTCAAGTTAATATACAATAATAATAACTAAGTATATCTTAATATACATACAGGTTTTGAGGAAAAGCTATTGAGTTTCTACGAAACCACACGTAGCGCGTATACATACATGTATTCTACTTCTCTAGATATACATGAACACAATCCAGGATTGGTTACACTATTGATCAGTTTCCATAATATAAAGTAAAAATCACACGAAGAACGAAAGGATTCAAACATGGACATATAATTTAACCCATATATTATAAACCGTATAGGTTATGTCAAACCCCCACCTAGCTCCGCCCCCTTAAACAAACTACAAACAACCCGTACACTTAAAAGTGATGATCACATATTGCTAATAATTATTTTGATAATTAGGTCTTTGATTCCTTATAGCAAATTCTCATATTTTACACAAGAGTTTTAGTCCATTATTATGACAAAGTTGAAACATTCGAATTGCAACAAAAATAAGAATCTACTGATATCAAAACATCAACAAATACGAGTTCGATTAAATTCAATATTTTATTCACGACTCTGCAATTGAAACTTAAAAAAAAGAGTATAGTGTGGTATGTAGCAAGACTTGATGGAAATAAAAGGAGGAAGGACGAGGAATTGAAGGTTGAGGAACGTGAAAAGCCTCTAATGCTTTATTGACAAGGCAATAGTCCCTCACATCGGTAATGGAAAGAAAAAGGAGAGTTTAAATTAAATAACACTCCTATTAATTGTTTAAAAGGGTTGGAAAGAGGGAACCCACTCGCGCGTCGTCGTCGTCGCTCGTCTAGCCTTCGGCTTCTGCTTCGGCTTGGATTTGGATTGGCTTTGAATGACGAGAGATAATTTTTGGACAAAATTTATTTAATTATCATTAATTAATTTAATGGCCAAAATTTATTTTCAATAAATTAGGTTGATACCGAAATGTTTTTCAACTTTTAGTTAAAACCCGACCCGACTTCGGATCCGCGAGTGACCCGTTTTAAATTTTGTTACATTCAACATTTCCCGCCATTGACTGTATGAAAAACGGTTGGCAACTTTCAGGAACAGTCATACCATGTTGCAAGTTCACCTTTATAATGGTCGTGTTTAATTCTGAAAGGGTTGACAACCTTTCAGAATCTATTAGTGCCCTTATAATACATTCAGTCTTCAGAATATTTCAACGAATTTTCTGCTCTTCCTCTTATAAAAATCAATTTTTTCTCGTGTACTTTCTGCTTGTGGATTTTTTTTTGATCGCTGGACAGGTAGAGTTTTGGCTATCTATACTATCTGATTCAAAATCATTTACACCTGGGAGGTAATTCCAATAAACCTCGGATATAGAGGGGCTATTTGCCTAAGGGGACATGTGCATTCAGTGGACCTTGATTTGTCCGAAAATTTCAATAAGCGTATGCCAGATTCTGGTACGTTTTTACAGATTAAATTATTTGATGCTCGTGCATCTTATTTACTGGGTATAAAAATTCTCAGATACTTCGTGTTTCTGAATGATTTAGTAGACCGTAATTTCGGATTTTCTTAACAACAGATTGGCAACAATCTTAAGGAAAGTAATAAACTCTGGTTCTGGTGGAGCCAAACCATCTTGGTGATGTTATACTCCTTAAGTCTGTCAATTATAATTTATGTGCTTACGTATATTGTAGCAGTTTGTTATCAGAAATAGAAATGGAAAAAATACTGTGTGAAAGTGGATGTATGCTGCAACCAACCCGACACTCTTGTATCAACAAACAGAGAAACGGGTGGTAAATTAACAGGTGTGAATTTCAAAAGGATGGCAGCCAACAGCAACGAGGATTTTTCTGTCTTTACCCTCTTGCGTATGCCAGAAATTTACAAATGAAGATACTCCAGGTCCTGCTGATTTGATTGCCAGACAGGGAAAATTATGATTGTAGAAGATGAGAACAGTCAGACTCCTATGTCAAGGTTACATTTGAGGCTTTAGAGGATGACTTATATAATGTCTATAGTGCAATAACAACTTCAAAAGAGTTGGGAATGCAATTGAGAAGAAATTAAGACAGGAAGAGGCATGCTTGAAAAAGTTTGTGGTCGCAAAGTTTTTAGACCTATAAAAATGGCAGATAGAAACTTGTTGGATCACAAGTGCAGGAACTTCAACTTATTCTCCATGATCTGATTGCTGAAGATATGGGTAGTAAATGAAGCTTTTTCAAGTGGCGTGCAATGATCGCGAGTTGCATCCTTGTGGAATGACGTCAAGAATACTAAGCACAAGACGTTTTTAAAGAATGAAGCTTGCGATCTTGTGATCGTCTCAAGATTGAGGAAAGGGGGATAAAGAAATGCCGAAAAAGATAGTCGCGTAAGAGTTCAACACTCATTGGAGTTCATATTGTTGACGAAGTCCTTACCAAAGACAAAAAGAGAATTGAAGAAAGAAAAGTCCAACGGGCAGAAGTAAGAACAGGCCAAGAAGAATTCAAAGGGCAACTGTTATTAATTGTGGCAAGGCTTGGTCATAGATCTTCTATTGTCATGCTACAAGAAAGGACAAAAACCAAAGCCAAAGGAAAAAGTCAAGCAAACATCGTGGAAAAGAAGGAAAGATGGCAGATGACTGTGTGCATGATATCAGAAGTAACTTAGTTGGAAATCCCAAGGAGTGGTTTCTCGACTCAGGTGCTACTAGACAATTTGCTTGCAAAAGAAAGGCCTTTGCAACGTACATCCTGCTGAGTACGATGACGCTTTAGTCATGGAAAAACAGCAACAGCAAGGATTGCAGGAAACTGGCAAGTGATTGTAAATAAAAATGACATCCGGGAAAGGTTGACTTAAACAAATGTTTGCATGTCCTACGATTAGGAAGAATTTAGTTTATGCCCGCCACTACGACAGTTAAGAACGGGTTTTACGGGTGGCCTAGTTAGGGAAAGCTGTCGTTAATTGTAATAAGTAAGAATGAAAGTACATAGGAAAGGGCTATCTCAATGAGTGTCTTTTCAAACTAAAATGTAAGGGTGGGGGGCTTATTGACAGTATCATAAAAATTTGCTTCTGTTTTACTATTGGAGTTTTAAATGATTATGGATGCCCGTTTGGGACATGTAATAACAAAGCCTTGCGAAAAATTGGGTAGTTTAGAGTATTGCTGATTTAAATGCGATAGTTCGAAAAGTGCAAATTTGTGTGGAAAGTAAGGTTGTTTACACATCCTTACAATGTTGTGAAAGAAATTCTAAAACTTTAGACTTAATTCCCACAGAGATATATGCGGATATGAGTCAAACCCCATCTAGTGGTGGAAAAAAGTATTTTATAACTTTTATTGAGGACTGCACTCGATTTTGTGATGTATACTTGCTTAATAGTCCAGGATTGAAGCAAGATTGATGCATTAAGCAATACAAAAATGAAGTGGAAAACCAAATTGATCTAAAAGAGAAAAATGATTCGGAGTAGTGATAGGGGGTGGAGAATATGAATCTCCTTTGCAGAGATATGTTTGGAATATCGTATTATTCTAAAATACTGCACCTTCTACACCCACAGTCAAATGGTTTGGCAGAACGGAAGGAACAGAACATTAAAGAAATGATGAATGCCTTAATGATAAATTCTGGTTCACCGCGAAATCTTTGGGGGGGAGGACAGGAAGACATCTTACAGCTATAAAATATCAATAGGTCACCCCCATCGCAAAACACAATCAATTCCAATGAGTGGTGGGGAAAGGAGAAAAACCCAACTTGAAATATTTTAAAAGTGTGGGTGTTTAGCAAGGTAGAGGTTCCTTTACCTAAGAGGGTTTAAAAATTGGACCAAAAAAGATTGTGCTCTTTATGGAATTGCGTGGGGGGGTTTTGTCGGTTGTGAATGAGTAAAGCCTGTTCGATTTTGGTTACAAATTGATAATCCTGAGAAGATTCATGTTAATACGATAATGAATCAAGATAATGCGAATTTTTCTGAAAACAGTTATCCGTATAAAAATGAAGTGAGTCAACAAAGTGAAAGATCTAAAAGATCCACGAGAAAAGAATCAAGGGAAAATATTCTAACTAGTGAGGGAACCTAGGCGAAAAGTACTAGACCAACCGAAATCTGTTTCTTTCGGACCAGTTTGGTAGCACTATTGCTTAAAAGACGCCTAAAAACAGTTTGAAAAGCCGATATGTATTCGTAGAGTCAAAACTTATTGGACAAGAAGCAGTCAATAGGAGATTGAATCAATTTTAAGCATAATCACACTTGGGATATTGACGATCTTCCGCCAGGAAATAAAACCTTTAGGATCCAAAATGGATCTCTTTAAAAGGAAAATGAAACATGATGGGACTTTGACAAATACAAGCTTTAGACTGGTAGTCAAAGGGTAAAGACCAAGGAAAGGTCTGATCTTTGACACATATTCTCCTAGTAGTACAAGGATACAATCTAAATAGGGATGTTAATAGCAATTGCAGCAGTCCATGATCGTAAAACTCCACCAATGGATTGTAAAGACAGCCTTCTTAAATGGAGAGGTAGAGGAAGCATTTACATGGAACAACCTAGGTTATAGTTCATGGTAAAGAAAAAGAAATGTTGCGACTTGTGGAAGTCACTTTATGGACTCACCAAGCACCCAACACAATGGCATGCTAAATTTGATAAGTAATGTTGCAAAAGGATTCAAGATTAACGAATGTGATAACTGTGTACCATCAACAATGTTATGAATCATGAAAGTCATTGTTTGTTTGTATTTGTTGATGACATGTTAAGAATGAGTAAAGAATTGATGAGATTACAATGCTGTGAGCGAATGTTGTCCAAAACAAGTTCGATATGAAAGATCTTAGGAGTGCTGATTGATATTTAGGGGTCAGGATTATCCAAAATCCCCCAGAGGACTCAGCATGATATCATCTCATTATATTGAAAAACAGTATTGGATAAGTTCAATACTTGAATTCAATGTAGTCAAACTCCAATGATTTAAGTTGTAATTTAACAAAGGAATGAAGGTCAAAGGACTCTAAATGGATATGCCAGAGTGTTGGGAAGTTTGCTGTATATTATGAATTGCACAAGACAGATTACTAGCATGTGACTATTAGAAACTGAGTGCGGCGGTACACTAGTAAGTCCGAATCAGACTACTGGATGGCCTATGAAACGTGTTTGGGTGGGTATCTAAAGGGACACACATTTGATTTGCCTTATAATATAAATATCCTGCTGTCGGGGTGGGGGATGTGATGAAGGATATATAGTGATGCAAATTGGATCACGGGGTCTTCAAATGATGTAAAATCACGAGAGTGGGTTATGTATTCATACTTGGTGGAGGAGCTTGTCTCGTGGAAATCTTCCAAACAGACATGTATTTTCTCGCTCCACAATGGAATCTGAATCATTGCTGGATGAGGCTGGGGAAGAAGCAGAATGGCTCCGGAATCCTAGAGGATATTTCCATTCGGGGCCAAACCTGTCGGACAATTGCATACATTGCGATAGTCAAGCAGCAATATGGTTGAGGCAGGAGCGTTGGGAGCGATGACAACGGGAAAGTTCGTCATATTACGACGTAGACATAACACCATAAGACAACGCTCTCTAGTTGGATTATCACAATGACTATGTAAAGTAAGCGATAATGTGTAGATCCACAACGAAAGCCTAGGAGAGAGGCAGTTGAAAGATCATCTAAGGGAAGGGTTTAGGTTAGGACAAGTCAGCATGACGGTAACTTCTATCTAGCAGGACTGGAGATCCCAAAGCTAGTTAGGAGGAAAAACAAAGTTTGGCTGACGTTCGACCATGTCAAATACTCCCTCCATCTCATGATGAAGACAATGTTCAGGAAAAAGGTTAAGGACTTTAGGCTGTTAATGAGGTAATAAAAGCTTAAAGTTTTAATGATTGCTAAGTTGGAGATTGACCAAATATGTATCTACGAGAGACCCGGTTAGAAATCCCTATGTGAGGTGAAGTGGGAAGCCGCTTCAAGAGAATTATTTCAAAGCCTAGTCTCTACACTCATGAACCAGGAGCGGGTTCATGGACTGAACGACACAAACCGTTAAAGATCTCAACGTAAAGGGTTAAGGTTATTGTGTGACATATGGTGTCTAGGTATCAACAAAGGTTCGACGGTTCAAAGATATCACATCTACCGATTGACAGAGTTATCCGACATATGTTCACTACGGAAAGTCCAAGGGGAACCTACTTATCCATATGCACTTAATCCGTGCGGGTAAAGTACACAATTGTACGTGCGCTCCTATGTTATAACTATTCCCCATCCAATGTGCGGGATTGTTGGGTATGATAGCCAAGAATGATGGGAAATAAATAGAGGAAGGAGAGGAAATGAAAGGTGGAAACTTGAAACGTCCTCTAATGCTTATGAAAAAGGCATAGTCCCTCATCGGTAAGGAAAGGAAAACTAGGAGAGGTTTGGTTTAAATAATAAACACTCATATTAATTGTTAAAAAGGGGTTGGATAAGAGGGACCCCCCTCGCGCCGTCGATCGTCGTCGCTCGGTCGCTGCGGCTTCTGATTCGGGTTTCGGCTTCGGTCGGCTCGGCTTTGGCTCGGCTTGGCGCTTTGGCCAAATGATCGAGAGATAATGGTTTGGACAAAAATTTATTGTAATTATTATTAATTAATTAAATGGCCAAATTTTTTCAATAAATTAGTTGATTAAACGAAATTGTTTCACTTTTTAGTTAACAACCCGACCCGACTCGGATCCGCGGAGTGCACCGTTTTAAATTCTGTTTATTCAAAATTTCCCGCCATGACTGTCTGAAAGTTGCAACTTTCAGGACACCGTAATTACCATTTGAAAGTTTGAAACCTTTCATTAATGCGTCGTGTTAATTCTTGAAAGGGTGGAAACCATTTCAAATATTCTGCCTATAAAATACCATTCAGTCTTCAGAATATTCCAACGAATTTTCTGATCTCCTGATTTTAAAAATCACATTTTTCTTCGTGTATTCCTGCTGGGGATGATTCGCGACCAGTAGAGTTTTTGGTATCTATACTCTACTGAATTAAAATCATTTTTACCGGGAGGTTATATCCAAATCAAACTCGGTACTAGGGGGAATCAATTCCTTAAGGGGACACTGTGAATTCAGTGGACTTGTTTTCTTACGAAAATGTCCAATAAGAGTTATTCTAGATTCTGGTCGTTTTACAGATTAATTATTTTATCTATTGTTCATCTTATTTGACTGGTTATAAAAATTCTCAGATACTTCGTGTTTCTGAATGATTTATTAGAACCAGTAATTTCTGATTTTCTTAACACAGATTGGCAACAGTAAGAAGCTTACAATCAAGTGCCACACGTACATAGTAAATTGTTAGAATCTTGTCACAAATATAAATTTTGATATATAATGATAAAAGTTAGATATTTAAGGAAATAAAAATAAAAGACCTATGTTGTATTGTGTATCTAATTTTGAACTGTACTTTATTAATTTATATAATTTCAAGCCCTAATTAGGGATTGAAGCAAAATTTAATTGTTTAGAGACGAAAACACAGAGAAACCCAATTGAATAAAACAGGTATTTAATCATATATTCATTCGAAATAGCCGTAGTTTTAGGGAAATTATATATATATATATATATTATTCTCAATAGGATTCTGCAATTGGAACTAAAAAAAAAAAAGTTAGAAGCTTACAACTTTAAGTGACACACGTACATAGCAAATGTTAGAATCTTGTCACAAATATAAAATTTGATATATAAGGATAAAAGTTAGATATTTAAGGAGAGAAAAATAAAGTCCGTATTGTATTATGCATTTAATCTCAAACCGCACTTTATTAATTTTTATAATTTCAAGGCCTAATTATGAATTGAAGCAAAATTCACGTGTTTAGAGAGGAAGGAAAACCAGAGAGAGAAACCAATTGGAATATACAGAGTACGAACTCAAAGGGTCGAAATATTAAACAAAAATTCAAAAAACGGTATATAAAGTTTATATAAACCAAAACGTTTAAAATGCTGCCGACGCAGCGGATTACTCGAACTAAAACGTAAAATCGCTGCTGATGGCAGCGATTTTTTCCAAACAAATTTTTTTGTTAATAAAAAGGTTGAAATCGCTGTTTCAGCAGCGATTTCAATATTTTTATTCTACAAAATCGCTGACAGTGCAGCGATTTATAAAAAAAAAAAAAAATTTGATATAAATCGCTGCTAGCGCAGCGATTTTACATGATGATCCTTTTCATTTGCGCTGTTATCCTTTTCACTTTATATATATATATAGATATATATATATATATATATATATATTATATAAAAGTATATAAATGTGTTTTTTAAAAAAAATTAAATTAATTTTTTCATTATGTTTTATTTAAAAATTCAATGATTGAATTCAAATATTATGTAATTTAAATTAATATAATATTTTTTTAGAAAGAAAATATATGTACTTATTTTTAATTTTTTAAAATTAATGTATATGTCTTATAAATATTTACAAAGTTAACCATTTTAAAAAAATTTTTATTAAAAATGCTCAGCGATTTAATAACAAAAAATTTTTGTTTAAAAAAGAAAAAATATTTCCAATATTGTATTAAGCAGCCGATTTATAAGAAAAAAAAAAATTTTGTTTATTAAATCGCTGAGCAAATTTTTTAAATAACATTTTTTTTTTAAAAATGTTAAACTTATGTAATATAATTGATAAGAAACATATACATGATTTTTAAACAAAATTAAAATAAGTAAATATTATTTCTTTCTAAAAAAAAAGATATATATTTAATTTAATGTTAAATAATATTTGTGATTAAAATAATAATTTTTTTAAATAAAAAATTAAATGAGAAAAATTATTTAATTTTTTTAAAACAAAATATTATACTTTATATATATATATATATATAGATATATATACTATATATATTATATATATCTATAAATATATAGATATATATATATATAAAGTGAAAAAAGGGATCCCATGACAAATTGGAAAAGGATCATATGTAAATCGCTGCTCTAGCAGCGAGTTTATAATTTTTTTTAATTTTTTTTTAAGAAATGTGCTAAGCAGCGATTTATATTGAATTTTTTTTTCTTTATAAAGCGCTGCACTGCAGCGATTTTAAAGAATTAAAAAATATTGAAATCGCTGCTTCAGCAGGACGATTCAGTTTTTTTATTTTTTTTGCAAAATCGCTGGCCTCAAGCAGGATTTTACTTTTTCAGTGAAGTAAATCGCTGCGTCCGGCAGCGATTTACCGTTTTTGGTTGATATAAAATTATATACCGTTTTGGAATTTGTTGTAATTTTTCTCACTTGAGTTTCGACTCTTGAATATAATAGGTATTTATCATATCTTTATTTGAAATAGCGATGGTTTTAAAAAATTGTAACTAATATATATATAAGCGTCAATATTAATTCATTTTATTTTCAGTCCTGGCTCTGCAATTGAAACTAAAAAAAAAAAAGTTAAAAGCTTACAATTTCAAGTGGCACACGTACATAGCAAATTGTTACAATCTTGTCACAAATATAAAATTTGATATATAAAGATAAAAGTTAGATATTTAAGGAAAGAAAACTAAAAAATCATGTTATATTATGCATCTAGTTTTGAACCGCACTTTATTAATTTTTATAATTTCAAGCCCTAATTATGGATTGAAGCAAAATTCACGTGTTTAGAGAAGAAACACACAAAGATACCCAATTGAATATAATAGATATTTATCTCATATTGATTTAAAATAGCGACAGTTTTACAAAAATTGTTATATATATATATATATGTATATGTACGTCAATACTAATTCAATATTTTATTCTCAATTCTGACTCTGCAATTGAAACTAAAAAAAAAAGTTAGAAGCTTACAATTTGAAGTGGCACACGTACATGGCAAATTGTTAAAATCCTGTCACAAATACAAAATTTGATATATAAAGATAAAAATTAAATATTTAAGGAAAGAAAAATAAAAGACCATGTTATATTTTGCATTTAATTTCGAACTGCACTTTACTAATTTTTATAATTTCAAGCCCTAATTATGGATTGAAGCAAAATTCAAGTGTTTAGAGAGGAAACACCCAAAAATAACCAATTGAATATAATAGGTATTTATCATATATTTATTCGAAATAGTGATAGTTTTAAAAAATTGTAATATAATATATATATATATATATTACATAATTAGTTCTAGAATGTGTCTAGTATAGATAAAAGTACAAGGAATAGTTTAGATTTTAGAGGATACGAGTAACAAAGATATTATATACGCACATATATAATACTTATGTTATTATTATATGTACATATACAATGTATTTCGTTATCGCAAAGATATTATATCCGTGTGTATATAATGCATTGCACTATTATTATACGCGAATACATAGACTATGTTTTCAAATTAAAATGTTAAGTTTTATAATTCAGTAAAAGTTTGATATTTTTAGTATATCTGAATTTTGGATATCAAAACTCCTTCGAAAATTTAGATAAAAGGTGTTATTAAGATATATATTGCCCCTTGCCCCTTGTAGAATATATACATTCTGATCATTGATTGAGTGACTAAGTTAACTTTTAAAGTAAATTTATTGTGTGAAGAGTATATTATGATTCGTTTCGATAAAGTCAAATCACTTATGTCACTAAATTTATCTTTCTTCTAATTAGCGCGTAAACTGTAATGAACTTTTCTAGGTTCATTTTAAAAGTTAATGTTGAGATTGGGTAATTATTTCAATTAACTAGTTTCAATTAACCTTAGCTTGTGTTGTCTTGTTAATTAGTTTCAAAAGATATTTTTTGAAATTGTGTCAGTTCAAATTACGTCATATAAATTATGATGAACGATGTAGTAATTAGCACGCTAATTGTAGGATAGAAATTCTACATAGGCTTTTCAACTTTTTTATATTGGATTATTAAGCAAGAATAAATTTAAAATGTTTGTATACAAAGTTACAGCTACTATTACCATGATTTTAAAACAAAAAAACAAAAAAAACTTTGATATCAACTTCTAAAAGTAATTAACCCTTTTTTAAAAATGAAATTATTTTATTCATTGTTAGAAAAGTAAATACAAAGCTCATAAATTCGTAATCTTTGGATAATCAAACAATTAGTCGAATAGGGTAATTAAAAGCGTGAACCTCAAATCCACAAGTTTAACTTAATCTTAATTTTAGTTATGTACAGTTCAAATCCAACTATGAAATAGTAATAATCGATCAAGATGTTTTAGATTCGAACCCGTAAATCACAAGTGGAGCAACAATTGAAAGTTCAATTTATAGTTCTTTTAAATTACGGATTTAGTAAATTTATTAAGATAAATATAAAGTTCGTGTGAAATTTTAAATATGTGAATTAACCACATCTACTGTGAATTAATCATCGATGTGAAACTTTTGTCATTTTTTAACATCCCACCTCACACTCATTGTTTAGCATCTGGTGTGTGGGCAATTTTGATTTTGAGGACCCCAACATAGGGTGAGACGGGCCCTGCTATGATACTATGTGAAATTAACTCACACCCCATAAGCTAGCTCAAAGGAAGGAGGATTGTCCAAATCTTATAAGGAGTCCACCTATGTCATTAACCACTTATGTGAGACTTTTTGTCATTCTTTAACACCCCATCGATGGTTAATGATATGGGTGGACTCCTCATAAGACTTGCACAATTCTCCTTCCTTTGAGCTAATTTTTGAGGTGTGAGTTAGGCCTAAGACCTAATTTCACAGTTTGAACCAAGGTTATTGAGTTTTGTTGAATAATACCTATTTCAATTTATTTGTTTGGTTATTCCAGATAGAAAGATTGAAATTTTTTCACATAATATGTTTAAAGTTACAATATTAAAAGACATTATGATATATTTATATATATCGTTAGTTTAGTTTAAAAGTACGAAATTCAAATGTTTTTATTACTTTCTCAAATTTTATATCAAATTAAAATTAAACAGATAAATTGAACGAAAAGAAATATAGAATATTTCGGGTGGTTAGATCACTCATGCACTTAAGTGTGAAAATGAAACCAAGAGAAGGTCACAATTGATTTTCCTTAATGTTGGAGAATCTTCTTCAATCACATTTATGCTTAAAATTCGTGTGAATAATTAAAAAAGTGCGTTACGCAGAATTTTTCAAGAAAAAAAAAATTAAAATTTGAAGAAGTTGTTAAGATTTTACTAAATGTTAGAATAATTATCATATTGCTAAATATTACTAGTACATTTGTTTTCTTGCCATAATGTAATTAACAAACAACAAATATTGTAGGAATAGTTTTTACTTTTAATATCACGAGAAATACTGTACTCATATATATATATATATATATATATATAGAAAAGCAAAATATCCTAAGATCACCAATTTCCTTTTTTGATTATGACTTCTGAAGTTGTTAATAAAGGCAATATTTTCCTCTAAACACCAAAAGTCAATCGGTACGCGATAAAGTGAAATATTTCAACGCGATAAAGTGAAATATTTCAAGATTAAGTTAGTTCAAAAATTATTTTTTAAAAAATTACAATAATGACCCCTAGGATCAGATGATTTACTGTTATCAAGACTATAATGACCAATGAATATATATGACTATATACTACTATTCATAAGGGTAAAAAATAATTTTAAAGTTACATATATTTAGGACGGACAAAAAAAATATATATTACATAAATTAGGAGAAAGAGAATACTAAAATAATAAGTAATGAATGAATAGTTATGCGATAATTAATAACTAAGCGTTATCTTTTACATGATTTATGGAAAAAAATAAATTGTGTAATAGCTTAGACCTTTTGTTATTGCTATTGTTTAAGGGTGTCAAATTCGAGTTATGATTTATTCTTATCAAGAAATAAAGAAAAGGTTTCATGATATATGAAAATAAATTAGGTCTTGAATCTAACGTACGTTTCAAAAACTAACTCAAAAGAAAAGAGAATTATTTAAGTCTTATAACGAGTTTTTTTTTTTTTTTTAATATCTTAACTTGATATAGAACACTTTCTATCAACGCCCTCTAGCGTTCGAATCTAAACATTTTTAAAATCTTTAATAACAGTATGGCTAAATACTTTGCCTATATATTGAGGCTATATATAAGCATAAGATATAGTCTATAGCTTAATAGCTTTCTTGGCCAAACAAATTAAAATGTCTTTTTCTTATTATTATTCTTTTAATTTCTCAGTAATAATATGCATTTTGCTTGTAGTTTTGAGCATTTTTTCCCATTCAAATGCTCAGTTAAATTCCAATTTTTATGAGAATAATTGTCCAAATGTTTCGGATATTGTTCGATGTGTTCTTCAAGAAGCTTTGCAATCTG
Source organism: Solanum habrochaites (assembly GCA_027704765.1). NCBI lineage: Eukaryota > Viridiplantae > Streptophyta > Magnoliopsida > Solanales > Solanaceae > Solanum > Solanum habrochaites. Next base: position 64,742,659 of record JAKWJA010002498.1, read on the forward strand.
ATGCACGTATTGGCGCTAGTCTTCTTCGAATTCATTTTCATGATTGCTTTGTTAATGTACGTAAATGTTGTTAACATTTTATTGTCGAATTTCTATTTTTTTTATTAATTTAGAACTCACAATCTACGGTTAAAATTTAAATTTTAAACTCCGAACGTTAATTTAAGGATGTTAATTTTTTTATTTTTCTGGTGAATGATTAGGGATGTGATGCATCAATATTGTTGGATAATAATGCGAAAACAAAGATAGTGAGTGAAAAAGATGCCGCTCCAAATGCTAATTCCTTAAGGGGTTTTAACGTTGTTGATAACATCAAGATTGCTGTTGAGAATTGTTGTCCTGGTGTTGTCTCTTGTGCTGATATTCTCGCTCTTGCTGCTGAATCATCTGTTTCTCTGGTACGTTACATTATTCACTTCTATTAATATATATATGCTATAGTTTTGCAATACAAACACATTCATGTCAGATTCTTAAAAAAAAATTAATTAGAAGAGTCAATAAACTTTTTATTGACCTTTTGGTGATACTAGACTTTAATATGTATTCAATATACTGATAAAATATTTAAAAACTTATTTAAGGAATAAAGACAGTTAGAATTTTAAATTTCTTATGAGTTTTTGAAAGACATTTAATTATTGAATTTCGAATAAAATATCAATGTATATTAAATAAACTTTCAAACATAAATATAAAATTTTAATCAACATTATTAATCTTTTTTTTTTTTTTTGTTAAATATTTTAATGGGGTGCAGGCAGGTGGTCCTTCATGGAATGTGTTATTAGGGAGAAGAGATAGTAGAAGAGCAAATCAAGGAGGAGCTAATATTTTTATTCCTTCTCCTCTTGAAGACATAAATAAAATTACTACAAAGTTTTCAGCTGTTGGCCTTACCATTACTGATCTAGTTGCATTATCAGGTATATATCAAATCGTCTAAAAAATAATTATCAATAAATATATATTAAAATTGAAATTATAGCATAAAAATAAAGTAGCTCATTATAATATTATATATATAAAAAAATTATGTATGACTATTCATGTATATAAGTTAAATCTGTTTTTATTCTAACAAAAATCATTTTTATTGATTGATTATCGTAAATATTAAAAATATTTTTTATTAAAAGGATAGACAACTTTTCTCACTTATGATAGAAGTTATCGTCCTTACTATTATCTTTAATTAGCAACTTTATATTATTTGATCCTACGATTAACACATAACTATTCATTATAGATTCTTAATATGTAGTTTTTTCAATAAATATTTTTCACTCCCAAATTAAATATCTAACATGAAAATTAACTACTATCATATATATATGTATGTATGTAAGAGAGTCATGAATTAGCTATGTAATTTATCGTTAAATATATTGATCGTAACTTTATGAATACATCGTCAAATATTATGTCGATGGTCACTAATTTTTATTTTTATTTTGGCATTAGGTGCTCACACATTTGGACGTGCCCAATGTCGTTTATTTAGAGAGAGGCTTTACAATTTTAATGGTACTGGAAAGCCTGATCCAACATTAAACACTAATTATTTAGCCAAATTAATGAAAATATGTCCAAAAAAAGGAAGTAACACTGCTTTGGCTAATCTTGATCTTACAACTCCAAATAAATTTGATAACAATTATTTTGCTAATTTGCAAAATAAAAAAGGACTTTTGGAGTCGGATCAAAAATTATTTTCAAAAAATAGTGCATCAGAAATTACCAATATTATCAAGACATTTAGCAGGGACCAAAATGTCTTTTTTCAGAGCTTTGTGGAGTCAATGATTAATATGGGGAATATTAGTCCATTAACAGGGACTAATGGAGAAATTAGATTAGATTGTAAGAGAGTTAATTAAAAATAAGTTTTAGTATTTGTTTAGATTAATCATCTTATGTAACATTATTAATAATTATTTGAGGGTGTGGCGCTTTTATGTTGTGATTTTCTTTTGATGTATTTATGACTTTTTGAAATAACTGGGTTTGAAATTCTTAATAGATGATATTTTAGGATTTTTTTTGTATTCAAAACGTTGGATTTGATTGAGTCAATAATTAATATCTTCATGTATTTGACATATGTATGAGGAGTCAGATGTACAGTTCTATTCTTATTTAATTAATAGGATGATTGAGTCAAAGTAATTAGTATTTCCTAAACAAAATTATGTATCACTAAATTAAACTCAATGCAATTTTAGAATTATATAAATTTCAAGATCCCATATATCTTTAATTTTTTTGTGATCTTACACACATGTATTTAGACATAGCATTGAAAATATTGTTTGTGATAGGTTGAATTCTATCAATATTTAAGTTTTTCTTTCACCATTATTTGAAGTCAAAATAATATTTTCTTTGATTATACTTTCCTCAACTAGATAAATTATATTTTGTTGATGAATACATTCTTTTGAAATCATGCATTTAATTAGAATCTGATATATATTATATTGAAAATATTGAATTCGATTGAATCGATAATTTTAACTATACCATGCAGAGGTAGAGCCACCTTGTACTAAGGGGTTCATTTGAATTTTATTCGACAAAAATATTATATTATGTATACATGATTAAAATAATATTTTAGATATATATATTAGATATTGAATTCCTCTGATTACTTCATATTTCTATTTTTACAAATTTTAAATTTTTTTATTGAACATGTACCACTTGAGCCCAATAATTGGGACTTGGGAGCTTAGCAGCTTCACATGCATCTAGAGTTTCCAAGTTCATAGTGGCCTAAGAAATTTTACACAATAAGGAAGGTTTTAGTGCATGCAACTTTACATATAACAAATAAAAAAATAAATTTATATAGACTATGAGAAAAGTTTGTATATTACGCTCAGAGAAATATAAAAATTGTATAATTCGCTATACATATACATTGTATAATTACCACTGGCTTAAGTATAATTGTTGGCCATTTCGCTAGAATTGTATAATTCGTATCCTATCTCACTGCAATTGTTATAACCATAATAATTGGTAATAATTCAATGCTATTTCGCTGATCTTTGTAGAACATGGATTTTGCATACATTGAACGAAGTAAAATGTATGTATATTGCATTAATATAAGTGGTATAGGAAGAAGAAGATATTATGTTTTTATCTCGCTTTATACCAAAAACTGAAACACAATTTATATAGTTTCTGGTGATAAGCGAGATAAAATGATATTTCACTGCAATTGTATAATCGACAATTGTATATCGTCGGGCTTTATCGTGCAATAATTTGTATAAAATTTGCATTTGTCTACAATTGAATTGAATTGAAGTAAAATATCTGTAAATTGTGATAATTAAGTGTATAGCACGAAAAGATATGTTTTTGCTATGTTATACCATTTTCTCCGCTTAGACAACACAGAAACACAATTATACACTTCGACGTATTAACTGCGAGAAAGGGCTAGCAGAGGGAGAGTGGCGAGCGAGAATGGGGGAGAGTGGCAGAGCGAGATTTTGGGGAGAAAGGCGACTTACAAACTTTGGCTAACGTTGCTTGGAGCATAATTAATCAAACCATAGCTACTCTCATTTAATTTTAGGTTATTGTTTGTATTAGATACAATTATTTCCTTTTTATTGTTGGGGTTTAAAATAATTTTAAAATACATTTAATATAGTAATAATATTATTCACTTTAAGCTAAAATTGCATACATATTTTTTCCAAAAGCCTTTATCTTTTTCACTATTAGCAACGTGAAATTTTATCCACATATACATTTTCCTCAAACTAAGATTCAAGAAACACATTTCAGTTTCAGGATTTCTGAGTTTGAAAATTCAAATCATTTTGACAATTTATGATTATTAAAGCCAATAATTTTTTTCTTATGTATTTATCTTAAGGTAGAAATGGTTACAAAATTAATTTGTAGATCAATTTTGGTCTATAGATCGACAAAAATAGTTATAAAAATTTTTTATAGACCGACAAAGATAGTAAGTCGAGCGCACGCCATTATTCTATTATCTTCATACAATTATATTCGTCTTATTAAAATTATCTACTCTGATAATCGTTATTATACTAAAAATAACTTTAAAATATACATTTAACACAATCTATTTCAAATCAAAACCTATACAATTTTCCTCGATAAATTTTACACCACAAATATACCTTATATAAGTTGAATTTCTCTTCTACTATTACCCGTGAAACCTTATTTACACATCGAATTTCCTTTCATTAATCTTTTGCAATTAGAAAATTCAACGAGGTAACAATTGAAAATTTCTTCAAACCCCATATATGGTGGGAAAAAAAACTTTGATAGAGAACGCTACCGATCAAACTCCAACACAAGTATCAGACACTAGATTGAAAATCGAGAAGGAAAAAAAAGGTGACAGGTGGGACCCACTTGCCTACGTGGATGATGACATGGCATGAATCTGGGGACACACCAAATTTTGGGATGTAAGAAAATAACCAACATGTGGCTAAGTGTGGCTTTAGACACTAACACCAACCACTTTACCTTCATTCTGTATCTGAGCTGTTCTCTCTACTTTCTCGGGTCGGAATTTAACCCGAATTAGACACCAAAATCTCTCTTTTCTCTATACTAGTGGACCAGATCCCTAATTCACTCAGACATGGCAAATCAACTGAAATTTTTGCTAATTTCATAGCAATTATACCTCATTTCTTTCATCAAAATTCAATCTTGCTGCTCAAGGTCTCTTTCTCTATCTCTATATCTTTTTGTTTTACTTTCTTGAACAAAAAACCCTAAATTTTAATTTGATTTTAATTTTAGAAAAAAGGGGTTCTAAATTGTGGGTTTTCAGATGTTTGTAGAACTTTATTCTCATCTAGGCTCACAATCTTAGTGACCCTTTTCGATTTTCTTGTGTTTAATTGTTGGGTTTTTGTTATTAATGTGACTTAGCCAGAAAAGATTACACCTTTCTTGGAATTGTTGGTTTTGGTTTTGGTTGTTGGTTATGTTAAATTATATGGGGTGTTTAATTGATTTTGTTCTGACCTGAGAAATGTTAGGGTTTCTGCTCAAATTTTAGCTGCTTGAATTGAGTGGAATAGTAGTAGAAGGTTGAGGGTTTTCATTTGAATTGATTTGAAAGGGAATCTTGTTTTCTTTTTTCAATTGGTATAGTGGGAAAGCTCGAGTCTTTTACCTCGTTTAGCTTGGAAATTGGAGCTTGTTGTAGTTATTTGTTTTTGTTGTTGGTTGAAGTTGAATTGCCATGGGGGATAGTACACCGAATACGATGAATCTTGATCTGAATTTGGGACCTGTTGAAAGTCCTACTGATGATTCAGAGTCTGTTCCTGCAACATTTCCCATTGAGGATATGAATTTAGAGGATTTGTTAGATGGTTATCGATTTAGGGAAGTGGTTAGGCAAAGGAGGAGCAGATGGCGGTCAGCTTTGAGAAACATTCCTGTTCCTGCAGAAGCTAGAAGTATTGCGATGGAGTTCATTGGTAGGAGTGAATCACAAACAGATGATGTTATTGCTGAGGAGAGGCCCTCGGAGGTGGAAAATACATGCGATAACAATAACGGGTATTCACATGACGAGATTCTGGGGAAAAAAGAAGACAGCGAAAAGGTTACTGGTGAGGAGGGGGGAAGCTTCTTTGATTGCAATATATGTCTAGACTTGTCGAAAGAACCTGTTGTGACTTGTTGTGGTCACTTGTTTTGTTGGCCATGTCTTTATCGGTGGTTACATCTCCATTCAGATGCAAAGGAATGCCCTGTTTGTAAAGGGGAAGTGACTATGAAGAATGTAATCCCAATTTATGGACGTGGAACTAATGTGCGAGAGCCTGAAGAGGATTCAACTCTGAAAATCCCTCATAGGCCTCAAGCAAGGCGTGTGGAGAGCTGGAGACAGACTATTCAAAGGACAGCATTCACCATTCCAATGGAAGAAATGATTCGCCGTCTTGGCAGTAGATTTGATTTGTCTCAGCTACAACAGCAGAATTCTGAAGGTTCTCATGAATTACCTGAGCGAAGCAGCGCACTGCTCAACCGTATTCTTACTTCCAGGGGACGCAGAGAACAGAATCCTGTTCTGCCTTCTGATGACGTGGTTGACTTGACACAGACCAGTCCAACTAACTCTGATGTGTGGGAAACCCGTCGTCTTTCCTCTCTTTTACTCCGAAGATCAAATTCACATCGAGCTGCTAATTATGCCAATCTTGCTTCTGCCTTTGGTTCTGGTGGAAGGCTGGTTGAGCCATACTTCCGTAGTAATACTGTGGAGAGAAATCAGGAGCAGCCTCTACCAGTTGAAGATAGAGATTCTGTTTCGAGTATTGCTGCTGTTATACACTCAGAGAGTCAAACAGTGGATACTGCTGCTGAAATAGATTCTAGGGTGTCCCTTTCTACATCATCCTCCAGAAGAAGAAACGATGCTTCCAGAATTTCGGATGTGGATAGTGGAGATTCACGTGCACCTAGGAGGAGGAGGTTAAACTGATTTGCGTTCCTTCTTATCATGTTCGTCCTCCAAAGCACACCCCTCCCCCCTCCATTACCCATATGTCATTGATACTTCTGAGTTTCTTTAGGTGTATCGGTAGGAAATGTACTCTTTTCCTTGAGTTTCATGATACCTTTTTCAGTTTACTGCTTAGTCTTCTACCATTAGTTTCATTATCCGACAGGTCCAAGCTTTCCAGCTACAAGACATATGAAAAGAGGAAAAAAAAAGTTGTTTAAATAATCGTGCGAATTTGTCTTTTACCTCTGTAAATAACCATGCAAATGGTAGTTTGTTGGTATACCTGCTATTGATGTCCTCAATAAATTGAGATTTATCCATATATTCTTTCTTGTGGCTTACTTGATTTGGTATTTCTGTGAGCATTAAAATGGTGGTGCATAGTGTGCCTTGTATCATTGTGGCTGCACTCAGTGCTAGATTGTACTCATGGAGATAGCAGAAATCATCTCATCTCTTGACACTCCTTTTTCCCAATATTTGGGAATTGTTGATATTGATAATGTTTTTGGATGTTACTATCTTAAGGATCACCTTTCACAAGTGTAGGACCTCTCACCTCTTTATATACATCAATAATTGAATTCTATGATGTTCTGCATCCCATAGTGTATGTTGCTTGGACTCTTAAAAAATGTCGTCACGTGTGTATCGAATCCTTCAAAATAGTGCATTCTTGGATGATCTGATAGAGATACTGCAGCAATTTTGGAGAGTCCGAGCAACAATATAGAGCTTAAGAGCTTTTTGGACTTCACAACAACAATGCATCAGTCCAAATAAGTCGGGTTCGGCTATATGAATCTTGACTGTTTCATTTAAGCTCTGCTCACGTTAAGCTTTTAATTTAAGATGTGAACAACATTGATTTTTTCTCTGTTTTTAGAAGCTTTCTGTTATCTTGCATTATTGAATACTAAGATTATTGCAGAATACAATGCCTTTAATCTTGTCTGTTTCATGATCTTTGATTGATCTCAAATTCTTACATGATGGCTGAAGCTTCCTACATATCTAGTTCTTTCATGTCACGAATCGAGGTTTGCTGTATTGGTCAATGAAATGCGTTGAGAATCATAATGTATCAGTTCATAACAACGGGGGCCAAAGTGAAGTATTTTACATCTTAGGCGAATCTTTGAAATGTAAGAGAAAAGTGAATATTTTTATAAGGTAAAGTACAAGTTTATACTATACATCCTCTTTTAAGTTCGATGATTGCGCAATTTGAGGAACAAATTCTTCGAATATGTTGGCCAAAACAGATAATATGTGTTATGAGATTGAGTTTCGTGATAAATATGATATCAGAGTCTAATACTCCCTTAGTACGATTGTGGGATAAAAACTCAGCAATCATTCTAAGTACCTAAGAGGGGTGTATCCAATGCTCATAACAAAGGACAGAGACAAGCTAATAAACTTTCAAATAAATATGCATATTATAACTTAGGTGAATCTCATATCAAAAAGAGAAAAGGAAGTAAAGAGCTTTATACGGAATATTGTAAATTTACATGATTGCTCAATAATGATATCAAAATAAACCATACGCGCATTGAATCGGCACAATTTTAGTCAAAAAATGACACGTAATTTAAGATAAATTCATGAACGATTAACTGCATTAAATTGAATGGTCCCCTATGAAGTGATCAATTCAAATTGAACAATTGGTCCACTTTTTCTAAAATAGTTGAAGACAACCCATAAATAGCTATATACCATAAATATAGTCCAAACATATTGTAGTACTAATTTGTATGAGACATTTTCTTTAAAAAAAAATTCACCCAAAATAGGATTATTTTTTCAAAAGTAGTAGGATTTGCTCATATTTATTTAAATATGTTCCATATATAATGTCATTTTTTTTTTCCTTCCCTCAAAAAGTGTACTCAAAATAGTTTTGAAACACCGAAAAATCTACGTTTTATATACGAAAAAAACTAATCCAATTAAACACCTTTTTTTTTCTTATATTATCTATCTATCATCTTAGTTTTAAGGCATTAAAAGACTACGGCCCGTTTGGATGGCTTAATAAAAACAAGCTTTAACAAAAAATACTTTTGAAGTGTTGAAATTTATTTTTAAAAATAAGTAGTTATGTGTTGGATAATACAAGTGCTGAGTTGCATGTAAAAAAGACTTTTGAAAGTGTATGAACTTATTTTAAAAATAAGAGTTATGTGTTTGGATAAAAGGCTGAAGCTTGACTATGTCACACGTGAATGAAAAAAGGAAAAAAAAATGGAAGAAAGAGATGTTAGGTTTTGTTGTTTAATTTGAAAGATTGTATAAAAAACTTAAGGGCAAAAAGATAAAAGGGTTGGAGTCAAGCTTTTAAAACAGCTTTGCTTATAAGCCGAAAAAAAAAAAGCCCTTCTACCCCAAGCGTGTAATTTTGGCTTAAAAATAAGTTTTTAAACTTAAAATAAGTTATTTTGAGTATTGCCAAACAGCTAAATAAGTCAAAAATCAGCTTTTAAGTCAGTTTGACCAGCTTTTAAGCTGAGCTAAACAGGCTCTAAATAAGTTTACTATTCTACCCATTTTTGATGTTTTTAAGCCATATTTTCAATCTATTAACATCAATTAATTTACTTTGATTAATTAGTTTGACCAATGGACATGAATTATTTATTTAGTTTTTCTATATTGGTCAAGTATATATTTTTAAGACTAATAACTCACAGGGGTAAAATAGGAAGAATTGTAATATTATTTATGTGTTGATTTTATGAAATGACAAATATGTTGGATATTTATTTTTAATAAGGACAGTATATAAATAGAATAGAAACGGAGGGAATAATAGTTAATTAGAAGTCTTTCATGATTAAGCTATTACATTTGGTTGACTTAACTTTTACAGTGAATTTAATATGTTAACCTTGCAAAATAAGATGCTCATATAAAGTAAAATACTACAATAACTGGTTAAATTGTACTAAATGTAATTATTTATTTATTTTTGTATAAATAACTAGAACTCTTAGAGAAAAAACATCCCATGTGAACTAGAAAAAAATAAACAGGATTAAAATATTTAAGAAATAGTTTAACTATCTTTTTCCTAAATAGTCCAACATGACAAGCTCTCTAATCAAACAACTAATTTTCACTGTCAAGCAGAGATGTCATGTGTAACATGGAACTTTTAATTAAATCCCTTAATTAAGTACAAAAATTAAGAAAAATGCTATGTCACAAACAACAATTTGGTATTAAAAAAAAAAGTATACAAAACCATGATCCCAAACATGATTAATCGTATGATTCATTAAATTATTCAAAATAAATAATGTAAATAATTTAAGAATATAATTTACATGATGTGATATAAGTAGTCTATCCTGACATAAGTATCAATAATTCATTCCACAGCTCGAACCAGTAACGTATAGATTACATGAAGACAACATTATTGTTGCTTCAAGGCTCCCCCTTCACGAAAAGAACGAGGGTAGCTTCTCAACTCTCGTTGTATATAGTCTATAAACATACTCTCCGATATTCTTGTATATATAATCGAGAAATTCATGAGGGTCAACGAGGCTTACTAGTGTGACACTCGATGAATAATGGACCTGACCCTCTACGACTTGTTGTAGTCTTGTTGTTTTTGATGTTGATTTACTAAAATCTTGGCATATAGCAACTCATTCCAAGCATCAGGTACACCAGGGAGACACCAATGACTACAATCTTGAAACAACAATGGAGATTTCTTCTCTTCAGTTGTAAATTTTTGTTTCCTATATACTGATGGATGACCATCTTTTCGAAAATCTGTCATTCTTGTGATGTTGAGATATGAGACTTGAGTTTTCATCCCTTTAAGAACTCTTTCTAATACATTCATCTTTGATGGATATGGAGTTAGATATGTTGTGTTCTTGATTGGTTCTGTTTCATGGTCACAAGCTCCACCTGAATTCCATTGTCCGCCGCTGTGAAAAAAGAATTAGATAGTTTAAGCAAAACAATCGGAAACAACTTCTCTATCTCATAAAGGTAGGGGTAAGATTTCTGTACATCCTACCCTCACCAAATCCCGCTTGTGGGATAACACTAGGTATTATGTTGTTGTAATGATATAGTATAATATTAATAGTCAAAAGTTATGTTGCTCGAACTCGTTAAAAATGTTGTCAAGTGCCTCCAATGTAGTACATTGTTTAAGGATCTGACACAGGTGCAACAACATTTTGTAGAGGACGTGCAACATAGGGCAATAAAATTAATAGGTTATGGATGAACAAGTTAATTTCATGAATAGTCGTGCACACTACAAGAAAACTATGAATTACATGGGGATTTTCCTAGGAATTAGTTTTCCTATCCCTATGTAATTCACAGTTTTCTTGTAGTAGTTTAATATAATCCGCGGTAGCGCTAGAATCACAGAACTAATTTTTGTCACATTAAAGTAACTGAACTAGGTGTGGATTGCTCAAATGAGACAAATGGTGGCCCAAAGGTTAAATTTCTGGCTCAAAATAATATTAAATGGTAGAAATAATATTAAAAGAATATTTAACCTTGTAGTCATTGTTTGAGCAATTAACACGTACTTTAACGCGACAAAAGATAGTTTTGTTACCATACTGTTATAGTGAATAAAGTTCAGTAACCGTAGGTGCAAACCAAGCGTGAAATTAACGGATGAATAACAACACTACTATAGAGAAGAGAACTTGAGTTATCGACAAGTAAAAGTAATCTGGGATTTACCTAAAATGAGATGCAGAATAACCTCTGAAGAGAACAAATGTTTTCTTAGGATTTACATGGGAATCAACCCATCTTCCCCATGTTGTTAAAGCCTTTCGAAATGCCTCAAGAACATCTAATTCGTTGTACACGTGACTTCCTTCTTGATAATAGTCCTTCCTGAAACGTGCAGCATTGTTTAATGTAAAATTATATTCTTTAAGCATAAACAACTATAGATTATACATATTGATTGACTAAACAAAAAACAATAAATCTTACCCCAATGAAGTTTTCTCGTGTGTCCACCAGTGGCCGGTGTTGAAGATTAAGATATCAGCATTTTTATATTTATCAGCAGACTGTCCGATTAAATCAAGTCGAAGTGTTTCCTTCTTCACTCCTTTTTTATCTGAATATTCCCATTCTTGAACCAAGAATGGAGATACAAAAAACTCCACTCTGAAATTATACTCCTGAATTATCGAAAAATTTAAAGATGTCATTAGATTATGAACATATAACGATTATACGAAGTCTAATAGTAGCTATGTTGCTCGGACTCTTCAAAAATGTCTCTGACAAGGGTACGGTATCTTACCTCAAATAGAAATGAATATGAAGCCTCAGTCCTAAAATGTTGTCTGCCAGATTCTTCATAAACCTTTTTCTGATCTTTAACAGAGTTTCTAAGAATGCAAACAAGGGATTCCCACATGTTTCTATTGAGCGAATCACCGACAAATACCAATCGCTTTCCTCTCAATAATTCCAGCATATGAGTTCCATTCAATCTGTCAACAAATTCCAAAAATCAATTGTTAGGAAACTTCAAGAATACATATATTGATTTGATCTCAAAGAAGCAAAACAAGTAAAAATAGCCTACTATAAGATTAATTTACAACGTAATCGATGAAAAAGAGCAACTTTGAGATGAAGTAATCATGGTTTAATTAAAGAACTAGATCAAATTTCACACATAATGAACAAAAATGAAAAATGTCATATTCCATAAGCAATGGATTTCCTTGAGTGATTTGAAACTCAAGAAGCATATGAACTCATTAACAACAACAACATATTCAGTCGCAAACAAGTTGAACTCGGCCTAATTGGAGCTCATAACAACTACTATGCCTCAGTCTAAACAAGTTGAGATCGGCTATATGAATCATCATTGCCTCATTTAAAGCTCAAACTCGTGCCAATTCGGAGTTCAAACAACAACAACTACACCTCAGTCCCGAACAAGTTTTGAGGTCATAAGCTCATAGATCAGATAAAATTATGGTAAGAATTAACTTGAGCACAATTATCAAAATATTACCTTGGAAGAGTACAACCATTTGGCTTCCATTTCATCTTCATATGATTGTTATCAGGTCTACCATTGAGAAAACAGTTAAATTGTTCATCAATCAAAGCACAAGAACCAGGCTTATACAAAGGATAAGACTCATCTTTCACCCAATTCCCATCAAAGAAATCACAATTCAACAAAGACTTAACCAAATCTTCATCCTTCTTCTTCTTCTTTGTAGACACATCTAGATTTGTACCAGCACTCTGGCTTTTCACAGATGAGGAAGTGAAATTACCCTTCACTCCCTTTTCTGCAATTTCCTTCTCTTTACTCTCACTACCAGATTTTGCTGTCTGATTCACACTTGCTGGTGACTTTTCCAATGGATTTTTGCTCTGATTTGCCTTCAAGTTTCCAACTTTATCATCAAAATCTTTACTTTTAGGCTGATTCTTTACACTTGATGATTCTTGATTCAACCCAGAAGAGGATTTTGGTGCTACTGCTGACACATTCACAGTAGGCTTTGAGGGGCTTTTCAAGACTTCATTTTTATCATCAAAATCCTTACTTTTTGACTGATTCTTCACACTAGATGATTCTTGATTCAACCCAGATGGAGATATTGATCCTACTGCTGACACATTCACAGACGGCTTCAAGGGGTTCTCTGAGGAAAAAAGCGTGAGAGAATATGAGGGAGTAGAAGAAGGTTTTTAGATGGGGAAAGATGGTTGTAATTTGGGGGGTGTAGGAGTGTGACGTGTGGTGTAGGAGAGATGGGTTCTGTAAGGGAAGGTTGGGGTTTTGTTTTTGGGTGGGGTTGGGGAAGTTAGTTTGGGGGGGTTTATTGTATTTTTGAGGAAGAGTGTGGGTAGGAATTAAATCGGTTGTGTGGTGGTCAGGTTGCCAAGACTCCTTTTTTATCATCAAAATCCTTACTTTTAAACTGATCTTTCACCTTTGATGATTCTTGATTCAACCCAGAAGAAGATACTGGTGCTACTGCTGGCACATTCACAGAAGGCTTCAAGGGGGTTTCCAAGACTTCAACTTTATCATGTGAATCATTGTTTAGAGGCTCAGAATTGGAGTTTTGGGATCTGGGGGTGGCAAAATTTTGAAGTTGCTGTGAGGAATTGGGGAAAAAGTAAGAATAAACTGAAGAGAAGTGAGATCTAGATGATTCATCAGAAAAAGTACTTCCACTACTAGAACTAGTACTACTGCTGCTTAAAGAGAAGATATTAGAGAACCATGGAGAAGAAGAGTTGGGTGAAGGACTAAAAGCCAAGAAAAAAGTAACAAGAATGAAAACAAACATGAACCCATATGCACAAGTAACACTTCTTTTGGTTTTAAGAAAAGAGAAGTGAGTTTTCAGGTCTGTAATCAGAGTTTTTCCACCATTAATTGGTGTATATTTTGCTGTATCAGCCATATCTGCTTAATGGGGAGTTCTTTTTTAAGAAAAAAAAAAACAGAGTTTTTAGTGAGGAACACTATGTATTGATATAAGTTGAGATGTGGAAAACAAGAAGAGAGAAGAATGAAAAGCCTTGAGAAGTGAAAAAGGCAGTAAATGGCAATGAGAGAGAAAGTGGAAGAAGAAACTTGGTAAGTATGTATTAAAGCGTGTTGTGTGGAATGTGGACTCTCAAGTCTCAATGTGAGAGAGTATGTGTTGTGGAAAAAAAAATACTTTATAGGCTTTCTTGGTAGTTCACAAGGGAGATTAAAGATGGAATTGGACTTTTTAAAAAAATTATAAATAATATAACTATAAATCTCATGAAGAGTTTGATTCTACATGAACATTGGGGATAATACTTTTAACACATCTTAGCTCAAATGGAGAATATGGAAAATAGTGTTTTTTAGTGATCGACGAATGAGTATTATGTAAGAATTTTTTTTTTTGAAAGTAACATTGTAAATGGCGCTAATACCTTGTAGACTAAGGAGCAAAAGGAGAAATTTATCACAGTTTACATTTCTTACGTGATTTACAAGTAAATTAAAAGTTGAGACATGAGATAAGAATTGTTTAAGATCATGTTCATTTTTGAAAAGTCTATGCAATAACTAGTGCATAAATAATATGGACTTCGTTTCAAATTAATTAAATTATTAAGATGTTTCGCATCATTTAAAAAAAAGAAGATTGACACATAGATGAAATATAACTTTTCATTTTTACTTTTATTAATTATTATCAAATTTATAATTAAAATAATTAAAAAATAATTAACAACTGATTCTAATGCTAATTAATGAAGAGTAAAATTAAAAAAATATTTTAAAAATAATTTTAAAAATTAAAAAATTAAATTAATTTATAAAATGAAAAATATCTTAACAGTTCAATTAACTTGAAATAAAAGAAAGTAATATGATATAAGGTTCAAAAAAGTGGATAAATAAAATATTAAGATGAAAGTAATATGATATAAGGTTCAAAGAAGTGGGTAAATAAAATATTAAAATAAATTATGATTTTATATCATAATTTGAAAATGGAATTTGGGTCCAAGTGAACTTTAAAAGTTAATTGATAAGACTAAGATGAGTATATATAAGATCAGAAAGCTTTATGTATTAATGTTTGTTCATTAAAGCTTGGAATAATTATATTTATTTTCGAATTTAAATATTGATGAAATAATTATATTTATTCAAAAATATTAGTAAATTATTTAAAAAAAATATATTTAATTATAATATATGTCCAAATATAACTTAATCAACTTTAGAACGTACTCGTTTTAGCTTCTAACTTCAACCAACTTTGTACCAATGATTACTAATCAACAATGAATCAATACTACTAAATATGGATTAAATAAACAAAGCTACTTTAATTAAATTTAAAGTAAACAAGTTACTTCAAATAATACTCATAATTAACTCTTTAATAGGAAATATTTAATGTGTCATACGTCGTCGTTAGTGGACTAAAAAGGTCAAATCTTAGTTCACCTTTTTTCAACTTTGTCAATGTTTAATTGACACTTTGGGTTTGAAAATAACACTTGTTTTGAGTTTATTAGCAGGAATGCCACTGCCTTGGTATTGTCAGAGAGAATTTAGGAGATAAATAATAAACGAAGGAGATGTTGCCACGTGTAACATGAAGTACTTTTATTTTATTTTATTTTTCTTTTTGGGTAGAAACAACAAGTACTTAAATTAGAATGTTTGTCTTTTTACTTTTTCACTAGTACAAGGTTAAAAGGTGTTACTTTGAAAATTTGTCAGATTTTGTAACAAATTCGTAAATGAAATATTTATCACTTCATCACGATCTGATCTTTTATGATAGTATAGAATAATTGTCGGTATATCAAACATTATGTCCCGAGGGCCATACTAGGAAAAATCAATTACTCATATGTTGTCGACTTAATTCTGTTACTAAAATAACATGTATGAATTCAAAATTTTGAGAGGTCATACAATATGCTAAGTATCAAAATTTACAATTTAAATCAACTCAAAATATATAACATAAACAAATATATAAATTTCAAATCCTCAATTTTCTTTCTAATATCAACCATAGGAGAGTGCATGCATCTCATATTTATAGTGTTTGATAGTAGAGTTCAAAGATTTTATATTCATTCACAAAAAAAGGAAAAGAAATATGAATTTCTTTCGTTTTTCATAAATCGTCTAATTGAATTATTTTAATATGAAATTTTAATTTATTACTCTCTCTGTCAGTATTGTTTGTCATGGTTTATATTTTTAGAGTCAAACTATAAAAACTTTGACTTACATTTTAAGATGTATTTTTTTATCATATTAATTGCAAAAAATTGTAATTTATAGTACTTTTCATATAGTTTTAGAATATCTATTTTTTTTATTTAAAATATAGAATTAATGTAATTTAATTTACCTTTAAAAATTAATAAAATTGACTTTTGATAAGCGCAACATGACAAATAATTCTGAACGGAGAGAGTATTATTTAAAAAATAAAAGAACGAAGAGAGAGACGTTTGAATAATATCAGCCTCTTATAATTGAGGAAATTAATGACCAATGGAAAAAAGGGCTTTAATTTCATTAAAGTCTTGACTTCCTATTTGCCAACCACTTTTTGTCCACCGACTAAATATTTCATCGAATATTAAGCTTTAGTTTCGTCATGAATATTAAAAGTAGATTTTTTTTTAATTTTTTTGAGAAAATATTGATTATTATTTGTTCATGGGATTTAGTCAAATTTTAAAAGTTCATCTTTAAAAAAAAATCTCTATATTGATCTAAATCAAGTAGAATATATATTCAAATTTAGTTTCAAAGTTAAAAAAAGGTAATTATTTTTCAACACAACTTAAAGTGTAATATTTTCAATTTTTAATAAATTTGTAATAAAACGGTTTCATTTAACGAAAATAAAATAAAATTAGATGACTTCAATAGAAAGAAGACGAAATGATGAGATAAATTGCCATATGATTCCTCTATAACCTACTATTATTATTTTTTTCCGATTATATTTGCTTTTTGAGGTTTAATTAATTTACTGATAAAGTTTAAAACAACATCCTGAGCTCGAAATTGATATCTCTAAATAAAAAAAAAATACTTATCATTTCACTACGGTGATAAATAAACTAAAATGATCAAGCGTGCTTCCTTATTTTGATAGGCTTTATCAATTAGCAGCCCACTCTATGTTGGGTTGCCCAAAACTCAAATATGCTGATGGGCTTTTAAATTAATAGGCCCAAATAAGAATTACATAGGATTCGAGTGAAAGGATGATTTACAAGAAGGGAAACTTTCACATATAACCATTTAAAAATAATTAATTACTCTCCATAGCTATAATTTGATAATTACAATTTGTAACTACATGTTATATGGAGGATAAAAGTGAGTGAGACTGGGAGAGAGAGGAAAGAGAGGCGAGCGAGACTTGGAAAGAGTGGGAGAAAAGTAAATTGTATATGTATCTTGGTTAGATAATTGTATATTATGCATATATATTTGTATATATGGCAAGAGAGATTGGGAGAGGGAGGAGATAGGTGAGTGAAACTGGAAGAGGGAGGAAAGAGGCGATGAGATCAATAGAGAGAGGGCATAGAGTGGGAGAAATGTGAATTGTATAGGTATATAATTGTATATAACTGTATTATATATATATACATTTGTATAAATGGCAAGCGAGATTGGGAGAGGGAGGAGAGAAGCGAACAAGATTGAGAGAGGGAGGAGAGAGGCGAGCGAGTGAGGACAAAGAGTGGGAGAGAGGTGAATTGTATATGTATATAGGTTAAAAAATTGTATGTTATACATATTTATTTGTATATCCTGGCGAATTATACCTATACAAACTTGACTAATTATACAAACTCGAAGTCAGCCAACATAATTAATGTATAATGTTTGTCGCGAGTGGTGATTATAGCAAACTATAGCTATGATGAGCAATTAAATAGTATAAATTTACCTAGCCACGTAATTCTCTTACAAGAATGACCTTGAAGATTGGCAATATTAAAATTTTGTCCCCGTTTCACTTGCCTAATGAACAACGCTTCGAGGTCAACAAGTTTTTCCTTTTGAACTTGATGCAAATGGATATCGAAAGCTTAAGACCATCAATTTTCAAGATTATCATATGTAATTTCTTGTGGAGTAAGGTGTATCAAGCCTACGAAGGAGGAATATCTTTCTATTTTATATACGATACTCGATATGCAATCACATTTAGAAGAAAAAGAACTATTAGTTACTTAAACAAATTGCAAGAAAATAAATAGATCAAAACTCGAATTAGATTATGATCTATTGGTTAGCCCATTTTGATATAACTCATTTCAATGTAAGTAACTTTTAGCCAAGTTAATGATCCTCATTAATTATATCATTGATATTAATTCGTTCAAATTCAACCTAACCTATCTATTTTCCACTGTATTATATAGTTTCCACATGGAAAAAGGGTCAAAGGAAAAGCTACTCTACTACAAGGTGGGGACCAAATGGTCTTTTCTACCTTTTAACAAAATTCCAATACACTACAAGGATAAGTGGATAAGCTTTACCTTCAAGCAATAAAATCAAGAATGCATCACAAGTTTGTACCTTTGACAAAAATATCTACTTGTAAATTAAAAAAAATATGAGGAAAAGAACCTCACACACCCAAATATCTAATCCTTTTTTTATACAGTCACCTCTTTTCAAGTACCAAAAACTTCTAAAAAAATGTCAATTTTAGCACCAAATTCCCAAATTTTGTACAGAGAAATCCACAATAGGGAGAATCAGCATCTGTTTTTGAACAGTGGAGGGAATGTTAATGTTGTAAAATCATATGGATTTTGTTTTGTTGATAAAAGAAGAGGTGATTGGAAGAAGAAAATGAAAAGGGAGTTAAGAATTCATGCTTCTTGGCCAGATTTGTCAAGACCAGCTGCTGTTGAGATGCAACCAATTGAGAGTAGTGAACAACTTGATCAGATTTTAGACTCTGCTAAAGAGCTTTCACAACCTATCATCATTGATTGGTAAAAATTCTTATCTTTACCTTCTCTGTGATATACAAGAATGAATGTGGTTGAATGGTAAAGTTTCTGTCTTTAATCATAGGTTTTGAGTTTTAGTCTAATGTTGTTGAATGGTTTTGGTTTTGTCTTTAATCATAGGTCTTGAGCTGTTGCTTAACAAGGTTGAATGGTAAAGATTCTGTCTTTAATTATAGGTCTTGAGTTTTGGTCTAATGTGGTTGAATGGTAAAGATTTTGTCCTTAATTATAGGTCTCGAGTTCTGGTCTAACGTGGTTGAATGGTAAAGGATATGTCTTTGATTATAGATTTTGAATTTTGTTCTAATGTGGTTGAATGGTAAAGGTTCCGTCTTTAATCACCGGTCTCGAATTTTTTGTCTAATGTGGTTGAATGATTCCGTCTTTGATCATAGGTAGAGCCGTCAATATGGGTTAAGCCGTTGGGCCGGTCTGGCCCGGGATTTAATAGGATTGGACTAAGATTTTTGAAGTCCATTTAAGAAAAGGGGTTTTTAGCCCGACCTGAATAAGCCTGTTGATTTGATGGGCTTGATAAATATAAGTAGGGTTGGCCAGTGGCTCCATAGTAATTAATACAAAATATAATATAATATTAAATTTTAAAAATTATAGAGAGTCCAAATTCAAAAAATTAGG
This sequence comes from Solanum habrochaites, assembly GCA_027704765.1. Taxonomy (NCBI): domain Eukaryota; kingdom Viridiplantae; phylum Streptophyta; class Magnoliopsida; order Solanales; family Solanaceae; genus Solanum; species Solanum habrochaites. The sequence goes on from JAKWJA010002498.1 coordinate 64,762,421, forward strand.
TTATATTTTTTATTTATGTATTTATACTTTTTACTTGAAAAAAAAACGTAATAAATAGAGATATTTAGAGACCTCCCTTCCAGGCTTCTTGTGTATACCACTCACCTTTCCTGTGGTTTACGATATTACGTCATCTCCCTTATTTTTCATTTCTTGTAACCAGTCCTAAACCTATTTAAAATAAATAAAAATTATTTGGATTTGACATTTCCTTATATTGAATGTTCGATTCTAATTTTTAATGAGTTATTCTTCTTGGATCATATTTCTTCTTCCCTTGTATAAAATTGTTTAACTAGAAACAAAATTTTTCGTTCTTATCTAATTTCTTTCTTGGGAAGTTCAATTTTTTCTTCTATTTGAAGAAATTGTTGCCGGAAATGATGGTTATTAAATTTTCGTGAATTGGTAAAGGTGAAAGTAGAGATACAGAGTTAAATATGTGGTGAAACTGTGGGTCAACTTATTTGAATACTTTTATTTTGGTTGAATTAAAAACAATCTTATGTTAATTTGTTTTTAAAGTATTGTTAAATGAGTTAATTTTTATATAATATTTATTAAAGAAGAACTTTATTAGAAAAAAAATAAAATTATCAATCTATTTTATTTATATTTTTTTAAATAGGTTTAAAGAATGGTACAAGTAATGAAATAGGGAGTTAGACGTAATATCGTAAATCAAAGGTGAAGGTGAGTTTTATAGAGCTAAACATGGAGGTCTCTAAGATTATCCTAATAAATAGTATAAAATAATTTTTATTTTGATTTTGATTAACAATTACAACATTGACATCATGTACTATTGTTTGTCGATATTTATAATAATATTTTAAATTATAATTGTAAAATTTAATTTATAATTAGAAAAAATATAATTTTTTTTAAAAAGTGGGCTGACCCGTCAAGCCTGTAGCCCACGTACTTGTGGGTTGGGCCGACCATTTTTTGGCCCACGCCAAAAATGGGCCAGCCCGGCCTGATTCGTAAAATGTCAAAGCCTGTATGGGTTAGCCCGGATGGGGTGGGCTAGCCCATATTGACAGCTCTAATCATAGGTTTCGAGTTTTGGTCTAATATGGTTGAATGGTAAAGGTTAAGTCTTTAATCATTGGTCTCGGATTTCGGTCTAATGTGATTGAATGGTAAAGGTTATGACTTGAACCGTAGATCTCGAGTTTTAGTCTAAGACGAGGGACTTTTTTTTGATAGTAAAGGTGGTCCTGCTTTTAACTATAGGTCTTATGTTTGAACTTTAAGATGGAGTCTTTTATATAGTAAAGGTCCTTCCTTTAATGATATGTTTTGAAATTGAGTTCTGAGATGGAGTCTTTTTGATAGTAAAGGTTCTTCTTTTAACCAAAAATCTCGCGTTTGAGCCTAGAGATGAGATCTTGTATTTTCTTTATTGTTAGAGAGAGAATCAAATTCATAGAGTTGTCGTTAGATTGATTTGTTTGTAGCATATGATTGATAGGATGGCAGCTTGGTGCCGGAAATGCATATATTTGAAGCCTAAATTGGAGAAACTTGCTGCTGAGTTTGATACCAAGTAAGCCCCTTTTTCATGTCTGATCTCAAAGACAATACAATGCCTTGGAAATCATGAACTATTTTGCCATGTTATTAATTTGGCTGTAGTTTGACAAGAAACTGGATTTTTATGTCCTTTTCCCTCTTGTTTTTAGAGTCAAATTCTACTATGTGGATGTCAATAAAGTGCCACAAACTTTAGTGAAGAGAGGCAACATCTCAGTAAGTACTATTTTGGGGACAACTTTAAGTAATCTTTTTAGCTGTCTATTGCTGTTCATGATCCTGTGTTAGCTAGCTAACTTGATTCTTGTTTTGATCTCCAGAAAATGCCAACAATTCAGGTGAGCATTATGGATTCTCCAACCTTTTCAAAGTTCAAAAGATCTTTTATGACCTTTCATTTTATTTAATTTGATGATGATACGAAATGAGCATAAATAACAAAAGAGGGAATTCGTGTAGTTAAACTTAACTTGTTTGAGTATGGGGCGTAATTGTTGTTGCAGTTGTGGAAAGATGGAGAAATGAAAGCTGAGGTGATTGGAGGGCACAAGGCGTGGCTTGTAATTGAAGAAGTGAGAGAAATGATCAAAAACTTTGTATAGTTATTACTAGTCCAAATAAACAAATTATTTCTTTTGCTATGTCAAAAGTTTATCAATTTGTATATTCAGCAAAGGGCATTTCAATATGTACAGTTGTTACAAAGAATCCTTTTGCATTATCAAATATGGTGGTGATGTTGGAACTTATAACTACGTTTGAAACAAATAGAGTATATATATTATCTGACGTAGTGGTGGCAAATGAGAGAGTTGAATCAAATTTGAACGGATTGAGAATAGATGAAGCTAAAATGGATTGCCACCAGTATGCATAGATATCAAAATGACGCATACACCACACCAAACAAGCGATTATGAAACGAAAAACTGGACGCGACTATCATCCAACAAAGGATAATAATTTTTTCATGGTGGGGAGCTGGGGGGGGTCGGACAAGTTGAACCAGTTCCATCGTGAGCCATTCTAAAATTTCACATCTCAATTTGAGTTAGGTGTAATGGGAAGCCGAAAAAACTGATAATCGACTCGGGAAAAACTCAGTTGAACGGACTCATACAGTGTGCAGTCAATAATGAAGGGAAGCATCGGTTTTAAAATTCCACGCTTGTGGAGAATTTAGATTCCAAAACCGAAAACAGCCCGTACCCTGTTGAAGATAAGGTCCCTCCATCCTCTCTCCGTGTTCTCCACAACAGTTGCATTACCGTATCTGTACGATCAGTAGCAAAAATGAGAAGCCGAAATATGTATACCGTATATAAGCAAACGACAAGTAATCTGATAAACAACAACACACCTGTCTTCCTCTGGAACATCTGTATGTGTCAAATTGATAACTGTAACTCCAGATTGAGGCTCCTCAAAAGTAATTCGGACCTGCAACGTTTCAGTATCATCAGAGATGTATCAGAAAAGACCACCATTCCATCAGACCCATTTATTTATATCCCTAAGGCTCGCAACACGCCATCGCCAGCAGGTAGTCACAGTTCTATCTATTTAAACATATTGGCCACACTGTACAATGAATAGCACTGACGAGCGGGGATAAAGAGAGTTTTTAATTCAGTAAATCAATTCAAACATGATTTTTTTAATGACCGAGAAATCCCTAAAGCCAGTGAGCATGGTTTCAAACTAAGTGAATGATAGATCTGCCATTCTATTTTTTTTTTGTTGGATAAAGTAGATTCGTTTGAAGGCATCAAGAAGATGCAAGCTTAACAAGGATATATCAGTTAAGCTCACAAAAATAAGGATGTGAAGCTTCTTCCTACACTATAGAGCTAAAAATATCCAGGAAGAGTTCTAAATTATTTAGAGTGGTCAATTTGGACCAGCTAAAAAGGCTAACTAGACATCTGTCTCGCAAAAGATTTCTGAAGTTGGAATATCATCAAAACATTGTTTGTTCCTCTCTGCCCATAAACACCAAATAGCACCAGGGATCATCATGGAGATACTCTTGATGGCTATGTCAACTTTCCGTGAACTCTTAACTTTTAAAAGCATCCTTAACAGAGAAATGCATGACCCAAGAAAGACCCCAAAATAAACAGTAAGAGATATTCCAAAGGTCAAAGACAACTGGGCAGTGCAGAAGCAAGTGGTTGACACTTCCTGTGTGCTTGTGGCAGAAGTAGCATCGGTTGACAGACGAAATATCTTTTTGGAGAGAATATCATGATAGGTCAGCCCTTCTACCTTCTCCACTTAACTACCAGCCATTCACAAGCTACGCCCTTACCACTAGACCAAAGTCCTGGGGGAATAATTCATAAACACCATTGATACACCAAAATTTGTTGACGAACAACGCCGAAAGCCCGAAACCATGTATCAATTTGGACCTATTTAGAACTAGGGGTTGACTTCAATACACATGGCCATAGCTTGCTTCTAGTTCAAGTAAGAAGTTAAAGTAACAGAGAACTGTACACTTGAATGGACATAACATATCTTCCACCTATTCCATTATTATCTAAGAAGAAATAATGTAGTCCCTCCAAAATAGCTTCCTTTCCACTCTAATCAGATATTTTTAATTCCAATACGAAATATTCTGTCTTATTGACATTAAAAAAGAAGACTCAGAACTAATCTTTTGTCTATTCAGATAAAATATTTGAATTAAACATACAAATACTAGTAAAGTTATCTAGAACACAGATTATATATCAATCTATCAGCTAACTCAAATTCAAATTAATTGAGGTCAGCTAAACCATTCTTCAGCTTCCTTTCCACTCCAATCAGATACTTTTCATCCCAAAGACTCAAGCCTATATCTTTAGCCTATTCAGATGAAAATATTTAAACTTAAACATACAAATACTAGTAAAGTCACTTAAAATATAACCCATTATCCACATTATACACCCATAGAAAATCCATATATCAATCAATCAAACTCAAATCCAAATTAGTTTAGGTCAGCTATACAATTCTTCAGCCTCCTTTCCACTCTAACCATATATATTTCATTCCAATACTTTAATATTTTGCCTTTGGCACTATTTAAATAAAAAATAACCTACAATAAGGTTTTCTTCCTTAAACACTAACCCGGCCAAGACTCACCAATAAGGTAACTCCGCCCTGTGTTTTTTGGATCAAATCCGGTGACAATTGACATTAAAAAGAAGACTCAATCTTCTAACTTTTGCCTATTCATATGAAACTTAAATATACAAATACAACTACTTAGTAAAGTTAACAAGAACACAACTAATTCTGCACATTAGATCATATATCAATCAAGCAGCTAACTCAAATCCAAATTAGTTGAGGTCAGCTATACCATTCTCCAACTTCCTTTCCACTCCAATCTTCCATTCCAATACAAAAACATTTTGCCTTATTAACATTAAAAACAAAAGACGCAAGTTTATATCTTTTGCCTATTCATATGAAATATTCAAACTAAAACATACAAACACTAGTTAAGTTAGACAGAACATAACTCATCCTACACACTACAAACCCATAAAAGATCATACAGCAATCAATCAGCTACTTCGAATCCGATTAGTTGAGAACGGATATACCATTCTTTAAACAGTGTCACTCTGTTCAGATACTGAATAGTTTGCCTTATTTAATTTAACATTAAAAGAAGACTCTTGACAAACAAAGAAACACAAACACAGAAGCAAAGGTCAGGAAATCATACCGTGGAATGTATACCATCAGGCCAGTTACCAAATCGCCATTTCTGCACAATCAACTTCCCTTCTTGCAACTCCACATTAGTTCCACTCACTGAACCATCAAATATGCTAAACTCTCCTCCCACCTCTTTGCTTATCCTTGCATTACTCTGAGTAAAACCCTTCCACCTATTCTCATCCATCAATATCTCAAACAAATCCTTTGCCCTACAGTTAAACTTCTCCGTCATCGTAATTGTCTTAAACCCTTCCTTCTTCTTCTCCTTCTCAGCCACAACAACCTTTGCCTTCTCATCCACAGCTGTCGTTGGAGGAAGGGCAACATTCCCAGCGCCGGCAGGCCTCTTAACTATTTTTTTCACCTCGCCTTCTTCCTTTGCAGGACCACCTTTCGCCATAGCTTTAACATACGTCTTCACTTGCTCCAAAACAAAGGGCTTTCCTTTAACAACAAACGCATCCTTCAATCTCTTCCCAATAGGTCCTTCATCCTTAACCGAAACCTTAACTTCCGGATCTTCATCAGCATTCTCATCAGCAATATAAGGAAATTCAACATTTCCTTCAATTTTCATCACACTACTACCATCAGCTTCCTTCACTTCCCCTTCCCAGGAGACAACCAAATTCAATTCGTAACCCGGAATAATCTTCCCCTTCCGGATATTCACATAAGCTTCTCCTTCAAGCTTTTCGATCTTTTTCGTCCGGATTTTGAGGTTACCTTCGCCGTCAACTAGGGTTTTGTTGGCTAAAAGGTTAGTGAGGAAGTTTCGTGACCAATGGAGGCAGTCAGTTTCCGCCCAGTGCCAATTGTGAACGTTGGTTCCGTCGGGTCGATCTTCCACGATCCATCGTTTGTCTCCTTCTCCAAGACGAGCCATTCTACGGCGGCGCTGTGCTGGAGTACGGTGGCGGCGATATGAGCACGTGAGAGAGGAGTTGATTCTGTGTTGCGGGAATACGTGATGGACCAATGGAACGCAGTGAGAGAAAAATAAAAGGAAAAAAAGGGTTCTAGAGGGTTCCAAAAGACTCGAATTGCTGAGAAGGATCTAGAACACCTAAATTTTATATTTATTTATTTCTTTTAAAATATAGTCTTCTAGTACCTTTTAATTAGTCTACAATAATCGAGAGTTCCCACCCAAATTTTTTTAAATAACGTGAATTATATGAATTATATGTATGATAATTTCATCTAAAAATTCAATTAGTTGGAGTGAATCTGCTTCGATTATTTTTATGAGCTAAGTAAATATGAAATTTTTTAATTGTAATGATTGGTTAAATTTTTAGTCAAAAATTTATATGATTAATTTATTTTTCTTCAATAAATGACTTATTATTTTACGAGTTTATAAAAAAAAATAAAGAAAAAAGAGAGAGTTCATATATTACGTTATTCAAATATACTTATGATTGATCTAAAATTTATATCGTTTATCATAATTTAAAAAATATTCATTTCTGATTTTTCTTTTTAATTTGAGTTATTTTCAATCAAAATAATCATATCTATGGTTAATCGAAATTCATATGGCTATTAACTCAATTATATTGATGACAATATGATTGTCACTAATATATAAAATGGACAAAACAATAATATATATGCATATATATACTTAAAAGAAAGTTCAATGAGCTAAGAATGAATGGAACAATACTTAGGAAATATTTTATTGATAACTCATTTTTTTCATAAATGGTAGAGTTCAAAATATTGAAGGTAGCAATGGTAAATACAATTGCATTTTAATGGCACATCGCCACTAACATAAACTCCACTTTCATTATGTTTTTGTAAGCATTCACTTTGACACTCAGGTATGATGCAACTTGTGGTGTCTAATGTCTCAGAATATATTTGTTCGACTTTCACTTATGTACTTGTCATTGTAACTACATAAAAAATAGTAAAAATTATGGGCTACATATCAGGAGTGATATGAAACCATGATATTGTTATGAAAAAGGAAATATGTATATATAATGTCATAATTTTTGAAATTTGTGATAGTGAAGGGTGAAATTTAATTACAAATTATATTTCGTTCAGATAACTATGGTGAAGTTCAATTTTTTAAAATTTGAAATTCATGATAGAGTCATGAATTTTTTTTAAAAAGGCAGAATAGTCTGGTGGACTCTTATGATTGTATGCATTTGTATTGTGAACCTTTCTACTTGTCCTTTTGTCATCTAGACCCCTGAATTCAATAAAACACAATTTAATAAACCTCTCTGACCATTGACCATGCTTATGTGGCATTTGGATGTCTGGGTTGGCTAGAGAGAGTGAACACAACGCGTGTAAAAGCAACTGAGCACCATATTTAAAATTAAAAATTATTAAAATAATTAAAGAACACAATAATTAATTTTTTTTAAAAAAAGAAAAAACTCAAAAAACCCTTCTTCTTCACCCCGTCCACCTACTTTTTCAGGCATAACCATCCCTGTTCAATCATTTTTTTCTTTCATTTTCTTTAGACGATCTATACGACGGACGGAGGCGGTAGAAGACAAAGACGTGTGTGGGGAAGAGTTTACGATCTCACCGGCAAGAGGAAGGATGGATGTGGTAGCTTTCTCTGGCGGAATTTTGCCATTTCACGGCTGGATCGAGTATCCAATTGTTGGGTGATGCGGCTGTTCACCGGAAAAAAAAAAAGAAAAACATGAATGGGGTTTTGGGTCAAGTTGAGATCCATTTTTCAGTGGTTGTTTTAGCTGGAAATGGTTGAGAAATGGGTCCTTGGTGACCTTGTGGTTGGTTTCCGGTGATTTGGAGCTCAAGAATTCGCTAGAAATAGAGAAAATGAAAGAGCAATGTGGGTTGGTTCACTATTGCTCGTTGGTGAACCTCGAGGTCGCTGGTGTATCCATGGAGGTCGAAACAATGGGATTTTGTATTGCTGGTTGAAGTTAGCCGAAAATGGAGTTTGGGTGGTTATGAGGAAGGTTGATGGTGGCAACTTTGAGAAGATGGTGGTTTCACTATTTTGGAATAAATTAATATTTTATTTTAAAATTGATAATACACAATTATGACGTGGTATTAATGTGAGTGACATGAATTTGACATGTCATCTATGCAAGGGAGAGTGAGGTACACACATGGTTAGAGGGGTTTAACAATCATTATTTTATTGAGTTCGGGGGTTTAGATGACAAAAAGGTAAGTAGAAGGGTTCACAATACAAACGCATACAAGTACAAGGGTCTACCAGACCATTCCGCCTTTTAAAAATGCTATTTTTAATGACTTCTGAATTTTCAACTATTTTTCTATGTCACAAACAAAATAATAAGTATATAAAAAGATTTTTTTCACTAAGAAAAAGGAGACAAACCTGAAAGAATGAGAAAGAAACAAATGATAGAGCTTAAGAACTTAGCCATTATTGAAGCTTGATGAACTCAAATGTTTTAAGGGATTTTCTAGAGTTGTGTGGTTTGGTAGAGCAAGGAGAGAGGGGCTTTTATAGTGTGAATTTTTTTAGATTTGTTTTAGAAAGTAATCTAGATGCATCATTTAGAGGGTGTTTGAATTGACTTAAAAGTTTGTCAAATCTACTTTTAAGTCCGTTTTTGATTTTTTGAAATATTTGACAAATATAAAAAATAATTTAAAATAAATGACTTCAAATAAGTTGGAAAGTATTTGACAAGCTCAAAAGTAAATTAAAAATAAGTAAAAAATGTCTTAAAATAAGTCAACAACCATAATTAGGTCTCCTCCTACTTTTTATTTTTTGATTTAAAAGTTATTTTAATTTATCTTTTTATTTTAACTTAAAAACTATTTTTTTCAAGTCACTCCAAACAGACTCTTACTTACCATACATGACATAAATGGCTTATTTTCAAAATCTACATTTTTTTAAAAAAAAATTAACTAGATGTATCGTTTATTTACCATACATAACATTAATGACTTGTTTTCATAATCTAGATTTATTCTGAAAAGCAATTAGCTAGATGTATATAATTTAGGCTTAAATTATATGCAACCCCTTAAAGCAGTAGTGTAGCCAGAAATTTTATGAAGGGTGTCCAAAAATCTCATAATACGTACAAATAATTTAAGAATGAGTATACTTAAATTTTGTAAATCAAAATACATAACATTAATGATTATTTTTTTTTAATTAAAATGTATCAAAATTTTAAAATCAAACTACATAGAGCCTGTTTGGCTCAGCTTAAAAGCTGGTCAAAATGACTTAAAAGCTGATTTTTGACTTATTTAGCTGTTTGGCAATACTCAAAATAGCTTATTTTAAGTTTAAAAAAAACTTATTTTAAGCTAAAAGTTAAAAGCTGGGGTAGATTTGTTTTTTTTTTTTAGCTTATAAGTTGTTTTAAGTTGACCACATTTTTATCTTTTTGTCCTTAATATTTTTATACAATCTCCAAATTACAATATAACCCTAACATCTCTTTCTTCCATTTTTCCCTTTTCACGTTTGACATAGCAACTTCAGCAGTTTTATCCAAACACATAACTGCTTATTTTAAAAATAAGTTTCAGCACTTTCAAAAGTATTTTTTTAAAGCTATTTTTATTAGGCCCATCCAAACGGGCCCATAATGTTTAGCTTTAAATGTTCACGTTGATCTGATAGGAAGTGAACAAACAAATTAAAAGAGAGATATTTCAATTTAAAGTGAATCACTTTTACGCTTTAAGATTTCACAAACCTCTAATGACTAATAACGAGAAATGGAAAATAAAGAATCGAATCAAACGAGTTATATTAATCGAACCCGCACACTGCAAGTTGCAAAGAACTTTTAGTAAGAGTTGAACGACTGAAACCTCTAAGCTATACAAATTTTATTATTTTCCAAAGGTGTCCATAATGTGTTATTTAATCATTTAAATTATTATTTTGCTAATAAATACGGTGTAACTTTCTGATGAAGGGTGTCCAAGAAAGGTAGCTAGGGCCCTACCTTAAAGTTATCTGCATATTTCATTTGAACATCTCAACTTATCTTTGTGTCTATTGACCATTTTATTTGTTCAAAAATCAATTCTATTAGACACAAAATACTGACACATCAAATAACGTGTGTTACACTCTCTTTAGGCGCGTAATGCTATTGAAATTAATATATTTTTCTAAACTTATATACTTAAACTAAACTAATGCAAAGGGATAAAAATATATAATTTTTTAAAAAAATGTACTCTTCTTCCCCAACCCAAAATTTTACACCCTGTACTATTCACATTGACCTTCTCCATCATTCTTTTTTACATTGGTTTTTCAGGCAAACATTTATTATCATCTATCATAATTGTGATAAATAATTACTTATGAAAAAACGATAAAGATAACGAATAGAAAATTTTGATGCTATCAAGATAAAAAACACAATAGATATTTTGTCATTGTTGGTCCGTTTATTATATAAAGAAGAAAAGAGTAGTTGAGATTTCGAGTATAGGGGGTGAGGGGGTTTAGATCATTTTCTCATGTAACTATTAAAGTTTTTTTTTTTTTTATAAAAAAATAGATCTAAATAATCTATCATTGTTAATTTATAATAAAGAAGAAGAAGTAAAAAAGACGATAACGTGGGAAGGTTTGGGTGGGTGGGTGGGTGGAATTTTTAGGGGTATAAATTTTATTTTTTTTGTTATTTAAAATAATTTTTCGGATCCAAATGACACATGTCATGATTTGATTTGTTCTTGTGTCATGCAATCGCAAGTGTATCTTACACACTTAATATATTTAGATGATTATCAAAAAAAAAATTAATCAAAAAGGTATTAATTCGAGATTGTAAAAGTGTTCGATAGATACAACTCTTATGATTGATCTGAAATTTATGTCGTTTACAATAATTTAAAAAATATTCATTTCTGATTTTTCTTTTTAATTTCAGTTATGTTCGGTCAAGATAATCATATATATGGTTAATCAAAATTCATATAGCTATCAACTCAATTATATTAATGAAATAATCATATCGATGGTTAATAAAAAATTCATATATATGATCGTCAACAATGTATAAAATGTACTTTTCAATCGCGCTAAAATTGATGAAACAATAAGCTAAACAAAAAATATAATATCTATGCATATATACTTAAAAAGAAAGTACAATGAGGTAAGAATGAATGGAACAATACTTAGGAAATTGATTCATATTTTATTGATAACTCTTTTTTTCTCTCATAAAATGGGAGAATTCAAAATATTGAAGCTAGCAATTGTAAACACAAACACAACTTAAGGGGCCTATATTGCCGCCAGTACAAACTCCAGTTCCATTATGTTTTTGTAAGCATTCACTTTGACACTCAGCCATGGTGCAATCTGAGGCCTTCAATGTCTCAGAACATCTTTGTTGAGCTTTCACTTGTGTACTTGTCATTGCAACTACATCAAAAAAAATAGTAAAAATTATAGGCTTATGAAGCTTTTAAATTCAAAACATTAAAAATGAAATCATCTTTTAAGGCAAAGTGCTTTTATTTTTAGAGTGGAACTTTCTAAATTAAACCTAAATCAACCAACATCCAAATTAAATTGAAGTCAAACATAAAAAAATAAAAATACAGTCGACAAAAACAAAATAAAAAAGACGATATTACAACAGAACACTCGACTAAAAATTAAATTAAGGTATAAAATGATAAAAAAACATCTTTTAAAATAGATAATACTAGTATTCATTAATATAATAGCCATTTATATTTTTATTTCATAAATAGACCAATATTTTGTGTTTAATTAAAGGTATATTAATTGAAGCTACAATTGAAAACACAAACACAATTCATTGGGCCAATGTATCCAATATTGCTGTGCATCTCTTTTGGGCCTTTACTTCAGTAATTGCCAAAATTAAACAAATAACACTTATATATCAACAAAACAAATTAATCTCATTTTAGATCTTGAATACATCGTCAGTGTAAATAATTTTTACGTTATCAACTAATTCAAAGGATATCTATAGATGAAAATCCTTAAAATTTGGATTTGCAATCTTGAAAAATAAGATAGATTGTTTGCTATAGTCAGAAGCGGAGCTACCACTTTAGCTTCTGATTCGATAAAACTTAATAGTTTTGAAAAGCAAAAAGATTACGCTTCAAAAATCATGAATTAAAAAAATTAGCTCCGCCTCAATCTCATACATATTTTTTTTTTTTTTACTATTATGATGTATATGACTTTAGCTTTTTCTTTTATCATAAACAACATAGTAAATAAATAATTGAAAAAAGAAATGGGCAAACCTGAGAGAATAAGAAAGAAGCAAAGAATTGAGTTTAAAAACTTAGCCATTCTTAATGAATATTTGAAGTTGATCTCAAATGTTTGTAGTGCACTTTGATGTAAGGTGAAAGAGGCTATTTATAATGCAAAATTCATTAAAAAAAATTTTGAAAGTAGTGTATAAAATTTAATATGGTGAAATTTGTAAAAAAAATCAAAATGTGACTTTCTATGTTGTTATATTGATTTAAAATTTATGTATTTAATTTTTTGTTTGGTATAATTTATCAGTCAGAGCAAAATTTGAATTGTATCCTTCTTGAAAAAAATTTATGAAAGTAGTTTAATAGAATTGATTGTGATGAAATTTAGAAATTGGTTTATTGTTATATATCTTGACTTGATATAATAACACTTTTGACTTTTAAGTTGATGCTGAATATTAATTTTAATATTAAATTAATTTTAAAATAATATAATAGTTAGACCACAATACTCTTCTTTTTTTGTAAAATTTGGACCATTTCTCGATTTGTGCGTGTCATCCTTGCGCAGGGGCCATGCTAATCTTCTCTGTATCGTTCCAATTTTATCTGATGTTCCCGAAAGGACACCACAATACTCTTCATTTTAAAAATTTATGCTTAAAGTATCATATTTTGCCTATTATATACTTGATAGAGTAGTTAATTAATCTTGAAAATATATTCATAATTTATTATAAAGTTGACTTAAGAAAACATTAAATAAAGATAAAATTATATCATTTTTTAATACAAATACAAAATAAAAAAAGACGTATAAAATAAAACGAAAGGAGTAATTCATTATAGTAGTTTTGAAAATTCACAAGCATAAATACCAAGAGTAACACACACATAATAATTAATTGAAAATTACATATACTAGTCATATATTACATGAACCAAAATTAGAATTTACTTACTATTAATGACCAAATATTATTATATCTTCTATAACTAGATTGGTTATGATCTGTGCTTAACACTGGTCCAACATGTTTGGGTTAGATGAGTTATCTATGTTTGACTTTATTTTCAAACATTTTTAGTCTGAACAATCACATTTTTACAAGCATAACACTTATATAAAAAAACACGACACGAAACCATATGAAAAAGTTATTTAAAGATTAGTTATTCTCTAAAAACGAATTTTAAAAGTTGCATGGTAATTGATAAAGTGGACGAAAAAGGAATAAGGATGCATGTAGTACGTAGAAATATTGTTATGTTTATATATAAAAAGTGGTTAAATAGAGTATTTTCATGCGATTTTCTCGTTAAACAGAAAGGGAAAAAAAAATTATTTGCTCAAAAATTTCATCAATTTTTTTGGGACAGAAGAAAGAAAAAAATAATAATAACAAGAAAGAAAGAGAAATGGCTGAAATTATTCTACCATGAAATCTCTTCTTTCTTCTTTGTTGTAATTTCTTCTTCCAGATTCATTCATTTCCTAATTTTTTTATAAAAAAAAATTTCGGGTACGTAATATTAATTTCTTCGATTCATCTATTCGTTTCATAATGTCCATGAAATCGAAAAATGAATATGTTGAAAATTATTAGAAGATTGTGTTTGAATTGTTTAATATGATAGATTAAATGACAGTAGTAATTACAAGGGTTGGGTTGGGTCAGTCTATTTTGACAGCTCTAATCAAACATCATAAAATATTTTTGAGGTTACATTTTTCCTATGGTATGATTTCCGTGAAATATACTAATTCATGTTCATATATTTAAATATTGAATTAATCTGTAATATGTCTTGATTTTTTTTTTTGGAATTTATTTATTTTTTCTAATAATTGTTCTTTTTTTTTTTTAATTTTCCTAGGAATACTGATAATGCAACATGTAAATTTCTCCTGGGAGGCATTGGATTAAATTTTATTTATTTATTTATTTATTTAAAAAAAAAAGGAATATTTTTAGCTTTGATTGAACAAAAATGTCTTGCTGTGGAGGTGGAGAAGAAGACGTTTATAGCGGCGGTCCGCCGTCCAATCAGAACACAGCTCCTCCTAGAGCTGGCAATCCATATGGTGGTGGTGCTGGTGGTGGTAATGATCATATAATCTAATCTTTTTTCGATTCTTTAACTCCGTGTAATTTTCATTTTTATGTTCTGTATCGACCTCTAGATGGATTTGACCCTTAAAAGTACGAAACTATGTAGATTGAAGGTGTTAAAAGGGCACGATCGATGTATATTCTTAGACACAAATATCGATTACATAGATATATGTTGGTCGTATGTCAGGTAGTTACTCAACTAATAGTTATTCATCTCAGAGAGTTGTGTGACTTTTTTTGGAATGTGATAATTTAGCGAAAATAAGGGTACAATAGGAGAAAAAAGATCGATATAGATGACATACAACTTAGTTGAGAATATGTTTGTTCTATGTTTTAGGAGTATGCTAATCGAAACAAAAATAGGGAAGTTCTAGTACTTTTGTATTATAAGCATGATCGATGAAAATTCATATAGCAGATTACGACTTGTTTGTATTGTAGCGAGTGATAGAGGAGAGCCAAGGAGTGCTGCAAGAGGTGGAACTCCTCAGAAAGTGTTACCAATTGAGGCACCAGTTTTCACCTTAGATGAACTAAACAGATTGACAGGAAATTTTGGTCAGAAAGCTTTGGTTGGGGAGGGATCTTATGGCCGCGTTTTTTGCGCGAAATTAAGCAATGGACAGCAAGTAGCAATCAAGAAGTTGGATACTAGTGCTTCACCAGAACCAGATTCTGATTTTGCAGCTCAGGTTAATGAATCAATGCCCTTTTTTTCCCTTTTCTAGAATGATGAAAAGTACACTTATACTTGAAATGTTTCAACTTATTTCAGTTATCAATGGTTTCAAGGCTTAAAAATGAGCATTTTATGACTCTGATGGGCTATTGTCTCGAAGGGAACAATCGTATATTGGTATATGAGTTCGCGACAATGGGATCTTTACACGATGTTTTACATGGTATGTTAAAGATTCTGTCATAATCCTGATAGTTGTTGTGTGAATCCTTCTGTATGTTGTAGTGTTTAGTTGATTGTAGATCCCACGACTTATTAGGAACTGAGGCGTAGTTGTTCTATTGTTGCAGGTAGAAAAGGTGTACAAGGTGCTGAGCCAGGTCCAGTACTTACCTGGAATCAAAGAGTTAAAATTGCTTATGGTGCAGCAAAAGGACTAGAGTATCTACACGAAAAGATTCAGCCACCAGTAGTTCATCGCGATGTCAGATCAAGCAATGCATTGCTCTTTGATGATTTTACAGCCAAAGTTGCTGATTTCAACATCTCGAACCAGTCTTCTGACACTGCTGCGCGTCTACATTCCACTAGAGTTTTGGGGACTTTTGGCTACCATGCACCAGAGTAAGCCCTGCTTATAACAGCAGAAAATGTAGTTTCTCTAGATAGCCTATTGCTTTGCGTAGTTTTCAACAAAACAACGATAAAACAGACATGATCAAGATCATACAGTAGCTACAAGCTGTTCTATTTGCACCACAAATCGGACAAAGCAATCCTGTTATGTTAAGAGAAACAACGAACAACGTTGATGCATTCAAGCAATTAGACAAGTTTCTGAAGCTGGTTTATTTTATGTTAAACAAAGATATCGCGTTTTTGTGTAGGTATGCAATGACAGGACAGATTACTCAGAAAAGTGACGTTTATAGTTTTGGCGTTGTGCTCTTAGAACTGTTGACAGGAAGGAAGCCAGTAGATCATACAATGCCTAAAGGGCAACAGAGTCTTGTCACTTGGGTAGCTTCTCATCCTATACCTCCTTCTTTTCTAGTGTTTATATATACACCACCAGTCCGCCTGTGTGAGCTTGTTCACATTGACGGTCTCAAGTAAGAAGGATTGACGTAGGCTAATAGCCAACGTAAAACCTGTTAATTCACGATGAATCCTCACA
This sequence comes from Solanum habrochaites, assembly GCA_027704765.1. Lineage (NCBI taxonomy): Eukaryota > Viridiplantae > Streptophyta > Magnoliopsida > Solanales > Solanaceae > Solanum > Solanum habrochaites. The sequence continues at coordinate 64,778,907 of JAKWJA010002498.1, forward strand.
ATACTTACAGTATAATGATTCATACAGACGGCCCAAACTTGTTTGGGACCGAGGTAGTTGTTGTATATCACCGGTCTGCTGATCTGTACTCGAAATTCTCTTCAGGCAACTCCAAGATTGAGTGAAGACAAAGTGAAGCAATGTGTTGATCCTAAGTTAAATAATGACTATCCTCCAAAAGCAATTGCTAAGGTACTTTACTCAAAACACAATGAATCTTGCTAGTTTTATGTAATTTTTGGGACTGAGGCGTTGTTGTTGTAATGTTGTCTCAGTTGGCAGCTGTTGCTGCACTCTGTGTTCAATACGAGGCCGATTTTCGACCTAATATGACAATTGTTGTCAAAGCACTGCAACCACTTCTCAACTCAAAACCAGCAGGACCAGAGTCTCAAGCATAGTGAATTTCTGGTTTTGAAACCAGCAGGAGCTGATAGCCTTAATGTTACGGCAAAAACTTACTCACACTCGATGTTTACATAATAACATATTTCTCATGGTTAAATGATAAAATGAGGTACTATAAGTGTTGATTAACCACGGTTAAGTGAATGACGCGTATGTTGAAGACATATGTTAGGTATTGCTGTAAACACCGAGTATAGATAAGTTTGTCTTTTCCCCTTTCTGATCCAATATGTATTTTTTTTTCACAATTAGAATGCATGAAAGAACTACTGAAAAAAATTCTCATAGCTAGGTTAGTAGTGACATGTTGTTACTGGATATCAATACCAGTCTTTATACTTTTTGGGAGTTTGTATAAATATAAATATGTAAGTTTCTGATTGAACAAAAAACCCAAAATCCTCAAAATGCCATTGAAGGCATATACAAATATTTATATATATATATAGCAAAGAACATTGAAGAGAAATTGTTATTTAATTTATAGTCATTTGCATGTCTGAAAGCATGATTCTTGCCTCCCTACACCCTTTTGTTGGAGTACTTAATGTTTACTCTCAGGATCAGCACGTTTCAACTTGTTATCGAAGAAATTCTTTTTTTTTTATATTACCAATAAGAGCTTATTATATTAGAGTAAGCTATTGTTGTAAACCCTTTTTTCGACATGATCCTCATGTGTAAAAACAATTATAAATTTGTCATATGCAAAGAACTTACACTTAATATTCAATATTCTACAAGATTTCTGATACCCACATTAAAGCCAAATTAATCCAAACTTGCGCCAAAAAGTCTCACACTACCTAACAAAAACAACTCCATACCCAAGGAACTCGACCACAAGACCTCTTTGAACAAAGGACGGATTACTTCTTTTGTTTCTTGATGATGTGAAAACATTCTTTGTTTATGCACCATGTATAAACTCATAATTTGCACAACAATCAAGAGGTGTGTATCCCCCTAAACCAAAAGTTTTGGGTTGGAACTGTGGGAATGAATGGTTCCCCCTTTATACAGACCAACACAACCCAAACCAGCAGAGTCGGTGGGCCTGAAATACCAAATGGCTACACCCAAACAAGAGAATTATTGGGTCTGTGTGACCCTGTGACTTTATTCCAGTGCCGATAAAAGTAAAAACATACAGCTAACTGTAGCTGCTAATTAAATGTTGAAATAGCCCGGTGAAGAAAAAAGTGCAAGGTCGACAAGGGAGGAGATGTTTCTTAAGAAACTATCGTAATTTATCTATGTGATCAAATGTAGCATGATACAAAGAAGCTCAACAACAGCTATACCACCATAGGATACCGTGAAAAAGGAGAAATAAAAAAAGAACAAGGCGCCTCCATCTACTATTCTTACAATAACTTATCTTTCATCCTTGTAATTGTTTCTGCTTCTATTTTTGAACTCATCCTTTGCAGTGAGACCTGTGGCAAATGGATACAAATAATTAGTGCATCTAAAAACTTTCATGAAGAATAATGAAAGCCCGAACAGATGTACAAGCTTTTAAGGACAGTCTGTAATGATGCTAAAATCTAAAGAGTAGATACCACTGCATAACGAAGTTGATCAAGTTTGAACATGAATACCATACTAACAATAGAATCAATAGCATGCTGCTTGTTAACATATTCAACAAATCATTTCCTCATCAGTTGATGGCAAAACATTATAGACATCTTACTGTTTCCAAAAATAACTTGTTGATTTTGTTAGCCAAACTAGACATCAGATCATTTTTCACCTTTATGTTTCCTAAATTGGGCACCCATCCAACCCCTTCTAACCCTCCCCCACTCACCAAAGGATGAATCACATTAAAGACATGATCAGATGATGAGGAAGGAGTACACACCCATCATCAGCGTCTAGTTCTCGGCTTGCACCGGAACTCAGCTAAGAGTGCTATATGATCAGACGACCACTCTGGAGAAGGAAGTGCTGTGTCCTTTCTCAAGCTTTCTTCTTCCAAGAGCTCCAATAAAGATTCAACAGTTAATGAATCAGCTGAAAAAACAACCATCACATATATCAGCCTTAATGACAAATTCCATCAAGGACATGCATATACTGCACCATCCAAATCATGGACTGTAGAAGAACAAAGGAAACACTGAGGTGACAAATATATTGTAAATCTAATCGGAGAGAATATTTTACTACACCTGAGTAGAATATATAATCATGAGTGCCAATAAAATCTCTGGTGCAGTTGGTAAACAAGGGCTCATTGGTATTAGGATCCATCCTTCTCCTTTGCTGCTCTAGTCCAAGTCCCACCCCCATTCTGGCAAAGGATGAATAAGCACTAACCTACAGAAATGGATGCCACAACAAAAGAAACACTTAAATGTATCTTGCAGATATTACTCAACTTCTTCACAAGGATGTATAATACAAATTTATAAGCTCCAAATTCACTCTTAGGAACAGAAGAGGTTCAGGAGGAATCATATTTAAGGGTGTATTAGGAATGAAGGAAAATCTCCTTGGATAAAGTGGATTTCTTACTTATTTTCTTGTATTAGGTATGTAAGTCCTAAAAGCATTTCTATATAGTCTAGATTCTAAGGGAAGTGGGGTGGCGGCAGGGGTGGACCCACGTGGAACAGGGTTCTAGGGGGTTCAGTGAAAAATTACACCGTATATATAAAGGTACATTTTCTGTATTTTGGTATAAATAGATATTTCGAACCCCTTCGCTGACAAGGAAAAGCTAATAGCCAGTGGCAAGTTCCCCCAAAGTTAAGCTAGAGGTCACCAGTTTGATTCCCTCTGATAGCGTTTTATTTTTTTCCTTATTTAGTTTCACTTTTTTTTTTGAAGTTTCAGTTCTGTTTTTTTATAAAAAAAAATGCTAAAAATGTGGTTTTAAACACAAAACAACTCAAGGGTCCCATTTCAAAAGGCTTATTTACACGTTTATAATTTTATTTTTTGAACCACCTGAATGGAAGTCCTAGGCCCGCCACTGGGTGGCGGTGGCGGGGATGGGGGTTGGGATTGGGGTGAAGATGAGGTGTATTGGAGGGTCGGGACGATACAACCATTGTGGAATGTTATCTGTGGAACTTGTCTCTCTACTTCCACTAGGGAATCATTTGCTCCATACTGAACACACACTGTATAAAAGGTCGATATGGAGAGTGAAAAGGATGAGAGACAAAATGGTGGGGAAGCAGGAACATGAATAGAAGCCTTCCAAAAGTGATTAAAGTTTTACCAATGGGAGCTGGTGTGTTAACTTTGAAGCTGGACGCAAAATACCAAGAGGATCCACTACTAGATCTTGATGCATTGGATCAACTTTCCCCAAGGCAAGAAGTGTATGAGGAGCACTGCATTGTGACAGTTCACATTAGTATTGGTATTTCCAGCCTGTTATTTCCAGGAAGTGGAGAGGGCTTGGGAGAAAAGTATCAACTGTGCCAATAAAGAAAATTCAAGAAACAACTGACCTTCCGGGCATCGAATTAAAATCTCCACAGACCAGCATAGGGATGTCAGCACTGGCAGCGATTTTTTCAAGTCCTTTAAGAAGTGTGTGAACCTGAGTAGTAAAGACAATGAGTTTTTAACCAGAAAAGAATGGAAGAAACCTATTTAATAACGCATTCAATAGCAACCTGCCACAGTTTGACATCCCTCAATTCTTGCTGAACGTTTACATGTGTGTTGGCCTGCATACAGAAATGGAAGGAACAATTTCAATAGATGCATCAGCTGGATATAGATTATGATCCACATTCATTTAAGCTATCCCAGGAATACACAATTGCACGCGTAGTTAACATTCCAGGAAAGGTACTTCACAGTGTTACTGACTTGCTTTATTAAGCAAAAGGGTAAGTCTATTAAGAAAATATTCACCATGGCATGACCAGAGTTATTAACATGTCAGCATAGATTGGGGCTATATAAGAAAGCTCAGGCAGACCTTTATCCAGAGAAAAAAAACTGAAGATTTCAACTGTAAAAGAAGAGATAAAAGAAAAAAATCATATTCCTCACCACACAAACTAGTTGACGCTTCCCAGGATTGTCAACCCCCTGGTTGCTGAACTTCGCTTCCAAAACCACTATAAGTGCAACATTATCCTATTATAGAACAGGTGGTCAGACATAATAGGCCAATTCTGAAGTCAAACTCTGGCAATACAAAGATGAACCATTAGAGCAATTCAGGAAAATACCTTAACCAAACGATTTAATGCAGTCTTCTTTTGGGCAATGGGAACCACAGCATCAGTCAAAGATTGTGCAGCTTTATTAAACTCAACCTGCAAAAGAAGCATGAGGTTATTATTTGTAATGATACAAGTGCAACCTTTCTAGTATGCTACTATAAAAAAGTAAAGACCTTTCTAAACACAATACTTTGTACCTCATATTTTTTAACATGTGAGAATCTATCTCGGCGGAAAAATGTAGCACAGCCATCAATATTGTTGATACTGCCACTAAACACCTGTATATGATAAGAGCAGGTCGGATTAGAAATTCAAAAACTCACAAATACAGAACATACATTGAGCAGAAAAAACCTCGGCTGTTTTTCTTTTGAACAGAGCTTGGTAACCATGTTTATCCAGCTCAGGAGCAAAGAATTCCTCAAAATGATTACTTTGAACCTGAAACGGAAGCATACAGCAATGACACATAAGTATTTTCCCCCTTCTTTATATATATACTTCCTATTTTCCACAATGATTATAGCGGAAATTAACGTCATACATGTTAAGCATATATAGCATTTAACTGATGAAAAAATCTTCCTTTAATAACAAATCAAGTTCAGTAAAGCAAAATTACCATTTCATTGAGGAAAGAAAAGAGAACCTTTCCGAGTAAAGAGCAAATTTAGAAAATTAACCATCAAAGAAACTGAAATTAGTTTGACCTCTACAAAAATTGTAAAAACAACCCACTCAAAAATGTTAATTCTATTATCAGATATTACTCCATTACCTCTTGAAGACAAACAATGTCTGCACGGTAGCCAACTATTTCGCGCAAAAGATTCTGTCTACGATATGTCCAAGAAAGAGCCCAAGAGGGGCAATAACTGTATAATTCGTTTGTAGCATAGGCATCAGACAGAATATTGTAGGAGAGCACAGTGAAAGTCCCTGAAGATGATAATCGACCATCCAAATCCAGATGCCCAGGAATATCAACTCCGCTAACTGAAAACATGCGACGTGGAGTTGGACATGGAGCTGGAATCACTCGGGACGTCAATATGGTACTAGAAGGCCCAACAGGTAATTTTGTTTCTGCATCTACAACAACACATTCGAATTTAAGCGCATGACCAATATCATCTGCAGTAGGCGTATATGTTTTAGACCGTCCAACTTCAAACCAGGTTTCACCGCCATTTCTCTGGGTTATTGCTGCAGGATATAACGGTGTGTTTCCATTCGCCAAGCTGCCACTTGATTGAGAAGAAGCCAAACTTGCATTAGTAACACCAGACCCAGTACTATTAAATTGCCCAAATATTTCTTCCTCCCCGTTTCCATTTTCGTTTACAGCACTAGCGGCACGTTCATGCAGAACACGATGATGTTGCCATGCATCTGAGAAGCATTTCGGTGAGCAATGGTAACTCTTAGAGACTGGGATTTTGGCCTTCACACACCCAAGGCACTGCAAAGTGGCTTGCTCAGATGGATGGATACTACAGATGGCAACTTTTTTATCACTTTGTATACGATACCTGCAAAAGAAATCAGACAGTTACCAGTGGAGAAAGTATCAACTTAAAGTACAAAACAGAGGCGTTACGGTCCAACAAACTCCGCCGCTTTGCTAAAATTATCATAAGCATAAATAGAAAAATTGGTAAGCGATCCGAGTGGGCCAGTCAACTGTGACACTTTGTTTTAATGCTGAAAGTATTTAAGGATTTTCTTTCACACATAGACCGCTAGAAAACAATTGAATCCTAACTGAGACAAAGCCAGACAATCCATATAAATTACATAAAATATTAACAACATGTTAGTTTCAAATCACCGCATACGACTGGCGTAGTTAAAAGCTGACTGATCTCACATTTTTTTTAAATGCAAGAAGAGCCACCGATCTCACATGAAATGTGAATTTCAGAATGTGTCATTCATTCTCTTTTTTTAATTGATGGTAGCATCCGGGCTAGCTCGCACGCACCTCAACTATTCCACCGGATACTTGCTACCTAGGTTGCTTGAACTCACCAAAATTGCTGCCACAACCGTGTCGGATCCTCCAAAAAATACACTACTTTTGGAGGATCCGACACACACTCACCGACGTTTCTGAATAGTCCGAGCAACATAGCTTGCTACCTACCACCAACAGATGATAGGTCACTCATTCCCTTTTTCTTATATTATTTCCTAACTCACTCCCTTTATTGCACTTACATACTGTCGAGTAAATGTTAATAATTTTCTACATTGATATAAAGCTGGCTGCGCAAAAATAGCTCAATACTAAAGGCAACAACCTTTGTGGCACTTTAATGGTATCTTAGTAGAAAAAAGACAACGTAATCTAATGTATATTTAACTCAATCCATGGTATGAGCTCTAATGAGTGGTAGATCTTACTTTTTGAAAGTCTCGGTAACAACTTATCGTTTTATCTCAATATATTATATATCTTATCTATATTCTCTCAGCGCGCGAGAGAGAGCGCGAGCTAACTCGCTAGCTCTACTCGCTCCGCTCGCTCCTCCCCATCGGCACTTTTTCTTTTCGGCTCGCTCATGTCAAGGGTTTCATTAGTGGGTCATTTTGATCTTTGTTGCTGACACTGTCAAGTGACTGTGTCTTCCCTAAACAATAACGCGTGAAAGACTTAATTTAGCAAAAAAAAATTATTTTCTCTTTAATAGTTCATCTATTGCACAAAATTTCCATGATACCGCTCGAATATGACACTTGCACAAACCATCCAATCAAAGTTTACTTTAAGCATTTAGCCTGTCACTAAGTTAAATTCATGGAATGCTAGTGTTTCCACTTTCCAGCAACAGTTATCAAGATAAATTAGACAATTGGACCAGAAAAAGTATAAACTTATCAACCAAAAAATACATGTACTTGCAAGAAATTTCTAGTAAACGAGATAAAAGATATATGGCGTATCAGGAAATGAACTAGACACTCAAGATGATGGACTCTTTAACATTCTAATGTGCTATAGAAGATGTCATGGGCATCTTCTCTAAAGGTCTAAGTTGCGCGGACTCTTCACTTTCGATGCCGCACCCGTGTCGGATTCTCCAAACTTACACTACTTTTGGTGAATCCGACACGCACCCCTTGACATTATTGAAGAGTCCGAGCAACACAGCTAAAGGTTAGGTAAGAACATGAGGAAAAAATATCAGGGCGTAAATTGAGAGTATTTTCCCAGCTCAGCTCCATGCGGAGTAAATAAGGAGAACCCTACCGCGGCAAGATCCTCTATCTGAAATAATCATTAATGTCACTTTCAAGCACGCCCAATTAAGTACATATGTTTGTTAAAAGGTTATACATCTCAATGATTGTAGCTTACACCATAACCCCTCTATTGAGTGGCACACTTGCCTTTTTAGTTTGTCCCAAAAAGATAGATATTTTCTCTTTTTAAGAAAATATTGAATATTAGCATCCTCATTTTACCCTTAATGTCATGACTAATTTAAACTACTATGCATATATTTGGGTTACACGTAAAAAGTCGTATTGAATTTCTTCAAACTATGTACTCGGTCGAATACCTCCACATTAAATGGAATGGAGGGAGTAATTTATTAGAGAATGGATCAAGTCATCCAAATAAAGTCGGAATTTCTTCGTCGAAGAATAATGGAAACCACATTATGCCTGGCTTGCAAATTATGTTTCTCTCCGCCAAAATTCGAAAGAACCAAGGCAAAAAGATAACATCACAACACATAAGATAAAGGAGTTTTCAGAGTTACTTCTTGCTACTGGAGGAGGAACAATAGCCAAGTCAACACAGAAGTAAGGACCTGGAAGTTAATTTGGAGGGTAAAATCCCATTAAAAGTAGCTTGTTTTAATTGGTTGGTGGTAAGACCAGCACGGCTTACACATGGAGTGTTACAAGGAAGAGATTTACTTGATTTGCTCAAGGTGTATTCATGCAATCGAGAAGTAGAGGTTGATAACAATCTATTTCTTCATTGCCAAAGCAGCTATGTGGAACATGTTCCTCTATACCGTAGGAGTTAGTTCGGTAGTGCCTAAATCTTCTATGGAGTTACCCAACTGCTGGAAAGGTATTATCAGTGGAGAAGCCAGTGAAATTGATGGAGATCCATCCATCCATCCCAGCTTGTGTCTGGTGGATATTGTGGAAGAAGAGAAACTCAAGATGTTTTGAAGGCAAAGGGATCAAGAGCCAGAAGATTAGAATCCAATGCCTTAGTTTACTTTATTTTTGGTATAAACAGGATATGGTAGGGGATACCGTACACATAGTTGACTTCATAGGAAACTTGTAAAGTTTTTTGAGTCGTCCTTACAGGGGTAAATGCACACACCACGTGTGAATTGTAAAATGTTCCTCGTCATCTTCTGTTGATGAGTTTTTTGTGAATACAAAGTTATCTTAATTAAAAAACAAATAAGACAACCAGACAGGTAGATATTTCATCAATGAGATGATCGCAATAAATCATCTATATTTCCAGTTTTGGGAAATCGATCCCAAATATTGATAATTTTCTCATAGTAACAATAGTATCTCATCCAAAAGGGGTCGTTTGGTAGAACGGATAAGAATAAACTAACTCGGGTGTATTATTAATGTTGGGATTCATTATACTGAGATTATTCTTATCAGTTGTTTGGTTTATTGTATTAAATGAATAGGGTGTATTAAAATAGGAATAGTACTGAATAGGGATAGGTGTAGTAGAATAGGAAAAGTACCCCATATTGTTAATACCATGGCTTTTTATGTACAAGAACAGTACCGATTAGAGTGTATAACTAATAAACCAGACTTAAATTTGCAACCAAATATTGCACTAAAATATAGTAACAGTACAATTCTTATAAACACTACCTAACGCATTTGCAAACAAACATTGTACCAAACAGGGTTATGAAAGGCGCTCGCCTCATCGCCAAAGGCGAGAGGCGAGGCGAGGGTGTCTCGCCATTCACTGCCGAGGCGAGGCGAGGTGAAAAAGGCGAGATAAAGGCGCTGAAATGGCGATTATGGCGAGATAAATTCGCCGCCCCTTTTTTGATTAAAAATTTTTGGACTTAATAGTTTTAGTCACAATTAGGGTTTTTTGTTTTTAGCTTTCGAAACCTCTGAAAACTCCGCGACTCTCTCTCTCTCTCTCTCCTCTCGATCGACTCCTCTTCTCCCCCTCCCTCTCCGGCCCTCGCTGGTCCCTCGCCGGCCCTCGCCGGCCCTCGCTCCTCCCTCAGCTGTCCCCTCGCCTCTCGCTTCTCCCTCGCTGTCGCGACTCGCGCTCTGCTTTCCTCGCTTCCTCCCTCGCTTCGCGTGTCCTTTGCTCCGTCGCCGGCGACCTCGCGACCTCTTTTTCAGGTAATGTCCGCGTCTCTGTTCTTCTCTTCTTCTGTTCTCTTTCATTTTTTTTTTTTTTGCTATTGATATTTGCCTAATATCTGTTATTGCTATGAAGACTTTGGATAAAATATGCAATTAAATATGTTTTAATTTTGTATATTGGCGCTTTATTTCAAAAGGCCAGCCGCCTCGCCGCATCGCCTCGCCGCGTGGCGAGGCAGGCCCTTGTCCCGCCTTTTGTCGCCTCTCGCCCGTCCACAACACGGTCCAAAATAGAGCACCCATTACCTCTATAATCAACTACCTATCCTCCCAAGCTTGTTTCATGCTAGTGCTCAAAATATATTCCAAAGCTTCGTATGTTCTCCATTACTTACTTGTGGTGGATATGCCCTATACATAGAGTTATAAACTTCGATCATAGGATCAATTTCTAGTCTCAGAGCTTCGATATGATTCTGCACAAGCTTCCACTAATTTCTTCGGATTGAGCCGACATCCGTTACGATCGTCATTTAATTGAAAGAATCTCCATTCCAAAACCGTACGTGAGATTTTCACCTCATACGGCTCCAAGTAGCAGATTGCACCTTCTACACTCATATAGAGCTTAGACTTTGATAATATTTATCATGGAACTTTTATAAGATACTAGGACAGAATCAAATCCAAACTGCACTTTCAGAGTAAACTAATGACAGCAGGTTTTTAAACTCAAAGCCATTCTAATCCTATTTCTTTAAAGACAGCAGCCACTGTAAAGATCGGAAAACCTCAACGGACATGTTTCTTTTGCCAAAAGAACACAACTTTCAGTTCATTGACTTAACCCCCCCACCACCACCACCACCACCAGACACACCACAAAAAAAAAGAAGCTTCCCATCTGCTGGCTCAAACAATAAAATGTGAGTATTCAAGCCACTCCAAGCAAGTGAAACGCAAATATCAACCACGTTAATATATTTCCTTTTTTTTGGCAACAAATCCTAAAGATTCAACCTAAATTCACATATACAGTCACTGAGACCCGCCACTATTAAAATAGTACAATTATGCAACAGCGAAACCCACATATGTTAGCAAATGCCTAACAAAGTGCCTGATAGTATCATTCCAAACAGGATTATATATCTACCATCTACTAAATGTCCTCATAAAGTGAGGAATTAAAACTGCCCATCAGTAACATCGAGCTACCCATCTGAGCTACCAGAAAGTTCCGATATAAAATAAAAGTTCTCCATCTGCACAATATATGACTTTCCTTACAAAAAAAAAAGAACGAATCAGACAAAAAATGCCTCTTTTTGCTTTCACATACAGAACACGAAAAATCCTCAACAAAAATTTTTTAGGAGATCACAGAACAGTGCAGCTATTCCAACACATCATCTATTTAGATCAATTCTTACCAAGAAAGACATAGTCTTTTTTATCCTGTTTGCCTATCTCTACTTGCTTGATTACAAATCCTCAAGACTTCAACAGACTAAACAGTACACTTCCACAAAATGTTTTGTAAATTAGAAACACCATAAAAGTTACATTTTTTCCCCAAACAAACGCATTAGAATCAAATCACAAAGCAAAAAATATAGCAAAATACACCGAAAAAAGCTAAAAATAAACCAACTGACCACTTGTATCTCAAGAAATATCCATCAATCGGTGCAGACTCTGAAACATCCTCAGAAATAACAGACTTGTCCTTGTTCGGCCGTCGTAAGAGGACATAAGGCGTGAGTTCACAGCCTACGATCGGTATATCGGAGGGGAGATGCACTCGTAACACACTCAGCATTCTCGAAGTTCACAAAAACCTTTCCACTCTCTTCTCAACACTACTCCACAAACACAACCAACAAATACTAAGCAAAAATAATTCAGAAAAAATCGTTGTCGTAGGCGGACATATGGCGGATCCGCCATAACCTGAACTCTACACCAATCGCCAGCCTTACCTTCTGCTTCTCCACCGTCAATTAATTAAACAGAAAATCGCAGAAAAGCCCTAAAATGAAAAAACAAAATACCCAATTCAGAGAAAAATTGAGAGAGATCTAATGGAATCAAATGCTAAGTTGAAAGATTTGGGGGAAAAAGACGACAGATCAAAGAAAAAGAGAAAATTTTAGGAACAGAAATGAATCGATTTAGGGTTTTAGAGAGAAGAAAGATGGTCGTAGCGGAGCTGAAGAGAGTCGTCCGGACATGCTAATTTCCAATATATATAGTAATAAAATTTAAAATAAAAAATTACTCGAATTAAATTTTGATAATATTCCATTATGACTTATGTCAAATAATATTTGAAATCCACCAAATTACTCGAATTAAAGCTAATTATAATTAGTAATTAGTCTCATTATTATATACATGTATTGTGAGTGTTTATAACAACAAATAAATAAATTTATTAAAAATATGTGTTTGAGAGATTTTATTACTATTATGATTGTTTGAATAATTTTTTTAATTAATCAGATTATTTGAATCATTTAGCTTATTTGATTCATTGAATGATTGAAAATTAAATTAACTCGTTTATTTTTATATGAACGCTCGAATACATGCATTTTCCACGTATATATCATATTAATTATTAGGCCTAATTGTTATAAAAGCTTATGCTTAATAGCTTTACCAATATTTGAGTATTATTTACCTCATTTTACTCATGTTAATGGAAGTGCTAAACTTGAATCTTCATTTTATTCATACCTCAATAAATAAAATAAGTATTCGAAATCGACAATTATTAATCGTTATTACTAACTGTTAGCATAGTCATTAGATTATTATTATTTAATTTATTGTTTATAGATGTGGATGATCTAGTTGATTTTCAAAAAATGAACATTAAAAAAATATTGTTGGAGTTTTTTGTTGAACCAAAATATATGTTCATCGAAAGTTGTAATGGAACGAACAAAATTGTATTGAATAGGAAAACAAATCGATATTAAACACTTGTTCTTTAAATGGACCCTACCAACATAAAACCAAACTAATTAGCTTGCCGATATATATATATATATATGTCAAATACATACCTCATAAATAAAACAAAGATGGCCAAAATACAAGCTAGAAATGTAGCCAAGACTAAATTTTGGCATGTATGACATATGGATAACATGCCTACGGCAATCAAAAAGACAAACTCCTAGTGCCTTTTTTCACATGGAACATTTGGAATACTCGTAACCGAAACATATTGGAAAATTAGAACAATCTAGTTTACGTTCACCAACATTGATTATCTAAACTTCCATCTTATTAGTGAGGATTCGATTCTCCACTTTGTGATCCCCTCCCTCATTTTCTCTTCCCCAAAAAACACTTTGAATGACAGACACACTCAATATTTATATATGATGAAAAACATTTTAACTCGATTAGGTCATTGTAGGGTAGAATCGCCAAAACACATTGAAATCGTACTGCAAATGTTTAATCAACCACCAAGAAATGTAATGGACGTTGCTAAATCTAGCATTGTAAGGACAGGTTCAATTAAATCCTATCGCTTTTTCCATCAACTATGGTTTGATTAATAATTTCATATTAATATTTACCTACAGTTATATTTCATGAATTTATCTCAATATTGTAAATGCTAACAGGGACAACTGGACAAGTATGGTTGGACACAAAATAAGTTGTCCCGGATTAGCTATTTTAGACGTGCTTTTCACTATATTGATGATGGAAAAATATCAAACCAAACAAATCGCTGATTTTTCTTTCAGAATTTGCAGTACCATACAATAATAATCCAATATTTCAACAAATCCAAATATATATAGATACAGCGAATTGAATACATATAGTAACTCTGTCCATCAAGGTTCGAATCCAACACTTCATGATTCTCAAGTCAATTCATAGCAGATATTTCCGATAAAATATGCATAATCAAATTGCCCAAGAAGACAATTGTATCAAGAATATTATCTTAAAATGCAGGGACTTTAGGTAATAGATAGACATACTTGAATTCACCTTTGTAGTAAAAGTTCAACAAAAGGCCTCTAATGGCAATGTAAACAAAATTTAACTAACAAGCAATGTCTGGAGTTGACACCAACAAAACTAATTGTCTTTCAATTTCAGAAAACCAAATAGAAAAAACAACCTCTCAGAAACAGATTAAGATCAATATCCTCCCTTCAAATCATTAACCACATCATATGGTATGGGGGTAACTGTCTCCAGAGTAGCACCTTCAACCATGAACCCTGGTTTGGGTCCTAGTGGTTGCCTTTTTGTGCTGATGACTTCTCCTCTAGCCTTGGCATCAGCCTTAAGTTGGTCATTCTTCTTGATCCTTTCCCTGACTTCTTCGGTGCATCGAGATTGCTGGACATGCTCAATCCTCACATGGATCCTCTTTCTTAAGATCTTGTTACGAACCTGATAAACAGAACATTAAAGAGTCAGATTGCCATATAGCACAAACATTTCAACAACATACTTTCACATCAAGGATGGGAAAAAACAATTAAAACTCCAATATGGATTAGAATGTCTTTCATAATTCAATCAGTATCCTAATATTGCACGAATTTAAGGGGAACAACAGCAGTGTTTTGAAGAACTAACAAAACACACCATCATTTTTTAATTATAAGAATATGTCAAATATAATACAAAGAGTAAGAAAAGAATAAGAGAAAGCCCAATAAACATGAATTCAATGTCTTTAATCTGGTCGATGCAGGAAGTTGTGTAAACCACAATTCAGATAAATATTGAATGATACAATAAAATAAAAACTTGTTTAGAAAGTTTTGTCCCCCAACATCCAAATGACATCACATTGATGATCAAAAGTACAATGAGGCTTAAACCAATATACGTTCTCAATAAGGTCCATTAAGCTAAATTTAACTTAATTATAGAAACTTACACTACAGAACTCTAACTACTCCATGAGGAAAGGTTCTAGTGTCATGACAAAGGGGATTCAAGCATTGCTTCAAGCCATAGGTTAGAGCCTACATGTCACACTTAGAGTATTTTATTTGAATCCCCATGTATAAATTCCTAGCTCTTAACACTGCAAACCAAAAAATAACATATATGCAAACGTATTGACTTAAAAAGTTGCTTTAAAAAAATAGTTTCAAAAACATGAATGGACAACGGCAAAATGAGAGTACCGCAGAACTCTAAACATGAACTATCTATAACTATCTAAACATACAAATACAATCAGCAAATACATGAACTCTATCTATAACTATCTAAACATACAAATCCAATCAGCAAAAACTAAACACACAAGTCAAACGAACAAAGAAGATAAAATACATCTCTATCTAAAACTACAAATTCAATAAGCAGATACTAAACAGACAAGGAACAACAAGCAAGGGCAAAATCAAAAGATACCATATATCTCATCAGAAACAAGCATTAAATGTCTCGACCTATAAATCAAATAAACAAACTAGAGCAGACACTCACAATAAGGAACTAATCCGCCAATACTAAGCAAAAAGTTGGAACAAATATTAACCAAAATGAACGAGCAAAGCCAAAATTAGGAGATACCATATCTTTCTACAGAAACTAGCAATAATAATATCATAATTTTATAGAATTAAATCAACAAAACCAATCAATTACTAGTATAAGCATACATTCACGACAAGGCAAAGTAAGCAAATGCTAGATCTCTACGTCTAAACTAATTGCAACTATCTAAACCTAATAAATCGAATCAACAAAATCAAAACAAACAAAGTAATAGCTTCTACTCATGATATAATCATACCAAAAATGCTCAAAAATAAAGTTTAATTGTGTGTGAAAGATAGAGAGAGGAAGGACCTGCTTGTTGACTTCAACACCAACGGCGCGTTTGGTAACATTCCAAACACGACCAGTACGTCCATGGTAGAACTTGTGAGGCATTCCCTTGTGAATAGCACCATTCACCTTGATATCAACATAATCTCCGATTTTGAAAATCCTCAAGTAGGTTGAAAGTGCGATGGTACCCTTCTTCCTGAAGGCGCGAGAGAATGAATCTCTCGTTCGAGACCTCAAACCATGACCGGCCGGCATTTTCTTCTTCTGCTCTCGCTGTAATTGCTTGTGAAAAGAGAGAGCAACTGAAACCCTAGCGTAAGATAAATATAGAGCATGTTGTATATATGTATAGAGCTTCTAGGGTTTTAGATTGGGAATGGGCCGATAAAATATGGGCTTTTTAGGAATATGGACTGAGGAGGACAATTTGGGCTTTATCAGCTTGAATTAAAGTAGACATTTGTGCATAAATGACCCTTTTAAGTTTAATAAAAATGTTTGAAATATAGCACTTTTAGGTTGTGCAAGTCATGATAAATCGATAGGACTTACAAATTATATTGAACTATCATGATTTCAAGTTTCATCCAAAAAAACATTATGTGAAATAAGTCGTAAACTTCTATCGCATTGGCTTGACTTTTTGCTTGTTCAATTCTAGGTAGGAATATATTAATCATGTATAGTGTTTAGAAAATGCTTATTGTTAGCAAAATTGATATTTTCATAGTTGCTTGTATTTATGTTCTCTAACTAAAGGTTCTTATTTTTAATGTCACGAATAGTGATACCAGTCTTTGTATTCTATCGACGAAATAATTTCATATCAAGTTCTTTGTTAAGTGTTTTAAGTAGGAATATAGTCATATCTAAGTGTTGATGATATGTGATAAAATTGATGATATTATTGTTGAGAAGAAAAGACATAAATACACCATTGAAATTGTTCCATATTTGCATAAAGACACCTAAACCTTTCAAAACTTTCCAAAGTTATCCTCATCACCCACAATAAACAAACTAATAATCGTTGTAAATGGTCATTTTTACCCATTCCCTGTCGTCTAGGTTGTTTTCACGCACGTTAGGCGCGTCATGGACCAATTGTCACATTTCCTTGACCAGCTTGAAAGTGCCACATGTCAGTTCTTTCTTTCAATATTATTAATTATTTAATCAATTTATGTCATCTTCCCCCATTTAAACCCAAAATAGACCATGAGCCCTAAATATTTTGATTTTTCATAGCAAGAACTATGTTGTTTCGGATTTCAAAAGGTTGACGCCTGAGTTTTTTTTTGGTTCACACTTGTATTATGTTATTTTTAGTTTTTGGTTATTCCGAGTGCAAATGATGATTGGAGCCATAATGAGAGGAGATAGTGAAAGTAGTTGTTGTTTGTGGCCCTATCCCTATCTGATAGTTCTTGAAGAGACACAATTAAATGAGGGAGAAACTATAAAAGCGAGGAAAGAGTTTGTTGCACATGCTAAGGAGAATGCGTGAATGGCAAGCCAGTGATAAATTTGGGTTTCGGAAGGTAATTGAAAATGAATGAGACGACCCAATGCACTCGATTTTGAGTTTGCCTTTCCATACTCAACGATAGAACACAACATCTAACCAGAATATTAATTATCGACACAACTGGTGAGAACCTATACCTACCAAAGACAAAGGGAGATTCCCAGTGAAATGAAGGTCCGTTTCAGTTGCATTCACTTAGCAGGAGAGGCTTCTTGTCTTGTTAAGTGCCTATTGTTTATAAGAGCTTTTTGCTTTTCCATGGATGTTCCTATTCTTTACCTAATCTGGTGATGGGGTGGAGAAGGGAAACATCGCCGACTTTTCTTCAAAAATAAGGGTCGGGTCGGTTTTATTTCTATCAATGGAGTGAGCAACACGTAACACTTAGACCAGGAATGGTTAACAATGGAATCCATTTATAATGATATATAGTTGTTTAGTGGGGTGATATGACACTTTTAAAGTTTAGGTGTCTTTATGAAAATATGGACAACTTCGATGGTGTATTTATGTCTTTTCTCCTCTATTGAGTACAATGTCTTTCTCATTAACAATAATAATATAGTATACTCAATCTCTCATTCTCTTTCTCCCCCTCCCCGCCCCCAACACTTCTGTCCACCTTGTTATCTCCCTTATTTCTTTTTTCTCCACTTCTTTCTGTGAGAGAGGATTCGATCCATTGTATAAAGCCAATAAATATCTCTCTCTCTCGTACGTTATCTCTGGTTGGATTCGAACAACATTATCATCAAAATAGCATCGCTGCAACCCAAATACACTAAATATTTTTATACCAAATACATTAATGAAATTGACATCAGATACATGGAATGAAATTGATACTGGACGCAGAGATACATCAATTTATAAAAACTTTGATAGATTTTATAATACAAATACATAAGGAGATAGGCGAGCGAGAGGCAGAGAGAGGAGCGAGACAAAGAGGAGAATAAGATGGGTGTATAATCGTGAAAAAATAAATCTAAGATATAAATTTATCTATTTTGACCTTTAAGTTCAACAATGAACTGTTGAATTTTAGAAGTTATAGTTTCAAAATAGATAATACAACTAGTTTTAAATTTGATCAAAAACACATTTAAATCATCCTCTTTTTTTTTTTAGTTTCACAGCTAAACTAATAAGAGTGTGATTTTTATACTTAAATTATCACTTATCAATTTGAGAAACACATTTTTCTCTTTTATCACTCTCTTCGTAGTATGTATAATACCCTCTCTTTGTTATTTAAAAAATTTGTCACATCCACATGTCACATGGATAAAACTTCCACCTTGACAAAAACTAAATTAATAATTAATGTTATTTAAAGTTAAAGATTAAAATACTACTATTCCTCTCCAAAAAAGTTATTATAAAATAAAAATATAAAATAGTTTTTCTTACCCCACTACACTATTTTCTCTCACCATACTCACCCTATCCCAATTTTTTATTTTTTATTTTTTAAAAAATAAACTTTTATAATTTTTTTTCCTTAAAAAATCTAACTTCTCATCCCCACACCAAAAAATCCCTTCGAAAATAACGTAATATATAGTTAAACCTTCTACTCACCCATCTCTTAATCTTTTATTTCAATTTCCTTTCTCATTTTTGGGTGTTTTATATATATATATATATATATATATATATATATAGTATATATATTATATATATATATGATTGTCGCTAGACTGTTTCTTAAATAAATTTTATTTCTCTTACATCGGTAATTAAGTAGGAAAAAAAATTCTTTTCTAAAAAATATTACATAGATATAAAACGAGAAAAAAGTAAAAAAGTAAAAAAGCATTAAGAGCAGAGGGTTATGGGGTAGGGTAAAATTACTTTTTTTTTTCCTAAAAAAGTAGAATTAATTTTTTTTTTAGTAATCTTTTTATAGTTTGTCAAGGTAAAGTATATTATCAATGTGTAACAACGTATGACAAGATTTTTATAAATAAAAGAGAGAATATATTAGATATATCATTGAATATTTTTTTTCAAATTAATAAGTGATAATTTAGGTACGAAACTCAAAAAAAAATAAAAATTTAAGTGTACTGTTTTTAACACTTATCGCTTTAAATTTTAATATATACATATAATTTAATCATATAAAAAATTAAAGCGTTAATTTTTATTTAGAAATTTCCAATCACACTCGAAAGTTTTTGAAATATTAAAGCAAAAAAAATGATTTATTGGAATGTCAAAAAGTATACCGATAACCACTTGAAGAGATGTTACTAAAAAAAATATATAAGATTTAAATTTCTATCCTAACTTAGAAAGATACATTTAATCATTATCTTATTATACTATACTTTAACCGTGAAACTGAGTTCACGCCTACTAAGTACTTTTTTTAATACAATATTATTATATATACACTATAAAATATAAATTCACGTAAACGCTTGATATGGCGATAGAGATACGTACCAACTAGATATGTTTTGAGTTATTGCCTTTAAAGATGTTAGCTGAGATTACGTTGGATTCTTCCAATCGTTTTAAGAATATTGAAAAACATATGTCAGTCACATCTTTTATTGATGATGAGTTTGACAACTATTTGTAAATAAAACTTACGGCCAGGGGGTTAAACAATTATTGCTAATACAGTAATACTGATGAAATTGACCTTGTGATCGTATAAAAGGGTCAGGTAATTTATAAGGGGAGGTCTAAAAATTAATGCAATTTAATAGTATCATATCAATCTCCATATAATATAAATGTGTTTTTTTTTTATTTAACCTTAATTGATAGTTTTAATCTCTAATTTTAGGTGTGTATAAGTATCCATTTAAGATTATATAAAGTTGAATAGATATTCATGTCTTTCATGGTTACTTACGTAACAATTTCATATGAGATACACTCGAAGTGGTTTGTATATGTTAAGTTGGATGTATGTTTATTTTAGGGCAACTTTCACATATAGCAAACAAAAAATTCATATTTGTATATTATAGCAAACTTTGCATAATTGCGTTCCAATACAAACATAAAACTTTAATATTTCGCTATACATATAAGTGGTAATAAGTCGCTGGCCTAATGTTATAATTTTGGCTGGCCTATTTCCGCTGCAATTGTATAATTCGCTATCCTATTTCACTACATTGTATATGCAACAAATTGTATAATTCACTGCCTATTATCGCTGCAATATAAAGTGGTAATATAGAAGATATGTTTTTCTCGCGCTTTATCAAAAACAGAAAACACAATATATACACTTCTGTTTATACAGTTTAGAGAAAATTTTGTATTTCACTGCAATTGTATAATTTGTTGACCTTTTTCTCTGCAATATTTTGAAGTAAAATGTTTTAAATTGTAATATTAAGGTGTATAACAACGAAAGAAATATATATTTTTGCATTGTATATGATACAATTTTTCTCTCGCTTTAATACAAAACAGAAACAAATTATAGCACTTCTGTTGTATAAAAAGCGAGATAGGCCGAGCGGAGAGAATGGCAGAGTGGCGGCGAGATTTTCTGGTAGAGAGAACTCTGGCAAATTTAGCTACGTTTGCTATGGAGCACAATTAAATCAATCCTAGCTATTCCATTTATTTTAGGTTATTAGTTTACTATTATATATAATTTTTCCTTTATTTTATTACCGATGTAGCTTTGTACAACTTTTGTACATCCAAAATTAGATAGCATAATATCTTGAGTAGTAAGCTATAAGATATTTCAAACAATTTTGAGAAACAAGTTATAATAATGTACTAGGTATATATCTTTTTGTATGATTTAAATTTCTCCTATCGATTACTTAATTCTAGTAGTTCATGTTTTTCTTGTTTCTTGATTCACCACCTTTTGAAGTAGTGACACATAATAAAATTTTAAAAATCACTATTAAAGTTCGACGATAGTATATATGTGTAATATCATGTTTCAATTTTTATTGTTATTTTTAATTAAGTAAAAATCGATATGATGAAATATTATTGAAAAATTAAATTTTTTTTAAACTGAAATACACACATTATCTGCCACCTATACTTTTAGGGTGTAAATAATCTATTCCAAAACCGTTCAAGGGAGTAAAAATACATAATGAAAATTCAAATGTGTAATTAAAATTAGAGATTAGTACAGTGGAGTATTTATGCCTTTTCCTATTTGATGGTACAAAATTATAATTTAAAGAATCTGTCCAAAGCATTTATCCAAAATGGCCGTATAGATGGTAGCTAAATGAATTATCATTATATTTTAATTTCTGTACATATAGGTATTTATTACTCAAACTATAAAAAACTTTTCAAAATTTATTTTTTGAAATTTAACTTGTTTAATATAAATAAATAAAATTTATATAAAAATGAAAAATACTTTAATTTTTAAAATACACATCTATGGATATGAGGGGGAGCGAGTTTAAGATTGTGTTGGGCGAGTGGGATGTGGAACGGACTAAAGTGAGTCTTTAAAAAATTAATACGGAGGGACATGTGGATATATGGAAGGTCATGTGAGGCTTATGTAAAATTCTAAACTCTACGCACGAATGAAAAAATTTCACACATTAAAGCTAACCCCCTACCACACCACCAACAGCATCACTCCATTACCATCTCTATCTAAAACTTTAACTAATATTTACTATATCAGCTGAACAACACATTATCTCAAGACATGAACCATAGGGTCTAATAATTATGTGAAGTGAAAATAAAATCTTATTGCATTAACTTGGTAGTCGTACGAAAAAAAAAGACAAAACTAGGAGTGTGTTTCGTACGAAGGAAAATAAATTATTTTCTACTCTAGTAAAAATAAAAGATGTTTTTTAAACATATTTTTTATTTATAAATCAAACACTAAAAATTATTTTAAAAAAATATTTTCTACTCACCAACCAAATATAAAAAAAATAAATCTAAAATCTATTTGTTTTTCAGAAAAACATTTTCCACGGAAAACATTTTCCTTCGTACCGAACGGAGTCATAATTTTTCCATGTGAAAAATAAATAGTTTTAATTTAAGGTTGTCCTTAGTGTAAAGCGTACACCTGTTTTATATTGTGTCTATTTAAAAATTTGTTTTTTAATTTAATCAGTGTATAATTCACGTGTTTTGAAAAATAATAATTAAGATTTTTTTTTCTTTACTTTCTTTATTTGAATTTACGTGACACTTTTCACTTTTCGATCGATTTGAATAATTTTTTAAAATTATACAGAGTTTTTCATAAATAAAATATTGGATCACTATTTTACCTAATTATCCTTTTTTTCTTTTTACTTTCTTTATTTCAATTTATGTGCATTTTTCATTTTCGAAAGTAAAACAATTTAAGTTTAACAAGATTTTTGTGCATGAAATTATCAGTTTTTTTGAAATGTAAGATATATAGTTATAAACTCCATAAAAAGTATTAAAACTCATAATAATTAAAAATAATATTTTTAAAATTTAAAATTTAAAAAATATCACATAAACTGAGATAAAGAAAATATTATTCTTTTTTTTTTCTTTCAATAACACTCCAATCTCACATTTTCTTTACAATAAATATAAACACTTCAATCATACATTTTTTTTTTTATGTATATAAAGACAAAAAATGACATAAATGTAAGAAAAATTTGTGGATCAAAATTCAAAATTATAACCTGAACAGTCAAGTCCAAAGCATTTACCAAAGGGGCTGTAGAGATGGTGACTGATTAAATGACTCGTCTTTATATTTTGTGCAAATGTGCATGTACAAGTATTTATTACTCGTTTCGTTTTAAAATATTTAATCACATTTTACTTTTTGAAACGATAAATTAAATTCAATTATAATATATTTGAACTGAAATTAAAACATTCCAATTTGGGGAAAATAACGGTCTCTGTGTTATTTGATTATACACATTTAATCTTCGATTATTTGAAGTATGTGATTGTGGTCCTTAAGTTAAGAAAAGTATAAACTAATTAACAAAATTATTATTTTAAAATATATAAAATAAATATAATCGTGTTTGACCTTGATTAATAATCATTGAAAAACAAAGCAGACAGAAAAGCAAATGAGATCAATTTATATATTTAAAACAATCCTCCTAATTGCATTTCTTAAAATACATAAAATATAACCAAAAACAAAAAATCACAAAAGAGTTCAACTTCTATACGCTGATGATAGTTACTCAACATACATAAATTACATTCAATTAAATCGTTTAAAAGATTATATATGTAACCATATAGATATATAAGGGAAATAATTAGCAATATATAAAAACTCACACTAAGTGATGAAATTCAATTACAGAAATGAATTATGTGTACCATAATATATGATGAATGGTTTTATGTATAACTACATTCAATCATTCTTCAAAAGCAAATCAAATTAATTAATTAATTAATTAATTATAACTATGATCCTTATAAGTGCAAATCTAAACTCACATGATTTTGAACTTCCCTCTTCTCTTCATCATTAGGAAAAAATGAGTCATGAGAAAAAGAAGATGAAGGATTAATATTATTCTGATAATGATGAATTGTTGGAGGAATTTGCCAAAATGCTTCATTGTAATTAGGACTATAAACTTTATTATTGTTAATGTTGCTCCATGTTGAATGATAATGAGTTAATCTTGTAGCTGCAGCGGATGGTTCACCAAATCGATGACGGTTCGTCTCTGTCAATCAAAACAAACGTTGTATTTAAAGTAACAGTATAATGATCACATGTTGAATGATGATGATAATGATGATCGATCACTATGTATATGTGTGTGCTTGGTAATTTCAACAACATATATACATAGTCACATAATCCCATAAACTAATAGGTACATACGTATGTAGAGAGCTTAGTTGTTTCTGATAAATCCTCAGCTCAAGGAGCTAGGTAGAAAAAGCCTAGAAAATAATGACTTATTGTTTGAAAAACATTTTAATTCGTCATATTATCAAAAAATAAACTATATAATAAAGAAAAATTCTTAATTTTTAACCATGGCAACCATTGGACGTACAGTGTAGATTATATTATTTTTGTCAATTTCTTTTCTTTCTTTCTTGTGTGCATTTTGATGGCCTCCTAAAGCTTGAGAAGTTGGAAAGCTCCTAAAACAATAGTAACATTCATATTTCCTGCTGATTTCATCAACATGACCTTTTTTATCAATACGATTCGCGGAGATACTCATCGTATTAGGTTTAGGTTCATGATGCAAAGGATTTTTATCATTTTGATTCAGAACATTTTAGTACTAGAAAATCGCACCGGCAACACTGACCTTCTTTCCGCCACATTCCTAATGATTTTTTTCTAAGGGGTTGAGAGAAGGACTTCACATTCATGTAATCAACAGCTTCTCTTCCAATCTTCTCCATGGATTTGATTTTGATTTGGTGTGTGTGTTTTCTAAAGTTATAAGTGGTATTTGGAGGAATTGAAGAATATTTTTGTTTATATTAGGGTTTTGGGAAGGTCTAATGGGACCAATATAGGAAGTGGTCTATTTAATGATCTTTAGTATAAGTTAACAATTTAAAACATCAGATCACATATATAAAACAACTATTTGTGAACCACTTAAAATCCAATATCGAATTAGCTAGTAACTTACTACTTTTATTACGATTAATTAATTATTTGACATAATTTGATTCAATATAAAATTTAAGCGAAAAAAGAAAAATATTTTTGAAATTTAGATATATAACATGTTATAGTAATATTTGTACTGGTATAAAACTTTTAAAATTTGTGACATTAACAATATTTGTATTGCTATAAAACTTTTAAAATTTATATGATATAAAACATGACAATCGATCTTGGTGCCAGACTGTGGGGTATTGAAATCCAAAGGCTTACAGGCTTTTTTATATTTATATGTTATAGCTATATTTAATTGTGTTTTATAATTGATTTTATGGTTATTAATATATATATTACGATATATATAAGAAAAATCAATTGTATAATCTGTTTTGATATGCATAACAAAGAATTATTTGTATAATTTGTGCAGGTATAAAACGAATAAGAGAAAGACAAAAGAGAATTAGACAGGAAAATATATTATAAGTGTACATATATAGGATGAAAATATATGTATTTGTATTTGTATATACAATTTTCTATCGCTTTATACAACAATTTATATACATATGTGTTTGTATTAAGTAAGAGAGGCATTGAGAGTGGCCAGTGAGATCTGAGAGAGTGGCGAACGCGAGATTCTCTTGGGGAGAGAGGTGAACGAAAAATATGTACATAATTATATATACAGTTTTCTCTTACTTAATACAAAGACAAACACGTTTTATATATTTGTGTTTGTATAAAAGTGACAGAAGCGAGGACCAAACAAGAGTAGCAAGGAAGAATTTTAGGGAGAGAGGTGCGTGTTACAACTAAATCAAAGCGTGATCATATATAACATTTAATTTAAATAAATAATTTACAAATTATTAATTCAAATTATATTAACTGAATACAACAAATTTTTTCCTTTTTGTTGGTTAGAATGGCTGTAGTTATCTAATTAATAACATAAGATACATCAGTAAAATACAATAATATTGTTCAATTTTGCATGTATTGGAATGCATAATTTAGCAGGTTTGAAATCGATAATTTCTTATGATTTAGTAAATTTCTTAATATATAGTAAGATTATTGAATATAGATTAATCTTTAATTAAAATTAATTATCTGCATTTCATCTAATTTATTAAATATATATAAATTAACATGGTAGGGGGCAAGCTAAATCATTTTCCCATTATGCTCACAATCTAATGGCGACGACTTATATTTAAAAAAATGTCATTTCATTTATCACAAGGTTGCCTTTGGTATATATATATATATATATATTCTAATAAACACTTGACACGTGATTGTTTTTCCTTCTTAAAAATCTTTTTTGGCATGGAATATTACTCCTAGTTAATAGAAAAAGCAATATATAAAACATTGGAAAGACGGTTGAAATTTTGTAGGACTCTATAAAACGAATTTTATTTTAATTAGAGTTATGGAAGCGTTACCATTTGTAGATTCCGTATCATCTTAATTCGAGAGATAACAATTAAGAAAGAAACAAAATTATATTCATATTATTTTATCAATAGTGTTCTTATTTTTTCAGATTTTATTTTATTTAATCAATCATCCTATATTTCTACTATCGACCTCTAATTTACTAAAGACAATTAAAAAGAAGAATGCGAAGGAATAAACGAATTTGTAACGATTAGAATTTTATTAATAATATTTTTGTTCCTCCGTATTGTAATCCGCTCCTCCTATTTTTTATTTTTTTTAAATGATATTGTTATTTCTTCAAATTATATTTATGGTTAATGTTTTTTATTTTCCGGTATATTAAAATTTGGTTGCAAACAAATTCTCCAGGCCCCCTCGCATAGGGGCTCACCCCGTGAAGAACAAATCTGATCGTGCAACTCTTTTTCCTCACCAATAAAAAGTC
Source organism: Solanum habrochaites (assembly GCA_027704765.1). NCBI lineage: Eukaryota > Viridiplantae > Streptophyta > Magnoliopsida > Solanales > Solanaceae > Solanum > Solanum habrochaites. Next base: position 64,805,726 of record JAKWJA010002498.1, read on the forward strand.
AAACGGACTTGACGCCAACAAAATCACAAAGATGGAAGCTCCATATTTATGAGTACTTTATGTTCTCGTTTTTTTATTAAATTTCATCTAAGTTCTATGACGGAAATAGTGACTTGTTATTCATTGTTTACGGGTCATACATGGAGAATAATATATAGTAGTAGGCACTATAGGCGTAGTACCAATCGTAATAAGGACTGCGGGATTAAGGAGTACTAATCCTAAAAGAAAGATAGGACTAGGGGCGGATTCAGTACACAGTAAATACTAATATTATTTAATACTAATGGGTATTATTAATACTATCGTAGTGTTATTATTCCCCCCTCAACTGAGCTAGCCGGAAAGCGACGGAGCTTGGAACTGAGGTATCGTGCTGTCGGCTCGGAAGAGGCTTTTGTGAGAATTATCATCCGATTGTTCTTCATTGGTACATACTGCACAGACTTCATGGTGTCCGCCTGAAACTTCATCGCGAACAAAGAGAACAATCTGTACAACATGTTTTTTCATTCTGGGTGTTAGGACGAATTCTTGGCCACACAGATGGTTGATTTTGTTGTCCACAATAGAGAGCATGAACAGTGTGAGTGGCGCGGAGTTCGCGAAGATATATGTGGACCCACATGGTCTCAGCAGCAAGACGAGCAGGGCGCGGTAATTCAGCTCAGTCGAGGAACCGAAGACCTTGGTGTTTTTTTGTACACCGGGAGAATCAGGTTCGGCCCCCCCCCCCCCAAAAAAACGAGAAACCACCCCCCGATGGTAGATTTTCTGTCATTTTTTATCATTCGCCCAATCTTATCTGAGAAACCCCGAATATTCCAAGTCCCCCCGGGTCCGAATGAGTCAACCACGAACCAAGAGTGCCAAAAATATACCTGAGAATGCAGTTTTTAGACCATGGTAATCTGTTTCACCTTGGTTAGATGCATGAGCGAGCAATCGATTGACCGCAACTTGATGTCAGGACGGGTAATGGCAGATACTGTAGAGCCCCAATGAGGCTCTACGGAATTGGGTGAATCGGCAAGGGGGTGTCGGCCTCCATTCGTAACGAAGGACTAGCCATCGTGGTGGTTGACTGGTGCATTTTTTTCCAGTCCCATTTTTTCTGCAACAGATCTCGAGCATCCTTTTGACTTGAAGAAGCAAGCCGCTTTCCTGTCCGAGAAACCTCCATTCCCAGAATAATGTTACTACCAAGGAGGTCCCTCATTTTGAAGTTATTATGCATAGCATCGAGTGATATCCTGAATGAGAGCTTGCAGATAGAGCTGTAATAATGAATATCATCTACATAGACAAGAAGAATGACTGTACCGGTGTTGCTGATGTCGAGTAAACAACTCGTGTCGTGTACGCACACGTGAGCCGATTGCCTGGAGGAACATTTTTCAGACGTTGGACCAAGCAGTGGGGGGCTTGCTTGAGCCCCCATACAGAGAACTTCTGGAGTTTGCAAACATGTTGAGGGAAGTGGGGATCAACATGCCCAGTGGTTGCGTCATGTAGATAGTTTTCAATCAGCCTGCCATGAAGAAACCGCCATGGAAAACCACAGCTGATTGATGAGCCAATTGTTTGGCGACGGGCGGAGTGACCATACCAATGCGAATGGTTTCCGCCGAATAAGCAGGACCTGATGTCTTTGGAAGTAAATCAAGCCCATACTCCTGATTGTAGCCTTTAGCAACCAAAGAACGAGCCTTTTTACCGTTTAAATACTACCATCTGCAATTGTGTTTAATTTTTGTTACACCCATTTACCATCCCACTTAGTGCCCCGCCCATGGGGTTAGGTACCAAGAACCCAAGTTTTCTTTCTGATCAGATCAAGCCTTAAACTCGTCATCCTACATGACCGCCAATAAGCATTTTTTGGATGCAACAGTTGGGATAGTAGGTTGTTTGGTTCACACTATCGTAAAGGGGTGTATTTGGTAGTATGGTAGCCTGAAAGGTTTTGGTTTAAAGATTTCCTCCGTCTTTTGCCACGTTAACCTGATGATTATGGGGGGGTGGCACGGGCGTTGGTTGATTCGGGGGTGGTCGGGCAGGACCCAAAACGGATCGGGCTGGAGATGTTATGGGTATGGGGTGGTTTCGGTTTTTGTGAGATGTGGGTGGTGGGTTTCTGGTGTTATTGGTTTGTTGGACGGTCGAAGGGGTGATGAGGGTTGTTGGGTATTGTGTTTGGGAGGTGTGTGTAAGGTGGGTTGAGGTGACCCTGTGAGTCATTTTTGAAAAAGGGGGAAGGACCCAATGATGATTTATCTTGTGGAGGAGGAAATAAACTCGTAGGGAAACTCCTTTTCGACAAATTTGACATGAACGAGATATGTAGACTTTATGAGTTTGTGGGTCAAGACAAGCTATAACCCTTTGGAGGCAGGAATGATAGCCCAAAAAATACAAGCATGGGGGATCGAGGGTTGTATTTGTGAGTAATATGAGGGCGTACCAAGGGTAAGGCAAGACACCCAAAGACGCGAGATTGGTATAATTGGTGAAGTTCTTGTAAAGGGAGTTGATATGGTGATTTGTTGAGAGGGTGTGACTGGGCATTCTGTTATGAGGGCGTTTGCGTGGCCTGAGCTTCTACCCACAACAGGAGACATGGAGATGAAGATTTATGTAGAAGAGTAACCACCGTTTCACTGAGGATGGTGATGCCTTACGCCAGGCCACCCAATTCTGTTCGGGGTGTATGGACCAAGAGTGTTTTGATGTATAATTCCAGGGAATTGGCAGAAACACTGGCCAAAGATGGTTATTTATCATATTTCTTTCCATTGTCCACTCGAAACAGTTTAACATGAGAAATTGTTGAATTGTGTTTTTGACCATTTTTTTTTTTCAAAGGTGTCCACAGGTGGTGTATGCCTGTGATTTGTGTTTTTAGTGATACAACCAAGTGTATTATGTCAAATCATCCACAAAACAAATATAATAGCAAAACCCGCCCCCAAAAATGGAAGGACCAGCAGTAGTGGACCCATATTTCAGAATGATAAGTTGAAAAGGTGCAGTTTGTACGGTTCTCGATAAAGTAAAGGTATTTATGTATTTAGCAAATTGAACATGAGTCACAGATTGTTCACATGAATGGAAGAAAAACCTAATTGGAGACATTAAAGAATTTATATTTGAGTAGACGAGTGACCCAGACCGACTGTGCCACAACAACTGTGGCCATCAGCCGCAAGATAAACGTAGTCCACAGAACGCTTTCTGAAACGGGGTGGGGGGCAGACGAACTTTTCCCCTGAAGAACGTACAGACCATGCTACAATGGCCCCTCCTGACAATCACCCTCTTTAGGTAGTATTGTCTAGTATCTGAAAATCATTAGAGGTGAAAAGAAGTGAGCAATTTTGTCTTTTGGGATTGGTGAACTGAAATGATATTGGTTTTAATAGAGATGACTGGGTAAGTTACCTAGTGGGAAAGATAGCGGTGGGGGTTTTTTAATGTACCCGTGCCAGTGTGAGAAGATATTAAGGGGACTCCGCCGTTGCCAACAGTATACCATTGGAGCCATTATATGGATTTGGGAGAGTAGCTGGATAGATCATAAGTAACGGTGCATGTTGGCCCCAGTCCACAGCCATTCAAGAGGACGGGCCCGGTTTTTGAGATGCATAATTGGTACGGTTAATCACTATTCGCTCTCATCATATACCGAAACCATCAGCGAACAGCGGTGTGTTCCTGTTTTTCCTGTACATTTTGACAGTTGAAACGATCCCGCTCGTAAGTGCCCTGCCCGCCGTGAGATGACTGCCCGCCCGCGCCGAAGTATTGCAGGCTTGTTGTTGCTTGCCGTGCTGCTGACCACTACTGCGAACGCCTGCCCTGCCGACCGCGCACGCCCGCGTCCCTCCGTTTTTTCTCTTTTTTTCCTTCAAAAAAACTATTTTCTTGCCGTGCTCTGCCCCTTGCCCTTGCTTCCCCTCCGTTCCTCGGCACCAACGCCCCCCGCGATAGTTTCTCTGGCTGCGGTGCGGGGCCGGTGGCCGCTCCAGAACAGCGGCTCTTCCAAGAGAAGAAGTTTGCTCTCCAGATCCACGTTGATGTCTTTCTTCACTTTTAGCCACGAGGAGAGAGTGCCAGGTCAACAGGTGTTTGGACCTGATGCGAACCGCCCTGTTTAATGGGGATTAAGCTGATGGGAGCCCCCGAACGATGCACATGACGAGATTCTTTTCGGGAATGATTGCGTTCACGTTGTCGAGGCTGTATGATGGGTGGAGAAACCCCCCCCCCCTCATCTATACTCGCCCTAGTTTTTGTGCCTTTGGTATTGTGTGACAAACGATCACGCAATGAAAAATATGAGAGTGGGAAATGGATTGCATAGCGTGTTGCGAGATCCGTCATAAAAAGGACTGAAGCAGTTGTGTAGGATCGGACGATGTTTCTGAACCGTGGAGAGATGAACCTGCAATCAAACATTATCATATCTGGCCAATCATGGCTTTCCATGCGGCATGGGCCGTATGGTTTTTTTTTTCTGATTTGTTCCGTGCGGTGATGAATGCAGGGCGGCGGTTCTGTGCTTCCACGACTTTTGATAAGGTAATTGAGGGCCTCCAAGGGCTGTAAGAACGTGATTTTCCATGTAGGTATTTATGTCCTGATAAATGTTATTTCGGGAATCAGGGCAATGAGATTCGTGAGAAGGAGTTAAATAATAACGTCAGAGGAAGTGAATCGCGATGATCCCCTACGGTTGTCCAATGGCTTCCAACGCCGCAAGAGAAGAGAGGAACAATCGGTGCCCCCTAAGAGAGAAAAAGAAGAGAAAAACTCTAGAAATACGATCTAGCTAGGTTTTCTGGCTCTTGATCACCATGAAGGAAATTGAATGTATTCAAAGTGTTTAAGGGAAGACCTGGGAGATATATATAGGGATATAGAAGGAGTAACCAATCCTAATAGGACTGATGGATTAAGGAGTACTAATCTAATAGGACTAGATTAGTACACAAAGTAAATGCCTAATCTTATTTTATACTATTTATTTTTTTTTTAATACTATCTGTTATTAGTATACACTCCAACAAACTTTTTGTAGGGCTCATTCGTAGAGAGTGAAATTTTATGGGACCCTATATTAGAGTTCAGTAGGAATTTTTCGGAGGTTGCTCTAGCTAAAACCCTAATTTATGTCTATATAAAAAATTATATTATTTTCTTGAAAAAAATATCTCGAATATTTCATTTGAGTAGTCTAAAAATGATCAAAAGGGGATCACGCTCTAAATTCTCCACACGGGCCACCGCCGCTGCCGGCCCTAGGCTTCTTGACCTGAAACACGGCTCGCGGATCAGTAACCTTGGCTCGGTTCTGTCTTGCCTTCGATTGGATCGTTCATGATCCATCTCGGGCCGACCTGGTTCCTGCCTTTGATGGCGATGACATCTAGCGCACGCCGGGCGAGCGCGTGTGCTCAAAGGAGGGACCGGGAGGTCAGCATCCAGTGAGGCTAGAAGAGGAATAAAACTTCTCAACCACAATTAGGTGGCACGACGTGAGTACACCTAGAGAGAGCAGCTGACAATCGGGAGTGGGGGTGTCAAAATGATACATTGGCAACTAGTTCAATAATAAATTAAATGGCGCGGTGTGGACCTAAGCCATCTGTGGGGTACGTCGTTGTGGGGTTCGATTTAGAAAAATCAAAAATCAAAAAAAAAAATCGAATTATATATATATAGAAATAAATTGGTTTTAACCAGTTTTGTCTGTGTTTAGTTTTTTCATTATGATTTAGTTTATTTTCTTATGTTCGGACATCGGTATACTTTTAAGTATTGTGTTTTACGTTTACTTGTGATTTATATTTAAAATTGTATTTAATAAATTCAATGTGTGTGTGTGTGCGCGCGTGAATATAACTTTATTATGTCTTTAATTATTGACATAACCGATTAACCAAACTGAAAGAACCCTAACCAAAAAGAGAAACCAAACCAAAGTTCGGATTAGGTTATACTTCTTCAAAATCAAAAATCAAAAATCAAAATTCAAACCGAATAGTATAAAATCGAACTGAAAAATCGAATACACACCCTACTATCAAATAATTTCTAATTCGAAAAATATGTTACTAACGATCTTGAATCATGAAAAAATCTTAAGAAGAAAAAAACAAAAAAAAAACAAAATTATTCTTATATTAATTTTTATCAATAATATTTTTGTTTTTTCAAATTTCATTTATGATTAATTTATTTTTCACATATTTAAAATTTATTGCAAACAATTATACCATGCATCAATTTGTCTTTACTTATTTTATTTTTTCCCCTTGATTTTCACTTGTCATTTTTAATCAAGGAGTAAATTGACCACCAACTCATGAATCTTGAAAAAATGAGTCTTTTGTAGGGATTACTTAATTAATTACTCTATGAAAAATCTACAATCAAATAAAAGAGATGCAGAAAATGATTATCTATAAGTTTTGAACTAAAATGTTAATATCTCGATCAATATAAACATTTTTTTTAATAAATCAAAGTCGATCATTTGATTGTTACATTTAATTTTGGTTCTTTCTTTGAGACTATATATAAATTATTATTTTTTTAGCCTAAAAGATTTTAGATTATGTATAAATTATCTATAAGTTTATGTTAATTTCTTGATCTATTTAAACATTTTTTTTTTTAGATTAATCAAAGTCCATCATTTATTTTTTATTAAATATTGGTTCTTTCTTTCCAATTGTCTATTGATAATAAATTTATTGATAGCATTCAACATATATGGTACTATAAATGTTAAGAACGGTGTTTGAAGGCTACAGGCTAAAAGGTACACATTAATTAATAACACTTAAATGGTTAACAACTTTTTTTGTACAAATATCTAAATTTTCCTCGTTTGATTATAGCAAAATCTATTATTTGTATTTATTTAGTGAAACTTTATTAAATATATAAAGGTTGAAGTTAGAAACTACTAAAGCTGAATGAACAAATAAGTCCGATTCGGATAATATTGTCTTAAAATATTATATGTTTAGAATTATTATACTCATTTATTTTTTTAACCACACGTCTTTAAAATTATTTGTTTAGAATTATTATACTCATTCATTTTAATTAAGATTTCTATTATTTAAACACCTATAATAAAATTCGATTGTGGCATTTTGATACCATTATTTTGAATTTAAATAACCTGATCTATTATACACTCTTTACATATTTAGCTAAGTCAGCAGAAGTGTCAAAATAACACGGTCAAGCACTACTACATGTGTTTTAAATTATACAAATCTCAATTAAAGTTTCTAATCTGCCAAAGATATAGTTAATTTTAAAACATTTAGCCATTTTTAAAATCATAGATTCAAAGATAATAGTTAATGTGACCTTTTATCCTTCCAAGTGTATTTTTGTATTTTGTGTTTAAACTTTAAAAAGTTTGAATTCAATTGAATCTACTAAATATATGTAGTGATCCAATTGCTTCTTCATTGAACACCAAAATATAATGATTATTATTGCCGTTATATTAGTATTAAATCCATATATATAACCATCAAAAAATAAAATAGACGATAAATTTCACCATCTATAATCAAATCGATCATTAGAATCACATTGTCACAATCGTTCTCATGATAAAATATAAAGAACCACCACAAAATACAAAATCCACAATCAACTTATTATCGTCAAAATGCACGAACTCACTATCAGATATCACCAGCACCATTGTTAATGTCAATTTCTTCTTTGTCATCCTTGACCAATAAATCTATCATTATATTTTACTTTTTAAACTAAATTGTCAATAATTTTAACTGTCAATAAAATTAAAAGAAAAAAAATCAAATATTTATGTCTTTTTTATATATGATGGTAAAAATTATAATTTTGAGAATCGATCCAGAGCATTTATCCAAACGACCGTATAGATGGTAGCAAATATGAATTATCATTATAATTTTCGTATGTACAAGTATTCTTTACTCTATCTAAAAGATATTTGTCAAATTTATTTTTGGAAATTAATTTGATTATTTAAAATAAATTAAATATTTAAAAAATAAATAAAAAATAAATTAATATTTCAATTTTAGGAATACATATTTAAATTTTTACTTAGAATTTTTCCTTATGTCAATTTGAAAAAAACCACACAATTTTCACCAGACATACACCATGGGGTTCCCAATATTAATGTATGCAAGTATAAGTGAAAACGAAATCTCACACTATTAACTAGGGGTGTATATAGGTCGATTCGTTTTGATTTTTTATTTAAAAAATCTAAATCAATTATGTTGGTTTATCAAATTTAAAAATCAAATCAAAATATATAAAGTCGTTTTTTTTTGTTTCGGTTTAAGTCGGTTCTTTCAATTTTTTTTTGTTTTTTTTACAACTATATCACATTTGAAAAAGCGATAAACATTTTTTCACTTACGTGTGGTGATAAACTAAACGTAAAAATGTAGTGAATAAATTTTTTTTGAAAAGACTGACACATTTACATGATTACAAATATTTTTTTTTTTGAAAAACAACGTTCCTTAAATGCTAAAACTAAGTAAGATTAAAGGCTAGAATTCAAAACTGACTATAAAATATTTTATAAACGTTAATTTGGAAAACCTATAACAATTAATTATAACTTTGATCTTAACACAAAAAAAATATTTTACAATTTTACAAGTTCAAGATTTTAAAATAAAATAGGAATAAACTTGAAAACTGGTAAACTAACTTAAATATATTAACAAAGTAGAATTATAAATAATATTTTTTGGTTATAAACATATATAATATCATATATATATAATTTTACATTTGTATTTATAGAATCCAAAGTATCTATATATAATCTACTTTGTTGATATATTTTTAGTTTAGTTTTATAATATATATCTATATATATATATATATATATATATATAATATATATATATAGAGAGAGAGAGAGAGGAGAGAAGCTATAAACGATCTAAAACTATATTAGCAGAGTACATTAATAATAATTATCATTTAGCTATAAAAAAAATAAATTATATATATTATATATAAACAAAATTTTACAAATCCAAATTTGTAAATAAAATATATAAAATTGAAAATCATAAACTAACTAAAAATATATCACAAAAGTAGATTATATGTAAATAATATTTTTTATCTATAAATAAGAAAATTATGTATATATATATATGTGTCGGTTTGGTTTGAGTTCGGTTTAATCCTCTTTTTTTTCTAATATCAAATCAAATCAAGAATGATCGTTTTTTTTTTCAATCGCCAAATCAATCAAACCAAATCACAAGTTGATTTTTTTTTGGTTTAAGTTAATTCGTCAATTTAATTTGACTTAATGATTTGATTTGTACACCCTAGTATTAACTAGTAGTCGTACTAAAAAACAAAAAATTTCCATCATATAAAATAAATAGTTTTAATTTGAAGGACCCATTTAGGATTGGATGCGTCTTTTAATAATCCTCCGGACGTTTTATTTATTTATTTTAATTTAACATAATATGAAGTTTTTAAAAATAAAATAAATATTATAACTTAAAAATTAGTTAAAGTAAAAAATATTCTTTGAATCTTATAATTTTATATATGTCAAAAAGGATATTGAATTTCGTAAAATATTAGTATGATATAAAAAGTAACAATATCTTTAAACATTCTATAGAAAAACCTCTGAAATTAATCTAGGTGGGATCATGAAATTTTATTATTTTATAAAGATATTATTTAATCAATGAATTAAAATTTATTAATTTAAAGAATAGTTTGAGATTTGACGAAGGTTAATTTTAATTATCTCAAAATCATTGTATCTTACTAAATTATGTATCATATTTATCGATTTCACATAAAAAAAATATCATACATAAAGTACAATAAATACATCAAAATCATTGTATCTTATTAATTTCAACGTTGTGATTCTGTTATTGTAAGAGCTTTCAAGAGGTATTATCGAACATAATTTATTGTAGGATATAAGAACGTTATGGAGTAGGACAAAATGATCCAACAAAGATCAATGTTTTGGATACTATTAATTATGCAATTTCTATTTGAACAACAAATGTTCAGCAAAAGACAATAGCAAATTGTTTTAGATACTATAAAAATCCTTCAAGAGATGCAATCTCAGAGAATTTTTTGAACCTACTTGTGAAAACGTCATTCATGAACTTGAGGTCATGATTAATGATCTCGGTTACCATAGTAAAATGAATGTCAATAGCCTATTGGATTATCAGAGTGAAAGTGATACTTGTTCAGAAGTCTAGAGATTAGAAGGAATTGTGGATACATCGAAAAAAATAATGTTGATGATGAAGTTGAAGATGATATTGTACCTTTGGAACCAAATACGCGTAAGGAAACACTTATCGCACCTAGAACTATTCTCAATGTTATGGTGCAGTCGAAAAGACAACACCAGACCTCTTGAACGCAACAAGTTTAGTTAGAGATGAGCTTCAACTATATTTAAATTTTAAGTAATCATATTTCACGAAATTGTCTTAGATATATTTGTACTTTAAAGAATTATTAACTTATGATATTACTGGGACCATATATTTACATAAGAGTCTTCTGAAAATATATTATCTTATCGAAATTGGTGATTTTTTACATTTATCTAAATCGAAATCGGAGAAAAATATTATTTTAAAGACATTGTTAATTTATAGAGTTTTTAATGCAATAGACTCTTTTTTACGTATTCTCCATAGACTTTTAATTTTATGTGTGTTTTTGTTTCTTAAATTGAGAGGAAGAGTTCAAGAGAGTTGTTTATAGTAGGGTTTTGAGATAGCCAAATTGGGCATGAAGTGATCAACCAAGTAAGTGGTGCATTTTAAAACTTGTGATGTATATGTGTAATTTTATTTTTTTTGTTTTCTATTTGGAGTTTGATTTTTACATTGAAGCATGACTAAATTCGAATTCGCATCGAGAAGTTTCACATTGAGGAGTAAAGCACACCCTTAAAAAGGTGACTCTGTATCCAAAAAGGCTCAAACCTGAAACTTTTTAATTAAGGATAAAAGAGTACTTATCACTTTATCACAATCCTTGTCAATAATATATAATTCATTTGTATTGCTATAATTTTTTTTTGGAAATTTATCTGATTTAAAACATGTTATACATAAAACTTTCGTGTAGCTTTAAAAATTCCACTTTAAAGGAAAGCTTATAGTTAGAATTTCTAATTATACAAAAAAAACTACTAAGAGTATAGTGTTATAAAACAAGAAACAAGTTAAAAAGATAAAAGACAAATTAACTTGATGCAATCGTTTTTTTTTTATTGTTGGTAAAAAGAGTAGTTACATTATATTAATAATATGCATTATTACGACAATTAAAATAAGGAAAATGTACAAGTATCCCTTAGAATATGATCGAAATCTCAGAGACACATCTTATCTAAACTAAGGTCCTATTATTCTCTGAACTTAGTTTTTTTTTAAAAAATTTGTGCACCTTTTTAACTTACGTGACATCCAAATATCTTTCACGCGTCTCAATTGCGTCGAGTCACAGAATATGCCACATAAAACAAAAGATGTATAAAATTACAAAAAAATAATAATTTAGAGGGCAATAAAACCTTACTTATTTAATATGTGTTGCTGAAATTTCGATCATACTCTAGGAAATACTTGTGCATTTTTCCTTTAAAATATAGCAATAGTGTAAATATCAATTATTTCAATTTTGCAAATATATTAAAATATATAGATACAAATTTGACCCTTTTAAATATTGTCAAAAACATAGTGCCAAGTAGGGGCCAATGAAATTTGAGAGAAAAGAGTCACTATGATTTCCTCTTCTTTTCGTTTGGGATCGGCTGATCCAGAAGTACAATATAAAAATATTAATAACTATATATTAAATCTATTTAATTTTTTTAATAGTACAATATTTTTTTTTCTAGTTATACCAACCGCTTTTTTCTTTTTGAGATCAATATCAATAATGTAGTTCATCCAATAATAAATAGGAGGAAATATCTTATCAATAAATATATCAAGCTGTTAATCTTAACAAAACAATCTCTTTTGTAATATATGAGATTGTTTGTTTTTGTACTCTATACGAATAGATATGAAAAAAAAAAAAAAAACAGAACAAATTCAAAATTTAAATCTTATAATATATTTGAGTAATCTATCATAATTTATATAATTTAGCAAGTTTAAAATTGATAATTTATATTTACTTAGAAAATTTCTTTATATATATATATATACTAAAACAAATGAATTTAAATTAATCATTAACCAACATTTTACATTTATTTGCTTTATTTGAAATCAGTTTAATTACGTGTATTTTAACTAATTTATCAGATATATATTATCTTCCACCTCAACTTATCTCAACAAGTTCAGAGAAATTATAGAATCTTAACTTAGTTAAGATGTGCCTCTAAAATTTCGACAATAATTTAGAAGGTACTTGTGTCTTATCCCTAAATATTTATATTCCTAAGTTTGATGAAGATACTCATAGTCCACAAATTCAAAAACACATATGAAGTATGTTGATTTTTTAGTTTAATATTTAAACTTTCAGATGTAGAAGTTTCTTAGCAAAATTATCACTATATATTTATTGAAACGCATTTCAATTATTAATTGTTCGTTTTTTTCATATGAAATATCACCACTGTTTAGGAAGAAAAAGTAAATAATCGATAGTTAATATTTGTTTCGATAAACGTTTGGTAGTAATTCAGATAAAATTTTACACCGTTAATAATTTATAGATGTGAAACTAGAAATATTGAGATGTTTTAAATGTATTTTTAATCCTTTTAACTCTAATTAAAATTGAAGATTAATTATTTGTACCATCTTCCAGTACTAGCATAAATTTTATATGACTTTGCTAGGGGTCCTCTTTTTTTACAATTCTCTTTAATTTATATTTATAATTACTAGCTAGCTGTTTATGACTATTAATTTTTCCTGAATATATTCCTCCTCTATTTATTTTCATTTTTTCATTATATTAAAAATACTTTTTAAAAATTAAAGAGAGAATTTATTATTATGTACCTTCTTTATCCTATTGTTAAGTACTAGTACTTACTTCATGCAACATAATTAAAAGTTATTAACACCTAATTAACATATTACATGTTCAAATTGCGAAAAAGTTTTTTTTTTTTTTTAAATAATGAAGTTGTTATGTGAGACTCAATATATTTCAACTCGGCCTATCCTTTTAAAACGTAATTTTGTTATTTATATCATATATATTTTTGAAAAAAGGAGTTAAGAGGGTGTATATTTCTGTTTGAGATAGTTCAATGGGTAATAGGATTTTAGCGTGCAAAAATTATGTGTTTAGTTGAGATATCGACTTAAGTTTAGGGAATATTTATGTATTTTCCCGTGCTTTTATATGTTTAGAATTTATAATTTTTGATATTATTTGTGATGTTATTTTTATGTTATTTCATAATAACACAAAAGTTGTATGAAATAAAATCATATCACACACTAAACTGATAGAAAATATATGATATATGCCGTATATATATAGTTTCTCTAACATGATGAAATTAATATGTATTTTCCAGTGGCGGATCCAGAATTTGATGATTATGGGTGCTCAAGCAAAAAAAATAATCTATAAGCTTACTTATAATATTTTTAGTTTAGTTAATAAATGATATACAAAAAATAAAAAAAGGTGAAAACGATTTAAAAGAGTATAAGCAAAAAAATCAAACGTAAAAATATATATACAATGAACAGTCAAATAACTATGAAAACAAAAATTCCAGTTTGCTTTCTTCAACCAAAAAAATAAACGTACGTTGTTGCTAGGGTTCGAACCCTCGCAGGTGGAGGTTAGAAAGCTTTTAAGTAAACTTTAGAACCAACGCAGCAATGAGGCCTTTTTGAACAATGGGTGCTAACAAGTTTTTTATATCAATTATCCAGTATCTTATATATTTGTGTATAAAGTTTTTGTCGGGGTCAATGGGTGCTCAAGCACCCGAGCCTCTCTATGTGGGTCCGCCCCTGGTATTTTCACTTTAGTTTATGATTATTAAGTGACTTATAAGTTAAAAGTTAAGAGTCAAAAGTCAAAGGTTGGTAACCCCCAACTTTTCTATTTTGACCTTTTTTTCATGATATTTTTTTAGCTTTAAAACAGTAGAACACTTTTGATGTTATCCACACTTCCAAAATTAAAAATATGCTTAAAAGCCAAATGTTATAAATAAGTCAATTTAAACGTGCAGTAAGTATTTTCACGTGTTAAGTTGCATATTAATAAACGAATGCAACCTCAACTAGAGAGATATCAACTTAGCGCGTATTAACATGATTTATAAAGGAATATTTCTCTAACTTTTGGGTCATATAGCACAAAAACAGGCCCAGTATTCACTTCAGGCCCAATCTCAAGTCATCTTATATTGTAGCTAGCTAGTACACTTCTTGCCTATTACATGTTTGATGAAATGCCTAGCTGGTAATTTGAGCTGTTTGTGTTTGATTTTGGTGCAGAAAAGTGGAGAATGAGCGATTACTCATGATCTGTGTAATGTCATCGCTGTGGTTAGTATGCTATATATGTTTTATACTTTCTCTGTTTCGAAAAAAGAATGATCGTATTCGAATTGCAAGATTAAACTATCTAAGCTTTTGTTATAGTTAAAGTTTACCTTTAGTATTACAATTCATAAATTTTGATATTAGATGGTGGTGTGTGTGAACAATGTACCATATTGGTAGTTGAAAAGAAAAATAAGCTGTTGAATACTCTTAAAATGGTGTGTGTGATTGATGCTGAATATTGGGAAATAGCCTAAATGGTAAAGTTATTGGAACTTGTATCTAAGTGCTTTGTATTAGAACAAAATGCCTCGTTATTGGTTGTAGATTGTTTTCATAATGCACTTGAAATGGACGTCCGAGTTAAGATATATATCATGAGCATACGGAAATTGCATCCGGATTGATCTGTGTTTATGGGAGCTAACTGTGAAAGAGCCCTTTCTTCTAGCTATTATTTGAGTACTGTGATTCACATTAAAAATTCATGTTCTACATTCACATTATTGGCACTCTTTCAAATAGTTGTTTTTGGTTGCATGTCGAATTGCATTGCTGCTAAGATCAGAATGTACCATAATCTATTTCTGCAATCATAATATTGTTGTTCTCTACTGAATTTTAGTTGTTTGTATGATTGTCTTGTTTATTAGCTTGTAGCATAAGCAGGGGCGGATCTTGGAGGGGGCGAGGGTGTTCACCCCAACCTCCTCGGCTAAAAATTACAAGGTATATTTTTATAAAGCAACTTGTTAATGGATATATAAACTTGGATTCCCCTAAACACAAGGCTAGCTAGTGGTTTTAGGGAAATTTAAAATTCACCTTGAGATTCCAAGTTCAAATCCCAAGCACTACATTTTCATTCTTCGACCCGGCTCCTTAGTGAAAAGTGTGGATCCGCCATTGAGAATGAGGTTGCAGATCTTCGACTTCATGTGGCAGGGACTTAGTCTCGTAGTCTTTCGGTCTATCCACGCTCTCTCTTGCTTCTCTCATCATAAAAAGGGTAGCCATATCCCATGGTTCACAACATATTTGGTGATGCATTTGAGAATTGCTCTTTGATTCAACCTATTTGGTGATGCACATAAATTTATCTCCAACATAATCTTGCAGTTAAGAGGACTTCTTCTTACGTGCCATTTTAGTCATAACGGGCAGCACAAGGGGCTGCGACATTCAATCTTTAAGGTTCTTAGCACTGAACTCATTGTACCCTTGATATTATGAGTTTGAAATATAATATTATTGAAACTTTAGTGGTCTTTTGTGTCTAATATGGTTTCATTTGAACCTATTGAGCAAAGGTTTCATCCACGTCTAGTTATATGGAGACAGAAATTTAAATGGGATTGGACGGCCCCTTCCTCAAGGGCGTTGTGTTTCCTATATAGTGTGTTCAGGGAAGATCTAGAAGGTCGGTTGCGGGTTCACATCAACCCAATAGTTTTTGCCCAGAGCCCCCGATACTGTCTCTCTATAATAACAAATCCACTTAATATATATAAATATTTGATTGTAAAAAAGTTATTATTGTATTATTCACTTGAAATCACAATAGGAATTCATTATCTGTGCATGGACTGGACATTCATAAATATATACATTCATAATAGGTAGGTATACCTATTATGCATAAATATATACATTCATATATAATCTTTAAGTTATGAACAAAGCTTAACCTGAAAATTATCTGTGCATGGACTGGACAGTCCTTAACATGAAATTGATTACACCCAAAAAGAAGTCTTGAAAAAGAGAAAAAGTAAAACTAACATGATTATCGCCATTTCCAACCTTAATGAATGGACTATACATTTAAGATGTTCGACTGGTTCTCGTTCAGCCTTCCCTGCTTCACAGTCCATCAGCTGGTAGGGTGATCAATTTAGGGGGCACCAAATTCCTCTTTAGGTCTGGACTCGACAACCTGACGGTTCTTCGGTCTTTTTCTTTTTCCACCCGATGAACAACATTTGCCTTTGGGCTTGACTAATCCGGATTCATGCCAGAGAATCCCATTATGGGAGGTAAAGGGTTCTCTACCTGCGGCGATTCCATTCTCAAGGCTCGAACTTAGGACTTTTAGTTAAAGTTTCTAAGTCTTCACTTTCAGTGGGGGCAGTCCTTTGTCGCTGGGGTTTCCTTTTCCTCAACCAAGTCGGTTGTGTCAGCCTTAA
This sequence comes from Solanum habrochaites, assembly GCA_027704765.1. Taxonomy (NCBI): domain Eukaryota; kingdom Viridiplantae; phylum Streptophyta; class Magnoliopsida; order Solanales; family Solanaceae; genus Solanum; species Solanum habrochaites. Next base: position 64,822,521 of record JAKWJA010002498.1, read on the forward strand.
GATAGATCTAACATTTTGTTATGAGTATATTGGACAAAGATCGATTGAAAGATAAATTTGAGTTATCCATAATGTATTACTTGGTCATATGCTACAAAATACTATTGCTATTATTATTATTATTATTATGATAAGAACTAAAGAGTAACAATGGTACATAACTATATATGGATATATTGTAAAAAGTGAAAAAATATATGGACATTTAACTCCACTGATACTTTAGCACAGGACACTCTTTGAAGCTCTATGAAATTTCACTGTTTTTTTTTACATAGTTTTGTTTTGTGGTCCTAATAATGCACTCTCTCTGTTTAAGACTTTATCATCTTTAGTACATTCATTTTCATGTTTCCTCTTGTTTCTATTTTGTAGTGTCCCACCATTTTTCTGCATTTACTTGTGGACCTTTTAGATAGTTGAGAGTAGAGACGGATGTAGAGTACTGTGTCAAGTTCATCAGAACTAAGTACTTCCGATACAGAACAAAAATATTATGTACAAAATCCACGAAAATTAACAAATAGTATATGTGAACTCATACCTTTAAAGAGATAATAGTTTCAACATTAAGAACCTTAAATAGTGAACTCATAAAACATGTAGTTCGATCTCCGGCTTTATGTGGCATTGGGCTTCCGCTTCTTACATGCCATTTAGTCATGATGGGCGGCACAAGGGGCTACAACTTTTTCCTTATAAGTTTGACGAGCTCAATCTTTAAGGTTCTTAGCACTAAACTCATTGTACCCTTGAAACTATGAATTTGGAATTTAATATTTGTTAGAAACTTTGGTGGTCTTTCACATCTATTTCAGGGTTCATTTGAACCTATTGAGTAAAGGCCACATTAAATGGTCAAGATTTTGTTAAGAAAGGCCCCTCACCCAGAACGTTGCCATTCCTATAAAGTGTTAGGGGAGGGTGTAGTGGGTTCACGTAAAACCAATAATTTTTTTTTCCATACGCTCATCTATAATAACACAATACGCAGGTGCCCATGTCAGCACGGGCCTAATGTCTTAGTATTTTTTAAATTTAATTTGTGTGATATAGGTAGAAATTAGAAAGTTGATTAAATTTTAATATGATTTTAGATTTCTAAGTTGATAATTACTTTTTGTTTGCGTAAATTTATTGTGAAGAGGTCCATCGATCATTGATTTTTACTCAAAATAGTTACAAGATATAAACAAATATTATCAACATTCAAAAAAATAAAGCAATGCTTAAAGATAATGAATTTAAAACTAAAAGTTATAGCTAAAACGGATTTCATAATTTTTAAAACAATTATATAGTAATTAAATTTAAAGAACAAAAGAAGTAATTTTTTAGAAATATTTTGAAACACGTGCCTACTTAAGCATAAAGTCTTGAATTTAAAATTAAAAGTCATAGTTAAAACAGCTTTTGTAATTTTGAAAAAATTATATACTAATTAAATCAAATTAGAACAAAAAAATAATTCTTTTAGATTTTTTTTTCTTCGAAAAACGCTGAAGCAGAAACATCGACATAGACATGTCTGCTTCAACGCAAATTCTTTCTTATATAATAAGCGAAAATCTACTAAATATATATCAATATTTGACCGTTAACTCAGATATTAATGTACTATTAACTTGAAATTTCGATAGAAATTCATAAACTTTAAATTCTGAATCCGCTATTCGTGGCTTAAGTCTTGATTTTTCTTGTCTTAATGATGTTAGCTGAGATCACATTGGATATTCTGACAATAGTTCAAAGAATATTGATAAGTCATTCTTTATTGAAGCAGGAGTAATCAAAACTTATGGCCACTCAACAATATTATCTGTCATATAAGGTCAGGGATTCACAAGAAAGATGGTTAGGAAATGAAATTTAATGTCATAAAAAATCCTATACAGCCCATAGGTATACCATTATGCATTTAATAAATGAACATAAATATATAATCTTTAACTTGTGTGCAAAGCTCAAAGCTGAAAATTATATGTGGAGTATTGTATTTAATCAGAGATCGTCTCTCTACCTTACAAACGCTCTTTATTTGTATGCATAATATTCTCTTCAAACAACACTTATGAGAGTACACTAGATATATGGAAAACAAACAAACATGATTTTCGCCATTTCCAACCTTAATGAACATACTATGATTGCTTGGTTTTTGAATGGTTCTTGTATTCGCTTTGACTAAGAAATCCCACTTTGTGGGGGTGGAGGTGCAAAACACTTCTTAACTTTATTTCTAAGGATCGAATTCGAGACTTCTAGTTATGGTTCCTCTGTCTTCGCTTACGAGGGCAAAAGTACTTTGTCACTAGGGTTTCCTTTTCCTCAACTAAGTTGGTTGTGTCAACCCTAAGATTAGTTTGACATTTTGTTATGAGCTAACAGAAAGATGGATGAAAGTTCAGATAATAACAATGGTACATAACTATATATGGCAAAATTGTAGGAATTGAAAAAGCCAATTAACATTAACTTGCACTTACACTGTGACACTTTAGCATGGGACACACTTTGAAGCTTCCTAAAATTCCACTTTTGTTCTCTACATATTTTTGTTTTGTGGTTCTAATAGTACACTCTCAAATTTTCAAGTGTTTATAATGTTTTGTACATGCATTTCATATTTCCTCTTGTTGGTTATTTACTATGTCCCACTATTTTTGTGCTTTCACTTGTGTACCTTTTAGATAATTCAGATTGATCTGAATTCAGTACTTTCGATAATCGATTAAGAGCATATTATGTGTAAAAAAAAAATCCATGATAATTAACAAATAGTAGATGTGAACTCTTATTGTAAAGTTATCAATGTTAAGTTGGTTTGATTGGTTCGAACCAGACCAAACTAAATGCATTTGTAATTTTTAGTCGATTTGATTTGATTTTTTGATTCTAACACCACATCTTATGAAATAGTATTGTGTCAAGTGATTCAAATTAGATGACACTCCTGTCAAGAACAACTATCACATCTATGATGATGATAAAAAAAAAAGAAGAAGGAAAACATGAGTACCACTAAACTTGTTCCAACTTACAATTGGACACTTCTGTAACATCGTTGTCTCGATATTTTTTGATTGCTATAGTAAAATATTTTTCTTTTTTTAAAGAACATGAATGTTTTAGTGAATATTGATAAAAGAATGCAGAAAGTTTAGGGAAAGATCTCTATTTTTGACGGAATGGCAGGGTCTTAAATTTTGTTTCTATCTTATAATAATAATTTTAAAAATTGGTGTTCCAATATTTATTTAAAATGGAATATGGACCCTCTGTTTAATTTGAGGTATGAAAAAAGAAACAGCAAGGATGAAGCTAAATATTTTCTTGAAAGTGATTTTTTTGGTTGAGGATATAATATATGCTCTGCCATGAAATAAATATTTGTACAAATACAAAATATAATGACAATTCATTTAACCACCAGCTCTTCTGCCTTCTGGGTAAATGCTTTTGGATGAACTCTCCAGAATATAATTTTTCAATTATTAATTTTTTAAAATTATCGTGGTTTATGAGTTAGTTTTTACGCATCTCAACTAATTTATATGATACTTGTCGCCTTCTACCAACAATAAGTAGCGAGTAATTTTGTGCACTAAAGTTAGAACGAATGGGAAGAATCAGAGTCCGAAGTTAAAATGATCATTTTTTTTTGTTCAAAATGCATAAACGGCCTATCAGTTTTTTCAAAAACCAAAAGGGACAAATTGTGCGTAAATTAACCCCGTCAACTCCATGAAAAAGAAAAAAATATTTCAGAAAAATCGCTACCTAGCAATGATTTTTTTTAACAAAAAATTTAAAAAATTGAAATCATGACATCAGCAGCAATTTCTCATATAATTTTTTTATAGAAAAAATTAAAAAATGCATCGATTTTTCAAAAAAATAATATTTTTTCTAAAAAACACGCTGCTGGGGTATTGAATGATTATATGGGAAATCGTTATTGAGGTAACGATTTAAATAATTTTTTTAAAGAAATCGCTGCCAGTTAAAAGGTTAAATTTATTCGCACGCATCTTGCTCCTGATGGAGTGATTAGTCCTATTTGTTTTTTTTTATTTTAAAAATGATCTGTTTCTTTTTATATATAAAAGGATCAGTTTGACTTAAAAATTATTAGGGACGTTGGATGGGCTTAAAAAAGAAAGCTTTAAAAAAGTACTTTTGAAAGTGCTGAATTTATTTTGAAATAAGCAGTTATGTGTTTGATAAAAGGCTTGAGTTGCCTATGCAAACGTTTGAAAAGGAAAAAAAATGGAAGAAAGAGGATATTAGAGTTATGTTTGTAAATTTGGAGATGTCATAAAAATATTAAAGGGCAAAAAGTAAAAAAAATGTGGCAACTTTAAAAACAGCCTTATAAGCTAAAAAAAAAAAGCACTCTATTCCAAGCTTTTAACTTTGTTAAAATAACGGTTTTTTTTAATTTAACAAAAGTATTTGAGTATTGCCCAACAGCTAAATAAGTTAAAAATCAGCTTTTGTAAGTCAGTTTGAACCAGCTTTTAAGTGAGCCAAACAGGCTCTTAGTGCTTTCTGTCTCCACTGAATTTTAAGAGAATAATTTTTCACCACCACTTCCTTATATATCATAATTTTGTTTGGTTTTTAAATTTCTTATTTAATTGAATAGTGTCATGTGAAAAAAATAATAATGAAAATCTCCAATTATTCTTTTACTTTTCATGCACATAATAAAAACAGAGTCTAAACGTATTTCTAGAAAATTGTGAATGTATGTTTAAAGAGGGTGAGTTGGTTGGTGGTACAAAATTATAACCAGATGAGTAAGTCTTAAGGCATTTATCCAAAAGGCAGTAGAGATGGTGACTAAAATGAATAGTCATTACATTTTTTTGTTTTTACCTTATGTATTTATTTTATGTCAGAGCATATATTACCCCCCCCCCCCCCCCTCATCCCGCTCCACTCATTAAATATCACTTCAGAAAAATGGTGTTTATATTTGTCATTTCCTTTTCATTCCTTAAATCAGATAGTCAAAAATATACCTAACTAGGGCTCCATTTTCACTGACAAATATAAAAGTAGTTTTTAAGATCATTGTCAGAGAGAAATAAAATATAAGACACTATCAAAATAGAAACCTGTCTCATTTATTGTATGTGTATCAAATTATCCATCGTGTTTTTTTGTTCTTTTTAATGCCTCTTAAAAAATGTTAATTAAGAAAGATATTGATCATGGGAAGTACCACTTTATATAGGAGTAATCTATTGCAGAAATCGAATCGAAAAAAGTGTTATTGGTTTACTGTTTTTTGGTTATTGGATCGGACTAATGGGTTTTTAATGGTTTTATTAAAATAATTTTTGGGTCATCGATTCGATATTGGTTTTTTGATATTGGGTAAATCGATAACTCATTAAGCCTAGTAATTTACTACATTTATTTGTACATAAGTATTTTATATTAATCTCAATATCTTACTAGTTACTATTGTCTTTATCCTTTAGCCTGCCATTCACACTTACAAATGTGACTTTTATTTCACAATTTCACATTATAAAAACCGTCAAAATCTAAAGTACGAACCCCACCTCTTAATTTCTCTGTGTGTTAAACTTGTATAATTTTTTAATTATATCATTGTATTGTTGCTTCAAATTTATTAGAGAAGTCATATGATTATTTTATAAATATTTTTTTATTGGTTAAACTGAAAACCAAATCATTAAGGACCCAAATCGATAAATTGAAAATCAATTTAAAAAATCCCTTATAGGTTTGGTTATTGGTTTGACGTATTTAAAAACCAAAAATCGATAAACTGAACTGATTATATATAAAATCATATCGAACCGATCGATGCAAACCCTTATTGTAATCCCATAAATGAGATCAAAGCAGAGGATAGAATGTATATAGAACGATTTACCCTTACCGTATGAGGTATAATAAAGATTCTAAACCATAGCTCAAAAGAAAATGTCCAAATGCAAGCAACAATTATCAAGGAAACATGACAACAAATATCAATACAAAGTAATGAAGCTAAGATATATACAATATACACCTTGCCAAATAAGAGACTATTTGACTTACATAAAGTGTGATAACACTCAAATATTTAATGATCTTTTACTAATTTCGACATCAAACCTTTCTATTTGGAGTAATGTTAAGTTGATTATTCGTAATGAGCACAATACCTTGTCTAAAAAATATAGCATGTCTTGTACTTTCTAGTAGCAAGGAATAACCATAGGTCCATAAGATATACACTATAATCATAATGTGATGAAAGTACAAAGTGACCAACATATGGATTTTGGTGCACTGGTAGGAGTGTTTTATTCTTAATCAGAGGTTTCGGGTTTGAATCTTAGATATGAAAAAAAATCTTGTTTAGAGTGTCACCCTTGAATGGCCCGCGCAGAGCATGATCCGAAATTTAATCAGAGCTTTAATATGGACTCTGAACACCGAGTGAGAAAAGCAAAAATTTTATTACTAGGACTAGTTAGTTTTGCCATGATATAACTTCATAATTTTAATGTAGGGTCTCTCTTTTTATTGTATCTCTATTTGTAGTAATGTAGGGACTTTCTCTGAAAAGATATAATGTACAAAATTAAAACATCCATGCACACACAATCATGTTACCATTGAACTACATTGAACTAGTGATGAATTCCGAATTTTCATTTAGAGGTTTATAGAAAATTTTACGCTATTAAATCAACTAAAAGATAATTTCATATCTAAATTAAGTGAAATTAGTAATAGTATTAAGACATACAATCTGCTACAACAATTCAAATTACACTAAGTGAAATTCAATAAGGCAACAGAATTGTGTCTACCATAATATGATGAATAATTGTATGATGATAACTAAATTCAAACATTCTTCAAATTAAGCACAAATTTTTTAAAGAAATAAAATATTATAATTAGATTACATTAATTATGATCCTTAAGTAGTTGTTTGCCACAATTTTTAAACATATGAAAAATAAATAAATTACACAAATAAAATCTGAAGAAATATGATTTTATTAATCAAGATAGCAGGTACAATTCTGTTCCTCCTCTGATTCAACTCTCCTAACATTTATCTATGATCCGAGGGCCGTTAGTAGCATATTTCTCGAACTAGAATGATTTAGATTTGACCTCTATATGAATATTTTATGACTTTTGTGGAATATTTAGAGATATTGATCTCTTTATGGAATTTCCGATATGCTTTTTGAGAGAATTTAGCACTCTTTAGACATAAACTAGGGTTTAGGGTTGAGTAGCCTCCAAGAATCCTAATTTGAGTTGAACACAATTCATAGAGTCGCAACTCGAATTGAACACATTTTGTAGAGTCCCACGTAATTTCAATCTCTGAAGTAGTTACAAGTGCAAATCTAAACTCACATGATCTTGAACTTCTCCCTTTGGTTTATACTCACAATTATTGCTAATATTAACCATTGGAGGATTCCTAATCAAATCATCATTAGAAAAAACTAAATTATTATTATTATCAGAAGAAGAAGAAGTATATTGATTAAATGCTGGAGGAATCTGCCAAAATGTTAATGGATTTCCATTTATAGGTCTAATAACATTAACATTATGGCCATTTCCATCAAACCTAGGAGTATTATTGTTAATGTTGGTCCATGTTGAATGATAATGAGTTCTTGTAGATACAGGTCCTTCACCAAGGCGATTACGGTTCATTATCCCGTAAATGCTCGATTGATCTGTCAATCAAAACAAACATTATATTTAAAAGTAGAAGTAATATATGAAACTATTATCACATGTATGAATGTCAAGAAATATATATTTTCTTGGAAAAATTAATTTTGTCCCATTATTCAAGGAGTATATATTTTTGATATTTCCTTGCTAGAAAATGTCTTGTTATTTGAAAAAATATTTTTCGTCGTACCAAAAACAGATGTACACTACATATACATAAAATACTTACCATGTCGTTTGGCATTTTGTCTTTCTTTCTTGTGTGCATTTTGATGGCCTCCTAAAGCTTGAGAAGTTGGAAAGCTCCTAAAACAATAGTGACATTCATATTTCCTCATGATTTCAACATTCTTGTTGATATGATTTTCTTTAACAATATTTGGTTCGTCATAAAAAGGATTATTATCGATAGATTCAGACATGTTGGTGGTGGTCATATTAGTACTATCACCACCACCAAATTCTTTACCGAAAAGCCTAATAGGCTTTTCGTTAACGGGTAGGGTAATAGGAAGTTGAGAGGAGGACTCTACATTCATGAAATCAAGAGCTTCTCTTTCAATCTTCTCCATGGATAATTTCACTAGGAAATGAGAGGTATTTGGAATAAAGAAGAAAATGCTAAAGGAGGAGTTGAAGTATGTTGTTTATATATTGGGGTTTGAAATGGGCATGATGGGACCCCAAGGAAAGGAAGGAAGTGGTTTATTCAATGAGTTTGTTACAAGTTAAACTATGTAAAACACTATAAACTATATAATATAATATAACTATACACATGTAAGTTTGATTTGAAAATTTAAATAAGAGTTTAAATGAATAGTGAAAAAAACCTTGATTATTTTTTTATGATGTGTATGCGTTCTCTTGTTTTTGTTGTTTAAAAAATTATGTCATTTGATACTTTGGGTGGAAAAATAATTTTATGACAAATTAGAGTAATTTAATATTTGGTTAAAGTTAAGGTTAAAGGTTTAAATTATTATTGTATAAACTAAATTATTTCAATCGTGACATGACGCCATTTTCTTTTCCACCTTCTTAGCCGTTAGTCTCTATCGTAACATCGACAACAAATAGATTTATAACTCAATAAAGTAAAATAATTTAAATGTATTTTGATCCTTGTGATACATTATTGGCTATAAATATTTACACTAAAATAGATTGTTTATATATATAGCTATAGAAATGTGTCTTTTTTCTTTAACGAAAAGAAAAATGGGTGAAAAAGACAAAAAAAATATCAATTTTGCATAGTAAATAATATTGTAAAACCACACAAATCTCATAGTGTTAAGAGTTAATTATATAATATTCGACTCTCTGAAATTACAAAATTCCTTAAAGTAAGGGATTTCGGATACATTACTAAACGTTTATAGTACAAACTCGGGTCTCGATATATTTACTTTGTTGCTACAGGCACACTTGTCTCCACATCGTACGCGTAACAGTACACCTATTCCAATACTTCATGTAAAAATAATGTATCAGAAAATAAAGAAGAAAATGAAAAAAATAGAAATTTTTGTAATTTTTTTAAATAATAAAGAATTTTAATATGATAAAATAATATCTCAAAGAAATTTTTTTGTTCACCAACTCAATAATATTATAGGAAAAACGTGTTTTTTTTTTGAATATATACGAAAATTGTCAATGCCATTAGTTTTGGTTACAACAACAATAATGACCTTTTGTTGGTTATTGTCTAGTATCATTACGACATATCCATAAAAACTACTCCACACATAGTACGTTCATCAAAAGAATTTTTTTCAGTAGGGGCCAACGTAATTTTAGAGGAAGAGTCAATAAAATTATACGCGTCTCGAATTTTAAAATTTAAATTTTATAGATTCGAACTTGAAATTTATTTGATTTAGCAAAGTCAAATGAGTGGGAAATTTGTTTGACTAATCAATCTTATTATTTGATTAGAAAGCAAAGGTTTTTTTTTACTGTGTGAATTATTTTAAAAATTATACTATATATATAACATGTTTTTTTCATCGAATCAATTTAAAAAATGTATGATAGAAGACAGATTCTTAGTTTTTTCCATATGAAATCATTTGTTATGTTTCTTCTTTTTACGCTGATTTAATCAAAATATCTACTAAATATTGATTAATGAAAAAATTAATAAGAAAATATTGTTTTCTTAGTAGTGTCTCTTTTTGATATTTTCAATAACAATATTAACTCTTTGTACGAAATTTTACGACATTAACATATAAAGATTAATTTTATGAAATTTCTTGATCAATTAGTTGACTTGTATAAAGACGAAAACTAACTAAAGTGGACTACTAATTTAGAAGTAGACTGGATTCAATTCAATATAGAAAAATCACTCTTTAATAGGAGAATAATGCGCTAAAATAAATTATAAAATATTATTATTTTATATAAATATTATTTAATCGATAAATTAATATTTATTTATTTGAAGAGTGTTTTGAGATTCAACCTTGTGATATTATGATAATAAAAGCTTTTAAGATATATTATCGCAATCAGCTTTTATAGATTATATGAGAAGACTATGAAGTGAGACAAATTTATTCAGGAAAGATTAATGTTTATGATGCTATCAATTTACAATGCCGACTTTGACTACAAATATAGTTTTCAGCAAGAGACAATAACAAATTATTTTTGATACTGCAATAAAATTTGTTTGAAGGATAATTAAATGTCATAGAATTTGAATGAATCCACTTTGAAAACATCATTTATGAATTTAAGGTCATTATTAATGATCTCGATTATCACAATAAAATAGACATCAATAAAGAACTGAATTATTAGGTGAAAATGATATATATTTAGAGGTGCGGAACTTAGAAGAAATTGTAGATCTCATAAAAATAACGTTCATGCTAAAGTTGAAGATGATACAATACCTTTGAAACCAGTTACGCGTAAGAAACACTTATCGCACTTTAGAACTCTTCACAATTTTATGGTGCATTTCGAAAAGACAACACCAAAACTTTTGGATGCAAAAAGAAAACTTAAAGATGAACTTCAACTAGATTTATAGTTTAACAAAAAACAAAACACAATAGAATCATATTTCGCTAAACTGTATTAGATATATTTGTATATTTAAAGAATTATTAATTTATAATTTTAACGGAACCATATATTTATATAGGTGTTTTCTGAAAATATATTATCTTATTGAAATAAGTGACTTTTTTCATTAATTTAAGCTTTGACGAGGGAGGAGGAGGGGAAAAAATATTAAGGAATATTAATGGGAATTACGCGGAAAGTAAACGATAATATTTAATTACTCATCCTAAGCTATAGTTTGCTATAATACCACTGTTGTGACTAACAATATACATTAATTAAGTGAGTTGACTTCGAGTTTGTATCATTAGTCATAGGTGTAGATGTATAATTCGCCAGGATAATTAAAATAAATATGTATACTATGCAATTTTTTGTAGTGTAATAACATATACAACTCACCTCTCGCTCACTATCTTTCCCTCTCTCGTCGCCTCTCTCCTCCCTCTCCCCAATCGCTCTTGAATTTATAACCCCAAATGTCAGGTAACAATATACAGTATATACAATTATATACATATACAATCACCTCGCTCTCACTCTATGCACGCTCTCGCCGCCTCTCTCCTCCTCTCTCGATCTCTCGCGCCTTAGTCCTCTCTCTCCCCAATCTCGTCGATTCTATCCTCCCTCTCCCAATCTCTCGGCCAGGTACATTGACAATTAAATATGTATAAGATACAATGATCTAAGCCACTCACATTACAATGCAACCTTTCTCTACGCTGTTCCCCATCTATTTCGCTCTTCCTCTCTCTCCAGTCTTGCCTCGACTCTATCTCCAAATAACATGTAGCTTCAACTGTAAGGATCAAACTATAGCTATGGAGAGTAATAATTATTTTTAAGTGGCTATATATGAAAATTTCTCATTATTAATTTATCGAATATTAATTTAATAAGATTTTATCGCACTATTTTGTAGGGACTAAACTACATAAATTACACAACTTTTTTATGAAAAGGATTAATTTGACCATTTCTGGGAATTGGTTTAAATAATCAAAGTTGATTATTAATTGTCACATTTAATATTGGATTTTTATTTTGTTGGCAATATTTGTGGATATCATTCAACAAGTGCTCCTATAAATGTTAAGAACAGTACCTTTTTAACAACTAGAGGGTGCAAAACTATTAATTACCCTTAAATGGTTAACAACTACAATCTAATCAATTGATGAGATGTGAAATAAATATTAATATAAAGAGGAAGAGACAAAAAAAAGATAATTATTTAACCAAAATCAATATAATAATTTATATTTTGATTATAATTAACATGACATTCTTGACTTGTTCTGTTATTAGGGATTTAGGGTAGTGCAAGTCTATGTGTTTTACACAAATCCTAAATTTAAATTTTATAATTTAAGTCTGAAATTTTATGATAACTCATTTTATTTACTAAATTTAAAATTCATAGTATTTATTTATTTATTTATTTATTGAGTTTTCTTAATACTTATTATAAAGGTTTTAAACCAAATTATTAAGTTCGAATGGATTTATAAGTAGTAAGTAATTTTTGGTAATTACTTATCAGGATTCTTAAAAAAAAGGATCAACATGAATCTTGAAGTTTTTTCTTTGTACTATAAAAAATTAAATAGGTATTTTATAAATTTTAAAAGTTTTAGAATAATTAACTTTAAAAAATAAATATTATTTTGGCTAGGGGTCCCCTTTCTACGATTCTCATTTCTCAAGACTATAATTTATAACTAGGTAGCTATGTTAATACTTGTGTCAGATTAATAAACATCTCAAATTAATATATAATAAATTAATTCATTATAATCAAATCCTTATGGATATTTAATAAAAAATATTATATATACATAAGATATAACTTAAAAGTAAAAGCTCACATATATCTTTATTTACTCTAGATTCCCCTTCTTTTTTTCCTTTTTCATTTCGGTGTTTCCCTTTTCCCTTTGCATATGTTTACCCGTTCACCTTTTGCCCCGTGATTATCCCTGCTTGGCCGAGCTCTCGTGCTTTCCACTCGCGCCCCTTCCTTTTTTCCTCGCCCCCTACTGATATACTTAACTCTTGCGCTCCTGCCCTCCTTCTCCCGCCCCTCGTTGCCTCGCCTCCTTTTTTCCCATTCCCTGTCTTCTCGTGTGACCTTCGTTTATCCATTCTCACCAGCCCTCCTCCCACCCTCTTCCCGTGCGATGCGACCCTCTTCCTTACCTTTTCTTCGACGTGACCCGGAGATCCGTGCAATATTAGGCCGGCGCGCAGGGGCAGGGATACGACAGAGCAGGGAGACGGACGCGTGAACCACAGCTAGGGAAAGGCACTTGGTCATCGTGAGGGACCAGCGCAGGCGCTTGGCAGTTTTTTTTCTGGCCAGGTCCTCTGTCCTTAAGCTTCCACACACATCCATTCTTGCACTGTTTTACCGCTCCTTAATTTTATTTCTCAAACCCCCCACAGCTCAGTCGTTCCATCTGAGTTGTTATTCCCGTTGTCGCACACTCCCATATCAACGACCTTTCCGCGCTTTGGTAGACACTTCCCTGCCCACTTTTCTGGTTTTCCTGTCCGGTAGGCTATCTATGGGCTTCTTATTCCCGGCAGTATCTACGCTTCCCTGTCCTTTCGCCCTACAGACAGCTCAGGTGTCTTGTAATTTGTTACTGCCTTTTGAACTGTGTTCCCCGGACCTCGCGTGAAGTCATGCAAACTCCCCCGTACTAGGTTTCGCGCTGTGCCCACGCCCCCCCCCCCCGTGTCCAGTTAGCAAGTTGCCTCTGGGGCTATATCAGTTGTTTGCACCATATTCTTCTGGGTACAAATCTTTTTCACAGCTACCTGCCCTGCCCTTGCGTTGTGCCCCTCCCCGCTTCTTGATCTTGACACATTAGAAGTATTGACACGACTCTTTACATGAAACATTATGTGTTCATGTTCTCTTACTCTTTATTGATGTCTTTGAATGCCCCTTTCTCTCTAGAGTTTCTGTTCTTTCTGTCGTTATTATTTATATGACACACGTGTTTCTTTAACAGTCAAAACACCCAAACTACCCCCTTTTGATGGTATCTCGCTCCACTAAATATCAATGCACCCCATCCCCGATGGTCGAATCTAAAATTCGGGGTTTCGTTTAAAGCGCACACATCACGAGGATGGGACCGCCTCCACACTCCTTTTGTTTTGCACCGTTCACACTTCCTTGTTTCCTTTTATAGTGTACTTTCTATTTGTTTTAAATGCAAGTATTAACGTCAACATGGTTTATATCATCTTTGACTTTCAAATCCATTTTCAAATGATAATCTCGCTAATTCATTCGAATCGTCGAGACCCTTGTTGATCTTACAAGCAAAGAATTAATGCACCGCTACATGTTAAAAAAAAAGCGATTGAGCTGTGTGGGCTCAAACAGGTTACATAACGTGTTAACAATTGTTGCTTATAAGTTCTGTGTATTTCTGAAAATATTTTTTTGAAGTTTAATTGAGTTATTTTATAGATTATTGCTCTATACTTTTATTATTTCTATTAAAACACTCTTAATCTCAAACAAACACAAATCTAAACCATCAATAGCATAATAACTTATTATGGGTTAAAGATCAGGTCAAGGTACGAGACCTATTTTTTTCGAAAATTTATCATCTATTATCCCCACTAGCCCCACCTAAACATTTTATAACATAAATAATCGAATCTAAAATATTCTGTATATGCTTCAGTTGCGTTCAAATATGTTGTTGACCACTGACAAAAAAATAGTTGATCTATTCAACATATCTTAACCAGTACTCAACTCTAAAGATCTTCCAAGGGGACCTTAGTGATTTTCTTATCCACTATTTGTTTGATCAAATTTGCCTTCTTCACGAAAAAATCAAGCTCTATATTCATCACACATACACCCCTCTTTCTAATAGAATCTGTCACGCCATTTCTCATAACTACAGTAACATCTTTTTTCTAAAACAATATATAATAAGTTATAGTTTTTCTAAATGGGCGCCTCAAACAATATTCTTGTTGTGTTATTATCCAAGACGATTGTTTTTAGCTTTAGTACACCTAGCGGGTACGTACGATCACCCGAACCCCCCTTTTTTTTATTGTACTATCACTATCTTAACGTCACGTTGACGCATACCATGACAATACCCAATTATAGATTCTTCATACCTAGGGAAACACGGGTTCTGATATGTAACCTCTTTCACACTAAGCATGTGTCATTGAGATGTGATATACCACATTATGATCGTGCTCAATATAACCCCTAACTATGTAACACCACATTGGTCAAATATACCCTTTTCCCCACTCCGCACGCCGAATCAGGAACACTTAATAATTTATAAGTCTACCCCATTTTTGTAATTCTGTCTTCATCAAAGAAATTTACTCAACTATCACTTTGAGTAAACACTCACAATCGTCTCCGCGCTCCCCCCTCTCTTTGTTTCTGGACTTTTTTTTGTTTCAATGATTTCCCCCCTAATTTTATACTCTCGTCTGTTGCTACTCAATTTATCTGTTCCTGTTCCACTTCCTCTTTGTAACCCTCCTTTGTAGCGCTCCAAGTGTTTTCTTCGCATACCGCATACAATTTTTACAACTCCCCGAGTCCGACACCCCAAATCGTTTTTGTATTTGTTCACGCATCAGATCTTAACTAAGATTGAAGAAACACCCAAAATCACGCATAAGACAAGATTCCAAATAATTTATACACGAACAGTTCACAACATATTTATCGTGATGAAAAAACTTAAAACCCCGACCTTGACATTTTGATTCCCTAGAAGACATCATACTCATACCGACCCCTAATCAATTTTTTCTTGTTAAAAAATTAGACAAGTACTCACAATCTAAACTTCGCACAATTCATCTTTTTAAACTCCGTTTCAATAAAGGGCCTCATCAGTGAGGCATTTTGTAACGACAGGGGATATGTCGCGAGTTTGCTCATAAGGTCAGGGCATATTATATTGGAGCTCATCGTTATAAAGCGGCCCGAGACCTCATTATCAACTTCAACTGACCCCAAGAGACGACCAACCGGTTGTGTCTCCCTTTTCTCGCTATCACTTACCTCATCTCAGACCCTTTTCCCTCCCCCTTTTTTTTCCCTTCCCTTCGTTCTTACCATATGTTGAGTCCCACCTTTCGGCTCGGAACTACTCCCTCACAGTCTCATATTCCTTAAAGGAGGTAGCCACTTTGAAATTTCACAAGTCTTTCATATTCTTGAATTTTCGTTTTCCAATAAACCTTTAGCCATAGTATAATCTGTAACGGCTACCTTTAATGAATTATTATATAGTTAAAGCAGAGGTGCTATCCTAGAGGGGGTTCCGTGGGTTCACAGTGAACCATGATCTCCCCCTCTTAGATAATATAAAGATAATATTATATTTTTCCAACAAAATATTTAGATATAGATCCCCCCTCCTACTTAAGAAGTGTGATCACCAATGTTGCTAAAGTAGATAGCATATAATAATAGATGATAATTGACCGGTTGCACCACCATCATCTTATTCTTTTTAGTTACATTCCTCAAACTGGTTCCCAGTCCCCTCGCCCGAAATTATTCCCAACCTGGCCGTTCAATCATTTTTTCTATTATTTTTGCTTTAATCTTTCAAAATTTTCAAGTGTGTTACATTGAAAACTTCCTAAATAAAACAGTAATGTAAAATTTTTCATAGTTAAATCAAATGTGTATATTAGAATTTAAAACTAGTAGTATTATATTTATTGGACCTATAATTATTAAAGTTTAACATTTCAGTGTTAAGAATATAAAAGTCAAATCGATTCTTTCGAAATCCTAAATACGCCTCGTTAAAACTAAAATATATAAGTGAAGACAACTACTTAGTCTTGGTTACAAAAGCATTGTTTAGTAAGAAGCAAGAAAGAAACCATTAAACTATAGGAGATGTACATAAATAGGATTATTTTCTTTTAAAATGAATGGACTTGATACAAGTCGTAATGAATCACTAGTAATACTTTAGTACAAATTGTATTGCAACTTCAAATTAAATTTTTCACACATTCTAGTTTGATCACTAGGATTTTTGATTGATGGATTTGTCAAAACTTTAGTACAACTTGTGTGGTAAATTTAGAACAAATTATTCACAATGCTAGCATATCACCAGAAGTTTCTGAGTAATTACACATTGATATATTTTTGCTTCAAAATAGTCCCTAATCAACTTCAAATTTGATAACTCACATTCTAATATACTAATCTCAATGATTTTCATAATTATTATATTCGACCCAATCAGTCAAAGCTAAAAAAAACAAATTATGACGTATTTTTTAAGTTCATCAATCAAATCAAGTCTTTAATTTTCTATCGTAGATATGATGATGGAGGAGGAAGGAGGAGTGCACCCAATGAAATTTCTTGTTAAATTATTTAATTGGGCCATCAGTATTCTTATTCCAGCCCACTTCTGACTATTACATGAAGTATCAAGATTCACCTTTACTTGAATTGGTTTGGAGGAATCGCGAATAGATAAGTATACTTATGATACACTCGTATTGAAATAAATCAATAGAGACCACTACCTAACAGGACAGATAGATACATCACATCTAGTACTATCGTTGAATCATAGTTAATTCATGCACATTTTCACCTTAATTTATCATGTTTGTATGATTTTAGTATAAATAGCATATGCAGGAAATATTTTTACCTGTTGTTGAGAGTATGTATTATGTATTTCCTTTTTTTCTTATAAGGTGAGAGGATGTATTAGGTATTATTAACATGTTATGTGACTCGTTAGCCCTAAGCAATGTCTTGCGTGAAGCAACCCACTTAGAAAAAGCTCTACTTTATGGTAAAAACACTAAAATGCAACTTTGGTCGGACGGGGATATCATATCATGTTGCTGAAATGTCCAATGGATTCGTGGGTCTTGACAATTAGCCAAGAACCTTTTACGTTTAGAAAAACAAAAGGCCTAAGATATAGCGGGATGAACCAATGTGAATGAGTGTAAGCTTCATCATACATTCAGCTTGGCCCAAGTCTACTCATCTTATTTTTTTGGGAAATGCACAAGTATCCCCTAGACTATGATCAAAATCTCATAGACACACACTTTACCTTAACTAAGGTTCTTTTACCCCCGAACTTATTTTTTTTTTATAATTTTATACACCTTTTGTCTTACGTGGCACATTTCGTGACTCCACGTAATTGAGGCGTGTGGGAGATATTTAGATGTTACGTAAATTAAAAAGGTGCACAAAATTACAAAAAGAATAAGTTCAGGGGGTAATAGGACCTTAGAATAGTTAAAGTGTGTCTCTGAGATTTCGATCACAGTCCAGGGATGTACGAGTGCATTTTCCCTTTTTTTTTTTTTGGTTAATTTATCTGTGCTAATAGACTATATGACCTTGGATCAGTTAGAATGGGTTCTGCTGTTTTTCTTTTTCTTTTCTCATACTAACGTCGAGCATGTGTACAAAGCAGCAAAATCCAATAACACCACTCATGGAAACAATACTAACA
Source organism: Solanum habrochaites (assembly GCA_027704765.1). Taxonomy (NCBI): domain Eukaryota; kingdom Viridiplantae; phylum Streptophyta; class Magnoliopsida; order Solanales; family Solanaceae; genus Solanum; species Solanum habrochaites. The sequence continues at coordinate 64,840,889 of JAKWJA010002498.1, forward strand.
AGAAAAGTACTGTACTTCTGGAGTAGTGTTATGCATGACCCAAATCCTACTGTTGAAAAACTATAGTAAATGGTAATGAATCAAGGTTCCCTATCATTGCATCCTAAGTTTGTTCAAAGGAAAAAGAGTTCAAGATAGCATACACGAGTTTATGAGATGAAGGTTTCCTACTACTCCCCGTCTGTAAGTGTGCCCCGAGTAAGAACAATTTGATATAATTGTTGTAAAAGGAGCAACATCTTTACACCAAGCTCTCAAATCAAAGAGCAATATCTTTACACCAAGTTCTCGAAATCTACCAGTTGATAATTGAAAAAGAAAAAGAGTTCTTTTCCAAAAAGACCAAATTCTTTCCAACGTTTGTCTGAATGAACTGCTGAGTAGTTACATTCAGACTGTTGGGTTGTACATTGCAGAGAACTAGGACGCAGACTATAAACAAACAGTTAGAATAACGAGGATGTGTACCAAGTAAAACACCACTTGAATTTGGATATTCCAAGATACAGAGAATATCTTTAGCATCAAAACTGCCAACTTTTCAACTGCAATCCGCTGATATCATGATGCAGGTATAACTAGTGTGTCCGGAGAATTTCTTGAATGGCTGAACATAAGAAGATTACCCTATAGAGACTTTGGACTAGAACGCACCACTATAGAGAGACAGAGTAGCAAACAAGAACGGAGCAAAAAATGGAAGGCAAATTGAAACTAGTTTTGTAACAGCTAGTTAAATGGTGATTCATTCAGTTATACCTCCTAAAACTAGAAAGATCATAGATTTCCTAATGGTAAATGAGTTTCTCGATTCATCTATAGGGACTTTGGTTTTCTAATGCTATATTTCAGTCTAAAAGGCATAAACAAGAAGAGAATCAGAGGAGCTTGCGAATCACGAAAAAAGATTATGACGCGTGAAGCCATCGTCAAACAAAAACAAATACATCATAGAAGTTGTATCTCATATGTTAGAGTTCCCTCTTTTTTTCCCATACACTGGACTTTATGGAGATTGTTTGGTAGTTAGCTCACTATATCTCATTTGTAACCATTGCATCGTCTTGATGTCATCAATGAAACAATTTACTTCATAGCAAAGGATTAAAGCAATACCGGTGAGATCTACCCATATCATCTATTAAGGATTCGATGAACTAAATCAACGACAACATCTCAATCCCAATTGGGTTCAGCTACATGAATTCTCCTTATCCAATCCTTCATATTACGACTATTCTCACATGAACTATCATCCTCAAGTAACCCTTCTCACTAATCGTGGCAATGAAACAGTTTAGCAAAGCTCAATATGTAGAAAAGAGAGTCAAAATATATAAGCAAAAGATCAAGTAAAGCTAATTCTACAGAATTCAGTTACAACTCTATTAATCAGGGTTCTTATTATGAATTCCAAATCTAGGAGCAGAAAAATCAATCAAGTTTAAAACTTTACGTAGAAAAAAAGATTATTACTCTAAACAATAACAAAAAAAAAAAACAAATACCCAGTTCTGCTGGATCTATCAATTGGTCTTTGGATCAGGCATTGGGAATAACCCAGCTCCAGCAGATCCACGAGGAGGTGAAAACCCTAAGAACTTCTGAAGATTTGTCCTGATACTAATCGAACAAAGGAAGTACAAAAACGCCATTGAACAATCCGTCATGTCATCACCCGGTAACCCTCTATGACTCATCTTCTGAACAAGACGAAAGGGTATAAACGGCAATTTAGCAACAACTTTCCCTTCAAAAAGACTGTTAAGAAATCCGAAAACCATAAACAACACAACGGCGACGACGAATCCGGATTTGAATTTGAAAAGGGAGAGATCCCGGGTTGACTCCTTCAAGGAAGTTTCGACCCGATCAATTTTCTTCGTTTTCGACTTCTTAGTGAGTACAGACGGAACCGGTTCCTGAGTCTTCATAGTTTCGAGCTTTTTTGAAGCTTTATCGATTGTAGATTTGAGGGATTTGTATGAAGTAGTGCGGTATATAAGGAGATATGAAATTGCCTCACATACTATAGCTGTGCAGATTGAAATTCCGACGAGTGTTAAGCTGTCGGAGTATTTGGTATTGGAGAAAAATCCCGCCGCCGCCATTGTTGATAGGAGAGAGAACTGATCTGTGAATGATGATTTTCAGAGAAGAAAAAGGATCTCTCAAGTCTTAAAGAGAAGAGAAAGGATTATGTTTTTTTCTTTTTTGTTTACACTTATCTCTTTCCCTGTTTTTCCCCGCTCCCACTTTTATTTGTCCAATGTATTCACTTTGGTGAACTAAACTGGCTATATCCGTTTTGCTTCTCCATTTATTTACACGCACTCTGGATATATCGAGTACTACCTGACCTCAGAAAAAACTTTAGATCCATCTAGACTCTTATAATTTCACTGGCTTCTCTAACAGAGTTTACCGTACTTTTCGGCTTTAGCCAATACCGGTCGTTCGCTCTTCTTCCCACTACAATCTCCCTCCTTCTCTCACCTCCCTGCTGTCCCTTGTGGTTGTGTGTATCCCCTGTCGCTGCTCATTTCTATCCCCCCTTACGTTATATTTCGTCCTTCTCACCACACTTGCTAATTATCACACTATAAATTCTCTCCCGTTGTCTCCTCCTTCGGTCTTTTCCTATATTACCCACCACTCTCCACCCTGCCAACTCTATAATTGTGTGTATAACGCGCGCCCCGCGCGATTATTGCCTATACTAAATGTTTATGGAGTCTAGTGTTGACTTTATCCCCCCCTCTTTGACATACACGTGGTTTCGTGTAGATTCTTTCTTCGGACAACCGTACAAGTACGCTGATCGATTCTCCTCATATGCTTCTCTGTTTTTGTTAGTGGAGTGATAATATTTCTTCTTCCCCTATTTAGTCGATCACACCGGTCTGCCCGGCTTTATTCGAACTTGATGTTCTGGTTGTAGCCCACACTCACATAACGTTGGTATGACTTGTGCCCGTATTCTGACAAAAATTTTAGGTAAGACATATAATCCTCTGTTTGTATTTGTTTTTCCTTGCTCTCAAGTGTACCTCCTAAAACATCCCTCCATTTGCATAACATCACAAGTACCACCCCTTTGTCCTACCGAATGGTTTAATGTTCCTAATGTATCCGTCATGCATCATTCATACGTCGCGACCCTCTCATCTTATACTTAGGAGTCCTCTGCCCCCCTTCGCAGCAAAATCTTTAAATGCACATTTTCTAAACATATTATTCTTTTGGTATACTTTGTAGTATTTTGTCCCGTAGTGTTGCCCCCCCCCTTTAGCCGTTGTGTGTACTTATTTCTTTACATTTCCTGACCATACCCTCTTCGCATACGTTAGACCTCCCGCCGATTGTTCACTTTTGCTTTCTATTCTTTTTTCCCTCGTGTCTGTACGTCTATTAGTCGCTTTGTGTGTGCCTCTGACTCCCCCCCGATGGGCCCGTCCCCTGTATCTTTTTGTATCCTTATTGTGTTGTATTGGTTGTCTTTAATTCTGTGTCTATATTGTCACTTGGTTGTTTTCCTGTCTCTCCCTGTTGGCACGTTCTTTGTTTTCTCCAGTGTCTTTTTTTGTCCTTGCCCCCATCCTTTTACTTTTCTTCCCAACTGTCACTGCCCATTACGAGTTACGACTCGTCGCTTTCCCCGCCGGCTGGTAACCGCCCGACACTTCTGCACTTTCGTAGTTCGGATAACGTCTGATTACTCTTGTGATTCTTTCTTCATTCCTCAGTACGGCCGCCCACACCCTCCCCGCCCCTATTGACCTTTTTCCCTTTTTCAGCAACCCCAATATTGTTCCGCCCCTTTTCATTTTTTTCCCCCTCCCCACCCTCGCTAACCACATTTCTCCGGCGCTTTGTTGTTCTCTGGCTCCCGCTGCTTTAGCCCCTTTATCTCCCATGCCGTCTAGTGCCTTGTTTATTGTGTTTCCTCTACTACACACCCGAGTTTTCACCTGATGTTCATCTTTGCCTCCCCCTCCCCTGCCCCACTGTCCCCCACAATCCCCGAGTCCTGTGCTACCTTGACTTTCAGTTACCTCGCTGTCTTTCATTTTATCCAGGCCTTAACCTAAGCCCTATTAGTCATATTTCTTCTCTTCTGACTATTGTGTCTTAGTCACATATCGCACTTCCGATCGGCCGTGATACAATCTAGCCCCATTTTCCAATCGAGTCTGTGTGTTTCGTACCCTTATTGGTCCGGTCCTTGCGTTTCCCACCTCCCTCCCTTTCCTTTCGGGCGCCATGCGTCTCCCCTCGCACCCTTTTCTGTACTTCCGTGTAATCGATTCTGTTGTTTTATCCCTTCACTTTTCGTCACTTCCACCCTCCCGCCCCACTTTCCCTCCCCCCCCCCCCTTTTCCCCCGCCCGCTCCCCCTGTGTCTTTCTCAATCTGCCGGCCTGTTTTTACACCCCCGTCCCCCGGTTTTGAGTATGTTTTATCGCATTGTTGCGTTTCAATCCCCATTCCTCTCTGACCATATATTTGTATGCGGCCCGTGCCCCTCTTCAACTATATCCATCACCACATCTTCTTGTTGTGTGTTGTTTGTCACTCTCCACTCAGGATCTCGTGGTCGCCGTAAAACGCATCTCCCCAACATTCGGCCGCCGACCATCACCATCCTTTTTTACTCTAGTCTTACCCTTTCGTATGGCTGGTTTTTGTTCCAGGTCTACAGTGTTACGTATTTTTTTTGTGTTTCCTTTACGAGTGTGCGAACCTCTTTCACACCCTACCTTGACCCCACCCTGTCCCGTCCCCAGTCACTGGCCTTATTCTGGCTTCTGTTGGCACCCCTATTACCTGCTGCCTTTGTTTTTCCTCCCTTCTCCCTCGGCGTTCTGTTTCTCTGTATGCCCTGGCCCCCTCCCTATTCTTCCCAGCTTGCAGTTGTCACCCTGTTCGTTTTGTTTCCTGTGTCTGTGCCGGGTGTCTCTTCTTGATCAACTAGTCCCTCCCTCTTCGACTCCCTCCCCCTTTTCTCTTCTCTTGTTCTTCAACCTCATGTTGTCTCGTCTTACTTCTTTTGTTTGCCCATTCGTTAGTGCCAACGCGCTTATGATGTGTCATGTTGCGCACTGGGTTTAGGCACACTCCCTTCTGACTGGGATATTATTGGCGACTTTTATTCCGCGTCCGCCCCTTCTTCTCAGTTTGTTTGATTTGCATCACTATTGCAGGGACGAGCCCTACCCTTGTCCTGCCCTACAAGATGTCTCCTCTTCCCCCTTTATGACGGTTCTCTTTCACTCAACTGTCCCTGCCCCCACACGTTGAGTATTGCGGTTTAATCCTAAACCTAACCTTTAGTTACCTTCTTCAATTCACCTTTTTTTATGTTTCGCCAAAACCATACACACTATTGTACTATCATATTTTTACAACTTCTTATACGCCCGTACCTGGCTGGCGTGAGCAGCGGTTTCCGGTATTGTAATCCCCCCCCCTTCTGTCTAGGGTGTCTTTCTTTGGACGACCCCACGCAGTTGCTTCTTTGTGCAATCACCCGTGTGTATTCTTCACCCTGTTGCACTTCAGCGATGTGACTTACGTACCGCGCGCCCTGGCCCAACCGGTGAATTTCCACCTGATTTTTACCCCTTGGCCATATGTGTTCCTATTTCGTCCGCTGAAGCACTACTCGTCTATGATGGTTCGCGGCCCCTCTTCCGCGTTGTCTTGGGCTCTTGTCTCTGTCCCTCCCGCTGCCTTACAGCAACTTTTGCTGTGGTATTATCCCCCCTTAGCGCGCCACGTTCCTACTTTTTTTCCATTTTCATCTCTTCATCGGTCTTCCTTTGGCTAACTTGCCCCTCTCTTGTGTTATCACCTTGTGGTCCTCTTTCTTCAGCTCTGTGTTTTTTCAACCCCCACTCATCCTCTCTGTTTTTCCTCTCGATTCCTTGTTTCCCTTGGCTCCGTACATCCCCCTCACACCACGCCTCTACGACAACTCTTCCCCACACTGTGCACTTTCCTTTCTCTCGTCTTTTTTTGATTAGACCCCACTTGTGTGACTTCTCTTGCCACCCACGTCGCACTGCGCAATTATTTAGGCCTCTACCCACCCGCGGGTGCGAGCCTCTTCCAAGAACCTCCCCTCGCCGTCTTTGTCTACTTTCTACCACTCCCACCCTCATTGGCCTCGCCAAGGACCCCGTACTCATAGCGAAACCCTCTCCTTGTGACGCCCATCCCGGTCCTACCCTTCTGCCTTGTTTTCCTAGACATTTGCACCTCCTATCGACTTCCTCAGTGCTTTTGAAATCCTACCCTGCCCTCACGCACACCTGTTCATCCTCAACTCACACCGTCCCACCCGCCCACCCGTCATTGCCCCTTGTTTGGAAGCGTTGCCTCTTTCATTGCCGCGACCTCTAACCCATCAATTCCCCCCGTCTCGCGTATCACGACAAAACGTATGTTCCAATCTGCGCATCCTTCCCTCATGCTATGATCCAGGCCATACTGACCTCTCTTCTCCACTTTTCTCCCCCTCTCATTAATGTTGCTACGTCTTTGACTTACTTGTCAGCCTAACATGCTATTGATCTTTCCCTTTCACAGTAATCTACCACACTGTCTCTGGTCTCTATCTTCTTTTTTTTTTTTTCTTCGTTGGGATTTATATATGTTTATAAAGTTCGTGACTCCCACGTTTGTGTGGTGATCGGCCATGCCTCCCCCTCGTCTTAAGTCTAACTTACCATAATCAGTATGCTCTGCAACTTCCGCCTGTAGCCAACAACAGACTCTTTGAGAATGAGAGCCCTTGTTCTGTATTCTCAGACTCACATGTTAGTTTTCATTAATTGGAATTCCTTCCGTCTCAAAAGCGTTTTCTTTCGCTCCCCTCTAAAGCATAGACTCCACAGATATTTACGCTCCCCCTTGCGAGGTCTCTAAACAGCTCCTAGACCACTCTCGAACATATGGAGATTGAAGCCGTTTTTCACAGTATCCCTGAGCATCTTCAGCCTCGGTCTTTCTCTAGCTGATTGCGTGACCAATGTTACTCATTGTAACATGGAATTCCTTTCACGAACACTTCCTCTCTGGCTTCCCATCGATAAATGTGTTTCTAGCTGATTGATGTCGATAACAATGTTACCCGCAGTCCCCCCTAATTATGATTCAACAAACCCAATGGAAAAAAGTCAGTGACGGAAAAAGAGGACGCACATATTACATCTGGAGACCGCATTTTGAATTGCTGCACTCCCTCATTAAAAAAATCTTTCACCCGAGGGAAAACTCAATAGGAAAAAAAATCCAGGTTCAGGAAAACGCAGCCTAAACGCGTTATTTCACTCCCCCTAATGAAAGTTTTACTTGATATCTCAGAGATGGCGCATTCCAATCTCATATCTCAACTTCTCAAATGTTGATATTGACAACACTTTAATAAATAAGTTTGCACGATCTGTTGAACTTCTATCTCATTATTTTGTAGAGATCATGTGTGAAGAAAAACTTTAGTGAAATGTACTTTGTCCAGTCTCTTTTGATGTATCCTCCCTTCGATCGAGCTATACATACAATATTATCTTCATACAAGGTGACTAGAATAACCAGAGGAATCACACAATTTTCGATATCTGCATAATCAATAATCTGTATGTACCGGCCAATTGCACTAATACATGATATTATTCAATCATTTTCATGAGATCAAAATTGATCTTTCTTTATATTAAGAAATCTCACAATCATTAGACTACTCAATGGAATTGCTTTAAGACCTTTTAAATCCTTCAAAGATTTTCATATAACCTTCATCGTCTAGCTAGACACGACAAACATTCATTATACATATTAAAATATTTCATCTATTGCCAGACTTAAACAAGCCTCATTGCATCCGCCACAAGAGAGTAATATCTTAATTTAATAATATCAGGACTTCTGCGAAAATCATTTTACGCCCCGAGACACATTCTGTACTTTATATCTTACGGTTATACTTTCGCACAATAACTCATCGTACCACACTGACATTATATCTTGATCCATGAATTATAAGTCCAAAACATAACTTTTTTTAAATGAAACATAATATACTTGAATTGTGCATTTTATTTGGCCAATCATTTATTTTTCTACACTGTATGACAAATTTGAATTCAAGATCCTCGTCATTATCTGTAGCATCGAGTACTGTTTCATATCAAAGATACCGTCAACGACCTTTTGACTCAATTCCAGTATGACATAACTTATCGAGATCTCTTCATATATCATCATTTCAGGTACCTGAACCTTTGCCAAGATTTTTATGAAGTGTTATGTCAGCGTGCTCCTTCCAAAACACTTGTCATATTATCTTGATCATTTGCTCCTCTCCTTCCTTAAGAAGTTTTATTCATTTAGAATCGATCTCTTTCCTTCAAGGACTTCTCATTGGAACATTTGCAGCTGAATTATAACTTTAGGTCAGCAAATTTATCTAGTAATTAATTTGCAACATTATGCAAATGAATTATCTCTTGAACTTCAAGTTCACTTTTTTAACGAGGATTCATAGATTATTCACTCTCATTATTTTAGTTGTCATGTCTCTCTCCTAAATGTAGAAATCGAGGCAGGTACCCCAAAAATAATTTGGGGAATCATATTTGTGCGTGGTGAAACAAATAAAATCACACTTTTATGTCTGCTACCACTTCCACTTAGGGAGTTGAGCAAAGGTTGAGCAAATTACAATGAGGACAAATTTCTTTCATCAAAGCCCTTTTTAACCATCATTTATATCATCAATATGGTGCATTTTGACGAAAACTTAATTGTCTTACACACAAGGCATGTTTATGTAAAATTGATGGGACTCAAAAACTAATCATTATCATCATGGTGCATCAAAAACTCATATGATGTCTTACCTTCTTGGTGTGATAGAACATGAATTCTACTATCTTACCATCAAATATTTTTCATTATGGTGCATCCGGACTTTAACCGGATATCTTACCCTTTTGGTGCGGTGAGACTTGAATTCATCGTTTTACCCTCAAGCAATGGTATAATTGACCAAAGTACAACATGACTCACTCTTTGAGTCTTTCAAAACATTGAAATAAAATTCATAAATATAATACTCAAACTCATGCTGCCAAAACTTTATATCTTCGTCCATTAAGGAATTTCGTAGAACATTTATATCCAATTAGTAATAGTATATGTCTTTGGTTCCTAGTTAAGATCAGTAGTGGCCGAACACAATTGTATTCTAAATCATAAAAAGATTTTAGAAAATACATAGTTGGCATTATGCATATAATACCTTGATTCCGTAGTTATCACTTTTCCTTCTTGATTCTCATAACGAGATCATCTAGAACATGAGCTAAAGAAAAAAACTATAATTCAATCTCAATTGACTAATCTCGTGCTGATAACGTGTTATAAAACATAAATAATATACTGGAAATAATATAGATAAAGATATATGAATAGTAGAGTGTAGAGATCATCTTATTCAAATGTCTTCTTCTCTCATATGTCTTAATAATGGTGAAAGAACAACTGTTTATAGATTGAGAAGTCACTCCAAAAATCACCATATTAAGTATCATAATAAATAGATATATTTTATCAAAAAAAATTAATAAAACTTAGGAAATATAAATAGTTATTCATGTATTAACTCAATGGACAATCCACTCATTCAATAAATTTATAACAATTACCTTCTTATTCTTTTTTCCTTTTTTGTTAGAGGAAAGAGTGAAAATAGAAATCTAATAAATCAAGAAAAAAATGCCAAATAATTTATTTTCTATTTAAAGTATTTTAATCTATCATTTGTATGTTACATGACATTTATACTTTTGCCTAGTAAAAGTGCTATATTATCTTTATACTAAATGGGTGTTACTATAAAAGGTCATTCACCTAAAATAATTATTTATTCAATTAAAAACATAATAGAAGATATTTACTCAAGTTACCCTCGCTTAAAATTTATTATTATTATTATTATTATTATTATTATTATTATTATTATGGTAGCACACTATCATATATTAGGACAACATAAATATTATTATTGAGTTAGCTATACATATAGTCAATCTCTTTTGTGATCGTTTGTTAACTCATAATTATTAGTTATTTATCAACCTAATTTTTGATGGAAAAATTATTTGTGCGAAAGGCTAAGCGGGAACATTATCTTATGATTTTATTTTTTTTACAAATTTAATATCTTAATTTTAAAATTATAGGTTGAAAAATACAAAGAAAACGGACATCTATTAATCGAGCTTTTTTAGTTTTATTTTTCTGAAAATATTTAAATGTCTGATATTTACCTATACATTGACAGAAAATTAGAAAAAAAATATTCACTAGGTCAAAATGTCTTGCCTAAGATAACTCAATTATCACTTATTACACAAGTAGCCACTTAGCCACATTTCATTTTTAGCAAAGTGTAATCTTTTTCATTTTTTTCGTTTTCGTTCTTCTTTCGACTATAAAATGGCCTCTCCTTCCCTTCTTTCTTGCTTCTTCGTTCGGTTTTCGGTTAAGAATTTCATTGACGCTTTAATCAACAATTTTTTTCAAACTTTTTTGTTTGTCTTCATTAGTGTTTGATTCAACTTTTATGTCTATTTTTCATTTTAAATTGAAAAGGTTTTGCAATATTTTTATTTTAAATAAATTATAGATGTGATCTTTTTTACCGTGCATTTTGGGAGATCGGATGAACTTGAGTATGCTACTAATTTAGAACAATACCTGGTTGAAGAATACATCGACAATCGTAGTTCAGTCAAGTCACCTTGAGTTAATATTATTTAAAAAAGTTCGTTTTTGAAGCAGGTTAAATGTATTTTTTCTTGGTTGATTCACAACAATAATCATTTTATTCAGCTATCTCTATTGAAGAATATGAAAGCATTACAATTCTGATACATAATTATACATTACACATACGTAGTTCGACACTATATACACAATATCAATACATCAGATATACATGCTGCCCTTTTTACTGAGTTTCTTTTCCATCACTCGTACAATTACATCAAAAACTCATATATTAACTGTATCAGAAAAACTATAACCTAGTAACCAATAAAGTAGAGTAAGAGCACTGCGAAATCTTAGACGCAAAGAAACCTAATCGAGAAAACACTAATATTTTTTTTCATCAATTCTAATCTTAGCGGATTTCAATTCCAAAAACTATACGAACACCAGAATATTTATATATAAAAAAACACTATATATATATATATAGACACATCACTTGCATTAATTAAAATATATCGGAAAATAATTTTTTTTTCTCATATACACATGAAAATTAAATTTGTTATGATGAGACATAATTAAATTTTGGACATTTTCAATAAATCCATGGAAATTTGCAATGTTAACCCTTGCAAAAAAGCCATTGTGTTGGTTTCTCCCTAAAATCTTCTCTCTCAGTGAAAATTTGTACGTACATAAATACAGATACACATTGCACCAAATCTCATCAGCGAAAACCTCTATCCTCCGTTTCGCCCCCCCCTTTTCCCCCTTTTTTCTATCTAAATTCTCGATTTTCTTCGATCCTTCGTCTTCGATTGTCACTGTTAGATTCTCAGTAGACCTTTAATCTCATGTTTATACGGTTTTAATCGGATTCATATGATTAAAATTTGTTTTTATTGGTAAGAACGTATCGAAATTTCGATCTATGATTATTGGGGGAAGAATCGATTGATTGTTAGGTTGAAATTCGGTGAATTGATTTTATCGGATTTCGGTGATAATTTTTCTGAATCGAATCGGACGGCGGAGATTTGAGGAGAGGGATGGGTAGATAGATAGGTGAAAGTTGAATCGGTTTAAGAGATTGGTAAGCGAAAATGCCAGGGTTAGCGCAGAGAAATGATGAGCAAAATGATAATGAAACGGCGGTGTTTAATGCTTCTAGTAAATCGATTTCGAGTAATGGGTTTTGGTCAAAGCATCGCGAGGATATAAGCTACAATCAGCTTCAGAAGGTAGTGATTGAATTTTAATTGGTAACTTGTGAATAGTTTTGCTGTATTTATTGTTTTTGCTGAGTTTTGATGTGTTTTCTGGAGTTCTAAGTGATATACAGATGTTTTTTTGATCGAATAATGCAATTGTCAGTAAGTGGGATTGAACTGGTTAGGTAGCTGCTTGTTTGTTAGTAGGTTTTACATCTTAATGAATTACTGTTTGTTGCGAATGTAGTGATGATGTTAATTTTATTTATATAGTGGTGTAGTTGAAGAATACATTGAAGTAGTAGTAGTAGGTAAAAGGTTATGTTGGTAGAGAATGATTACATCAGTGTGTAAATTTTGAATTGTTCAATGAAATGTGAAAGTTGTGTAAAAATGAAACAGCTTCGATCAAATGCCAAATGTTCCAAAACAGAAAGAATGTCACCGTCTGGATGCAATAAAAAGATAGGGGGTTCTTCGAATTAATTACTTTCTAAAGTTTTGGATATCATTAGTATATTACACCGATTCTGTATCAGATAGGCTTTCATGAAAGTGCTGTTTATTACATACCAATGTGCAATAGGTGTAGTTCTCACTTGAATATATTTTTTTAACATTGATTAACTATGAGCCGCCCTAATAACTTCTTGCGAACCTTCCTTGTTTCTCTTTCCCCTGTTACTTGATTAGTTCTGGTTGATACGCGCTCCAACAATCGTTATAATTCTAAGTTTGATTAGTCAAGATGCTACACTGGTACAATTATAGAGATGCCCATCTATGAATCAAGTGCTATGTAGTATGTTGGGATAGGTTGGTTACCTTAAGCCCCTAGGGTTTTGGTTTAGTGGTGAGGATGCAGCATGAGATGTGTGGATTGAGCGCGCATCACTAGTTTAAGCCTTGCTGTTGACACAGAGTTGGTATTTAAGTGGAGCAGAATAGAAGGGAGGGTCTATACTTGCCGAGTTCCGAACATGTGAGAACAATTATAGTTGGGTCAGTTAATTCATGACTCACAGGGGAATTGTGGGTTATTAAAGGAAAACAACTTGGTTACCGTAAACTTCATCCTTTTATTGGGACATATCTTGATTTTTATTTTACTTCAGTTTTAGGTGCTTTAATATCAAATGGGAAATTCCTTTGGTTATAATATCTGTTATATGTTAAAGGTCTCTTTGTTGTATTGTAGTTCTGGAGTGAGCTATCACCTCAAGCTCGGCAGAAGCTTCTAAAGATTGACAAACAAACTCTCTTTGAGCAAGCTCGTAAGAACATGTACTGTTCTAGATGCAATGGATTACTGCTTGAAGGTTTTTTCCAAATTGTCATGTATGGGAAGTCATTGCAGCATGAGGATGCAGGTGCTCACCGTACTTGCAGCAGAGTAGGGACATTGAAGGATCAATGTGATGGAGAGTTGCATGCAACAACAGGGTCTGAGTATGATGTTCAAGATCCATCTGTCCATCCTTGGGGAGGTCTAACCACAACACGAGATGGGATGCTTACCTTGTTGGATTGTTATCTATATACCAAATCCCTGAAGGGACTTCAAAATGTAAATTTATTTTACCTCATAATATCTTTTCCTTACTTTCATCATTTGTTTTCTGACCTTCCGCTTTGAATCAGGTGTTTGACAGTTCACGTGGAAGGGAACGAGAAAGAGAGCTGCTTTATCCTGATGCTTGTGGTGGAGGTGCTAGGGGTTGGATAAGCCAAGGGATGGCAACTTATGGCAGAGGGCATGGAACAAGAGAAACATGTGCTCTTCATACTACCAGACTTTCTGTAGACACATTGGTAGACTTCTGGACTGCCCTGGGGGAAGAGACACGACAGTCTCTTCTGAAAATGAAGGAAGAGGACTTTATTGAAAGGCTCATGTACCGGTGCGTATAAGGCCTTTCTTCAGCTTGCTGTCTTTTAAAAACTTACTATTATCCCCTCTGTTTGTCTTATCCATTAATATAATTCCAACATTATATGTGCTGAATTGACGATTCTTATAGCTCTGGAATTGCAAGTTCAATTGAGGGGTTCAATTATTTTGTAGTCTCATCCTATGAAAAACAATGTTCTGTAGATCAGATGGCTTCCGGATTTATACTGTTCAAAATCTGATCTTAGCACTTATCTTCTTTAAGTTAATGCACCATATGGACTGACTGGAAGACCATGTCCAAATTGAAATCCAGATATGGTGGAGTTTCCCTTGAGTTATAAGTTATCTTAAAAGGTGAATGACTTACATTAAGTGTAGAGACAACAACATAGTTAGTGAAATCCTACAAATTGTTTGAGGGGGGAGGGGGGGGGGGGTACTCAATGTAGACAAGTTTATTAAAAAGATCAATTTCACTTGCTTGAAACGGATATAGATCGCACTTCAGTCATCAATAGCACATGAAGTCTTTTCTCCTGATAATGTTTACCAGATTAGAGAATTTCAAAGCTGGAATAAGGTAGCTCCAATAAAATTTAAGTTGTGGGACTTTTTCAGCAAAGGCTACCTAGGTTAAAGAATGCACTCCATTTCGAGTATGTTCAGGGTGATATTTGCAGTTCTGCCGCCTTGAGTGTCTGAAATGTAAGGCTCCACCTTTTCCAATCATTTCCTTGTCAAAGTGAATGATGTCTATGCAGATTTTGAATTTTGTACCGCTATTTTTGGAGTAATAAATTGGAAAAATCAGTTGTAAAGCTGTCTAAGTTTATGCTTATTAAGGACTTTCTTCTTGGCACTGGAAACTCGTACAGTGACTAACTTAATGATAGTTTGTTCCAATTACATATGGTGAAGGACCTCTGGCACAATAATTAGCGTTCCGTCAAGTTTCTTATGTGCACTAAATCTTGTCTTGCTTGGAGCTTGTTTATTTTCTGTCCATACTTTGGGAATATAACCAGATAAAATAAAATGATGACACCAGACCCTTCCCTTCTAATTGTTGAGGCCTGGGAGTATATAGTAGTCTTTTATTAGCTTCCCAAATTAAAGGATATATGCATTTGGCAGCTAATTATGCTTTCATTTGCTTGGTGCCTGCGGGTAGATGTCCGGATCTTCAATTTTCATGAGCCCACATATATTAATTTGCCATGGGTTCATTTATAGTATAAAGTTAGTGGGACCAGATACCTTGCCTTCGCTAGTCTGTGTTATTTTGTTTTAGAGAAATAATGACATCATACTGTAGGTGTTTGGTAGCGTATGTTCTTTGCAATTGGGTTTCAGGAATGGATAAGATTATTTTACGCTGTGATAGAACTACATCTAATTGGTGACAATAAAGAGTGGTGGAAAAAGTTTGTAGATATATATCGTGGTACAATTGTTGGAAAATAAGTTTCTTTGGACTTCATCGTCATGGTTCAAAAATTTAAATTGACATGGTCTAGAAGCCGCTAGACTAATGGTGAGATGTGCAAAAGCTAAACTGTTTCTGTTTCTGACCTGAAACATCATCTAATCAACGTTGGCCTTTTTAATAATAGACAACGTTTTCTTTAAGGAACTTAATATCAGCAATGCTATTAGCATATGGTTCTACCTTTTACCATGCTGGAAGTTGAGTTCAGGTTATGATGTGGTATGATGTTAGGAAAAATCTAGACTAGAAATCTGTATATTTGCCTGCTCTATGTTAGCAAAGTTAATATCCAGTTTGCAGTTGTCATTTGGTTTCCCTGTTTTATGAATGAAATCTGTTATAATATCTCTAATGACTTAAAGACAATTCCATCGGATGACTAACTTACTGTGAGTTTGTTGCTTTTCACAGGTTTGATAGCAAGAGATTTTGTAGAGATTGTAGAAGGAATGTTATCCGGGAATTCAAGGAGCTGAAGGAGTTGAAACGCATGCGCAGAGAACCTCATTGCAGTATTTGGTTTTGTGTTGCTGATGCAGCATTCCAGTATGAGGTGTGATCAATTCTTCATGTTCATCTCTTTCATTCTTCATGTGGTGTGCAATGTATGAAGTGGAAACAAGCTAGTTTGTGCCCCTCATTTCATTTTTCCATGGATATCTTATAGGGAACCGATAATTGCCTTTTTCTAAAATACCATTTTAATTTTTGGATTTAACAAAACTTAGCCCTTTCTTTTACCCTTCTAGGTTTTAGTTTCATGGATTATTAGTAAATTGTTCCCATTTTGGTCAATGTTTTTTCTGCATTTCATTGATGGTATTTCAGTTGTGTTAAAAGGACTTGAGAGTAAATCAGTGGCCCCAACTCCCCCCTTCCACTACACCATCCCAGCTACCCACCAAATGTGGAATTAAAGGCGAGCAAACATGGAGACCTAAGATTCTAATGCTACTGACAAAAAATGCTACCACTCCTAGAACTTAGTGCAGATAAAGTGAAAAGGCTGTTATTTGCACCAAGATTAATGCCATTTAACTCTCTTGTGTTCAGGTTTCCCACGACACAATTGTAGCTGACTGGCATCAGGCGTTCATTGATACCTTTGGGACATATCATCACTTCGAATGGGCAGTTGGAACTGGAGAAGGAAAATGTGATATATTGGACTATGAAAATGTTGGCTTGAGTGGAAGAGTGCAAGTCAGTGGTCTAGACTTGAGCGGTTTCAATGCCTGCTATATCACTCTACGGGCATGGAAACTGGATGGTAGATGTACTGAACTTTCTGTCAAAGCACATGCATTGAAGGGTCAACAGTGTGTACATTGCCGGCTTGTGGTTGGGGATGGTTTTGTTACAATAACAAGAGGGGAAAGCATTAGGAGGTTCTTTGAGCATGCTGAAGAGGCTGAAGAAGAAGAGGTAGTCAAATTTGTTAGGCTTATTAACCATGCCTCCTGTCTCCACTATGATTGTCTATTGTTGCTTCTTTGGATGGTATGGTATTCTTTATGTCAGAACTTCTCACCTTATGGATGTTGCTTGATGTTCTCTTTTCAGGATGAGGATTCCATGGACAAGGATGGAAATGAACTAGATGGTGAATGCTCTCGTCCTCAAAAACATGCCAAGAGTCCTGAACTTGCTCGGGAATTTCTTCTAGATGCCGCAACTGTAATTTTTAAGGAGCAGGCAAGTCTCTCCTTTGCTTCTTTTGTCATTAATGAAGTGCCTTAGTCAACTGTCAAGCTGCTCTTAGAGTGGCTCTACTTTGATCCTTTTTACTCTTCAGTTTATTTACTTGGATATAATTATTAATAAAATACTGATTTGCTATGTTAAATGCCTCTGCAGCAATAGAGGGGTTTATAGTCTGCTTTGCTTGGGATTCTAGCTACTTCCTTCCTGACAATCTTTTTTGCCTGTATGCTGCCTAGTTAAGTTATAGAAATAACTTTAATCATTACCTACATGACTCTAAGTAGTATTTCTAGCTACTTCCTTCCTGACAATCTTTGTTTTTTTCTGTGGTATTTCTAAAAGTTGGGAGACCTAAAACAATGTAAAGTAGTAGATATTTTAATGTCCTATGCTTAGTCGTTGCAAGTCTGGTTCTTTATTCTTTCTGTGATGGGGATTTTCTCTGATACGCTCTGCAATTACATGAATCTGCCTTAAAAAGTTGAGGTCTCCGTTTCTTGGACCAAGACTTTCTTAGACAATTGATTTCATCTTTTGGTCATTGTAGTGCTTGGAAGTCTTTTGACACTGAAATTATTTGCAGGTTGAAAAAGCTTTTAGAGAAGGAACTGCACGGCAAAATGCACATAGCATATTTGTATGTCTTGCATTAAAGTTGCTGGAGGAGCGCATTCATGTTGCCTGCAAGGAGATAGTTACTTTAGAAAAGCAGGTATTAGTAGTTATAATTCTGGTGTTGGAAGTTCTACTTGTGAGATTATTATGCCATTTCCAATTTTCAGAGGCATATTCCAAATCTTTGATAATCTGTGCAGATGAAACTTCTGGAGGAAGAAGAGAAGGAAAAACGTGAAGAAGAAGAACGCAAGGAGAGGAGGAGGATAAAAGAAAAGGAAAAGAAGCTGCGGAGGAAGGAGAGATTAAGAGAAAAAGAAAAGGATAGAGAGAAGAAAAGTTGCGACTCAAACCAAAGTAATTTTGCCCCTGATGATGTTTCAAAGGAGGAATTATCACCTAACGTTGATGAGGAATCTAATCTTATGGGCTATACAGACTCGGTAAGTGAAGCTGGTGAAGTTAATTTATCCAGCCCTTTATCGCCGAATGATGAAGATGATCTACTTTTGGATGGATATAATCACCCAAGTGTGCAAATCAACTCTGATGATTATTTTGAGGAATTTAGTATGAACGCGGGGAATGGCTCATTTCCAGCTGACCATATGAGACATTCTGGGAGGTTGAAATTTCGAAAAGAATTTGAACCAGATTCAAGCCTGAAATGGTTTGATGGACGTCGGTTTGCTGTTTCAGGCAGTGGAGGTGCGGCAAGTAAGTATGAGCCAAGACATCGCTGTGATAACTTTGAAGCTTCAAGGAGTATCAACAGGTTAAATAAGCCATTAAGAAGTAATGCTGCAAAGTCCAGCATGAAAGATGGTGCCTCTAAGTTTGCTGAGAAGTTGAATTGTTCCAATATCAGGAAGTATGACCGATATGAATCCTCAGATTGCAGCTGTAACCAACACAGTGACGACAGAGCTAAGTTGTACCCAAACATGGCCAGAGGAATCGGGAACAATAAACCTGTGAGTAAGTTAGGATGCGAATCAGATATCTCCAAGCCCTACTATGGAACTAAATATAATCAGGTTGAATATCTGCGTGAAAATTGTGCAAGACCCAAAAGCAAAATGGCTATACGTAATAATCTGTCTAGCAGAGATTCATCTGTTATTAAGAAGGTATGGGAACCAATGGAATTGCGAAAGAAATATCCAAGGAGCAGCTCTGACTCTGATGTTACCTTGAGATCTTCAACTTTCCAGGTTGAGAGCACCGGAATTGATAAGCATCCTGAGCCTTCTATTTCTAATAATTTGGGAGTTTCCAGTTCTCTTCAATTAAATGAAGAAAAGGGCATACAAGAATTAAGAAAGTCTAGTTCTGAAACTAAAAGCAATTGTGCAAGTGGTTTTCACTTGGAAGATAAATCACTTTGTTATGTGAAAGAAGTGGCTGAAGATGAAGTTGATTCTTGTCTGATCCCGAGGTCTTCCTCTCAGAGGACTTTGGGTTTATCACAAAGCAGCTCCTCTAATTCTGATAATTGCTCATCCTGCCTTAGTGAGGGAGACAGTGCTACATCCTTTTCAAATCCACATAATTCAGAATCATCATCGACGTCAGATTCAGAAGATTGCAGCAAAAACTCTGAAGGAAGAGAAACTTCTGAAGTTATGCAGAATGCTTTTGCTGAATGCTACGAAGTTGCACAAGAAAAAAGAACTGCTATTGTTAAAGGTGAGGATGTCAGTTCCCTGACACCAAATTCTGTAGGAACTACTGTGGGAAGTTTCCCGACCACAGCTGCTTCAACAAATGCAAATGTGAATGGGACTCTTGGCATGCGACCTCAATCCTTGCGTCCACCAGTCCACAGTCAAGGCACACACTTCCCAAGGTTTCAAGTTCCTGCAATGGACTATTATTATCAAACTCCACCTTCTTGGGCGACTGCTCCTGTTAATGGGTTCATTCCATTTCCTCATCCAAACCATTATGTATTTGCTACTCCATTTTCATATGGTTTAAATGCGAATGCCCATTTCATGCAGCATGGTTCCCTGCAGCATCTGATCCCTCCACCCATTAACCATGGCCACTTGCCTGTTTTTCAGTCAGTTGCTCCAACCAGTGACAGATGCATCAAGGAAAATGCCAGGGTTTCAACAGTTGGTAGGTTAAAAGAGGAAGCTAATGTCCAAAGGATGGCTCCAGTAGGACAGCACACAATGGAGAAGTCAACGACTGCTGGATCCGGTGAAACTGAGGAGTCTAGAAATTCAGGCTTCTCTCTTTTCTCTTTCACACCTGATCCTTTTTCTTTAAAAGAAGGGATGGCGAGGAACTTATCTTCAAATTTGACAACGAATCACATTGCGGGTGAAAGTGGCTGCAATAAGAAAGAACCCATTGAAGAGTACAATCCATTTGCAAATCGAATTGAGTTTCCCTTTGCCGATATAGTTAGATAGAGAAGGTGGCTGCCTGCCTGAGATTTCAGTTTCTATCCTCTGCTGAGTGATGGAAGTTTGAGAACTTGTAATTTTGGTGCACAATAATCCACCTCAGGATTTTTTTTTATCTTACCTTGTCATGACTTCCTTTATATGGTTTGATTTGCTTTAAGTTTTTAAATTTGTCTTTTTTTTTCTGATGCAAGGAGAGTAAAAGTTGAGTTGAGAGGATGTCATATATTTCAATGTCTTTACAGACTATTGTGGTTCTTGGTTTGCAAGAAGAAGATATCCGTTATTATTATATTTAGAATCACAGTTATTCAGTTTACTTGGAATCTGACCACTCTTGCATTTGTTTAGGACTAAGCTTGGTCATTGTCCAACTATGTATTCTGCAAATCTTTCAGCAGCCAAAGTCTAACCGTGTAAATTCTTGTTTTATTATAGTATTTGACATGTAATCTGTAGATGTATTTTCCATTCTCATGTCATCTTTGCATTCTATTATGAAAAGTACTATTTGCCTATTTATCATTCCATTTCTTTATGCTTTCATTTGGTTGTAGTATAAATTATTCATCAACTAGTCATTTGTGTGAACTGGAGCTTCGACGGCTGCCTAAGTTGGGACATTTATTTCTGACTAACCATGCATGCAAGCCTGAAATGAGCACGTTTATCCAACAGGGAATATTCATTTCTTCTGTCTGATCAAGTAAATGTAAACTACTGATCACATATTTTGTAGTTAAGTGATAAATAATTGATGTTGAACAATCTTAACATGAACTGTCCCGTGGGGGAGTGGTTAAGCTTGTTTTTTTCCACCTAGCGCGCGAGTAAAGTGTGTTCCATCACATTTTTCTATTTTATTTTGAGAGCAGAATACGTATTTCGAAATTTTTTATTCAAGATATAACACAATTTCAAATGGTGAACAAAATAAGCTTACATTTTACTTTAGACCCAAAACTAAAATCAATCAATACATGATCTTCTTCTTTTTTAAGAAATTTTTTTTCTATAGGAGTGATATATATTTCATTAAGCTGGACGCATTTGTTCTATCACTATTTAACTTTAAAAGCAAAAATAATATATTTTATCATATAAAATCAATGCATCAAAAAGAAAAAAAAAACTAAACTGTTTATATACGATATTGCCAAACGTTGAGATTGTTAGAATTCTTAGGTTAAACAAATAACATCCAACTCACTTATTAAAAAAGAAAACTCTTGAACACCCTTGATGAAACTTCTGGCGGACTGTTGTCATATCTTGAAGACTTGCCTAGTGCAGTGTACGTCTCCTATATGTGAAGGCTATTACAATGGAGGGAAGTTTACCCTTGTGTGCACCCTAAGGGTAGCGGTTGCAAGTTTCGTTGTCATAAAAAGTCGAGTGCCTATTTTATAATAACCATTACATTTAAAATAAAATCCTACCAGGTAACTCTGTTTACCAAAATTAAAAAACAAGAACGGATATACTTTGCCAAAAATTAGAGAGAGAGTGTATACTTTTCCATTTTTTCTTTGAGCACTTGACAAGCAAGATGAAAATTCCAAAAAGAAGCATATACTTTATCGTTTTTTCTTCTTTATAGTGTCTATTAACAATATAATTATGATTAGTTATGTTAGTTAGAGTGTTAGTTAGGTGTCACATCAAGTTAGTTAGATTGTTGAAAGTTAGTTAGTCACACATTTTGTATTTCATATCTTTTGTATTTTGTTGAACATGTGATTACAATTCTCTTGTATATATATGAGAATCAATACATGAAGATGGCAGTTTGCATCTTCTACAATTCAGCACATACGATGCCTTCTTCTTCTTCTTCTTCTTCTTCTTCTTCTTCTTCTTCTTCTTCTTCTTCTTCTTCTTCCTAAATCGATTGTTATGGTTCCTTTCTGTTTTGGTGTAAATCACCATTGTTAATCAATTTGATATGGTATCAGAGCAAGGCTGTTCTTGCTACCTTTGATTTGAATCTGCTGTTGATTCTTCTTGTTTTAGTTGTTTTTCCTGTGATCAAGTCGATCCTTCACCATGACAGAACCTGAAAGTGCTCCTTCAGCACAAGGAACCTCTGTTAATGGTGATGCACACAACACTCTCTACATACATCCTTCAGATAGCCCTGGTATGGTGTTGGTACCAACTCAATTCGATGGAACAGGATATAGATCCTGGAGAAGGGGAGTTATGCGAGCTTTGTCAGTGAAGAACAAGCTTGGATTCATTGATGGTAGTTGTGTTAAACCAACTACAAGTTCAAATCAGTTGCATCAATGGCAGGATGCGATGGACATGTGCTTCTGGATTTTAAAATTCTTACTAAGGAAATTGCAGAAGTGGAGTGAGTATGTTAGTGATTCAGTAGAAACTTTGGAAGGAACTTGAAGATAGATATGACCAAACAAATGGAGCAAAGCTGTATCAAATTCCAAAGGAGATTAATGATCTCACACAGGGAAATTTGGATATAACAGTCTACTACACCAGAATGAAAAAGCTTTGGGAAGAATTGAGCACTTTGAATGTAAAGAATCAGTGCTCTTGTGCTTGTAGTTGTGGAGCCAAGGATGGATTATACAAAGCAGAACAAGACAGACGCTTGATACAATTCTTAATGGGGATGAATGAGGTGTATACTGTGATAAGAGGCAACATTCTTATGATGAATCCTCTTCCAACAATGGCACAAGCATTTTCCTTGATGATTCAAGAGGAGAAACAAAGGGAGTTCAAACCTGCTAATCAAACTCCTATGGAATCGATTTCCTTGAATGTGAACTCTTCTAATAGTAGTGGAAAGGGATCAACAGGAAGAAACTACAAAACATCATTCTCTAGTGAAAACTGCTCAGGCAATACTTCAAGTAACAACAATTATGCTAACAGTAATAGTAGAAGTGCTATGGTTTGTAGTTATTGTAAAAAGACAGGACATGTCAGGGAGAGATGCTATAAGTTGATTGGATATCCTAGCCAAACTAATAGGAACAATGGACCTCATGCAAGGCAGAACAGTAGTAATGAATATAGAGGAAGGAGAGTTGTAGCCAATGTTCATGGATCATCTGATAATGTGGCAGCTGCACAAAGAGAAGAATGCATGCAGAATAATCAGAATCAAATGGTTACATTTACTAAAGATCAATATGATAACATGATGAAACTTTTGCAGAATTTTCGAGTTGAAGGAACTGATTTGAACAACTCAAATCAATAGATGAAGAACATATTATAGTACCTGCAAAGTTCACAACATGCTGCTGCATATCTCACAACAATCACAACTCTTCTTTGTCTGGCAATAATGGTCAAGCCACAAACAAAACTTTACATGATAACAACAAATGTAATAGTCATACTGTCTGTTCTTCTACTTCTGATACTGTATCTACTAAACATAATGTAGACCTGTTGTGGCATAATAGACTTGGCCATGTGCCTTTTGTGAAAATGAGGAAAATATCTACAATCCCAGCCAATTTCTCAAACAAACAACCTTTTATGTGTACAATCTGTCCTATGGCAAGACAAGAAAGATTGCCTTTTAGCCAAAGTGTTACACACTCTAATTCCATTTTTGAGCTTATTCATGTTGATATATGGGGTCCTTACCATACATCTACACATGACAATTACAGATATTTTATCACCATAGTAGATGATTTTAGTAGATCAACTTGGACTCATCTGTTAAGCACCAAGAGCAATGCCTTACAAGTTCTCAAAAACTTTGTAAATATGATAGAAAATCAATTCCAAACCACAGTCAAAACTGTTAGATCAGATAATGGACTTGAGTTTAATAACAATGAAACCAAATCCTTCTTTCAATCCAAAGGTATAATTCATCAAAAGAGCTGTCCATATACACCTCAACAAAACAGCATAGTGGAAAGAAAACATAAGTATCTGTTAGAGACAGCAAGAGCCCTTCTATTTCAATCAAAACTTCCCATAAAATACTGGGGGGAATGTATACTTACAGCAACACATATTATAAACAGACTTCCTTCAGTTTATTTGAAGAACAAATGTCCTTATGAAATCCTCTACAAAACAAAACCAGACTACAGCAAACTTAGATCTTTTGGTTGTTTGTGCTACCCAACATTACCCAAAGTTCAGAGGGATAAACTACAACCTAGAACCACTCCTCATGTGTTTGTAGGTTACCCTTTTGGAACAAAAGGATACAAAGTAATGAGTCTTGCCACAAAAAGGATACATGTGTCTAGGGATATAGTTTTCCATGAACATCTATTTCCTTTTACATTAACTTCAAATGAATGTGTTTTTCCTTCTATTCCTAGTACAGACTCCACAAATAACAGGACTGTTTCTTTAGATATTTTTAATGATTGTATTGATTCGATGCTTGATAGCACTTTAGTAAATCAAAATGCAGATGTACTTCCTACTTCTCCAACCTTATCACCTAGTTCCCCATCTCATAACAGAAATAGATCACATTCTTCCCCTACATTACCACACAGAAGATCACAAAGAGAAAGCAAGATTCCTTCACATTTGAAGGATTACATCTACTCAATTCCTACCCTAAAGACTCATGTTCCTACCACACAGTCCATTCCCATTGATAAAGACTTCTCTTTAAATGCCATGTTCACTAAACACCATCACATTACTCCCAATGATATTGCATCTAATAGTCAAGCACTGGTTCAAAACATTTGCCATGATAGTGAGCCTTTATCTTATGAAGAAGCAGCCTTAAATCCTGCATGGCAAAATGCCATGGTGCAGGAATTTGATGCACTTTATGCAAACAATACTTGGAATCTTGTAAAATTACCTGCAGGAAAACAGGCAGTTGGATGTAGATGGGTGTATAAAGTAAAGCACAAGTCTGATGGTAGTATTGAGAGGTTTAAAGCTAGACTAGTAGTTAAGGGCTACACTCAACAGGCTGGTGTGGATTATACAGAGACATATTCTCCAGTGGTTAAAATGACCACTGTAAGAACATTGATTGCTTGTGCTGTTAAAAGGGGTTGGGAGATGTCTCAGCTTGATGTGAACAATGCCTTCCTTCATGGTGATCTCCATGAAGAAGTATACATGAAGCTACCACAAGGGCTTGCTGTGGATGACTTGAACTTAGTGTGCAAACTAAACAAGTCTCTTTATGGTTTAAAACAGGCTAGTCGACAATGGTATGCCAAGTTAACTGAAGCTCTATCACTCAGAGGATATGTACATTCTCATCATGATTACTCACTTTTCCATAGAAAGGTTGGTGCCTTAGTTGTCTTTGTTGCAGTCTATGTTGATGATATTATTCTCACAGGAACAGACACTGCTGAGATTACACAGTTAAAGGTCTACTTGGATGATACTTTCAAATTACAAGATCTTGGTCGATTGATTACTTATAGGGAGGAGAACTTGACATGTACGTCAGAGGGGGGTACTGTTCCCAAAAGAAAGTTTGTATTGGATTTTACTAAAAGAGTATGATTGTTATTAGTCAGAGTCACTTACATCTCCTCTTGATCCCAAACATAAAACTAAGGGCCAAAGAAGGAACTCAATTACCTGATCTACATACTACAGAAAAACTAGTAGGGAAACACTGAATTTCCTTCTAACACTCGATGGCTATAGCCATCAGTGTTCAACACTTGAGCACAATTTAGGCAAGATCCCAGAACTCCACATCTACAGGAGCATTATTTCTTAAGGACTTGAAACAGGATCCAACTCTGGGCCTTCATCTTTCCAAAGATTCTTGATTGCTCAATCAGAGCTTATTGTGATTCAGACTGGGCAATCTGTGTCCAGACTCAAGAAGATCAGTTATTAGTGGATACTTTGGTTCTACTTTGGGAAACAGCCCCAACCAGCTGGAAAATCAAAGAAACAGAAAACCCATCTCATGTCCTCTGAGAAGAAGCAGATATAGATCCATCAGGAAACGGTCGTAGGTGAGCTGGTTTGGCTCACAGGTTGACAAAGGAGTGCACTATATTGATTCTTCACCTATTCCTGTCTTTTGTGATAGTCAGCTCTGCATCACATAGCTCACAATCCGTTTCCACGAGGAGAACTCAGCATCTTGAAGCGATTGTCACTGTGTACGCAGCCACACTTCAGGAGGGGCTCATTTCACTTACATCACATCTCTACCATGAGCAGCTAGCAGATATACTCAACAAAGGCACTCACGGGAGTTTAAACATTCAGCACTACTCAACAAGTTGGCCGGAAGATCATCACTCGCCAACTTGAGGAGGGGGTATTAACAATATAATTAGATTAGTTATGTTAGTTAGAGTGTGTTAGTAGGGGTCAACATCAAGTTAGTTAGAGTTGTGAAAGTTAGTTAGTCACACAGTTGTATTTATGATCTGTGTATTTGTTGAAACATGTGATTACAATTCTCTTGTATATATATGAGGAATTCAATACATGAAGATGGCCGTTTGCAATCTTCTTTACAATTCAGCACATCGATGGGGGGGGGGCGTGGCGGGGGGTGGGGGTGGGGGGGGGGAAGCAGGATTTTTGATCTATTCGTCTTGCTTATTCTTCGTCTTATTATTATAGTCTTCTCTTCTTCTTCTCCTTAACTCGATTGTTATGGTTTCCTTTCTGTTTTGGTTTGTGAAATCACCATTGTTATCAAATTGGATAGTGTCTGCCATGCAAGGAAAGAACTAGTGTGGAAAGGTCCGTAAACATTGAGGTTGAGTGAAGGAATATGGAATCAGAGGTTCACGACTTACTAGTGTTAGCTAAGCAATACTCATCCACTGTAAAGGGATATTTATTTTGACAGCTTATATATTTCTGTGAATTTGTTGCTTGGAATAACACAATCAAACTCTCCCTTCCCTCTCTTAAGCATTCATTTTCATATCATTTGCTACTCTTTGATTTTCATACCAAATTCTCCATTCTTTCGTTTTCATACCAAGTTCTCTCACATTGATTTTCATACCAAATTCTCTCACATTGCTACTCGTTGATTTTCATACCAAATTCTCTCACATACCGAATTCTTCATTTCCGCTCGATCTGATATTTCATTTTCACACCTTTACTTCCCAGTAGCAGAGTTCAGACTTGATAGTTGAAAAAAGCTCTATCTTTGCTATGGAATTCTTATCTACTATTGTGGGGAATGTCACTGCTTGCTTGATGCAGCCAATAGAGCGAGGGATTAGCTATTTATATTACTACAACACTAACATCACATCTATGGGAAAAGAATCTGAGCAGCTGAAGGACATCAAAAGTGACGTGCAGCGAAGAGAAGAAGATGCCCGGGGAAACTTACAGCGCATTTCACTCACTGGCGACGCTTGGTTAACTAGTGTCGATACCACTATTGCACAAGTGGATGATGTAATGAGAGATAGAGCTGAGGTTCAAAAAGGTTGCTTTTATGGTTGGTGTCCAAACTTGAAGTCACGTTACTCCCTCAGCAGGAGAGCCAAGAAAATTACAGAGGAGTTAACTAAACTTCAAAGTGACGGCACCAATCCAAATATAATCTCCTTTGATCGTCGAGTTCAAAGTGAGGCTATATATGATAACAATACCGAGAAGTTTAACTCCAGAAAATCGCAAGAGGAGGAGATCATGGCAGCTGTGAGAGATGAAGGGGTCACTATGATTGGGATATGTGGTATGGGTGGTGTTGGTAAAACAACACTCGCTGAGAAAATCAGACTAAAGGAGAAAAAACAAGGGTTCTTCAAAGATGTTGTCATGGTAACTGTCAGGCAACAACCTGACTTGATAAAACTTCAAGGTCAGATCGCACAAGGACTCGAGTTGACATTGGAAGGGGATAATTTTTTGAATCGTGGAGATAAGCTGCGTTTAAGGCTAATGGATCAGAAAAGCCGCAACCTTATAATCTTGGATGATGTTTGGAAGGCTATTCTTGATCTAGACAAACTTGGAATTCCCAGCGGTAGTAACCCCAACCATCGGTGCAAAGTGATATTGACGACGCGATTCCGAAACGTTTGTGAAGCAATGGAAGCTCAAAAGATCATAGAAGTTGGAATATTATCCAAAGAGGAAGCATGGAGCCTTTTCAGGCAGAAAGTCGGTGATTTTATCGATGATTCATCTCTTCAAGGCATAGCAGAAGAGGTTGCCAATAAATGCAAGGGGCTGCCGCTTGCAATTGTTACAGTTGCAGGAGCACTAAAAAAGCATAAAAACAAGCGTTCGTGGGTCCGTGCCCTTGAAGAATTACGCGGTGAAGTAACAGTAATCATCCCTGAAGTGCCTGAAGAGTTATATAAACCTCTGAGGCTAAGCTATGATTACTTGGGAAGTAATGAAGCTAAATACCTCTTTTTGCTTTGTTCCTTGTTCGAGGAAGATAGTGATATTTGGATGGAAGAATTGCTTAATTATGGAATGGGGCTTCACATCTTTCCAGGAGTCAAAAATTTAGAAAAAATTTCAAGAGAATGGGTCTTCTCTGTTTCAGAAACAATTGAAGGATGGTTTTTTGTTTATCCCAGGTTCAGAAAAAAAATCATGTGAAAATGCATGTGTGAGTGGGCCGTGAATGTGGCAAAATATTGGAGTCTGAGGGAGAGCATAACTTTATGGAAGTTCTGATGTGAACTCAAAGAGTTTCCAAGGAGAAAGACCTTACGAGCAATACGTCAATTTGTTGCAATTGTTGCAAATAAATTTGATGAGCATCCTGGACCAATAATTTGCACAAAACTGAAGCTTTTAATGTTGAAACTCGGTTTTGAATATCCATTCAAACTACAGGACAATTTTTTTGATGAAATGAGTAACCTCAATGTCTTGAGTCTGAGTGGATACTACTATGTGAATTCCATTCTGTTTTTTCTTTCATCCAATAAGAGGTTCTCAAGTCTGTTTTTTCCTGCATCCATTAGGAGGTTGTCAAGTCTGAGGACTCTGTGTCTGAGTGATTTTAGGTTGAATGACATGTCCTTTGTTGGGGAACTTGTCGAATTAAACATTCTGAGCATAAGAGATTGTACGTTAGATGAGCTGCCAGAGGAGATAGGAAAATTGAGCAAGCTAATTATGTTAGAGTTTTGGAGTGCGATTTATTCACTTGAAAAAACAAACACAAAAAAGGATTTCAAGAGGGTCTTATAACACTAGCTCAATGGAGGAATACATATTGTGAAACGTAAAAAGATTTGAGTGGATGTGTTGTACAGTAACCTTGACCTTCCCTCCAAGTTGACACGGTACAATCTTGATATGGTTGGGATTTCAAACAGCTATGATTACGACAAGAGTATTGCTTTAGAGGTCACAGAGACTGCCCCATTGGGTGATTGGATCTGCCACGTGTTGAAGGAGAGTGAATTTGTAAGTTCAATAGGAAATGTCTCTAATAATGTGTTGACTGAGTTGCAACTGAATGAATTTCAGAACGTGAAATGTCTCCACGTCTCTGATTGTGATTTAGTGACACATTTATGGAAGAATACACATGAAGTAATCAATTTATATGAGTTGAGGCTTGACTCTCTGGGATGCCTGACTCACTTTTGCAGTGACACTGTCAAGGGGATTGAGTTCCCTCAATTAAGACAAATGTGGTTATGGAACTTACCTGAGTTTCAAAATTTCAGTCCTACAGCCAACAGTAACTCAAATCATCTTTTTGATGAAAAGGTTTGCTTCTTATCACCATCTCTTACTTGAGCATCAAACATATTTAATTACTTAAACAAAGTCTATATCCTTTTTGTCTAACTAGTGAAAAAATAATTTGTTATTTGTTATTTAAAAAAGACTATATTTGATGCGACTTTTTTTATCCAACGGTTATTTTAAGTTTTAAATATCTCCCATATAGAATTAACTTATCATTATTTGAGTTTCATTCTTATTTCATTTTTTAGTTTGAAAACAAATATATATGGAAAAGAAAAAAAAAGTTAGAACAAATTTTAAGATGATAATGCCTTAAATTACGTGAAATGATAAAAAAAATGACCTCAATTTATAATTTAGTTCAAAAATGTTCTTGTCTTCCAGAAATGTTCCTATGTTATTGAGTCAAAAATATTTTTTTCAGTATAAACATAGTATTTCTTTTCTTTTAAAACAAATCGTATTCCTATTAAAAGATAATATTACTTTTTAGTACTCTATTCTTGTTTTATTTATTTTAAAATTATTTTAACTATTAAAATGTACCCTTCAAACGGATAATATATGTCATATATATAAGATCATAATAAATCAACCATTCATTTTTATTTTGATATTTATAATAAAATAAGAAATATTTTTAGTGTTATTTTTTTTCCAAATTGAAGTAGGATAAACATTTGCTAATTATAAAATATCATTAGGAAAAGAATGTGTTCAAAAAGATAATAAATAATATATTTATTTGAAAAATGACATTTTTGCCTTATTACAGTAAAGGCATTTTAGACCATTTTTTCGTTTATTTTTTATATTTGCAGAAAAATGGGGCATTTATTATAAATTTTATAAGAAGGTGAGTGAAACCTAAATTATTCATTGAAATAGTAATCTTTTTTTTTACCAATAAATATAATGTATCCCACATGATTAAAAGAAAAATTTTTTATCAATACAATCAGAAATTCTTCAAATTCTATTGATCTTTGCAAGTTGCAACATTAGTTGAATGTTTTACCAATAACATCATTTTTACCCATTAAATATTGTATAATGCATCAATTTTTTCTAAAATAATTTTAATCATTTGAAATTTTGATATCAAATAATATGGAATACAACCTCAACATAGTGTTCGAGAAATAGTTTAAAAATATATATAATATATATATATATATATATATATACTATATATATATATATATATATATAGTGAATTTTATTTCAAAATTGTCATATGTCTTTCAAAAACTATCTCACACCTTTTTTTTTACCCCTCTAGACCCAACCCAAATGGAAAAAAAAAATACTAATGTATTTGAGATACTAATACATGTGTAAGGACTTTTGGCAATAGCTCCAACAAAGTTTGATACTTGAACGCTCGCAGGTATCTTGTCCCAACCTGGAAGAACTAAGAATCGTCGGGCTTAACAACATAAGTACTCTATGCTCTCACCAACTTCCAACTAACTACTTTAACAAACTTCATACATTGTATGTACAGAATTGTACAAAATTAAGAAACTTGATGTCTCCATCAGTGGCCAAAGGTCTTCTGAATCTCCAAAGTCTATGGATACAATGTTGGGTATGTAGCAAGAATTGATGGGAAATAAATAGAGGGAAGGAGAGGAATTTGAAAGGTTTAAAACTTGAAAGGTTGGGAACTTGAAAAGTCCTCTAAGCTTATTGCAAAAAGGCCAATAGTCCCCTCATCGTACTGGAAAGGCAAATATGAGAGTTTTTAAATAATAAACACTCCTACTTAATTGTTAACAGGGTTGGAAAGGGACCCCCTCCGCGCCCCGTCGTCGTCGCTCAGCTTCGGCTTCGCTTCGCTTCGGCTTCGGCTTTGGCTTTGGCACATGATCGAGAGATAATTTTTTTGGACAAAATTATTTTAATTATCTATTAATTAATGTAAATGGCCAAAAATTATTTTCAATAATTAAGTTAATTACCGAAATGTTTCAAATTTTTTTAGTTCAAACCCGACCCAGTGACCCTTTTTAAATTCTGTTATATTCAAATTTCCCGCCATGTGACTGTTCTGAAAGGTTGCCTGCAACTTCCGGAACCGTCAATACCATTTTAAAGTTTTCAACCTTTCATTATGGTCGTGTTAATATCTGAAAGGGGTTTCAACCTTTCAGAATATTTCTTGCCTATAAAACCATCTTCAGTTCTTCCAGAATGATTTTCAACGAATTTTCTGATCGTCCTTCTTCTTAAAATCACATTTTTTCTCTCTTCGTGTACTTTCTTGCTGTGGATTGATTCGCTGACGTAAGTTTTTTGGTATCTATACTCTACTGATTAAAATCATTTACCCTGGGAGTTATAATCCAAATCAAACCTCGGATACTAGAGGGATAATTTTTCCTTAAGGGGGACACTGTAATTCAGTGACTTGATTTTCTTCCGAAAATTTCAATAAAGTATTCCGATTCTGGTAACGTTTTTCAGATTAAATTATTTTATCTCTGTTCTCTTATTTCCTGGTTATAAAAATTCTCAGATACTTCGTGTTTTCTGAATGATTTATTGAACCAGTAAATTTCTGATTTTCCTTAACACAGAATTGGCAACAACTTAAGGAAATTAATAAGCTGTGTTTTCTGGTAAGAGACAAAATTTGTGTTGATTTTTAATACCTTCTTTAAGTCTAGCAATTATATTTATGCTTCCTTAATGGTATCAGTTTTGTTTCTTCAGAAATGTAAAATCCTGGTGTGATGGCTGTTGCTGCCCCCAACCCGACCTCTTGTATCACAAGCAAGAACCGGGTAAATTCCACAGGTGTGAATTTCAAAAAGGATTGGCAGCAACGAGTATTTGTTCCTGGCGTACCATCTTGGTCTGCAGAAATTTACAAATGAAGATACTCCCCATCCCTTGCTGATGATAATGCAGACATGGAAAAATTTATGATTGTAGAATCAAGGAACAGTCAGACTTCCTAGGTAACGGTTACATTTTTGAGTGCTTCGAGGATGACTTATATAATGTTTCTTAGAGTGGCAATAACAACTTCGAGTTGTGAATGCACTTGAAGAAGAATATAAGACAAAGATGCCTGCTTGCAAAAGTTTGTGTCGCAAAGTTTTTAGAGACTATA
The DNA here is from genome assembly GCA_027704765.1 of Solanum habrochaites. Classification (NCBI taxonomy): domain Eukaryota; kingdom Viridiplantae; phylum Streptophyta; class Magnoliopsida; order Solanales; family Solanaceae; genus Solanum; species Solanum habrochaites. Next base: position 64,873,776 of record JAKWJA010002498.1, read on the forward strand.
AATGGCAGATATTAAAACTTTGGATCACAAGTGCAAGGAACTTCAACTTATTCTCCAATGCATTCTGATTGCTGAAGATATGGTAGTATGCAGCTTTTCATGGCTGCAATGATCGAGAAGTTGGCCGCCTCCTTCGTGGAATGACTTCAAAATTTATCTAAAGCACAGCGTAAAGAAATAAGCTTGAAGATCTTGTGATTCGTCTCAAGATTGAGGAACTAAGCAGAACTGCCGAAAAGAAGCGCTAAGAGTTACAACATCATTGGAGTTAATATGTTTTGAAGAAGCCTCCTACTCCTACTACCAAGACAAGAGAAAGAAGTCCAACGGGCAAGAAGTCAGAACAGGCCAAGAAGAAAATTCAACAAAGGCAACCTGTTATATTGTGGCAAGGCTGGTCATAGATCTTCTGATTGTCATTCTCCAGAAAGGACAAAAACAAAGCAAAGGCAAAATCCAGCAAACATCGTGGAAAAGGAATGGAAGATGCAGATGATTTGTGTGCAATGATACAAATGTAACTTGTTGGAAATCCCAAGGATGGTTTCTCGACTCAGGTGCTACTATACATATTTGGCTCTGCAAAAGCAGCCTTTGTCAACGTACACTCCTGCTGAGACTATGAAGATTTATTCATGGGGAAACACCGCAACAGCAAGGATTTCATGGAACGCGGCAAAGTAATGGTTAAAAAATGACATCCGGCAAAGTGTTGTGACTTGAAACAATGTTTCTGGACATGTTCCCCTACTATTAGGAAGAATTGTAAGGTTTACGATGCTGCACTAGCTCGGTTTTAAGAACGGGTTTCATGTTGTCCTAGTTAGTGAAAAGCTGTAATAAGGGAAGAAATGAAATGTCATAGGAAAAGGGCTATCCCAATGAGTGTCTTTTCAACTAAATGGTAATGTTATTGACAGTATCAATAAAATTCCTGCTTCTGTTTACTTATTGGAGTTAAATGATTTATGGCCTGCCCGTTTGGGGACATGTTTTAATTACAAAGCTTGCAAAATTGGTTAGTTTAGAAGTATTGGCCTTGATTTTAAATTAATGCGATAATTCGAAATGTGAAATTGTGTTGGTGAAGTAAGTATGATGTTAAACATCCTACAAGTCTGTTGAAAGAAATTCTAGATAAACGATTTAAGACTTATTCACAAGATATATGCGATATGAGTCAACACCATCTCGTGGTGAACAAGTATTATTAATAACTTTTAGTGATGACTGCACTCGATTTTTTATGATGATACTGCTTAATAGTAAGCGTCATGATAGCGAGAGGGGATTGATGCATTTTAGCAGATACGCAAAATGAAGTGGAAAACCAAATTGAATCTAAAGCTAGAAATGAACATTCGGTGAGTGATAAGGGTGGAGAATATGACTCTCCTTTTGCAGAGATATGTTGGAATATGGTATTTATTCATCAAACTATCTGCACTCTATACACCACAGTCAAAATGGTTTGGCAGAACGTGAAGAACATAAACATTAAAGGAAATGATGAATCCTTAATGATCAATTCGGTTCACAGCCGCGAAATCATTTGGGGGGAAGCCATTCTTACACTAATAAAATACTCAAATAGAGTACCCCATCGCAAGAACACAATCAAATTCCATATGAGTTTTGTGGGAAGGAAGAAAACCCAACTGAACATAATTTTAAAGTTGGGGTGATTGTTTAGCCAAGTAGAGGTTCCACTTTACCTACGAGTGGGTTAAACATTGACCCAAAACACATAGATTGTGTCTTTATTGATCTGCTGTGAATAGTAACTCCCTTCCGATTTTATTGTTTTTGTTTTGGTTCACAAAATCTGTAAGATCCTGGATTCATGTTAAAATACGATGAATTGAAATCCTGATAATGCAGAGACATTTTTTGAAAACTTTTTATCCTGTATAAAACTGAACAGTGAGTCAAATCAGTGTGAAAGATCTAACGACCGACTGAGAGAGATGCAAATGAAATATCTTCTAACTAGTGAGGAACCAAGGCGAAGTATCGACAACGAATCAATCTGTTTCTTGTCGGACTCATATTTGTAGCACTATATGCTTTGAAAACATGAGCCCTTAAACATTTAAAGCAGCTCTGTCTTTCGTCAGAGTCAACTTATGGAAAGAAGCAGTCATAGTGAGACTTGAATCAATTTTAGGCAATCACCACTTGGAATTGACTGATCTTCCGCCAAGGGGGGCCAGGAATAAACCTTTAAGGTCAAATGGATCTTTAAAAGGAAAATGAAACCTGATGGACTACATTGACAAAATACAAGGCTAACTGGTATTCAAAGGTACAGACAAAAGGAAGTTCTCTGGACTACTTTTGGACACATATTCCCAGTACCAAGGATAACCTCATTAGGATGTTTAGATAGCAGCTTGCAGCAGTCCATGAAATCTTACATCCGACCAAATGGTTGTAAAGACTAGCCTTCTTAAATGGAGCGTTAGAGGAGAAATTTACATGGAACACCTGAAGGGTTTATAGTTCCGGTAAAGAAAAGAAAGTGTGCAGATTGTGATAGTCACTTATGGGACTCAAGCAAGCACCCAAACAATGGGCATGCTAAATTTGATCAATGAAATGTTTGACACTTGGATTCAAGATTAACGAAGTGTTATAAATGTGGTTTAATCAAAAATGTTTATGAATCATGAAAGTCATTGATCTTTGTTTGTATGTTGATGACGATGTTAATATGAGTCCAGAATTGATGATATAAAGCTATTAATCGCTGTTGGTCCCAACCAGTTCGATATGAAAGCCTTAGGAGTTTGCGATTTGATCATTAGGGGTCAGGATTATCAAAACTCCCCGGTATTAGCATTACTGAAAAAAAAAAGCAAAGAAAAAAAAGAGAAAAAAAAAAAAACCAAAAAAAAAAATCGAATCTCATTGGGAGAGACTGATATGTAAAAGATTGTATATAGTTCAATACTTGAAATTTTCAATTTAAGTCCAAAAAACTCCATTGATTTAAGTTGTACATTTAATAAGAATGAGGTCAAGTGACTCTCAATTGGAATATTCCAGAGTGTTGGGAGTTTGCATGTAAATTATGTAATTGCACCCTACAGATATATATCACATCGTGCTATTAGTAACACGAGTCGGTACACTAGTATCCGAATCAACTCACTGGATGGCTATGAAACGTGTGTTGGGTTATCTAGAAAGGACACAACATTATGCTTTTGCATTATAATAAATATCCTGCTGTGATTGAAGATTAGTGATGGCAAATTGGATCACCCGGTCAATGATGGTAAATCCCCGAGTGGTTATGTATTCATACTTGGTGGAGAGCTGTCTCTTGGAATCCTTCAACAACATGGTATTGCCGCTCGAACAATTGAATCTGGAATTCATTGCTTTGGATAAGTCTGGTGAAGACGCAGAATGGCTCCGGAATTTCCTATATGATATTCCTTCTGGCCCAAACCTGTCGGACCAATTTTACATACATTGGGCAGAGGCAGCAGCAATAGTAGGGCAGGGATTCTTTATGTACAACGGGAAAGTTCGTCATATTACGAACGTCAGACCTAACACCATAAACAACTGCTCTCTAGGAATTATCACATTGACTCTTAAAGGTCAAGCGATAGATGTGGTCATATACCCTAACAACGAAAGGCCTAGTGAGCGAGGCAGTTGAAAGATCATCTAAGGGAATGGTTTACGGCTTAGGAACAAGTCCAGCAATGACGGTAACTCTATCTAGCAGACTGGAGATCCAAGAGCTCGATTTCAAGGAAGAAAACAAAGTTGTGGCTAACGGTTCGCTTGTCAAATAACTCCATCATTCCTCATGAATGAAGACAATGTCAGGAAAAGGTTTAAGATTTAGGCTTGTTAATAATGAGGTAATAAAGCTTAAAGTTTTTTAATGATTTGCTCCGAACTTTTGGTAATTTGACCAATAGTGTATCTACGAGATGACCACGGTTATAAATCACCTCATGTGAGTGTGAGTGGAAGCCGCTTCACAGAGAATTTTAATGTCAAAAGCCTATTCTCTATACACTCATGAAACCAGGAGGTGGTTCAATGGCTGAAAAACGAACACAACCGTAAGATCATAAACAGAAAGGGTTATTGTGTGACATATGGTTGTTAGGTATAACACCAAAGTTTCGACGGTGTTCAAAGATATCGACTCTAACCGATGAACCGAGTTTCCGACATATGTTTCACTAACGGAAAGTCCAAGGGGAAACCTACTTATCCAGATCAATTAATCTTGCTTGTAAGTACAACAAATGTCCGTGCATTCCTATTTATACTATTCCCTCATCATGTGGGGGGTTGTTGGGTATTAGCAAGAATTGATGGGAATAAATAGAGGGAAGGAGGGAATTTGTAAAGGTGTTAAACTTGAAAGGTTGGGAACTTGAAAAGTCCTCTATGTCTTTATTGAAAAAAGGCATAGTCCCTCATCGTAATGGACCGGAAAAGGAGAGTTTTTAAATAAATTAACACGCCTATTAATTGTTAAAGGTTGGAAGAAGGGACCCCCCCCCTCGCACGTCGTCGTCCGTCGCTTCGCTCGCTTCGGCTTCGGCTTTCGTGCTTCGCTTCGGCTTTTGGCTTTGGCTTTGCAATGATCGATCGAGAGATAATTTTTTGGACAAAATTATTTTAATTTATCTATTAATTAATTTAAATGGCCAAAAATTATTTTCAATAAATTTAGTTGATCACCGAAATGTTTTTCAATTTTTTAGGTTTAAAACCCGAACCCGACTCGATCATCCGCGCGTGACCCGTTTTAAATTCTGTTATATTCAAAATTTCCCGCCATGACTGTTTCTTAAAGGTTTGCAACGTTCAGAACAGTCAATACCATTTGAAAGTTTGCAACCTTCATTACTGGGTCGTGTACTTCCTGAAAGGGTTTCAACTTTTCAGAATATATTCTTGCCTAATAAATACACCATTTCATCTTTCAGAATATTTCCAACGAATTTTCTGATCTTTTCCTTCTTCTTAAAATCACATTTTTTCTTCGTGTACTTTCTGCTGTGGATTGTTCCGCTGACAGAGAGTTTTTGGTATCTATACTCTACTGATTAAAATCATTTTACCCCCTGGGAGGTTATATTCCAAATCAAACCTCGGATTTAGAGGGGAATAATTTCCTTAAGGGGACACTGTAATTCATGGCTTGATTTTCCTTCCGAAAATTTTCAATAAGAGTATTCCAGATTCTGGTACGTTTTTACAGATAATTATTTTACTCTCTGTTACATATTTACTGGTTTAAAAATTCTCAGATACTTCGTGTTTTTCTGAATGTTTATTATAACCAGTAATTTCTGATTTTCTTAACACAGATTGGCAACATACAGGGTGTGGAATCATGGAGAAGTATCACAAAGGAGAAGGATCATCAACCTTATTTCCGCAATTGGAATACCTGTATCTTTCCAATCTGCCTACGCTGGGGCATTTCTTTCTGACGGAGTGTGCTCTTACATTTCCATTTCTCAAGGACGTGATTATTGATGACTACCTTAAAATGACATTTGTCCAAACCGGAAGTTCGTGAGTACACCGAATCTGAAACATAACAATAAGGTGAAAGTAGATGATCGAATAAATGGGAGACAACAGGTTCAATAACAGGTATAATGTCTTAATTATTTACGGCTAGCTAACATATTCTCTTTGCCATTTGAAGATACTTCACTTCTCACTTTGTTTTACTATAATACGCACTCATCCTCTGTCTTTCTTTAGCATTCTTCTGTTTCTACCGAAACAAAAGCTTGTGATGACGACGAAGCTAGTGAATGACAACAAAGCTAGTGAAGAGACAAAAGTTAGTGATACACGAAGTGAACCTAGTCCTGCCAGAAGTTAGTATTAGTTTCATGTACTAATGCAATAAAAACCTCAAACTCACCTGATACACATGCCCGTTATGGGGTAACATCAGAGTCAGATCGACATTATTGTTACCTATATATCCGTTCATCTATTGCCCATAGATCTTGTATATGTATTAGTAATATCTACAAAATAGTTGATTGTGATTTAAACTGTAGAATTCTGTAAACTTTAAATTTGAAATACACCTGTGGTTCTAAATTCTTCTTTCATTATATTTAACAGTAGATTTATTTTATCATTTCATCTTGCATTCTACTTTGTTTTGTAAGATTGATCATATTACAGGATTATTTTTTTGTTGGAATGAGTAAGATAGAATTGGGTGCCTTCACTTTAACCGTAATGGACCACGGGTCCCTTACAACTCCAGAAAAGTCCAGAAGTTTAATGCAGTAAAACAACACAATGATTTTACGTGGAACCTCCTGCTTAAGGGAGTAAAACCACGACCTTGTTCCATAGGATTTTCAATCATTTTCACTAATCTTCAAAAGAAAAAGTAAACACGATTACAACAAACGTAAGAAAGAGTTCTCAATCTTACAGTTAAGGCACAGTCCTATTGCTTACCGCCTAAGTGAAAAACATCTCTACCCCACTAAGCTCTCCCACTTGGACACTTAGACTTTCACACTACCCACTGATTTCCTTTATAGTTCAGGAATAGTTTTAACAATTAAGACAAACAAGAGAATAATCTTCCTAACAGCTGCACTAAAAAGCCTCCAGAGATTTTCTGCTGTTCCTTGGTAATGATTCTTCGCCTTTGCTTGGTATGTAAGCCTTTGCAAGAGTTCTTGAAATTTTTTTATCAAGTTGCAACAACTCCCCAAAAAGTGTTTTAGGGAAAGTGTCTTTGGTATAGACAAGTCACTTTCCTAAACTTCTTTGCCATTGGTTGGAAAGGTCAACAACACTTTCCTGACCTATCGGAATGTGCACCTACTTTCTGTACTATATTCCATTGGCAGTCACTGCTCATCTCATGAAGCCTGGTACGCTCTACTTAGTCCCTGAATTTTGTTTCAAATCTGCAAAATTACGCAATAAGAACCTGCAATACTCAAGTAAGAAGCCCGGTACCTTTATGAGGTCCCTAAGTTTGTTCAAATCATCAAAACTACAAATACATTTCCCCCCTTTTTTGATGATGCAAAAACAATGACTGAATCTCTCCAACATATTTCCCCCCTTGATATATTGCCTCTCACAGTGTATTCCCCCCCTGACTGATACTTCCCCCTTACTGGATATTCCCCCTCATTGTTATATTCCCCATCACTGGATTCTTCCATGAATAAACATTTAGCTACTTACAGTTTTCCACTTCCCCCTTGTTGGCATCATAAAAAGATATGCAGTAAACAATGATGTCAACAGAAATACCGAACAAGATCGACGAAGCTTAAAGAGAGACAAACAATCAGTAAGGGGAAAGCAAATGCACAAAGGACGATAACCAAAGACCGTCGGAACCAAGCAGCAAGGAATACTTACAACATCATTGGCATCATAACATTACCACATTACAAACAAACTGTAATATCCATCAACTCAGAGACAGTGATAGGCCACACAAAAAAAAAATTGACAGTCAGGGGGAATTTTTCAACAGGCTAGGAAGAGGGGGGAGGGATGAGAACAGGGACTGGATGACAAGATGAGTCGTGCATGGGCAGCATCATTATCTTTGATAGCTTTTCATGCATGCAATTACATCTTCGCCTCCACTCCACATATCATCCTCTCCAGAGCTTGTACCTGAAGAACCAGGTCCTTCCACTCTGTGCAGTAAGCAGTTCTGCTTTGAGTATAGCACTCTCAGCCTCTTTCCACTCAAACGCCAGTAAGATCCTCACCTCGTGCTTTAGCTGATCCCTGATCTTCAATAGTTGAGCCATCTTGCTCTTTGGTAGCCTCTTCCTTCAATGCAGCACATCGCACTCACCAAGGACTTTCGAGATGTCCCTGTTTAACGTCCCAATCTTTCCAGTACTGAGAGGAATGTGAAAATATTTGAATGCCCTCTGTGAGGAAAAGGATCCATACCCATTCCAGCACATCTTTTCTCTCAATAACTGGTTTTTATGGATATGCTCGCATTAAGGCCTTGGGAGGTTTCAGGGCTTCACCAGTTGCACAACACTCCATACAAAACAAATAAAATCGCAGTTAGCTACTGTCCTCTTTTCAGTGCTAGGAAGGAGAACCTTGTAACAACCTCAAAAACCAACTGGTACTCCACTCTTCATGATTTTCTTATAAATCCCAGCAACCTTGGTTTGTGGGTGGTCTTTGAAATCACAGAAAGCAAACTCCAGAAGAGGCAATTTTGTTCAGAACAGACCGGTCCCCTCTTTAGTGCACCCTGAGATCTTGCCCAACACATCCTCGAATCTAAAATATAGCAGAATTGAGTCAAGACGGTATTACCCGAAGTGAGGCCATCTCACGACAGCCTTCCGTATACACAATATGAACTTATAGTAAACTCACAGAATTCACGAAAAAGCATTCTATCTTCGGAGGATGGACGATTTCCTATAGTTGAAAACAAAGTGCAACCAAATTGGATCTCTACCATATCATTAGAGAATCATGCCATGAAGAGTTAATGATAACTCATATCAAAAACTATTCTGCTAGGACTTGCCTTGTGTTTCTCAGGTTTTTGTCAAGCTACTACTTTCCTGCAAGTTTTGCAACATCCCCTCATCTTCCCTGGCCTTTGGAACCAGGTCCCTGTGACTCGTTTCCTATTCTCTTATCCCTCAAAAAAGATCTCTTCCAAACTCTTCCCTTTTGTCTTTTGTCCTCAACCTTTTTAGCAACCCTCACCCTCCCCCTTTTTCTTTCAGAACTTTTCTTCCTAGTCATTCTGTTTCGTCTTCTCCCCAGACACCTCACCACATTTTCCCAATATTTTAAAATTGGATTACCTGAAGGTTCTTGCCTTTCTAACTTGCGAGCAGTGAACGTGCATTTGCTTCAAGGCATCAGTTCATCAACTTTGTGCGGCGACCTAGTATGGCCGTCTCCTAACAACTGTCTCCTCTACAGGGGAGCCTTTTCTTTTTCTTTTTCTAGAACTTCTCCTTCTCTCGTATCTTAACCTTCATCTCAAGGGCTTCCTTCCTCCGCTTCCATTCCAGAAATCAGAGGAAGTAAGAGAATACTAACCTGCCTATAACATGGTTTTTATCAAGATAGGTTGTGTTGTTCTTAACCTCAATCCCTTTCCAAGACTTCCGTTTGCTCCGCCATGGGCTTCTTTTCCCGCATGTCTGGCCAAGCGTTTCGACCACATAATTCCTCACTCGCTGCCCACGAATGTTGACTCAGAAAAGCTTAATGTTTTTGGTAAATCTCCTTCAAGAGATGTCCTGGGCAACATGTCTTGAGACGGACCAGGTCTGGTAGGCACGACTGAACTGTTTAGATCTATGGTATAGAAGAGGTTATCAGGAATTTCTTGTTGAGAACTAGAGAGGGGATTGAGTCCAGCCTGTGTAGTAGTTGGAGAGAAGAAGGCAAGAGGCTCTATTTCACTGAGAGCATCCAACATTTGTTTAGAAGAAGATGAAGAAGAAGACATGATTGTTATATTGGAAGGTTTCTTTGAAAAGCAAAGAGAAGAGGAAGAAGACATATTTTGCCCTTGAATTTTGATAAAAACCTTTCGTGAAGAGAGAGAAGAAGTTCAGAAACGGATGAGAGTTTCAAAAAGAAGAAAGTGCTTTTTTAAAAGAAGTGCAAGGTGCCAGGTCCCTGTGATGGATGCGTCGTTTGAGGGAGAAACGATGGGACTGATCGGTCATAGTAACTGATGACTGACACGGGCATTTTTTTCAATTCAACGGTCAAATTTTCAGTTTAACTTAATGTATAATGCTAACCTGGACAGGTAACCCAGGTACCATGGTAAGAGTTTAACGTCATGTCGCCTTAACTGTTCTAGTTTCTCTTCTTTTGCTAAGTCAGGTCCCTACTGAGAGTATACCTACAAAAGTAAAAAGAGATCTTTTGTTCAGATATTCAAAATTCACACAAAGGATACTCTGGCACTGCAATTTTTATTAGCCATCAAGGGAGTTCACTGTTGGCGAACTAAAAGCATCACTTGGAGATCAATCATGCCCACTTCCACCGATTTCTCTCAATTGATCCTTGCTCCACCACCTGGATTTTATTTTTAGAATCACTCCATTTTTCATCAAGCTTGTTTCTTGAACATCCATCTATTCCTATTACTGTTCTGCTTCAGTCGGAAGGAACCCAGGTCCCAATACCTGCTTCTTTCAACTGTGAAGTTCCTTCTTGCATCTATTGATCCGGTCTGCAATCACTAATGCGTCTTTCACATTCTGGGCTCAATAGCTGATTGAATGCTGAGAATGCCAACTAGATTTCCTTATTTTTGATCTATGTATGAAATTCCAAATTCAAGTGAAAATAAGATTATCAAGAGGATGTGATAAACTTTGCTTCATCCTGATCTTGGAGGCAAGACTGGTTTGAGTTGATCAGCAATGTTCTTCTTCCATCAAGGATGTCATCATTTTTTACCTGGGGAGTTTAATGTACTCTGACTGAAATTCAGAGTAGTCACCAGGTACCTCATACACTTTTCAAACCTCATCAGCCTCTTCAGGTAGACTATATTTTTGATCTCAAAGTCATTTTTCAACTGTTGTTCTTCATCAGCTTCACTTCTTCCTTCGATTTTTTGTGATTGACGCTTGAACACATCATCTTCATCAATTTGATCCATTGCCTTTTTAGGTTTTTCCATCTTCATAAAACCAACATGAATTCCTTTCTTCAATTCACTGAGTTCTTTTGTTGGAATTTAACACTCCTTCATCACTTCTAGGATCAAATTTTTCATATCATCCTTTCATTGTTTCACACAAAACTCTACACCCAAAATGTTAACCAAACCCTTCTTTCCATCACCAAAAGCGACAACCTCCTCCCCTCATGAAGTGTCCTTTGAGTGAGAGATATTTTTTTATATCACCAGTCCTATGTTTTAGAGCAATCCACTGTCCATATCAACATGACTGCTGCTCCTCCTCTCACTCACTTGCAAAAGCATTCTTGTTAAGGCTTGGGAACCCCATTTTACCTTGAGTTTCCCAGTAGGCAGACAGAGGAGTGATTAGATTGTATTTAGTCCCAAATGGTAAATTTTGAGCTTTCTAACAAGGTCATAGGAGGCAGTACAATTTTTTTTTTTTGAAAACTCTGTGAGTTGAACATGCTTTGGAGACCAGGTCTCTCTTTTGGTAAATTTTGCGCCTTTCAGCATAATTTGAGAACCTTTCCCAGGAGTATTTTCCTCCAGCTAGCACACTCAACCCCTTCAACATGTCCATTCTTACACAGTGAAGACATCGCAGATTGTCAAGCACAAACCATACTTACTGTGAGGATATAAGGAGGAGTGATGTTCAAACTTCCTAGCCCTTTCTTATTGAAATTTGCCCTGAGTTGTTGCATTTGACATAACTTTGAGGATTTTATCCACTAAGAGATTTTTTCAAGATCTTCCTTAATTTGACAATATCCTTTTCCAATTTGTTGCTTCTCCCATGAGACATCCCAGCCTTTTCTTTTTCCTCAAGATTTTTTAATTTTCTTTGAATTTCAACTTGTAAACCATTTGAACATTACTTTAAGCTTTTCTCAGCTTCTTCAGTTACTGATTCAACTGGTTTTTTAGTTCAGAATTAGCAGACTCTAGAGACACCATTCTTGACATTTTCTCTTCAAGTTTACCTTGGTTTTCAGTTAAACTGTCCAAGTCAGCATTCAGGTGTCTCTTTCAGATGTTAACCTCAATTACTGAAATCATCATCCAGAACTTTTGCCAAGGTTCTCCAATTTTTAAGAAAGAGAATATTATCCAAGTCATTTTTCATATCCAAGAGAGTTACCTGGTCATCCTCTTCTTCATTTTCAATATGAGCCATGATAGCAAACATTTCATGAAAATGGTTTTCCTCCTCATGTACATCCACCATAGAACCATCCCATTGGGTTCATCAGGTTCTTTTCTTCTGATCACTTGAAGAATCACCCCACGCAGCAGAGAGCCTTTTGACCACCAAACTCTGCAGCAGCTTTTTCGATCTCTCCTACATGTACCAGGTCCCCTTCTCTTCTCTTTGTCACTTGTTGGTTTTTGATGTTCCTTGTTGTTTTCATTCTTGAGCAGGAGGAACACTCCTTTGATAAAGTGCCCCTTTTTTCCACATTTGTAGCATGTATCACCTGAGTGACAGTTTCTAGTCCATTATTTGTTCCTCTTTTTTTTAAAAAACTTTGTTTTTTCTCACAATTTTTTTTGAAATCTGTTGATGAGTATGTCCCCAATCATCATCACTGGAAATCTGCATCTGATTTGTCTTCAGCTCAATGACTTTCCTTTTTAGCTTCCTTCTTTGATGAACTCGTAATTTTGTTCATCTCATGTGTCTTCAGATTTATTATTCATTATTTAAATTACATTTTAAACCACATTCACAGCATCCATGAAGCACCTTCAAAATCCTTGGCTTCTGTAATGGCCATCACAACCTTCTCTCCTTCTTAGGAAGAATTCCGAAGAACTTTTCTGAATTGTTTTGGTCCTGCTTACTAGGTTCCCCCGACTTTCGCAGCTCATTTGTACTGGAAGAAAACTTGGTGAACATGTCATTAATTGATTCTCCTTCCTTCCTCCTTCCTTCAATTTTTTTTGGGGGAAGTTTCATTTTCGTGAGGTAAAGCATGTCAATCTTAGATTCCTTGACTTGTTTCGTTCCTTCATGTGCAGTCTTTAAGCAGTCCAAATTTCTTTAGTCAGACTCACAGGCTGACCTCTGTTGGACTCATCAGGTCCTTCCCACCACCAGAAAGTTTTAGATTGAAAACCCCTTTCTCAATCCTTTTCCTGTCAATCTTCGTCAATATTCTCTCGCTATGCTTTGGAACAGAAATAGTCTTCCTCCATCCTTTTCGTCCATCATCAGAACAATGACCATCCAGTACCATATCCCATAACTCGTTGTCTCACCCATGAGGTAATCATGCATTCTAACTTTCCACAACTGTAGAAATGTCCATTGAAACGAGAGGTCTGAGGTGAACGACTGACCTTCTTCTGAGATTAAGTAAAGCAGCCATTCTAGAACAAATATCACTTCCTTGGTGTTAACCAAATAGGGAGTGCCTTGCTTTGAATCCCTTGATAGAATAATGTGCTTCACTTAACAAGTATGGACCAGGGTCCCTTCTACACTCCCGAAATTACCAGAAATTTAAATGCAAGTAAAATCAACACAATGATTTTACTGGCAACCTCCTTCGCTTAAGGGATGTAAAACCACGGACCTGTTTCCATAGGATTTTCAAATCATTTTTCACTATCTTCCAAAGAAAAAGTAAAACACTGATTACAACAACCGTAAAAAGAGTTTTAATTTATCAATCTTACAGTTAAGCAACATCCCTATTGCTTAACAAGCTAATTAAGAAAACTATCTACCCCTAATCTATCCCACTTGGACAACTTAAGACTTTCATTCACACTAAACCCACTGATTCCTTTATAGTTTTCAGGACTAGTTTACAAATGTAAAGAAACAAGAGATATATCCTAAACAGCTTGCACTACAAAGCTCCAAGAATTTCTGGCTGTTCTTGGAATGATTCTTCTGCCTTTGCTTTGGTCGTAGCCTTTGCACAGAGTTCTTGAAATTTTTTATCAAGTTGCAAAACTACACACAAAAATGTTTAGGAAAGTGTTTTGCATAGACAAGTCACTTTCCTAAACTTCTTTGGCCATTGGGTTGGAAAGGGTCACACTTTCTACCGCTATCGGGAAGTGTGCACCTACTTTCTGTACTATCTCCAGCTGGCAGTCGACTAGCTCATCATCATGAGAGCCTGGTACCTCTACTAGGTCCCTGAGTTTTTGTTTCATCTCAATACTCCAAATAAAATAACCTGCAATACTCAAGTAAGAAGCCCGGTACCTTTATGAGGTCCCTAAGTTTGTCAAATCATCAAAACTACAAATAACAGTAAACCATTCTGGCTTTTCCAGCATTCATTCAGAGGTTGAAAAATCTGAGGACGCTATATATGTCTGACTAATTTATAGTTGGATGACATATCCATTATTGGCAAACTTTGAAATTTGGAAATTTCTGTTCTCAATTAGATGAGGTGCCAGTGGAGAAAGGAAAATTGAACCAATCTAATTATCTTCGAGTTTTTAAAAAAGCATCGAGTACTGTGTTTTTAATCTTGAAATGAAAACTCTCTTGTTTTCATGTCTTGATTGGTTTCACGCATAATTGATAATAAGATTTTTAAAATTTTTAACTTGTAACCTTCAATGTTTTTTTCTTCCAGGCGTAGAAGCTAGGATTTTGAGTGAATCGATGTTGTATTCTAGAAAAGCAAGCATAGTAGATTCTGTATAAATTGTTTATACGTATTAAGTGAATTTTAGAACACAAATACATGACAAAACCCATAGACAGAGTTGTACCTCCGCCCCTGATGCCCAGTGAACAACTTAATGAACTGTACACACAAATAGCTAAACAAACTATCTAAATAAACTTCATCATCAACAACAATTCCCTATTCTACATAAAACATAAAACATAAAACATTCCCAGTAATATTTGAATAATTAAAAAGACCTTCAGAACTCAATAAAAAATCATGACGACATGCAGCAACCACCACTATTCCCACCAGAATCCGAGTCCTGGCCGGGAACAATGATCCTAGTTCCCTTTAAAGATTGCGACTTCCCATAATCAGCTCCCGTAGCTGCAATGAGCGTATTCTTGCTAATGATTTTATAAATTTCTGTTAAAATTGTCATGAACGCACCCACGACGTTTGTGGATTGAAGTGCTGATGTTTCCATAAAGAAAAGATTCTCCCTTTCTGCGAATTCTTGAGCATCTTCAACTGGTACAGCTCGAAGACTTCCTAGATCACATTTGTTCGCGATGAGCGTTATAACTATGTTCTTGTCCGCGTGACCTCTTAGTTCCTCCAGCCATCTAGCCATATGATCGAATGATTGATGTTTTGTTAAGTCATAGACTAGCATCGCGCCAACTGCACCTCGATAATATGCACTTGTTACTGCTCTATACCTGAGATAGAAATGAGATATGATTCATTGAGTTACAACAATTATCAAATTGGCTATACTCTTCAAAAGTAGAGCATTTTTGAGGATCCCAACAACAAATTTGTCAAGAGTCTGAGCATCATAGCTTAACAAAAGGTAAATGTTTACAGACAAAAATGGGATCTAGGGAGGGTAAGATGTATATAGATCTTACCCCTACTTTTGCAAGGTAGAGAGGTTGTTTCCAACATACCCTTGACTCAAAAGAGAAGAATTGTAAGTCAAGAAGAAACATACATATTGAAGCTAAACGTGATATAAACTAGTCTTTAAGAAGATTTATCACAAAAACAAGATCATCGTCTCAAATTTCTCAAACAAGTTGGGATCAGCAATATGAATTCTAACTCATAACCATGTCGTTCCATTTAGGCTCATCTCGGACCAATACTACACAAAATAAAATATATAAAGCACTAGGATTTCTCTATATTTTTTTATACCTCTAACAAAACTAATCGATTACAAGAAATAGTAAACTAATTCTAAGTGAATATACTAGTTAGAACAAAACAACCAAATTCTCCATTGCATCTTTCATTTACATATCAAAATCTACATATTGCTGCTATTTGAGCTTTCATTTTCACATCAAAATTCACCAACACATATTCTTTTTTAAACTTTCACTTCAGTTACTAATAGAAACAAGTAGCAGAGTTCAGAGTATTGCTTTAGAGGTCACAGAGACTGCCCTATTGGGTTATTGGATATGCCACCTGTTGAAGGAGAGTGAATTTGTAAGTTCAATAGGAAATGCGTCTAATAATGTGTTGACTGAGTTGGAGCTGAATGAATTTCAGAACGTGAAATGTCTCCACGTCTCTAATTGTGATTTAGTGACACATTTATTGAAGAGGACACATGAAGTAATCAATTTATATGAGTTGAGGCTTGCAAATATGAAATGCCTGACTCACTTTTGCAGTGACACTGTCAAGGGGATTGAGTTCCCTCAATTAAGGAATATGTCGTTATGGGACTTACCTGAGTTTCAAAATTTCAGTCCTACAACCGACAGTGACTCAAATCCTCTTTTTGATGAAAAGGTTTGCTTCTTATCACCACCTTTTACTTGAGCATTAAACATATTTCATTACTTAAACAAAGTCTATATCCTTTTTGTCTAACTAGTGAAAACATAATTTGTTATTTGTTATTTAAAAAAGACTATATTTGATGTGACTTTTTTTATCCAACGGTTATTTTAAGTTTTAAATATCTCCCATATAGATCTATTAACTTATCATTATTTGAGTCTCATATTCTTATTTCATTTTTTAGTTTGAAAACAAATATATATGGAAAAGAAAAAAAAAGTAATAACAAATTTTAAGACGATAATGCCTTAAATTACGTGAAATGATAAAAAATGACCTCAATTTATAATTTAGTTCAAAAATGTTCTTGTCCTCAATACTTTGGTCCAAAAATATTATTTTCCTTGGTAGTTTGTTCTAGAAATGTTCCTATGTTATTGAGTCGAAAATATTTTTTTCAGTATAAACATAGTATTTCTTTTCTTTTAAAACAAATCTTATTCTATTAAAAGATAATATTACTTTTTTTTACTCTATTCTTGTTTTCCTTTGATTTTAAAAAAAAATTTAATTTTTTTTTTTAACTTATAAAATGTACCCTTCAAACAAACGGATATATTGTCCAATATAATAATAAGATCCATAATAAATCAACTATTCATTTTTCTTTTGATATTTCATAATAAAATAGAAGATATTTTTAGTGTTATTTTTTTTTCCAAATTGCAGTAGGATAAAACATTTGCTAATTAAAAAATATCATTAGGAAAAAGAAATGTGTTCAAAAAGATAATAAATAATATATTATTTTGAAAAATGACATTTTTGCCTTATTACAGTAAAGGCATTTTAGACCATTTTTTCGTTTATTTTTTATATTTGCAAAAAAATGGGGCATTTATTATAAATTGTATAAGAAGGTGAGTGAAACCTAAATTGTTCATTGAAAAGAGGCAAGTATATTGCTCAACTTTGTGATTTTGAGCATATATACCTTTACCGTTCAATATATGGTGCATAATTCTCTTTTTTGTTAATAAATTTATATTTATTTAATGATATATTATTATAAGCGGGAACAAAAAAGTTGAAAATTGAAATACCAAAATAATCCTATATAGTTGAGTTACTATAATAATACCATTATATTATTATTATTGATTATTATTATTATTAAATAGTAATTTAAGTTTCATAACATAAAACTTTTTCCATACCACTAAAATGTAACCGTAATAATTTGAAAGTGCATTTATGAGTATTCCTTTTGCCATTAAAATTTTTCTTCTTATTGCTGAATTTTTAGGTACTTTTAAAATACTTATCATTTTAGATAAACAACTTTAAACATTATAGACTATGAGGAGAGAGGTTAGAGCATATGGAGAGATTCAGAGCAATATCAATATTTAATTGAAAGAGAATACATGAAATTAGATGTCCACAATTTATATTTTTCACTTCTTAATATTAATTGCTAAACGTTTTTAGTTGGTCTCTCAATTAAACATATATTCATCTCCACACCTTTTCATATACACAAGTTCTCTCTGTATAATTGACTAGCAAATATAGTCCAGTACAGCTTTATATTTTTCACATCTATAGTTCTTATGTAATTTTTTATTCATTCGGTCATTTTTTTTTTCTGTATTGATTATTGCTTTGTGTAATTCAACTGTATTTATATTGTAATGGAAATATAGTTAGATATTTGGCAATCTTGACAAATCATATAATTGAAATAGTATTTTTTTTTTACCAATAAATATAATGTATCCCACATGATTAAAAGAAAAAGTTTTTATCAATACAATCAGAAATTCTTCAAATTCTATTGATTTGTGAGAGTTGCAACCTTAGTTGAATGTTTTACCAGTAACATCATTTTTACCCATTAAATATTGTATAATGCATCAATTTTTCTAAAATAATTATATCATTTGAAATGTTTGATATCAAATAACATGGAATACATGTGCAACATATGTGTTCGAGAAATAGTTAAATATATATATATATAATAGTGATTTTTTAATTTCAAAAATGTCATGTGTCTTTCAAAAAAACTCTCTCACTTTTTCACCCCTCTAGACCCAACCCAAATGGGAAAAAAAATACTAATGTATTTGAGATACTAAAAAACTCTCTCACCAACTTCCAACTGACTACTTCAACAAACTTCATACATTGTATGTATGGAATTGTGAAAAATTCAGAAACTTGATGTCTCCATCAGTGGCCAAAGGTCTTCTGAATCTCCAATGCCTATGGATAGAAGACTGTGAATCAATGGAAGAAGTGATCTCAAAAGGAGAAGGAATCATCACCTTATTTCCCCAATTGAAATACCTGTATCTTGAGAATCTGCCTAAGCTGGGGCATTTGACAGAGCATGCACTTACATTTCCATTTCTCGAGGAAGTGGTTATTGATGACTGCCCTGAAATGAAGACATTTGTCCAACATGGAATATCTGTGAGTACACCAAGTCTCAAATGTGACAATGAGGTGAAATTAGATGATCTGAATAAATGAATACAACAGAGGTTCAATAACAAGGTATATATGTCTTATTTCGCTAGCTACATATTCTCTTTCCGTTTTAGATACTTCATCAACTTTGTTTTACTTAATAAGCTACTCATCTCTCTCTTCTTTAGCATTCTCTGTTTCCTGCAGGAACAAAAGCTAGTGATGACGACGAAGCTAGTGATGACAACAAAGCTAGTGAAGAAGACAAAGTTAGTGATGACAACGAAGCTGAACCTAGTCATGCCAGAAGTTAGTAAGTAGTCAGTGTAATAATGCAATTAAAACCTCAAACATCACCTGATACACATGCTCGTGATGGGGGTAAAAATCAGAGGCAGATCGACATTATTGTAACCTATATATCCGTTCATCTATTGCCCATAGATCTTGTATATGTATTAGTAATATCTACAAAATAGTTGATTGTGATTTAAACTGTAGAATTCTGTAAACTTTAAATTTGAAATACACCTGTGGTTCTAAATTCTTCTTTCATTACATTTACCAGTAGATTGATTTTATCATTCTACTTTGTTTTGTAAGACTGATCAGATTACAGGATGATTTTTTTTGTTCGAATGAGTAAACCATTCTGCCTTTTCCAGCATTCATTCGGAGGTTGACAAATCTGAGGACGCTATATATGTCTGACTAATTTATGGTTGGATGACATATCCATTATTGGCAAACTTGGAAATTCTATTCTCAGTTAGATAAAGTGTCAGTGGAGAAAGGAAAATTGAACCAATCTAAATATCTTCGAGTTTTAAAATAAGCATCGAGTACTGTGTTTTTAGTCTTGAAATGAAAACTCTCTTGTCTTTCATTTCTGTTGGTTACGCATAATTATATAGATTTTTAACTTGTAACCTTCAATGTTTTTTTCTTCCAGGCGTAGAATCACAGCCCATCTAATTTTATTATTAATTACTAGATGTGCTTGGCTCCCTAGAGTGATAATATCTCTAGTGTGTTTGTAACTTTAACGAAGCTAGGATTTTGAGTGAATTGGTGTTGTATACTAGAAAAGAAAGCATAGTAGACTCTGGATAAATTGTTTATACGTATTAAGTGAAATTTTGAACACAAATACATGACAGAACCCGTAGACAGGGTTGTACCTCCGCCCCTGATGCCCAGTGAACAACTTAACGAACTGTATACACAAATAGCTGAACAAACTATCTAAATCAACTTCATCAGCAACAACAATTCCCTATTCTACATAAAACATAAAACATTCCCAGTAATATTATGATTTCGGATAAATAAAAAGACCTTCAGAACTCAATAAAAAATCATGACGAAAGGCAGCACCACCCACTATTCCCACCAGAATCCGAGTCCTTCCAGGAAACAATTGATATAGTTCCCTTAAAAGATTGCGACGTCCCATTAATCAGCTCCCGGGCTGCAGTGAGTTGTATTCTTGCTAATGATTTAAAATTATGTTCAAATGGTCATGAAGCACCTCGACGTTTTTGTGGATTGAAGTGCTGATGTTTACCATAAGAAAAGATTCTCCCTTTCTGCGAATTCTGGAGCATCTTCAATGGTACAGGCTCGAAGACTCCAGATCACATTTGTTTCGCGATGAGCAATTATAACTATTGTTCTTGTCCGCATGACTCTTAGTTCCTTCCATCCATCTTAGCAATATGATCGGAAATGATTGACGTTTTGTTAAGTCATAGACTGCATAGCCCAAATGCCACATCGATTAATACACACGTTGCTTACTGCTCTATTACCTGATATAGAAATGACGATATGATTCATTGAGTTACAATATTATCAAATTTGGCTTATCTTCAAAGTAGAGCATTTTGGATTCCCACAACATATTTGGTCAAGAGTTCGAGCAACATAGATTAACAAAGGTAAAAGTTTAAGACCACAAATGGGATTACGGAGGAGGGTAAGATGTAATAGACGTACCCATACTTTGCCGCGGTAGAGAGGTTGTTTATGTTGTTCATCTGGTATTCAAAAACTGAGAACAAAACTTGGAAAATCTTTTGTAAGAAACCAAGTTAAGAACCATTTTCACAAACTAGAAAATTAAATTAAACTAGTAGCGAAACTAGATCAGAAAAAGATTTTAAAAAAATATACGAAATATTTCTTAAAGAGGAATTG
Organism: Solanum habrochaites; assembly: GCA_027704765.1. NCBI lineage: Eukaryota > Viridiplantae > Streptophyta > Magnoliopsida > Solanales > Solanaceae > Solanum > Solanum habrochaites. The sequence goes on from JAKWJA010002498.1 coordinate 64,894,605, forward strand.
TTGTTAATATGTGTCGAAAGAATCTTACTGATTCAACAAATACTTGCCGGAAGAACAACACGAAGTTACCAAGTTTAATGAACAAGTGAAGAACAAACCAAAAGAAGAGAAGAACTGAAATTAATTCACAAATTAAAGTTTGTAATGTAAAACACGTACCAGGAAATATGAAAAAAAAAATTTACATAGGAAAAAGATCAAGTCCACTGAATCAACAGTGTCCCCTAAGAAATTATTCCCCTCTAGTATCCATTAGTTGTTTTTGATTTGGCATATGATCCTCCCAGGGTAAATGATCTCAAAATCACCCAGAGTCTAGATACCAAAAACCAGGTTGTTTTTTCACGAAAACACTCAACGGCAGTAAAGTATAATTAGAAACTAGATTTAGTAGTTTGAAGGAGAAGTCCATCATCTATTTTTAAATGAGAGGAAATCCCTCAATTTATAGGAAAACAAAGGGTGGTGCGAAAAAGGTTTTCTTATGTGCCTTACCGGAAAGGTCACAAAACCTTTGGAAAAGGTCACATCTGTAGGAATGGTCGTAAACCTTCATAAAAGTCACAACTTTCCATAAAAAAGTCACACAAAACTTTCAATAAGTGCAACGTTTTCATAAAAAGTCACACCAAAAAAAAAACACTTTCATTCAAAGTCGAAAACATTTCATAAAAAGTCATCAACCTTCATACAAAAAGTCGCAACTTTCATTTTCCATTCCACACTTTTTAAATCCAACAGTTTCCAACATACCCTTGACTCAAAAGAGAAGAATTGTAAGTCAAGAAGAAACATACATATTGAAGCTAAACGTGATATAAACCAATCTTTAAGAAGATTTATCACAAAAACAAGATCATCGTCTCAAATATCTCAAACAAGTTGAGATCAGCAATATGAATTCCAACTCACAACCATGTCTGCCATTTGGCCTCATCTCGACCCAATACACACAATAATAAAATAGAAAAGACTAGGTTTCCTCTCATTTTTTTGTACCTCTGACAAAACTAATCGATTCCAAGAAATAGTAAACTAATTCTAAGTGAATATACTAGTTAGAACAAAACAACCAAATTCTCCATTGCATCTTTCATTTACATATCAAAATCTACATATTGCTGCTCTTTGAGCTTTCGTTTTCACCTCAAAATTCACCAACACATATTCTTTTTTAAACATTCACTTCAGTTACTAATAAAAACAATTAGCAGAGTTCAGAGTAGAGAATGTTGGAATTAATGCATCAATGTTTAGTCTTTCAAAATTGTCTCTTAGTTTTTCAATAAGTCTGTTTAGAATTTCGTAGTTAATATGTATCTAGTAAATTGTGATACATGTATTTAGTTATGTGCAAAACTTTTTGTTTTAGCATTTTGAGTAGCATACAATAGTTGATATAGTGATGATTTGTAATTACATCTCAAGTTGGCCTTAAGTAGCCTATAATAAACTAAAACTTGAGGCATTTCTAAAGATATTATTTTTCCTTTCATGTTTCCTACCAAAGTCAGTATCAAGAAGCAGGTTTTGTTCTATTGGGGTAGGTGTGAAGAAGAAGGAAAAAAATATGGCATCCCAAAACAAATGAAGGTGCTGATCTTCAGTTGTTCTTACCCTTTTTTTGATAGAACTGATTTTTGAATTTTGGAAAGAAGATAAGAATGAGAAACAATTTGGAAAGCTGTGAAAGGTTGTGGACTATTGTTTGCAAATGCTTTGAAGAGCCAGAAAACGATGGTGATCTGACAGCAGCAGAGATGAAAAATCTTGAGGTTAAGTATATTCAAGATGCAAAAAAAAAGCCTTGAGCAAAATCCAAATGGGAGTCTCAAGAGCATATTTACCAAAAATTGCTACTTTGATGAGACGGCAAAGGAAGCTTGGATTTTTCTGGAAAAACTGAGGGTGTTATGGTGACGAAAAGGGGTATGCAATAGAAATCTTCAAAAACTCTTAGAAGAGGTTTCCAAATTTAAAGATGATAGAAATCTGAAAAAATTGATGAATGTGCACAAGAGTCATGAATATTTGTTAATGAAATGAGAAATCATAGTGATACAATTTCTGACCAAAAAGTTGTGGAAAGTTCTAATTAGGGTCACAGAAAAGTATGAGATATCGTTGCTATCACTGAGGAGACGAAAGATCTTTTAAGATTTCCATCAAAGAGTAGTTGGATCATGTCGTGCACACGAGAAGGAAGATATTTGTTTGAAGATCAACCCAAAGAGACGACCTTTTAGCTAAAATAAATGGAGCAATTCCAAAAGTTCTCAAAAAAATCATCAGAAGGAAAAAATCAAAAGTCAAAAAAAGAAAGCAGGATCAAGATGGTTCTTCCAAGAAGGTTTGAAGAAAAAGGTCTGAGGAGAAAAACTCTAGTCTTTTTGTTAAAGTTTGCACAAAAGATAATCACAATTGCAACAAAATATTGGCACAAAGGCAAGCCACAAGGTAACTTGTAAAAAATTTTTGACACGTTGAAACGGATGTGGCACCAGAGAAACGGGAGCAGAAATTTGTGTGAAACAGTGAGGAAGAAAGAGAAGAAAATCTTTTCGTTGTTTCTAAAATCTGATGCTTGCAACAAAAAGCAATAATGATATGTTGATAGTGGTGGTAGTACACATGACTGGAGATGGAAAAGACTTTCCCTCTCAATTAATTATTTAGCGTCACTACTAAAAGTGAAGAGGGCATGGAGCCTTGGTGATGCCGAAAGGTAAAAGGTACTAATTCGATCAAACATGATGAAAGGTTGCGGTAAGCAAATTCATGATGTCTTTATGTTCCTGACTTGGAAGAAAAATTTGCTATGTTGGTCAACCTCATGGGCAAAATGGTTTATCTTGGTTTTGTTTAGAGATAAGGATTGCAAGATTTATGATAAAATGGCCAAACAAGTCCATTGTGAAGTAAAAGATGATAAAAAGAAACTTCTCTTTGCAATTCATTACAATGGCATTAAAAAATGAAATTGTAGATACTTTCATGGCTTTGGCACAAAGATTTGGTTACTTGAATTTTCATGGTTTTAACGTTCTCAAGCAAAAGGCCATGGTGCAAGACCTCCTAGATACATACTGAGGTGGATACATGTGAAAAGTGTATTAATGGGAAAGAAAATAGGAGTCTTTTCCAAAAGGGTTTTGCCGCCCCCAGAAGCAAGTGTATTTTTGGAAAAAATAATTCATACCGACATTTGTGGACAAATGAGAATCCATATTCTGGAAAGTCAAAAGTATTTTCTCATCTTTATGATGATTTCTCAAGAATGACTTGGATTGATTTCTTAAAAAACAAAAGGCAGGAAGAGCTTTTGCTACATTCAAGAAATTTTAAAGCCTTGTGAGAACCAAAAAAGTTGAGCATTTAAAAACCTTAGCAGTGATCGAAGAGGTCGGAGAGGTTGAGTACACAAGTTGAGAAATTGGGAGAGGAATATTCAAAAATGAGGCTTTAGAAGCAACTCTATAGCAGGGGATACTCCTCAACAAAACTCGGTGTATCTGAAAGAAGAAATAGAAATAGAACACTGTTGAAATGGCCAAGAAAACATGAATGAGAATGAGAAAGGGCTGCCAAAATAATTTTGGGCAGAGCAGGGCATACAGCGTCACCAATCCCTTAACAAGGTGTCCACAAAAGGCACTAACGGACAAATTCACAGTGAAGCTTGGAGTGAAATTAAACCTTCGTAAGCATTTTTAAAATTTTTGGGGGTATTTGTTTATGCTCATGTACCTGCTGAGAAAAGAACAAATTGGTGATGAAAAATAAAAAAGTCAAAAATGTGTCTTTCTTGGTTATAGTGATTGACAAAAGGGATTATAGGCTTCCGATTGTTCAAAACTAAATAATTGTTGTTAGTAGAGATATCAATTTTGAGCAAAAAACAACATGAAATTGGAGGGGGGAGAAAAAATAGAGAATTACTTCTAAACATTCTTCAAATCAGAAGAGGATGAGAAAGATGAAGATGTTCTCTCAAGGGGAGAATAATTCCCGATTCAGGATTAATGAAGAACCGCTCAAGAGAACAAAAATATTGAGGTGAACATTTCAAAAGTGTACATTTGCGGAGTGTTGAGACAGAAAGAAAAGAAAATATGAAGAAGCAATAAAGAAGGAGGTTGGAAGAAAAGGCCATGGAAGAAGACATTTCGAATGATCGAAAAAAATAATATTGGGAGCTGTGGTATTCCTAGAGAAAGAGAAGTTGTAAGTCTAAAATGGATTTACAAAATTCCAACTCAATCAGGAAGGAGATATATTCCAAAGCAACAAAGCAAAGGTGGTTGCATAGAGGATTCACGCAAAAATCAGTGTCCATTGATTTTATGAAAACTTTCTCTCCAGTTGCTCGTCTTAAGACAATTAAACTGTTAATTGATGTTGCTGCACAAAAAGAAATGGAAGATATTTCAAATTGAGTGTTAAAATCAGCATTTCTGCATGGACAAAGTGATGAAGTAGATTATTTGGACAACCTCAGGATTTTGTTCAGCGGGAAAAGAAAAGGTTTTTGTTTTGTTTTTGGGGTTAATAGACTAAAAAAGCTCTTTACGGATTTGAGAGAAGCAAGACCAAGAGTCTGGTACAATGGAATGGATACATACTGTCTGAAAAAATAATTTCAGAGAAGTAAAAAGTGAAGCCATTTGTATGTGAAAGAAAGAAAGAAGAACATGACAGCATTATCATTGTTTGTATCTAGGGGATGATTTGCTTCTTACAGAAAAATGATTGTAAAGATAATTGCAAAATTTTCAAACAAGATATGATGCAAGCTCGTGGAATGAGTGATCTTGGCGATTGCTCTAAATGTATTTTCTTGGGTATCCGAAGTTTCTCAAGTGACAGAAGGAATTTCATTTCTCAAAAGAAGTATTACTAAAGTATTCCTTCCAAAATTCACAATTATGGATGCAGGTCTGTGGGCCATACCATTAGCCAGCAATGAGAAGTAGCAAAATTGATTGAGAAAAGAAAGTTAATAGTTCAACTTTTAGGGTTGATTGGAAGTTTGCTATATTTGCTTCAACAAAGGCCAGATATGTCTGTTTGCTGCTTAGTTTATTATCATAGATTCATGCAAGACACCAGACAGTGCATTTTGGAGTGCAAAAGTTGTGTTCTACGTACTTTAAAGGAACAAGGATTATGGATGAATGTACAAAATTTTGGTGGAAATTTGACTTATTGGTTATTCTGTAGTTGATTGGGCTGGAAGTATAGATGACATTGAAGAGTACTTCTGGTATGCTTTCGTATTTGATTCAAGCATTTGTTCTTGGTGATCAAAAAGCAAAGTGTTGTTGGCTCAATCCACCGCCGACGCAGAAATGTTTCAGCATCTAAGGCTATTCTCAAGCTATTTGGCTTAGGGAGAATATTGAAGGACATTGGACTGTTGAAAAACCAAAAAAAAAGGGACTGTTCTGTATTGTGATACAAAATCAGCAATTGCAAATTGCCAAGAATCAGCAGCCATGAAAGACAAGCAATTTCTATCAAAGTATCATTTTATTTGAGAAGACAAGAGAAATGGAACTTCAGTGCATTATGGTCAGACCGGAGAACAACTTGCTGACATCTTCACCAAGAACTTCCTAGAGAAAACTTGCTATCTTCGAGAACGCATTGGAGTTTCCTAAGCAATGCATTTAGGGGGAGTAGTGTTTGGAATTAATGCATCATGTTTAGTCTTCCATATTTGTCTCTTGTTTTAAATAAAGTCTTTTTAGAATTTGTTAGTACATGTTGTGAGGAATTCGAGATAATACGAGAAAAATATCTAAACGGAAAAACAAGACAACAGATTACGATGGTTACCAATAAATTAGCTACGGGGTCCACGGAAGACCCCGTCCTTTTGTTTGTAACGGTCCGGATTCAAGGCATTCAACAACAGTATCTAGTAAATTGTGATTACATGTATTTAGTTAGTTCGGCAAAACTTTTGTTTCTATTTGAGTCATTATAAATAGTGATGTAGTTGTAATCATCTCAAGTGGCCTTAAGTAGCCTATAATAAACTTGAGCATTTTCTAAAGATATTATTTTTCCTTTCATATTTCCTACAGAGAAAAGGTACTCAACTGGTGACAGAGGAGATCATAGCAATGGATTAATTTCCTATCTAAAGTTGTGGAAAGTCGGTAATTTAGTTGATGATCCTTCTCTTCATGACATAGCAAAAGAGGTCGCCAAAGAATGCAAGGGGCTGCCAATTGCAATTGTTACAGTTGCAAGAGTAGTAAAGTTTAACAACAGACTTCATGGGAGGGTGCCCTTGTAGAATTACAAAGATCTGCACCACAAAATATTCCGGGAGTGATTGAAAATGTGTATCAACGTACCTCTGAAGGTACGCGATAATCACTTAGAAAGTGATGAAGCCAAGTACCTCTTTTTGTTGTGTTCCTTCTTCACTTCTCTTATGTTTTGATGATTCTAACAAACAATGGGATCTGGTCCCACGGTCGCGCATGTTCTCTGGTCAAATGGTGAACAACTGTTAGACTTCAAGAAACTCTTTGTCAAAATCAGCACACTTATGCCATGGATCGATCTAAGAAACCATTAGAGAGATATTTTGGGAATGGAATTGAACTGTTTATGAATTAACATCTAATGTTAATTATTAACTAACTAAAATGCAGTTTATGAATTAACAGTTAAATTAGTGGTAATAAGCTAACTAACTGACTGTAGCTACAGTAATACTAACAGTAACTGCCTAACTAACTTCAATACTCTTCATCCTCATGACTTTCCAAGTGCATGGGCAAATCATCCTTCAAATTTTCTTACTTTTTTCTTCCCGTGTTGAAACTTTAACATGTTTTTCAATATATTCATGTATGAATGAACACCATACATACTTGAATCATTTTCAAAAGAAATATAAGGCGGGTATTAATTTAATGGCGACCCCAGAAGCGAGTATCTGTGCACTTCCACCCTGATTTGTTGGATGGGTTTTTTAGAAGGCAAATATTGCTTTAGTTGTTATGCATGTGGTCGTACAATTATCATATATTATTACAAGTGGGAAGCTCCTAGCCTCAAAGTTGAATTACCATTTTACCCTTCACTTAAATATTTTTTCTATTTTTTAAAATGTAAAAGTATTTTAATAAATAATTAGATAATAACTTAAGTATAAAGATATAATGAAAGTAAATAGTCATTGAAAAAAAAATTGAAGTTCAAACATTTCAAACATCTCTTATTTAATTTTAAGTTTAAGAATTTGAAGAGTCTATTGATCAAATTATATACAGATTTTTCCATCAAAAATACATTATTTTGATTGTCGTCTCATGACAATAGCATGTGAATGGATTATCTCACAAAATATTCTTCAATTTCAGTTTATTTTGTTCAATAAATTTTAGACATATATGTATATAGATAGAACTAATATTTAACAGTTTTTGTTTATTCTTTTCAATCGAAAATTATGTTTTTAACGCACAGGGGATAAATAATCTAGAGAGTTTAATTTGGACCAAAAGTCTGCTCAACATCATGAGGTAATAAAAAACAAAAACCTACTGTGTATGAGAAAGAAATAATATGTATGTTGTTTCGTTAATTATTGGCGGTTAAATTCTTGGGAAATTTAAGTTTATCTGAATTAGAATTTAATCATTTCAGTGCATTCGATGCCAATTCTTCAAGAAGGTTAAAGGCCGTCATTGGACATTTATTTGTTATTGGTAAGTATTCATTTTATTTCAATGTTGATATTTTTAACTTAGTTCATGGTTGTTACATCAATGAAGAAAGGTAGAAAGGAAATTGACTACTCTTTCTTGAATAGATGGCAGTGACAAAAGAAAAGAAAATTTTCATTACATGTCCGATGTTACAAATTCTTCTTTTAAAAATTATGTTTGTTATAACAAGTGACATTGTAGTGAACACTCTAGGTTATTGGATTAAGACAAATTGAAATATTACAGGTACTTAGTTTTTTCTCATAATTAATCTACAAAAATTAGCATGACTTATATTTAAATGTGTTTTTTTTAAGAATTATTAAATTGATTTAATACTTGTATGAAAATTAAATCATGGTTGTGATGTATATTTGAAAATAAATTACCCTACTAACGAAAAAGAAGAAGAGGAAGCGTTGAAGAAGAAAAAGCGTGTGGTATGGTAGTTTGGGGATTGGTATTACTAAAATATTTTAGATTCTGCAACTTTATGTTTTATGATTAAATTAGAACTTATTAATTTCATTTATTCTATCTAGAAAAAAAAAGTAGGGGATAAAAAACTCATAGATTCTTTTATCATTTAAAAGGGTATAGTACTCTTTAATTTTCAACATAAAACATATTATAATAATTTTTTACTTTTTTAAAAAAAAATGTGTATTGACTGATATAGGCCAATGAGCCGGAGGGAGAGAGTCCAGAAATTATTATATTTTTATAGATAATTGGAGGAGATCTTAACTTTAAAAATAGGATTATGATTCTACCCTTTTACTAATTTTAAATTAAATGAAATAATTATAAAAATATTAATATAATTTACTATATGGGATAATCAAGAGGTTTCTTATGTAGGATTAATTAAAGAAATGTTTAATTGGTCTTGTATTCTAAAATAGGAGTTCGGTAGATGAAGTGTTTCGTAACAACAAAAGGACAAGTAAATTATATCGAAATATCCTTAACATTAAAGAACAAAAAACATGTCCTTTGTCCTTTGAATTCCATACATCGTAATATGGCACCCATATTTAGATTTAGTAAGAAAAACTTTACATATTCCCAAACTTAAAACAATCTAATTCTCATAGACGTTATGTAGTCCAAATATCAATTTTTAAAAGAATTTTACAATTCCAAACTGTAACTATAAATACCAAAAAATTATCTTCAAAATCACTTTATATTAATGGCATACCACTAGTTATTTTCAATGTATAATTGTTGATGAATGAGATTGGTAATGTAATTACACTGACACATTTTCAAACACCAGTTCTTTTGTTGTGCATACGCTTTGTTATTCTAATGTTAATTATTGAGGATAATTGATTGATGAAGGTAATTGTTCCTCACATATGGCAATAAAAAAGAGATAGATGTTGGGTTTTATTTGCCTAATTTTTCTTACCATAAATAGGTTTTCCGTGTAGAAAGGTTTTGAATTGACTAATCATTTTCTTGTTAGGAAACGGTTTAGGTTAGGGAGAGAATTTAGGCGGTCACAAGTTGATAGGTATCACTTGTGTGAACCTCCCATGTATCTGAGTGAATTGGTTGAGGTTGTTTCTTCTGTTATTGTACTCTCATATTTATAGTGGATTGCTCATCTGCCTTGGGGACGTAGGTCGATGGACGAACCACGTTAAATCTTTGTGTCTTTTTGGTATATTTCTCGTGTATTATTACTAGTGGTCTCTTTCGAGGTTTGCTTTTGCTAGATTCGCATTTACACTGCTTAGTTCGGGTGCACCTAACAATGATCTGTTTATACTTTGTTAGTAGTGAGGAAGTCCTTATTCTTATTAAACTAGAACTAGCTCTCTTTAATTTATGTTATTTAAAACGTTTTTAGAATTATTAATAGCTTTTATATTGGTAGTCTACTCTATTTCATTCATTTCGAAATTCATTAGTTATATTGGTGTACACTCTTTCTCTTTGATTACTTAATTTTAGAATAACCTATTAGAAATATTCTAACTGTATTAAATAGATTACGAATATATAATAAGTGAGCGTGCAATACCAAATATCTTTCTATTCTGAAATTCAATTTTTTAAGTATGCATACATTTTGTAGTAATTACAAGGGACAAACGTGCAACGCACGTTTTCAAAATCTAGTATATCTAAAAGAAGAGAGGTAGTGGACTAGTACTTTAGAATTTTGGTAAACAACAAACTTGTTTAGGCTCAGACTTGTCTGAAGCACGAATAGTACAGCTAACAGGAGACTGCACCTCGAATGTGTGCTGCTGAGAATTCTATCTCTAAATAAAGTGTCTAGTTTTGTGATCACACTCGTTTTCAATAAATATCTGTAACTTTCCCCTTTTTTCTTCTTTCTATGTCTGCCATTACCACTACTTTAAGACTTGTTAATCACTTTTAGCTGGTCCATAATCTCACTTAGTCTTTATATATTGCAAATCTATTGAAGTGTGTTCATTAAAGGACAAAATTAAATTAATTTAAAAGAAAAGTGCGCTTTGTTTTAGTGGTCATAAAGGCAAGCAACAGAGGTAGTGGAGAATATAAAATTTACAAGTTAGGTAAACAACAAACTTCGAAATGTAACTAATGCTCAGCTTAGAACTTCCAATGAATATAACAAAGTAAACTCTTGAACACCCTTGATGAAACTTCTGGCGGACTATTGTCATATCTTGAAGACTGTTAAGGGTCCAGCCCATTGATGGGTGGCCCATATATTTTGGGCTTTGTTGACTTCTTCTAGAAGTCTTGCAGCTGATGTTGGCTGCCTGGGGTTATTTTTTGGTTTTTGGAGGAAGAAGAAAGAAATAGAGAGAGGGTTGAGAGAGGAGAAAAGAGTTGCTGGTTTTTCTGGACAGCGAGACAAAAAGTCAGCTTGCAAGAGATCCGACCGTGGATCGTTCTGAAATTCACAGCTGGTTCACAACACATAGCACACATCTGACGTTACAGATCGTCAATCGGAGTTAGTTCTAATCGTTCCTGTTATCGCAGCTGCAGTAACCTGCCCATTTTTTTTGGTGTGATATTTCCCAATTCTCTTCTCCTTTTGTGTTGGCTCTTATGTATGTGTTTGTTGGTGGGCTGTGACAGTCCTTGTAGACTGAGTTGGGTGTTGTTACCTCAATTTGCATAATAAGAGAAAAGAAGGGTGGACTCCTTCATAGTCGTGGTTTTTATACTTCATACCGAAGGGGTTTTCCACGTAAAAATCTTGTGTGTCACTGCTTATATAATTCGTATTTGATTGTGATTCAATTGATGTGGTGCTGATTTGAGCTTGGTTAATATAGTGGTGAATTTCTTTTGGTAAAATTGGTGAAGTATATTGGTGATGTCCTCTTGAGTCGATCCTTGAGGTATGTATCCTACTTGTGTTTTTGTTTGTGCAGTTCTCCCTCACTTGGTATCAGAGCCTGAGTGTTAACAATAGAATGGAGCATGGAAATAACTCTATGGTTTAAACCTGACATCAACCAATTATTCCATTTTGCCGCGTCCGATGATGGAAAGACTTGCTATATCAAGGATTTTGTTGATCCAATTGATGTGGATAAAACCAAAGAAGAAAGATGGACCGCCCAATAAGCCCAGAGAAGATGACAGATAAAGAATGGGAAAAGCTGGAAGAGAAAGACCTTGGGGACAATCAGACAGTGGATTGATATTAGATACAATAATGTTATCCCAGGAGACTGAGCGCTTGAGCTAGGGAGAAAATTGGAGGGTCTATGAGAGGAAGACCGCTCACTAACAAGGCCTCGTTGATTAAGAGGCTTGTTAATCTCAAGTTGACGCCCGGGAAGTCTGTTTCTGAGCATCTTGAGCGACTTTCAAGATTATTATAACAAGTTGAATGTTATGAAAATTGTCCTTGATGATGAGTTGCAGGCTTTATTCCTCTTGAGTTTGTTATGCGGAATTTGAAGAGAATTACGAGGAAGAAAAATATATAAACGTGAAAAACAGACAATAGATTTACGTGGTTTCCCAATAACATGGCTACGTCCACGGGGAAGAGAGGACGGGGGAGCAGTTTTAGCAGTTTTTTATGGAGAGGCAAAAAAAACAGAATTACAAAAAATAGCGTTTGTCATGCGTCGAGATATATATAGTACTAAGCGACGACCCTAACGGGCTTGGCCAAAACATAACAGAATTGACAGAAAATTAAGGGCCAATTCAAGGCATGTTCAACAAATCTCACCTTGACTTGAATTCTCCGAACAGATTCTCACGGCCAGCATATGATTAGTGATGCCAGGCCTCCCCCTCTTCCTCAGAGTTGCCCCGCAGGCAATTAACAGCTTCTGATGTTGAGCAAGGTCCAAACAGTGTTGATGATGAAACTTGCTCTGTCGATGAAACGGCTTGTGAACAATATCAGCAGGATTACAGCGTTCTACTTTCTTCACCTTGATTCATTCTCACTTCTCAGGAAAATGGAACCTCACGTCAATATGCTTGGTCTTCATGATGGCACTTGATCCTTGGCTAGACAAATTGCGCTCAAACTGTCCACAATACACGTAGCTGATCATGATGCAGACCAAGATACCACTAACCAGCCCTTTCAAACAAAATCCCTTCTTTTGCCCAGCCTCTGTCAAGGCCATGTACTCCGCTTCAGTAGTAGGACAAAGTCAGATGTAGGGTGCAAAGTGCCTTCCAACTGAGACAGATCCTCCAAGGGTTAAACAACATAGCCAGTCAGCGCTCTTATTGTGTCAACATCTCCAGCACTCAGTTCTGAATCAGAAGACAGTAACCAAGCACGGAGTATCACCTCCATAAATGAGCAACGTCAGATGTACCTCTAGGTCCGGAAAATTCTCTCACAGCATGCCAATGTTCTCTCCATGTTTTTTGTCCCAGAATCTGCTCACACACTGACTGCATGTGCTAAATTGGCCTTGTACAGACCATAGCATCACATCCAAACTTCCTACGGCACATGGCTAAAGGGACTGTGACATTATACTCTTCCTTTCTTCTGACGGTGGAGCGAACATGGCGTGCAGATGGATATTGGAACATGGGGGTTGGTATCAATAGGCTTAGATGAAGACCTGCCAACCTCGCCCAAAAAGACCTATCTGAATGGTAGCTTCTTTCTGTGACAAGGAAAAGTTTCCTTCTCTCTCTGTCTCTAAGATCTCCATTCCCTAAAATCTTCGAGACGGGCTCCCAGATCCTGCATCTCAAACCAACACTAAGTACAGTAAACTTCAGCTCTGAAGGTCAACTCTCTTTGCAGCTATCACATTCATATACATAAAGCACCAGATAGCTGAAGATGAATAATCAGCTGAGGATATTGGTAGACACAAACAATCAATGAGCTCCGAGTATAGCCCAACTTCACCATATAGCTGTCAAACTTTATACCAATGCCTTGGAGACTGTTTAGTCCTATAAGGACTTATTCAACTTGAGACGTGATTTCCTTCCCTGGGGAACTTGGAAAACCCAGCCGGCTGAGTTCATGTAAGATCTCTTCCTCCAACTCTACATGTATAAGCTGTTTCACATCAGTGTTCAAGCTCCAGATTGCTGCTGTGTAACTATCGCTAGTAACACTCGGATGGAAAAGTATGTATGACACTGGTGAGAAGATCTCATGTAGTCCACTCATCTCTTTGGTTGAAACCTCTGCAACAACCCTGGGGGGGGGACTTTATCTTGACCCTTATGCTGGTGATATCCTTCCTTCTTATTGAAAACCCATTTGCAAGTACTAATCTTCTTTTCCTCGAAGGCTGGATTGACCAGATCCCATTTGATTCTTGTGTAGGGACTCTCCATCTCATCTCCCATAGCGGCCAAACCATTTTCAAGAATCAGAAATTAAAATGGGCTTCTTTGTAAGTAGACGGCTCAGATGTATCTACCTCTTCAGTCAACCGCAGTGCCATAACCCCACATGTCCCTCAAAACCATACCTCGTAGGGGCCGAACTCCAACCCTCCTGGCCGATCTTGGAGCTATACTCCGCGGGATATCATGATGTGCATGATTCTGGAATATCCAAGTTTCTGTCTGTGGCTCTTGATCCTACTCTTAAGGTTCTTTCTAAACGCTCCCGTTCTGAATGGCTTGAAACTCCAACCTGTTATTCAAGACTCCCAGTTTTCGATGACGTAGTTGTAGGCTTCACAATGCGTCTAAGCAGGAACTTTCATCAAAGACAACGTTCCTGCTCCATAATAAACCCTCTTTTTGCCGCTGGAGACAGATTCTTGAATGAAACCTTTCACTCCATTCCGTTAGCAAAAAATAATGCCCTTTTTAGCTCTGGTTGGCTAACTTCCTTAAAATGACGTGATAGCTAAGCCGTACAACCAAAGCTTTCAGATTTGAATAATCACCAGCTTTTACTGGACCACATCCCATAGGTGTATTATGCACTGTAGGCCTGTATGTGGTCAGCGGTTAATACAAGTAAGTAGCAAGCTGTACTAAACCGCTTCTGCCAGAATTTCTATCTAGGCCCAAGATGAGAGATCATTGCCACCTTGCTCTCTCCAGAAGTGTTTGATTAATCCGCGCAGCTACACCCGTTTGCCTTGTGGTGTTATTTCTGACTGTACGATGTCGAGAAATACCTTCATCCTTTACAGAATTGATCAAAAAAAGTCAGACAAACAGAATTCCAGCAAATTATCAGCTTCGAAATCCTCTTGATCTTTCCATGTTTGATGTTCCATCAAAATTTTCACTCCTTGAACCTTATGGAAAGCTTCACTTTTATGCTTCTATGTACACCCAAAGTCATCTTGAGTAGTCCATAATATGACACCAAAAAAACTGCAGCTCCCAAAGAAGATCAACACGGATGGACCCCCAGCACTCAGAATGGAGATAACAAGTGTGCCTTTTGTTTAGAAGGCTGTTGATAACTTGTTGCCGATTGTAGTTTTCCAAAACCACAATGTTCACAAAACGTTTGTTAAGGGGCTGTTCTTAACCTATATGACTCACGCAAGAAAAGATACCTCGTTTGACGAATTATAGCATCAACGTCTATGTCACACCCATGGAAATGAGCCAAGTCTCATGTGGCCCATAACTTAGTCAGAGTCATGTACTGGTGAAAAATTCGACGACGTGCAAACCCCCCCATTGGTGGATGAACCTCGACAACGTGGAAACCATCCTGTAGAAAATACAAAGTACCACGCTGACACCTTTAAGACATCACGATTTGAACCCCTTCAAGACCCGACCAAGACTCCATCTTTTCACCCCTTCCTCAGAACAGCTGAATCCTTTGCTGGCCAAAAGACTGAGAGATATAAGATTTTTCGTATTCAATGGAACGTGAATGACCTCAGTCAATGTGCAACAAGCTACCGTCATGTGTGTCCTTATCTTGATCGAGCCTGTCCCAACCACCTTGCAGACAGAACTGTTGGGCCATCGAGGATGTGCTCAGTCTACCTGCTCATAAGGATCGGATACCAATCTCTCCTAGGACAGATGTGATAGGATGCCAGAATCAGAGAAACCACAAATCTGAATGATGAGTGCTGCTCATCCGCCAAAACTAGCGGCCATTCTTCTTCAGAATTGGTGTTCTTCAGCAAACAGCAAGCAGACACTATTGTTGGGGTTCCGATTGATTGTTTTTGCCTTCTTCTTTCTTCGGACAATCAATTTCCAAGGTCCCTTCTCCTGCAGTAATTACAAACATTCAATTTCCGGCTTCTGGACCCTTGACATCACATCGGCTTATTTTTCTTTCCGCGTTTTTCCTTCCTTTCCGATACTGGTGAAAGGACGGAGGCTGTATGTCCGTACTTGTGCACGGGTAGCCTTATGCCGTACTTCCATGCTTTGAAGGCCGATCTGACTTTCCAGTGACACAGTATCTTCCCAACAATGAACGATTGAAACAAAATTCTCAAACGACATTGGAAGCGATACTAACAGCACAGTGGGCAGCATCTTCATCCTCGATATCACATCTATATTACGCCATTCTAAAACAAAAGGATTCAATTGCCTCTAAGTGTTCCCTGATTGTGTACTTCAGCCATTCGTAAACCGAATAGACGTTGTTTCAGGAAACCAGCTTGTTGGTTGAGATTTTTGTCATGTACAAAACTATAAAGCTTCAACCACAGACCCAGCAGCAGTCTCTTCATCCGAGACATCCGTGAGACGTCATTACGCGAGACACAGCATGATCGTCGAGTGAGCCTTTTCTTCCAGAAATCGCCATCTCAGGGGAGAACGACGGCTTTCTTGTCTTTCGACAACGGCGCCCAGATAGAAGAAGCCTTGCTGTTTCAACAAAGCCGATCTGATCTGCCATAAACTGAAACTGTTCTCCGTGTGAATTTGTCGATTTTCACGTTCAAAGACAGACATCTCGATTCCCAAAAACGATTAACCGAGCGTCGTATGATACCAATTTGTTTATGCGGAATTGAGTAATACGAAGAAATAATAAACGTTAAAAAACAAGAAACAGATTTACGTGGTTCACCAATAATTTGGCTACGTCCAACGGGGGAGAGGAAGAGGGGAAAAAAGAGGAAGAGCGGGAGCAGTTTATTCGGAGAGGCCAAAAAACAGGAATACAAAATAGGGTTTTTGTAATAGCGTCCTATTATATAATTAGTACTAAGCTACGCCCTAACGGGCTTGGGCCCCCAAAATACAGAATGACAGAAAATTAAGGGCCCAATTGCAAGGCATTTCAACAAGTTCTTGCCAGACAGTTGGGAAACTTGGGTTGTTGTCCATCAGCAACTCCGCTCAGATGGTACGCTTTCATGGATGTCATCAAAGAGAGAGTTCAATGAAGAGCTTAGAAGAAAAGGAGATGGTGCGTGTTGATATTCCGCAGCACTGGGTGGTGAGAAATAGAGGAAGAAAGAGCAAGAGTGAGTCCCACAAGGGGCCCCGTGGCAAGTCAAAGTATAGGTCAACCCACCCCAGTCCAAGGCCGCCCGGGAGAGAACCCTACGATATGCCCTATTGTAGCAAGCCTGGTGCCACATTCAAAGTTTTGCTACAAGTTGAAAAGAAAAGAGACCAGCAAAAATAAGAGAAAAATGACCACAAAAGAGGGTGATGACAAGGAATACAGATGCTACAACTTATAGTTCTGTGATCGTGTTTCTTTTGATTGTGTACTGGAGGAATGTTGTCATGTTTTTGATTAGTCCTCTGACACTGAAGGCTATATTGATAAAGGGAGCTTCCTATATTGTGTTCCTAATAAGGAGTACTTTATTGACTACCGAGCTGGAGATTTTGGTAGTGTGAAGATGGGGGGGACAGAGGCTCAGCAAAGTATTGTTGGCATTGGAGGATATGCGAGTCCAACAATGTAGGGTGCTTGACGTAGTGACGCACGATGTTCGCCACATTCCAGATTTACGCCTCATTTATGTCTTTGCTACGTACTTGATGAAAAGGGTTACAGCACACTTTGGTGAGGGTTAAATGGGAAATTGTCGAAGGGTCCTTGACTGCTTGCTCGTGGCAAGCTTGTTGCACCTTGTATAAGACAACATTGAGTGTGTAGTGTGTTGAGTTGAATGCTATGAGGAGGACAACATCTCTAACTTATGGCACCGAAGATTGGCGCATTGTTAGTGAGAAGGGTATCTATTAAAAGTTGTTGGCCGGTATGGTAAGTCTCTAGTCCTGCTGTGTTACTATTTCACTTAGAACCTTGCTGATCATTGTTAGCAGGAAAGCCAAACAGAGTGTCTTTTCCGAGGGACATATACAGAAAGAAAGTGAAGTTAGAGTGGTTTACTCGATGTGTGTCTGTGTGGGTCCCATAGATGGTGGTGATATACAACTTGGGGGTAACAAATACTTTGTTACTTTTATTGATGATGCTACTACGGCGGAAAACTTGGGGGTTTATTATGATGAAGCACAAAAGTGAGGTGTTCGTATCTTCCAGAAGTTTCATGCAAGGTTTTTGTGAAAGGGAGACTGATTTGCAATCTGAAGAAGTTTTCGGACTGATAATGGAGGTGTGGGGAAAACACTTCAAATGAGTTTTATTAAAGCATATTGCTCAAGACTCTGGCACATGCGACATGCAGAGAACAGAACGGGTACCCCACAACACCAATGGCAGTTGCCGAGAGGGATGAACAGAACCAATTATTGAGAAAGTGAGATGCATGCTTGATTAGAATGTCCAATCTTCCTAAGTCATTTTGAGGTAAACAGTTGGAACTGCTGTGATATTTGTTAAATAGAGCACCATCAGTTCCTTTGGAGTGTTGATATTCACGGAGAGAGTTTGGTTTGGGAAAGACCCCCTCGTATTTCACTTGAGGGTGTTTGAGATGCAAGGCTTTTATGCATGTGCCGAAGGAACATAGATTGAAGCTTGATTCAAGACTCTCTGTGTGTTTGTTCGGGCTTGGATTATGGTGATGAAGAGTTTGGTTACAGACTTTATGATCCAGCAAAGCAAACAAGTGTGTGAGAAGTCAGAGATGTTGTCTTTTTTATGAGCACGAGAGGGTTTTATCCGCTTGGTTGCTGATAAGACTTATTCCTTCTAATTTTCTTCTCATTATGTTATTGATATGCCCATGCCTCATGTTTTTGCTTCAGATGATCAATGAACGGTGTGCTCCAGAGACTGGTCATGAAATTGCTCATTGAACATGACCATATTGAAGACGGTTAAAACCTGATGTTGTTGCTACCACAAACCTGATAAGAAGCTGTGTAGATGTTCAACATGGAGAGTCTTCCCATCAGGGGAGGGAGGGAGAAAGAAGTCCAGCCCACAGGGTGAAGAGCCAAAAATTAGAAAATCGAACAGAGTAGTCAACCTCAAGCTTATCCAAGTTTAGGAATACATCCTAATCACTGATGAGGGGGAGCCTGGGAAAGCCTTCAAGAGGGTTTTTTCTTGTAACATTCAGGACAAAGACCATTGGGTCACGGCTATGGAAGAGGAGATGGAAGTTCTTTGAAGAAGAATGAAATGAACCTATGACTTGGTGAAGCCTCAAAAGGGAAGAAATTCTTGAAGAACAGGTGGTTGTTAAGAACAAGGAAAGTGACAACAAGCTAGTGAAGCGGAAGCAAGGATTAGTGGTGAAGGGATGCCATCAGAAAAAGGGCATCGACCTTCGCGATGAGATTTTGCACCGGTGTGAAGATGACTTCCATTCGTATGATTTTGGATAGCTGCCTGTTTGAATCTTGAAACTTGAACAACTTGATGTTTCAAACTGCTTTCTTACATGGTGATTTGAATTGAGGAATTTTAAATGGAGCAGCGGAAGGGATTTGAAGTTAAGGGAAAGAGGAAGTGTGTTTGCAAGTGAAAAGAGTCTCTATGACTCAAAGCAGAGCACAAAGGCAATGTGTATCACAAGTTTGATTCCTTCATGAGTAGTAATGAGTTACAAGCGGGACTACTGCAGATCCTTGTGTGTATTTTAGAAAATTCGCTGAAGTAACTTCATTATCTTTGCTGTATGTTGATTGATATGTTGATTGTGGGACAAGATGTTGAGATGATTCTGCAGGTTAAAAGAGGTTGTCAAAGTCCTTTGATATGAAAGATTTGGGTCAGCGCAACAAATTCTGGTATGGAAATTGCTCGGATAGAAAAGACT
Organism: Solanum habrochaites; assembly: GCA_027704765.1. Taxonomy (NCBI): domain Eukaryota; kingdom Viridiplantae; phylum Streptophyta; class Magnoliopsida; order Solanales; family Solanaceae; genus Solanum; species Solanum habrochaites. The sequence continues at coordinate 64,913,953 of JAKWJA010002498.1, forward strand.
TGGTAGATTGAGCTTTGGTTGTCAACAAGAAAAGTATATTGAACGGGGGTGCTTGAAAGAGTTTCAATATGAAAGAATGCCAAGCCAGTATACACCACTGCAGCCATTCACGTTGAGCAAGCGTTGTTGTCAATACACCCGAAGAAAGAAAAAGAAAAAAAGGAAAGTAGGTCTCATATTTCCTTACTCCTCTGCTGTTGGTGCATTGATGTATCGCCAGGGTGTGTATAAGACCGGATATAGCACATGCTGTTGGATGGGTTAGCAGATTACTTGGCCAACTCCGAGAGCAAGGTTCATTGAGGAAGTTGAGTGGATCTTAAGAGATTGGCGAGGCACATCAAATTGAGTTTGTGGTTTTGGAGGTGGTGAGATATTCTTGAGGGATTAGGATGCTGACATGGTGGAGATCTTGATAAAAACGGAAAGATCTACCTCGGCGTTACTTGTTCAAAATTTGCAGGGGGAAGCCATTTAATGGCAAATCCAAGTACAGAACGTGTGTAGCGTTGTCTAAAAAACCGAGGCAGAAATAGCGCAGTGGAGCAAGAAAAGAAATGCTTGGTTAACGCGTTTCCTTCAAGAGTTAGTTGAAGCAAAGAGAGTCGTTGTGTTTTGTGATAGTCAAAGTGCTATGGACTTGAGCAAAAACAAGAATGTACCAGGCTCGCCCAACGCATATGATGTGAGTATCATGGTTGCGTGTTGTCATTGAAGAGCAAAACTATTGCAGGTGAAGAAGATTTCACACCAAACGAATGGTGCTGATATGTTGACAAAGATGGTCCCTCGAAGCAAGCTTGAATTTTGTTCCAAGTTGCAGGTATATGTCTTCTTGATGACCGTTTATGTTGTCTCCCCGAACTGGGCTGGAGGGGAGATTGTTAAGGGTCAGCCCATTGAGGGTGGGCCCATTATTTTGGGCTTTGTTGACTTCTTCTAGAAGTCTTGGGCAAGTGATGTTGCTGCTGGGGTTTTTTGGTTTTGGAGGAGAAGAAAGAAAGAAATAGAGAGAGGGTTTGAGGAGAAAAGAGTTGCTGGTTTTTCTGGACAGCGAGACAAATTTCGCTTGCCCAGAGATTCCGACGTTGGATCGTTCTGAATGTTACAGATGGTCACAACAAAAGCACTACATCTTGACCGTTCAGATCGTCAATCTGAGTTCTTGAGTATATGTTATCGCAGCTGGCGGAAACCCCCCCATTTTTTTGGGATATTTACCCAATTTATCTTCTCTGTTTGTTTTGGCTCTTATTGTATGTTGTGTTGGTGGGCTGTGACATCCTTGTAGAATGATTTGGGTGTTTTTTACCCTCACATTGAAGAATAAGAGAAGAAGAGGTGGACTAATTCAAGTCCCGTGGTTTTGATCCTTCATACGAAGGGGTTTCCACGTATAAATCTTGTGTGTCACTTGCTTATTATAATTCATATTTGATTGTGATTCAATTGATTGTGTGCTTGATTTGAGCTGGGTAATATTAGTGTGTGAATTTCTTTTGGTTAAATTGGTGACGTCTATTGTGATTGTCTTGAAGTCGATCCTGGTAGGTGGTGTATCCGAATTTTCGTTGTTTTGTGCCTCCCCTCAAAATCCTAGTGCAGGGTACGTACCTCTCTATGTGAAGGCTATACAATGGAGGGAAGTTTAACCCTTGTGTGCACCCCTAAGGGTAGCGATTTGCACGGTTCGTTTCATACAAAAGTAGAGTGCTATTATAAGTACATAGGACATATTAAAAAAAATCTACCAGATAACCTGTTTACACAAAGTTTAGAACCAAGAAGGTAATTTTTACTTTGCACACATTAGAGAGAGAGAGAGTATACGTTTCCAATTTTTTCTTGAGGCACTTTGACCCGCAAGATGAAAATTCCAAAACGAAGCATATACTTTACCATTTTTTCTTCTTTATAGTGTCTGCCATTGCAAGAAAGCACATATTTTGGAAAGGTCGTAACATGAGTTTGAGTGAAGGAAGCTATGGAATCAGATGTTCACTACTTTACTATGTTAGCTAATCAATACTCTCACTTCAAAGATGTTATTTTGATAGCTTATAAATTTCTGTGAATTTGTTGCTTGGAATAACACAATCAAACTCTCCCTTGCCTCTCTTAAGCATTCATTTTCATAACATTTGCTACTTTTTTGATTCTCATACCAAATTCTCCATTCTTTCTTTTTCATACCAAGTTCTCTCACATTGATTTTCATACCAAATTCTCTCACATTGATTTTCATACCAAATTCTCTCACATACCGAATTCTTCATTTCCGCTCGATCTGATATTTCATTTGCACACCTTTACTTCCCAGTAGCAGAGTTCAGACTTGATAGTTGAAAAAAAGCTCTATCTTTGCTATGGAATTCTTATCTACTATTGTGGGGAATGTCACTGCTTGCTTGATGCAGCCAATAGAGCGAGGGATTAGCTATTTATATTACTACAACACTAACATCACATCTATGGGAAAAGAATCTGATAAGCTGAAGGACATCAAAAGTGACGTGCAGCGAAGAGAAGAAGATGCCCGGGGAAACTTACAGCGCATTTCACTCACTGGCGAGGCTTGGTTAACTAGTGTTGATACCACTATTGCACAGGTGGATGATGTAATGAGAAGTAGAGCTGAGGTTCAAAAAGGTTGCTTTTATGGTTGGTGTCCCAAACTTGAAAGTCCCACGTTACTGCTCCAGGGAGAGCCAAGAAATTTACAGAGGAGTTTTAACTAAACTTCAAAGTGACGGCATCCAATCCAAATATAATCTCCGTTTGCTCGTCGATTTCAAGTGATGCTATATATGAATACAATTACCGATAGTTTCACTCCAGCAAATCGCAAGAGGCAGGAATCATGGCATCTGTTGAGAGATGAAGGGGTCACATGATTGGGATATGGTGTATGGGTGGTGTTGGGTAAACAACACTCGCTGAGAAAATCAGACTAAAGGAGAAACAACTAGGGGGTCTTCAAAGATGTGTCATGTAACTTTCAACAACAACCTGACTTGAAAAACTTCAAGGTCAGATCGCACAAGGACTCCGGTTGACGTTTATACGATGATAATATTATGTTGATTCGTGGGAGATCAACTGCGTACAAGGTCTAATGGATCAGAACATGCCGCAGAACCTTATAATCTTGGATGTGGTCTTGGAATGTCTATTCGTGATCTATGACAAACTTGGAATTCCCAGCGGTAGCAACCCCAACCATCGGTGCAAAGTGATATTGACGACGCGATTCCGAAATGTTTGTGAAGCAATGGAAGCTCAAAAGATCATAGAAGTTGGAATATTATCCAAAGAGGAAGCATGGAGCCTTTTCAGGCAGAAAGTCGGTGATTTTGTCGATGATTCATCTCTTCAAGGCATAGCAAAAGAGGTTGCCAATAAATGCAAGGGGCTGCCGCTTGCAATTATTACAGTTGCAGGAGCACTAAAAAAGCATAAAAACAAGCGTTCGTGGGTCCGTGCCCTTGAAGAATTACGCGGTGAAGTAACAGTAATCATCCCTGAAGTGCCTGAAGAGTTGTATAAACCTCTGAGGCTAAGCTATGATTACTTGGGAAGTAATGAAGCTAAATACCTCTTTTTGCTTTGTTCCTTGTGAAAGAGTTGGTTTTGGTTCTTGTGGAATCAAACTAAATGGAAGATAATTAATATGAATTTTTGGTAGGAATAGAATTAGTACAAATACATCCAAAGTTTGTTGATCTTTGGTGGTGAAAGTAGGCAACCATAAAATGGTTGTTTGGTATCTTAACCTTGACAATTATTGACACATAGGGGGGGGGGAGGGGGGGGGGGGGGGGTGGGGGGGGGGGTTTTGTTGTTGTTTTCTTTTTTTTTTTTTTTTTGTTGGGTGGGGGTGCTTGTCTTTCCTGTCTCCCTCCCTCTTTCTGCTTTCTTCCTCTCCCTTTTCCTCTTCCTTCATTTTAAACACATCCTTTCCCTTTCTTCTCATCTTCTCAGGCCTGTTTTCTCATCTGCTTTTATTCTTTCCATATAATATTCTTTTGTATAGTGCAATCAATATCAGTGCAGTTGTTCTTTGGTGGACAGTGATCATTTTGATCCAACCACGTTACATATGTTGTTCTTCCTTGGTTCTTTATTTCACGTTTCCTCAACCATTGGTCTCAGAGCAAGGTATCTGTCTGAGTAATGCTCTGTGGTTTGCAAGCAAGTCTTGAACTGGTCCACATCAGAAAGGGATTACTTGGTTTGTTCTGTGTCCCAAATACATTGTAGTAGAAAAGGAAAACAAATAAAAAAAAATGAGTTCCAATGAATTTGAAATTGATGATTTAGTGGGCGCAACAACTTCAATCTCTGGAAAATCCAGAATGATATCGTTACTGCGTAGGGAAGGTTCAATCCATGCTATTGACAAAGGACCGCCGCGATAAGAACGTATTCCGACAAGGAAAAGTTGAAGGGATGCATTGAGTGGCATCCAACTTCTCTTCTTGCCCTAAAGTACTTTTGTGACGTTAGTACAGTATCCGAAGAGAGGGCGGCAAAGATTTTATGGGAAAAGCTGGAAGGGCTTTACTCAGGACCCGTCAATGAACACAGGATGTTGTTACAAACGGCGTCTTCAACATTTAAGATGGATTCATGTACTTTGTTTGCACGACCATCTAGATGCGTTCATAAACTTGTGATGGACTTACAAACTGCTGGAATTAAAAATGACGAGGATACACTTGCATTTCTTTAGCTATTTTCATTGAAACTTCAAATAGTCGTATATTGAGATTCAATGATGTAATAGCAAACACCTCTTAAACTTGAGAAGTGCGGCAAACTCAAACTCTTGTTATTCGGATGCATTTTGAAGAGACCATCAGTTGACGAAGCTAGTGGAGCTCTTTTGTAAGAGGGACTAACTAGCCAAAAGGAAGGAGCAAATCGAGTACAGATCAAAGTCATCGTGTGAACAAAAGAATGCGATTGTTGGGGCTGTCACCCAGAAGGGTCACTTTGACGAATGCCCTGGATGGTCGAAGTCCAAAGAAAAGGCGAGTGCATCCATTGCTGGAAAGTACATGATAATTGATGATGATTAATGTCTAACACCATCATTCATAATGGAGTCTATAACACCAAATGGATCTTAGACTCTGGTTGACTACTGGCATATGACATTCCGAAAAGTTGGTTTCATCAGCTATGAAACAGCAGAGGAACTGTCTTAATGGCAATACTTGCAACTTTGTAAAATCGTTTGGCACTTGGTTCACAGTTCATGTCGCATGCCATGATGGGAATCATGAGACTATTACAGAAGTCCGTCAGTTCCTGATCTAAAGAAGAATTTTGTCTCCCTGGTACTTTTTTAGATAAAGCAAGCTATAAAAGTAACATGAGTGAAGAGGCCTATGAAAGTGACTAAAGGGCTTTAGTCATGTTGGAAGGCCAAGCTGGGGATGCCCTACAAACACTTGCGGGAAGCACCATTATGGGGCTCTGTCAAATGCATCATACATGCAGTTATCTAACAGTGATGACAGCACAATTATGCACCTTATACTAGGCCATATGAGCGCACGAGGATTGGAGATGTTTTGAGCAACCCGCACCCTTTTGAATGGTGAGAAGATCCCAGCACACTTGAATTTTTGTGAGCACTGGCGGCTTATGGAAGCAGAAAACGGTCAGCTTCAGCACTGGCAAGCCCAGACGGGAGGGGTGCTAGACTAGCATCCCATTCAATTTATGGGGTCCCTCTAAGCTTCCATCAAAGGGAGGAAAGAGGTATCTTTCACATCATTGATGATTTTCACGAAAGCTTTGGGTGCTTTCTTAAGACAAAAATGGTGATGCTTTTGAAGCATTTTAAAGAGTGGAAGATTTTGGTTGAAAACAATTGAGAGGAAAATCAGCAAGTATCTTCGCACGGACAATGGCTTGGAGTTTTGCATGAAGAGTTCAAGATTTCGGCAAAAGTTCATGTGATCGCAAGGCATAATGACGGTCAGGCACCAACCACATCAGCAGAATGGATTGGCCGAGAGAATGAAACCGAACCCTCTTGAAAGAAGGCTCGTTGTTTGCTCTACAAGCTAAGATGTCCAAGTATTTTGGGCTGAAGCAGTTCATAAAACTGCGTCTCATATTGTCAATCGTTCTCCACATCAGCGATTGAACCTTAAGGACTCCGCTGAGGTCTGGTCATTTGAACCCTCTACTATTCATACTTGCGAATATTTGGGTGTCCAGCTTATTATCATTTTAATGAAGGGTAAGCTTGAACCAGGGCTAAAAGGCCATATTCCTAGGGTTAGTTGATGAGTAAAGGGGTACAACTATGGGTGTTTGTCTTTACTCAAATTTGTAGTTATAGAGATGTGACCTTTGATGAATCCTCTATACTTGGATCCTCGTAAAGTTTCTGTGGAAGGTCATCTAGAAACTGAGAACAACAGCAGGTGGAGCGTACCGTGGAGGCTTACCAAGAAACGGATTCAAGAGACTCAAAGATGTTGAGTCAAAAGATGCCAGAAGAACTTGCTTCCAATTGAACCATCCACAATGGCGAAGGGAAGGACCAAGGCGGATACGGAAAACCGGAACTCTTATAGAGCAAGAAAAAATCGATTGCACACGTTCGTAGCTGCAGAAGAAGAATTAAGGATCTCGAGCCCTCTTCGTATCTTGAAGGCAACTTCTTGCAAGAGATGCTTTGCACACTGCAGTGCCATGATGAAGAGATGAGTCTCTTCACGAAATGGACATGGGTCTTAGTTACAAAAAGCCAAAGGGGATAAGGACAGTTGGATGCAATTGGGTCTAGTGGGTGGGTGGGTCCGGAGGGAGATAGGGTAGGGTGATGAAACTGAATAGCAAGGAGAGCGAGCGGACAGGAATAAGCTTCGAGGACTATGGGACAAGGCAAGAGAATGTTATTATGAAGTGATATAGTAACTTGTGAGCAGGTGCGGGGGAGGATTTCAGAAAATGTGGCGAAAGGAGCGTTCAAAGTGGGAAAGTTATAGAAAGAAGCTGGCGAAAAAATCGGCAAAGAAAAGAGGGAAATATCAGGGTCGAGGGGAAGGAGGACAACAGCACTAGCCAGGGGCAGAAAATAAGAGACCAAGATACGTCTACAGAAAGAAAGAAGGATTCCAGAAGTGGAAGCTGCTAGTATTCAAAGCGAGATTGGTGCAAAGTTTTCGAGTCAAAGGAGGTAATTTGACTACAATGAGATCTTTTCTCCGTCGTGAAACATAGACTCAATTCGCGTGCTTCTAGCATTGGTTTGCACAGTGTGAATTTTAAATCTTCAACAATCTTGATGTCCATAACTGCTTTTTTACATGGTGATCTAGAAGAGACAATCATATGGATCAGCCTGAAGGTTTCCTAGCGTGAAGGAAAGAAGACCATGTATCCAACTGAAGAAGTCTTTGTATGTTTTGAAGCAATCCCCTAGACAGTTGTACAAGAGGTTTGATGCATTCATGACTACACATGGGATTTTGAGGAGTTCATTTGATAGTTGTGTGTATCACAGAGGAAGATGTCTGTAACTCTATTGATTTATCTTTTGTTGTATGTGATGATAGCTTTTGGCTGCTAACACCATCAGCAGAGATAAATATGTTTTGAAGACAACTGTTGAGCAAGGAATTTGACATGAGAGGATCATGAGTTGCAAAGAATCTTGGAATGAAATTTCAAGAGAAAAATGGTGTTTTACATCTTTCCAGAAGAGGTACAAGCACTCCGAAAAGATTCCTTGAAAGATTCAATATTGATTAGCGACAGCCTGTAATTACAACCTTTAGGTGCTGTTTCTGGTCATTTCAAACTGTTCAGAGTTACACAAATCCTCAATCTATGGTATTGAGTGGAGCTATGTCAAAGGTTTCCTTTGCGAGTGCATTTGGTAGGCATTATGTATCTATGGTATGCCACGTCCAGATCATTTCCCAATCTGTAATGTAGTTACAGCAGTACATGGCACATCCATGAAAAAAGGCATTGGGAAGCCTCAAGTGGATATTGAGATAATCTCCAAAGGAGCTTCCGCTGTGTTGGCCTAACCTTGCGGAAATTGAAGTATCAATTCTCGTTTATTTTTGATTCTTACGATGCAGGGGATCTTGATCGAAGAGTCCACAACTGGATACATCTTTACTCTCGTTGGCAGTGCCGTTAGTTGGAAATCGACTTTACAGTCGATTGTCGCTTTGTCTACAACAGAGGCCAGAATATAGGGCAGCAACGGAGGCATAAAGAAAGCTATCTGGTTGAAAGGTTTTGGTGTGCAGAATTGAGTTTCAGCTCAGCCTTAATCAATTCTAAAATGTGAAGTCAAAGTGCTATTTCATTGATTAAAAATCAAAGATGTCGGAGCGCACCAAACCACATTGATCATTATGTTCATTTATATTCAGATGTCGTAGAAAGGAGCTAATCAAGGTTGATAAGGGTATCACAGACCGATAACGCGCACGACATGTTGACCAAAATAGTCCCCTGCCAAGTTTTTGCCACTGCAAGCACTTGGCGGAGTATGCATCAATTGATTGCGACCATAGAGAACAACTGCTAGGGTGGGAGCGGTATGGTTCAACAAATGTTTTGATTCTTCTTGTTTCTTACAATGGGATTGCGACAGTAGCTTAGAAGTTTTGGCGGAGTTGTTTATACGCTGCTTGGAACCAAACCAAGGTGGAGTGAAGATTTGTTTTGTTTCTTGTGGAATCAACTAAATGGAAGATGCATTAATATGAATTTTTTGGTAGGAGAATATTGAGTAACAAAATACAATTCAAAGTTTGTATCTTGGTAGGTGAAAGTTAGGCAAACCATAAAATGGTTTGGTATCTTACCCTTGACAATTTGACCATAGTGATTGTCATGATGACATCAATCAAGTCTACTGACACTTTATTCCTATACATAGGTAGTCTTAATGCATTTTCAAATCTCCTTTCACTTAGTTGCTTCGTCATCTTCCTAGTCGTTCCATCTTCTAAGGCATGTTTCTCTCTCTGTAGTATTTCCACTTATATTCTTTGTATATGAAATAAATATCAGTGCATTTGTTCTTTGGTGGACGTAGGATCATTTTGATCCGAACCACGTTAAATATTGTTGTTCTTCCTTGTTCTTTAGTTTCACGTTTCCTCTAACACCTTGTTCGAGGAAGATAGTGATATTTGGATGGAAGAATTGCTTTATTATGGAATGGGGCTTCACATCTTTCCAGGAGTCAAAAATTTAGAAAAATCAAGAGATATGGTGTATTCTCTGTCAGAAACATTGCAAGATGGTTTTTTGTTATCCCATGGTTCACAAAAAAATCATGTGAAAATGCATGATGTGGTCCGTGATGTGGCTAAATCATAATGTGCATCTGAGGAGATCCCCCGCAAACTTATTGGTAGTGGTCATGATGTGAACTCAACGAGTTTTCCATAAAGACTCTTACGAGCATATAGTCACACTGTCAATTGTTGCAGTCAGTTTCAAATTTTGGTGGTGGATGCATCCCTATCCAATCATTTGCACAAACTGAAGCCTTTTAATGTTGAAAACTCCGTTTTGAAGATCCATTCAAACTAGAGGACAATTTTTTTGATGAAATGAGTAACCTCAATGTCTTGAGTCTGAGTGGATACAAATATGTGAAGTCCATTCTGTTTTTTCCTGCATCCATTAGGAGGTTGTCAAGTTTGAGGACTCTGTGTCTGAGTGATTTAAGGTTGGATGACATGTCCTTTATTGGGGAACTTGTCGAATTAAACATTCTGATCATAACAGGTTGTGAGTTAGATGAGCTGCCAGAGGAGATAGGAAAATTGAGCAAGCTAATTATGTTAGAGTTTAGGAATGAGTTTAATCCACTTAAAAGGATTTCAGGAGGGGTCTTATCAAAACTAGCTCAATTGGAGGAACTACATATTGGGAAAGTAAAAGATTTGAGTGATGTGTTGTACAGTAACCTTGACCTTCCCTCCAAGTTGACACGGTACACTCTTGATATGGTTGGGACTCCAAAGAGCTATGATTACAACAAGAATATTGCTTTAGAGGTCACGGAGACTGTCCCATTGGGTGATTGGATCTGCCACGTGTTGAAGGAGAGTGAATTTGTAATTTCAATAGGAAATGTCTCTAATAATGTGTTGACTGAGTTGCAACTGAATGAATTTCAGAACGTGAAATTTCTATGCCTCTTTAAATGTGATTTAGTGACACATTTATTGAAAAGGACACATGAAGTAATCAATTTATATGAGTTGGGGCTTAACTCTCTGAGATGCCTGACTCACTTTTGCAGTGACACTGTCAAGGGGATTGAGTTCCCTCAATTAAGGATAATGTGGTTATGGGACTTACCTGAGTTTCAAAATTTCAGTCCTACAGCCAACAGTGACTCAAATCCTCTTTTTGATGAAAAGGTTTGCTTCTTATCACCACCTTTTACTTGAGCATTAAACATATTTAATTACTTAAACAAAGTATATATTCTTTTTGTGTAACTAGTGAAAAAATAATTTGTTATTTAAAAAAGACTATATTTGATGTGAATTTTTGTGACTTTTTTTTATCCAACTGTTATTTTAATTAGTTTAGATATCTCCCACATAGATCCTATTACCTTATCATTATTGAGGTTTAATAGGCTCATTTTTATTTGGTTAGTGGTGGAAAGAATAATATGGAAAGAAGAAGAAAAATAGAAAAAATTTAGACGTTTTTTTGGGCAGCTATATTCTAATTTATTTTTTGAGAAAAGGTCGATATTGTCTTAAATTACGTGAAATGATAAAAAATGACCTCAATTTATAGTTTAGTTCAAAAATGTTCTTGTCCTCAATACTTTGGTCCAAAAATGTTCTTTCCGTTGATAGTTTGTTTTGGAAATGTTCCTACTGTTACTAACTGAGTCAAAATAATATTTTTTTTTCAGTATAAACATATTATTTCTTTTCTTTTTAACAGATCTTATTTCTATTAAAAGATATTATTTTAAGTACTCTATTCTTTTTTTCTTTATTTTAAAATTACTTTATCTATTAAAAATGTACCCTTTAAACGGATAGTATAGATCATGTGTATAAGATCATAGTAAATCAACTATTAATTTTTATTTTGATATTTATAATAAAATATCATTAGGAAAAGAATGTGTTTAGAAAGAAAATACTTTTTAAAAATAAATGTGTGCAAGGACTTTTGGCAATAGCTCCAACAAAGTTTTATACTTGAACGCTCGCAGGTTTCTTGTCCCAACCTGGAAGAGCTAAATATCACCGGGCTTAACAGCATAAGTGCTCTATGCTCTCACCAACTTCAAACTGACTACTTCAACAAACTTCATACATTGTATGTGAATAATTGTAGAAAATTAAGAAACTTGATGTCTCCATCAGTAGCCAAAGGTCTTCTGAATCTCCAATTACTATGTATACTAAACTGTGAATCAATGGAAGAAGTGATCACAAAAGGAGAAGGAATCATCACCTTATTTCCCCAATTGGAATACCTGTATCTTGCCAATCTGCCTAAGCTGGGGCATTTCTTTCTGACGGAGTGTGCTCTTACATTTCCATTTCTCGAAAGAGTGAATATTGATGACTGCCATGGAAAGAAGACATTTCGCCAACGTGTATTATGTGTGAGTATACCGCGTCTCAAATGTGACAATGGGGTGAAACTAGATGATCTGAATAAATTTATACATCAGAGTTTCAATAACAAGGTATATATGTCTTATTCCGCTAGCTACATATTCTCTTCCGTCTTTAGAATACGTCATCAACTTGTGTTACTTAATAAGCTACTCATCCTCCTTTTTAGCATCCTCGTTATCCCACTATCATGAACAAAGATCTACGATAAGATAGTTATGACAACAAAGCTACGTGAAAGACGAAGTTAGGATACGATGAGCTGAACCTAGTCCTGCCAGAAAGTTAGACGTACTCAATGTAATAATGTTAAGACAACCTCAAAGCATACCTGATACACAACTGTTTTCGTGATGGGGGTAACATCAGATGCAATCGACCATTATTGTAAACCTATATATCGTGCATCTATTGCCCATGATCTTGTATAGATGGTGAAAGGCGAGTAAGGGGAGATAGAGTGGAAGTGGATAAAAGGGTAGAGGTTGTTCTTAGTAATATCAACCAAATAGTTGATTGTGATTGAACTGTAGAATTCTGTAAACTTTAAATTTGAAATCCCCTGTGTTCCTAAAAATTTCTTCTTTCATTATATTCCAGTAGATTGATTTATATCATTCTAAACTTTGTTTTCTAGAGATTGATCTATACAAAGTGATGATTTTTTTTGGAATGATAAACCATTCTGCCTTTTTCCAGCTTCATTCGGGGTTGACAAAATCCTGAGCGGACGCTATATATGTATGCTAATTTAGGTTGATGACATATCCATTATTGGCAAAATTGGAATTCTAATTCTCAGTTAGATTAGGTGCCAGTGGAGAAGAATACATTGAACCAATCGTATTATCTTTCGAGTTTTTAAATAAGCAGGCGAGTACTGTGTTGTAGTCTTGACATAATGCTCTTTTGTCTTTCCTTTCCTATTGGTTAGGATAATTAATATATCTTTTTTAACTTTTTTAACTTTCAATTTTTCTTTCTGCCAGGCTATAATCGCGCCCATCTTTTATTATCAACCCAGGAATGTGCTTGGCTTCCCTAGACGATAATATCTCTAGTGTGGTTTGTAACTGTTAACGAGCTAGAATTTTGAGTGAAATCGGTGTTGTATTCTAGAAAAGCAAGCATGAGTAAGATTCTGATAAAATTGTTATCTGGTCCTTAAGTGAATTTTTTTTTGTCGACCACACATGTTGGATTTCAAAAGGTTGAATGGAAATGAGAGTTGCGACTTTTTATAAGATGTTGGCGACTTATTAAATGTGTTGCACTTTTATGAAAGTTGTGACTTTTTATGAAAAGTTGTACTTTTATGAACAGTTGCGACTTTTTGAAAAGGGGAGGGGTTTGACTTTTAAAGGAAAGTTGTTACTTTATGAAAGTGACGACCTTTCGAATATTGTGACTTTTTCCAAAGTTTGTGAGCCTTCCCTCCAAAGGCACAATAAGACCCTTTTCGCAACTACCCTATTGTTTTCTCTAACATTGAGGGCATTTCTCAGTTTTAATTTTAGATTCATGGACTCTTCTTCTTCAACTACTAAATCTAGTATTCTAAGTGTACTTTACTGGCCGGTTAGGTGGTTCGCTGCAGCCAGTGAATGAAGAAGTTTCGTTTGGTATCCTATTATGGTTATTGGAGATCATTTTTACATTTTTACCCTGGGATGGTCATATTCCAAATCAAACCTCAGGTACGAAGGGGAATAATTTCCTCAAGGGGACACTGTGAGTTCATGGACTTGTCTTTTTTTTCCTATTAAAAATTTTCGGATTCCTGGTACGTGTTTTTTACAAATTTTATTTGTGAATTAATTTCAGGTTCTTCTATTCTTTTTTGTTCTTCCCTGGTTCATTAAACTTGGTAAACTGTCGTGTTTCTGTCAAAGTTTATTGGTATCAGTAGATTCTTTTAACACATGATTAACAACAATTCCTTCTTTAAAAATTATTCGTATTTTTTTTAAATCTGGTTGTTGATTCTAGTTTCGCTACTATTTTAATTTTCTAGTTGTGAAAATTTTCTTAAACTTTGTTTCTTACAAGCGTGTTCAAGAGTTTTGTTTCTAGTATGTTTGAATACCAGAATGAACAACAATCTTAAGGAAATTATATACTGTTTATAGTTTTGTCTCTAGTGATTGGAGAGAATTTGATCATGGATAGAATTAATGCATTACTTTCCCTAATTCGTTGCTTTTGTTTTAGCAACGTCGAAGTGAGAATGTAACAGAAAATTTTTATGGTATTTCTTTTAAAAATTACAGGGTAACCTTCTTATTAAATTTATCAAATGAGGAAAATAGTTTTAAGAGAATCATCTTGATTTATTTTTTTTTATTAATGTGTATCTTTTGGAAAAAAATCTGCAAATCATGTTTGGAATTAATTTTTTACTTCGCAACTTGTGTTGCTCTTTAAAATTCTTTAGTTTGCGAAAATGAGAGATGCATATTTTTGTTTGATAAATAAATATGTCAAATTGTTATAGTGAAAAGACTATTGTAAAAAAAACAGTTTATGTGATAAATAATATGGTTATTCGTTTGGAGGGAAAAAAAAACTTTTGTATTTTTGTATTCAATGAGAACTGTTTAGTGTGTCTGATTTTGTAGACTAAAAACTTTTGTGGTTTTAATACGCTGGAAAAATTGGAACTATGCAATTGGTTTGAATAATATGAAAACGTCTAGAATAAGTCATTGTGTACTTTTGATTTTTTCTATAAACTCAATGTAAATAGAGGAATAAATGGGGGTACAATTTTTTTTTGTTCCTTATTGTTTTAGTATTAAAATACTAGTGAGTATGTCTTTATATAGATTAAAAAAATCCATGACTTAGAATTTGTGATTGTTTGTGTCCTCCATGAATGACTTTGACATTGGTAAACATTGTCCCAAAGAGAATTGCGGCACTTAAGTCTTTCCTTAGATAATGTTTCCCCACATTAAAATATGTGAAAAACTATTGTCAATACTTGAAAAATTTTTGAGATCAACATTTGAAGTGGGGGTTATTGGCTTATGATTAGACTTGGTGTCTAATTTAACTTTGGAGCCAAATATAAATTTCAATGATAATTGTGTATTATGTTTTACCACAAAATACTTGGAGTATATTTGAGAGATATGGTTGTTGTTGAGTTTCTCTATACTAGTATATAGTGTGACTATTATGAAAAAATTTAAATTATATATATATTACTTTTTCAAACTATTGTTTTCTTTATGGAAAAAAATATCACTTAAATGTTGTGATTTTTCACTGAAAAGTATGTCTATTATAATAAAAGTATTTGCATATACTAATATTGGGGTATATAGTATTTTTTTATGTTTTTGTAAAAATAACATTTGGACTATATTGTCCTATTGAACCCAATGAAACTTTGTATCATGGTAGTTCTATAACATCATATTGAAAGTTATGAAAATGTCCTTCTGAAAATACATTTACAATCTAACAATTCTTCTTTAAAAAAATATTTCATATATTTTTTTAATCTGTTTTTCTTTTCTGATTCTAGTTTGCTGCTAAGTTTTAATGTTCTAGTAAGTAAGTTTGGAATATAACATTAACAACAACACAGTACATGACAAACCCATAGAAAGGTTGTAACGCCCTGCCCCTTATGCATTGAATCAACTTATGAACTTAGACACAAATAAATAAACAACTTCTAATAAACTTCAATCATGCAACAAACAATTCCCTATTCTACTAAACATAAAACATTCCCAGTAATATTTGAATAAGTAAAAAGACGACCCAAACTCATTAAAACATCATGACGACATGCAGCAACCACCAACTATTCCCACCAAATCCGGTCCTGTTCCAGGAACAATATCCCTGGTTCCCTTTAAAGATTGCGACCTCCATAATCATCTCCCGGAGCTTGCCGTGAGCGTATTCTTGCTAAGATTTTATAATTTCTTGTTAACATTGTCATGACGCCCCCTCTACGTTTGGTGGATTGAAGTGCTGATGTTTCCATAAGAAAAAAAAAGATTCATCCCTTTCTGCGAATTCCTGAGCATCTTCAAATCTTCAACTTGTAGCAGCTCCCCGAAGACTTCCTAGATCACATTTGTCGCGATGAGCATTTAACTATGTTCTTGTCGGTCTCGTGACCTCTTAGTTTCCTCCATCCATCTAGCCATAGTGATGCGAATGATTTGAGCGTTTTGTTAAGTCCAGACTAGCATCGCGCCCAACTGCAAACACCTCGATAATATGCACTTGTTAAACTGCTCTTAACTGAGATAGAAATGAGATATGATTCATTGAGTTACAACAATTATCAAATTGGCTATACTCTTCAAAAGTAGAGCATTTTTGAGGATCCCAACAACATATTTGTCAAGAGTCCGAGCAACATAGTTTAACAAAAGGTAAATGTTTACAGACAAAAATGGGATCTAGGGAGGGTAAGATGTATGCAGACCTTATCCCAACCTTTGCGGAGTAGAGAGGTTGTTTCCAACATACCCTCGATCAAAATAGATGAATTGTAAGTCAAGAAGAAACATACATAATGAAGTCTAAAAACCACTCTTTAAGAAGATTTATCACAAAAAACAAGAACGTCGTCTCAAATATGTCAAACAAGTTGGGGTCAGCAATATGAATTCTAACTAATAACCATGTCGTTCCATTTAGGCTCATCTCAGACCAATACTATACAAAATAAAATATAAGAAGCACTAGGATTTCTCTATATCTTTTATACCTCTGATAAAACTAAACGAGTAACGATTCAAAAAAATAAAATGATATAAATAGAAAAATACGTATTTAAGCGTAATTGTCCTTTCAAACGTTTTTCAATGAATAAATAAATAAATAAATCAAAAACGATTGTATTATTTATTTTCAATGTTTATTTGAACTATTCTTGATTAGTCTCCTAATCCAAATAGTCCTCTCTCTCTCACGCTTCTTAACCGTCTCCTCAGTTCTCCAGTCCTTCCGCACATTATTTTCTGCCAAAATATCACCAGTTTTTCATCTGAAAAACTCAACAAATTTTTGTGTTTTTAAGCAAAAGCAAAAGTAATCAACATCGTCCAGCTAAAAGGTTCGTCGCGAGAGTCCACATACGTTGAAGTGATTGGATGGGTTTGGAGAGTTTTCCCGGGCAGCAACATTAATTTGAACATCGTATAAGTTATGGGTCTCTCTCATGGAATTTCTTTCTCCAAGAGTACTGTTCTTTTCGACACGTTTCTTAAACTCTTGAAACTAAGGTTGTTTCCCTTCCCGTATGCTTGTGCCTTAGCTCCCTAACGAATTGTAGGATGTGTATGTTGTGCTGTCCTGATTTTGTACATAATGATGTGCTTTAATATTAAATATGAATGTGGTTTATGTGCGAAAATCAGATAATGATCATTAGAATATGACCGAAAAGGTTTGATGTAATGGGTTGTGTAATAGGGCAGTGTTTTTAAGGCATTGTTTTGTTTTGGGTGTATAATTGTATATTTATCATGTATTTTATGGGTAAATGGTTACAATGTTGATGTTCATTGTGTCGAACCGTAGTGAATTGAATGAACCATGAAATCTCCCTAAGACTAAATGTGAAACTTATGAAAAAGTGCAGAAAAATAGTGAATTCAATTCCAAAAAAACTTAGAAATAGGTTTTAAAAGATCTGGAAATTTTATGGATGTCAAAGAAATAAAAAATCAAAAAACGTTTGAGGCTGCCGATCGAACCAGGCCTCCCTGCACTGCGCCATTAAACACAAAAAAAAGATTAAAAGTAATGTTGGGGCGGGGATTCGAACCCACGACCCCCATGTCGCGAAAAGAAAACCAAATGGATTTCAAAGGGAATGCTGGTGGGCGGGGACGAACCCACGACCCCCAGTTCGCGAAAAAAAAGAGGAATAAAGGGACGAGGCGTGTGTGCTCGACCCACGACCTCATGAGTTGAAGGGAGGGGTACAAATATTAAGGTAATAAAGGTGAGTCTGTGGGGGTTCGAACCCCCCACCTCACAGCCTCCATTTTCCAGTGAATTAAGATAAAAATAAGGGGGCTTGGGGGTTCGAACCCCCAACCTCCCATTCAAGCGAATTTCATTAAATAATAATATACTAATAAACATTTTACAAATTCTAATTAAAGTTGAAAAATTAATTCTCTTAGTTTAACATTAGATTTATTTAGAATTTTAATTAAAAGTAGAATATAATTTTGTATGTAATAGAAATTGATATTTAAATTAAGAATTCTAATTAAATCGAAAATTTTCTTTCCATGTGAATGATTTGAAATTTCATTTAGAATTCTAATTAAAATAAAATTTATTAGTTGCACGAAAATTTTGAGATTTAATTTAGAGTTTTCTAATTTATGAATATTAGAAACTAAAATCAATGAAAAATTAAATGATATCCAATAAGTCAAGATGGGTTCTCCGTTCCAATACCTCACGTATTGATACATAAGTCATACGTGAGAAATATTCAAGAATAATGTCATCTACTTAGATCTAAAAAATCAAAATTCTGGCATATATACAAGATACATAAGTCTTGTAATAACATAATCTTAGAAAAATAAGATCACTTAACGAACTATAAATGAAGTTCCCCATGGGCTTGTATGTAGAGACAACATAAGTTTAACATACCTTTCACAAAATAATGGCCCTAAGATATACGTAATGAATGAAGATTGTGGGACAACCAAACGATGTGAGGCTAATGTATATGATTAGAGCAATCCAAATGAGCCTAATACTTCCAAAATACTTACTTATCAATTGTGAGTGTAAGAAATGAAGAGACCAGTCCTCTATGAATACTCTAATGAAAATAATTGAGTTTAAAACACTTAATCTAATGATGAGATGAGAAATCATCTATTGAGGCCGTTTATGATGTCCTCAACATAAGCAGCTTCCTGAGGTATGAGTTGAATGTAATGAACTTTATAACTGACACCGATATGGGGGAGTGCTAGCTATGAGCGGTGATGCCTTTTTCGGGAAGGGCGGAGGTCACGTACTCTCATGAGATTAAACTGTCCTCTTGTCCGGGGTATGGGTCTGCCATACATCTCCTAGTCTTTGAACCTATATTGGCCAACTCTAGGGATCTGGCGGGGTTCAATTCCCACTAGGCTAGCAGGTTTTATTGAATCGCTTTGGCCGGTGATTCCACCTCTTTTCGGTGTGGGGAAGACACTGGCATTCATGATGGCTCACATGATCTATGTCGGTTAACGTTAAGTTCCATGACTAATGAGGCCAGCCTCAATGAATCATATAAATGAAATGATTAGAGCCGGAAGGTGTTAGGATAGGAGAAATCATGAGGTGAGTCTAGTTCAGGATATGAAACATTAGGTTATTCTTGATCATTGCACACAAACCCGATGAAAGTCTTAAAACTACATCCCAGGTATAGCTGGTGTTCGCACTGGGCCTATGAATGATTGAATGAATGTGTAGGAATGATGAAGCAGACGCTGTGTTTTGCTGAAGAAGGCTCCCTAGTTGGGTCCCATATGTTGAGCCCTCATTTTGGAAAGTCTAATGTTAAGTCTATGATAATAGGGTCCGCATGGTAATATGATGAATAATATGAAAGAAGTATGTTGCTAATGAATATGTTACTGTTTGTTGTGTGGCCATACTATAATTATAATGATCATGTCACTCTCATGACAAAATTTTCCAATCTCAGATTTTTGCAGTCCACTTACTTGACTTCCAAAAATCATTCGTTAGGAAAAGAGCTTTCTTTCTCATGCATGTCCCTGGTGTGTGCTGCTATACCCATCCTTAGATACATAGTGTGTACTAATTCCATACAAACATTTACTTTTAGTGCAAGCACAGGGTGGACGGTAAGCGACAGGTTCGTGGTTCAAGCTATCGCCTGACGTCCGGCATTCATCCGTACGTTTGGTAGGACCCATGTTTTCCGAGGATGCTCGGTTTTACAAATTCTAGCGTATTTTAAGTTGAGCTTGGACAGTTCAACTAGCGTTCTTTCCTGTTTGTGGTTCAGGCACTTGTATTGGTTCTATTTTGGCCGATTACAATTATACTTAATGAATTTATTTCTTTCATTGCTTATCTCTTAAATGTTAGATTGTTGATGATGAACGAATACGAATAAAAGAATGTTTAACAAGTTGAGCTAAGGAATCAAAATCAAATTTTCCGCTAAAAATTATCTATGTAAAGTAAGATGGTAAGTAGGCGGTAATGCGACCTCTTAGGTCACGACCGGGTCTCGTCTTGAGGTCTAACTCCGGTCGTGACAAACATTCAAGAAAATTAAAAACAAAAAACACAAAAAAAAAACAAAAAAAAAAAAAAAAAAAAAAAAACAACAAAAAAAAAAAAAAAAAAAAAAAAACCGTACTAACTCCCAAAACTCCCAATCCCAAGCAGTTAGGTCGCTACTAAATCTTTACTCACCATGTTGTTCCATTTAGGCTCATCGCAAACCAATATTACACAAAAACAAAAGGTACTACAATTCTCTATATTTTTACAACCAAACAACTTCCATAAAACATAAAACCTAAAGTAAACGTACTAACATGGCTAACACATAATTCCAAACTAATTGATATCACCTACACAAATTTTTCGCTAAATTTGCATGGATTACACGAAAGAAATGAAAAAGAAAGATAAAATTCGAGAAAAAGAACCAAACATAGAAAAATTGAAAAAATAAACTGACCTTTCTTGTCCCGCGGTGTCCCAAATTTGTGCCTTAACGGTTTTGTTATCAACAAGTAAAGTTTTTGTTTGAAACTCAACCCCAATTGTAGCCTTTGAATCTAAACTAAATTCATTTCTTGCAAATCTAGCCAATAATTGAGATTTACCGACTGCGGAATCTCCAATCAAAACAATCTTAAAAACATAATCAATCTTTTGATTATAATGATCAGCATACAAATTCGAAGACATTATAACCCGAAAAATTTCCCCTTCAACCCAAAATTTGTATGAATGTATCTTCCAAATCTCCGGATTTTAGCATATGGTTGAAAATTAGAGATGTGTTGATCGAAATTTGTATCGAAAAGATACAAATAAATCAAGATCCCCAGTAAATATGGAAAGGACCAAAGATCAATTTCTCATAAATTTGAAATTATGTGTGGAATTTAGAATTTGCTTCATACATTCATAGGAAAGTTGGAAATTTGGAAGAAGAAAAAAATACCTACGGTTAGTGTGGGTCCCTTCAACTGTTTTCTGGAAAAGGGAAAAAAAGAGAAGAAAAAAGTTTTCTTATATTTTTTTCTTTTTTGTTTTGGATTTTATGATACAAATAAATGAAATTGTCATGGACACTTTTAACATATTTAGTAAATGTTGAAAAGTATATAAATTTAGTAAAATCCTTTTTTGTTTCAATAACTACTGAAAATGTCTGCTCCATTTAAAATAGGGAAAAGACTTAAATATGTCATCGAATTTTGGGGGAAAAAATCATCTATGTCATTCTTTGATAACGAAAAATTGTTTCCATTATATAAAATCATATTTTATACATGATCAATTATGATTCGGCCACGTTATTAATTAAATCAATTTTTTAAAAGAGAAAAGGTTCAAATGTGTCATTGAATTTTAAGGTTAAACTCATCTATGTCATTTGTTCAAGTTTGACCAATCTATGCCGTTTTAGTGAACAAACAATGGCATAGATCGAATGAGTCTTTTCTCAAACAGAAATTATACCGATGAACTAACCTTTTAACAAATGACATAAATTAATTTTTTTTCTCAAAGTTTAATGGCATATTTGTGCATGTTCCTTTTAAAATAAAGAAACTAATGATTTTTACCTAAACTCGTATTAATTCAGATATAACTTTCGAAATATTATTATATGATATGAAAATATAAACAGTGGGAAATTTAGTTGTACGTGTAATGTACAACACCCCATTAGGCGTATCGTGCAAATCTGGACACAATCTCACATATGAATTAACTAATATACATTGATTGCATTTTTTTTATAATATGCCAGTAGCTATATTGATGACCCTAAATATTAAAATTCAGCTCAATAATATGATAATAATGTAATATATAATAATATAACACATTAGTGGTGAATAGCAATATGGGGTCACTATATTTACTTCTCGATTATCTTTGATTTTGTTAATTTGCTTCAGTTATCATATTATATTATCGCGGCTTTATTCTTTTCGGCATGGTTTCTTCGACTATGTTTGCTTAATATACTTGATTATTTTATATGTTTTACTTGAGTCGAGAGTTTATCAGAAACAATCTATTTACCTTCATTATACAGGAATATGGTTGCATACACCCCTTCCTCTTCGAATCCCACCAATAAATTACACGAAATATGTTGTTGTTATGAAACATTTTCTTCATCCTTTATATATATATACTATCAATTGACACTCTTGTTCTTCTGAAACAGTAACGTCCATTTTCTAAGTAGTAAATAAATTTTATAGAAAAATTCAATGGGGGAGATTATAAAGCATCCAGATGAATTATATCCATTGATGAAGCTCATATTATTGGCTAAACGCGTCGAGAAGAAGACGTCAGTGTGGCTGTTGCAGCCACACTGGGCCTTCTGTTACGCAACTCTCCGTAAGGTGTCTCGTAGCTTTGTTCTTGTCATTCAGCAACTTCCTAGTGATCTTTGTGACGTGGTAAGTTAATCTTCTGTGTTTCAATTTGTTTGTTTTACTTTCCTTTTTTCGTTCGTTTCAAATAGAACTCCTCTTACTTTTTTGAACTCTTCAATTTTAATTTTCTACGTGATATGTCTAAGACTGCAAGATCGACCTGTCTTTAATTTGAGATCGTAAGACTCAAAATTCTTATTATTTTCTCTAACTTTGTGTCAATTCGAAACCAAACAAATAAGTTGCAATGAAAAGTTGTGACTTATGAAATTCCATCAAACTTTGTAGGTTTGTGTTTACTATTTGGTTCTTAGAGCACTTGATACTGTTGTTATGTTTGCTAATCTATGGAATTTTATTTTGCACTTTCTTTAATTAGCTTTTTATTTCGGTGTGAAAATTCAGGTAGTCAATCAACTGAGTTATGCAGTGAAATGTAGCGTTCGCTAATTTCTTCTTCTATTTTTTTTTTTCAAATGGACAGAGGATGATACCAGCTTAACAACTGAAGTTAGAGTACCCATTTTAAAAGACTTCTATTGCCCATTTACATGATCCTGAATGGCATTTTTCATGTAAGTTTTCTTTAATTTCTTTTCAAACAAATCAAACTAATCTTAGTTTTGTTCTTAACTTCGATTGACGTTAATTTATTCAACTTTGACAATCAAGCATATTTTTGGTTTGAGTTTAAGTTATATACATCGCTTCGCTAGTGTATTAAACAACAAATCTCTAGTCAACCTTGTTTCAGAAGATTCTCGCTTAACATCAAGCCTATTGAGATTAGGTAGAAGTAACAAGATGACTTCAACATATTTATTTTTTTTAGCGTGAACAGAGTAGTGTCTAACCAGGACAAGTAACCAACTGAATTTGGATCTTGACATGTCGGTGGTTTTTAACCGTAGGCGTTTTGTCAGGAAGACGGTGCATTTATCAGGAATTAGGTTGGGGTGATTGGTGGTTTCAGAATCCCCTAATTTTTACACTATTAAGTCACCTAAGGAGATAAGCCTCCTTAAAATATCGGATTAATTTGCAATCTTAAAAATAAGACAGGATATCTGCTATAACACGTAGAAGTTATGTGATGGTGTAAAAATTTATTTTTCATTTTAATTTTGGTCTAGTTACCTTATACTATAATTTTTATTATTAGGTGGCACAATGGCCTTCAAAGTTCTTATGGACCAATTCCATCATGTTTCCACTGCTTTTCTAGAGCTTGATACAGAGTAAGATCTTACCACACACAAAAAAAAAAAGTTGTTAACTTTCAGGTATTAACATCTTGTTGCGTATTGAAATTTGATTGTAAAATATTTGGGCGATTTGGACAAGTTGGATGAGTTAACTGGATCTTCTCAGTCCATTTATAGTAGTAATTTACTTGGAAATTTATATTATAGTCTGAAATGAAACTTAATTGCATATATATGGAGTATTTGTAAATGAAACGTTCTGCGTATTTTGCTGTTATCAAGAGGTGATTAAGGATATTACCAAGAGGATGGGTGAAGGAATGGCGAATTTTTAAGCAAAGAGGTGAGTCGCGGAATGTTAACAAATTATTTATAATTTCTCATGATGAACTTCATTGCACATGTTTATTAGAATGCACGGATTCAGTTCTTCATGTCTTTGTATAGCTATTCCCCTTTCCCTTCTTCCTCTCCGTGATTCAAATCCTCAAAGAAACTCAATTGATGGAGTAATTACTAGTATATCTGCTATTAATACCGTCCACATATTTTGAGTTAAAATTTCAATGCTATAAGAACTATTAGCCTGTTATGAATTATGTGTTTTTGTCATTTTTGAGTAATCTTCTATGTATATGTTGAAAAGGGAACAAAGTTAACAGAATCAACCGATGAGTTGCTTGATCTTTGATTATTTTGAATTTAGTCTTGTTACGCTAGCTTTTTATTGGTAATTTCGATGGCTAGTCATCATACCAAAGCATGCCAAATGTGTGCTTTTACGATCACTGGTCCCTTAATCATCGTACATTTTACATACAAGTGATCTGGTCTCGTGCAGGTAGAAACAATCGATGATTATAATGAATATTGTCACTATGTAGCTGGACTTTGCGGATTAGGATTGTCAAAACTTTTTTATGCTTCTGGAAGAGAAGACTTAGCACCAGAATCCCTCTCGATTTCCATGGGTTTATTTCTTCAGGTATTGGCCCCTAACATGTTTATCGCGGAGCCTTAAAAAAAGCTTTGTATGCTGGCTACTGATTACAAGCATATTTGGCTATACATTTCAGAAAATAAGCATCGTTAGAGATTATCTAGAGGACATAAATGAAGTACCTAAATGTCGTATGTTTTGGCCCCGTCAAATTTGGAGTAAATATGTTAACAAACTCGAGGTTTGTTTTCATCATAACATGTGCTATTTCTTGTTTGAAGTTCATATCTTGGTTCGTATCTGTAATTTCCATCTTCTTTATGTGTCTCAGGACTTTAAGTACGAGGATAATTCGGTCAAGGCAGTACAATGTCTGAATGAAATGGTCACTAATGCTTTATTACAAGTAGAATATTGTCTGGTTTACATGTCTAATTTACGAGATCCTGCTATCTTTCACTTCTGTGCAATTCCTCTCGTATAAACTTCCCTTGAACTGTTCAAAACGTTGTTTTTTACCATATGTCCTAATGGTTTTATGACTTTCTTATACTTCCAGGTCATAAATATGGGGAATTTGACGGTGTACTACAACAATGTTGAAATTTTCAAAGGTGTTGTAGAAATGAGACGAGGTATAGATACACTACTTGTCAATATACATGTCTATTACTTCAACTAGACAAGTTAATATAACGTTAAGGTGTCCGATAATGTTTTGTGGATAACAACAATTTCTTGCTATGTCTTGTTCTTTGGTTTCTTCTTTCCAGGCCTTTGTGCTAAGATTATTGATCAGACGAGGACGATGGCTGATGTCTACTGAGCTTTCTTTGACTTTTGTTGTATAATGGAATCTAAGGTATAACATGTACTATTCTCAGAACAACCTTATCTCTGCATTAAGTAGCAGAGACATACATGTCCTGGATTCACCTCTGATTACGTATACTATAGTATGTTGAATAATCTCATTTTCTTCTTCGTGTGTTTACGTCTTACTGAAAATCCTGACTCCGTCATTATCAGCAGTTGTGACTTATTCATTCTACAGGTTCTGATCTTTATGTCATTTTCAAATATTAGCTGACATTCTACTATGGTTCTGATCTTTATATCAAATTTTGATTCATTAATTTCATCGTGCTCGATAAAACAACTTATCAATCGATGCTTTCAGGTTGATCGTGATGATCCAAATGCAACGAGTACTTTGAAGAGGCTTGAAAAAATTTTGAGAACTTGTAGAGACTGTGGAACCTTGATCAATCAAAGGTTTGTTATGTTTCCTTGTAATTCATCTTATGAAAAAATTTTACACTATCAGTTGATGACTTTATTTACCATCAGGAAATCTTACACATTCAGTCATCAGCCTAATTATAATATTCCAGTTTTGGTGAGTTTTTTTGCTCGTATTTAGTTCGTGATTTACATATATTTTACATGTGTGGAGTGCCAATCGAAAACAGTCTCACAAGGTAGGGGTAAGATTGTGTACACACCATCCTCAGGATACACTGAGTATGTTGTTGTCGTTGTTGTTTAGGTATAATACTTTAAGTTTTTGTGGATTCAATCTTTTGATATATACTCAATTTCTTTTGCAGATTATTTTCTTTTTCATCATGTTGGCTATTCTTTTATGAACAAAAATATCTTAAGAGACCACAGGTGAGCAGTCAGATGACTATATGTATTCTTACTTTAGTAAAATTATTAACAGAACCAAAATTACTGGCCTCACATTTTCTCAAAAGTCAATCATATTTAGACAAAATATTTGTTTTCTAAACTGCTAGATTCAGCATTTTGAGTTACGTTTGCTCGGATTCTCAAAAAATATGGTTGCTCTCATATCGATATCTCTAAAAATATACTATTTTTGAAAAATCCAACATTCTTAAGAGTTATTGAAGAGTCCGAGCAACATCTATTCAGAGTGTCTTCTTTTCTGTATTTACAGCTAACTTATCATATTGTGGAAATAGTACCCTATTTATTTTTATTCATTCTGTTTTTGCAGGTTTGATGTAGAAAAAAAAGAAGCCAAAGTTAAACCAAAGTTGTAATATTTTAAAAATGATTTTTGTATGCATAATATCCTCTGAACCTAATAAAAATATTAGAGTATACACAATCTCAATTCTAAATAAGCTGAGATCGATTATTTTAAATTTCTCATAATTTATATTATTTTATTTAAGCTCATTTCATCCTGTCTAAGATGAGTGGATGCATGAAAGTTATTTCCATCTCACTCCTATTTAATAGTTTCTTGATTATTTTAGAATTTTTTCTTGATAAATTCTAAAATATAATCTCGTGATCTTCACAAGAAAAAAATTAAAGGAAAATAAAAAGTAGTGAGTAGTTTTGTGTATTGTTTGGGGGACCATAAAATGTCATCCTTGTCCTTCCCTACCCCCTTAGTAACATTATCGCTCTTGTCTAAGAGATGTCAATTAATACAAATTTCTACGTCGAAAATTATAAAATACAATAGACATAAAAACAATATATTTTATACTTTAATAAAATTGTTTGAATGCCATGAGGTTTAAATTATTGTATCATATTATCTTGGTTAGAATTTATGTTATTTAAACTTTTTAAAAATATTACATTTTTAAAAATTTAATATAAATATAATGTTATTTTTAAATAATTCGAACAACGTAAATCAGTGGTGTGGGGCTGTCATGGGCCCAAAGGTGTGATGTATACTTTGCACTTTTGTTGTCACATTTCCACCCCAAATACTGATATAGTATGAGCATTCCCAAGGCAAAACCAACTAACCAATTCAATGCAATGAATATATCACAGCCCCTTTTTTCTAATTGGACAACAAAAAAGGCACAGCAGTAAGCAGATATGCCTCTTAAAATTGTGTGTTCATTCAAATAATTGAACAGGATCAATGTATCTGTGACTACGGACTAGTAATTAATAAAGTGGATCGAGTCTTGTGAACTTTCAGGTTTTTAATATTTATTTGGTTATAGAGTTTGATGTTGTACTTAGACATGTATTTACTTAAAAGAAAATTGAAGTCATACGAATGAAATTAAAATTTCTCGATAATTTAAATACTTGAAGATCTGATTTTATAGTCAAATAGATATGTAAAACACATTAGCAATTTCTTTATATTTGTCCAAGTCTTGATGGAGTTATAGATACAATTACCTAATATATTTATTAAAGAGATAATACATATTCTGTAAAATTAATCGATGTGTAAAAATAAATCGAAATACCATGATTATCAAAGAAAATAGGGAAAAAGATCTGATATACCCCTCAATTTTATCATTTAGAGCTGATATACCCCTTGTTATGAAAGTGGCTCATATATACCCCTACTTGTAACAAATGGCTATATATACCCTTTTTCTCTAAAGGAATGAAAAAATAATATTAATCTTAAATTTTTATATTTTTCCTAAAAAATATAATCCAATATGAGTAATTAATCCTCGCCAAACATATTTTTTTGACTTTTTTTTTGTTTCAATGAATTATAATTATTATTTTGAAATGACATTTATATGTTTCACAAAATTCTTGTAAAACTTATTGGAGATGTCCAAATTTTCTTCGAATACGAAATATTTAAATTACAATACACAGAAAAAAAAAATCGTTTAATTTTTATTCTTTAAACCAAGGAATGAGAGAAAAAAATAAAATAAAGAATAAGAAATTCAAATAAATTATAATCAAAAAGTCAAAAATTAATTTATGTATGAAAAAAATTAAAATATACCTTTAAAAACCTTACGATTTATAAAAGAATCAATATACCCCTAAATAATGCTTAAAAAAAAATTAAGAAGTAATACATATAAATTTAAAACTAATTTTTTAACTTCCATTAAATGAAGGGTATATGTGAATCATTTTGTAACGGCAAGGATATATGTGAGCCGTTTATATAACGGTAAGGACATATATGAGCCACTTTTATAACGAGAGGTATATCAGCTCCAAATGACAAAATTGAGGGGTATATCAGACCCTTTTCCCAAGAAAATATTCTAAAAGAACAGAATAAGAATCAGATAAGATTACCCTAAGAGAAGAAAGAGACGCAAAAGGTCATATAGGCAGTTAAAGGTTTGAGTCATATAGGTTTTAATATTTAGATATGTTTGACTTCCACCAATAACAAACTCAGCCATCACCATTATTGGTTGGTCTATAAATGGAAAGAAGGGATCTAACAGCTCATATATTAGATCAAGTGGACAAAAAGAAGCATTGACTTTATGCTAACTCACACTAACTTTTATGCTATTGCGATTCAGGTGACGGGAGTAAAATTTTCACTAATAAAACTTAAAATCTAATAAAAAGTAAGCACATGAAGAAACAAAGAAGATTTCACATCTATTAATAATTTTGACCTCCTTTTATATACGGTATAATTTTTCGACAAAAAAGAATCAGATGAACTCCTTATGAAATTACCTGATATAATCAACTAAATTACATTGATAGGGTAAAAATTCTTTACGCTGCGAGTATATATAATAACTTAAAAGAGAAAAGTGAATGCATAATCTTATTCAACTAATGTACACTTTTCCAACTAATTATGTTTTGTTTGAACTTTGAAACATTGTTGGTCTAAAGAATCTACCAAAAGAACAGCCAAAGATCTGTTTTTTTTTCTTCTTTGTAGTTATTCCTCATAACTTTTTCTTAATGTTTCTAGCCTCTACACTTTTGAAAATGAACTTCATTCAAGTATACTCTTCTCCATTGTACTCTTGGTTTAAATCTGAGTTCTGACAAGTGCTGACATGTCAGTTAGCAGCGAACAAATCGAAGTGAGTTGCTTGAAGCTAATTCCTTATATCCACCCATTTAACCCCCATCCCCCCCATTTAAACCCACCCATTCCACTCCCATCTCCCCTTCCCCTACGTTCGCCCAACCACCTCACCTTCCCTCCCAGTCTACGCATGCCTTACCATACTAGCCACCTCCCAGTTAACTATAAAATAACATAAAATGTTGAGGAGAAGTTCAAAGACAAATGAGTAAAGCAGGGATTATCGATTTATGCTTCAAAATTATACCTTGTATTGTTTTTGGAGGCCTTTAATGTACTCGACAGCCAAGTCTAGCATGTCCGCGGTGTTTGTTTGCTGTCAACGTGAATTATACACTTGGTAAGATTTCATTAAAAGAAAAAAAGGGGGGGAGGGGGGGGGGGAAGGGGGGAAGAGGGACGAGTGCGGAAATTCAAAGAGATCTACCTTGTCCATGTTGGGAACAAGCTCTTGTAGCTTTCTCATTCGTTCACTGATACGTGTTCTTCTCACCTGAAATACCACCATATAAGTTTATCTCGCGAATTTTACTAAATTACTTCTTGATTCATCATTGAATTTTAAACTTACGCTGCCTTGTCGGGAAATTTCAGAGTTTGTCACGACAACAATGAACACAAGAATTAGAAGATTGACTACACATATAGGTACATATGTATAAATATGTTGTGTATGTCATACCCTTTCTGCAATGCTCCTAGGATGAGTAGCACAGCCACGTTTGGCGCGGATCTTGCAGGGAATAGTGTCTTGAAAATGCAATAACTTCTCCATAGCTGCTATATCAGCTGGTGTCTTTGGTAAACTTAGGTGGTGTGACAAAATTGGGGGCCGGTTTCCAAGTTCTTCAATCTGGTTATACACAGATTTTCGATTCAAAATCCAGATAATCTATCAAAAATTGACGCCAAAGTATACCGTACATTCATTCTCATCGTACCTGAGCATTAGCAAATAGCTTATTCCCCTCACTATCCAACTCCCGTTTGTGGCCTGTGAGTGTCTGCTGAAACTGTGAATGATCACTCCAAGAATTAAAAGGAAATCCCATATTGTAGAGTTGAGGTTCTGAGTTGCCATTTCCATGCTTCTCATCATCATCGAGATCAGTTGCTATGCTGCTCTCATCATCGACTTCTGAGATTCGAGACAACATTCCTAATGAAGAAGGTGTCACTGATGAGAAGCCAAAATGATCTTTCAGCCTGCTTGAAGATGGATTTGAATCTCCATTGGCACCAGTTGCCATTCTATAACCTCCAGCACCGCCTTTCAACGTAGCATAGCCTGGAAATTGCCATTCAATCAACACAATCAGGAATAGAAAACGAAGGTGGTGAGAAGCGGAAAAAACAATAAGAAAATGACTATTGTTTGTAGGCATTTCTATCTTAATACTCCATGGTTCTGGCAAACGGATCACAATTACAAATACCTCGAAACTTGCTAAAGTTGAACGCTTATCTAATCTTGAAAAGTTTGAGTTTCTAATGAAACTAATAAAAGGACCTCATTTCGTACCAGTATAAACTAATGTGTTTAACAAACATTGAGTTCAAGAACCGGGATGACAATCCGAAACAAGCATAAGCGTCTCCCAAACCATTCCACCAAAATAAAAACAAACAAGACAACCATTATCCACTCCAATTTGAAACAGATATATGAAACAGAATCTAAATCAGGGAAAAACTAGAAACATCAACATGAATATAGTCTTCTGACATATATGCATCAGCTACAATTCAGACATTAACAACCTAATAGAAACTCTTGAAATTCACACACATTCTGATGTGTTGTTAAACAGATGACCAAAAATACATACTAACCAAGTACTTGAACTAATATAAATATCAACCCAGTATACTACTTTTACAACAACAACAACATAACCGGTGTATTCCCACAGAGTAGGGTCTAGCAAGATAGATTGTACGCGAAAATCTTACCTCTAGAGGTTGTTTCCAATAGAACCTCAGCTCAAGACAGACACAAACTAAAACAGACGTACGAGAGACAATAATGTAGTAAACAAAACAACAGATAGTAGCAGAACAGTACTACAACCTAATAATACTACCATCAAACTACAAGCCATCAAGACAATGCAATCCTACCTACTATTGAAAAAACAAAAAACAACACAAAACTATAGTACTTTCCTAAATAAGAACAACAAGAATATCAAACAGTACCATTTAGAGAATTGAGTTGAGAGAATAAACCAGCTGGAGAACTGTTTTGCCTCATAAGATTTGATGCCAATTTATTTTGCCCCTGAAGATGATTATTACTATTTCCCAATACTGACCCCATCACCCTGTACCCACCACCCCCTTCCATTGACCCCACCATATGAACATTAGAATTTTGCCTTGGATATTGAGGTGGCAACTGTGAATTACTACTCAAATTTGCAAAAACTTTACTATCAAGAGAATTCTGAGAAACCAATTGGTTATTTAAACCATCAAGATTGAATTTTGATGACAACCCTTTATTCTCACTACCCATATTTCCATTATTCCCAACTCCATCAATGAAATTTTCAAGAAATGAACTTGGGGCTGAACGAAACCTTAATAACCCAGAATTGTTCTGGTTTTTCTCAAACTCTGATGAATCCATTAAAACCCAAAAAAAAAAAAAAAGACCCCTTTTTTTTAGTTTGGGGTTTTTCTTTTTGTTGTATAAAAACAAGAATCAGAAGAAAATTAAGTGTTGGGGATCTCCATACATTCTTTCAATAAACTTTTCTTGTAAAAAAGTTACAATCTTTTTGTGTATATAAACAGCTTGTTTGTTAAGCAGTATGGAGGTACTACAAATCTTCAAGAACAAGCAATAAAGAATAGTTCTTTAAGAATTTTTTGATCTTTGCATTGAAGAAGCTTTTAGTTTTAGATCTTTTTAGCTTTTTTTGGACTGTTTTTTTCATCAAACAAGAGTAGCAAATTATAGAAAAAAAGGTGATTGGAGAATTTTGGGACTTTTTTTTTCCTTGGGAGGCAAATAAGTGGGGATGTTTGAGATAGAATGACCAAGATGAGTAGTCGCAAGTATTTTTAATCAAATATTTTGAATTTAATTAAAAAAAAATTTATTTTGATATGTGGATTAACTCATAAATCTCACGTGAGATATAAATTATATTAAATAAATTTAGTAATTCACAAATTTCACGTGAGATATAAATTGTATTAAACAAGTTCAGTCATTAGTGAAATAAATTCAATAGAAAAATGTTGTTTATCATATAAACTTGTTTATGTGAAATAACTCACAAATCTCACGTGAAATATAAATTATATTAAACAAGTTCAGTTATTAGTGTGATAAATTCGATTGAAAAACATTGTTTGAGAATTGAAAATTTGACTATCCTTATGAGATATCACATGATGCACCACTTCAGTTATCTTTTACATGTAACCTCTTCAAAATTTGAGCTAGCGGATTTTTCTTTTTTTAATATGAAATTACTTTTATTAAAAAATATTTAATGTGATTACTGAACATCGAGTTAAAAATAGGAGGGAAAATAAAATAAAAAGGAATAAAAGGGACAGAATGACCTCAAAATTTGAACCAAATGATTCCCATTACTCAATTTTATAGACTTTTTAATTAATTTAGTGAATTAAAAACTCTTTTGAAGGTTTTGGTTGCATGATTATGTATTACTTGACGTTTCATGACATCAACATAAAAGCAAAAATTATTTCGATTTTATAAAATTTTATATTGTGACAAAAAAGTTGCTGCAGCTTTATTTAACTTTTTTTTTTTTTTATTAAAAGTCTGAAAATAGTAAATTATTTTGGAATATATATGCCAAAAAGATTTACATAACTTTTACAAAGATAATAATCATAAATTTCACATCTAAATAATTTACGGTTTCAAATGTAAAATTAATTATTAATACTATCATTATGATAGATCATTTTTATCACATTATTTTAAGATATATTTTTTTTAATTTTATATGAATACAAAATATTCTATGCATTGACATTACGAATTTGAATGTAAAATCACCTATTAATATTTGTAAAATCACCTACAAACGTCTCTATCATAATAGATCACCTATATTACACCATATTAAGATGTCTTTTCTTTAATTTTACGTGAATACAAAATATTTTAGAACACGAGATTAGGGTATTCGGGCCACACTACCACTATAGGAGGAAGTCATGGTGCTGATTTGGCAGAAAAAAAAAACAATTGCATTGTTTTTTTATCCCTATTTAGTATGCAGAAGTCACTTTGTTTTTAGTGCTGTACAGACAATGACATGTGATTAGTAAAGATTAATACTAATATATTAGATCAAATCAATCATTAATTAATCATAAATCAAGATAATTAGTTCAAAGATTCTCATGAGTTCCATTAAAAGAACACTTATTGTAGTACATCAAATTTTGTCAATTACTTTTAATATTTCCTTTCATGTATGGTCTATAAATCTCCACGTTAATTGATGATTAAATAGTAAGCAAAAATAAAAATAAACATCTTATATATGAATCTAAAATGAATAAAGTAATAAATATGATCATTAATAGGAGGAGAAGTCAAATTAATCCTCGTTCAAATATAGATAATTAAATAAACTAGCTAAAAGTTATTTTGAGAATCTATTTTTTTAAGATACGAGATGTATGTTATATGAGCACGAGCTTGGCACGGTTATACCAAAGATTTTTAAGTTGCTGAACTTGTAAAGAAGAGTTGTATATATTTTCTTGGGTGAATCTTATATCGAAGTCTCGAAATCGCGGAAACTTTCTCTCTCTTTTCTCCTTCCTCTTCTCCTTCCTCCCCATTTTCCCCTCCCCCTTTCCTTTCCTTTTCCCAACTCCCGCCTCCCCCTTTTTTTTTTTTTTTTTTATCCTCTATGCAATGAGTCTGTGTGATTTGTATATTTAAGTCATTGGGTCCCATAGTGTCATGAGTGTGAGTTTTCCCTCTCCCCCTATTCTTTGTCTCTACCTTTTATCAGGCACGTTGTCACGCACCAGGTTGCCCGCATCAATCTATGATTGTTTAGTGTTGTAACGATGGCCGCCTCAGTTGAATTTGTCCTTTTTTTAACCGGTACATGTCTTAAGCGCGTGTACCTTTTCTCCTTCCTGTCTCCCGAACCCTTCAAGTCGCATGTTTATACATTGATCTGGTCCAGTCCTTTTCCCTTATGTCTGATATGTTCCCACGTTGACTTAGACCCTTTTCAAATATGACAGATTATTACCTTAGTTCCTAGTTAGACCACTTATTGATTTCCTTGACACCTCCTTTTGCTGTACTGTCCAAAATCTTTTTGCGCTGGGCTCAACATTCTCTTATACCACCAGTCTTTTCCTTTCCTTTCCTTCCTTTTACTTTATTCGCTATTGCGGATTCCTGTTTTGTCAACTTTTCTGTCCCCGCTATTTTTTTTCACATCCACCCTTCGCAGTTCAGTGCTGTTTGTTCACACCCATTTTTGTTTGTTGACCACAACTAATGATCTTTCCTTTTTTCCCCCCAATCGAGTCGCGATCCGCTTCCTCCTGCACTTACACATAGGTTAAAAAGACTTTCAAGTAATGTTCGATCAATTGCTTATATTAACCTTCAAATCAATAATTTGAATAGCCCATTTTCACTTGGCCCAAATATAGAATGAACAATCATGTATCTACATAACCTTCTAAAAGGCCCAATGGGCCACTTCAAAAAGTTTGATAAACTTTCTTCTTCTTAATATTCACCAAATAGCCACTTTTCAGTCCCGTAATTTTAAAAATACTAATTGTTTGAGTTTTAATTTCTACGAGTGCATCGATCTTCATTGTGGTATGATATCGTATTTATCTGAATTTAATATTTTTTAATATAAGATACAAAGTTAGCCATATTAATCCCATGATTCTTACTTGTGTTAAAGCTAAAATTACCATTAAATCAGTCAAACAAAGAATTATTGTTCTTAAACATGAAAAATAGCACTTTGTTTACGCAATATATTGTTTTATCACACATTTTAATACACTTATAATACAATGTGATAATTTTTTACCAAACAAACATGATATAGTTCAAAACAACAATTGTAATTCATAAATATTGCATACATAATTCACTTGACTACCTATTGAACAGGAGGAACAAAGCATTGCTATAAAATGGTAAAAACAAAAATTATCGCTAAATTTCTTAAAATCAGTAAGTATTGTTAAAAGATATTAATTATGTAATTTTTCCTTCTATTTTTCTAATTGCTTTTCAAATGGAACTGGGTCCGTGAATATAAACATTTTCAGTTTTAATCCCAAATAAAAAGGAGGTTGCAATAGGCTAGTAGACAAATATTGGTATAAAATCATGAGCATATAGGAAGAAGTGAGATTCATATAGTCGATCTTAACTTGTTTAAGATAGAGCTTAGTTTTAAAATTTACAAATTTAATATTCTTTGTATTTTATTCAAGTAAGAACACATAAAATGCACAGTCTCTTAATGTATTTTTGTTGATAAAAGAATAGCCATCATGGTGAAAAAGAAGATAATCTGCAAAAGAAATTGAGTGTATAAGAAAAAATTGAATCCAGAAAAAATCAAAGTATATGTAAACAACGTCAACATATACAGTATATCTCGAGGGTAGTGCGTACAGAGTCTTACCCCTATCTTGTGAAGATAGAGAGATAGTTTCCGATAGATACTTGTAGATGTTAAGTATAGGTAAACAACAATATACTCAGTGTATCTCGAGGGTGGTGTGTGCAGAGTCTTACCTCTACTTTATGAAGATATAAAGATTGTTTTTGATAGACATTTCGTATACGTAAAGTAAAGTATATGTAAATCATGAACTAAGAGCAAAAGAACTCACCAAAACTGGAATATTATAATTAGGCTGATGGCTGAATGTGTAAGATTTCCTAGTGGTAAATAAAGTCATCAACTGATAATGTCAAGAACTTCAATAAACGAACAACAACTACATATCAAGTGTAATTCCACAAGTGCTAACAAACCTTTGATTTAAGGTTCCGGAGTCTCTGCAAGTTCTTAAGATTGCTTCAAGCCTCTTCAAAGTAATCGTTGCATTTGGATCATCGCGATCAACCTCAAAGAATCGATTGTTAAGTTGTTTAATTGAGCACGATGAAATCAAAGAATCAAAATTTGAACATAAAGAAGAGTTAACCATAGTTGAATTTCACCTAATATTTGAACATCAAAGGGCTTCATATATCAAGAATTTTACAACAAATAACTAGGCTACAGTCTCAAACTGGCTGGGGTCGACTATATGAATCCTCACTACTTCATTTAACCTCAACTCACGAGGGACTACTAGATGAAGAACTCTAACAATGCAGATGTGAACGAAAAAAAGGAAATCGAGCAATTCTAAACTTAGCCAATAACCTTTAGAATGAGTTAAAGTCACAACTTCAAACAGTGGTAGGTGAGTCAAAATATAAAGAAGTAAACAAACGAGATGTCTCCACTATGTACTGCAGAGTTAAAAGTTGTTAAGAGAATAGTACATGTTATACCTTAGATTCCATTATACAACAGAAGTCATAAAAAGCTCTGTAGACATCAGCCATTGTCCTCGTCTGATCAATAATCTTAGCACAGAGGCCTAAAAAGAAGAAACCAAAGAACAAGACTTAGCAAGAAATTGTTTTCATCCACAAAAAATCATCAAACACGAAATAACAGACATTCATATTGACAAGTCGTGTATCTTTACCTCGTCTCATTTCAACAACGCCTTTGAAAATCTCAACGTTGTTGTAGTACATCGACAAGTTCCCCATATTTATAATCTGGTAGTACAAGAAAATCACAAGGAAATGATGCTCCACTAGTTCTCTTATTGAAATCAAAACGCGGTAGAAAAGCAACGTTTTGAACTGTTGAAAGGAAATTTATACCTGTGGAATTGCACAGAAATGAAAGATAGCAGGATCGCGTAAACTAGACATGCTAGTCAGACAATCTTCTACATACAATAAAGCATTAGTAACATTCATTCAGATTGTTACTGGCCATGACCGAGTTTTCCTCGTATTAAAGTTCCTGAGGGGCACATACAGAAGAGGAAATTACCAGAACAACGAATCAAGATGAACTCAAAGAAGAATCGCAAATGTTATGATTGAAAACAACTCGAGTTTGTCGAACATATGTACTACAATTTGACGAGCCAAAACATACGACTTTTAGTACTTCATTTATGTCCTCTAGATAATCTCTAATGATGCTTATTTTCTGAAATGTATAGACAAATATGCTTGTAATCAGTAGCTAGCATACAGAGCTTTTCTTTTAGGCTCCGCGATAAACATGTTAGAGGTCAATACCTGAAGAAATAAACCCATGGAAATCGAGAGGGATTCTGGTGCTAAATCTTCTCTTCCAGAAACATAAAAAAACTTTGACAATCCTAATCCACATAGTCCAGATGCATAGAAACTATATTCATTATAATCATCGATTGTTTCTACCTGCACGATACCAAATGAGTCATTTATAAGTGAAATTTACAAGTACTAATTTGCTAGTGAAAATGAATTCACGATTATTCAGAGTCAGCAAGTTCAGAATGAGTTTGATCTTATTATGTCAAACATAGTTCAAGAATATAGCAATGAGTTCAAATGAATTCGTCTATTCTTAGACATATGGTTTCCATAATGTTGGGTAACGTCAACATCCTGCCTATGGCAAAGCCCACGAGAGTGTTGGAGTGGCCCAGGTCAGAGTCATGATCGAACATGTTATAACCTAGCTATTAGCTTTTGGCATATGATGGTAAGGGTTTGATCTCAACACACAATTTTGTCAATATTCCGCGAATTACCTCCTTGCATAGAAATTTCGCCATTCCTTCACCCATCCTCTTTGTTATATCCTTAATCACCTCTTGATAACTGCAAAAAATACTCAAAAATGTATGAAAAATTAAGTATGATTCTGTTTTTTCGCAATCAATTTTCGATATGTAAACAATATGTTAATACAAAAAAATTCAACAATTTTTTTCTAAGAACTCACTTTGTATCAAGCTCTAGAAAAGCAGTGGAAACATGATGGAATTGGTCCATGAGAACTTTGAAGGCCTTTGTACCACCTAATAATTTAAAAAAAGGCGAACGATTTTAAGTTATATACACTATCAGATTATTTTTACTTTTTATCGATCGTGAAGTGAAGAACAAAACTTACATGAAAAATGCCATTGAGGATCATAGAAGTTGCAATAAAAATTTCTCAAAATAGGTACTCTAACCTCAATAGCTAAGCTGGTATCATCCTCTGTTCATAAGTAATTAATTAAGTAATTAGAAGGGAAAATCAAAATAATTAGTGAGCAATGTTCTAGTAATTAATGAAATTAATTTGAACATACATACCAACAGTATCAAGTGCTCTAAGAACCAAATAGTAAACACAAACCTACAGAATTGGACATGAATTTTAACAACAAAACAAAAATAGAAAAAAATAGTTTAATATTTATTTATATAGTAAATATTTTTTACACTATCAACATATAGTTACCACGTTACGAAGGTCACTAGGAAGTTGTTGAATAACAAGAGCAAAGCTACGAGACACCTTTCGGAGAGTAGCGTAGCAAAAGGCCCAGTGTGGCTTCAACAGCCACACTGATGTCTTATTCTCTACGCGTTTAGCCGATAACATGAGTTTTATAAATGGATATAATTCATCTGGATGCATCAAAATCTCTTGCATCAACCCCATTTTTATAAATTTGTTTAATTAAGGAGTGTCAATTTTTAGTAATATACACTAAAAAGGATGAGAAAAATATAAACTTCATGCGAGGATATATATTATATATATTATCATGAAGAAGTGAAATATTTAATTTTAGTAAAATAATTTAATTGAGTATTTTAGATTGATTTTATCTTTTATTACTTAAATTTAGTGTTTTAGAATCAAAATGCATCACACAAAGGGAACCACAGGAAATAATACGAAATTTTGTGGTGTTAGGTTGGGTTGTTTCAACTCATTATTTTCGTGCTTTGATTGTTGAATTTATATTATATAATATATTATCGTTGAAATTTTGAGATTTAAATTTTTAAATTTTTTTGATGTAGATTTTGATAGCAGAAGTCTACTAAAAACCTTTTAACAATAAATATTTATATCATTTGGAGAATTACGTACAACTAATATAATATTTAAAACGGCATACTCGAAAACTTTCGATCCGTATTTTGATTGTCTCTTGAAATTCCAACTAAGGAAAGAATAATACTTCTTTTCTTTCTAAACGTACTTGATCTAAGAAAATGTGGCATTGTAATATTGAATTGGTCTGAATCATATATTTTAAAAATATATATGTATTTATAAAATTAACTAAAATTATATACATAATAGGTTTAAACCATACTTTTGAAAGATACATTTAATGGAGTTGTGACAATTAATCCAGAACAGCGATTGATCATCTTCAAGTGGACTAAAATGATAGTAGTCAAGATTAAATAAATAAATAAAATCTAAACTTTAATTAAGTCATTTAATTGCAGAGTTATTCAAATTAGTTGACCTTTATTTTTCTCTTGGAATACTTACTTTAGCCTATGTGACATGTAAGTTTTTTATGGTCACAAAACTGATCGAGTAGTGGTATATTATAATGTATAAATATAAAATTATGTTTCGCGAAAAATTATTTATTCTCAAAGGTAAAAATAAAAAATTAATACAAAATAAAGAACCAAGACACAATAAAGTAGAACGTAGAAATAAACCAATTAATCTTTTGATTTGTCCTGACACTGTATAAGTATTTTCTTCCATGCACTTGATTTGTCATTTATAAAATAATTGTTTGTACATGGGATAAAAATAATAATTTAGCGATGAATTGACAATCTCAAAATATTTTTTACACTAAAGTGATGAGATTAATTATCATGTATCACATATAGAAGATGGAACACCTAATCTCATGAAATACGTCATCATTGTACCAAACATCAGCATTAAAAATTTATCGAAACCAATCAAATATCCCTTCACCTATAACAATTTAGAACACTGGAACAATTCGTTTCGGAGTAAAAGGTAGAAGAACTTGTTCTCACTTGGCCCAAACAACAGCAACATGCACAATACAGTGGAGCATAATGTACGCAGATCTTACTATAACTTTATGGGGTTAGAAAGGCTATTTCCGAAAGACACTCACACTCGGCCATTGGGCTATCCATTTTCATATGTACCAAATAGAAAAGTTTATGTATAACCTTCATTTGGACCTTTGGGCTATCTATTTTCACAAGGCCCAAATAAGAAATTAGTCAAATGGAGCCCATGAGTCCATTAAGGAGACTACATAAGTGGGCCTCTTTTTCTGGCAAGTGTCTTTTAGTGATCTTAAATAGAGAGACAAATCAGATATTTGATGTACAGCAATATCATTGGCTACTTTTTTCTGTATGTACTATTTAAAACTTAGCATTATTAAAGAATGGCCCATTGGGCCCATGATCAAGACAGTATGCTTCTAGTTGTTCTAGACAATGACTTCATAAAATGGGTACTTCTTAACCTATTTGGAAAAAAAAAATAGTCATCACCTATCATAGAGTTAAATTTCATAAGTAATGATTGATCCAGCCTCTACCTCATAGAAAATTCTGTTTAGGAAGCTAGCGCCCGTTCTCGCCCCAATATACGTTATCAAGCATTTCACCTGTTTGAATTTGAACATTCTTAACTGGTTACACTTTATACTATAGTATGGGGCAAAGTGTTGATCAGTTAAGAATGTTCACGTTCAGAAGATGAAGATAGCGAAGATCATGATATTTAGATGACCGTGCTCATAAGAATGAAGTTATATAGATAGGGAGTGATTTTCGCGATAGATAAGATGATGAAGCGAGGCGATATATATAGTTCAGACATGAGTAGAGGAGGTGTGAAGATACATTACTGCGTACTATTATATATGTTGCTACACTTGTTTTTTACGTTGCTAGTTTGTCCTTTTTTTTTTCTTTCTCACCTTCCTATGTTGGTTACATTTCTTGAATCGAGAGTCTATAGAAAATAATCTCTCTACCTCACAAAGATCAACGTGTCAGATTACATCAATATCTTACCGTTATAATATATTTCAACTCGGGTAAATTGTCATTAAATTTGAAATATGAACTTCAAGTCACCGTCATGAAAAATTTAACGATTATTTTTCAATTATAAGACTGAAAAGTGACTAGCACTATGTTCCCTTTTAATGGACCCAATGTACATAATTCATAATTCATTGTCTCCATTAATTCATTTGGTCCGTGAAGAACAGCTGTATTTGGTTAAGTCATTTTCAAAGTCTGGCCTAAACTGAAGTTTGTTTTCCTGTTTCCTAGGTGGAGCCCAAATGGCCCACTTTTAAAAAGTCTGCAAAATTTTCACAAATAAAATTTTAATTTCTACAAGTGAATTCAGGATATTGTCAAAAAGTTTCAGTTATACCAAAAATGGATCGTCATACAGTG
The DNA here is from genome assembly GCA_027704765.1 of Solanum habrochaites. NCBI lineage: Eukaryota > Viridiplantae > Streptophyta > Magnoliopsida > Solanales > Solanaceae > Solanum > Solanum habrochaites. The sequence goes on from JAKWJA010002498.1 coordinate 64,955,842, forward strand.
GTAGAATAGTTTTATTCTATTCGGAGTGTCGTCCCCAAATGAAATTCGTAGTGCACCTTATTAGAATGATCGTTAACGGAGATCGTAACATTCAAATTTAATTAGATTCTTAAAAATAGATCTTATGAAAAGATAAGGATGATCGTCACTTCGTCAACAAAGAACACAATATTTAGATTCAGTCGAGACTTCGATATGGGCTTTAGACATCGTGTAGGCAAAAGAAAAGAAGGGTTTTAGTTATGAAAGTTGAATCTAAATAGAAATAATAATAACATATTTGATACAATTTCATAGATAGAATACGGAGAAGATCTTATGTACATAAAACTTACATTTAGCTCGTGGAGGTAGAGATGATTTTTTTGATAGACTTTCGACTTCAAGAAAAGCATTTAAAATAAGATATGACAATCGAAAGAAAAGCAGTACATATTATTCCAAAAGGGGGGAAAAGTAACGATAGTAAAAAATAATGTGATGATTGAAGCACAAAAAACATAATACAGATAATAACATAAAATTGAGGACAAGAAATTACGAGAATAATGTTAATAGTATTATGGTAAGAAAATGAAACATATATGACAAATATGATGCATTAAAACAAGGAGTACTTTGTTAAAACAATACTAAGTGGGTGTAAACAGGGCCAAACATCCACGGCCCAATGATCACTCTAACCCAAATGGGACAGGCCCAATAGGCCCACTTGCTATGTAATTTTTCTATTTTTAGGGAAGAAATAATAATAATAATAATAATCATAATAATAATAATAATAGTCTTAACTCTTAAGAATCTCATTCCTACTGAGTTAAATATTAAATATGTGTTATTAGTTTTTCTTTTTTCTAAGTAGGATTTGATTAGTTATTCGCTATATTCAATTGTCTATATTAAATAAATTACTTTTTAAAAACAAGCAAAAAGATACTTGAGTTAAACATGTCAATCTTTAAAGTAATTTGGTCAATCGATAACATCAATAATAATTAGACGAAACTCTGAAAAATTGATGTACAAGCTATCCTTTCAAAAGACAACAAAGAAATAAAGCCCCACTAAATTATTATTATTATTATTATTATTATTATAAATTCTAAAATGTTGTAATACATTTTGGACTTTGATTTTTCTAGAGTAATTGATACGGAAAAAACAATTATTTTTGAATTATTGATCTTCTAAAAGAATACAATTTATCTTCCACTCACAAAAATACCAAACAATTTTTTATACACTTCATTGTTTTATATTTTTTAGTCTCAATTTATAAGATGTATATCTTTTTTAATTTGTTTGAAAATGTAACAATATCTCTTTTATTTAGAAATAAATTAATATTAAATTTTTTAAAATAAATTTATCCATATCACATAAATATTTATACATTTAGTTTATATAATAACTCTCTTATATTTTTAATTTTATATTTAATTAAAATGTATCACATAAATTAATGCGAGCAATATAATAACAGTTGTCAATTTTTGTACAGACAAGACAATACCACCTAAAGGGACCTACATTTTAAAGTTTGCAAACTGTCTTTGTCTAAAAGATCAATTTATTTTTTTTTTTTGTTATGATTTTGGTCCCTCTCTAATAAGTAGAACATTATTTATCGAAATAGAAGGTCAATTACAATCCGTCTACAAAATTAGATTTGAATATTTTCGACGCAATGTTTGTCATTACACACTATTTCGAAAAAAAGTTATGCAGAGATAAGAAGTTAAGTTGTAAAATTCATAATATGCAGCAACAAATTCTATTTTATTGATTGCGCTTTATTGACGATAATATATTCACATATTGAGACATCCTTAGGGCTTTGCTTTGGATGGGTTGAAATTCAATTACAACTGTATCTTGTTTTTTTTATACAATTTACTCTATCGCTCTTAATCGGTTTGCTTTAAAGACAACGTTTACATGCAGAAAATGACATCGATTTGATTTTCATAAGGAATAGATACCCATCCATAGAAGCTTTTGGTGGTAAGACGGTTTTCAAGGTTTGAACCGAAACTTCTAAGTTAAAAAATATGAGTACTCTTTTTAAAAGAGGTTAAAAGTTAAATAACAATGTGAAAGTGTTAAAACTTCAAATAAATATAGGACCTTAATGGGCTATGAGTGTAATTGGGCCCATTATCACGTGAAGAGCACGAGTTTAATGGGCCAGTGCTGTGGTCGTTATGCTGTTTGATTATGATTTTTTTGAAAATTATATTTTCCTAAAAAGATTTAATTCTGTGGTCCAGACTTTGAAAATTAGAAATAGAAAATATATTTTTTTTTAAAAGAAAAAGATAATCATGTGGATGGACATTATATCTCTAATTATCGGTGGCGGAGTTAAAAAAAATTGATGTAGGTGAGATTCGAAGTTATTCTTCAAAGTGTCCTAAAACATATTCGAGAGGCAACTCTACAAGCACGGGTTATAACATCTTTTAATGGTAAGATTGTTTAAATCGATATTTATTTTCGTATATCATTTTATTTGTATATACAAAAATAAATTCGACGAAGAATATTCAATTGAAACCGTAATATGCGTTAGCCTCCGTTACTAATTAACAAGTGTTTAAACATACAAACATCTCTATAATACTATTTTATTGATTACATGTTTTGTCTTAAATTGATTTTCATATTATATATTTTTAATATATAAATATCTCATTGTAGCAACCAAAAAATTATCCAAACAAATAATATAGTTATAGAAAAGTTTAACTCTATGTGTTTGTTTTTTAATTATAAAAAAGGTGTTTGTTTTAAGTTTGGAATTATTTACTATTCGAAAATTATAACTACACTCATTTAATCTCGATGAATAAACATTATGTTACTATCATGCCTAATAATGCATGTGTAATACATATATCCTTATGTTCTAGACCTCATTTGTTTGAGTTTTCACTCGAATCGAAATTTTTATACATAGATAGACTTTTGATTCAACGTATGACTCATTACCTATTAAACGTCAGTTGAATCATCTTACTCACAAAATCACCAAATTTGAAATCTTTTTATTATGTACCTCTCAAGCATGTTTTGCTTCTAAAAAACCAAACTTTTAAATTTTCAAATTGATTTGTTTCTCACTTTAAAAACTTATTTATTTAAAGGATTGCACAATGATACCAACAACAAAAACAGAAATTCAAAATCTTTTTTTTTTGGGAAAAGATGACAAACAATTGCTTTACTATAAAAGTGGATAGTAAGCAAACAAAATTGACATTTAACATAAAACAACGAGAAAAAGATGAAAAACATTAAATATTCACAAGTTAAAATCAGATATATGAATTCTAATTAATTATAAGTTACGCACAATTGATAAATATAAGATATAAATCTTTTAACGATAATTAACACAAATATATAACAGACAATTATTTTATTTTTATCAATAATAAAATAATACATTAATTTTTCCCTTTCTAGTATTAATTCTTTCATTGGTTGGGACCATAACATTATGAATAGCTTTTATTTGCAGTCTTAAATATAGTCTTCCATCGGCAGAACTTAAAATCTTATAAATATTTTCAATCATTAACCATAGTAAACATTTGTACTTTTTATATAATATAATTAAAAATCATATATATTAAAACTACGTACGCATTAGTAAATGTTACGAGTTTACGTGAATCTATCGTTCAAATTCCTTACAGAGTCGTCCCTGGGCCCTTCCTCTCCTCCTGATTCCTTCTTCATAACCTTCATTGAAACAACATATTTGTGGCAATTAAATTCATCCTCTCAAGTGAACAATATCTTCTTCAACCTATGATTATTGGGAAGATCGCGTATATATTTAAAAATATGCATTATTAATTTCGGTAATAATATATAAAGTTCGAAATATTAATTTTTATTTGAATTAAACGACCTATATTAACCTGACATAATATTTTTTTTGATAGCAAATAATTGATATGACATGTCGAGAAATCTTAAGAGATTAGGATATACTTGTCCCATCTCCCTATACATTTTTACTCACCATTCAACTTGCACAAGATTTAGACATTTTGTTGTCTTTTCTATTTTTGAGGAATTTGATGGTCATTTTCATGTAGATGTTCTTAGATTTTTATTCTATTTTCCTTTTCATAAAATAGTCTTAAATGTTAATGTCATATGACAATATTAGCTCCTAATTAACTTTTTAATGCAAACAAAAACATTGATTTTTCTATGCATGTCATAGGGATCAAATATTTACCTATGTATATTGCATAAGGTATCTCTTCACTTTGTAAATCTATCTAAAGTATTCTTTTGGAGTTCCAAGAAAGTATTATTCCGTTCATGTCAAAAAATATCGCTTTTCCTTTTCAATTGTTAATTTGATTAACTAAGATCTATAAGAATGATCGTGTTTTGAAAGCTAAACACCATGATTATGATAGAGTATTAAGTATATATCTTTAAACAAATGTCTCGGGATGAAATAGTCTTTGTTAAAGAGCGCTAAACCGTTGATGTGAAACTTTTTTGCACGCTTTTCAAATTTAATAAATTTTGAAATTTGATCAAAATTTTCGTAATTTAAATCTTGAGAAATGAAAAAAACTAAGAGATAATTAGTATGGGACGCAAGGAGTAATAACACACAATTTGTGTGGAAATAGAAAAATCTAGAATTGATTCTTGGACCACTAGGATAATAATTCATGAAAATTTCAAGAAGTGCATGAATTGCTATTAAATGTCTCTATTCTACACAGTTTTTATGAATATGTATAACTCTAATGCAATAAGTAGAATGGAACACTTTCTACCCTGCCTAATTGGTAATAAGTCGTATAAATAGGGGAATGCACCTTTGGATGACATTTCACTAATTTTATAAATACAAAGAGTTTGTCGTTCGTTTGCATGTTGGTCAGAATTTAAACGAGTTAAAATGATTTATTTTAACCAAACTAAGGAAGTTTTTTTGGCTTTGTGGATTTCCTCCGCAGCTTAGGTGGAACTCGACAAAAGCCTCCTTCCGGAGGAGCCCAAGCAATCAGTGAGATACCACTTTGGAAGGGCTAGAATTCTGACCTTGTGTCAGGACCTACGGGCCAAGAGATTGAGAGACAGTCTTAAATAGATAGTTTCTATGTGGCGTAGGCCAACAGAGGGATGCAAAGGTTTACTCTAGCCAGATGGAAGTTGGCTTTCGAGTGCAAAGGCAGAAGGAAGCTTGACCACTCTGACCAAAGAATCGAGCTTAATTTAAAACGTCGTAAAATAGTTCAATTTATATAAAATAATAATAAAATCATGTCAACTTTTAGTTTGGATGACTTGAGTTGTGCGCGTATTGACCAGCTATAAAATATGTACAATCCCAACTTGTACAATTTCAAACTTATTAGATGTGTTATATTTTTTTCGACTAACTTTGTTATTCATTATTATAATTAAGAACAAAGTAAGATATTAAGATATATTTAACATATTTCCTAACTCAGTGAGCTACCTTATCGTCAATATCTAATTATCTCAAACTTCAATTAGCCTGTTATCTTGTATCTAATCCAAATAAATTATAAGTTAGCCCATCATTAACGCTAATTAATCAGTTTTTAGGAATTGAAGTTTTATTTCCAAAATTGCCTGGACAACCCTTTAATTTTTGTTCTGACAAAATCTCACCCTTCAATTTTCGATTGCGTGTAGAAAATCCCCAAATGCCCAAAAACTTTATTCCTTTATTTCATTTTTGGTCCAATTGCTAATTAATTCATATGCTATTAAAAGGTGCCATAATAACTTACATAACTATTTTGCAGCAAGAGTTAAAGTCTATTTATGGCAATTCATGAACAAGTGACTTTTAGAGGAAGATGAAGTCGAAACAAGATTCATAGAAGAACTTGTAGAAGGATCATTGTCAAACCTACAAAGCAGAATGACTCGTAAACATATTTAAACACTAGAGAGCCGCACCAGTGGGGTGCTTGGGTCCACCTCCCTGCGTCTCTCTCTTGTCCTCCTCACACAATCTCGTGCAAGTCGGTTGATTATCGAATTTTGATATGTACAGGGCGGAGCCAACATAGAGTTAGGGGGTTCATCTGAACCACCTTCAAAGAACACAGCAACATGCAATATTTGATGTAAATTGTAGGATCTCGTTAATCAGTTGTTGATATGTTAATTTCAAACAACTTTCCCTTGTTCCACTTCTTCCTAGCTACTTTTCATTTAATATGTATTTATTTTACCGCATAAGTATTATAAAAAAGTGTATATAAATTATAAAAATTGATCTTTATGTTCCTTATATGAGATTAGATATCTTTTTTCGAATAACGAACAACGCAAAAGCACTTAATAATCTCAAAGATATTCCTCATAAGAATATGAGCCGGAATGGGTATAAAATGTTAATAAAAATTTTAAAATGATATATAAATTTTAAATTTAATCAAAATGGCAAAATCGCTAGTAGAGCAGCGATTTTACTATACAAAAATACGAAGGATTATTTTTTTGAACAATTTTGAAATAAAATTTTTAAAAAACAAAACATTTTGAAAATCGTTGTACTGACAACGATTTAATTGATTTTTTTTTATAAAAAAAATTGGTACACAAATCGCTGCCTAGCCAGCGATTTGCTTTTTAGTTTTTCTTTTTAAAATTTCTAATAAATAATTAAAAAAATTAAGATAAAATTTATTATAAAATCATAAAAAAAAAAATTATATTGTAAATCGTTGTCATGACAACGATTTCATTTTAAAAACTTTTTCTTAAAAAAAGAATCATTAAATTTAACAAATCGCTGGTGTTACAGCGATTTTGCTTTTTCCGGAGAGCAAAATTTGAAATTTATATATATCATTTTGAAATTTTTATTAACATCTTATACCATTAAGCTCCGAACTCGTAAAAATATTATTTCCATTCGATTTATAGAATAATGAAACATATGTTTGAAAATTTAACAAGTTCATCTAATTATATAATTAAAAACATAGAACATAAATAACAAAATTTCAATAAACAGAAAGGGGAAAAAATCACATAAATGTAAAGAAAAAGACGGGTCATGGACTGTTATTAAAACATTGTCAGGTTGGGTAAGAATCCGATGAGCCCACAATAAAGCCCACCCGATTCACTACTATTTTTTTTTAATTTCATTTTGTATTCGATATTTAATTAATATAATTTGTGCCTCTGCTATAATAAAAAAATAATTCATGTTGAGATCTCTAATTAAGATGAAATCAATCTTATCCATTGTTTGCACAACGTCTTGTGGTGGTAGAATTTGAATAATTTATGTACTTGAAATCTTATTATTTACGTAATGAATTGTAAAATATTAGTTCAAATGATCAATTTTTTTTTTTTATAAAGTAATTGCCAGCACTTTCTAAGGTAAAAAAAAAAACATTTTGATTAAAATATTCTTAATTAAAGCAAAAATACACTTTCAATAACGAAAAAGAGATTAAAGAGCGGGGGGGCGCCGCCCAGACAAGAGGGGAGGGGCGGGCCGGGTGGGGGAGAAAACGGACACTCCGCGTAAGGCGTAGGGAGGCAGGGGGTGCAGGGGATCAACGGAGGGGTATGGGAATTGAGCTTCAGTTCTAGTAGTATATTTTTTGATTCTTTTCTGTCTCATTGGTATTTTATTTTTTCGGTTTCGATAAGTGAAACTTTAATATATCATATTAAAGTTTAAAATATACTTCATATATGATCCAATAACATATGGAAGTTTAAACTTTTATCTATTATCTTGTCTACTCTATTCCAATTACCTTATTAATTTATTGTTTTTAGTAAACCTTATTTTCTTCTTGTTTATATCTAAATTTGTTATGGTTGAACCGAGAGTCTTAAAAGAATAATTTTTTAATCTCAATGAGATGTTATGGATCTCTCACTAGTAATTTTTATTTTCACGAGATAATGAAAAGATTTATATATACTATATACTTTACAATACTCATAAGTAGAATTTTACTAAGCATAATGATTCTATAATCTCTATACGATAGGAGTAAAATTTACACATATTTTATTTTTTTTAAACCTCACCGATAAAATTACGCTGAGATATGTACTCCAAATATTACCTAGAGTTAAGGTTTATAAATATTTTATGTATTTACTTTGTGCTATATTTGGTACCTTAAAATTTGGTAAGTGCACAAAAACCAAAGCAAATATTGCTTTAAGGCAGCGGCTACTCAGAAAAAAGGGCAAATCCTTTTTATAGAGTCAAAGATAAGGAAGACTACAGTAGTACACAGAGTTGCAGAGAAGACCGCCATTGAAGCTCTTAATAAAAACTCCATATTAGAAACAATTAACTCTGCAAAATTCCTAAAAAGAAGAAGAAAAGAGAAGGAAGTATATACAAAGCTTCATTTTTCACTTCAGAAATACTTCCATTTTTTCTCTTTTTTTGTTAGTGTTTTGAACCTCATTGGTGGGGTTACTGTGGAGTTTTGAATTGTGGGGTTTGTTTAAAAGTTTCAGTTGGAGTTTGCAGCATTAACGAAATTCGAGAAACTGTAGAAACTGAGCTTGGGGTTGTCTTGTTGAGTCTCATTCTGGAATTGGGTTAGCTGTGTTGTATCAAAGTTGGGTTTGGTTTGGTTTTTCTGTGAAATGGATAATCTGATAGAGTGTATTGAAGCAGGAGAAGCTAGATCCGAGAATTGCGGAGCTAGAATGGGAGAAATTGGAGATGGGTTTCATCAATTTGGTGAGGAAATTTTGTCTGTTACGTCGGAAGGTGGAAGTTCTTTCACTGCTTTACTTGGACTTCCGCCGAATCAAGCGGTGGAGCTTTTGGTTCAGTCACCGGAAACTGACAAAATAGCATCAGATAAGCTTGCTATCAGTGAACCTCACTATCGTTATCCTCCTCCTCCTCCGATTTTTCCTTCAGATATCTCTTTGATCGATAGAGCTTCTAAGTTCTCCGTCTTCGCCGCCGCCGGTAACTCCCCGGAGTCCAATTCAACCCTTTCGAATTCCGGGTCGAAATCACTGTTCGTCAAGCAAGAACCAATAGATTCCGAATGTAACCACAACTCATCTCCGGCCACTTCCAATCCACTAGTCAATCAGAAATCAACAAAGAGAAAGGAACGCGAGAAAAAGGTAATTTGAAAACCCCATGACGATGCCAGAATTTTCATTTTCTCTGGTAGTAAAGTAAACACACGAACTAGCCGAAGGCCTAAAGAATAGTGTTAACTATGTATAAATAGTATAATTTTCCGATGAATGATACTAATTTCAGTTTTATGAACAATTTATGTGACAATTCAGGTAAAAGAAACTTCTAAAAAGGGGAAAAAATCAGCTAACGATACCTCAGAAGACGGCGGCGAGAAGCTACCATATGTTCACGTCCGAGCGCGTCGAGGCCAAGCCACTGATAGCCATAGTTTAGCAGAAAGAGTAAGATTAAGAGCTTGTAATGTTTTGCTAAACATGGTAATTAGTAATTACATATAATTAAGCTTTTAATTATCTTGATTATATATATATATGTAGGCAAGGAGAGAGAAGATTAATGCTAGGATGAAGCTACTACAAGAACTGGTCCCAGGATGTAACAAGGTAAGCTGTCACTTTTATCAGTATTAATTAATCATTAATAATTGTTTAATATGTTGTACTGATTGTTAATTAGTACTTAATGGGGAAAAATATCTGTATTGTGATTGCTTTCATTGCATTATTGATTAGCTTTATTTGGTGCAAAATCAGTCATTTTCACCTTTTTCTTAATGAAAAAAGGTGGTGGATTTGGCACCAAGAAAAGTGGCGAACAATTTTACTGTTGTTTCAGCTTTATTGCCTTGCATTTGATGGGTAATAACTTTTGAGGTGATACGAAGTTTTCATAAAGTAAGGATTACTTTTGAATTTTGCGGTGTTTAAACATGTCACGTGAATGATTAGAAATCAAGATTCGTGAAAAAAAGACTTCCTTTTTTTAAATGAATTAAAACGAAAATTAAGATAAACAAATGGAAATGGATGGAGTACTTTTTGTGTCATTTCCACAAAGGTGTTGTAACTCCTTTTTATAAAGGAAAATTGTTACTTTCTAAGTTCTACTTTTCTTAGAATAATTTTGGGGAGCGGATGTTTTATTAGAACAGAATTGCATCCTAGGGTGTGACGTAGTGATCTATAAAATGAGTCAAGAACCATGTGATTTTAAGTTCAAACCTCGGGGAAAGGCTAAATACACTAGGTAATTTCTTCATATATATTACCGATACTTGTGTTGGTGGAAGTAAGCACATATCTCGTGAAATTAGTTGAGGCGATACACGCCACGATGATTAATTTTTTTCTAGGGGTTGGTTTTATGTCTGTTTCAACTATTTTTTGGATTTATGTTGAGAAAACAGATATCTGACCTAATCTAAACCCAAAAGCGAATGCTAGTTCAATTTAGAAGTAGAATGAGAAAGGCCATAGTCCACACACGCTTGACCATAGCAAAAAGAAAAATTATCAACAAAAAGGAATCATGGCGAAAAGAAAATGCATATGTATGTTGAGAAAATGAAATTTTTGCCTCAAAGGCTCTAAGCCCAAACGGTTGCTCGACTTAGGATTATTGGAGTGTATAAAGAGACTACTAATCCAGCCACTTGTGACTTGACCAATTTGATAACTCTTAAATATATATGTAAGAGTTTGATCCCTTGAACAATAGGTTCATTTGGAATGGTTAGTTCCATCTTAAATTTTTTAATTGTGTTTGTTATATTGGGGAACAATTATTTGAATAAGGAACCAGTGGTTTGGAGCATTTTAGGTGGTGATTTATGAAAAAGGATTTTGGTTTAAGGAGAAAGATTAATAGATAGGAAAAAAAAAAGAGAGACTATTTTGCTCACTATGGCTCACTTATTCCCTGGAGTTATTTTGCTGTGAACTTCCTTTCTTGGCTGACGAGGGCACTTACCCGGTGGTTCATGATCCATACATCTATGACATGATTGCTTATCAGGATTACTTCTAATTTATCCATACACAGTCCAGAGAAGATTTAAAAGGATGTGTATTTCGATTTGGTTTTAATTTGTTGTGCTTTGGTTTTAACATACACTGGCTATTATGAGGCTAAGCAGAAATATATGGTGATTAATTAGTGGGTAATTAGCAGACTCTGAAGATCTTACAATTAGTCAATTCTCAACATTGAACTTAACCAAAAATATTAAGCACGTTTCTAAAGTTTGGACTATATTTGCAGATTTCAGGTACTGCAATGGTGTTGGATGAGATCATCAACCATGTACAGTCCCTACAGCGCCAAGTGGAGGTCAGATCTCGGAAATCCTTGCATCTGATTTATTAGTGCTAAATCTACAGAAGACTATTTTGATTATAATATTTTAGGTGTAAATGAAAATATGATGTATCCAGATCTCACTCCACTACAACAATATCTCTCATCTCTAAATAGTCACTTCTTCCAAAACTGAGAGCCCCCTATGCAGGTTAAGTGCCTTGACCCGACACTCCTCAATTCTTGCAGTAGTTTGCTTAAGCTATAAACAAGAGAGAAGAAAACTTTTATTATCGACTACCGGAGGTAGGGGCATGGTTAATATACAGCAGGTCTTTGATTTTTCATCAGCTCTCTTGTTAGCATACACTCATAAGGAAAAGGAGAACCGATGAACTCATACCTGAGGAGCGACTCTGCCTGATTGAGGAAACGCAATCATAGTCTGAATTTGTCAGGGTGCACTTAAACATATATAGGAAGTCAATAAAAATTTCAGCGATCTTGCTTAATATTCAAAAATGATATTGGGGTGTGGGAGCCTGCATGTAGTGGCTTAGCATGTTCAGTCCTTACACAGACGAATACATTTGCACCTCCTGCATCTTTTGACATTATTTTGAGAATGTAGGCAAAAGATACAGACCAGTGGGAATCCCACTTGTGAACCTTCATGACCTTCTAGAAAGTAACTTTTCCTCTCTCACTTGGTAATATAGATGCTTTATTTGGTTTGCTTGATCGTTTTCCTGATTGAGAGCTGTTTTGGTTATAGTTCTTATCAATGAGACTTGCTGCGGTTAACCCGAGAGTTGATTTCAACCTCGACAGTCTTTTTGCAGCAGAAGTAAGTTCCATTGCTTGTCAACTTCATTATTATTGTGAGCTTACTCAAATGATGCTGTGTTTTATGAGTTCTCTTCATCCTATTTCCTCAAATGAATGCTGGGGTTTTATGATTATTTCGTTAGCTTTGTATCCTCTGGGATGACAGCCCATCTGTTTATCTTCAATGTCAGCTTATAAGACCACCTAAAAGATGAGATTTCACAATAACAGTGTTGTATAATTACTCGCTGTAATTTTTCTTGATCCCCGCATAATATTTTGAAATATGCGCCTCTTGACTAACAAAAATGCCAGAGTAGGGTCAATTGTGGACCACCATAATTGTCTGCATTACTCTGCAGATTTACACTTTCAACTGTCCTTTCTGATATGTGGTCACCTGAAAGTTGCCTTGTGAGTTGTGACCATACCACAATGTTGTTACCCTCTAAAGTTACCTCTCTGAGTGGGTCCTTTATTTAATACAACCTCAGGAGAATTGGCCATATTATACTTTTACTCTCAACATTTCTGCAAGTTTCAACTTCTCACGTCATGACATCTAGAACACTGGAAACGACAACTTTTGTACATTATCATGTTTCACTGCAATTAAATTACAAATAATGCCACAGCTTGTGTGTTGGATTGTGATAGTTCAAAGATCTCAAGGCGACACTTTTCAGGCTTTGTTTCTAGTTATTGCATGACTAGCTTTAGAGTGAGTAATTAATTGCTTATAATGTCTAAACATGTATGAGATAATCTTCATGATGTTCAAAACTTCTGATCATTTCCTTAAGAATTTCAACTTTCTTTTTGAAAATTAGCGGAGTGGTTCCCATGTGGAGAGTAACTTACAAGACATGGTTGTGCCGCCTATCTGGGCTGAGGGACAAAGCAGCGGAAACAGAAACCAATATCAACATCTATGGCATTTTGAAGGGTTCCATCAGCCTGCCTGGGGAAGGTTAGAAGACAATTCTAGCTTTGTTACACCAGAGAACTCTCTGTTGACGTATGATTCCTCAGCAAATTCTGGTAAATCCCAACTTAATGGCCTCCGTTTTGATAATTTCTCTAAGCTTAAAAACTGGAACAGAAAGAGTTTAGTAAAGAAAACTGTTATGGAATGCAGCACGAATCAAAATGAGCTTCAAAGCTAATCGTTATGTGAAATTCTTTGCAGCATCTTTACATCCAAATCAGCTGAAAATGGAGCTATGAAAGAAGAAGCAATTCTTTTACTAGTGATTAGCTGTATATATATCGGACATTTTAGTTGGTAGCAGCCGGTGCGAGAGAAGAGAGTTATCAAGAATTCTTCTAATCAAACAGCAAGGAGGAACTCCAGTTTGATCTCTGCTAGAGAGGGAGAAAATTACGCGTATCCCTTATTTCTATTTATATATAACATATATGTACGCAGAAAGATCTGTCTATACGAACTTAGGGTCATTCACTCAATCTGATACTTGGTACGCCAGATGATTGATTGATGATTGATTCGTAGTTGTAAAACAAGAACAAACTAGTGGTGATTATCACATTGTTAAGCAGGCAAGGTTTCGCGCTATTTGCCTCTTGCTGAAATTCCTTGTGCTGTAATTGTGAGAGAACTTGAGAAGCAATAAAAAGAAGAATGTTGGAAAATTGAGAAGGCTTTACTTTCAGGGAGAGACAAATTCGAATTGATAATCCGCCCTTTTATCCTTTCTACTTAAATATCAAGTTTTTGTTTAGCGCAATATTTGAACTTGTGATGAGTTGGTGATGCTGCAAATCTATGAGACAAAATCGCGCATATACACATCACTTGCTACGCTCTTGCAACAAAACCAAAACATCATCCGTGTCTGATCCTCTAAAAATGCTTTATCTTACAACAAATATCATTTTTGAAAAATCCAAACAGTACCCCTAGCTGTAACTAATGCCTCCCAACTCATAACATCTATAACAAACATAGCCTCTGAGTGAATGAATTGATGATATAACATATGGTATCAGATAACACAAGCAAGTTGATAAACTATGAATGAACATGAAACCACTAAACATGACATTTTGTTTTTCCTTTTTTTTTTTTTTTTAACGTATCAATGGATAGTCAAAAGAAAGATTGAGAAAGAACAAGGACGACAAGTCCAAAGATGATATCCACCAAGCCAGCATAAATAACAACTTACAAACTGGAGATAGAATGAATGTGCCCCAGTTTCATCACTTATACCATCGAAATCTAAGGGACACCTTATACGACGAAAAGGCCAACTTATAGGAAGACCCAACAGATTTTAAAGCAAGAACATCATACTTCAGTTCATATAAAACATTGAATAGATGCTTCCTAGATCTTGTTTAGCTTTTCTGCTACAACAACAGGATTTGCTTTAGCAATAGCATCCCGTCCAGCATTCTTATAGTCAAATGGGCACTCGTGCTTGTCAGAATAACGGTGAGCCGCACAGAAAAGATTCCCACACTTGCAATTGAATCCTGTCAAGCCAACACGCTTGCGGCAAGTAGTGCACCTAGTTGGGCCCTCTTTTGGCTTCACCTCTGAACTTGGACCTGAGGATAAATCAGAAGATGCTTCTGTAGAGATAACCTTTAAGTCTGCTGATCCCGGTTGAACATTGATTGCACCAGTCGCAATAGGCTCTTTGCCATTGCTGCTTGGGTTTCCATTTACAATGTTTTCAATTGATGTTGCTGCAAATTTAGCTTGTTCCTGCTTCACTATCATGTCCTTGTGACACTTGGAACACATATTCATAGTGGCTGCACTACCAAAGAACCCGCAGTTGTTGATGCAAAGGATGGGACCTTCGGGAGCTTGGCAGCCTGTTTCTTTGGAAGACTCCATTTTGTGCAGCAGTTAACCTGTCACTTGCCACACCATAATTTCATTACACAATTTTTCCATCATCATAACAAGAAGAACACAGAGATTCCTCCTCAACTAATGAACATCGAAATGATCTAACATTGTTTGCTGTCACGAAAACACAAGGAAGTGGTAAAGTCCACAGAAGACATCACTCTAAGCTTGTGGTAATCAAAGACTTGCACTTCAGGCATTGTCATTACGCCATATCAAAATCATTTAACATGGAATTCAACAATCAAGGTAGCCATTGAAAGGAGCATGACCAATAAACTTGATTATCTACACAAATACAACAGTAAAGAATATTTTTCTTTTGCGTGCTACTTATCGCATACAGCATGAACTTGCTCAATCAATTTCTTTTCAGAACTGAATGAACAGATAGATTTTAGAGATGCCATGACAGCTTTTGTTTGAATGATTATCCAAAATCAGGGCACTCCTTTATGTTGCTAAATTGTTTAATACTTCTCAGCATATACTCTATAACCTGGATCAACATACGATCATCTCGAAGCGAATGGTATTTATGTAACATCACCAACCATCACCCTCACAAACAGACTCAAAAAATCAAAGTTTCTTAAATTAGAGCTCCTGTTAAGAAACTGAAACTTCATAATTCAGTAAACGATAGCACAACAACATAGAAATCAAAAAGGTGAGGTTTGAGGAGGGTAAAGTATATGGCAGAAAAGACTCTCACTTCTAACAACCACCAAAGCAACATCCCAAAAGCTAGATGCACATGTTTCTGTCTCCATATTCCTTCTACATCGTTTAATTAAGACGATGGACAGAAAAACAACAACTTAGTCTATATAAGTTTAGCATAAAGGGAGAGGATTGCAGTGCGTTGATGATCAGGTTGGACATAGCGTTACTATAGTTAAACTGCAACAAATCCTGTAACGACTACTAATGATTCACA
The DNA here is from genome assembly GCA_027704765.1 of Solanum habrochaites. Taxonomy (NCBI): domain Eukaryota; kingdom Viridiplantae; phylum Streptophyta; class Magnoliopsida; order Solanales; family Solanaceae; genus Solanum; species Solanum habrochaites. The sequence continues at coordinate 64,971,808 of JAKWJA010002498.1, forward strand.
TAGCTGACACCAACTAGATTTGGAATTGGGATTGAGGCATTGTTGATTGATTCATGTACCAAAAGAGCCAAAATAAGAACATATCAACCACAACTCAGCACAGAACATATACAGTTCGCTCAGATGATTCAGATACCACCAAGACTTCACCATCAACAAAGATACAACAAATTCTCATCTAAAAACACAAAATCAGCAAATCCCCCACTTGGGTTATAAAGCAATATTCCTAAAAATCAAAACTTTATACAAATAACATCTATACCATACAAAATTAAGAACCAAAACAATCTAAATCTAACAAAGCACCCCAAAAAAACTCTTTTTTTTACACATATATACATGCTCAATTTTCCCTTCTTTCGGAAAATTCAAACAAACCCTACAAAAAAAAAATCAAAAAATCATCAAATAACTCAACCCCACCAATCAAATCAAAAATTTTCCCCGATCTTCAGTCACGAATTCGAAACCCATAAAAAAGAGGTCCTAGAATCCCCAGATTAACCAAAAAATTCAAAAAAAAATCGCAAAAAAACATAAAATTAACATCAAATATTACGATGTAAACAAAAAAGAACCAAAAATTTCTGGTATACCTGAATCGAAGAATCGAGAGGCGAAGAAAAGAGGGCGAAATTGAGAAAAATCAGAGAGAGACCTGAAAAGAGAGGAAGAAAGAGAAAGGAGAAGGATTGAATTGTAAAAAATGAAGAAAAATATTTTCGTTTCGTTTATTTATATTTAAATTTATACATAATACATTAATACGTATCTCCGTATATAACTAAGCTTAAAACTTGAAACATGTAAAATTCACCTTTATCATGTAAATATCAAAAATAGAAATAAATTATCAATTTATTAAATTTTATATAAATTTAAATGTTTATTTATATGTATCAAAAAGTTAAAAATTATAATTGTTAGCTGAAATCAAGTTGAGAATTATACGTTTTATCTATTATGGGTTAAATTTAATTATTAATTTTCTTTTTTAAGAAGTTCTTTTTATTTAATTATAATTTAGGAATGGTAATTACTTTCAAATCAAACAAACGCTTTTGGGAGTTTGCACGCCTTCTTTTCTTCACCTACCCTTACCGAACTTGTAATTTACTGTTTTGCCATTTCTTTTTCCTTACGAAATCCTCATGTATTAAATTAATCTCGGTAGTAAATTTATTGTCATAATTTAATATGTTTTGTGTATTCTTTTTTCTTTTCCTTATTTTAAGGCTAATAATTTCTTTGACTGGTTTTCAATTATGTTATGAATAAAATAAAGGCATAATATATATAATATATATTAGAATTCTAATTTGGTTAAAAATGTATTTTTAACTTTAATTTCATAATGATAAACAGACATTTTAACTATCCAACTTTTAAATAAATAAATACATGAGTTCTACATGACATAATATACGTAGGACAAAAAATGACATTAGGACATGTGTGTCTGTTTGTTCAATTTTTTATATAAATATAGGTGTCTACTTATGCACATTCAAAGTTGAAAAGCATAAATGTAATTTAAAGTCAAATTAAAAGATATATTTATGTATTATGTCTAAAATAAAATATGATGGAATAAATATATGTCGACTAAATGTCACTAGCCAAGTCATTAACGAGTTGTATCAAATAAATTTATTCAAGTAAACGATATTATTAAATTAAAATAGGTTGAGTTATGACCTCTTCCGTGTTTGAGGTTGAACTTTGGAAAAAATAATCGTTATTTTAAAGACAAGACGAAGAAAGGCAGAATTAGATATATTAAAAAAAGATATGTAAATATTTTAATTAAAAAGTATGAGAGATTGATAATAATAGAGTTGTGCAGAAAAAGTAATAAACGAAAGAAATAATATTGAGGAGCGGTGATTAAACGATACGATACATATTATTCCTTCGACTAATGGAGAACATCATCACATACGGACAAAAGAATAAGATTAGAAAAATAGTATGAAGATAAGTTTGTTTAGTTTATCATTTTTGTATTTGCATTAACATTCTTTTATAATAATGGTTTCACAATTTCTATGTTACGTGTTGCTTTGCTTAGTATCATTCTTAATAGCATATATGTTATTTAATTTCTTGCTTTGGTCTATTGTTCTATTTGTTATTACTATTGTTTCAATATTTTCATTTTCAAATTTATGAGATTTATAAAATAACCTTTTTATCTTTTATTTGGTAATCATAAAGTAATATTTTTTTTTTAAAAAAATAATGATATTTTTTTGTTTTAATTTATTTAAAAAAGAATAATTTTTTTAGTAATATTTTAAAATTAATTTTTCACGTGAAATGTTTAAGACCACAAGATCAAATGACAATTTTATACATTTAATCTAATTTTAATTTAAGACAATAATGTACAAAAATCTTCTTTATACTCTTAAATTTCGTGTAAGTCATTCATTCTGAAACGGAGGAAAGTATTTCATTCTCGCACGTATACTAAGTACAGTATTGTTATATATATATTGTTAAACATCAAATATATTTCCGAAAAATATTTCGCACTCAAACTAATCGAACGATTCTAAAGTATTATACCTTACGTGGCCAAGATCTTAACCGTCCATAAATCTCTAGTGGTACCCTGGCGGGAACTCGAAGGCCTTGAGGATCAAATGGCGGGAATCCTTCCCCTATATAAAGTCCTGATTTGCAAGTAAATTAGCAAAATTGCATTCAAATTGCGAATCGTCGATTGCTTTTGCGTGCTCAAGTAGTGTAAGTATCTTCAGATTTGTCGTATGGGAAAGGGAAAGAAGAAGGCTAGGGTTCCGGTGGAGAATTTTGAAGAAGACGCCGATTCCGATGACGTTGAAATGAATGAAAATGAAGAGAATATGAACGGATCTTCTTCTAGCGAAAAGAGTCTTTATGAGGTACTTGCAATTTTCTTTTCTGAAGTTGATGATTTCAAGCGATTATTTAAACCTTATGGAGTTGGATCTAGTAATTTTAGTGGCGCAAATTATATATATATATATATGTTTGTATGTGCATGTAGCAGATATGAAGTTTGTCTTAGTGTATGATTTTGGTTTATGTTTGTATTTCAATTTTATTCTAGATTTATCATGATTGGGGTTTACCAAGTAAGTGTAGTGTTTTGAGTTGATATAACCCGATGTTGAAGATCTGTACCAATTTGCCCTCTTTATTTGACCCTGAAGAATGTTGTATTTGTACTTGTATTGAATGAGATTGGCTAACAAGTTGATCAATATGTTTTTGATGTGAAAAAGCTTCAAATTTCTTATGAACTTTACTCAGTGGTGGAGCTTAAGTGTGTGTGGAAAGGGGGTTTAATTGAATAACATTAGTATACAAATAGCATAAAAGCAAATCCTTTGGTTTATATAGTTTACAAAAGAACTATACAAGAAGAAAAATCTATCATGCAAATTAGACTGGAAAACTTTAGGATAAACTCCCTTTGTAGATATGTATAGTCATGTATTTATTTTATATGCATATATACTGCCAAGTTGATTTCTTTGTAGCTGTACAAAGAATGTTGAACTATCTGAAGCATGTGAAGTGCCAACTAGTGAAGTCTTAGTGCTGCATTTTCCCTTAAAGATCATTGAGTTCATAGTTGTAATGATTGAGCACCGCTGCACCGGCTAGTGACTCCTTACGTGGATTTTTCTGCAACCTGCCAACTTTTGGATGTCTTGTTGGATATGGGGGGTATTTATTGCTATTGCTTTACAGTATGCAAAAAGAAATATATATGAAACAGATTTGATTGGAGAATTCTAAGATAAATTCCCTCTATATATACTATGTAAATACTGGCATGCATAACTGTAGAATAGTTCTAATTGACTGAGACATGTGATATGCTTACTAATGAAGTCGTATAAATAAACTTTCACAAGTAGAGCCCATGGAATAATGGTTTCAGAGATGTTTCCACAAACTAAGTGCACTCTTTTCTTTTTGGTGTTAAGTTACTGCAGTTTGCGGTTTAATTTGTTCAAGGAAGAGATGCAATACTAACAAGGCATTTACTTTGCAGATTCTTGGCGTTGAAACAACAGCATCCCAGCAGGAAATAAAGAAGGCATATTACAAGCTGGCTCTGCGTCTTCATCCTGATAAGAATCCTGATGATGAGGTAAATGGCTATATGATTGAGTATGTTTTGTCCTAGTTTGTTGTATACATAAGCTAATTTGAAGGTGAACTATCTTAAATTTACATTATAGGAAGCAAAAGAGAAATTTCAGCAGTTGCAAAAGGTGATATCAATTCTTGGAGATGAGGAGAAACGAGCTCTTTATGATCAGACTGGCAGTGTTGATGATGCTGTGAGTCATTGCTGTGATTCCTTTTTTTCTTCCTGTGATCTTTGCAAACTTTGATGACATTTTGGAAATTCTTGCGTCTTCAGTATGTTGGAACTTCTTACTTGTGCCTTTTGCTTATGATGGTGCATAGTAGTAAAAAGGTTATTACATTGTTTTGACAGTGAGCCAAAATGTTGTTTCTATCATGAAATGGTTTCTGAAGATTACTGTTGAGCTGGGTTTGGGGGGAACGGAAGGAGTAAGGAGACATGATTAACTAACTTTGTGTTGTATACCAATCAAAGGGTAAGGATGACCATCTTCCTTTGGGGAAATAATCAACTTCCTCTCCCCTTCCTTGAACCAAACATAATGTTTGGCTGTGTGTTATGCATATCTTTTTCATATAGGTTTAGTCTTTCACACTGTGCACAACAAGGTTAATGTTACAGTAGACATGCATGTATGGTGTCATTTTATGTTGAGCTTGTACACAAGTATAACTGATGTCTAACTTGTTGTAATATCACTCTTATATATCGAGATTCTTAAACTGCAGTGATAGTAAACAAGCTTTTCAATATGTATTCGAGAATAGATAATAGAATGGTTTTTTTGGCTGAAATACTAATTGGGTTCACCTAACTGGTACTTATCTAGAAAAAAAGGTTCTTATTATCATCTGCCTTTAAACAGGACTTGGCAGGAGATGTCGTTGATAACTTGAAGGAGTTTTTCCGAGCTATGCATCCAAAGGTAACAGTTAACTAATTACTCCACTTCATTAATTGAGTAGTAGACACTCTTAACAATGAGGAACCTACATGTCTTTTTCAGATAACCGAGGCGGATATTGACAAGTTTGAAGCTAATTATAGAGGATCTGAGTCGGAGAGGACAGACTTGATTGATCTATACAAGAAGTATAAGGGTAAAATGAAGAGGTATGAGCTCAAAGCGAGATGCAATATGCTCTTTCCTCTCTAATACTTTGATTTCTAGGTCGCCACATAATATGGAATCTTCTGCAGGCTTTTTTGCTCCATGATTTGCTCTGATGTCAAATTAGATTCACATCGCTTCAAAGATATGCTGGATGAAGCTATAGCAGCAGGTAGAGTTTAACTTCCATCATATTAAGTATCCGTAAACATCACAATTCGTCCTCTATGATGCCCTTACAGTTATGGAATAGATGTGTCGGTTTGATCTGAACGTGTTTAGCCAACTGTTTTCTGCATTAAGTTCTTGTTCCCTTTTCTCCTTTAGCAATAGTTGTTATTGAGGTTGCACAAAGCCTTCCCTCGTAAAACTTTGTTTCTTTCTTCACTGGGAAGTGATCGACACTTGTATTTTTGCATCGACAGGGGAGATAAAGTCAACCAAAGCATATGAGAAATGGGCAAAGGAAGTGTCTGAAACAAAACCGCCTACAAGCCCATTGAAACGTAGACAAAAGTGAGTCATCTTATATCATATAATGCATCATCACTAACTGAAACTCTGAAAGTGCTGTAATCGGAGAAATTGAAATGTTGCAGATCAAAGAAAGAACCAGACGATTTGTTTGCTATTATTTCTCAGCGTCAAAATGAACGGAGGGGCAAAATGAATTCTATGTTCTCATCTTTGGCTAGCAAATACGGTGGGGATCCATCAGCTACAGAGCCAAGTGAGGAAGAATTCGAAGCTGCTCGAAGAAGACTGGAGGGTAAAAGGCAATCTAAGCGAAAGTAAATTTTTATATAATGCAAAACCTCTACACCATGCTGCAAAATGGTGTTTTCTTCTACTTAGCTATTATGTATTAGGTTTTGCTTCTTTGCTGCAAGGATTATAAGTATAATTGCTAATCGTATATCTACTTTGCTTAAAACATCATATACTTTAACTTTTAGACTACACTCTTAATTCAGTTGACAGATGAACTAATTCATTGACTAAAGACAAATAAAAATAGACAAGTTAATTACATAGTTAAGGAACGCAAATTCTAGGAAAAGTATATCATGATTTAAAGTAACTTTTTGGGGAAGTTGTTTATTAGGCCGCCTAATTCACCTTTTTAGGTGTAATGGCTGGCAAAAATGGAAAAATATTATAACGATTATTGAAATCATATAATACCAACGATTATTAAATTTTTTTAAAATTTTAGTCCGAATTTCTCATAGTACAAATCTAAATTAATCAAAATACTTTACTTTTTAATAAAGTCTTACCTAGTGAAAATTTAAATTATTAAGGAGTCTTGATTCCAAAATAATGGAGAGCCTAAAATGATTAGCAGCAATTAATGTGAACAAATAATAGGTTATGCTGAACTTACAGCTTTCACATTCCCCAAGCTGTTTAACTATCTTTACGTTTGGTAAACTACCTTGTCAATATTCGGCGACAGTGTCCTTCCCCCCTCCCCTATATAATATTCACTAACTCTAGATCCATTTACTCAACATCTGAACCCTAGTTTCTTCATGATACACTCATTCGCCGATCAATGTGCTCCGGTCACGTTTTCTCCTACTAAATCTGTTATCAAATGCTCGCAATTTACATTATCAACGTATTCTTCAGTTGTATTAATACGTGCTCTTTTTCAGATATGACGGAAAACTTCGACAGGAATAGGATTAGCGCCAGCTCCGGGAACCTGACGCCGGTGCGGCTTCTCATTGCCGACTTCCAGTTCTGGGTAGTGGACTTCTCTCTTCTATGTGTTGCGCTATCTTCAGACATTAGAATTTTGATTTAGTGGTGATTGTGTTTTTTTTTTTCAGTTGTGAGACCAGTGTTTATTGATTTTTTTTTATGGATTTAGGTGTTTTCCGTATGTATTGAGATTGATCTATTGGCAGTATATATTTTCTGATTATAAAATTTTGTTTTTGAGTATAAAAATTGGTTCTTTATTTCCATTTGTTTTTTTTTTCATTGCTCTGGGCCAGGTTGTTCTGTTATTTTAAGAAGGGTGATTTATACCTGAAAAAGTGCATTTAGTTTATTCTAATAGGAAATTAACAACCTGAAAAGGCAAAAACTAAAGAAAAACAAGGCTTTGAGCTGTTCTTTTGTGTAATTAGAGCAGAACTCACATCCAGGGTGAAACATGAAGGATAAAACAAAGCTAATTTTCATGTAATTGGTACACATAGAACAGAGGAGAGATGGAGTATGTAAAGAAGTTATCTAGATTAGTCGAGCTTCAAATAGGTACTAAACGCCAATTAGGGAAACTCGAAGGAAGTTTCATTTGAGTCCTGTAGATAGACCTTATAATGTATCTTGCAGTTTAAAGGAAATATTATTTTAGATCAACTTGTGTGTTCTTGAGGAATAAGAAGATTAGAAACTTTTAACAATGTATATAATATAGTAACATTAGAGACAAGTTCACAAACTATCTGACATATTAAGCAATGTAATGCTTGTAGAGATAATGATTTGTAAGCATTGAGAGCTCAGCCTTATACCCTATTTATTGCCATATTCATCTGAGCCTTGTAAGAATTGAGAACTCACACTATGTGCTCCTGCACGAATACATGATAATGTGTCCAGAATCTATTAAGTAGAAGGTTTTTTGTTCCATGGCTGGTGTATGGTTATATCTCTCCGTTTCTCGAGCTAGCCAAAAAGCTTATGGATAGAGGTTTCTTGGTTGGCCTATGTTCTTCATCGATTAACCCAAGTTTCATCAGAACAAGAATCCCAGAAAGCTATTGTTCTTCTTTATATCTTGTGGAACTCCAATTTACCAGACTTAAGAGCTTCCCCTTCACTATCATACAATTAATGGCCTCCCACTCCATCTCCATTCAGCCTTTCGAAAAGCTCTCTAAATGGCTAAACCAAATCTGCTCAACATCTTGGAAACTCAAAAACCAAACTTGTTAATACATGGTGTCAAGCAATTATGGGCTGCTGGGGTGGCTTCTTCCGTTGACATCCCGGCTGTTAGATTCTTCACTTCTTGTGCAGCTATGTGCTCCTATTTCAGTCACTTGTTTGTGAAACCAAATGTGGTATTCCCCTTATGAGCTCTTCGATTACATCCCTATTTAACATCGTGAAAACGATGATCCTGAAGAATTTACAGGTGTGATGCTAATAGACACGTCGAGAGAGATGGAAGGTAAATACATTGACTATATGTCCGAAATAATCAAATTTAAGGTCTTCAACTACTTCAACATTCTATGACTAGCGTAGATGGTAACATGGAAATCAGATTATATATTGAATCAGTATGTTGTTAAATATCAGATTATATAATCTCATAGTTCTCATCAATGTCAAAATGACATAGCGGGCATTAAAGTGTTTCAAATGAATAAAGTCTACTTCAGTTATCTAATGTCAATTTTAGCGGTGTGTCGATTGTGTTTACTTGTCCGTAAAAAGCCAAATTTGAATATTTTTCTGTGTTATGCCTAGGGGTGGGCATGATATGATAAAATACGGGATATCCTAATTTTGATATTCAATTTTTAAAACATATATCATAATAATTTTGATATTCAATTTTTAAAACATATATCATAATATTGAAGTTCGATATCGCTATTTTAATTCGGCATGGTTTAGTATATTGAAGTTCGATTTCGATATTTTATGGTATGGTAAATTGGTAACCATAATATGCTTAATTTCAACTAATATATACTCGTATAATAGTGTATTATTTCGATAATTTAATAAAAAGAAGAGAGAATTACGCGGCTAAGCAAATTTATATTATTTAATTATTAATCATAGCTATAGTTTGGTATAATTACCAGTCGCGACTAACATTATACATTAATTACGTGGATTGACTTTGGTTTGTATAATTACTCACGTTTGTATATGTAAAATTCATCATGATATACAAAAATATATGTATAATATAAAATTATTTAACCTATATACATATACAATTCACCTCTCTCCCACTCTCTGTCCTCTCTGCTCGCCTCTCTCAATCTCGCTCGCCTCTCTCTTCACTCTCTCAATCTCGCTTGTCTCTCCCTTCCTCTCTCAATCTCGCTTGACATATATACAAATGAATATGTATAAAATTATATACATATACAATTCACCTCTCTCCTCCCTCTCCTAATCTCGCTTGCCATATATACAAATGCATATGTATAATGTACAATTATATACATATACAATTCACCTCTCCTTCTCTCCTAATCTCGCTTGCCATATATACAAATGCATATGTATAATGTACAATTATATACATATTACCACTTCACATCTTCCTCCCTCTCCTATATCTCGCTTACCATATATACAAATGCCTTATGTATAATATACAATTGATAATACATTATACAATCACCTCTTCCTACTTCTCTTATCTCGCTTGCCATATTATACAAAGGCATATGTAGGATATACATTATTAACATATACAATTCACATCTCCCACTCTCTGCCCTTTCGCGATCGCCCTCTCTCCTCCCTCTCCGAATCTCTTTTGCCTATATACAAATACATATGTATAATATAAATATGTACCAATTCACCTTCTTTCACTCGTTCCCCCTCTTATTGTCATTCTCATTCGTCTCTCTCATCCATAAACAGGGAGTCGACGAAAGGAAAGGAAAATGAAAGGTAAACATTAATAAGGGGTAAAAAGGGAAAAATAAAGGGGAGGGGAAACGGTAAGGTAGAAAAGGGTGTAAAGGGGAATTAAAAAAATGAGTGGAAATTGTAAATTAATTGGGAAAAAAGTACAATGTGGAAGGAAAAAGGAAAAATGGAGAATAAAATTAAAGTTAATGGGCAATTAAAATTGTAATATTAACTTAAGTATTGTAATTGTTGATTTAATAATTGGTATGAAGGTAAATGGTAAGGAATTAAAATTTAAGGAGGGGGTAAAATGAATGGTAACGTAAAAAAAATGGCTAATTACATAAAAAAATGTAAAATTGGTAATTATCAAACTATAGCTATGAAGATAATTTAGATTATTTAAGTGGCTATATATGAAAAATTTCCCTTAAAAAAGTACTCAATTGCACATAATACTAACACATAATATACCCCTTAAACTTGACACAATTTTCACTTAGGACACCTCAATTAGGCGGAGTTCATTTAAAACACCTACAGTAGGGTTTGTTGTGTCATTTGACCTTTTCTGACATAAATAAAAAACTAAAAGAGAGTGTAATAACACTTGTTGTGACGTGACAAACAAGCAATTGAAATAATTACATGTGTTATTTTCAATTAAAAATAATTAAAAATCTAATGTAGCAAAGTAAATTTAAAGATTATTATAACCAAAATCTCATTCATTACTCTCAAAATCTCTTTTGGGCGTTTCAAAAAAAATATTTTTCCTTTACTATGTTTCATCGGATTCATCTCTTTTTAGTATTATTTTTTGGAAAGAAAAGAGGGAGAGAAAAAAAAGAGAGAATAAATATGAAATATGGGTGTTGGTATCAATTTTTCCAACAAAAAATAGAGGGATATGATGGTAGATTCAGATAAGTAATACGATGAAGAAGAAGAAAATGACTTAAAAACGAAATTGAATAAAATTTTTGACTTCCATTAAAGGAATTTAAGCTTGTAAAAAAGATTAGGGGTGGTAGCTTGAAAAATGAAAAAGAAGAAGAGAAAATAAAATAAAAAACAATTAAATTAAGTCTTTCACGCGCTATTGTTGAGTGTATCACACTCACTTTGATATGTCATCAAAAAATGTTAAAATAACACAACAAAACCCTACATAAAATATCTGAAATGAACATCGTCTAATTAAAAATCACCGATGAATTTGACCATATTTCAATATATACCATATACCACGCCCACCTAACTATGTGTAAATAATTAAATATTAAGTGAACCAAATGGCTCAATGACATTATTCAGCATAGAACATGAATAGGTCAACAACCATGTGCCAAACAGAACCTAATCAGCCACCGCCCACGATCTCCTCCAATCATTAGAACCACCGTCCGCCGCCGTCCAACACTGATCTGAGTTGGACTCTTTCAACAACGTGTCCGCTTCTCCGCCCTCATTTTCCTCGATTCACTACCTATAAATACTCTTCACTCCTTCCATAAATCTCCAACAGCAATTAAAAAATTCCTCTGATTCAGCTTAATTCTGTATTTTGTTAGATTAATCGAAAATGGCGCAAGTTAGCATCTTCATGACTTTTGTCCTCGCTGTGATTTTCGCCGCCATCGCTGTCTCTGCACAAGTGCCTGAAATGTCACCGGCTCCGTCGCCGAATGCCGGAGCTGGATTCTCTTTGCCAGTTTCTGGTGCTGTTATTGGAATGTCTTTGCTCATCTCTCTCGTCGCTTTGTTGAAGCATTGAATTTGAAGACGATTGTGAATTTCTGAAATGCTTTCATGCTTGAATTTAATTACTATTCGTTGATTTAATTCTTTGTCAATGTATACAAATTGAAATAAACTTATTTTTCAATTATCTGTTATAAATTTCGCGAAGTATAGCAAATCAAAGTAGTTATCGAAGAAAAGAACACAACAGAGTAGAGAACATGTCTATTATTATTATTATTAAGGAAAACAGTAACAAAAAAATAACACTGTAACTGAAACAGAATAGACGATAAATATCAAAAGTAAGAAACTACATGCACAAGGCTCTAATATTACGATAGATTTACCCTTTAACTATTCGAAATGGAACGTGTAACTTGCTCTGCATAATCTGTTTCTGATGAAGGACTAAAATGTTATAAATTTGCAGGTGTAATCTCTGTTTCAGATGTGAAGAAATGTGTGTTAGTGTTGTTTTTGTTGTCCATTTGTTGAATGCTGATTAACAGTACTTGGCTTGGCTGGTGTTGAGCGTTCTGACTGAGAAAATCTAATCAAGATTTGCATAAGTAGTGTAACAACAGCCAACAGTGCAGCTGAAATTGCAACACCCTTCCATGAAGACAGTAATGCTGTTGAGTGTATGAATTTTATAGCACCAAATAAGACAATACATGCCCAAGATGCAATAACCTGTTATTTTAACAAGACAAATTGTTGCTAGTTAAAGTTTTTTTTTTTTCTTGGTCTAGCGAGAAGGCGCCAAAATATGATGTCTGGATTAGGTTAGGTGTTTGTCATGAAGCAGAGGCGGATCCAGGATTTAAGTTGTATGGGTTTTGATATTTGAAGTTATGGTCCATATCTACTGTTTTGTGATCTGCGTTGAATGTACTGGGTGCAGATCAACCTGGTGTCGGTATTCAAACATCTGCCTCTAGTGTGATGTGTGAGTTAGGTACACGTTTAAGTAGAGAAGATAGATAGGTAGCATGTTTCTTACCACGAAGGATTTCACTGGACGGCCAACATTCTGCAGCTGTTGTTCTCCGAAGGTGTCTTCAGCAATATGTTTGTCCAGCAGTTTGTCCTGGTGACAAGATTAAACGAGAAACGGTTTATATAATGTCCATCTAAACACTAGGTTCTCGAGATACAGTAGACGTTTCCTATGTAGATTCAACATGAAAGAGAGGTAACCTTTGCTAGAAAGATATCTCTACACCATTGAGCAGTGGCTTCATCATTTTCTGGTAGATCTTTCATCTCATGGCGTTTGATGTGCACATGAACCTGCACCATAACAAATAAACATTGAAATTAAACATAACACCTTTCCTCTTACTATCTTAATGAGCCTATACTTGCGTCCTAATCGTTCCCCAACTCATAAGCATGAAACTAACAATCAAGTCATCGATTGATTAACAATGAATGAACAGACTCATTCAGATTAACATAGTGCCAACACAGTTATAACTTGTTATACTGAAGCAATAAATGACTTGCGGATTGTTTGATATGATACCAGAATTCCAAGTTATTGATAATTTTGCTCACCACAGAAGATTGACCCTTGAAGATACGCAACATGGTGGGACTGACGTTGAGCTTGAAGAGGGGAGATCAGTCGGAAAATGGTTTAATCATCAATACGAATTGCCCCCCCCCCCCCCCCCCTCCATGAACAAATGAGCGCATATGACTGACTGCTGCGACAAATCCCTGAAATTACCAAATAAATAAACATTTGGTTTTCTTTAACACAATCTCATAATAGCTAGCAAGGACAATATGTGACAAAACTACCAACTTTAGGATCCATTACAAACTTATAGAGAATCTCTTGATGATTTGTCTAAAGCATCAGCTTACTAATGATACAATATACAAACTCTACTTCAAATATGATTTAGTTGGGAAAAGAAGGTAACGTTTGGTGCTCACCTTGGTACGAGGAATTAACACATTCTTCGGAACAGGTAGCCCTGCTGAGGCTGCATATTCTTGAGCAGCCAAAAGCTTTGCCTGTGTAAAGCGAGTGCCTTCGACGAAAAGTGCCAGCCAGAAAGGTTGAGGGTAATCTCGTAGCCGTTGAAGACCTGACTGCAAATTTGACCCCACAAGTGTCAAATTACAATTAGTTATAAATCAACAAAGACAACAGATCCTGGACACTCATCAACAAGCCAAACTATAGAGAAAAGTAAATCTAGTTATGCATTTTGTAGTATTGAAAGTATTTGGATACAAAGATGCACATGTATGTTTAAATGTGCAACGAATGACTAAAACGATCGGGCTTAACTATACCTTTATCGTGTTTTCATCCTTGGCCCAGCTTCTTTCAAGGAATAGGTACTCGGAAAACCACATTGACCAACCAAGTACCTGCATAATGAATAAGATTGGTGACCTTAGTAAAGAGACCGAGTAAAAGAAAAATAGTTGAGAAGTGTTTAGGAGCGGTCACAAACAAAAACAAGAGAAATGTGCTAAGATCATGTTGCCTTCCTGTTAACAATATACCACCGTATTCAAATAAATGCGGATACCCTCAAGGCAGGGTAAGTTCTATATACACTGTACCATCCTGAGACCCCACTTTGTGAGATTACACAGAGTATTTTGTTGTTGTTGTAAGCGATTTTCTTACTCCATTTTATGCACAATGAACTTAAAAAACTCCAAAAACACAACAAAGCCATTACTCTTCCAGAATCACAAAACAATTGCAGGATGATATGGGAACTGAGTGCTGCTCTACACTTAAGATTTAGAGAGAAATGGATAGAAAGTAGCTTTCGGTCAAAAGGAGAGTGGAAATCTATATAACATTCACTCCAAACACTTAACTGATCAAAAGAAAGAAAAAGATACACTCAAAGAACTTACAGGAAGGAATTTTGAAGATTTCTTCATAACAGCTAATGCGCTACCAAGGCAACTGGATCGCTGCAATTGAAGGATTCAAGAATCAACAAACAGAAGCCAATTGATAATATTTATTAGTAATCTCCTGAAAGGCCACATCTCCATCAAGCAATAAAAGTAAAGTTCCTCTAAAATTACTAGCTAATACAAGTTAAAAATCCATAACAAAAACGTATATAGGCGATGAACATATACGTGTATGGAGTTGGATATAAAAGTATCACAGGGATACATTTGCATAGTTTGCTCAAGGGTTTTGAAAATAATAGATTACCGAACAGTGATTATAGTTGTCCAAACCTGAGCTAAGACCCACCCAACAAGCCAATCAATGTCACTTCTGTGATTTGCTATCAGCAAGGCATGTTCTTTACCTGGAAAGATCAACCAGTACAGCAAGAATAAGCACTACTTGAAGAAACTTGACAAAATATACGTTACGAACACCAGTAGAGTAGAAAATGGAAAATGGAATCCAACTTACCCATTAACCTAAAAGTTTCTGGGTCCATGTACAGTTTGATCTGCAACCAGATTAACTCGTCAATGAGAAAAGAAGTATCATGTGGCAAACATAAGAAGAAACTGATACAAAGCAAATCAAAAGTATGTAATATTCCCCATCTTATCTCAAGTCAGTTGAACCTTTGCCATTTTCCCAGGAGATCAACCCAGAGTTTTGGTAAATACAGAGGGTTAAGTTTGACACGAAAGCATCGAGAACCTCAAAAAATATTAAGAAAATAGAAACGCCACAATGCAAGGAACATAATGAATCTAATGGCAGTGCACACAAATATATCAATGAGATTAAATTATGGATCTATCATACATAGTTACCCGCATATTGGTAACATTCACAACACTGTCATGCTTGCTTAGCTTCAATTTTAAAATCTCTTGTTGTTCTCCTATACTTTTTTGGGATCGCGAATTATTGAGAAAATAATCATCATAGCAGCATGGAACAGAAAAAGAAACTATCTTAGCAAATCCTTATCCATAATTCAAGTCCTCATTCCCATCTAGTAAAGGTTCTTGATTTGTAATATCAAATTTTACTATAACTTTCATATCAAATGCTACACAATGAGTAAAAATCCTAGTAGGACAGGCCAATAATGTTAAAGAACGGAGCTTCTAGTTATTTGGGCAATTGGTTTACATGCCAAGACTGTAACTTTTTACATTTACATTCGGATAACGTCTGTTTAAATCCTATCCTCCCCAAGCCCCATTGTGGAATTACATAATGTATGTTGTTATTGTTGTTATCCTTGGCATATTAACAAATGAACTCATTGATAAACATATCGAAATAACATAAACATATATAGTATCCAAAACGAATTACCTCGACACCAGCCCGCCAATCAACTAACCAAACAAGCTCCAGCCATAAAAGTTCTGCAAAAATTCTATTAATCCTCCTGTATATGTTCTTCGAAAATGGCCTTATTAAGACGAAGCAGGCAGCCTGGGATTCAACAGCATATCAAAATCCATTTCACCAATGTTTCATTCAACAAAATAGCAAAATAAACTTACAAGCAGAGCTAATTCTGTACTACATTTACCATAAAACTTAACTAATTCATAGATAAATAAGCAAAAGACTTCATTTTTACTTGAAATTGAGAAACCCCATAAGAAAAATCATGCAAAACTTCCAGAAATTCACACAAAAAAAGAAGCAAAACAAGAAAAGGGGAAAAACCCCCAAGTGAGGGTTTTGAAGGTATACCTGTATGAGATTGATGAAGAGGCCAGAGATGAAGAATATAATGCCCATAGGGACGATTACAGCTGCTGCTGCAATAGCCATATTGAGATCTGAATGAAGGGATACTCAGTGACTGAAAATGGTGAAATGAAGATGATAAATCTTTTGCATGTTACATATTCTTGGCTAATATATATATATATATATAAAGTGTTATATAGCCTGAATAGTAAATACTCTTTCATTTTTAATAAGACTCCTCGTATTTGAGTTTTCTTGAAACTTTTCAGCAATAATTTATTTTGATATGAAACTTTTCAGCAATAATTTAAATTTAGTCGAGATTCATTATTTTTTTAAAGTTATATAATATAGCACATTAATAATTTAAAAGGATAAATATAAAAAATAAGATACAAGTTAAAATTATGATAAAAGATAAAATAAAATGTAAAAATAACAAACACAATACAATAAATGAATCATTATGCAAAATATGACTTATTATCCATATCTAATAATGAAATTAACTATACAAGAAAATTTAAAATAAGTTAAAAATATTATATTCAAACTAAAACGTGATAAAAATAAAATATATCATGAAATAATCATCCAAACAAGCTGCACAAACTTCAAAGAAATCAGAATGAATACTCTCTATTGAAATATCTCACTCTTTTTTTGCTAATCTCTAAAAAAGATACACTTTTAATATTTAGTACTCATTTTTGTCCATTTTTAATCTTTCTCAAATGTAAAGTAAATTATAAATATTCAAAAAATTTATTAAAAAAGATAAATTTTAATTTTTTGTATATCAATATGATGAAAATACATAATAAAACGTTAGCTAAAATTGTTATCGTTTGACTTAAAAAAAAAATTCCCTACGTCCGGTATTGTTTGTAATGTTGCGTTTTTCAAAAGTCAATTTGACTAATTTTTAAAATTAAATTTGATCACATTAATTCTATATTTTAAACAAAAAATTAGATATTCTAAAACTATATGACAAGTACTATAAATTGCAATTTTTTACATATTAATATGATAAAAAAATAAATCTTAAAATGTTAGTCAAATTTTTCTAATTTGACTCTAAAAATATAAACTACTGACAAATAATACCAAAAAAAATATAACAATTAAAAATAGACGAAAATAATACTCAATGACTTACCTATTTATCTTTAAATGCAATTAAAAGTCATACGAATATTAATGACTTACCTACTTATTCTTAATGCGATATTTATAACCATGTGAGTATTGTATTTGATATATTCTTAAGAGGGCAACTTTCACATATAACAAACAAAAATTTTATATTTGTATGCTATAGCAAAGTTTGCATAATTGCATGCGCTCCATAGCAAACATAAAAATGTATAAGTCGCTATACATATACAATTGTATAATTCGTTGCCTAAATTGTATAATCACTGGCCATTCGCTGCCAATTGTATAATTCGCTATCCTATTTCACTGGTATTGTAGATGCACAATTGTATAATCGCTGCAATATTTTATAAAATTGTTTGCATACAGTTGAATCGAATTAAAATGTAGTATATTGCAATAAATTAGAAGTGTTATAGCAAGAAGAAAATTATGTTTTTCTCTCGCTGTATCGGAAACAGAAACACAATCTATACCACTTCCGTTGTATATAAGCTAGAGAAAAATTGTATCTCACTGCAATTGTATAAATAGTTGGCCTTTGTCTCTGCAATATTTGAAAGAAAATGTATTGTAAATGTATAATTAAGTGTATAAACCGAAGATATATATTTGATTGAATACAATTTTCTCTCGCTTTATACAAAACAGAAACAGACATTTATACACTGCTTGTATAAAGGAGTTATGAGAGGTGAGCGAGAATGGAGAAAGTGGCGAGACTAGGGATTTTTGGGAGAGAGACGCATGACAAAAATGTAGCTAACGTTTGCTATGAAGCACAATTAAATCGAAACTCTAATACTTTCATTTATTTTAGGTTATTAGTTTGCTATTATATATAATTTTCCCTTCTTAAGAAGCAATAAATAAAGTATAATTTTATCATGTCATTTTAATTATTATAAGTCATTTTACTCATTATTTCTTGAATTTTCAGTTTAAACAAGTAAAAACAAGCATATATTACTAAATATAATAGACAAATAAATATGAAGGGACTTTTATCATTTTTACAACCAGACACATATATTTATAGATATCATGAAAATTTATTGTGCCTATTTATGGATGTAGTTGAGGAGAAAAGATTGGCAGGTCCATAATTAATGGATTTAACTAATTATTGATATTTTCAAGAAAAGCTTCAATTAAATTTAATTTCCTTTTGGAGAAAGTGTACTTCTATTTTAGTGGCATTTTTTTTTCTAATTGAGAAAATATTTCAATAATCTAAGGTAATATAAGTAGGGTAATAGTTAACACACATAAAACATATCATAAATCCTTTGCATGACTTCGATATTATCTCATTCGTTGTTTTAGCTAATTGTCTTCCTTTTTTTAAATTTTGAATACTGAAAATCGAAACGAAAATTATATTCTTCTTTTCCACTGTCAAACTGTAGAATTTTCATAAAATTGAATGTTTGGATGATTACTTAAACTTATAATAAGTTATTTAATTGTAACAATAGTTTTATAATATATGCACCTCATTTAATGACTTGACACTTAATGGCCAATCACTATAAGTTAAGAGTGATCAACCAGACATTTAACTAGACTATTTTGAGCTATTAGAGTGTATTAATAAGATAAAAATTCACTCACATGTTTCCATTTACAAATTTTGGAGTAGGGTTGGCATAGGCTAAGCCCATAGTAAATGTAAGTAGAATAGAATGGTGAAAATGAAGGATGACTAGACCATATAAATAGAATATACACAAATATATGTGTGATACACCTCAATTTCTTTTAAGGAAAGAGATCTCATTCCAACTTTTGTTCATTATATGATGTAATTTGCTCAAATTCCACCTCTATATCATCCATGAAGAAGTAGCAAAAATTACTATTTCCTTAAATATGCACCCCAAGGATAAATAAAGTGATAGCAAAATCACGAGGTCTAATGTTTAAATTCCAGGAGAGGAGGAGAGGCTAACATACTGGTGATTTCTTCTCATTTGTTTCAGCAAGTTGCCTGGTAACCATATTGGTGAGAGGTAGTCAATTATCACGTGAAACAATCAAGATGCGTGTTAGCTTTTTCGAATACCGTGAATTGTGCAAATAACATTCCATATGTTTGGTAGTGGAACTAAATTAAGATGTTTGGCAAAAGACATTGTCACATATATTCAAAATTAGATTTTTGATAAGGAAAGATGATTACATTTTTCCTAATAATAAATATAATGTAATGTTATGAAACACATGTAATGGTTGGGGAGCTGATTGATTTCCACCATTACTTTATAAGGAAATACCTAACTTATTCTTGAATAATTTTGTTTCACATCTAAAGAGAAACAATTTGAATAATTTTCCCTTTGTTGAAGTGACTAAGAAATGGTGTGCCAAGAACTAAATTAGATGGTCCGATTAATTCAGATTTGTGAGTCAGTAAGATTCGTTAAATAAGAAAAATATTGTATCTCAAGATTTTTCCAAAGACGATTAGACTTCTAAGTAAAGGTAAAAAGATCCCATTCACTCCACTACGACTGAATATGAGTTGAATGTCAAGTTCCTTTTATAAAGCTAAGTATAGTCATCATAAAAGCATTTAAAAGTTATCACATGAATCCTCTTTTATAAAACAAGGTAATAAACCTCATGCTAAAATTTACCCTTTTGCTCTTGATTCCTTTTTTTACATAGCATTAATATGCTGAAACATTATCCTAAATTCATGAATTTTTGTTTTGCCAAAAGATGTATAAGTTAATAAAACAAGACTTCTAGAGTCATATAGACATAAAGGCTAAAGGTAGACTAGTAGAGCAAGGTCTATGATTGCCTCTTAGTTTCTAACCTAATATTCAGCTACGACTCGACTAATTCAGATAAGTAAATGTTAATAATATTTATGTTTGTGAATACTAGCCTTAGCAAACGCGGATTTACTAATAATATCTTTGTTTGTGAATACTAACCTTAGCTAACGCGGATTTACAACAATCACGACTTGTATCACACCTAACGAAACCCCTCTCGAAAACATTAATTATTTTCACTAAATAAAAGAAACCTAGCCCCAACATTTTTTTTAATTATAATGATGTTTTGTTTCCAACTTCATGACAACTTCAAATCAACTTCAGAAACATAGTTGAATTGAATATGATATATATATTTGCTTTCTCTAACATTACTTTAATTAAATCATATCATACTATAGTTGCTTTTATTTCACATAATTAATACAATTAAAATCTGTATAAAACGACGTTATTTATCTAAATAATATTTTTAAAAAATTATAACAAAATGTATTATAGAAAATATATAATATAATGTATCATAACATGAAACATTGTTTTTTACGATCAAAAGAAAATTAGTCTGACCACATAATAATCTTATTTCTTTAAACTCCAATAGAAAATAACATAATTATACAATTAAATTAGTATCAATTAATTATAAAGGGTCAATATTTTTTTAAAAAATGTATTTTTTTTTCCCTATCTGTCTCTCTATTTGCCTTTTCCTAGTACTCAAGAGACTCATAATTTAGAAAATTTCAGTTTTTAGTTTATGATTTTATTCATTTTTTAAAAAAGGTTATTTTCAACTACTGGACTTTTCAGGTCCTATCAGTTTACAAAAAATTCTAAAGAATGAGCCATGTGGTTAATCAAGACAAAGATAGAAACTTTTCAAAATAAAAGTACATAAAGAAAAAAGATAAATCCACCAATTTAAAAGGACATTTTTCTTTCTTTTTTCCCCCTTTATTATAAATGGTCATCAATTAATCATGGTTGAATAATATATATATTACTATAATATTTATCTATAAGTTAATTTTTTATTTTTATTTTACACGTATTATTCTCGTACAGAATCATGTTAATCTTCTACGTATCGTTTACATTTTATGATTTCCTAAAAAGGGACTTACTTAAGCCAATATTCTTTATACATCAGCTTTTGGAATCTTATTAGTTATCCAAAAGGAACTTAAAAGCATATTAGATGTTTTTGAATTTCTTAATTCCACATGCACATAAAAGTTAACAGCATCTAATGAATTATTATTATATATTACCATGAAGCTCCACTATCATTATTATTTCTTAAAATACAAGGATTCATTATTCCTAATCTAATAAAAAAAAATTACCAAAACATCAAATCCTACTTTTTGAGAATTGGAATCCACCACAAGTCCACAACTAAGGATTTCCATGTATTGCAAGTAAGAATCATATCAATTCAATCTCCAAGAATAAGTATCACATTCAAGAGCGTGATTCAGTGATTAATGAAGTAAGCGATAAAGGTAGCTCAGAAAAAAAAGAGGTTCAACTGAATCTCGTTCACTAAAAATTGAATTAAAACTAAGTAGTTTTGAAACATACAAGGGAAAATTCTAGTAAATGCAAAAGAGATTAAAAAATTGTTTTAGATCACAAGTATGAAAATTCTGACTCTGACACTGTGGGTATGACTAAGGTTCAACTATCAACAAAGTCAAAAAAATACCTATTGATTTCTTTCTATCCATCTAAGCGTTACTAGGCGCAGTTATTGGTATGAGGTAGCAAATATCATTAAAGATACTCGAGGTGCGTGCAAGCGGACTAGGAGAATGTAGTTGTTAACGTTATCAGCTAAAAGGCATGTGTAATTCTGATTCCAAATTTACATCAACAACTACAATCAGAAAGCTTTTTTATCTACCGTTTACACAGCACCTTCTAGCACTAACAATATTCCAAGCAACAAACATCAGGATACAAAAAATACACATCAGGACCCAAAAAATCAACACATTTAACAATATTCAGGTGAAATAATTTCATGTTAATACATAATTGTCATAAAAATGACAACTGCTTTCAGTACTCTGATCCAAATAAGCAAAGGTAAAATTTTCTTATGAGTCTACATACTGTAAGGTTAGAGAAAACTCGCGTAAACAGGTTTTTCTCTTGTACCTGCTTTAAATAAAATTAGAAAAATGATTTTTCTTCAGAATCATGGACCTTCTACTGCTGCTGGCCTGCTTCCAAGCCAACATGAAGTGAACACCAAGAATCGAGACCAATGACAATTTCAAAAGCCTTATGCTTTGGTAAGGTCAAGGATCAGTAAAATGAAAATAAGGATATTTTACCGAGCTATAAGCTGATCGAGCTTCATTTGCTCCATCCATGCACCAAGTTGATCATATTGTTCAATCTGGGAACCAGATGTTGAGCCTTCGCTGATATCTGCACCAGAATCTGTAAGGCCTGATACTCGAGATGCAGATTTGTTCTTAGCTTCCTGTGGTGATTCTTTGACAAGAGATTGGACCCAAGATAGATCAGGCTCTTCTCCATTGTTGGCAAGCTCAAATGATGATGATCTCCTTAGCCTACCAAACTCCTCGCTATTGACAGCCCAATCTGGCTTTCCTGGAGCTATACCCCAGTTCGACCAAGTATCTGAGGGAGAGCCAGCAATGGCAGAAGCAGCACTGGAGCCAAGATCACGAGAGCTGAGACTCCTAAATTGATGTTGCTTGTCACCTTGAGCAAGCATTGAGACACGCGAACTCATGGGTGAGATTGGTTCCATTCCTCGGGGAGACATACTTCGCGATGATGGAACTCCAAAAGAGCCCTGCAATATAGGATTGTCGACATTTCTTGGTGAAAAATTTGTATTAATCGGAGACAACATGGCCTTCTGCTGCTGCAGGTATTGGTTGAAAACCGCAGACTTGTGGGTTGGGGAAAAAACAGCTTGAGATAAAGCTTGGTCAGAAAATCTAGGAGATGACCCCTCAGCAGAAAATAAATCCTCGAGATTCGAAGGGGTTAAGGTCTTAGGACGAACTGAACGATTAAAAGAATTAGCATGAGTGCTGGACTGCGATAGGCAAGACAGTCCATTTAGTAGCTGCTGTTGCTGCACATCAAAATCAGACAACATAGTCAGGTCTTTAGCAGGGATATCTCTTGCATTTAGTGATGAACGCAAGCGACTGGACTGAAGATTGCTGCCAGGAAGATGCAAAGCTGGGACGTTTTGTGGTGGCCAACCCATGTTTGAAACACCATTAGCCGAGGGTGACATTGGAGGAGTGAACGGTGACGGGGACATGACAGAAACTGAGGATGGAGAACCTGGTATAAGGCCCATTGCAGCAGCAAAATCCATAGCATTGGCAGCAGAAGCATTTGATCGAGGTGACAGAACAGCAGAACCCGTAGACATATACAGTGGCCTGAGTTCCTCTTGCATGTGGGCAAAGAAACAAACTCTTCTATCACAGTTTGTACCATCTTTGCAAAGCCGGGTTCGATATTGTGCAGGATGCAACCAGCACTCAAAAACTCCATGAGCATATTCGCACATGTCCCCTCGTCTGCAAGCTCCCTTGCGGAACTCAGGGCAAGGTACACAGCTGTAGTGGTACTTTCTTGGATCTCTTCTGCGAGCATTTTCACCTGGATGGACAAATGGACATTCAGTCCAATCATGGGAGTATGCACGAGAGCATGGCTTGATCTTAAATGAGAACATCCTGAATTCATCTGTGGAGTAGATGCTGTTCTTTATATCAGGCAAGGAAGGATCAATAGGGTACTCTTTCTTCTCCGGAGGAGAGGGCACAGGGAGGTCACTAGATTTTGCACTCCTCGGAGAAGAAGTGGTATCTGAAGCAGAAGATGGTGATATATTTCCAAGAGAAGGCGAAAGTGGTGGAGAATTTGAGTTTGAACTGGCCATAGACACCCTCAGGTTGCAATCTCCCATACCATCAGTTTTGAGCAGATTTTCTAGACACGATTTGATGGTGTGATCCTTCAGTGAAGTAACTAAAACATCAAGAGGGCGATGACCATAGGCATCTTTGAAGTTTGGGTCAGCACCAGCTTCTAAAAGCAACTTCACAGCCTCAACAGCATTCAAAGATCCACCTGAGGCAGCACAATGAAGGGCAGTGCTATTATCACGGCCACAAGAACGATTCACATCAACTCCAGCTAGTGAAAGAATCAGCTTTAAAACATCAATACTACCATACATAGCAGCAACCATTAAAGGGGTTCTATGCTCGAGAACCATTTGCCTTGTACCCTTTTGGCGCCCATACCACATCCCAACCTCATGAATACTGGATTGATCATGCTCAATCCATCTTTTAAAAGCATCTACATCGTTGTTGGATGCAATTTCAAGCAAGCTAGCAAGAGCATCTTCAGTTTCAACAGTCAAATGATTCGTGTTCATGTCTGTAGTTCAATATATACCAACTGAAAGAGACGAAAATCAAGAATTAGTATAACAACACAACATATCAAGCAAAATCTATTATGGTAAATCTAGAGCAGCACAGGAAAAGCCAACCTCAGTGACAACTAATAAAAACTTAACTTCAATGGCACATTTGCAGGTTCACGGAGAAGTTGTTTTATTGACAGAACTTAACTTACTGTACAAATTAGAATATTTGCACAACCAAGAATTATCTCTATCACAATTAAAAAACTCACCATGCTGAGATGACACGAAAAAGGACACTTATCTTCTGATTCTCAAAGTAAAAGGTAAGGCATATATCAGAGAGACTGATGGGAACAAATACTAATATTCTCTACAGAATGGCAAAACAGAAAAAAAAAAGCACAAAGACTCTGTCTCAATCAAACTACGAATAAATTCACATACTACGCTAGCGTTAGGCCATACATTTTCCTAGTAGATTTTAAAAATTTATATTCATATATCTGTTTGGCCGTGATTTCATCTCAAAATCTAATCTTTAAACATTTTCAAGTTCCCAGACACTATCTCATACCAATTTCTGGAATTTTGGGACTTTTACTTACAAAAGTTCAAAATTTTCCACCTAAAATACATGTACAAGCACTTCAACTTCAAAATCTATGTCCAAACAGGACAACTTTTGTAGATTAAAATTCTCATTTTTCTTGAAAACAGAAAGCACAGATTCTATTATCCCAGAATAAAAAAGTCTCTTAAATTTTTGGTTTTATTTCTAAGGAATATAAACTGACCTTTCAAACCTTATAACAAGATGCTTCAAGCTTTCAATCCACAGTTCAATTTCTAAAAAAAAAATCCCCAAATCAACAATTCGTATTTCCAACTACAACACAAACAAAAAAAAGGGGTTAAAAATTTGCAGCTAATCAACCAAAATCACTGAGCCAAAAGCCAATTAATCAAAAAACAAGAAACCCCTCAACAACATATCATGTGCAGCATAATCCTACAAGTGGGGATCTACAGTGAGACTTTTTTCGATAAACCCTCAACTCAAATTAAGAATTAACAAACATTAACACAAAAAACATACAAAACAAGGACAATCAAGAAATGAAAAGCAGCAGAGCAAGAACATAACAAACAAATGGCAAGTTCAACAAAATCAATTCTCACCAAAAATTGAGCTGATTAGATCAAAAAAGATGAAATTTTTAAGACCAGCAGCAGCTCTTCAGTACTATTTCATGTCTTAACAGGACATATATATATAGATATAGAGAGAGAAAGTAGGCAAGACTTGATTTTTATAGATCTAGAGAGAGAAAAGGAGAGTTGGGGAGAAAAAGAAGGGATTTTTACAGATCTAGAGAGAGAAAGACTTGATTCTTCCTATTTTCTCTTCACCATTTCCTATGTTTTCTCTCCCTCTCTTTTCTATTCGGATTTCTCTATAATTTTCACCCTCATCAGTAGTAGATATTCATCAACGATCAAGGACTTGTATATAAAAAAATAAAAAAATTACTAAATACATTTAATTTAATTATAAATACAAATTATTACACTACTGATTTTTGATTTTGGCTTATTTTCTTTTTTTAGTTTATTCGAAAAAATATGTCTTTTTCCTTTTCGAATAACTCTTTCATTTTAGTCTTTCCCATTTAAAATTACAAAATTAAAAAAAAATGCATTTTGGTACCTTCTGAAATAAGTATATATTATTTAAGATTACAAAATTTGCTTATTTTTTTTATTTTCTTAAATTACGTGCTTAATCAAAACAAAACAATAAATATGAGCATTTTGGTACCTTCTAGAATATATATATATAATTTAAGATTACAAAATTTAATTATATTATTTATTTTATAAAACTATGTATCTAGTTAAAATAGAATAATAAAAAAGAAACTGAAAGAGTAATTACTAATATACAATAACATTTTGATTAAAATTAAAGAAAAAAAGGATTTTGGTACCTTCTAGAGTATATATATTTTTAATTTAAGATTGCAAAATTTGAATATATTATTTATTTTCTTAAATCACGTGTCTAGTTAAAACAGAACAATTAAAATAGTATAGTATAAAATACGTTTTGATTTTACAAAATTAAAATTCAAGGGGAGAATACCTTGTAGAGTACGTAAATTTAATTTAAGATTACAATATTTGAATATATTATATTTTAAAATTATGTATTTAGTTAAAACACAATTATCAAAATGAAACGGAAAGAGTAAACAGTATAATATTTTGGTTGAAGTACGAAATTAAAATTAAAAGCGAAAAAAAGCATTTTGGTACTTCTAGAATACATATCTTCAAATTTAGATTACTAAAATTCAAATATATTATTTATTTTCTTAAATTACGTATTTAATCGAAATAGGACGATCAAAATAAAATGGAAAGAGTAATAAATAATAAATACATTATCATTATGAGTAAAAATACAAAAGTAAAATTGAAGGGAAAAAAGCATTTTGTTATCTTCTAGCGTACGTATCTTTAATTCCATATTACAAAATTTAAATATATTATTTACTTTTTTAAATCATTCATTTACTTAAAACGGGAGAATTAAAATGAAACGAAAGGTCTAATCAGTAATATTCAAAATATTTTGATTAAATCTTATTGCTATGATTTCTTTTCATTAAATTTTTTGGTTAATCAATTTTTTTAAATATATTTTCTTTGAGTTAAAGCTCTATTAGAAATAGACTATTTACTTTAATAAAGTAGAAAAAAAATTAATATACACAATATCTTTTCGAAATATCACTTATAAAATTATTCTAAGTATGTCATTGTTATTGTACATTATACTAATAAACACACTGTCATTTGCCACAAAAAGAAATCATATGGTCCCAAAAGCAATAAAATTACGAAATGAACTCGAAATCTCATCAACAAAATGAAAATTTAAATAGTTAATCAACTAACATTAACTATTTGTAACGTAGAAACTAAGATATACAATCTTTATTTAACTCGAATAAAATAATTTTTCTTTTGTTTTTTATTACTAGTTTATATTTTAATCGTTGTCTTATTTAACTTGGGAGTTTGTCCAAAAATCGTAACGTCCAATAACTTGCAATGATGATGACACAAGGTATTGTCTCCATTGGGTAAAACCTTTCAGTTACATACGTTTTTGGTCAAAATTTATCGATGGATTAATCTAAATTCGCGATTTAAATAAATATTTTATCATCAAAGTTTGAACTAAGACATTTAACGTAAAATCATATCTTATCATAGCCTTAAATTGTTAAATTATGAAAAATATTTTTCAAAAGTAATAGACTTAATGACTTTGGTAGTTCATATAATTATGAACTCTTACTTAGATAATTTGTATTAATAAACCTCAAATATTATTATCAATCTTCAATATTTTCAAGTAAGCCAATATAAGTCGTCACAAAGCATCTTTTAAAATTAGATGGTTCGAAATTAAACTCTGGATATAAATAAATACTTTGTACGAAGTGTTTCTTCCCAAACGAAGTCTTATGTGGAGCGAATTTGAAACCGTCAAACAATATATAGGAAAAAAAATATATCTTAACGTATATTCAATGAAATACTTGGGAAAAAAAAAACTTATAACAAAACATTCTATCTGTATACCAAAAGCATATTTTGAAGGCATTTGATATAAATTTGAGTTAAAAAATGAAATTATAAAACACTACATGACGGTTAAATTTCACACTTATACTTAAAAATATAAATAAAATCTAAAACTAGCAAGTGTCTTTGGATTTATTTTTATTTTTAAAAAAAAATCTAATATGAACGATAATAAATCTAACACATTAAACAATCATATTCAGTTAACTTTTTTGGAGCAAGATCATATCGAAATGAATTCTAATACATAAATAGATATCGTAATAACAAAATCAAGATCATATAGTGATATAATATTAAAAAAAAAAAAAAAAAAGGTCTGATATATTCCTGAACTTTATCATTTAGAGCTGATATGCCCCTTATTATGAAAGTGACTCATATATACTCCTACTTGTAAACAAATGACTCACATATACCCTTTTCCTCTAACGGAAATGAAAAAAATAATTCTAATCCAAATTTTTATTATTTTTTTCTAAAAAATATAATTCCATATGAGCTAAATTTAATTCTCGTTCAAAAATATTTTTTGACTTTTGTTTGTTTCAAGACTAATTTATAGATATTTTGATAATCAAATTTATTTTGTTT
This sequence comes from Solanum habrochaites, assembly GCA_027704765.1. Classification (NCBI taxonomy): domain Eukaryota; kingdom Viridiplantae; phylum Streptophyta; class Magnoliopsida; order Solanales; family Solanaceae; genus Solanum; species Solanum habrochaites. The sequence goes on from JAKWJA010002498.1 coordinate 65,000,776, forward strand.
CACTAATATTCTGTAAAACTTATTATAGATACAAATTTGTTTTTCGAATACGAAATAACTCTAATAACACACAAAAAACATAGTTTAACTTTTTTTCTTTAAAACTAAGGACTGAAAGAAAAAAAAACAAAATCAAGAATAAGAAACTCAAATCATTATAATAAAAGAATCAAAAATAATTTCTTGTATGAAAAAAATAAAATCTACCTTGAACTTTTGACTAGAAGAATCATATATACCACAAATAATTTAAAAAAAAATTAGAAGTAATAAATATAAAATTTAAAAATAATTTTTAACTTTCCGTTAACTGAAGGGTATATTGAACCCTTTTTGTAAGGGCAGGGGTATATGGAGCCGTTTATATAACGGTAAGGCATATATGAGTCACTTTATAACGAGGGATATATCAGCTCTAAATACCAAAGTTGATGGATATATCAGACCTTTTTCCCTAAAAAAAATTATCGTCGTGAAAAAAATAATAAGATTACGATTATGGCCCCAATTATGAATATTGAGAATACGTGGTTGATGGACTTTTGATTGATGGATGGTCCACTAAATCCAAAACCTTTTAACTAGTTCGACGATACATTTTTTAAAAAAGCCCATTTGTGATTGAAGCTACTAAAATTACAAATTGTTGCCATGTGTGTGATCAATAATTAAAGTTCCACTTTTAATGTTCACTTTTTTAAAAAGAAAATATTTTATTGTCATCTTCCACAAAATAAATTTGGGTGTTTTTGGTTGCATCCACACTTTTTTTCTCTTCAACTTCCACACTATGAATGTGTTAAAATATTAACAATTTTATTTTGGAGTTAATTATTTAGATAAATATTAGTTTTCAATTTAATTAGAATTGTCAAAAAGAATTTGTTAAGTTCTATCAGATTTAAGTCTCGTGAATCAAGGAATTTCAAGGGCTAGGGCGGGTCGATCCTTTCATTTGAGAGCCTGAAAATGTTCAACTCAATCTAACCATAAAAGAAGGGCGGAGGGTTGGGGCAGCCAAGCCCTTTTTTTTTTCTATTCAAACTTAATATTTTATAACATTAAGAAAGTGAGAAGACTTTCAAATCAAATGACATACAATGATGTTATTTCAATAACACTAACAAAAAATCTAGTGTAATTAGAATGTATTAGGATACTTGATATGCGAGATGCATCTGGTGTGATGCATCTCAGATAAGAGAGTGACAAGCGAGATGGGAAGGACGGCTATAGTAAAACGCCTGAAACTCAAGTGTGTCACTTAGTTTTGTAAGACTTATGCTCTAAGCGGCTGATTGTATGCCATAAGCACACCCAATGTCCAACGTACAAGGCTCACCTAATAGATTTTATACAAATTTATTTAATAATGTTGACACTTATAATTCTTGAATAAATGAATGATACTTAATTATTTTTTAATATATAAAAATAATAAGATTGAGAGTAACACCAATAACAAATTGTAGTATCACATCTTTACTATTTGATAACAATGTAAAAGTAATTATATATTGCATAACATTTCTTTTAAATATACATAGCCAAATTCACTTATTAAATAATCATATTTTATTTAGCTATTTGAAAATAATTTTATTTTTATTCATGATGAAGTGATTTTTTATTATAATATTAGTAAGTTTTTTATTTTTATTCTTTTGTGTGTAGATGTATAGTATGATATTAATATATTTGGTAGAAATAATGATTCTTCTATTATTATAAAGTCAAGCTATTATATTATTTATACATCATGTTAGTTATTTTATTTTCTATGAGTTTTCCTAACATGTTTGTAATTATTTCAAATTATTGATGTATATTTTATATCATATTGTAAATTAAAACTTTATTCTAGATACATTATATTTAAATAAATTTTATATATTTAGAATACATAGACAAATCATTAATCAGATGTGGTATATATTTAATTAGGAACAACCACATTAAAATTATTATTATTATTATTTTAAAAAGAGATCAAACCATCCGGTTTTTAACGTAATCAAATTTTAATTTTTTTTTTTAGATATATATCGATAAATTTTTAAAATGAATTGGAAAAAGAAAGGCCCACTTCTACAACTAACTACTAATTAACAGTTTTACTTATCATATTATTGTTAATTATTTATTTATTCATCAGATTTTAAATATATTATATAAGGAAAGTCTTGCATTACTTTTATATTAGGTTAATTTTATGTAATTGCTTTTTTGAAATATAACGATAACTTTTTCTTTTTTTTTTGTATTTATATATCCCACTTCTTCTAAAATTTGGTTTCCATTACCCTATTTTTATACAAACAAAAAACTTACATATAAGGCATCATTCTATACAGTTTTACATATTAAAAAACAAAATACAATAGAAAAAAAGGGGATTTTTTATAAGAATTATGAGGATCGCAAGAATTAATTACGATTCTCCAGATTTAGAATTAGGGGTTAGATTTGTACCGACTGATGAACAACTTATTAGCTATCTAATAAGATTTGTTGGTTCTAACAATTTCATTTGCAATGATATTCCATTGGAAAATATTTATGGGAGAAAAAAGCCATAAATATTCTATATTCTATCTAGAGGGACTGCAAGTAGTAGTGCTGTTGCTGGATCATTTGGATACATTCCCCCAGGTATATTCTATGGCTTGAAAGACTTGGCTTACTACCTCATGTTTCAATTTGTTTATCTTACTTCCCTTTTTAGTAGGTCCTTCAATTTGCTGAGTAAGTTGATGAACGATAGGACAACACAACCCCAGTTGCCTATCTGTGCAGATGATCATCAACTTCCTCGGCAAATCGTCGCGTTTGCAATGCTATGATGAATGAAGGAAATTTCTAATGCTGAATCAGTTGTTACTTAGCACGAAGAGCAAGTGCAATATGTTATGGTACCTTCCACTCAATAGGAGGTTGGCATTCAGTCATTGCTATTAGAAGACTATAATGATCCATCAACATTCACAAATGAGATGATGAACTTGTATGCAGTTGATACTAGTCTATTGTAAGAAAAAAAATATACATAGTTTTGATTTATGTGTAATGTATATAAATGAGAGAACTAAACTCACAACTTATATTCAAAAGAAAAAGATTTTGATGTATACTAATTGCTTATGTTTTCGCTTCTTAGTCTTCTTTCCTCTTTGTTTATACATGTAAAACAGGCTAAGAGTTTTTACACAACCTGAGGCAATTACAACAACATATTAAACCACAAGTAGGGTATACAGATGGTTGAGTTTACGCAGACGTTAACAAATAAAAGAATTTGAATCTGAAATGTTGTATCATTAAATAACTGGTATCCATAACTGAACAATTGAAGCATACGATGCCAACCTATATACAACCACAATAATCACCTTTTCTATCCTTCACCATATTTTCTCGGATCGTACAAACGAAAAGCAAAAAGAAAATGACACAACATGATTACAACTCAAAGAACACATGAATGTTGCAGTCCCCAAGTTAATTGATCCACCCACCAGAAGAAAAAATACAGAGACGAAATAAAAAATGGCAGATCGATGGGTGAACAGGACAGAAAAGGACGAATTTAGAAAGCCAAAAGCTGAGTTCTAGTACTTACTCGAGATGTCATATTTTGGCTTTACTTAATTAGCTTTGTAAGGATCCATCCTTCATCAGTTTCAAACTGAGACTATTATATCGTTCTCGTGAATACTGTCTTGATGCCTTCCTCCAATCTGTTCCAGCCTTCATCATAGTAGAGAATTCATCGTAACTTATCCGTCCATCCTGAAAGAGAATGAAACGTAAGCACATAATCATGCATGACAACGTCGTTTTCTTTTTCCTAATCTCAGGTTCATAGATTCAACGGGATAAGAATAGTACCCAAGGAACCAGATCATATAACACACAGAATATGAAATATATTACTGACCTTGTCAGTGTCTACATCTTGCATAATAGCATTGATAACTTCTTCGCTGTTGGTTTCAATCTCGTCATCTAAGGCTTCCCTTAATTCCTCAATCTCTATATATCCATTTTGGTTCCTATCAAAAAAATCAAATGCCTTCTTCAGGTGCTCCTCATTTGCCATCTTTCTTAGATGGACTGAAATTGCTACAAATTCCCCGTAGTCCAAAAATCCATCTTTATCGACATCACCCTGTGAAAATATCACTGATTAGTTCCCTTTGTTCCTCCCAAGTAACATTATAATGTCGTGGCTAGTATTATTATGAAGTTATACAAAGTCAATCAATGGGGCATGGAGGGGGAAGTTATCAATAATCGAATGAATATCCCATTTAACTACTTTGATTGGGTGCGGGGAGCCTAACAGCAGCAGTAGAATATTGCTTTATTTTGTCTATTTTATTGTTTTGAGATGGTTCAAGCATTCAACTAGGTAATATAAGAGGACCATAAGTCAAATACAACACAGAATTTGATACTTACAACATCCATAAGAATCTGTACATCAGATTCGGGAATTTGATGGCCAAGTTTCTGCAACCCAACTCTCAACTCGTTAACGTCAATCTTCCCTTTGTTACCTATATCCATCAATTGGAATCCCTCCTTTATTCCAGCCACTTCGTCCACTGTCAAATGCTCAGCAATCACCTGTGAGGTAGAACAGCAATTTTATTGAAGAAAACTCAACCCAAGACTAGCAGCTATTCCGAGAAAATTATTCACAGTAAAGAAAAGAAGAAACATCAATCTTAGAGTTGGAATCGCACCCTTAAAGCTCTTTTCTTTAGCTTGTTCATCATAGAGAATTGCTTGAGCCTTGCTTTCACTGTTTCACCCAAAGAAACATTTGGAGCCTTCTTTGCATTTTGTATCCAGGGATGATCTATAAGCAGTCAGAGCAAAAAAGTTAAGCTTTGACAATGAACAATGAATTTTCACATGGCTTACGAAGTAAATGAAGAGAACTCTTTTAGCCCGTGCTTTACCTAGAACCTTTTTTTTTTTGAGAAAAAAGTGCTTTACCTAGAACTTCTTGAGCAGTAAGCCTCTGGCTAGGATCAGGGTTAAGCATCTTCTTCACAAGGTCTTTTGCATTGTCGGAGACCTTAGGCCAAGGGTCCCTTTTAAAATTCACAACAGAACGAATGATTGATGAGAGAGTTTTGTAAATAAAAAACACATGTACTGACCATAACAAAAAACTTGAGTCCACGAGATTTTAATAGTTATGAAAAATAATATAACAGCCAGATAAACTTCTTGCTTTGGACAGTTATTCTGGAGTAAAAACTAAAAGAGCGAATAAAATTGACTTGCCAATCACCGTTTGCTTGGAACAGATTATTAGGAGGACCAATTAATATACCAAAAGAAACTTCAATAAGAACTTTTTTTTAACCAGCAATGCTTATTTAAGAATGCCATCAGGCTCTTTTGGAAGTTCAGAGTATCAATTTAGAGGGCAAGGATCAATTGTGGGCAAATTAGAGCAAGTCAAGATGCATTTACCCGAGCCATTGTCAATTTGTATATACCATGTATCCTGGTTCAAATTTTTTAGAGAGAATGCAATACACAAAATAATACTCTAGGGGCGCACAGCGCAAGAATTACTTTCCCTTTAGAAATATTATAACCAACGAGAAAATATGGATAAAGAGTTCGCATCACCAAATAGTCTGGTGAAGTAGCAACATGCAAGATATTTGTAATGTGAATCACCAATAACTAGCCCTTTAAGGGTAAGGACACTAACCTGCCCAAAATGGTGGAACACCACATAGCAAGATGTAGAGAATTACTCCAGCACTCCAGACATCTACTTCTGGACCATAGTCTCTCTTCAGCACCTCGGGCGCCATGTAGTACGGACTTCCTACAATTTCGTTAAATCTCTCACCTGTAAAACCAATATGACAAGCTAAACGTGAATATAACGTTCAAGTATTCAAAAGCAGCTAGATACAAAAATATTAGGAAATTTACCAGGCTTAAAGAATACTGAGAGACCAAAATCAATTGCCTTCAATGGTGCTGTCTCTTTCTTGTTTTCAAACAAGAAATTTTCAGGCTTGAGGTCCCGATGCATAACTCCATGCTTATGGCACATCTGTAACCCAAACAAAAAGAGAAGTAATTAAATATCGAATAACCAACCAGCCATGATTGGAAATAGTTTAGACATGTGTGAATTTTGCAACTTGTCAAGCAGTTAATATCTTTCCTTTTAAAGGTCTCAGATAGTTGATCTTAGCTTATTGAAAAATGACAAAATCTCCGAGACAAATGGTGCAAAGAACATACACCAATTACTCCAAAAAAGGGTAGTTTTCCCCAATGTTGAATTGGACTACTTAGCGTATCACGCCATCCAACTGACTGGGAAACGATAAGTTTAGAGCTTACTTGTTATCAGACCAAAAAGATCTATGAGAAAATGCCCATGTAATCTCACTCCTTTATCAGTTTAACAAATCCTGATTGCCAACAAGCTAGTTCCCTTAATAGAGAGCTGATCTACTTAGCATGATAACGGCATTTTCATTCCTCTAGTTATTCAACACATTCTTATATCACTAGTACCCTAAAGCATATTAAACAATCATGGCAATTCATTAAGCTGTTGTGACGATTCTCCCATTCTACTTCACTAACATAAATTTCACATCTAAATCACACAATTAAGAGTAGATAATCAAATAACCAAGGATTAATACAGCATTAAAACAAGTCTTCACCTGAATCACTTCAACAATTGTGCGAGTCACCGCAGCTGCTGCCCTCTCGGTATAATGCCCCCTTGCAACAATCCGATCAAATAGCTCACCACCCTCACACAGCTCCATAACTATATGCACTGCATTATCATCCTCATAAGTATCCTTTAAGGTTACAATATTAGGATGCTTAGGCAAATGCTTCATGATCTCAACTTCTCTCCTTACATCCTCGATATCCACTCGAGTCCTAAGTTTCTTCTTCGATATTGATTTACAAGCATACACATCTCCACTTACTTTGTCAGTAGACAAATATGTAACCCCAAATTCACCTCGACCAAGCTCACGCCCTAACTCATACGTTGCCTCAATATCAGTACCAGTTGGATTATCCAACACATAGGACTTGTGTCCATTCCCATGATGACCATAATCAACAGAAAATGGATTTGGCTTATTCTTCCCCCTTTTCTTCTCCTCTGTTTCTGAAGTTTTTGGTACTGCACAACAATTACCCATTGAACCAGATCCTCAAAACCCAACTTCTTCAAAACTTTCAGCTAAAAGGGTCTCAAGATCTTAACTTCCCCACCTAACTAACACAACAAAAAGCTTCAATTCTCACCTAAAACTAAAAGGGTCTCAATAACTAAGCTTTCCCTACCAAATCAACACACAAAAATCTCAACTTTCACTAGTCAAACTTCAACCAAGATCCAATTTTTACAAATTTTTTACCTAGAAATCAAGAAAACAAGCAAGTGGGAGTTCCCTTAAATCCTTGAAAACTCCAATACCACCTAACAAAAATCTCAGATCTCACAAAACCCAATTCAATTTTCAAACTTTGGAGCTAAAAAGAACAATAAACCCTGAGGTTTTTGCAAAAGGATAATCTAAACAAATGAAAATTGAAGTGTTTATAGATGAAAAAACAAGATCTGAACAGAAATTTAACGCGTGAAGAAACCCAATTTATATAAACAAGAGAAGAGAAGAGAAGCAAAGGTCAAAATTGGGTTCATGGAAACTTCCCAACTATGCACATTACTCTTGTGAATGTGTGTATATTGTGAGACCATTTTCTTGTTGGTTCTAAAATTGTCCAAATCAGAACCACCCCAACCTTTGGAATAAACAAGATGGGATTTTAAAAATATATTTTGCATATTATAAAAATGTCATCTTTTTTTTGTAACAAATGCATATTGGTGAAAAAGTATTGGCTAGGGAGTAATAATTTGCTTACAAAAAGTTGGTCCATCTCATCTCTTTGTCAGGCAAAGAAATCCACCCCCCCCCCCCCACACTCCCTCTAATATAATTGATTTTTTACATACTGAGTAGATGATCTTTGAAGGTGAGTTGTTCGAGTATTACATTCTGTAAGTTAATGTCTATATTATATGTGGTACGTTGATTTAAGCGGCTGGTAGTTTAGATAACTAAAGGTTTTTTAATTGTTGGTGTTTTTTTTTTTAAAAACGATTCATGGTAGTAAAATGCAATATGGTTTGATTTAATAGTATAACTAATACATCCGGTACGAAATATAAAATTACGAGAGAATTGCATGTATTCAACAGTATGTGTGTATGACAGAAGAGGGGACATTACATAATGAAAATCGTGATGAATCACTAGTATCTGCATAATTTTAATCTACTACAAAATTAACTCCTAGAGTTTTATTTGGTTGGTGATTAAGTTATTTCGAAATTGCCTAATTAACATATTCTTGTTGCTAATTGTTTGGTTCATTAAACTAATAATGAGATGTCCGAAATGTATGTGTGTATTCGATTTAAAATAAGTAAAGTGATATAAATTTTATTTAACTTTTTCGATTTTAACTTAAATAATAATCTCTTAATCCTCCAATCAAACTATGTCTTAGCTAAATTCTCATATATATTTTTTCCCATAAATTTTAATTTCTTTGTAAAGCATGGGTTTTGTTGTGGTTACACTTGAACAAAATTGTAGCATTTTATTGTTTCTCTCCATCTAAAAGTCATATCCTTTGGTTGAAAAAAAGGTGAAAAGAAGAACTTAAAATGGAAGTTCTAATTTCAATGAAGAATTAAATTTATGGATTATGAATGTAACAAATGCATGTTGACAATTATATCTATTTCTAGAACATACTATAAAAGTTTCCTATTTTTCCTCTTTTTTAAAAAAAAAATCCTATTATTCCTATTAATAGTAGTAGTAAAGTATGTTGCCTTTTTTGTGAAAAAAAAATATTCACTTTTATATTATTTCTCCATTAGATGACATTATAAGGTTCTTTGTTTTTTTCCAAATTATTATTATTTTTGGTGTAAAAAACATGTTAAAACCAATGCAACATATATGCACTATTTTATCATATCAAAAAGCTGTTTTCGTCCTTTTTTATTTACATACTTTAGTGATCAAAATTATGAAATGTTTACTTATGGGATTAAATCATAATATTACTTACATCCTTTTGTAGAAGGAAATAAAATATGCTTTTTTTTCTTACTATTTTAAGACTTCATGCATTGTAATTGGCACCCCTTTTAACTATAGGAAAATAAAAAAAAATCCATAGGTAATTTTCACCTTTTTTCGAATAATTATTTAAATATAGAATCGTTATAGTTTTTCAAAATTCGAAAAGCTATAGAAATTGCTCTATTTATTTCATTTTATAAAGTATAATTAATTTAGCACATTAAAAAAAACTTACCGTATATCATATATATATATATACATATTTAAAACTTATGATTTTATATATCAGTACATATTTCTATTATACTAAAAGTATGTTTCATAAAGATAAATGGAAAAAATCTAGGAGGTAAGTTATTTTTTAAATTATATTATTTATATTAGTTTAATATAAAGTTTATGCTTATTTATAATGACTTTTTGATTGTTTAATTTTTTCTATGTATTTATTTTTAAAAGTGAAAGGGTAAACGGTCATTTTCTTTCATAGCTGTTGGTTGTATGGATGGTCAATTGGGGATTGACTTGGATAAAAAATGTTTTCATTATATATGATTGCTAAAATTGGAATAAAATAATTTACACATATTAATAATCAAAAAACAACAAAAAAGTGATATTTTTTGCTTGACTCTAGAGTCCACATGAATTGGACTCTTAGAAATAGTTTTTACTATTTATTTCATTGAAAAAATAAATAGAAATTGCAGCTAGCCAAACTTTGTATTGATTATTTCATATTTTATATTCACAAAAAGTCATTCATTAGTACGTATTTATGTTTATTTGTAAACTATTCATTTACTATTTCTTCATTAGTTGAGTCCGTGACGTGTTGAGACAGTAAAATATTTAAAGGAGGAAAAGACATAGTTGTAGATTAATATGATTATATTAAGGTTTATTTACGCGCCCCAAATAATATGAATCTTTTCCGGGAGTCTTACGAGTAACTAAATTAAAGTTATGTATTACCATTAATAAAGGTATACCTCATTAAAAGATGCATGATGAGGTGGGTGGATGTTAACGCAGACGTTAATGAGGATTATGTGGTTAGAAGAATAAATAAAATCTCACATAGTAATAGTATGTATACGCATAAACAAAGAGTTTAGAGTCGTTATCAGAATTGTAATTGGATAAAATATCGTTATAGACTTTAAAGACATTTATAAAAGTGTTAATTATCAGTAAAAATATATATTTAATAACAATTAAGTTATCATATTAATTAATTATCATTAAAGATTACTTTTTGTATAGTACCTCAAGAATTGTTGTGGTAAAAATGGATTTTGAGATCTGAATATGTAAAAGGAATTGGTAAGGCTCACTTTTAAGAAAGTCTAATAAGTGTCATTTCAATGCTGATATTGAACATCGAATGAAAAATATTTTAATATATAAAAGTTGATAGAAACAAATCTTTTGACTTTGTTAGGTACATCAAAAGACAACAATTCTCTCACTCAAAAAGAAAAGAAAAGAAAAAATAAAGTAGATTTTTAATTATAAACAAAGTTAAGGTTATATAATGAGTTTAGTGTTAATTTCTTGCAAAACAAATATTTGGATTAAAAGTAACTTACTAATTCCATATATTTAGCTTCTTAATGTGGTGATTAAGTCAAAATTGGCAGCTTTTGAATCTTTTTTCCTCTTTAATACCACAAAAAAATATCTTAAACAATATTACGGAGGCCCTAATGATGATAATAATGAAATAGCCTCAATATCCAATTGGCTTATTGACTAATTCTCTAACCAATTGGTTGAATTTTAATTTATTTTTCTTTAGAAAATAAAATAATTAATTAGGTCACAAGAGTATATGCAATTGATGAACGGCTGAGAACACTATTTTTGACAAAAAATGTCAAAATTAAATAAAAGTTGTAAATACGAATCAATGTGAGACAACATTGTTATTTTTGCGAAATAATTTTATATTTAATAATATTTTTTGATAAAAAAATGTCGATTAAATCGTTATATATACTTTGCATGTAGTAAGAAAGTGCAACATGCCAACCAACATTAATGTTAACCTATCAATTGTCTCTACTTGTACATGTAGTATATGCCATCATCCACACTGTAATTTAATGGGCTATCAAGGACAACTTGCAAGAGCAATAAATGGAATTTGCTAACTTGAATTAGACAAGACCAAGGATATCCTATGGGACGGGCTAGAGTTATGAACTTATACTATGATGAACGAGTCAATTTCATTATTACAAGTTCTTTCAAAATAAATTCAAACTAAAATGGTGTTTTGTATTTATATATATATATATATATAATAGTAGGATAGTAGTATCTATATATATATTAGTGAGAAGGGAACCGTCGAACCTATTTCGAAGAGAAACCATATATGTATAGGATTCCTACGTCGTTATTAAAAAATTTAAGGAATTCATAGTGTAAATGCAAATTTATTTAAAAAAAAAAATTACATCTGTCACCACCCCCCCACGACAAGTGTTTTTAGTAATTACAAAAAATCCCTTAAAGTAAGAGCTGTGATACTTTAGAAGTTTTATGAACATGGTTAAATGAGACATGGAACTAAAACTGTAAAGAAAAAAATAGGGGAAAAAACGGTGGTAACTTAAGGTGTTACTGAAACACTTAATTTGTGTCTAACGGATGCAAAATCAGCATTAAATAAGCACTTAATTGGATATTACTTCAAAAATTTGAAAATCAAGATGTTGTATCGTTTATTTGTGAAAACAAATTTTTTTTAAACAGTCTGTTTAAAAGGTGGAGCTACCGAAATGTGTTGTTGTTGGCCGAGTGGGTTTTGAAGATGAAAGACTTCGATTTTGGATGAGACATTCCGGAATTTGGGGTGATACGAATTGAAGTATGAAAAGTTACAAAAATTGATGGAATCGTGTTGGAGATTCCAGTCATAACCCAGGTATCAGTGAATTAAATAAAACATCTATAAACATGTGATACAGTCTATACATGGTAGCATAAACAGCGATTAATGCAACATACACAAAAGATCTTGATGACACTCAACGAAAACATTCATACAGGTGACTAAACGATGTACACACAGATGTCTAAATGTATATCAAGCAAGTTTATAATTTAATACACTTATGAAGGAGCGCTATATTATAGATAATTTTTTTTCAAACACTTAATGATTACATATAAAAATATTATTGGAAACACAGCACAAAAATACGATCAGGTGACCATCTAAAACACTATTACCACCGTTTTCAAACTGTTATCAGGCAAGCGCACGATGTATCCTTAAAAAGATTTTTTACTATGTAACCACGACACCATTGAAGTACAAAAAACTAACCCGAGAAATGTAGGCCAAAAACGGTTTTGCTGCTTCTTTTTCCTTTTTTGTGTATTTTACAACCTTGATGTTTCTGCCATGTCTTTGTTTGATCCTTCTGAAGATTCATGGATAAATTGCAAAGAAGTTTTCCTAGTTTCTTCAATTATCACGTCGCTCGGAATCATTATATCCTTCTATTAATGACGGATACACATTTACTATGATATAATGAACAATTAACAAAAAACAAAAAGAGAAGGAATATACGAATGATGATGGATTAACTATAAAGGGTCTGGGTTCATACGAATTCAAGATTAGGAAGAAATAGTCGGAATATGGATAGAATAAACGAGAAGAAAAATAAAAAAATATGCTGGGTTGGAGAAGATTAAAATTAGGAAGAAAGAGTGGAATGAGACGATTAAGGAAGAAAAAGGACTGTGAAAGTTGAGGCGTTGCGTAAGAACAAAAGGGTTAGAAGGCCTGAAGATACCCGCTTCCTCATTTTGAATTTGAAATCAAAATTTCATCAATTGGTTCTTCTTATTAAATTGAATTAAAAGTGTAATAATTCACAAAAGCAAAAAGGTGATTAAAAGGTGAGTGTTAAATGGATAAAATTTAAAATTAAAAAATGATTAAGAGGTTGGAGTTGATTTAATGGAGAAAAAATAGGCATTAATTTGGAAAATGATGTATTATCGGACGAGAGAAGTGTAAATGTGTATCTAAAACTTAAGACACTAAAATAAAAGAAGTAATTCGCGGGAATTGGATGTTAATATTTAAAAAAAGTAGGGAAAATTGGAGGAATATAAAAATTATAGTTGTGTATTTAAGTTATTTTTCCTTTTATTTTTTTTTGAAAATTCTATTGACAATATCTAATTTCATAGCCCACAAAATATTGATATCTAAAAAAGCCCAAAATAATTAAGAGGGCTTTTTGGAAAGGGTGAATTGGGCTTTGTTGGGCCTAATGAGCTCATATATGAGGGGGAATTGAAATTATATGCACGACTATAGTTTCCGGTTTAAGGAAAAATGTAGCAATGGAACAACGCAACAACATTTAACTTAGCAGTTTGTAATAGATTAAATAAAGATAAAGCATAAAATGACCCGAAATTAATAAAGGGCAACTTTCAACATATAGCAAAAAGACAAAAGTATGACAGGCTATGAGCTTGTAGCGATTGAAAATAAACGCTTGGCATAAAGTGCGCTACAAGCAAACATTTATAAAAAACGTATATAATCGTTGTGTATACATATACAAGTGTATAAATTCGTTGGGCCTATTCGATGCCAATGTATAATTAGTTTTCGCAGTACAGTTGAATCGAATTAAAAAGGTATGGATAATGCCATAAATATAAGTGATATTAGCAAGAAGATGGGAGAAGATATACGGTTTTTCTCAACTTTATACAAAAACAGAAGAAACAACAATCATATACACTTCTGGAGTTGTGATAAGCTACGAAGAAAAATGTGTATTTAACGCAATGGATAATTCACAATTGTATATTTTTTGGCGCTTCTCTGCAATGTGTTTCGAAGACTAAAAGAGTTTGGTGAAATTTGCAGACCACCCCTAGTTATAATTGAAACGTGTGATAACACGAAGAGATACATTTTGCCTTCTCCACTGTAGATAAATGTTTCTCCGCTTATACAAGAACAGAAATCAGAAATTATACACTTCTTGTATTCTAAAGCGAGAGAAGGGAGAATGAGCAGAGTGGCGACGCGAGGACTTCATGGGAGAGAGACGCCTGGCAAATTTTTGCCAATGTTTGCTAGGTAGGAGCACAAGTAAATCAAAGACCCTAGCTATTCCATTTAAGTGTTGAGTTATTTAGTTTGTATTACCATACTTTGCCATTCAATAAATGACATTTTTGATTGTTTTTTTTTCTCATATAAACCAATATACTAAACAAGGACAAAAAAATATACAAAATTCTATTACAATACGGTAACCGGCCTAAAAACATTAAATTATGGATTGTTTATAGTTAGGGTGATAATAAAAAATAGAAAAAAGTATACTCTGATGATTGTTTAGGTAGGGGATAGAAGAAATTGGTATGTATTCATTTAGTATTATTATACATTTATTAGCTATGTTATCACACTCCAAGATTGTAATGTTTGTAAAAAATCAAAAAACACTTCAACGTAAATCATTCACGTATAACTCCATGATATACATACGACTAATTATGGACTGCATATCCGTGTATTCATTCTCTCAAAATTGATATTTACATCTCCATAGATCTTCTTCAGAAAATGAGGATTGACAAGAACAAATAAAAGGGTCTGAATGAAAATCACAAATCGAAACGAATAGCGAGAAGAACTTACTGGACTAAAAAATTAGAGTTAGGGATGGAGGAGAAATCCCCAAAATAGTAACAAATTCCCATTTTATGAATATTGTCTAGGGATAACTTTTCTTAAAGTTTGACAAGTGATACCCATAATTAATTTACTATACGTAAAAAAATTACCTAAAATTAGATATTAACTTCAAGTGCAAACTAAACCCTTCAAGATCGAAGAAATACATGAGGAGATCAAATATACGCTAACAATTAGAAAATTAACGATAAATATCAACAAACCATCAAGAATTAAAAACCTTCTTTCGTCAAGAAAATAAAAAGTGACTATATATTGCTAATTAGTATAATGAGATGTCGTGCCATTTTTTCGACATAGATGCCCATTGTCTGGCTTAGCAGGTACATGCATTTTGTTGCCATATGGACTATGGTCACAAAGACGTAAAAAACACGCGATGTTTACATCAAAATTTATAATATTTTTAATATTTGTGTATGTTCTAATATTTGTGTGTGGTGATCTATATGCAATTATTATTAAAATAAAATATTTTATGGGAATTATAGATGTCATTGTTACTAAAATTCTTACTAGTGCATGGCGATCTATATGCAATTGTCATTCAAATAATTTTTTTTGTGGGGACTACAGATATTGTCGTTACTAAAATTGTTACTTGTGCGTGGCAATCAGGCAATCTACACGCAATTGTCATTTAAAATAATAATTTTTTGTGGGACTACAAATATTGTCGTTAATAAAATTGTTACTTTTTATGACGGGTTTCACGGGATGTCACGGCAACTACCCTTTCTTTTGGGTGCATAGACTAAAGATATTGCAATAAAAACCCTCGTGTCGTGGTAGTAACTTTGCATTCATCAACCCTCATTTAAAATGATATGTTTAAATTTAGTCCACCTTTGTGTTGAACCTATTTATAAGACAGATGATCATTATTAAAAATAAACATTTTTTTGATAGAAATTTCTGAGGAGCTCCTTCAGAATATTTCTTCGATGAACTTTCCATTCGAATCACATATTTTTGATGGACCATCCTTGAAAATTCATTTATATTAAGTAATTTCAAGTTAAAACTTTTAAAGTTCGATGCTATAATAAAGTTGTTAGGAATTACTCTATAACAAAATCATGATTTTCACTAAATCGACTCAATATATTATATATTTCATATACAATAACTATACAACCATTTACACTGAAAAATGTAATGGATCATGAAGGACCACCATAGGTATACATAAATGAAATTTGGTGATATGAATCAGACAAGAACAAAGATTCTGTCCAATATTGATCCAACATACATGTAGGGTCTCTAAACATATTGGATGAACTAATTGATATGCTTCATCTAAAATGGAAATGGGCCAGGACTATAATTTTATAACTTAACGATCGAATCGATTTAATGATTATAAATTTATTTTATAAGAGTACGTTTAGATCTATCAAAAATAATAAATTTTTCTTTTATTTTTAGAAGTAGATTCAAACAGTTTAATTATCATTTAATCAATTTGATCTTTTAAGTTTTTGAAAATGCAATACCTTCAGTTATATTGTTAATTTTACTCATAATTGCAAGCATAAAAAATATTAAATAGAATTTCATATTTGGAAGTACAAATTTGTAGTCTACATTATTTTTGATCTATTTGAAGAGTTTGATGCATTTTTTTTGTTGCGATTCAAAATAAATTATGGTGTCTCAAGTGTATCTTTCTCACCATTTCAGTTAAATTTAAGTAATAATTTCAAATAATAATACTACATTTAACTAACTTACATCTAATAAAAACATAACCAAAACAACTACATTGCGATGTGATGCATAACACCCTGTAAAGCTGGATGATAACCAAAAGCGTATTTCAAAGGTAGTCATATGTTGCAACATGTTTTTAATCCAAACAAACTAACTTATTTTCGATAAAAAAAATATTTTTATCGTTATAACAGTTCACGCAAAATCGAATTTCAAATGATCTCCCTCCTACTATTTCACTATTTTCTTTACAACAATGTAAAGGTAAAGGCTCACTTTTAATAAACTTAAAGAAGTACCAAAACTGGTCAAAGTAATACTTAAAAGGGACTATTTTGATCTTTTTACAAAATATAAGACTATTTTGTCATTTTTGAAATATTCACCGTTTGCCTTCACCGATTCGTTGTCATCGTTAACCTTTTTTGGCTTCTTATTCAAATTTTTTGCTCTAAAACCTCAAGGATTTCTCATTCAATGCAACTTCTGGGGTTGTTTCTCTCTTCATAAAAACAACAAAAACCAAAAAAATTTGCAAAAAACTTGAAAAAAAGAAGAAGTTATAAAGATAAATAGCCTTCTGGGTTCTGTAATTTGCTGATTTTCAGGTACTTTTTCATATTTTTTTCTGGTTCATATTGATTTATATCATTCTACGGATCCCTTTTTGATTTGGGGTTTCTAGTTTATGTATGATTTGAACGATCCTTGATTCATTCTGTTATAATTACTTGCTGAAACAAGTTTTGTGATTTTGTAAGTTCTTGTTGAAGTTGTGTATTTGTTGGTTAATGTTGAAGTTTTACGTTAAAGGCATGATTTTTTGATCTGGGGTTTCTTGTTTGATCTGTGTTTTACTATTTTCAAGTTCAAATGTTTGATTGAAGGGATTTTCGTTCTTAAAAATCGAACCTTTAGTTAAGTTGTTCTTGAGTTTAATGGTATAATGTGCTTAATGGATTGTTTTGATCAAGTTTTTTTTTAAAGCAAAAACAGAAAAAAGTTAAATAGCTTTCTGGGTTGCTATGATTTGTCGTTTATCAGGTAATTTGCATATGCTTTCTAGTTCAGATTGATTGGTTTTTATGGTACTTGTGATATTTAATGGACAAGGTGTTGGAATAGTAATTCAAAGTTGGAGTGGGTAAAGTTAATTAGTATTTGTTATTCATGATATTTTACTTATTTATGTTCAATTGATTCTTAAACGTAATTTAATTTTGTTTATACTACATTAAATAGGGATGTTGTTAGTTAGTTTTCAATATACAACAGTATGCAGAATGGACAGATAGATCTTGAAGTAAGATTCAAAAAACTTTTGAGTTTATAAATAAAATATTTTCCTTCACAGGGGTTTTTAGCTTTTAGCTTCTGTCTAATTTGAACGTTCCCTGATTCAGTTAGGTTATTACTTGGTGAAATGTTTTGTGATTTTGTAAATTTTTGTTGCACTAGTGAATTTGGCTGTTAACGTTGAAGTTTTACGTGAAAAGACGTGATTTTTTGATATGGGATTTCTAGTTTGATTTGTGTTTTTCTATTTTCAGGTTCAATTTTTTGATTGAAGGGATTTTTTTTGCTTATCTCTATGGTGAGTACTTTAAAGTTTGGATCTTTGTTTAGCTGTTTTTGGAGTTGAATGGTAGTGATTGTATAGGGAAATTGTTGAATTGATATTGGTGGAGTACATTGGAGGAAAAAGCTTCGTAACGCAGCTTATTCGTGCTAGAGGTATTAACTAATGAAGTATGGGAGATTCTCCAACAGAACGTCGAAGTTTCGAAAACGAAGTGCAAAATGAGAAGTGGATTGGTGGTTTGGCGCGTAAGATATAAAAAATAGTATGACAGAATTCGAGAGAATGTATACTGAGATATTAATGCAATTATCATGATTATGTCTTGAACTCTCAATGTGAAAATGTTTGATTGTTCACTTATTAATCACAAGAGCTACCAGGAGGTATGTGAAGATATGAATGGGGTTGATCATTGCATTGGAAGAGAGAAAGGAAAATGCGGACGTATATTGGGAAGTTCCGAATCTTTGAGTAAGTCCTAGGAGTGTGGGATGAGCGAAGAGGAATGGTAGAGCTTCTGGCTGTAGTTGGTACGCTTGTCGTGTTTTGTGATGTGTGTTCTTTATCTTGTTTAGCTAGTGCTTGCACTGTGGATAATGGATTTACGCAGGGCGAAATGACTGCAGAGCGGTCTCTAGCTGGATTATCTAGTGGTCACACCCAACAACAATGGCCGCCCCTCCACCTCGTGCCTCTCTTCATTCCGTCTGACCTGCGTTTTCCCGGGAACTGGGCATCGGGGCCCGTCAGGTTGACGTGTCGTGTTGAAAAGAGGGGAGAACACAGCTGTAGTACTACGTAATGTTTCTGTTTGTAGAACCCTTGGCAGGCGAACTCGATGTTTTTTTTATTCTGTTTCCACGCACCGCCTTGCGTTCCCCACCAGTGACCAACACCGATCATGCTTCACTTTTAAGGCAAGCGCGCTGCCTCTCATGTCGGACTCCACTTAGTGTTCGACTGTCACCACTATGTCCACCCCAAAACCCCTGT
This sequence comes from Solanum habrochaites, assembly GCA_027704765.1. Classification (NCBI taxonomy): domain Eukaryota; kingdom Viridiplantae; phylum Streptophyta; class Magnoliopsida; order Solanales; family Solanaceae; genus Solanum; species Solanum habrochaites. The sequence continues at coordinate 65,020,007 of JAKWJA010002498.1, forward strand.
TCGCTTCTTTTTTTGCTTGGGGGCTTCTTACTTGTTCATGCTCTTCCCTTCCCCGTCTTTAACCTGTGTGCCTCCACGCCACGGCTTAGGACGCCTCTTTCGTTTACCCTTTCCCACCAATCACCTAGTAGTTCTGTCGACCAGTAATGCACCCACTTGTTCCGGCCTGACCCCGCGCGGCCCCCAGCCCTGCCCCCCGCATCAGCGCCACGTGTGTCGCTGTCGGCTAGAGTCTCCCCGCACCGTTCGCCCTTTAGAGACAGAACCTGTTCTCTTTTTATCCGGAAAACTGCTCTTGTCAGCTTTTGTAGTGGGCAACTCACACACGAAATTTAAGAGGCGGAGAAGAAGACCAGGAAAGCAAGAGACTAGTAGGGAGCGACAAATCGAGAGGGGGTGTGAGCGGGTTGCCTGGCGGAAAAGGAGTTATGTAGTCGAACCCAATGTTAGAGCAGCCTCTTGTCATTATGGCCCTTCTGGAGCGATATGGGTGAATGAACTGGGGAGAGATCGGCTGTTAAACGAAGGCCCCTGATGTAACAAAGTACGATGTGTGAGAAGGCAAGGAAAGCAGTGAGGCGCAGCACACAGAGGATGTTTGCGAATTATATCCCAGCTGTGCAAGGACCACACCACCCCCGGCTGAAGCACCACCAGCGCGAACGCGTCCTTGATACATAACGTTGGGCATTGCCCGTACCCAATATTACTTACCGCCAACTTTTGAGGAGAGGATGCGGGATGAAATCAATCAGCAAGGTTCAGAATATTCTATAATTATCGAGGTTGACGCATCAGAGGCGCCAATCTCAAAGGAGTAGGTCATTCAGCGGAACAAGCTGTATAAGCTGAGACGTGTGGTTAGGCTTGACTAGTTCTATGGGCCGAGCTCGATAAATAGAGAGAGAGAACTAGACACAATGAGCTAGAGGCAAGGAAAAGTGATTATCCGGACAGTCAAAATATAGGAATAGATTTGTACTGCATCAACGAGAACATAACGACCCCCATTATTTAGTTAATGATTATTCTTTGCATTTAGCCCTTAAATGTTTTTACAATGACTTCAACCTGTCAATCGTACAACGCGTGTACCCTTCCTCTACGAGAATCGGCTACTTAATCTTGTACTTTGATTAATTCGACCCGTAGCCTTATAGCTGGCAGAGGCGACGGCTTTTATATCGCACATTTATAACGCTAAATACTGATGCGAATACCGAGAGAAGTGGCGCACGCAGATACCGATTTCGATTACGTACGTGTTGGGTTGCCTTCCACGTGGCTGCCCTTACATGTTTAGTAGGTATTCCGCTAGTCTTAATGTATGTTGCATGGTCACAGATGTATATTGACCCCGTTGCGTCTGTGACCCCCTAGTTCTGTCCTTTTCCCCAAACAGTAATGATGTGCTCGGATCGTAATCAGAAATTTTAACGTCTGTCGGAGTGAGGTCAATCCTTTCCTGGAAACTTTATATCCTAAGCACCAGTGTAGCTGCAGGAGCCTTGCCACCCGCAGCACATCTTTACCGACACCATCAGCAGATATTTTGTAGGCAAAGACTTGCACCCAATTGGGTTATGTAATTACCATTCTTTGTTACTATATTAGGAGTAGAATATTTATTTCTAATTGTAATTTTGCTGTCACACATCATGCAAGTTAGGTCTCGAAGCTGTGGCAATTAATATCTTTTTTAATTTAATGTAGGTATTGTAAAATTAACTAATTTCATTGTTCTTTAGGATATAGCTAGACTCTTCTAAACGAGGTTTCATTTTTTCTGAAACTTCTATCACACAGCTCAATTTTTCTCTGGGATATGGCTAAGGTTTCTCGTTGTTTTTTCGTCAACCCCTCCCCCGGAATACTGCCTTCCTCAGCCTGCCATCCTCTTGCCGTCCCCACTGTCTAAAAAAAGGCAAAAGTAGTTATACACTGCAGTGGATGCAGATTTTGATAATTTACCTATCAGTTTTTCTAAATGATGAAGATCTTTGTCAGTTCTTAGATATCTAGAAATGGCATAACAGCAAGGATCAATATTTGCATGTGCATTACATTAGATGTTTCCTCTGCAACCTTCAAAAACGGTTTAGTTCTGTGTGATTGTGTAGAGATGTATCCTTGATATCGATGTTCAAGGAGCAAGGTCTGTGAGAGCTAGCGCTCTTGAAGCCATTTTCATTTTCATTGCTCCTCCTTCTTTTGACGAACTTGAGAAGCGTCTTCGTGCAAGGTGGGCTATTCAAGAAATTTAAAGTTTCTCATATTACATGTTGTTTAGTTATAAAAAGTATCGTCCATATTTTGAACAGGGCAACTGAGACCGAGGAACAAATCCAAAAGCGTCTCCGGAATGCTAGGGCAGAACTTGAACAAGGAAAATCATCTGGTCTGTTTGATCATATTTTGGTAAACGATGATCTTGAAACTTGTTATGAGAAACTCAAGGTGATTCTAGTTAAAAACTCATCTTTCCCTATTTTATACGTAAATAAACGTCTTATCTAACAGACAATAATTCTTACGAAGAGAATATATTTGCATCTACTAACACGACATAATGTATCTTTCAATTGATGTAGAACATTTTGTGTCTAAGAGAAGCTGTGAAATCTGCTCCTAAGACAAGTAAGTTAGTGCTAGTATTTTGATGCCGTAGTTCTAAAGATCAAATTATGCACCACTAATGATTCATGATTTTTTTCACAACTACAGTTCCAGAATCATTCAACTTGTCCATCAAACATCCAGTGTCAATGATCGATCAAAAGCTTCTGATCAACTGTACTGCTGCAGAAGATGAAAATACATCAACTAACATGTATGCAATCTCTTTTTCTTGATAATCGATTATCCATTCTGTATGAGAATTCTAGAGCCTGAAGCGTCTGTTGCAGGTACGTTCTGGACTTTTTGCTCAAAGGAGGAGCCCCTGGACGGACAAGAGGACTAAACATGTGTCCTATCAATCCTTTGACTGATCATGTAAACGGTAACAACCAGCTGCACTTAACATCCAGTTTTGATTGACCACATCTTTTCTTCCTTTAAGTCGATGCAGAGGGCTTGAGCCCCTTTGAAAGAACCACAATTTTGACTTCCCAGTATCATTCTTGGATTGCAACAATGATTCGGAGATCCATGTTAGTTTACTATATTCAAAGAAAACATATATTGGATAGGATGCTTTTCGATCTTTTATCTATTTTGTTTCGTTTCTTCTAAAAGTTTATTCATTTAAATACAGTCATTACCATGAAGTTCCAAATTCTATGAGTGAAACTTTAAGACGTTGTAGAATATGTAAGCATAGACAAACACCATGATATTGCTGCTTTCCCATATCTTTTTAATGTTGCTATTGAAATTTTTACATCTATGATTATAATTTCCCTCAAAAGTTATACAAACCTAAAACATACACTACAAGTATTGTTTTATTACATATAATAAAATGTAGTTACAACTGCAGGGATATTGGATATTTACATAACTCCCAAAAGAGTAAATTAAACTATAGTATATATCATTTAGATGAGAATAAATTAAGTGGTACTTATGACTCCAAGACCAAGTCAAAAGACTACTAGACGTTTTGTAGAGTAACTCAAAAGATCTTGCAGAGCGACTCAATAGACTACTAGACGTCTTGTAGAGCGACTCGATAGATTACTAGACGTCTTGCAGAGCGACTCTCTTTAGAAATGTTCTGAGTGCATGCAGTTGCAATGATTGTTGTCATTGAGGTTCCACTGATAATGACAACCCAATTGAAGATTTTCTGTAGTATTATGTATTCCAGATTGGAACTGAAATCCCTCAACAGAGTTGGTATTATTGGATGATCCAATATCACCTTCATAATTGAGTAGGTAATTTGGAGAAGAATTTGAGTCCAATGAACTTTTGCCTTTACTACTTGGAGTAGTGTTGTTATTAGTTGTAGTAGTAGTAGATTGGATCTTCTTCTTTGTGTTGAGAAATCTACCTCCACCATCTCTAGCTCTCCTCATCGCGTGTCGGTGACGCGATTCGTGAAGATAAGGCTGATTTACATACATACATATTGAACAAACAAAATAACATCATTTGTTGCTTCTGTGCTTTTTCAACTGATTCCATTATGTTATATATATGCATATGAAGATTGGGGATATATATATACATTTGAACAAACAAAACAACATCATTTACCTGTCGTCTCTGCGCGTTCAACTGGTCCCATTACTTTTGACTCAAACTATATATGTATATGCATATGGTGATACAGCTGATATACATTTGAATAAACAAAAGAACATCAATTGTCAGTTGTATTCAACTGATTTCATTACTTTCGACTCAAACTATATATGCATACCTATGAAGATAAGGTTGATATACATTTAAACAAAGAAAACAACATCATTTATCACTGTGCGTTCAACTGGTTCCATTACCTTCGACTCAAACTATATACGTATATGCATATGCATATACACTTGAACAAACACAATAACATCATTAATCAACTGACCTTATACATGTGTATAACCAATTCACAAAATGTATTAAAATTATGATTATTAATAAGAACACTTCTCTAATTAAGATGTTTGTTGATAAAATTGACAAAATTAAGATGCATGACTAGAGCGATCAACTATTCTCTTCAAAAATGTCAAAGGATGTGTGTTGACTTTTTCAAAAGATCAGATATAGACGTGACAATATTTTTGAAGAGTCCGAGCAACATAATTAGTCTAGGCAATCAAGAAAAAACAACTTTTATGGTCATTGAAAATATTCTTTGACGGTCTTAATAGTAATTTAAGACAAACAAATCGAAACGATGAGATTACCTTTCGAGATTTCACCACTTTTTGTTGCAACACAGCCTTAGCACGAAGTTGCCTTCGTCTAAGAATCCCATGGTATTGTTTTGCATTTACATACATTGGCTCCTCTTTCACTTCAACTGGCAAAATCATTCTTCCATTATGATGAACTGTTGATGATCTCTCCATATTTTGATTTACCTATTTATAAAAGGAAAAATCCCGCGATAACGTTATGTTTTTCTACTCTGATACTATATTGAAAGGTACGTGCGATAATTATATTTAAAAGTTTAAGTTATTAGAGAGAGCAACTTAAATTGTGTAAATATTTAGTATAAAACTATTTACTTAACTATTATTGTATGAATGATCTGATTATGTAAATATTTTTTACATCGTCAATACAGAGAACACAAATTCACATAAAGAGAAGGACATACCATAGGTTCACCACAAGCAATAGTAACATTGCCACCAGAATATTGTGGTACTTCTGAGGGGTATGATTTAAATGCCTGAATAATTTTTTTTTTATAAATATAAGTATTAGTAAATTAAATAATTAATTCCAATCAAATTTCAAATTCATAAATTAAAAAAATTGGAAATTATTACTCACAATTGAGGAGGGTGTCATTAGTTCAAATTGATTTGCTGCTCTTAAATTTTCACCCATGATTGGAGGTATAAATTCTACATGTTTGCCTTCTCTCTTAGAATCACTATCTGCTAATTAAAAATAATAATTTCAAATTATGTGTCATTTTTCATTTCTCCAAATATAAATCATGGGAAATTTGGTTAATATTTTAAAATTATGTTGTTTCAGGATAGGTATAAGTTAAGACCGTGTATTCATTATCTTTTTTAGATTTTATTAGTAAAACTACACTGAATATGATATTGTTCATCATACTGAGATTACGAGAAGAATTACCATTATAAAATTAATTCTCAAAAAGGAGAAATTAATTCTTATTTTAAAACGAAAGATATTGTAAAATTTAAAATATAATAAAAATAAATTAAAAGTTGTAATTTATATTATACCTGATTTTTGAAACATTGTACTTTCCACTTCACCACAAGAACCAACTCCGATTTCTGATCATAAATGAAAAATACTTATAAATATATTACAGGGGGATTAATTGTTCTAGTGGATAGGTTATTTTATTTTTAGGATTATAGATTTAATATTTTACGAACAAATATATGCACAAATATTTGGATGATAGTTTTTAATACGTTAGACACATATAAGTTAAACTCAATAATTTTTATTTGACCACCAAACTTTTTTTTTAATTTTTTCTTTTCACTCACCAAGAATCCGATCAATAGTATAGGTTCCTCAAATTATGCCAATAGTAAACAAAATAAATCAAAGTTTTAAAAATAATTTAATTATTACTAGTGTGATTTACACAAATAAATCTTTTTTATGGCACTATTCAAATTTTGACCTAACAAAAAAAGTTATGCAAAAAATGACATTCTACTCGCACTAAAAGCAAAATTCCTAGGCAATTTATCAAAGATTTTGCCTGAAATCACACAAGTATAGATAATCGAATCCCTCCAAAAACTTTTGATAATAATCATCGTAACATGATCGTGCGAAAACTTACCAATCATAACATGTTATCATAATCATCAAAATTTGATCATGAATTTTGATGGATCGCCAGAATTTCAATCATAGAAGAAGAATCAACAACAATATACAGAAGAGGAAAGTAATCAGAGCGAATATAAATTAAATAGGTGTCCTTCCTAAGTCTACTCTGCGTTCCTAATGATAATAACAACAATAACTATATCAATCGCAAATAATTAAGTTAAAAATCGATTATATGAATATCTAATAACATCAGACATAATAAAACCAGATAAATCAACTAAGCAATTCTTCCTACATCAACAAAAAAATAATAAGTCATAGAAAAACAATAAGAAAGAAGAATATATTCACCCCCCTTAAGCCAACCAAAAAAGAATCAAGAAAATGATAGCAATAGACATGTCTAGCTAAATTTGTACACATAATTAAATTCTCAAAACTTTCCTAATCAAGCAAGAAAAATAAGAGGAAAATTATAGAAAACTCCCTAGATATCCATTTGATGGGAGAGAGAATAATATGTTATGATAACTTTTCCTCTTTGTGAACTATTGTATCATCAACATATAAGATTAATAGATATGGGTTTACAGGGTCTATTCATGAGTTGGTTCATGCTAAGTTGGAATATCAAATAAAATAAAAAGAGAGAATCAAAGAAGAGAAGATAAGAAAGTGATGTGTGAATATATTTATTTTTTAAACTAATAAAACACAATCTAGGATTACCATTGTAAGACATATGATGTGTCCATTATTCTAATAGTAAATGACTAAAAGGCACTTGTATAATATTCTTCTCCATTTTTGTACCTATTATAATCTATGCTTTCTTATATAATAATAATATGATAAGAAACATGACTAGTATAGGTATAAGATAAGGTCATTTTTGTTAGATTTTTCTTTTTGAATCATACCTAAAATGTTTAAGTGGTAGATCTATCAAAAGTGGACTAACAATTAGAGGTATGAAAATCATAGCAGAGAAAAAATTTCAATATAGATATCGAATAACTAATAGAAAATAAAAAATACTTCAGTTTCAATTCAAAACTTCAATCAAAATATTTAATTTTCTGATATTAAATAAATAAAGGTGGACATTTATGAAGTATTCACATAAATATCAATAACTAATTACACAATTCAAAATTTTAAAATATTAGTTAAATAAAAACAATATTTAAACTGATTACATTTTCACTTCAGAAATTTAAATTATGATCAAGATAATATTTAAAAATCTCTTTAAGTTCTATTTTTTATTTAATTATTTAATATTCATTTATATCTTTAACTATATGATTTTAAGATATTGAAGTTTATAATTTGCACCAATCTTTAAAGATGATGATGAATAGTTTATATTAGATATAGATAAACTAACTTCTTCCTTATTTTCTCAACAAAAAAAAGGATAAAATAGTAAAAACACAAAAACAATGACAATAATGGCCAACTATTGATAATTCCAATAATAGGAAGTGGACAAAACGTGTCCTTTTTTAAATAGTGAATTCCTTTAACTTTTAGCCCCAAAAATCGCCGCGTGTGTACGGCTATTAAATCTCGAAACGTGATGACTCAACAGTCAATATAACGGCGCAACGCCGTTAACTCCCCTTCTCATTTGTCTTGTCGGGTAATTAGGTGGCAAACGTTTACCAATAAAATTATTTCTATTACTCGTTCCGTCTTATATTAGTTAATTATATTACGTGTAAGTTGATTACTTTACTTATTTTTTGCTTTTACAATTTGAAAGTGCAATAACGATACTTTAAAATTTTTCAAAAAATAATTCTTAAGGATAATTAATAAATTTTTTTTTTTTAATATTGTGAAAAATAAAAAATAATCAAACTATATAATAACAGAAAATAAAGAATTAAGACGATTGTCATTTCAATTCACGGGTCGCCCCGTGAAAGTGACCGTTAACTTTCCACGTGTCCATAATAATGGAGTAAACGTTCTGCAGTTTAAAATATAGCCAAACAAGTGTGTGCTATGTTTGCTAGTGCAATTATGCAAAATATGAACAATGAAAATGAATACTTCCTAACTTATCACCTTTCAACTTAAGTCTACATCGTTGTTTTCAAAATTTAATATATATGTACGAAAAATAATTTTTGATTTATATATTGTAAATAATTTTTTTAATATACATATAACTATAAGATGTTTTTCCGGCTAAGGGTGTTTCTTCTTTATATGTGACTATACCATTGCCTAAATCTCATTTTCTAAATTCACGGGATATATTATTATTGTAATTTTAACATGTAATTCAAAGTTATAGTTTTGCCTCTATTAATAGTAGATCTAGAGTTTAACCTATAGATTCATCAAAGATTGTGTAGTTTTTGCTTAGAGTTTTCAACTGATGTCATTCAACCTATGTTCAAAATTTTAGATACACATATATACTATATTAATATCTTATTATTTCTGAATTTATTTTATAAATAATTTTCTATTTTTTTCGACGTACGTGACACTAGCTTGAAAAAAAGTCAACACGCACTAGGCTCAGAAAATAATGTCATGTAAGCCTAAAAAAGGTAGAAAATTATTTATAAAATAGTTAAGGAGATAATAGGACTTAAGTATAGTATAAGCGTGTCTCTGAAATTTCGAAAATACATTAGAAGTACTTATGTATTTTCTCAAAAATAAAATAATGGATCTTATTATTAGTATAGATTAATTTAAAATTACGATAGAAATTCATAATTTTTAAATTTTGAATTTATGGTCGTAGATCTATCAAGTTTAACCTATAGCTTGTCCTCCTCCTAAATCCTACCTATAAAGTATGATTAGATACACCACCATATAAAGGATGTTGAATATACAGTTTTCCACCATACTATTATAAATGGCTAGGATTTATAAAGAATATACTCCGCATTTTCTAAAATATATTTTTATATATGTGATCTTAATAATTTTTGTTAAATTATCATTTCTTTAATAACCACGTGATTTTTAAAACCAAAATGGAAATTAAGAAAAGAAAAGTGAAAGTGATTTATAATCTTATAGATACTAAATATAGTAAACTTCAATGACACTTCTCTCTCACATAAATTCTTATAATATTCTTGACGTTTTTGTGTGGTTGTCTAGTTTAGTACGATCACAACTCACATGCTCTTCTATTTTTTTAGTTTAAAATCGTCTCGTGATATACTAAGCTTTTGTTATATATAAGATCTAAAGAAGAATTATAAGAATAATTATTTAATTACACAAGAAAATAATTCTCGAATCACATGACAATAACGTTATCATTTGCGCTAAGACTTCCGTTAAGATTGACCCTAATAAATAAATTTGCGCACTAAACTTAGTTCAATATTTACTGAGATGAAAATAGTTTTGTGAATTTTTGGTGGACAAAAAAAAAAAACGAGGTAAACTTACTTTACCTCTCCGCGTGATATTAGACAGAAGATAATTATTGGTATGACTTTAAACATATAATGCCTTTTAATAGTAAAAATCTTCAAATCCTGAATACGTCTTTTTTATATAAACTTGTTGAAATTTGGAACTTTACCTGTGAGAATTGAAGCTTCTTGTTCTTTGAGATCCTTTTGGTTTGATTTTGAAGATATGTTTAATGAGTTGTTAGTTGTGTAGTAGCAAGGTACTTCAGAGACAAGAGGAGAAGAAAAAAGGGGAAAATTAAGCCAAATTTATTTTCTGTTGATTAAGGCCATGTGTATGGTGGATACAAGTCCCATGTGTTGGACTGACTCTTGGACCCATATGAACTAGGACTAGTGCCGGAGTCATCTTTGTTCGAGACGTTGAAAATTATATTATAAATGTTTAGTTATTTTAATTGTTTTGTGTTTACTTAGTGAAAATCCAGATTCCGATTACTACTAGGTGACAAACATAAGTATATACTTTATACTAATATAGTTTTAACATAAGTTATGTAAATATAATGCAGCTTGAAGCAGCTTCCAAATGACAAATTGTTTTTCACTATGAATTTGAACAAGTCTTCCATGTAACCGCCTTCACATTCTTGATTTTATTAAGAGTAGAATACGAATATTAATAGTAAGGTTTTCGAAAGAAGAAGTTTAGTTATATGCAAAAACGATAATCCACTTATAAGACTTAATCATATTACACTGATTGATAATGTGAAGAATCTTATTAGTATTTTTTTAATTTTTGTGCATTGCAATAATGTAGCACAAAATAACATCTTCGTGCGCTTTCATAATCCAAGAAATTTTATTAACTTTATGATTGGGCCGGGACCCAAAATATGATTGGGCCTGGACCCAAAAAAGTTCGGCCCATTAAAACAGTTTCTTAGGCTTCCTCAGCTCTGCCACTTTGCTTGTAGTCTGCCGCAAAATCTGCCCCTGACTGGTAAGTTGTATAAAGTTTATGTACTTTTGGTTTGTTTTTCGAGTTGAAATTTGATGATTTATGAGTTTTTATGATTGGGTTTTCTGTTTCTTATAGCTTATGCTATTCAATGGTAAATTTTGTTCGATAAAGTTTGTGTCTTTTAGTTAGTTTTTGAGCTTACATTGATTCTTTCTGACTTTTCGTGAATTGGGTTTCTGTTTCTTGGTAGAATAAGCATATAAACATTGAGGACTTGTTTGATTTTGTAATGGAAATATTCTTATATAGCTCAATGGTAAAAAAATTTCATAAAGTTTGTGTCTTTTAGTTAGTTTTTGAGCTTCCACTGATGGTTTGGATTATTTTTTTTTGAATTTTTATGGACTGTAGGTCCATTTCTTAATAGTTGGCATTTGTAAATTGAGGGATTGTGTTATATTGTACTAAAAAATCATTGAATATGGAATACAGCTTATGCTATGCAATGGTAAATCTTGTTTCATGAAGTTTTTGTGTTTTAGTTGGTTTTTGAGCTTCCATTGATGGTTTAGGATTTTCTATATTGGGTTTCTGTTTCTCAGTTGTTGGCATTTGAAATTGGAAGTTGTGGTATTCTAGTTGAAAATTCTTTGTACGTCAGCGTACAAACTCTATTCTTGATCAGTTGGTGCTTCAAACATGTTAGACTATTGATTCCTCTATATGCTTACAAGCTATTCCTCCAAACTATAGCCTCATTTTGGGTTATGTGTTCAGGTTCTTTTGCCTTCCAGTAGATAAACGTTTGGCTTGGTCAGCGATAGTTCTAGCTGATCGACAAGAAGGATAGGTGCAAAATGGCGAGGGAGCCAGTAGTGGTGTCTAAAAGTCCAGATGTTGAGTGAAGTGTTCATTAACCAGCTATCCCTTGAGAGTGTTAGCTTGCCGCTAACAGCAAAGATGATTGATGCTTTCTTGCTCGTCTGAACTGCATTGTCTTCTTAGTTTTGGGCTCAGAGCACGGGCCAACAGCAAAGTATACATAACTGAGTGTGTTTATTTTCAAGTGAATATCAATCTGCAGCCTCTCGCAAGATCTGAAAAGTCACAGTCAAACAGCAAAACACATACAGTTGTTGATGGCAATGATCGCCAGGAGAAGCAAGAGCTCTGTACATCTCTTGCATGAAGTCCTCTTTTCCGACCACCCTCTTCCCTGCTCATACACCCAGCGGCAGACCTATGTAGATGTGTACATGAAATGGAAGAAAGACTCTTTTTTTGACTCCATTGATACTATTCACAGATCAGTTCAACTCAAGCCTTTAATTGCTCTTAAGAACTGCATAGTCTCCTCTTCACCTAATGATTATTGCATCCCCATTTCTGTTATTTCGAAAAAAGGCTTAGAGTTAGGGATACCCATTAAGGTTGCCAGGTTCTTAAGGCTGTATCCATCTGTTTTTGAGGAATATACTGGCCCTAACTACAATTTGCCTTGGTTTAAGTTGACCAAGAGGGCTATTGAGCTTGATAGAGAGGAGAGAGAGGTCTACTTAAAATTTAAGGATGATATCATTTTGAGGCTGAAGAAGTTGATACTGATGAGTGGCAGGGAACAGAGGCTTCCTCTAAAGATAATTCAGGGTCTACAATGGTATTTGGGGTTACCTGACGAATTCTTAAGGAGACCGGAAGACAATCTTGATGGGTGTTTCAGAGTTGTTGAAATGGAAGATGGATTGAAAGGGCTTGCTGTTGATGTTCATGGAAGTGAAAGGTTTTTATCAGTGATGCAGATGAATGCGATGAGGAGGGGAATGTATAGTGGTGTGAGGGTGAGGCAATAGAATTTCCACTGTATCCATCAAAGGGATTGAGGCTTAAAAGAAAGATTGCAGATTGGTTTGATGAGTTTCAGAAGTTTCCATATGTTTCACCCTACGAGGATTATTCAGGTTTGGATCCAAATAGTGACATAGCAGAAAAACGAGTGGTGGGTGTGCTTCATGAATTGCTTAGTTTGTTTGTCGAGCATGCTGCAGAAAGGAAGAAGCTTTTGTGTCTTAGGAAATACTTGGGGTTGCCGCAGAAAGTTCACAAGGCATTCGAGAGGTATCCTCATATCTTCAATTTGTCATTGATGAACAAGACTTGCACCGCAATACTAAAAGAAGCTTACTGTGATAGAGGGGCTATCGAGGAACATCCATTAGCAAAAGTTAGAAAAAGGTACATCAAATTGATGAAGGAGTCGGAGGGTATACTGAGACGTAGAAGGTTTAACAACAAGCCAATTGATCAGGGTGACTCGAATATCAAGGACTTGGATTGTACAGATGATGAGGATAAGAAATTTACAACTTAACTCTGCTCTTTGTGCTTGTGCCACTATAATCAGGTGCAGGATTTAAAAGAAATTATAACCGAGAAGCAAAAGAAAATTTAAAGAACTTTTCAAGCAGGATTTGTAAGCATTTGGAATGAAATGTAAAGACTGTTTTGATCTGTATAGCTTCAGAGGTGGTTGTTTCTCTCATTTATGCTGCAGTTCTTTCAATCATTAAGGGCGATTTCAGTATGAAAGGGATGGCCACAGTCATGCGACGGAATTGTCATACTATTATATATTACCAATGGAGCCTCGAAGTCTTGATCAACGGTACATGATTAGCTTCCAATGAATGGCTTATTCGCTCACTGATGCCCCCCCTTGCCCCCCCCCCCCCATATCTTCTATATAACATGCTTGACACTTTTATGTAACAATGTTGGATAGTTTTATGTCGTTTTTCCTCGACATATAATTGTTATTCCTTGTGATCCATCTTAACTCTTTTCTTAGTTTCATTCTTTGATTTGTTGTTTCTTCATATACCAATGCCACCTGACTATGGCATTGCTTTCTGCTCGGTTTTCTCAAGGTTGAAATTATTGAAGTAGGAGCATGCTCATCCAATCTCCTGCTCCCTTTCAAGTGTTGAAGGATCGAAATAACGGGTGTAAACGCGGAAGCTAGCAAGCCAACCTCGAAAGACACTATAAGAGAACAACGAGAAATATACCCAAAAGACAACAAAGATTTAACTTGGTTTCGGTCCAATCGACCTACGTCCAACAAGGAGATTGAGCAATCCACTAATAAATCTGAGAGTACAAAATACCATAAGACACCTCAATCTCAATTCCACATCGGAATACATGGAGGTTCACAAAGTGAAAACCTATCAAACTTGGTGACCCATAAATTCTCTCCTACCCAAAACTCTCAGCCCTTAGACTACCAATTGTGAAGCTGATTAAGTTATAAGGAACAATCTCTATTTATAGATTCCTACCTTTTCCTACAACAAAGGGATTAGTCAATTCCAAAACCTTTTTTCCTACAAGGAAACCTATTTATGGTAAGAAATTTGAGGCAATAAAAACCCAACTCAAGCCACCACCCAACACCACATGGAATTAAACTGTCCTTGTTGATGTGTTTATGTTTAGTTCCAAGACTAGATGCTTTGTCTAGTTTCGAGTGAACTGTGGATTGTGCATGTTTAATCTTTGGTCGTTACAATCCCCTATTAGGAACCTCCATTGCAGACTGCAGAAACTATGATGGATGCCTTTCGGGATTGAGAGGAAGTCATTCTTACCGGAAGATAGAAGAATATACACGAACACTTCATCATCATTGAAAGCAGCAGCAACAGAGCTGGCATTATAAGGAAAGAATTCTTGAAAATAAGCATAGATCAATATATGTAATGAAATGTAGTCTCTTATAATTGCTATATTCCCGATTTAAACTGTGCATTACAACCAAGATGTAAAATTTTGTGGACTTCTTGAATTACCTACATGTTTAAGGGAACATAAAGTCCCCTTTTTCTGTATAATTTTTGGCACCTTGTTGGTGCAATCAATGAATTTATAGCAGAAATAAATAAAATTGTGATCATTATAGCATCCATGTTGACAATTTTTTATTGAGAAGTTGTTGAGTTATCATGAAATTTTCATGTTGAGCCCAATTTGTTGTCTTAAACTTGCTTAAGAGTTACTTCTTACAGTGAATGAGTAGTGACGCCTCAATCTCAAAGCAAGTTGGAGTCGACTATTTGAATCTCCATTTTCCATTTAGGCCAATGAAGCAAAATAGTGACTGTTCATTTACAGTAGCAAATTAAACCAGAAATAGTCTTTTCTAACAGCTCATCATCTTCATCATAAGAAATCTCAGATTTAACCAGAGATAGGAGTATAGCATACATGTATAACATTGAAAGAAGTGTTGTTTTCATAAGATGCACACACTAGAAGCTGCAGCAGGATGATGCACCTCTCAATATGTTTCCTACTCCAATGGTCTTGCCCTTGCTAATACAAAGGGAACTAAAATACAATTGAGAATTCACTCTATAGAAGGGCCCAGTGCATTGACGAAGACAAGATTTTCACCAAAAGGGTTCAACATCTACTGTATATTATATATACATAAAGGTTTTAATCTTGCATATGAAATGCTAAAGCTCCATTTACACATGGACAAGAAAAAAGTAGTACATATGATCGAATGCCTTGTACAGAATGGTACATATCAAGAACTGTTTCTGGCTTTTACCCTTCCCATATAACCTTCTGACTCTCTAATATGAAAATCGAAATTACAAGCTCGGAGCTGATCATCATAGAATACATAGTTTAACTATTTTGACTACTAAGCAAAGCTAAGAACAGTGAATTTCATACCGTTTTGTATTTCTACAGGGGTTTTCATGATCTGAAGGTCTGAGGTTAAGCAGAGATTTTTGGATGATACGAGTTTTGATTCAACTCTGTGTAACCTCTTGAAGCATTTCTATCACCTTCTTCATTCTTGGTCGTTTTGCTGGAATGGTATCGGTGCACATCAATGCGACTTTTAGAGTTGCAAGCATTTCTTTCCTCCAAGCAAAAGAAATGGTGCTAAGTCTTGCATCAAGTATCTGCTCTGGTGTTTCTCCTCTGGCAGATGCACCATGAACCCACCTGACCAGATCAACTCCTTCACCAAAAGCTTCATCAACGGGTAGTCGGGTGGTAAGGATCTCGAGCAAAACAACGCCATAGCTATAAACATTTCCGGGAGCTGTTACTTGCATTGTATATGCATACTCTGTTGAAGAAAAAGGGAGTAGTTAGACCCCAGACATTTTCCAGGAAAAGAAATTACTCCCTCTGTTTCAGTTTGTTTGTGTAGCATATAGAATATACAAAATGTCCGTGGTCTTAAAATTAAAGAGTTACCAAGAAAGGAAGGACAATTTTTTTAAACCGACTAAAAAGGAAAGTTAGACAAACAAATTGAAACACGAGGTAGTAAAATGATTAGCCGAGTCTTTCAAGCCACAGAATATACCTGGGGGAATGTATCCAAATGAACCAGCAACAGCACTAATACTTGCAGTCCCTCTAGATGGATCAAGAAGACGGGATATTTCAACTTCAGCAACCAAAGGGGTGAATTTAGAATCAAGAAACACATTCCCTGAAGAAACATCAAGATGGATTATGGCCACGTGATGAAGGAATGCTAGTCCTTCTGCAACTCCAATGGCAATGGAAAGTCTCGTAGGCCAGTCAGGTTCATATTCAGGTTTCTGGCTAAACTCATGAAGAAACTGAGCCAATGTCCCATTGGGATAGTATTGGTGTAAGAGTAGAACAACATCCTCATAGATTGCAAACCCGATAGGCCTCGTAAGATTATCATGACAGAGTTTACTTAGCTTTTCAAGCTCTCTGATCATCTTGCTCTGGTGATGAACTATAGTATTGTCCATCGACTTTAGGCTCTTAACAGACAAAATCATCCCAGAAGGCATGTCTGCTCTATACACATTGCTGAAAGTTCCAGTACTAATCTTATTTGTATCTTTCCTGACTGCCTTTACAACTGAATCAAAATCTATTGCTTGCTTGAGATTTTCATCGAAAACATTCCCTGCTATGATCACTGGTTTGCTACAAGTTTCATCAGTGGTATTTCCAGCTTCCATGGTGGTTTTCTCTTGTTTTTCCCTCATCATGTATAGTAAAACAACCACTGTGACAGCTGTAAAAATTGCCAAACCAGAACCAACAACAGCCAAGATGAGCCGGTAGGAAACTCGGTGATGATTACCATTGTGCTCAAAACCATATCCACAATCACTACTCAAAGGCTCACCACAGAGCCCTTTGTTTCCAAGAAAGCTTGAATTTAAGCTCTTCTCAAATGGAGCAAAAGCAGGTATTGGTCCTGTGAATTGATTGCTCGAAAAGTTAACCTCTATCAAGCTCAACATGCCCTTCAATTCCAACGGAATATTCCCCGACAGCTGATTATTAGATACATCTAAAGAAACCAACTTGTCAAGTTTTCCAAGTTCCTTAGGCAACTGTCCATGGAGATGATTATGACTCAAATTCAATGAAATCTGTAAGTTCTTCATATGACCAATCTCCGAAGGGATGCTTCCAGTAAGATAGTTACTCCCCATTTGCAACTCAAGCAGTTTTACGCAGTTCCCGATCTCACGAGGTATATCCCCTTTCAAGGAGTTCTGTCCCAACAGCAAGAACTGCAATTTAGTTGTGTTGCATATATCTCCTGGAATGGTACCATTGAACTTGTTGTTACTTAAATCAAGCTTGTTGAGATTCTTGCACCTCAGAACTGAAGTTGGAATCTCTCCATAGAGATTATTCCCCGGAACAATCAACTCCTGTAGATTATTGAGCTCACCAAACTCCGAAGGGATAGTTCCAGAAAATCCATTCGAAGCTAAATTAAGAAGAGTAAGATTAGAGCATTTTGCAAATCCTGATACGATTTCCCCGGAAAGTGTGTTATTATCTGCTTCAAAATAAGTAAGACTACTTATATTTCCAATTCCTTTAGGGATACCACCTATCAGCTTGTTATTCCCAATTCTAATGCTTGAAAGGCCTTTGCAATTCACAATTGAATCAGAAATAGTGCCATTCAACTTATTATTAGTCAAAACTAAAAATTCAAGCTTTTCCATGGCAAAAATACTCTCAGGAATTGTCCCTTCAAGCTGATTTGAATGAAGATTTAACAACAAAAGCTCAGAATGTAAGCCTAAGTTAACTGGAATATCACCACTAAACTCATTCTCATAGGCTGCAAACACTCTAAGATTAGTCAAATTCCCAATCCACATAGGAATAAAACCACTCAATTTATTGGTAAATATTTGGAAATAAAGCAAATTCTCCATCCCTTCAAGCTCATCAGGTATTGAACCAGTAAGCAAATTGTTTGAAAGATTCAATGCTCTAAGGTTCTTGAGCTTACCTAATTCACCAGGAATAGAGTTTCTAAACATGTTAAAAGACAAATCAAGAAACTGAAGCTCAGACAAATTCCCAAATGCTTGTGGGATTGAACCTTGGAAATTGTTATTAGAAAGGTCGAGCCATTTCAATCCTTTGAGCTCAGATATTAGAGTCACATTACCTTGTAATCGAAAACCTGAAAGATTCAACCTTTCCACCATTGAATTGTTTGAGCTGCTGCAACTAATACTATGCCAAGAACAGAAATCAGTGCTATTCAGATCCCAACCAGGTATTGCTAGCTCTTTGCCAATTGCTTCCAAAATGACTTGTTCATGAAGAGCCTGTACAGTCCCAAAATGAGACTTTAACCACAACCCCACCAGCAAAACAGTGAACAACCTCAAAGTTACCATTTTTAAGTTGTTTTTCAAGAAAATCTCTAACTTCTTCCCTTTTTTCCCCAAAAAGAAAAAACCCCAAATGGAACAATCAAGAAACCATAAAGAAACAAAATGCTAGAACCAAACACCCAAAAACCAAGAAACCTTGTAGAGACAACTAGAGTAGAAACAAAAGGTTTTAGAAAACAAAAGATACAAACTTGAACAACTTAAAGGAAATGACCCATTTCAAGAATCTTGAAAATGAAACAGAACAATAAAGATACAATCTTTACTACTCAAGAATGAACCCCACGTACCAAAAACAACAAATAAGTTGCAGAAGTGATAAAAATGCAGTTTCAAGGACAAATAGAAGAAAGATACAAACTTGAACAACTTAAAGGAAATGACCCATTTCAAGAATCTTGAAAATGGAACAGAACAATAAAGATTCAATCTTTACTACTAAAGAATGAACCCCATGTACCAAAAACAACAAATAAGATGCAGAAGTGATAAAAATTGCACTTTTAAGGACAAATAGAAGAAAAATGATGCAAATGGGGTGTACTTATTTTGATTTAGGAAACTGCTTACATGGGCCAGGTGTTTTTCTTTTCTCTCTATTGGAGTTTCTGAAAAGAGAAAAGAGAGTTTGGGAGAGAGAATCTATGCTACTAATGACTACTACTTATTTGAGTACTCAAACTCAAACTGACAGTGTCACGAGAAAAGAGCAGTGTGAGTGAATGAAACTGTGTATATGAGTCTGCAACTGCTACTTATGAATACTTCCAATAGAACGAGTTAATTTACGCGGTGTAAATCTGAATTAATTGAATCAGTAAACTATAAATATTATATGCTAATAGTTTGAGTTGGTGATATAGTTCAAATAATTTTAACTATGACACATTTGGAATAATGTCAATTTTAGTTACATACTTTTTTTTTAATTTGTTCAAAAAGGAACGTCATATTCTTATAAATGAAAATAATTTAACTTTAAAACTCATGTTATCGAGAAATGTTTAAAAGATAAATTCCAAAAGAGGTCATTTCATGTCATGTTGTCCAAAGATGGAAGGGAAAGATCTACAACGACGATAATGACTAAGCCTTTTAAATAATTGATTCGTTTTTCAAATAAAAGTCTTGTGAAATTTTCTCTCTTTGCTTCAAGTGTTACGTCAAAAATGACTTGCAAGTTTTATCATGATCGATCTTCATTAGTTGTTCCTTTTTCGTGAATTTCATTATCAAGAAGTCTACCTACAATTTTAGTAACATACTTTTTTTTTAATCTGTTAAAAAAGGAAAATCACATTTTTATAATTGAAAATAATTCAACTTTAAAACTCATGTTACATCGAGAAATGTTTAAAAGATAAATTCCAAAAGAGTTCATTTAAAGTCATGTTGTACAAAGATGGAACGGAAAAATTTACAACGACGATAATGACTAAACCTTTTAAATGATTGATTCGTTTGTCAAATAAAGTCTTGTGAAATTTTCTCTCTTTGCTTCGAGTGTTACAAAAAAAATGACTTATAAGTTTTATTATGATTGATATTCATCATTTGTTTCTTTTTCGTAAATTTCATTATCACGAATATAACCTACAATTTTAGTACTACTTTTTTTTAACTGTTAAAAAGGAACATCACATTCTTATAAATGAAAATAATTTACTTTAAAACTATTTACACAAAAATCGAGAATGTTTAAAGATAAATTCCAAAAAAATTCATTTCAATTGTCATGTTTTGTACAAGATACGGAAAATCTAAAACATCGACGATAATGACTAAACCTTTTAAATAATTGATTCGTTTGTCTTATGAAATTTTCTCTCTTTACTTCGAGTGTTACATCAAAAATGACTTATAAATTTTATTATAATTGATGTTCATTAGTTGTTTCTTGTTTGTAAATTTCATTATCAAGAAGTATTCTATAATTTTTTATAATAATTAATAATTCTCTATTTCGATAAAAGATTCCATAAAGAGAAAAGAATTTATGTTAGAGAAATGCAATAATAAATTTTTTTAATTCTAAATTTCTCATATTAATAATATGCTCTTATGGATATGTAATGTCACGATATATTTGAGATCATAAATTTTACAAACTTTTACTATGTGTCATAAATTTGCATGCCACTTCAAATTCATGGTATAATAATAAGAATTATTATTATTATTATTATAAAACATAGAGTGTTTTGGAGGGACAATAACAGGAAGAACAAAGTAAATAAAAAGTATAATTAGATATGCCTAGGATTCCGTCCCATGTGAGTAATGTCATGTTTGGTCTCGTCTTTTTCTCTCCATCTGTCCATTCTCGATATGACTTATAAGGAGAATAACAAAAATAAAAATAAAAACAAATAATCATAAAACAAATAAAAAAAAATATATATATATATATTAATATATTGATTAAAATTTCATACTGTTATAATATTGGGAGGATTTGTATCGAAATTGTGTTTTACCCTTTGGATCATAACATGTCTATGCATTTCATGGAGAACCCGTTAGGTTTGGACGTAATTGACATTTTATATCTAATTAAAATTTAAGTCGATTTATAAGTGAATAAATTTTGAAGAGATGTATAAATTTAAGGAGCTAATTTTAATCTAATCGATCGTTTATTTTAATTTTAATGACTATGTCATCTAGGAAATTAAATGATCAACTAGTATTTGTCATATAATATTCAACAACTATCTTATAATTGAATTGGGCATATTTTTTTTGTCATTAAACAACAAATACTTAATATATGTGAATATAACGAAGCTTTTATAATAATAATTATTATTTGATATTCAGTATTCCATTGACGCGATAAATTTAAAATTCGCCTCAGTAGGGTTATTATAAGAAAAACCCTCTTTATCGAAAATTTATTTATTTTTATGAATAGCTCAAATTCAAAATATCTGATTAATAATGAAGAATTATATCCATTTTACCATATTTAGAAGGTCATGTTTTTATTTTATTAATATAAGAGGTTTTTTAAGCCTTAGAATTTGCATGTTATGCATTTTTGGGACATGATTAGACCTACATATTAGTATCAAAAAACTAGACATACATTAAATTATTTCTAGGGTTGAAAAATAATTTCTAGTGATTTGACCTTCAATTGTAAATGTTGATTAGATTATGTAGTTCTTCCAAAGTAGGATTATTAATTTTTAATATAATGTAAAGTTTAAAGGGAAATTAATTGAATTATTTGATAAGGTGAAAAAGGACCCACTAGTAATGGGCAAAAGGTTACAAGTAGGGCCTTTTCATGTCTCTATAATTGTTAGGTAAATAAAAATAATACATCACCGCCTAGTAAAACATAAAATAAAATAAAATAAAAAAATATGTATGAATATATGTAAATTAAGAAAATGAAAAATAATGTATTTAAAATTAACTAATAGGAGAGCTGTTATGAACTTTTTTTAGTATTAGTGATGAATTATGTTTAAACTTTGGTTTAGTTAGAACAAGAGATATGAAATTAAATATAAAACTAATTACAAGAAAATATTACTTAAGAAGAGATGGGAAAGTAATGAGAGGAGATATGACATAAGGGTCGGTATGGGGATGGCGAGTAAAATGAGTAGCTATGTATAGATTGCGTCTTGTAAGAAGGAGCTAAGTAGGAGGTATAATCAGCAAGCTGATAGATCAGTGGCAAGTATGCCGCGGCAGGAAAGTATGGTTAGGAAAAATATGGATTAAGGGTGGGAAGGGAAAAGGAGGCTGGGTGGAGTTCAATCGACGCGAAAGGGAGAAACGGGGAGTGTAAGAGTGAGAGAAAGATGGAGTGCCAGAGGACGGATAGGGCTTTGATGGGTGCGGGGGCTGGGTGTGATGTGGAGAAGTCTTGTAGTGATTCCTATAGGGGAGGTAAAGTAGGAGAGGGAAAAGAGATGGGGGTGATTGGGGTGAGGGTAGGGCGGTCAGATACGGTTTCGTGAGGGAGTTTTAGTCGAGTGACTGAAGTATGTGGGGTAAAGCCGACGTCGTGAGCGAATTTAGGTAGATTGCAAGCTGTGGGAATTATATTTTGAGGGTAGTAAGTGAGGGTTAGGAACGAGGTGCTTGTGTAAAGTATGGTGGGGGAAAGTAGCCAGTAACGGTGGGGTGGATTGCGGCATATGTCGGCTTCGGGGTGATGGTGCTAGAGGTAAATAGAGGGGTAGAAACGATCCGGATAAGAAGGGACCTGAAGCTGAGTGGTGTTTTGGGAAAACTTGAGAGGGGGGCAGGCCTGGTTTGAGAGAGGATGAGAGAGGAGAGAAGGGGTGTTATAGTCAATAATTACCTATGAGCAATCATTTTTTCCTCACATGAACAATCTTTTCTAGTAATCGGTATGATGAGCTTAATCTATAAAATAGAATAGTCATCAAACATATATATTTTATTTATTATATAAATATATGTAAAATATTATTTTTTTGATATAAAAATACATTTATTTATATATTTAACTAGCGAATTTAATTATTTTAAACTTATCATAACTTGCCTTTTTTATGTATTTTTTTGTACATTTGACAATTATTAGTTCGACACTTCCTTTAACATAACCAAAAGACTTAATCATTTTTACGAAGCTTTCTGCTGCTTACTTTTGGGATTAATTAATTAATTAATTACCATATAATTACTTTTCCATACATTGGATTAATTAAAGAAAACTAATCACCACTTAACAGAATCATTCACCACGCCGTTGCTTTTGACTATTTTGTTATAATGTTAAGTTAAAGATGAACACTAATTAACTTAGATTGGACATTTAATTTATTGATTAAGCTGTTAAAATTATAATTATAATTAAAATTATTGTTATGTTTTAAATTGTGTGCAGTTGATTTGTCTTTCGTACCATTAAAGGAACTAAGAGTATTATTACAGTCATTAATTACCTAGTTTTAATTTTTAAAATTATTACTTTAAGGGTACCAAATCATGTGTACTTTATAATATGATTCTTGTTTAGTCATATTTTACCAATTTATTTTGACATTTTTTGGGTTTCATCATTGCGAATAATTAAACACGTTAGCTCTGTGTTATAAACACAATCAGTGAAATTATGGTTGGTATTATCCGCAATAACAAGAATATTTGGTAAAATTTTACGATAAAATCTAAGGAGGATATATATTACGACAAATATTTTACAATAAGTCATATATATATATATATATATCCTCGAAAAGTTACTACAAGAAAGTCCTAACAAGTACTTCTAGAAGTAAATGTATAGGTGAAAACTCACAATTGAAAAATATCGTGATTAAATTTGATTTGAATCGTTAATTTTATTTTTAAATTATATATTTACAATTTTAAAATATATTTTTTTACTTGACTAACGAAATCTTATCTCGTAAAATATTTATCGTCTCTAAACATGAGAACAAGTAAAGAAAACAAATCCCACCTTCCAAGTCATTTTCACTACACTTTACTAAGGCAAAAGTACTATAGACATGACTCCACTCTTAACCAATTGCATGTGCATTAGTCATGGTGTGGGTGGCCACTTTTCCTTATTCTTCACCTTTTTTTAAAAAAAAAAATTTAATTTTAACCGTTACAGTTATATATTTGACAAAACGTTTTTTTATAAAGATCTTTTATTTTAAGGTTCAAAAGCAAGATTTCTGCCAAAGATGAAATAATCTTATTTGACTCCGACTCACGCTGATTTTTTGGTGTAACGTGTCGTACAATCAAAACTCGATAGATATCGGTTGATCAGATCCTTTCTACCGAATTAGTTGTTATGTAAATTAATTAAAAGATGAAATGCTTTTTATATTCTAAAGATCAAATTTAAGATGTTTAATTAAAGATGGAAAGAATTAATGAAATAGCCTACCCCACATCCTTCGATGATTCTTGTTTTTATAATTCTTTTTGATTGATAACTGAGAAGTCTCGGAGTACACGCAACATATAGTTCGAAACTCGACAGATAATAAACCGACCCTTGTATCCTTCTCCAACAATTAGTTCTTATATTTGTCATGTAGTAAATTCATTACAGAATGAAATGCATTTTATGGAGAGGATTCTGATTCTAGAGATCAGATTTAATATCATTCGTTATGGAAAGAAATCAAACGTCCTACGCCACTTCCCCCTTCAGTTCTTGTCGTTATTATTCTTTTTGACTGATAACTGAGAGATCTCAGGGTGCACGCAACATACAGTCTAAAACTCAGTAAACGATAATTAACGGCCCCACCCCTTTTATCTTTCTCTAGCTAGAATGACGTATTCTTTTATATCGCCAATATTCAAACTTGTAACGTATGTCGTTATTCACATATCACATGTTATGTTCTTACCGCTAAACAAAAGCCCCAAAGGCCTTCAATTGTTCTTATTCTCTTCTAAATCACAAAATAATATCACTTAAATATGAACAAGAAAGGAAATAATTGAAAAACCAAAAAAAGCATTGAAGAAAGTCTTGTTACCAAGCAAACAATATTTCTCCATGGAATCTAAAATTGATTGATATTTGAGCTCTCACTTTACTAGACATGCATCATGACCCTTGTATTATGCATTGTCTCAATATTTAGGACACCAAAGGTCCCCCACTCTTAAGATAAAAAGAACAAAAATACCCCACTACTTTAGGCTCTATTGCAAAATGCTATCTTTCTTTATGTTACATATATCATAGAAGAATTCTGAAAAATAATGTACTACATTTTCTATCTATTATGCTCGTTTCGTTTTGTTTCAATTTGTTTCTTGTATTTTCCTTTTCTGTTCATCTAAAAAGATGAATGTTTTTTTTCCTTTTTGTGGCAACTCTTTTGATTATGATTTTCTACATGTTATGTTTAAGACTAAGATATTTAATTAAAATACATTTGTGTACATTCAATATATAGTTACTTCTTTACTTTCTTAAATTATGTATTAAATCAAAATCAGACAAATAAATAAATCATAACTGTGGGAGTAGCTTACTAGCTTTGTGTTAATTTTTTTTTTTTTTGCCTCACATGAAACGGTGCTCTCTATTAGGCCAAAGCTAGCTGAGTAGCCAGTCGATGGACAGTGACATTGTGGAAATAAAACTATCGGGTGGGGGGGCAGCAGGTGAGGGAGGGGGGATTTCGGGGTCGGAGAAGAGTAAGGTCGCCCCCCACTTGAGAGGCGATTTGTCTAACGCCATCCCTAGGTGGGGCCCACACAAAATTTGACTGGGGAACAAACGAGAGTTTCCTAGCTCAGAAATGTTAAGGTTAAAACCTTTTTAACAGTTTACTGGAAAAGGTTAAAACCTTTCTAATGGAGTCAAACGACTTGGTTTCACGCGATCCCAGCCAATGACTCATAATCTATAGGTTGTGCTTTAATTAGAAGTCTCAGATTTGAGCTTCAAATATAGCCTTAACAATAGGTCTCAGGTCTGAAAACCAAATAGAGCCTTTTCAATAGTAAAGGTGTTAGGGATATATATATATACTATTAACGTTGTTTATAATTAATTATGATAAGAATAATTCAAATAAATTTTTGAAATTATTTCCATATATTATAGAGATCGAATAATATGTGGTCTGGTACCACTCGGGGATGGTTGGATTTGCCATAGAGACCTAAGAGTGAGGAGTTGTTGGATTTTTATATTTTTGTTTCGTTTTGTGTGAAGAATTCTTAGTTCAGTATCTCTCTACCTTTTTTCATTTTCGCGCTTAGGCCAAGCGTTTTAAATTTAGCTAGTCTCACTAACTAAACGAAGAAAAAACTCGATTAATTAAAGGGGTACTACGAGTCCTATGCCCTACACATCAGTTCCAACTACTAACAATCAAATCCACAATTGTCATCTTTGTAAATCTTCTTTTGATACGTAACACGACTTTTCAATATGATTTTCCGATTAGGATGATGAATGTTTAATTAACTGACCACTCTTCACTCTATATCCATGCAAGCCATGGAGTATTCTCCATGGAACAATAAGACAATTAGTAAAATTAGTCAAAAGAATGTTTTGTACTAAGTTTTTATTGTACCTATTTTCTTTTTCTGATCATACTAATGTATATATCACAAAATGAGTGTCTTGCATATGTGAATCGTAAGATGAATGTGCGATCATATAAGATTCAGATAATACTAAAAATCACGAAAGGCATAATATTAAGTGTAAAAGAACCAAACATCGAAGAGAAGTTGCAAATTTATGAAATACCAAAATAGTAGAGTAGTTACGATATCTGAAATATAACATTTGTATTATCATACAATAAAGTCTGCACATTATATTTTGTGGTTCATATATAATAGGCGCAACGTAACAAATACATTCTAATTTTATTTTTTTTACTACATCAAAATTTAATTATTATTTATTGTATATAAGCAACAATAACAGTAATATCATCAACTTTTCCTCCTCTATGTTGTCCCTTAGATGCTCTTGCATATGGTGTATCTGCATATCTATCAAATGAGTTGTACAGTGCAATGTTTGCAATTTTCTTAGCCAATTCCTTTGGTTTCAACGTGTTGTTTATCGCTCTTTGAACAATTTCCTCTATCTCACTATCATTCATATTATCAAGCATCCCATCCGTCCCAGCCATCAAAATATCATCCATCTCGACGTTTAACTCCATCTCATGAGCAACACTAGGATTGTCCTTGCAGTTTCCCAATTGATATGGACACCTAGATCCTCCTCGTTGTTGTATTGGCGACTTGTATATGATTTTTCCCTTTCTGATGAGTAAAAATCCACTATCACACCACATAGCAAGCAACTCATACTACTTCTCATCAGTGTTAGAGATATAATGCAAGTTCTTTTAGACCCAGACTCCTTTTGAATGTGTGTTTTTGTAAGCTTCTTCAAGAACCCTTTTAGGGTTCACATCACCTTTCATCGCTTCACTATCCGTAGCGATATGTGAATTCTTCATAAGCTCTCTTGCGTATATTCCAGCGTCAATCCCATGTTTTGCCCAGCCACCAACGCCATCAGCAACGCCAATAGTTTGGTATAGTTCATGTATGAAGTGTGCATCGTCACCTAAAGGCTTCTTTGGATCGTCTTTGGGTATGTATACAGATCCAGCCACTATTTTTAGGCATGGTAACTCTTTGTTACTGAATTCAACTACTCTCTTTTCGACATTGACAAATTCATTATCTTGACTAAATTTGAGTTTCTTGTTGCTGTGATTTTCCAGTTGATCATTAGCTTGATGAGAAGTGAAGTCTAAATACCTCTTGTAGCGTGGCAGGTTGAAAAGTTCATCGAAATTGTTGGAAGAATATTGATCATGACCTAATGAAGAAATATAGGCAGCCATTGTTGTATTGATAGAAAAACTTTGGGAAGTAAAAAATTATGTGATACAAAAAAATTATGTGAAGGTTAACATATATATATATATATTACGCTGCAATCCTATTTAGAATAGGTAATGGAAAAGCAATTTATGGAAACTAATTAAATGGAATATTTAGAAACTAGCGTGTAATCTAAAAGAAAAAGGGATTTGGAAACAAAGTATGATAACTAACTAAAATAACAATTTTTGGAAACAATGTAAAACAACTAGAAGTATGTAATCCTCACGCGTACGGGCATGAAAAGAAAGTGAAATTTTAATCCAAACTAAATTTTACTACTTATAGAGTTCGACGAGAAATAAATGAATAAATAAACGCAGATAAGATCACAATGCGCATGTATATATGCCTAGCACAACTGTAAAATTCATAAAACTGCATGGAGCTTTTCTTTAAAGGGAAAAAGATGAGGGCAGAATGCAATTCGCATAAATGGTGAAAGGTTTAAATCAGATGATAGTCAAGCAAACCAAAACTTGAAAGGTTGGTAGAGATGAGAAACCTAACACCGAAGATTTTCCACTGGGAAAACAGAATGGACACTTGATTCAAACTGGCTACGCATTTGAAGGTCGATTCTTCTTCCCATAGCAGATGTCTGACAAAACTGCCCAGATTAAGGCTGCTGTGTGGTTGCTGCTGCAGCTGGCCGAGGGTTCTGCTGATGTGCGGCTAGCTGAACACTAGGTGGTGGGGGTGCAGTAGCTTGATAAGGTGGAGGAGGATACTGATGATAAGGTGGAGGTGGTGGTGGCATATATCCATAAGCTGGACGATAATAAGGTGGGTAAAATTGACCTGGAGGTGGTGGCCCTCCAGGTGGATATGCATAATGGTGTCCTTGTTGATGATCAGAACCGATTTTATTTTCACCAGGACCAGATCCTGCAGTTGAACTAGATGCCCCTTCCTGGGATGCAATTACGGCACCCATCCTTTGTGGATCCATTGATGGATAATATGGTCTGTCTTGCTGAGGCATCGGGGGTATGTTGAAGTAAGGCATGGATGGAGGTTGGTCCTGAGTGCTTGGTGGCTGAAGAGGCTGATTCTGCTGCTGTGATACGACTGCTCTAGGCAACAAACCACTGTGAGTTAGAGCAGCCTGCTGTCTTGCTTCATCAGAGACCTCGGACTCTGGCTTGGGAACTTGAGGTCTCCCCCAGAGTAGCTTCAGTCTCAGGCCCTTTATCACCAGCTTGTTTGCAAGTTCCTCAGCTGCCTTCACCGCACCTTCTCTAGTCGTGTAAGTTACAAAAGCACAACCACGCTGGACCACCATTTTAATGGACTCAATTTCACCATGTGCATAAAAATGGTCCCTAAGATCCTGCTCAGTGATTCTTGCATCAACACCACCCACATAGAGGGTTCTAATGCTCTCGTCATCAGGGGGCTCCAATGAAGGCATTTCACCTGCTTTATTAAGTAGCTTTAAAGCCACTGGATCATTGACTCTGCAAGCATTTAAGTTACATCAGTGAAGATTTTGTCAGTCAAAAATGTAGGATAACTACATCTCTGTAAATGAGAACAGGGTATATAATAAGCAAAAGAAAAGTGACCAGCAAATAGATGTCATCAATAATCAGCCTAGCCATCACGTAATCTTGGAGAGACAAAGTAAGATGAGTTTCAAAAGTGCATAGAGTATTTAATTGATTGG
Organism: Solanum habrochaites; assembly: GCA_027704765.1. NCBI lineage: Eukaryota > Viridiplantae > Streptophyta > Magnoliopsida > Solanales > Solanaceae > Solanum > Solanum habrochaites. The sequence continues at coordinate 65,049,629 of JAKWJA010002498.1, forward strand.
TCATGAGGAAAATGGTAACTATCTAGAGTTAAGTGTCTTAACTTAATTATGTTTATAACCATGGAGATGACTGGGTTCTGCATTCTTGCCAGTTTCGGCAATTATTTGAACCTCAACAAGCTGTTAAATCACATGAAAAAGCATTCACAAAACATTTCTTCTAAAACTTCAATTAGTTGTTGAGTGCAAGGATTTGAACAAGATGGCATCTAAAGATATTTAAACAACGCTCTACTAAAAAAAAAAATACTTAAATAACGTATAACTCAAACACAAGCAGAGAGGATTGAGAAACCAGAAAGGAATAAGTCACGGAATAAAGTATGGGAATGAAGACTGCCAGTGGTAGAAAGCAATTACACCACACATTCACACAAGCATTTTTTAGCTGCAAAACTATAAAAAATGATTATAATATATTGACAGCAGGACGACTTTATATGTCAGATTTGAGATAAATTTACATGTTTATATATGTTTTTGTTTATAAATTCAATGAGGGTAAACGAGCAACTCAATATAAGCTATTCACCTCCTGAGTCAGTTTCCAAGTCCACATAACTGTCTTCCCACATTGAGATACATTTTACTTAAGTTGTTCCTTTCTAACATGATAAATGAGAACATAAGCTCTGGGTCAATTCCCCTTTTTTCCTCCTACTTGCTGAACTGATGTATTATTTAGTTATACAACAACATACCCAGTGTAATCCCACAATGATGTATTATTTACTATTTTATATAACATTGTGTGGCCATGAATCTCTGGCCTTCATCCCATATTAGCATCGCAACTGAGGGAAACAGATAATGTGTCTACAATGACTAGTAAGTCTTCTATAAAAAGTGACTAGCAAGTCTTCATGAACATATCAACAGAAAAGTGAACCGCCCTTCTCACACCCCAAGCAAAATTAAAGACCAAAAACCCTATCACAAATATGTCAATACAGATATATGAGCATCATTGGAAAAAGGAGAATTTCACATCAGCAACAAAGAATCAGATTGACATACCCATAGTAACGGTCCTTGATATTTTGCTGTGACAATTCCCCTGTTTCAGGCATCTCATGCCGATAAGGACACTCCAAACCTCTTGTACATTGACCACGTATGTAGAAACTGCAAACATGTGCCCGATTTCTCTTGTAGTATGGAGTTGTTCTTTGAAGCTTCAAGATAGTATCATTTGCACGGACTTTCCCATATGAAGATTCATAATCAATACCAGCCCTTGCCTGGCCAAAAATTTAAGTATTACTTTGGGGAAAAACCAAGAAAACAGCATTTTTATTTTTATTTTTGTGCTTCTTGAAAATTCTAAGCCCTTAGTTTCACCAGGTTTAATTTCTTCTCCTAATTTAAAACTGCACCCCATCCCTAAGTAGTTCCCAGCAAGATTTGGATTGGAGTTGGGGGGTTAAATGGTCCTACAAGCAATTAGTTAAAGAAACATTTCATTCATAACTATAGGTTGGGCTTTCGCTTAGTAAATCACATACCCTGCGGTCATGCTCCTCTGCAAAATATTCTCTATTTACGTCACTCTTTGGGATGGCATCATTTGAGTTGATACTGAGAGCAGTGTCTCGGACCTGAACAGGCAAACCATATTCAAGATCTAACAGGCAAACTTGACAAACATTCTTCAATTTGCTGCAGGTCTGACAGATCTCAGACTTTTTGTATCTCGCATCCCGACCAGGCCTCCACCTGAACACTGTGAAGGGTCGCGTGCAGATCTTGCACTCTTTGTCATAATCTGCTTTTGTCTGTACAAAAATCATAACAAAATCAAATGTCAGATAGTGAAATTGGAGAAAGAAAGTTTATAGTAGAGGACATGCAGCTAAAACCAAAACAAAGTCAAAGGCCCGACTGATTCTACTGCCAAAATGGAGACTCTTTGAGCAAGAAATTAATTCCTAATATGTATGAAGAGAGTAAACATCGTAACAATGTGCCAAAAGTAGTGGCAAATCAGGAGAAGCTGTCGATGAATAAAGGTCCAAACAAAGAGCTTCAGAAAGCCACAATGATTATAATGTAAGTGGTCTTGCCTAGCTACACGTAAATGGAATTCAAAATACAGTTTACTGCAGCTAGCACAAAGATAAGCAATTAAATAAATGCTACCAGAGATTAACAGTCCTTACAGAAAGGCTAATACCCTTCCTGTAGAGCAAATCTGACAAACAACTTACTTAGAATTCGATAAAACACTACGTTGCTGCCTCCATCAAAGGATCCAGCCACATTCTTCACGCACTTCACATTCTTAAGGAACGCTACATTAGGAATTGGACTCCGTGATCTTTCAAGGTTGAGAAATGACAGTCTTTATCCTTTTAAACTTCAATAAAGGCCCCCCCTTCTTTATTTGATTTTGCACAACAGAACACATATATTTCAACAACTACTAATCATTCCTACTGTATTAATAAATTGGAGTACTTGAAATAAATGAATTCTTAAAAAATCACCTAAAAAATTCTGAAAATGAACTTCTAGTTGTATTCAGAGTAACCTTACTATATTCACCTAAAACCATATCAATCAACCAATCATTCAACTCCGCCTTATTCATCTACTTTACTGTTGCCTATATGAATCTGCAATCTCCATCAGCTCTAGCCTCTTTGCACCTACATTCACCTATAACTACAACCAGAAATTTCTCAACTTCTTCGCCGAATAAAATATCCTACCCTTCCACCTCAAATCTCAAGCTGATAGGAGCAATGCAAATAAGAAAAACATTCCTCGAGTATATTTTCAATTTGTAGTCAGCAACAAAAGGGCTGGAGATTATTATAAACCTAGGACCATTCACGACCTTTACCATGACAAAAATTGAAACGAAGAACTTACCATTCGCACATAGGGACTGTCACCGAGACACGACTCGCATATAATAGGGAAATCAGATCGTTCCCATCCATCAGCTTCAGCATCTCTCAGCAACCTATGCGCCATCGATTTCTAATTCCTAAACTTCAATCTGCAAAACCAATGAACTTTTAAAATCTCATTCCAAGCTATTTATTACATATTCTATAAGAATCTTAACCTAAAGAAACAGAAATCTGAAAAAAGGTGAGAAATCAATAGTACCTGATTAAGAGCAACTTATGCTAGTGAAAGTTATTTGAATGCCAAAATCTCGCTTAGCAGACTCAATTTTATATAGAGCTCAGAGACGGCGGAGATGGTTGTTGTCGACGGCGGAGAGAAGAACCTTCCGACGAAGGAGAGCGAGGCAAATAGCCCAGCTCAGCCGGGACGAAGAGAGATAAGAAGACCTTTTTCAAGTTGATTTCCGTTATTTTGAATTTTATAACTATTAATTAATTAAAAAAAAAAAATAAAATTTGTTTGTGATGCATGATACAAATAAAAAAAAAAAGTAAGGTTTTAATAATGTTTTGTATATGATAAATATATTTTTACAACAATACATCGATCTCTTTGATGTAAAAGTAGAAAGGAAATGGCGTAGGTAAAGCGTTATTGATGCGTTTTTAAAATCAGGCTAGTCATTAAAAATACATATATTAAAATCGGATTATGATCGTCATTTTCCCTAACTACTTCAAGATTTAAATTGTTACATTCCAGTACTGCCCGTATATAGTATAATTCAATCTAAACAGTACCTTGTGTTATAATTGAGAAAATTTATTGCTCGGATCGTCTAGTCAACAACCATTAAAGGACACCCTTTTTTTTTAAGAGAGAATTTATTTCCGAAAGACAATTTACTTCTTGAAGCCACCACCAAAGAAAAAAATGGCCTAAATCTATAAAAGCAGAAAAAGTTGAACTAGAAATTACAGAAAGATGTTAGGTTCAAAGAATTATCAATAACAATGTCTAAAATCTTCCCTCAATCAACAATGAATTATCCCAAACTAGACTTAGCCATCTCATACGCCAAGAAACATGCAGCATTTGCAGGGACACTACGTCCCATAGCAGGTCCAAAGCCCTTGTAAAGGCCTTTGATTCCCTCCGATGCCAAGATCTTCTTGAAAGCATCAAAAAAGCCAGAGAATTTTGGGTTTTTATAGTCATCGATTTGGATTACACTCTTGATCACGTCTGTTGGATACACCGAGATCCAGAAGGAACCACCAGCCAGGCCACCTGCTACAATAAGAGAACCTCTTCCCAACCCTGAAGTGTCTGTGCCTCCTGCAAAGTACTGCTTTAGTGCTTCATACATGCCAAACATAGCAGCATTTCCGGGTATTTCACGTGCCATGGTGGGAAACAAGCCCTTGAAGAGACCCATCATGCCTCCTTCGGATCGAAGAACATGTCTTGCTACATCCATTGGCCCTGCATATTTCACTGCCACAGCAGCTGAGCCTATACTTGCCATTGCACCCTGAGCTTGCAATCTACAGTCATGTAATTGAACGAGTAAATTGCCAAGTATAGAAGTTGTAGTTTTGATCATTTGACCAAACAATGGTAACAACAAGTTGAAAAGTACATAATGCACATGCCACTACTAAGGATACAACATGGCAAACATAAGCAAGGGAAACTTTGTGAAGGCTTAAATTATAATGCACTAGAAACAAACCTGCATTTTATAAGCTCAGTTGGGCAAGCAAGAAAAGACACAGCAGTTCCGGCAACAGCCCCACAAACGACTTGCTGGCTCACAGTAAGAGGGACTCCAGGTTCAGACCTCAAGAATGCCTCTGTTTGACCTCTCACGGTGAAGAGCAGAGCATTAAAGGCTGCAACAGTGGCAAGTGGGGCTCCCATGCCTTTGAACAGCCCCCCGGCACCTTCCGCAGCTAATGTTTGCCGGACAGCATCTACAGCACCAGAATATTTTGGAAGCTGCCCTGGAAGTGGAGTAGGCTGGCTTTGAAGCTTGACCTTTATGGTATCAAAAGGGTGACCAACGACCAATTGTGCTACACCACCTACAGTCCCAGCTGTTAAATCCTTGGCTATATCACCCATTGGAAAATCTGGAAAAAAAAAGGGGGGGAAACAATTCTCAGTCTAAATGTAAGCTATTAGCCACTGCATTGACTGTTTACAATTCTCAATTGTAGAAAAAGAATGATTTGGTGGGAAGGAGCGGATCGCAAGAGTATATTATCAAAGTTAAGCTCAAAGCTTCTGCTAAAAGTTGGTGCAGTGGAAAAAAGAACATTAATCTTTACAGTCAATAGCCATGAACCTATATAGTAAACAACACTAGGCATCCTTGATGTAATAACAAGTCTAGCTTGGGTGTTTGTGGGAGTGACCACAAATTTAGGAGTAAATAGCACCAAAAAGAATCCAGGTAAAGTTCTTCTAAACGATATCATTCACAATATTACACCTCCCAGCCTGAGGCACTCTGATAATCAGAAACTGATATGTCAGATGACAAAAAAATAACAGATCAAAAGTTTGTATGCTAACTCTAATTCTCTAGATAATTTTGACATTGGTGTCCTATGAAAGTCACCTAGTTTAAAACCAAAGTGATCAAACTGCTTCTGCCTACAAATTATCTACACACAACGCTTGAACAAGACAGCTAGTTAGAACTCCAGTATTATCCCATTATCATTTGCTCATTCATAGTAAGGAAGGACTAGATGCACAAATTTCTCCCTGTATAACCATCTAACCAAAAACAAAGAAGCAAAAAAAATAGACATGTACAAGAATCTCTTCCTTTGATTCTCGACTTCTCTTCTCCTTGATAAACATATTAAAACGCAAGGACCAAAAACATGTACTCGAAGAGGAGAAAATTGGAAATCCAGTGGTGATAATAATACTCTTCATCAGATAGAGCAGAAATTCTGAAAGCTAACTGAGATTGAAGACCTTGAGAGAATTAAACTAATCTGATTCTATTTCTTTAAAGTTCAAGCTCAAAGCAGACTCCGAGGTACAAATTAGTTTTAAGGAAGGAAAAAACATGAAGAAGACATTCAAGAGACTTCTTATGGTTTTGAGCTTGATGAATCTTGAATTTATCTAAATTGCTCTCCTCATGTTCGCTCACCAGCTTTGAAAGAATCCAAGCAGGGAGCTCTTGGAGAGCATCCCAACCCTTACTACTTATAATAGTCCCACAAGACAAATGACACCCCATTAACTGAAGGTTGTCACTTTTTACGGTTTTACCCACAAGAGAGCTAATTCCAGCATCAAATTCAAATATAGAAGAACCAGAAAACATGCCGTAACTTAACTATCATGTTATTCACAAATGCCTCAGAAATCAAAGCTGCTGAAAAGTAGTCATCGGGAAGGTAATTCCCTCTAGTGAACTATATATAGTCCACCCTCGATAGAGATTCCAAACATAAAACAATTACCTTCAAAAGTAAATAGCTATATCAAGAAAGTGAAGTGAAATTACAGAATCTAGATGCAAAAATTCACAATACATAAGAGTGGAAAGGCAATCCTTTATGCTAACCACAAACAAAAACCAATACCGTGCATTCCATCAGACACCTAAAAGTTCAAATGCAGTCCTAAGCCACAAGCAACCAATTCGCACAACCATAGAAATTCATAGAAACAATGGTATAGGGGTTTAGAGAAAGACTAAAACGACAACTGTGATCAAATTTTAAGCCTTAATCTGGCTGATTTCTCTTTATACAAGAAGAATATCCAACATGACGGATCCCCGACTTATCAAGATCTAGATGCAATCTGAAACTAACAGTTGAGCAATGTAACAGTCAATCACTCAAACAAAGCAAACGTGCACATCAAGATATGACATACAGAAACAAATCCCAGAAAGGAAAACTAGAAACATAGACATAAAGGTGTCTGATTTCTGACATAAATACAAAGGTGAAAAATACCAAATGAACATCACTCAATGTCCATTTTCAGCACATCAACTTCTAGTTTCCTAAAAAGGTATATAATTTCACCAAATTTTAACAAAAGTATACACTTTATTCTAATAAAAGATTCTACTGGTAAAGTATAAACCTTACCCTAGCTAGTTATGAATGTCCACCAAGTCAACCAAATGAATTCCACAATCTGAAATCTACATAAAAGCAGTGTATCAGTAGCAAACATATACATCAACAAGATAGACATGAAGGAACAAATCCCAGAAAGAATAAGCAAAAGGGGTTTGATATAAAAGAAAAAAGATACCCAAATGATATCACTCAATGCCCATTATCATCAGTACATCAAAGGTGGAGTCTTTTTCCATATTTTAACAAAGTTATTAGCTCGGTGGACTAATGTGTACCTGATAAATCTGATAGTAAAAGAATCTTGAATTTCAATTACAGCCACATGAGTGAAATTCAAGAAACGACAATAATGGGATTTAGAAATTTGGTGGCCAATAGCTGTAAAGACACAATTTTTAATTGGATAGGGGAGATGAGGACACAAATTTTGAGCAAATTTCAGCCTCTTTTCTCCTCCCAACTCAAGATCTTGAGAGAGATGGAAGAAAGTTCCTATAATATTGGGTCACTCTTTGCTATATAAAGGGAATATACAAATTGCAGGGCTACCACCAACCCCATTTACCTATAATAGCGCATCCCCTGATTTTGACAGATTTACTACCTTCTCCGCTCATCCGTTTCAATTCACGTGACACAATCTTTCGATTTGATATTTTAACAAAATTATTATAATTTTAAAAAAATATAATATATAAATATATTATTTCATTTGTTGTTTATGTCTTTTAGTTTTGATATACACAAATAAGTAATACTCCTTTCTGTGTGCTTAATTATTTATCCAAATTTCTTTTTTGGTTATTTCTAATTTTTTTCTCCATTTTAATAAATCAAGAAGTGACAAAATAAAATTATCTATTATACCCTTAATTAATTATTTTGAAAAAAATAAAACTTCTTGAAACTTTTAAATATTTAATTCATTCACTTCATAATTAATAGGAGTAAAATGGTAAACTAACAATGTCAATCATTGTTCTTTTAATAAGTGTGTCAATTCAAAAGTTGACAAGTAATTAGAGATAAAATAAATATTTAAATTTGTATTGATTTGAACAAAGAAATACACATATCGTACGTGATATTAAGATTCACATCTCACATAAAATTCCTAAATCTATTTATTTAATTTTATATAAATTTAAATATTTAGTTATATATATCGGGAAAAACATATTTTATGCGGCTAAATGTGTTTGGTAGAGTGATTTTGAAAGTTTTTTTTTTCTTCTAAAAACCTCGATAACTTGTGTGCTTTACACGGATGCATCATCTCACCAAACTTGTCACCAACTTCTTCTACTAATAATACAAAACTAAACATACTTAATGGTAATTTATTGAATGGTAGCTAATGGAAAAGATTAACAGAAATTAGAAAATTAATGTATATCTTATTCAAATAAAATATGAGGATATCTAATTGTAGCATAGATTATCAAGAGGGTCCTTTATTCTTAGTATGGCAATCGACATTTGTTATATTATAAAATATTAATAATATAATTCAATTCATCTCAGCCTAATAGTGTTTGATTTTGAAAGTAATATATCGTTATGAGTATGTTAATATCTCCATGATCATTGCTACGTAGTAATCTTATTTTACGTACAGTAAAATCACGATCAAACTCTTGTAGCGAAAAATTGTTAGTCTTTTTTATTATTTAAATATTAAGTTTACACTGTTCCTCTAATGATATGAGTTCCTCCATTAGTTTGACATAATAGCAATAATGATATATTCGATATAATTAATAAAAGTGAATTCAAACCTCTTTTTTTTTGTTAATAGTTATTTTAATTACAATAAACATTTTACCTTATATGTAATGAATTTTAGAATTGAGGGGTTTACCATATTATAGTAAAGGATCATTCAAAAGTATTACTTAAAATGAACTGGTTGTATCATATATACATATATATATATATATCATGTGTTTAGTACTTTAAAATTCTTATCTCATGTGTTAATTACCACAAAGTTTAGAGAAAAGAAGAAAGATGAAAAATGAATTGAATTTGATAGCACTTGTTAAAATTAATTAAAATAAAATGAAGGTTTACAGTTAATAATCAATATTATTATTATTATTATTATTATTATTATTATTATTATTATTATTATTATTATTATTATAATTACTAAGAGATCATATCAAATATTGAACCTAACTAAATTATTTTTTTCAAAAATGAGCTTAGAATATAAAATTTTAACATCAGCGGAGTGACATACAACTTAAAATATGATATCGTATCAAAAATTGAAATATTGAATTTGTCTTTCTCAAAATTAGACAGAAGAATAAAAATAAATAAAGATAAACATTTATATAATTATTTATTTAGTGAATTAAATTTAATAATTTATTTGTATGTTACTTTCTTCATTTTAAATTAATCTCTCTATTTCAATCTTGTAAACCCCTTAAGAAAAAATTGATAAAAATGTAGTTTTATGTATTTTATGTTAAATGCCCTTTGAAAAATAAATATAAATAAGTAACTGACAAAATCAGAAGAACAAATTAAATAACTATTATTATTGATGCCATACAATAATTTAATTGTTAAAAAGAATAAGTAAAATCTAATTAATATATTTTTATAAGTTATACATCACACAAATATTAGTACAGGTCAGCTCTTATAATTTAGATCGTGACCCTATTTATTTACATTCAATAACAACAACAAAAGAGGTTATTTACCTTCAATTGGTTTATTTTAGATACAAATGTACGGACAATTCAAAAATTACAAGACAAGTGTCTTAATCAAGAAGTTATTAAGTGCAAATTAATCATGATATAAATACATGAAAATATTAACAATTTTTTAAAATAATGTGACTTTTTGCTAATACATAAATTATATTAAATTGCTTGTAAATTTCAAAATGATATTTAAAATTTCTAAAAAAATATTTTGTTATTCTTTTTGTGCATTGAAACATTAATTACGGCATAATAACTTAGTTTCTAAGCATGAATTATTAGAGGAACAATGTTAATTTAGTGAATGATCATTTGATTTTTTTAGTAATATTTAATATTTAATTAATTAGTTTTTTTAATTAAAAAATTATAATATATTTTAGGGGTAAAATACTTATCCAAATTTTTAATTTAGTTCTTCCCACTTTCGTATGATGATTAAATTAAATGTATATATGGACCGTGAACTTTAGATGTTAAATATTATTTAATTGAATATTTTAATTATGAATTAATCTAAGAAAGTGCAAAAACTATTAACATTTTTATTAAAATAATATAATTTAATATTTAAATAAAATAATTAAATATTTTTATATCATTTTAATATATAATAGGAATAAAATCGTAACTCAACTTTCAATTTTTTTTGTTTTCACTTATAATAATAATAATAATAACTAGTTTTGGAAACATGCGTAACACGTTTATCCCAAGATATTTCATATAAATTTTGTGTTGCAAATGACATATTTTCTCCGCTTCAAATTTATTGATATTTACTAAAAAGAAAGTTTGCCGCTTATTTTCGTGGAAACAAAAAAAATTAAAAGTTGAAATACCAAAAAAATCTTATAAAATTGAGTTACTACAGTAAAGACATTAAAAAAAAGTTACTCTAAATTAAAATATTATAAAATATTTATTTAATTATATACTTAGACAGTAATTATATAATATTAATTCAACACTAGAAAACCCAAAAATTATAGTAAATAGTATTCATGCAATTAATAAACTAGTTAATAGAGAGAGACTATATACACATGTCATTAATATATGAATAACTGAACGTGAGTTTGTAAAAACGTGTATTCGAATCCTATAATTTAATCGATTATTATTTTCAAGTTTTTCAATGTGATACATTGCTTAGTTATTGAATAACTAGGTTTTTAAATTTAATTAATTACCTCGTTAACAGATAAAAATTGATATAAAATTAATAACTTCGTCAACTCGAAACTACATGAAGATTAAGCGTAATAATATTACATTTAACTAATGTGATTACGTTCTCTAGATGGATTGTGAAAATATATTTGCTAATTAATTGTACGGCAATTTATTATAGTACTATAGTTTATTAATAATATTTATAGGAGTACTTATTTTTTAAAATTACTAATGTATGATGAATAATACTCTTTCCAAATACACTTTTTTCTAGTTAGTTTCATAAAAAAAATATTTAATTACATTATTAAAATTTTATCCATATTGTATCTTTAGTAATCAATATTTATTATTACTATTTTCATTTGTAATATTTGTAGGAGTAATTATTAAAATTACTAATGTATCATAAATAATACTCTTTCTGGGATACACTTTTTTTAGTTAATCTCATATTATATCTATACTTATTTGGAAAAATAATAATAAAGCTATATTCTTCTATTTTAACAAAAGATATTTATTTTTATTTTAAGAATAATTTTAAAACATTAAAAAATCATATAACTTGAAAATAGAAAAAGAATTATATTTATTAGTACTACTTTTAATTATAATATTCATAGGAGTACTTATTTTTAAAATTACTAATGTGTGATAAATAATACTCTTTCCTAGATACCATCTTTAGTTAATCTCATAAAGAAGAATGAAAGTGAGGACGAGCATTATATATGCATATATATAATAAGATTGAAAAAACCATAAGAAAAACTGGAGCTTCTATTTTTAAAAATTATTTTATTGGAAAATATGAGCAAGGATTACTATAATTAAAAAAAAAAAAATATAATATTTTATTAAAAATTAAATATGCGTACACACCATCTATAAAACCGTTTAGAGAAAAAAAGATTTTTGTTGTATATGATAACCATATTTTATTAGAATACAAATCGTTAATCCTTATGGATTAGCGCAATTTAATTATGATAAATTACATGAATTCGAGATTATCAAAGCTATAAAACAAAAACACCATTAACGTCTTCTATAAAGTTTCAGTTTCAACTCTGCATGAACCATCTCACTCTGTATATATACATATATATGTATATATAGACAGAGATTTCTATACAAATAATGAAAAAAAAACAATCAAAGAGTTTCTTATAGAAATTCTTCATTTTTTTTTCTTTGAATTTTACAAATGGCGGGTCTTTTCGCTACTCTAAGAAGACCCACCAACATTTCTTCATCGAATTTTCAATCATCCTCTGTTTTTGCTTCTCGTTTGCTCTATTTACTCACCGTTATTTCTGTATCGCTTGCTGTTTTCGCTTATGTTCTTCAATGGCGTGGCGGGTTACCCGACCCGACTACCCAATGGATACCCGGTGACGATCCGAATGAGGCTGGGTCCAAACCCGTACGGTTATCGTCTTCTTCCTCTGGTTGTGCAGATATCCTTGGACAGAGCCGTACGGCGTCGTTCCCGTATTTCAGGGATTGGAAGTTTGATTTTGGGTCTTCTCCTTCCGGGTCGGATCTTAGACCCAAGGTTTGTTTTTATCAAGTTTTATTTATCCCCTGTTCTGTTTACTTTTTCTTTGCGAGTTATTTTTTTTTGTTTGTTATCGATAACTTCATGTTGAAGTATTTAGTTGTTAACTTTTGTTTAGTTTGAAGAAAAAATGGACATGTTTATGTTTTTTATTAGCCAAGTGTCTGGTATTGTGGATGAATTGTGAAAAAGTTCCTTTGATGATGATGGGGTCCACCTGTTTGATAAAATCAAAGTTATTTGTTGTTGGCATTTTCTAATTGTATAGAATCTGGTTGTAAGGTTAGTGTAAACGTCATACTCCACTAGTGAGATTAGGTTGTGCTAGAATTGGGTTGTAACGCTACATATAGATTAGACTCTACTTGTGAGCTTATATCGTGTATGTTTAATAGAAAAAAGACATTCTTGAAATGGTAGCAGGCGCAAAGCTAGCAGTTTGCAGAATTTGGTAGATTTGTATTCTAGGCAGTTGATAAAAATGAAGCACTTTGAAAGGATATGCTAATTTGTTTTACTGGTGTACTTATGCTATTCATACTTCAACATTCTAAGTAGGTCGTTTGGTTGTTGATTAGAGTATAGCAGATATTAGTTAAGCAGAGATTGGTTATTCGAGGTTTAGATATTCCATCTTCTATACAGCATAAAGTAGTGAATAGATTTCCTATTAACTTATACACGTATTAGTTATAATTGATTCTAACTTGCTAACCAAAAGTTGTATTGCGCTGTGTTGAATTTGAATAATAGTAGCAAAAATCACGTCGCGCCCAATAGGGTGATACAAAATTCCTGCTGGTGTTTAATACATGAATGACTCACATCCTAACTAGCAACCAAACATACATATTTTAGTGTTGGTTTTGGCTCTGTTCATGCTTTTAATGAGTGCAGTTGTGCCGGAGAATTTTCACCTCATTTTTTCGTATGTTTTTATCTAAATGAAGAATTGCAATCTTATAGTTACTGTAAACTTCTGAGATATTTAAGTTGATCTTTACTATTCTTTCTCCCCCCCTGCCCCTTTATTTTCTTGTAGTTAAATTATTCTATATCAGTATCCTAAGAGACTTGTTACCTTTGCTTGATGTTAGATATCGATTACTACAAGTACTTCCGCTGGCTTAGAGCAGATCCTGCCATGGATGTTTTATCATAAGGTCATTGGCGTGACAAACTTTTTCCTGTTTGTGGAGGGAAATGCTGCATCTCCCGATGTATCTAAAGTGCTAAAATCTATTCCAGTAAATGTTCATATTCCTTAATATTTCCATTCTCGTGTTGAACATTTTGTTTCATCACTTCTACCGTTTTGTGTATTTGGACTTGTCGTATTTCTTCTCTTGATTAATATGCAAAATGTGTGTGCTCTGCAGGGAGTAAGAGTTATATATAGAACAAAAGAACTAGAGAATGTACAAGCCAAAAGGTAACCGATCTTTGCCTATATATACATTTTCTATGGGATTATAGATGGCTAAGCTATCCCGATGTTCTATGGATGGGGTGGCTCTATGGATGGACTATGATGTTCTATGATGTGTCTATGGGATGCTGATGATGCCCCCTCATACAGGTGCTCGTTTAAATGCATGTATGCAGGGGAGGTATGGCATATATGGAATTTGTATGTTGTGGCCTAGCAAAAGTTGTTCTAACTTTGAATGGACATGTGCCTAATGGATGCCTTACTATGGAATTGGATGGGCTATAATGGATGGGGGATGCACAATGGCATCATAACTATGTAAGATGAGGTCTTGTGTACTCGCGGATAGAGTAGACGAAACTTATTGAAGTCCTATGTCTTTGATAAATGTTTTTTTATCCCAATTCGTCTGTTTTGTTCTTTATTTAGCCTCGTATCATTCATTTTCTTTATGTTGCTAATGGATGCAATTCATAGTCGCTGATTAGAACACTATTAATCCAAGCAAAGCCTTCTTGAAAACATCTGTTAGCATTGGCGTGTTCAAACAGTTTTTCCAAAACGTGTTTGGCTGCGTTCTTACATAGCAACGTAATATATATCCGGAGTAACTACAATGCACGGGTGGAGGGGGTTGATGTGGACCGTCTAATTTACCTATTAATAGCAAGCAGTAATTACCTAGGGTAGTGGTGACAACAGATTCTCTATTCTATTTGTCTTGAGACTAATAATAGACTTTGGTTCCATATGAGCGAAACGTTGGGGATCTGTTTACATGAGAGTGAAGTTCAATGTGATTATTTCCCCTCCGTGTCGCACGACATTTTACAATTCACTTATTTGATGTATTGGAAGGTAAGTAAATAAGACATTTAATTCAAGTCACTGTATGTTTATCAAAGTCATTCAATCTTGAGTAGCTTGGATCTGTTTGGAGTGTAATATGACTAATGTAGTGATATGAAATGGTATTTCGATCATTTAATGAAGAAGTGATTAAATTTTCAAGTTACTACTTAAATAGCTAAATTTGTGAAGTGAAATTTCCATACAGGATAGTAGAAATCTCTGTTCCTATACTCATCTACACGTCTCATCTAAGTAAGCTTATTAGCTGATATACTGATGATCTCTAATTGGTTGTGTCCCTAGTCGGATTTTGGAATGCAAACGTGGCTGGCTGGATCTCTTTTAACCACCCCATTCAACATTGAGTGTATTGGTCAAGCATTACTCGTACATGGAATGGCCATCGTCAGGGCAGGGTGATGACTTGCAATAACTTCCATCTGTTTCCAGTTATGGCTTACCTTGCTGATCCATATATTGCTAGTAACTATCTACGTCCCGAAGCCTGGCGTGGACTGGATCATTCATCTTGATACCGCAGGATGAGACATCCACATGCACGGTCCAGCAGGAACTAGTGAGTATTTCTTTACGGAACTTCTGGCAGTATACCTGAACGATGTGGACCACAAATGGTCATCTGTCCTAACTATGTAAGTAATTGAGCCGCTCTAGGCTTGTCTTTTAACTTGTCTAAATCATTAATTACCTGCACGCACGATAGTCAACACGCATGCATTTGGGGGGAAAAAATTCGTTTTCTTTCTCTGCGGGTCTGTGGTCAGTTAATATCTATCTTCCTCTGATCGGATTACAAATATTTCAGGAAGCAAGTTTGGAGAGATGATGTGAAGGAACCTTTTTAGTGAAAGTAGATATCTTTCCCTGCATTCCTTTTTTCTTATCTTTCAAGTTCTAGTGTTAAAATTCAATCGTTTGGCTAGGAACATCCTCCACCTCTATACATGAATAGATTTAGATTTTCTTAAAATAAATTTGGATAATTCTATTACCCAATATTTGAGAATGTAGCAACAGCTAGTAGTCAAAGAGTCACCGCTTTCCAGACGAATGAAAAAAAAGGTTGCGTTGGAGTTAGACATTGTGGAGGCAAGAAAGGAAAATTTTACCTAGCGAACACAAGGAGCTTGAGTGTTAAAAATTTTTAGAGAGAGTTTGCGTAGTCTGTAATTTATTTTAATTATTGTGCAACCAAAGTTCTTTTAGACTGTTTACCAGCAATGCATCTGTATCATGTGGTAGGTCTCGATGTTCAAGAAGAATTATGACCATCTCACAAAGGAAATGTACTTTGGAAGCTACAAGGAAGCAACTCGTGGTAATCCCAACTACTTTTTGACTTATGGAAATGGCAAATCAGCTGCTCGAGTTCAAGATCATCTTCGTCCTAATGGTGCTCATAGATGGCACAACTACATGAAAAGCCCAAAGTATGCTTGTTCTGCATTTTACTTGTTTTCCTTTATCTCTATTTCGTTTCTTATTCATTCCCAGTCCTCTAGAATCACTGTTTTATCGAAGTTGAAAACATACTTGTAATGTTGTCATATTTTTTCACTTCTTTGGTGTGATTGTCTTCGCTTGTATAATGAAAATGTATTTTCTTATTATTGTAGAGAGATCAAACTGGGAGAGGCTGCTGTTTTGCACTACACATACCCCAAGTTTTCAGATTTAACCTCACGACGAGATCGTTGTGGATGTAAACCTACTAAAGAAGATGTGAAAAGATGCTTCATGCTAGAATTCGACAGAGCTGTGAGTAATAGGCAGTCTGTAATTAAAACAACAAATGTTTTTGGGGTCAAAAGATGGACTGTATAGTTTGTTTGTTGATAATTTTCATCTTCACATTGCAGGCTTTTATAATAGCTTCGACTCTGACAGAGGAGGAGATGCTTGACTGGTAGTAATTCTTTTAACTTCCATTCCATTGAATTCATGCTAATCCTTATACTACTTATTTCGTGAAATCCTTCCCTTGTTATACTGTAAAATCTTATTTCATACTGATCTGTAGTTCATCTCGTGGTAGCTTGATTTCATTTTTTTGGTTTTTGTATATGTGTGCTGCGACAGAACTTATATTGCTGATTAAGGTACCGTGAACATTTGTTTTGACTATAAAGACACTTCATCTGAAGCTTATCAAGAAGGGCATATCTGAAAACGCGCATATATATACTTCCCATGGTAAATCAATTATTTTGATTGCACTGACGCTTCTTGACAGTTTATATGTGAGGCTCAACAAATACCTGGAACTGAACTCATAGTAACTTTTGTTTTTCGGTCTGTGTAGGCCATTGTACAGGGTTTGAAGGAATCTGGTGTTTTCGTTTCTGTTATTGCTTCAGCACATAGAGACTTCGTCATAAAGACGAGTCGCTAATCTTTCTCTGGACATACAGAAATGCTTCCGTTATCCTCCGTATTACTGATACTTTTCGCCAGAGGACTACTCATCCGTAATCCATTGGTGAATCTCAATCAACTGCAAGAGAAATTCCCGTATGGGCTGTTAGTACCACACCTGACCGTTCAGCCATTCTCCCCGAATTCACCTCCTGGCATGGATGGAATTGATCTCGCAGATACAAAATACCTTCTGACAATAGGTTCTCTTCTTGAATGACAAGTACACTTTACATACCACCTCCTTGGAAAAATTAGGTGGTGTACATTAGTTCCGTCCTTAAAACCTTTTCCATACAGAGTTGTTTCGAGTAATCATATGCAATAGAGAAATGAACATGTATTACTTCATCTTTTAAAAGTTCGATATGTATACATGACAGAATGCTTTGGAGAATGACAATTTTATCGATATACAAGAATAGATCTCTTCCATGCCTCAATCTTTCGATGATGTTCTAACTTTTACTCGTCTATTTTTTTTCTTTATTAGAACTTGTAGAACTGAGTATGATTCTTAGATTGTTAAGTAATTTGGTTCTGAATCCAGTAGTTCTGGTCCAGAAATTATACAAGTGCTTGTGCATAAAGGGTGAAGTTACATCTTCTCTGTTGTAATGGTTATGTGCTATGTTATTAGACACGACAACTTTTGGAACATAGCATCAGATGGACAACAGTAGAGATTATAAAAATAAAAGCTATTCATGTTTGAGTATATGAAACATTTCAACTACAATGTCTTCATTGGTTTAAACAGTAACGCCGACAAACCAAAATATATATTCGTAATGTAATGGAAATAAAAGGGGAAAAAGAACGACACAAGAATTTTACGTGGAAACCCTTCGAGTAAGGAGAAAAACCTACTACTAAGAAGGACGCAATTGATATTACTATAGTAAGGAATTTACACTGTGTAGTCACGAATACACTACTCAAAATATGACGTACACTACACACACTCAAAATGGCCAACAACTCTTTTGGTTTCCGTCTTAGCTTAAATATCTACGCTCTCACAACTCGGATTTTTCTTCACAAGACTATTTTCTTGTATAGTCCTCTTGAATCCTCACTTTCTCGCCTCCCTCAAAATGGTTTTTTTCTCTCTAACTTGGTGGGTTCTACAAATGATCAAGAATGCCGATGTATGAAGGATCAAACCATATTGACGTCACTTAATGCTCACACAAGAATGTAAACAAAGCAAAGTCAGAATGGTTTGCAAATCTCCAATTGTCGACTACCACATCTATGTTATTTCAACTTCTAATACGATGACCTTTTTTAACAAGTGCTTGACCCACTTGAATCTACTAAGTTGGACTCAAATGCAAGTGGGATGGATTCGAACAAAAACTACATTTGTTTTTGACAAGAAGTAGACGCAGAATAGCCATGCTGAGATGAGCACAGATCCGGGGTGGCTGGGGGGCCCGAAGTAATCAAAATCACTTAAGGCATCTAATAAACAACAATCGTCGTTTTTGTTGTGTTGGTTCGACTTGATGTAATCAGTTTACCCTGCTGTCTGTCTTCTACCTTTCGCAGCAACTGCTCGTTGTTCGACCTGAGAAGGAAAAACTATGTCATACCATTTCACGTGTTCCCGTCATTCAAAGTGCCAGCACACGTTCACCTCAATCCATGTTAAGGAAGATGGAAACGTGACAATTTCAGCGGAACAGTTGATGATCCTCCGAGGCCACTGCGGTTGTGTGTGTATATATTCATCATGGTCCTATGCTCATCTCACATCCACATGCCCTGATCCAATATTTTGCATTGGTTTCACAATCCCTTGTTGAGGAAATTGAGCCCCATCTCCAAACTCAGTAGGCCCTGGGGGTAGTGTACATATCATCACATCCAACATACCCTGATCCAATATTTGCATTGGATTCACAACTTCTGGGGAGGCAGACTTGAGCAAACCATCATCCAAATTTATTAGGTACGCCCTTGGTGTAAGTAGTGTTTACATCACCACTCACCATCATCATTATGGTCCGTATCCATGACAGTTTGTATGTAGGCATATGATTTTCTTGATTTTTTAAACTTTACACCTAAGGTAGCACCAAACAACATCCTTGTGCTTCATCACACATACCCGCTATTTACTTAACAACTCTTGATACCTTGTCGTCAAGACTAAACTATACTCTTTCATGATCCAGAACTCGTTAACTTTCATCCTTTTTATTTCTTCATAGTTTGAAGTTGTGTTATCCCCATTTTCTTCGCACCTATTGATTTCCTTTGCGTCTTGTCCCCTTTGCCACTTTCCTCCTCCCAACCAAAGTCGACTAAACCTTGTATCGCGTTTCTTTAAATTTAGTAAAACTACTATTTAGTATCGGATATCTTTTCCAATAACTCCCCTGGCTTCTACTGTTCCGAAAGTTCTTCAAATTCAATAATCGTTACAAACGAGGGATAGCTGTTTTTAGACAACATGCAAAATTTAATCAATAGCGAATATTGTTCATTCAGTGGTCTCCGCCACCTTGACTCCCATTCCGCTCTCGGAGATTCAATAGCCATATACTATTGATGAGAGTAGAAACATAACTTTAATTAGTGTTAGGCAATGGCTCTAAAATAACACTGCTATATGATTAACGTACGTGATGTACTTATAGCAGAACTGTATTGATGCCCAAAGGCCCGCTAGTATGCTTTATATTCCTAGATTACGTTAAAGTAGTTAGAAAAATGGGAACCACCAAATTTACTAATATTAGACACTGAAATGCAACAAACTTTCGCTTTTATATTTCTATAGATTAGTTTAATTAAATCTCTAATTACAACCCGTATGCAAAAGACTTCTCCTATAGATAATTAAAATTTAAAGTCTCCTTTTTTTTTTTGCATTATATCATAGTTATCTACTGTAATGCAACTACAAAGATGGCGGCGCTTTATTTTCTATTTATTTTATGTCTATTTTTATTCCCGTTACTTCAACTTTAGTTTGACCCATGCACAAAGTTTGTGTGCAATTGCTTTTTCTGGTACATATTGCTTCCATCTTTCTTTTTTTTATATATTTCATTGTCAATTGTTATATATTCATTGGTAAATTTTGTTTTGTTTTTACTTTATATCATATTAGTATCTGTTAATTAGTTCTTGCCACTTTATGTGTCCGCTCGGCGAAATCCTTTTTAGCATTTTTGCTAATAGAGCGTCACGCTCGATGTGGCCGTTTTTGTTTGAGACTCCTCGTGTATGCCGCGACTTGACAAAGCCAAAACTCTTGTCTTAGATACTAGCATTTAAAATAATTTGATGAATAATAAATAATCAATAATATATACATATATATAAATTTTGAAATCCAAAATCACTGATGGTGACACCTGTATATGATCTTTCATTTGTGTGTTTTTTTTAAATTTGGTGGGGGGGGATCTTTTCAACTAATAATATATCTTTTTGTATTAATTATAAAAATTCAATCATATTTATCTTTAATCGATATGAAAGGAGTTTACAAAAAATCGCTATCTATTGACATCTGAGCCTTACTTATACATAGTCCAATTTCTTTTCCAGTTTTTTATTCTCGTTTAATACAAAAGAAAAAACCATTTTTATGAGCTTATTTCTCTATCAAATAATCATCATTCATCTGATGGCGATGTTGCATGTTCATTTTCCATATCATTTCTCACTCATCCTCTTCTATACTGTCTTCTTTTTAGTATCGTATATCACTCACTTCTGTTATGTTATTTTCCTTACATCTTTTTCACCAAAGCAAATTCATCAAGTCAGTATTAAGTATAAAAAGAGAACTGCATAGACACATACGATAACTCTTGTCTACGATGATCTATCTTCACCTTTGACTGCTAAGATCAATGTGGTAGCTTAAAGTTTTTTTTGCAAACACTTCATCACATCTATTTGGTATTCTTACCCTGGAAGTTGCTTCAACAAAATGAGAAAGAAATCTTACAATTTCTTGGAATTCATGTCTATAAACGATGTTGTAGGTACTATAAATCTGTTTTGATTCGATTTTCAAACATTTTGTGAAGATTTTCAACGTGAATTGTTGTACTATTTTTGATTTCAACTAATTAGTACTTTTTGGTTCTCTTTTGATTTTTATTTCTTCATGTTTTGACACTAAACAAAAACTGATTTATTGTTCACTGCTCATCTGTTGTTGTTGTTAAGAGATACAATCATGCACGATATTACTATACTCAGTACGTCTATATATAATAAATACTATTTATATATATTTCTACTCAACATTAATCTATTTTAGATTTTTTCATGGTTGAACTAATGTATATTGTATCTATGGCACGAACCTTTTTTATTATCTACTGAATATTTTGTTTTATCCTAACAATAATAGTGATTAATGGATCTATAGATACTCCCCTTTTATAGTAATCATCACCAATAATAATTAGTTGATATTTTTAGATAATATTACTTCTAATTGAGCATATGCCCGGTATCAATTTGTAGAATAACACTCACATTGTCTGTTGTTTTAATTAACACATATAGTCAGTTTGTATTTTTTAAGTTAGTAATGGAAAACTTGTATGATAATATATGTAAGTTTTTGTGACATTAATACGCATAATATTCGATGTAAGATGAACTTTTTTATTGTAATTTGTACTCTCAACTAACATTTTAAGTTTCTTAACACCTAACGAAATACTCATCTCCCCTTAATTTATTCTCTCATAACTTAACTATTTTGCTTTAGATCTCTGTATCACTTTCCTCCATCAACTCCAAATTTTAAATGTGATAAACTTTATGTAATTTAATTGTGTTGCTCAATGAATATCTAAATAAATGTGGTATTGTAAGACAATCTTTTTCTTAAGCAAATTTTTTGACTTTTAGAAGTCCGAGACGGCTATTTCTTGTTGTGATTACGCAGGAAGGAGAATACAAACACAAGCGGACGATTCAAGGACGACCGTAGGGCATTGGGGCGGTCGCTGTTGTGTAGAGTGGCCGTGCATGGGTGGCCGTGCGCCTTGATAAGCAATATTCGGTGCGGATAACCACAGGTGAGATCGGAAGTCCAAATGGAGAGGGCCATAAGTGGATCAGCCGCAATAACGCTCAAAGCAAAGCGGAAAGAGGGAATCGGAAGGAGAAGTTAGGGTGGGGCTGGACTAAATAGAGATAAATTGTTTATTGGTAAGACAACTCTTTTAAGGCAAATGTTAATGTCCTTTTCATTTCACTCTTTTGATGTGTAATATATATATATGAATCTACATGAATATAAATATTGTACTAACTTTATTTGCCACACAATAAAAAGATAAAAATTTAAAAAAAAACACTAGTAGATTCCTTGTGTAATTTTGATTAATCATGTTTGCATTTGTGTTACTTTTATTTATTGTTTTTTCTAATCCACTTTAGTTTCTAATATTTTTTACAGTTTCACGTTGTTATTAGAATTACTCTGAAACACAAATCTAATAAATGAAATCTTGATCCCATAATTGAAGATTTTGTAAATTTTTGAGTCAACACTGTTCTCTTTTTGGCTTGGTTTTAACTTACTTATCTGTTAATTGTTGTTCCATTTCCATGCATATTTTGTAGTACTTGAATATTCCCCGTTGTTATTTGTTATATACTATGATAATCCATGTTGTATACTCTTTTTAATGATAATTAAATATAGATCAAATAACATAATAATATTGAAGTATAAAAAATACTCTTAATATACATTTTTAGTATGAAATTTAAAATATTGACATGTATACATATATGCCTAAAAAATTTGTATTTTCAGCGCATTTGAGAATTAATTATTTTTTGTTTAAATACATTGTACCTCATCTTCTTAGAGAATATTAATAAACTAAAAGATGATTTACCATTACGACACTACATGTGACCGTCTCGTTTGCCATTTTTTAAATGGAATATAGTTTTTTTTCAACACAATAATGATATCCTCAACACACCGAATATTGTACACACATAGTATACCTTTCAATGAGTATGATAAAATAAACATAAAAATGTTTATGTATTAAACCCCATTTAATGTCATTTTAAGTATACCTGAAATTATGGAGTATAGGTTATTGGGTTTTCATCGCTTATAAGTTTACTATAAAATAAGTCAATCATTGATTTGAAGATGCCAGAAGTATATTTGAAATGAAAATTTATCTTTCAAAGTATTCATATTTACCTTACCTAACTCTTTGTAATTTTTATTATCCCTCATACACATAATATGTGAAGAGGTTTACATATATCTATCAACTAGTGTTAGTTTGATGTAATTTTATCATAAATCCTTATTTATTCGTTTATATTTCATATTAAAAGATATAGATCTAAATATAGTTACCGAGTTAGATAATTTAAAAAACGCATATTACATTAGACGGTTGAATATATTGAAACTTAATAATAGCGTAACATTTTTTGATACACTCTTAAACAAACTAAATCTGCGACAAATAAACAATTAATCATTTTGATATAGACTATTGTGTGTTTGCCGCGGACTAAAGAACTAAATAACTCATAGATTTGTAATTCACTTTAGGTCTTTCAAAAATTCCTTTACACATTCTTTTAAATTGTATATTTGAAAAAAAAAGAAACACAAACAATTGAAAAAAAAAAAAAAACGAAATATTCAAGAAAGGAGTTTTATCAATAGCAAAGAAACTAAAATAATAAAACGTGTAGATTATTTTCTTAGTTTTTTGCAGTTACTTGATAATATAAATTCTTTATAGACTCAAGAAAAACAGACATCAGATATATGTTTGTTATATAAAGATTCCAACTCATGATTTATTCCAATAAAATGTAGAAGTGACAATATAACTACCTTTCCCAACAAAAAAATTACTAAGAAAATATATATTGAGGGAACACTTGACCATATTGATTAATAATTACCTATCCCTCATTTAATATAGATTATAGATGTTATTTGTTAAGTTTTTTATTTCGATCGTCTCCCAAACCGATCTTCATAATTAATATTAAGTAAAAACAATAAAGTGATAATATTAACGTTTGAAAATAAAGGGAGCTATATAATTGATTGAAAAAAATACAATTCTTTAATATTTATTTTAAAAACCACGCAAAGCGCGGACAAATTCCATAGTTATATGATAAGTGAGGGTGTTTATAAGTTGATTTCAATTGGAAATTGGAACTTCGAAACTTAAGCACTTGTTTGCAATTTCGATTGACAAATTAAATGAAACATTATTTTTATGACATAATATATAAACATATTCCTTTAACTTGATTTTAATTAATATTTATATTTTTAAAATTTTGAATGTACACAAATAAGTATTTATACTTTTATAAAACTGAGCAAACTAACATATTCAATATCCTATGTGTAAAAAATAATGTTATCGGGGGGATACTGTCAAAATTGTGACAATAGTAAAATTATCGTTGCATTATATTTAACAATAATAATAAATAAACGTATTTAGCAATATATCACATGTTGATATTTTGCATAAATTTTCCTTTGTGTAGAGCAACAATTACATAAACATGGTTTGTTCTGATTGAATATCTCAACTTCATTATTTAGAAAAGCTAAAATAGTAAATTATTATCATCTTATTAGGCTATCGATTTACCCAATAATCCAATAGTGAAATCAACATCGAACCAATAACTCAAAAACTTTTTTATAAGCTTTTTAAAAACCTAATAACTCATTAATATTTTTCTGATTCGGTTTATCGATCAGTTCAATTTTTTCACCCTAAGATACAAAACATACAAAACGAACTCCTTGATAGCAATTTGTTGATGTAGGTAACTTATTTTGACGTATATTATAGCTAATATTCCCCGATTTATCCATGACGATACATCTCCCACACTCACACACATATATATACGTATATATATATATTATATATATATATAACTACTATATATATCTAATCTCTTATAATCTATCTGATGATGAGAATTTTTTGAGTCATTTAAAATTTTGCTGACCACTTAAATTTCTTTAGGAGTGGCAAAAAATATCGTGGTTTGCCTGTAATCATTTTGGTAATTTACCTGGACTTCCTCTAAAACTACATTGTCAAATGAAAAGGTTGTGTGGAGCTTTCTGATTGGGTAGAATATTAATTTTTTTTCAAAATAAATAATTAATCTGACCTAGTAAACAAATAAACATCATTTTCCTTCATTTTTAAATATATAAATCAGCCTAAACTATTGAAAACTCAGGTTTGCTTCATGTGAACATTGTCCAATTTCTTTTAATTACTTTATTATTATTTTATTTATTATTTATAGAAAAGGACTACTTCTCCATGTTTATATTGCCACATCAATCAGAAAAAGAATTGGTTTAATCAGTTACTACAATTAGAAAAAATAAAATATACAATTAAAAGGAAATCACTTAAGTTGGCAATTTTCATGCTTTAAACTTTGAATCTCATGAATCATGATTAACAACTGGGATAGAGACTCCATATATAAACAAATGATTAGATGAAGTCATAAAAGGAACAGGAGACATGATGGAGTGATAAGTTTACTTTCACTCTAATAGTACAAAAAATTATATGCGCTTACACAATAAATGTAGATACGTGTATTCTGTCTTGATCGAGAAATTGGTGTAACCACAAAATACCGTGTTGTAGCCGGTGGTTTCAAGGCTCTTAAAAGAGCCAAGACATGCAAATTTTATAGTGTCACACCCAAATGTTTCGCTTAGCGATCCAAATATATTATCCTCTAATAATGGATAACTCGGGAACCTTGGGTGTGCGATTCCTAAATTTTAGTCAGCCCTAATCTCACTATCAGTATTAATGAAGAAGGATTTCTCTCGGCGATCTAAATTTAATCAGCCCTAATATGGATAGCGGAGACTGGGTGGCGATCCAAATTTAGTCGGCCTTAACTTACTATCAGTATTAATGAACAATGATTCTAGCGGCGATCCAAATTTAATCAACCCTAATATAGATAGCAGACACTGAGTGGCGATCCAAGTTTAGTCAGACCTAATATGGATATCGAACGCTAGGCGGAAAATCAAACCTTATATAAACAATTGGTTATAGAAAGTTATAAAAGGAAGATGAGAGTTGACAAGTGAGAAAACAGAACAAAAGCAGATAGATGAAGTGCTGACTTTGACAACTACTAAATCTCTTCATTAATATTCTTATGAATTTTATAACAACTTCATGGTAGGCAACTTTTTAGTTTGACATTCTTTGATTCCTTAAGACTTTTTCTAAGTAATTAGATTTGATTATGAAGTTTATATATATGAAGTTCCACACTCAGTAGCAAAACCCCCACAAAAACACAAAACAAAGTCTTTTTACAACTTCAAAAGAAGTCCAAAAAAATGGAAGGACAAACAGGACAACAAGAGGAGTTATTTGTAGAAATTGATCAAAAAACAGATGATCAAACATATAGTGATGGTGAAGCAGCATCATGTACAACAGATGGTAACGAAATAGTTAATGTTATTGTCACGTCCTGATCCTATCTTTGCAAGGGATCTCTATGCATATAAGGTATACATACTGGCCGTCAGAACGAATGCGAATTACAGAAATTTACCTCTATTGAACGCTATGAATAAACAACGACCCTAGTATTGATCCGAAAGTAGTTTCATTAGGACCTTACCATCATGGTAAGACAGAGCTACAGCTAGCAGAGGATTTCAAGCATATAGCCCTTGAAATGTTTGTATCGGGTAGCAGCAAAGACGTAGCTTATTTCTATAATAAGATACTTGAAGTTGTTGACAATGCAAGAAGTTGTTATGTCGATGGCTCTACGGACAAGTACAATGATCATGAATTCGCCTTAATGATGCTTCTTGATGCTTGCTTTATTATCAACCATATCGAGCTAAGCACAACGGATAGGTATAACAAACTCAGAACCACGAGGCACCATCTTGGAATGTTGGCGTTATCAACAACAGTTCGCGATATGTTTTTGCTTGAGAATCAAATCCCATTTTGGATACTGAAGCTCTTGATTAGCTTACGATATGACAAAGATGAAGGAGATGAATTACTCGAGATGTTCTTGAATTTCACCCTTTTCGGTGAATATGAACAAAAAGGGGAAATGAGTTACAACCATGTAGAAGAGCCACTCCATCTTCTTGAAGCATTTAGAACAAGACTTGTTTCACAACAGAGTGAAGTACGAAGCTTTCATCGTACTTGCACACCTCAATGGCTAAAAAGGCAAAATAGTTAATAGCAAATGAACGCGTTCACCAGAAAAGCTATATCACGTCCGCTTTTCGTTCAGGTAACCGATCTTCAGCAAAGTATTTCAATTCAAGCCTAGCCAAAGGCAGTTTTGCACTCGTTCACGTGTCAGGTACTACAAGTGCAATCAAGATAAACTTCTTTATGGACGCTTGTACTTCAATTGGTATGTTTCTATCTACACAAAGGCGTTCTTCTTAAACATGATAGCCTACGAGATGTGTCCAAATACAGTTACTGATCGCGCTGTGACATCATACGTATACTTCATGAAATCCCTAATAGAGAGTCCAAGGGATGTCAAGGAACTACGCGAAATGCAAATACTATTCAACATGCTTGGTAGCGACGAGGAAGTGGCAAGAATGTACAAAGAGATCAATACGTATGGAGTGAACAACGCGCACATTTTCTACAATGTGAAAGAAAAGATTCAAGAACACTATAATAACAAGGCGAAAACATGGATAGCAGAGCTTATACACACTTACTTTAGGAGTCCATGGACTGCTTTAGCATTACTTGCAGCTACTTTCTTGCTTTGCTTGACTTTTACACAAACTTATTTTACAATAAATCCCAATCCTAGATTATGA
The DNA here is from genome assembly GCA_027704765.1 of Solanum habrochaites. Lineage (NCBI taxonomy): Eukaryota > Viridiplantae > Streptophyta > Magnoliopsida > Solanales > Solanaceae > Solanum > Solanum habrochaites. The sequence continues at coordinate 65,077,698 of JAKWJA010002498.1, forward strand.
GAAAATACTAGTAATTATTTGAGAAAATTTGTGGTAGAGTACTAGTTTCTTATTTTGTTTGCTGTTACAAGAAAATAAAGATGCTTTTGTGATATAGATTTCTCTGATAAAATTATTTTTTATGCATATATTATTCATGTTGAACTTCAATCCTTGAACTAGTTCTTGTATTTACTTTTTCATATTTTGAACTAAACTAGATGATTAATTGGGCCCGGTCGCCTTGGGGGACCAGACTGATATTATAGGAAAAATTGTATATAATAGCACACTAAATAACTAATGAATGGAATAGCTCGGGTTTGATTTAATTTGTGCTCCATAGACAAACATTAGCTAAAATTTGCCAGCGTCTCCTCTCCCCTCCCAAAAATCTCGCTCGCTTCTCTCTCCTCTCTCCGCTTTATACACAGAAGTGTATACTTTTGTTTCTTCTTTTTGTATAAACGGGAAAATTGTATATACACATGCAAAATGAATATCTTCGTGTTATACACTTACTTATACATTTTACATTACAACATTTTTACTACTTCATCAAATATTGCAGGAGAAATAAGGGCAAACGAATTAATCAAATGAGTGAATTATAGCAAACTTGGGGGCGTGAAATACAATTTCCTTTCTTAGCTTTATATACAACAAAAGTGTATATATTGTTTTTCCTGTTTTGTATAAAACAAAGCTCCAAGAAAAACATTATATTATCAACACTATGTGCATATTCACTTAAATTATTCATATCATACATTTTAATTCGATTCCAACTGTAAGCAAAACCAAATTATACACTTGCAGCGAAATAGGCCAGCAAATTAGATAATTTCTGCCACCAGCGAATTATACAATTTTAGGCCTGCGAATTATACAATTGCTGTATATGTAATGCAAATTATCAGTTTTAACTGTTGCTATCTGCGCGCAATTATGGCCAAGTTCTGCTAGTATCATTACAAAATATAGGTTTTTTTGTTTTGCTATCAAATGTGAAAGTTAACCCTTTTTTTTATCACTGGCCTTTTTTTCATTTTCATCATTTGACATTGTATTATGAAACAAAATATATTAAGTAATAAATACTCAAACAATATTGATGAGTGTATATACATCTCTAATCCATAGCTATATCATATAGGTTGAATCCATTAGTAGCTCCCTAAAGTTGACGTTAATTTTCATTTAAACTAGACTTTGTTCATGTTAGACACCTCATGTTGAGTCCCTTTGTGTCATTTTGATACTTTCTGATGACTTGATATATTGTGTGTGTTGCACCCATTTTGAGCGCGTGAGGGATCTTTTTTTTTTTTGGATATTTTTAATTTTTTTCCTTCTTCACTTTTTAACCTTACCACTTATTCCACATTCCCTAATGAAAATTCATGATAAAAAACCTTACAAAATATGAAAAGATTTTTTAGAACAAGACAATACATTTTTTTTCAAAAAAATTTGAAAATGTCATATATAATTTTCAAAAAACATTTAAAAAACCCTACATCTACTGATTTTTTTAAAAAAAATTGGAATAAGAATAAGAAAATGATTTGGAGAGTTGAGGAGCGCACAAAAAAGGGACGGTCAAGGCAGATGGTTAGGGTGGGGTGATATAATGCTGCGGGTGGAATGGTACCAAAATAGGTATTTTATTTATTTATTTTTTGCTGAAAATATTATTTTTTTGATAAATTTATTTTAAAATTATTTCTTTTTTAACTGTGTGATAATTGATATGCCACATATCAAGCCTTTTCTACAATATACACAGTTAGTCATCATAGTCCATGTTCCATGGATCATCATCCGCAGTGTGTTACAACTCTTTGTAATTTTGCTGATTGGCAAAACGGTTGTCAAATAACTAGCGGGTCCCTACTTGAGGAGTGTTTTAAAATGAACCAAGTGCCTACTGAAGTGTCCACAAGTGAAAATTATGCAACATATTTAAGGGTTGCTCGATGGGTTCAACCTCTCCTTTTTCCTATCACGATTATATCTATTTCAATGACAAATGTCAATACATAACCAAAAAGTAAATTTATGTGTATTTTTGTTTCTTCTCGCTCAGGGTGCACCAAATTCGAAAAGAATGAAGATATAACATAAGCATTAGTGATTGATTCTACTATTCAAAGTCGAATTTATAAGTTACTTGAAGTCAATTATATCGTCAAATAGGATTATAAGCAAATTATCTTAACACAAGTATTAGTGATTGTCTAGATTTGCTTTCATCAAACTCAAATAAATATTAATTAATGAGAATTATTATAACTTTTTATATTAAAATAAACTATACTCAGAGTTTATATAAAACAATAAAGAATATTTGCTGCTCTGGACAGACTCAAATAGGGGACCTATCATAAGTACAACCACCACTTATAAGTAATCATAATTTTTTTTTAAAAATTTAAAATATCAGTAATCTTATATTTAATGTTTAAAATAATTGTGTATTTGAAACTTTCTGCTATTCATTCCATGCTTAAATTCTTTTTATCATTACACTAATTAATTTCCCAAATTGTTTTTGCATGTAATGATCCTTCATGGATTGGTCCCATTTTTTTTAAAACTCAAATGTTGATAATCTCCAATCAGACATATGATTAGTGGAACATGTGATCTTCTAGCTAGTGACAACTCTGCATTTGTGAGTTTATTTATTTTATCGAGTTTCAATCGGAATAGAGAATAACGATATATTTGTAAGCTATTTTTAATTTTAAGGCAAAGATAATTTTAAAATGAGAGTGAAGAAGTATAGAGAATTGATATGCATTTTGTATAATATTACTATATGTGTACTGTTTAAATAGTTGAACTCGATTTATTTGAGATCGAAGCATAATTATTAGATAGTTTATAATTATAGCCTTTTTGTATTGAATAATTGAAAGAAGCATTAAAAAATCAATTTAAGGGCTTTTGCAATTATGACTTTTCACATTTCTCTAAGATATATATAATTAACATGCATGAAGAAAAGTTTTGCCTTTTCTCTATCCTTCATTTGTCAAATGGAAACTTTATTATTTAAAGAACACATATAATAACAACATAATTCCCAAAAAAGATTAAAAAAAATATAAAAGGCTAAAAATTCAATTATTTTGGATTATATCCTTGATTACCAAATTTGAGTCCATTAAATAACTCAAAAAGATAAATGCTACTTTCCAAAAGGTGGATAGATATTCACATGGTTTATCTATGACCCAAAAATATATGGGACTAGTGACACAAACACAAAAGCGGTTTAATAAAATTGGTGGCCTAAAATACATCGTAATGAAATACTTTTTTTTTTAATCTAACCATTTTCAAAAGTAAACTAACCTAAAATGTATTATAGGTAAAAATAAAACTCCATCCTCCCTTAACCTTCCTTAACTAGAGATATTGGTTCGAAAATCCCGCTAGAAAGTGCTTTCCTCGATTTTACATGTCTCAAAACCGAACAAAAAAAATTAGAAGCTTAAAGTACTCACTTTAGTGGCTTGACCCTCTGGTCAGTCCTACGTATACAATATAATTTTTTAGCGAAGAATTTTAATTGCATTCTATACCAGTGGTCTCTTCACCCCTGACCAAGTGATGATGATGAGTATTACTTTGAAGCTGAAAGTATACTGTTTGATTTGCTAGGTGAAAAAAAGAAAAGAATATACTAAAATAGTTTTAACACATTGTGAAAATTTTCAAATTTTGGTATCATTTTTTATACGGCTAGCAAAAAATAATCATAAGTTGTACTACCAATTAAAACTTTATACTTCCTCTGTTAAAAAAAGAATGACCTAGTTTGACTTGGAACAGAGTTTAAGAAAAGAAATACTTTTTAATCTCGTGGTTCTAAATTGAAGTTGTGTCAAATGTACCAAAATCCCCTTTAATTTTGTGGTCTTAAACATGTCACGTGAAAAGTTAAAGTTAAAGTGTTGCCATAAAAGGAAATGAGTCATTTTTATGAAACAGACTAAAAAGGAAATAAAATTATTCTTTTTAAAACGGAGGAGGTAATAAACAATAAAACAAGAAGTAATATGTCCAAATTACCCAACATGTTGCACAAAAATCTGTTCAATTAATGTTCTCTTCATGCCTAAATTTTTATTAGATGGATAGCTTTGATAGAAAGCGTTTTATCCCTGATATTCTAATATGAAATTTTTCGATACAAATCTAGATTTAATCAGATCCTAATACGGGTACGGTTCACAGGTTAAATCAGTAAATAAATTCAAAGCAGAAAGAGACATTTGAAAGGGTCAATTCACAGTTAGGAAAATGACAGTTAGAAAATAAGGACAGAGGGCCCTTTAATAAGAAGTATATGATGTTAAAAGAGACTTCCCACAAGTCACCTCCAAAAGTAGTTAGATATAATAGAAAGTTGAAACATCAATTCTTTTTTCACTTTTTAAAAATCGCGATGTTCAAGTCAGCTTTCGCGCGCCTCAACTTATAATTCCAAGGAATATCTATCACCTTTCACCAGCAACATATACTGATAACTCTGTCCACCAAAACTAAAACAAATGAGAAAAATCATCTAGTATTTTTTTTTTCTCCGCAACTTGTCTAAAGGTACCTTTTTTCACTCGTCAATATATTTCATATACTCCACAGCACATGGTGTGGTTCTCAAAGCATAAGTGAGGTCAGTGTTTCTTACTGGATATAAATAGACATAAATTTGGGGAGAAAATGAAACCACATGGAACAACAAAACAACACTATTATTATTCAAGAATCACTAGCAAGACTGGTTAATTAATGTTACCAAATTTTGCATGTCCTTCAAATTGATCATTTTTAGTCACCCTTTCCTACAATTACACTAGGTATGTGTTTTAAATTTTGTGATTACTCATATTATTACTATATGATTCTAAGATTGTAAGTTCATTTAGCCATCACATGAACAATTTTGCTGATGTAAGACAATTGTTGTTTTCTGTTGTTATAGTAGGTTAAAGAATAGACTAGTGAAACCCCCTCTCGTGAGATAGTTTTTGGAGTTGAGGTAGACTTAAATACCTTATAGTTTACATGGTATCAGAGTCACGTTGATCCGAGCTCCTAGTCCATGCTTTAGTTGGTCTTAGAGTGGATTAGAGTCTTACATGGACTTGGGAAATCCTTCCCTCACGCTCCAATTTGCTTATATTACGCGAGATGCTAGCTGTCCTATTGAGGCAGTTTTTGTTTTTATATTGTAGCTCTGCAGGCATTTGTTTGATATGCTAAGTAGAAAGTGCCTCTGGATAAGTACTTCTAGATCGGTTGGGATTGTGAAGGACTTATTGAATGTTGGAAAAATGGGAAAGAGAAGAAACTGGTTTACCTTTGTCAAGAGACTTTTCATTCCAGAAACAGAATCAACAGCTGATCAAAAGGTTTGAATTTCAAGATTTCTGTTGCTTAGTAGTGTGAGTGAATCTTTGGATATCTAAACTGGAAATTATGAAAAATATTTCAGAAACCAAAGAGATGGAGATGTTGTTTTCTGAGAAAGTTCAAGTTGAGGAAATGTCCTGCTATAACATCAGCACCTCAGCAAACATTACCTGAGGCGAAAGGAACACCTCAGCAAACGTTAACTGAGGCGAAAGAACAGCAAAGAAAACATGCTTTTGCAGTTGCTATAGCAACGGCAGCAGCTGCTGAGGCTGCTGTAGCTGCTGCTAATGCTGCTGCTGATGTTATTCGTCTAACAGATGCTCCAAATGAATTCAAAAGGAAACGCAAACAAGCTGCTATTAGAATCCAAAGTGCTTATCGCGCTCACCTGGTAAAACATCCTCTCTGGTGGCTCTAGTACTTTCAGTAATACAATTTCACTGTGAACTTGTCGCAGACACGCTTTTAAATGCAGAAAGATTGAAAATTAGTAAGTCATTCAAGACAAAACTTAAAGGATAGTATGGGAAAAGGTAGGCCAGTTTGGATATAGCAGGATTAAACGCCCAGTGCTCTACCAGCGGAGCTACACGCCTAAAAAATGATAATCAAGTAAACAAGTATTGATACAGAAAAAAGGCCTGCCCCTTTACTCTCATCTTATTGAAGGAGCGCGACTATTTGTTATGAGGCTTGTACTACAGAGCAAGTGGAAGATCCGAAGGTCACACTTCTTTTTTTTTGCCTTTTGGCTGTTAATCATATTAGTCATAAGGTAGTCTATCACCTCGGTTGGAAAGAAAATCTTATTGGTTGGAAAATCCCTCTCCGCTAGTAAAACTCTTCTCTTATGGCGGCTACTAATTCTTTCTCCTTTCATCTCTCAAAAAACTTTCCGAGATTTGGTGAAATGAACTGGTGTCTGATCTATGTCCCTGTGAAATGTTGTGCAGGCCAAGAAAGCATTAAGGGCTCTAAAGGGTGTTGTGAAGCTTCAAGCAGTGATTAGAGGTGAAATTGTGAGAAGAAGACTCATTGACAAACTGAAGTTCATGTTGCCACTTCATCAAAAGTCAAAAACAAGAGTTAATCAAATTAAAGTCCCTACTTTTGAAGATCATCATGACAAGAAACTCATCAATAGTCCAAGGGAAATTATGAAAGCTAAAGAACTAAAGGTAAGATCAATCATTCATTCTCTTTTGTCTAATTAAGTTTCAAACATTAGTTCAACTATACTAAATCTATAAAAGAGACCTACTAACACATCTTATTATGACTTTTATGGTTTGGAACTGTAATATGGTTTTTGTTTTTTTGGCAGCTTAAATGCAAGAGCCTTAGCACTTGGAATTTCAACTTAGCTTCAGAACAAGACAGTGAAGCCTTGTGGTCAAGAAGAGAAGAAACCATTGACAAAAGAGAGCATTTGATGAAATACTCGTTTTCACATCGGGTAAAGTCATTCTTGTTATACAGACACTGCAATTACACTTATCAATGTATTATAAAATGTTGTAGCGGTTAACCTGCCTTATTTTCTAGATTACTAATCTCACATTTTATGAACGATTATTTATAATATATTTTTAGGTAAGCTGATATAATATTGCTTCTTTTAGGAGAGAAGAAACGATCAAACTCTACAAGACTTACTAAACAGAAAGCAAAACAGAAGAAGCTACAGGATTGACCAGTTAGCAGAACTTGGCGCACCAAGAAAAGCAGGGTTGTTAGAGAAATTGAGATCATTTACAGACTCAAATGTTCCTCTAACTGATATGGATGGAATGACACAGCTTCAAGTGAGAAAAATGCATAGAGCAGATTGTATAGAGGACCTACATTCTCCTTCTTCACTTCCAAGAAGATCATTTTCTAATGCAAAACGAAAATCAAATGTTGATGATAACTCATTACCAAGTTCAAAAACAAGGTCAATGAGCACAACGAAGCAACACCTAAGGTTACAAGAGACATTGTCAGGTCAACATTCTCCTTATAACCTCAAGATTTCTTCTTGGAGATTGTCTAATGGTGAAATGTATGACAGCGCCAGAACAAGCAGAACTTCTAGCAGTTATATGTGAATATAAAAGGTGTTCTACCAGGATTGAAGAACATGAGTGTTGTACATTATTGCTATCTTTGATAACGAAGTGTCCAAGCCGGTTTGCTCTCACCTCTGCTAGTTCCGAGTGTTGGTTAACTTCTACCAGTACCAGTACTAGGTAACTCTGTCCACCAAAGATGAATGTGTACATTATCAACCTGTTTATGCAAGCAAGGGAGCGCAGAAACTCCTAGATTTGCAGCATTACTTCTGGTTCTGGACATGAAAACAATCAGAAAAATGGAGCTATTATTGGAGCTTCAAACTTCTTCAGTAATCTATCTACAGTTGATTGATGAAAGCCAGTGCACTTCTTTTATTACTGGTTTTAACACTTTTATATATAGACTTGCCACAATGTGTATATATAGTTCAAGTTTTTCTCCCTTTCCCTGTTTGTTTTCCCTTGTTTCATTTATTTATTGATTTGTAAAGTTGTTTCCATGAGACCAGAAGGTCACAGGGGTAAGATTCTGTACAAGAGACCCTATGGTCTCGAGCCTTCACCAGACCGCACAAAGCGGGGAGCTTAGTGCACTGGGATGTTTTTTTTGTTTGTTTTTTTTTTTTGCTTCTGAGTTGATATACTGGAGGAAGAATTGTTGTTTGATGGCCATCCACCTGGAAGCATTTCCAAGTTTGGTATTGCATAGAGGTTTAGTCTTTGCCTTCTGTATTTACATAGGTTTATTTCTTTTGATTTCTTCCTTCAAAGTTCAAACCTATTTCATGTAAAATCCTTCAAAAAAAATAAACTTATACCAAAATTTATGTCTTACCTTTCTTACAAAACCATTGATGTTGAAACTAAGGAAAATGGATTGGACCAACCATATGTAGAAGAAATATAGCAAGTTTACTCCAACTTTCACTACTTATGTTAACACATTGAACACTTAAGAAACAAAATCCATTGGAAGCTCCTCATTTCTACAGGCTTAAAATGTCTATTGTATATCCAATGTAACAGAATAACACATGTGAGGCACACTGTTCTCCTCAACTGAGATTGACAGATATGACATACTACAAATTTGTAAACTTTTGGAACATAACGTACTAGGCAAGATAATGACATTTGACAAGAAGTATCAACTGTAATGCTCAAATCACCAGATAAGAGAATGAGATAGTCGGAAATGTCTGATCCACGACGATAAAATCTATACCAGTAAAAGTAGCCCTCCTGTATGTTTTGAACTAATGATAACATTCAGTCCAGCAACAACTCTGCTGATCTCAAGTCTAGAAGCCAAATAAAATTACTTGACCACGAGGCAGAAAGAAGATTCACAAAATTCTAGAAGGACAAAGCATTTGCTGGAATCATCACTCGCAAAGGCCAAAGTTGGAAGATTTGTATGTCCATTGACCACCTTCAAGAGAAATTGTGTCTCCAGTATATGCGTGCCTCGCAAACAGTAGAAGAGGGAAGTCTATAAGCAGGCTATTTGGGTAGCTTGGTTTGAGGTTGCAGATGCCTGATTGAGGAAATAAACTCCCATTTGCTTCTTTTCATGAAGACGGCTTTCCTTCAAAGGGACGCCGCATGATAGTGTTGCAGAAGGAGGCAACACAAATCTTGGTGTTGATTTAAACCAGAAAATGACTATCTAATCAGTTTTCTTTTCTCCGTTATTGTTCATGAATAGCTGATCTCTTAAAGTTTCAACTATCTTAGCTAAAATGTCACCATTTGAAGCTAGATAATCTTCAGCGTCCTGTCTACTATTTAAAACCTGTCCATCAATGAAGTAGCTCCCTCCTTCTTTCAGAACGACTTCATGTTCACAAGCCAATTCCAAAACCTCAGGTTCAATGCAAAAGCCTCCGCCGTACTGTATGCTCAGTTCAGCTTCTGTTGCTGCAGGAGCTAGCTTATTTTTAACCACCTTTACGCAGATCCCAAGACCAGTAATCTGGATATTTCAAGCAAACAATCATATAGTCAAAAGATAATTAGCAAAGCCAGTGAAAAAAACAACATGAAACTCATCTCGGACCAGTCCATCTGAAATGAAGGGAATAAGCAAAACAAAGAAAAGCAGGTGAATATAAGGATTATCATAGCAGACATGACTCCAGATGATTCATACTACAGAATGCAGAGGAGCTCAAAGCTTTCATTTTGCCCTAGAGGGAGGAGGCACCGTATCGGAAGTCCAACAATTAAGCAAACTAAAACCAATTTTACTGGATCACAGACTGAGAAGTCTTCCAATTGTGAATCCACACAATTCAAGTAGAACTGTAAACCAATGTAACTTGATCACAGACTGAGAAGTCTTCCATTCTGAAATCAGTACGCTCTGACTCAGTAAATGAGTTAAACTGCAGATCAATAGTTCATACTCGTGTATATTAATTAGTTCCTATTCAATGAACATCTCAAATATCCAAAATGAGGTAGTTTCTTATATTCTCTTCAACAAATAGCACATCTGTCTCCATAGAGCAACTTAAATGACTTTGAGTTTTTTACCTAGATCACTTCACTTGTTTATTTGGACAAATATTTGTGGCAAATTAAAGAAGTCAGTTGGGGAATATCATATTCTCCTTCTCATGTTCCAAAGAAAGAGAACAGGGTGACAGATTCAGAATAATTCATACAACCTTCTGAAAGAATCGTGACCTCAAGAATCTAGGTTGTAACATCTAAGAAACAAAATAAACAATTTTTAGTATTTGGAAGCCCATTTGGGATTATTATCATTATAGGTTAATAAAAATATATATCTGAAGGTACGAGTCAATGAGTCAGGAACATGCAATATGTACCTTATCCCTGGTCTTAAGCAATTGTTTTCTGATCGTCCTAAGCCGTATGGCAGCATAAAAAGGCAAAGCATTTCCACCACAAGTTACTTCATCCATACACCCGGAGCCTCGAACTAATCCTTTGTTAGATCTTCTTACCTAAATAGAGGGCAGATCAGTATGCTAAGCTGTAACAGAAAGCAAATAGCAATGAAAAATTTGTTCTAGTAACCAGATCAGACCTGATTAATGAAAATAATTAGTGTGCTAGAGTTGCCTAACGAATAATGAATTTTACGTAGTGCTTGTGTCATAATCTTTGATTGCAAGCCTTTTGGAGAGTCACATAACGTAGCATCAATCTCAAGTTGGGGAACAAGAGCTGCCACCTGTTAATAGAAAAGAAATTAAAACCCTTCAGAGGCAAAGATGGTTGATCATTTATATAAGGGAGAGATAATCAGCCTTGAATTACAAAAGAGGAATTGTTGAGATATACTAGGAAAATTGGAGCAAACGAATCAACCTTGAATTATAAAGGAAAGCACTTACACTATCAACCACGATTACATCCATGGATCCACTTTTTGTCAGGGTATTGACAATACTCAGCAAATTCTCAGCAGAATCTGGCTGCGAAATAAGGAGATTTTCTACATTTACCCCTATTGCTTCGGCAAGAGAGGGGTTCATTCCATTTTCAACATCCAGATATGCACAATAACCTATCAGTACAAAAGAAATAGGATGAGAGGAAACAAATTTGAAAATTATAGAGGAAGGAAATACTGAAATGGCTATAAAGATTTCACACTGACAATTCTGGATATCATTATCTCATGATAAACATTGAAATGTTTCCTTCTAAAAGGTAAATGATCTTTACCTTCGAAAGCTAGAATCACTTTCTTGTTCACTTTTAATTTATTTTTTTACAGTACTCTAATTAAAAAAAAGTAATGGACTGTACAACGCCAATGAGTACATCTGAAGATAAAGATGTTTAGTATCATAACTGTCTAAAGTCTTTTTTTCCTGATCATACTATGGTGCATCTCGTTTCAAGGCTTTAAAGTGTGCCTTTGCCAACACTAAGATTAACAATCACTTTTATGTCAAACTAAATAAAAAAATAACTCACTGTTTTCCAGTCACAATTAAAGAACAAGATCAGCATAAATCTTCTTTTGAGAGTTTCCCGAGATTTAAAACAAACTTAGAAGCACTTAATCCATTTCTGAGCCAATCAAATATGCTCATTATATAAACACAAAAAATTACAGCCATGACAATTATGAAAAAGAAAAAAAGTTAGGAGGGTATTCAACTGGCAAGGATAAACGTTTTGTTCATTATATCAATAGGTGCCGTTTAAAATAAACAAAGGCATAAAATATGTAAATATCTATAAAGCATCACGTTTAGTAAGAGTCAGTATTATTTTTTCACTCCAAGCTTTGAGCTCGCTAATTTACATGATGAAGGCAAGTGTGGTCTTCCCGATGTCTTGGTCCTAAATTTCAACCAAGTCTTCCATTAGAAGGAAATTCAAATGAACTGCAACTGTTAATACCAGCAATATTCTTAAGACGAGAATAGTCATCAGTAATTTGATTCAGAGAAGCATTGGACACTAAAATCATTATACAGATAAATACAAACTCAAAACACAAAAAGTACTCTGATTCAGAGAAGCAACAAGCACTAAAATTCATAAATTTTATAACTAGACATCTCATGAAACTACCATGCCACCTTGAGAATTCCACCCTAACCCAAAGGAGGAGGAACAATGTTACAAATGGCACTTTGATAAAGCATAGAATCGGCTATTATCCAATGACATATATCCATTTAGTGAACCCTCACCGAAGAAAAGAAGGAAAAGCTAGGCACGTAATTATACTCAGAAATTATGCAATTTTAAACCTTTAAAAGAACACTTTTAAATTGGATGCAAACCTTAAAAAAGTCGGTTGAGAACAGCAGCTGATTTACAAATCAAATCCAGGTATAAGTTAAAATAACTAAAGACTATACTTTCCTGATTCTCCTACTTCCCTTTTCCCCTCAAAAGAAATGAACCCAACTTCTAATAAGGGGAAAATGCAAACCCTAATCAACAATCTTATTTCAAGAGATCTACATCCATGGCCCTTTGCACATACAGTATATCAGCTATTACTTGTTTTCGATTACAAAATTTAGACAACAGCACGTCAGAACCACATGATGACCGCATTTTTACAACTGGCGTCAATGACAAATTTATGTTTGGAATAAAAACGTAATCACTTTATATAAAATCACCTTAGGTAATCCTCCAAGCCCAAGTGCTAGATCAAGCCTCAATGAGCCCGTAGGTATTACAGGAGTACGTCTAGCACCAAAGAAGCGCTGCAAGGACAACCTTGATTCTTTGCAAAAATCGCCTTCAAGCTGCGAGAGGGCCGAATGCAGTGCACTGGCTTTCTCTGATGTTTTGGTGTCATCTTGGATTTCGTCAAGTTCACCTTCTGAAGATTTCATTAGATAACATGGTTGGAGTTATTCTAGCAAAAGACACTGAATGCTCCAGGAGTATGATAAAGGATGAAACTACAAGAAAAGCTCAAGCAGTTTAACACCAATAGGTTGCTCCAACTAACAACTGTATGTTGGAGACAAGCTACTGGATTTCTGACAAATAACTGAGCATTATTATACATATATTCACTAATTGAGAAGGTAATCTCGCCTATCTTCCTATTTGTCCAATTTTCTGCCAATTGTTTTTTGCTTTGCAAGTATATAGATATCTTTACCTCAACAAACATTATATTCGATACTACGTTTAAACATATAGAATAATACCACATACTAGAAGATGCAAAATATATTCCACGAAGGAAAGTCGTGGCTATGTGAGCTAGCTACATCACCGAGAATGAGTTATCATCCTAAAAAAGCTATCAACTACACATCAACATGTTCAATATTCTTGGAAAAACTGAATAATTCCTTCTCCCTAATACTGATATATCAAGGGTTGATGTCTACGCGTGAACCTCTTTTAATCTTTGACTAATCAGGAAACAAGATACTTCTACGGTGCCGTTCTTCTATTAAAACTCTCTAGCCCACATTATTCACCCTCTTTCCCCCTTTCTCAGTCAGAGTTATTCGGATGACATTGAATAATAGAAGAAAACCTCACATTGTTGAGAATACAATTAAATAACAGAAGTGTGCTCTCTCTAACAACTAAAGCTTCTAGATGAGATGGTCACACACTTAACACATATGGAGATTATGCATAGAATGCCAAGAAGGGGACTCAAGGAGAAAACCTAAAATATTCTAGCCTGGCAACAAGGTCCGCACAATTTGGGGAAAAGCGGACAAACACAAAAATATATATGGGTAAAAGTAATGGAAAAAAATGGAAAGAAAATAAACACCAAGAGTTTTACGTGGAAACCTTCTGCATAAGGGAAAAAAAACACGGCATAAGAGGAGCAATTGATATTACTTAGTAGGAATTTTACACTGTGTAGTCACGAATACAAATACTCAAAGGTGACTCCTACACACTCAAAAGGAACAACACTCTTTTGGTTCCGTTTACTAAATAGCGCTCATACTCTATTTGTTTCACAGATATTTTTTGTAAAGTCTATGGACTACCTCACTTGCTTATCAAAATGGTTTTTCTCCTAATTGGGTGTTCTACAAATGAGCCAAGAATGCTCTATTTTAGAGAGATAAAACATACCTATGTCACGAATGACATATGGAAAATAGCAAAGTCAAAAATGGTTGCAAATCTTACCCAATTGCCAACCTACACATCTTTTCTTTTCAACTCCAATTACTATTCCTTTTTAACAATTGCTTGTCCAATTGAGTAGCAAAGTTGAATAAGAAATGGGAGGGATTCAAAAATCTCACCTCCAGTCCCATTTACTGGAAGAAGGTTGTCGTCAACCTTCTTTAGAGGAGAGCTCATACCCACAAGTTCTTTGCATAACTCGAACTGTCTTTTGGTATTATCTTGGCAGCATATCTGCAGGATTTTACTTGTGTGAATCTTTTTTGCGATGAAATTGATTCATTCTCACTTTCTCAGAATCCAATGCAATGAATCTGACAGTCAATGTGTTTGTCTTGCAGGGACATGGAGTTCTTTGCTCAAGTCTATTGTACTCTGACGTCACAAGAGACAAATACGCCTATGATTCAAACCAAGCTCTTGAAGACAATCCTTTGCCAATCATCTCCTTAGCCGGCTTCAGTAGCCGCAATTACTCAGCTTCAGTTGTGATAGTGACAACACTTTCTGCAACTTTGAACTGCCATGATATAGCTCCCCCTTGAAAAAAGTAAACAAATATCCAGTGGGATTTCTGTTCTCAAGGTCACCGCCATATCAGAATCTGTATATCTTTCAAGATTGGATTGATTGCTCCAAAAAACAAGCATCATCTGAAGCTCTCTAAAATAACTGAGATCCATTTCACAGCCTTTCCCAATGCTCTTTCCCGGATTTTCGAGAAATCTCTATCTACTTGGACACCACCAACTGCGTGAGCACAATTCAGGTTAGTCACACATTGACATACATTAGACTTCCGAAACGGAGGAATATGGAACTTTTGCCATGTTCTCTTTTTCCTCCCTAGTGTAGGACACATCTTCTTGCTCGAATTATATGACCAGCAAGAGGTTATAAACAGGGGGCTTAGAATTCTTCATATTGAAGCGTCCAGTACCGTTCATGTACTTCTTCGGGAACAAAAAATCTTCCTTTTATCTCTAAGACGAAGTATTCTCATGCCCCAAAATTTGCTTGGCTGACCCAAAGTCTTTCATAAGAAAAAGACTTACACAACCTTTCTTAGCTCGTCATCTTGAAAGTATTTTTGCCCACATCAAATATCACACATTACAACAAAAGGATGATAAAATCATTGTCAGAAATTTTGGTACAAATACGCAGGATTGAAGAAGTTTCTTATAGCACTGTCCCCCATAACGATTTCAAACTTTTTGTACCACTGTCTGGAGCTGTTTTAGGACATAGAGACTCCTTTTTAGTTTGCATTACAAATTTTCTTTACCATCTACTTTGACACACCCTCAGGTTGTTCCATAGAAATCTATTCTTCTAGGTCACTGTGAAGGAAAACCGTCTTCACATCCATCTGCTCAATCTCTAATATTAAGACTGCAGCCAAACCTAGAGACTGTGCGAATCGAGGAAATTTTCCAACAGGAGAAAAATAGTTTGTCAAAGTCAATACCTTTCCTTTAGACCGAATCCCTTCACAACCAATCTAGCTGTGTACCGGGCGTCAAGTTGTGTTCTGCAACTTTAAATTGAACACCAACTTGTTCTTCAAAGCTCTCATGCCCTTGGGCAATTACCAACTCATAAGGTGGTTCCATGCAAAGATTTCATCCTGTCTTGCATGGCTTCAATCCATTGTTTCTTGTGCTCTCTTCCATGCCTCCTCATAACTTCAGGTTCTCCCCAGTAAGTGAGTAACACATACTCATTGGGGAATAACGGGAGGAAGAGGAAACGCTGTATGTGGACCTCCGACGCGGAATATTTGATTCGTTCCCAACTTCATGAAGCAACAGGATCATCCAATAACAATATCATGTTATATCAACATCAACATGTGATTTGATACATGATTCTGGGCGTCACCATGATTATCAAACCCAATAAAATCATGCACCACTTGGTGAGGAACTTCATCATGATGGATATACCATCAAATTTGACGATTCTACCTTCTCCGCTTTGCAATATCTTCAATTGTTTGATTCTCCATGAAATAATATCCGGCTTCGCACAAGTTTCTTTTCAATTGAAGATCATATAGCATGTAACCAAATCATCTAGGCAATATCCATGACGATGCATTGCCTGTTATTGGCATATATGTTGACCTTCATTTTCGGAAAATGTAACAAAGCTTTGCAACCAAATCCTCTAAATGGTCAAGGAAACATCCTTTCCATACCAAACACATATTTGTACATCACTGGCAAAGCACAGCAGGAGATAGATAATAACATGTGCACGCGGTCAATAAAAGATCACCCAAAATGAGTTTGGAAACTTTGATTAGAAAGAAACATCTAACTCTTTACATCAAGGTCTGTTAATCCTCTCAGCCAACCATTAAGCGAGGAGTTTGGGAGGGTCTTCTTTTTGGTGTCTAATACCTTGATTCTTGCAGTCTGTTGTTATTCGTCAAATGGTCAACAATATTCACCACATATCAGTACGAATACATTTCAATTTCTTTCCAGTTTCTTTTCAACTGAAGATGAAAATGCTTTAAAGAACCGAACACTTGGTCATTAGTCTTACGACATAGACCCACAAGTTTCAGAGCAAATCATCAATGAAAGAGTGACAAGTAGAGGCACCACCAATGTCTTTGTCTTATTGGACCACATTAATCAGGAAGTGCACTGAACTCAAGCCAACTCTGTCTTTCTCGAAGGAGGGATAGGACTTAAAGGAAACTCTATTTTGTTTAACAGCCAAGCAGTGCCTCGACATTTTTTAATTTAGCACTTGGAAATTTGACAATAATTATTCTTGGCTAGAACATTAAGTCCTTTCTCAGCTTAATGTGGCTAAGCTCTTGTGCCATAATGTGAAGAGCTATCGCTCTAACCGCCATTCACATATCAACACAAGCAGGAGGCCGTAGTCCCAGTATAGACCACGCGTTTGTTAACAAGAGCCACAACCAAGGAACCCTTAATGAGCTTCATTTTCCATCACCGTTGGTACACCATATCCTTAATCATCTAAACACCAACAGAATTAGGTGAAGACGAAACATCAGGAGCAGTGTTTCACATTGTCAAAAATAGTTTTAGTTCCACACTTAGTTTCCAAACAAATTGACCAATACCAACCACCCTAGAACAGTTCTATTACCCATACTCAAGGTTCCAAAATCACCAGGAGTGTAGGAAGAGAAAAACTCCTTGATTCACAGAGATGCGGCACCAGGTCCACAACCAGCTTGACTCATCACAAGCAATAGTTATTGTTTGCATCAAGAACGGTAACAAGATCTTCGGTGTGGTGACGGTGGCAGCATTTCATTGCCATTTCTTTAGTCCTCTTTGTTTTTGTTCTCCCTCTTAACTTCCTGCCAAGACTCTTGTGTTGCCCTTCATGCCAACAATGATAGACATCAATATCCTTAAGTCTGCCTTTGCGATTAGTGCTCTATTTTGTTCTCTTTGATAAGAAAGAACTAGAGTTTTATTTCTCCCCTGGGGAAAGTGAGAAGGTTCTGCATTCAACATCGACGAAGAGGAACCTGAGTTTTTCTTCTCATCTCTTCGTTCAAGACACTACTCTTGCGGAAATACATAGAGTAGAGAGCACACATCACAGAGCAGAATTTTTGACAATGACGTTCTAAATGTTTCCCATGAATCTGGTAGGGGAACCAAGAAAGAAGCAAGCCTTGAATCTTCATCAAATTTGTGCCCATGCAGATAATTGCGTTCATAATCCCCTGAAAATTATAGATGGGCTTTGCATGGCGAAACTCATTATACTTCAAAAATCAAACATCTGCTTTATAAGAAACATTTTTTGTTGTGCCAGTCTTTCGAGATACAAAATTTCAAGATGCTCACCAAAGTGGTTCGAGCATGTGTTCTCCAGAGAGTGGTTAACACATTCTCGTCGGACCATTGCTAATGAATCACAAAACCTGTCTAGCAACAGATTCAACTCTTCATCTGTCATACTTATCAGGTTTGCAGTGGTAAATATGGTTTATAAAAATTCTTTGACATAAAGACCGATCTTCCCTTTTCCCTTCAAAGGCATGATTAAACACATTTCCAAACGTGGAACCATTCTAATTGTGTTGGCTTCCATTGTTTTCCCCAAAAAATATAGTTACGAAATCAAAGTAATTTTCTGATGTGGATAGTTCAGACTGTGCTGCAACCACAGAGCATACTCAGATAAATAAAACTTGGCTATGATACCAGTTTGTTGGGGAAACGGGGACAACACAAAAAAAACTATATATGGTAAAAGTAATGGAAATAAAATGGGAAAATAATACACCAAAGTTTTTTAGTGGAAACCTTCTATGAATAGGGAAAAAAAACACGGACTAAGAGGAGCAATTGATATACTATAGTAAGGAATTTTAACTGTGTAGTCACGAATAAATACTCAAAGGGACTATACCACTCAAAGGAACAACACTCTTTGGTTCCGTCTTACTAAAATATCGATCATACTCTAGTTTTCTTCACAGACGATTTTCTGTGTATAGTCTATGAATACCACTTGCTCTCAAAATGGTTTTTCTCTCTTCAACATGGTGTGTTCTACAAATGAGCCCACAAGAATGCTCTCATTTATAGAGGATTTTTAAAAAACATACCGTTAGTCACTAATGAAATAGTAAACATAGCAAAGTCAAAAGGGTTGCAAATCTTACCAAATTTGCCAACTACCAAATCTTTTCTTTCAATCCAGTACTATTCCTTTTTAACAATGCTGGTACCAATTGAGTAGCGAAGTTGACTAAGGATGGGATGGGATTCAACACACAATTCAGCCATCATAGAGATTGGAAAACAAGATAAAGATGGTATATCACAGAAGCACCAAACAATTAACAACTTGCAAACAAGTACTCATACCAACCCTTATATCCCCACCTCACCCCAAAAAAATGAACTTTTTATGACAAAAACAAAAAAAGGTTAGAACTTTACAATCCTAAGAAAAAACCTAAACAAGTAAAGATAGTTTTTTATTACCTGCTGAAGATGCATAAGCACTAAGCATCCTTCTCCAAACCATTCCATTCTGATAGTAACAGTTAACCCCAAAAAAGCAAAAAAGAACACATAATTAGCCAAAACTAAGAACACTACACTTATGAATGAATTCTTAGTCAAAAACAATAAACCCCATAACTCCAAAAAGTACGCCTTTTTACTTATATACATGTAAAGAGAGTAAAAATTACCTGCGGCTTGAAGGAAGATAAGGGGAAAACAGAAAGGCAACGAGAGGTAGAGGAAATGAAACGAAGAAATTGAAGCACCATTGTTTTTTTCAGTAGGGCATCTGTGCCACTCCAACTTTGGAGCTTTTAGCAGCTGTATTATAGTCTTGCCATTAATCTACAAACAGAGCTTTTCTTTTTTCTTTTTTTAAGAAAGATAAGGGAGCAAAATTAAAAAGAAAAATCTTTTCTTTTTTAGTAATTAACGAACGTGGTAAGTATATCTTTATCATTAATCAAAACTTTTGAATTAAGAGAGTACGGAATCTCTAAATCACCTTCATTAGCTTCAATGTAAAATTTAATTTAAATTTAGATTTAATTAAATTTTAATATAGATATCAAATATACATAAATAAATTAAAAAGTTTATCATAAAAAAGAAGTTTAGAGAAATTTAGAAAAGTTAATAGTTTGAAAATAAGTTGTGCTATTAATGTGTTTGTAAGCTTAAATATTTCCTAGCTTACCATCTAATATAGGATCAATTTGCATTTTTATGTGTATATATTCATGGTTTAACTTAAATACCTCAATACATATACATATTATGTTAAAAATAAAATAAGTAACCTACTTTAACTCATATTAATATTTTATACTACAACAACAACAAAAAATTACTCACCTTGGTGTTTATATCAAAGATTATATTTTTATTGTTATCAAATGTTAAATTTATGTGAAAGTAAATCTTTAATTAATTAGTATGCTTAAATGATTTTTTAAAAAAAAATAAAACATGTCAGGAATTCTTGTTTTTTTTGTCCCTGCCCTTATTTTCTTTACCCACTAATTATTCAAATATAATTTTAGGGGAAAAATAGATCTGAAGAAACTGTTTGATTTTTCATAAAGAATCTGTCTACTACTACTTCATAGTAAAAATCAAAGTTAATTAATTGTATGCACCTAACATTATTTGACTTTCTCAAACTTAAAATACACAGTTTTCTTGATTTTTGTAGGCTGGGAAAATCTTTGGAAGCAAATCAAGATTCAATATCCATAGTAAGCAGCTATGTCTTTAGCAATTTCTCAGCTTTCTTGTTTTTCTTCAATCAATCGCAGATTAGTACAGTTTCACAGTCGACCATTGCAACCATGTTCTACTTTTTCCTTAAAGGTACAATCTTTTCCCTTTTTTTTTACATCAAGAATTGATTTTTATGGAACCCCAGAATTTTATTTGTCCATTAGCTGTTGCCAAGACATTTTTTCCTCTTAATTTCATTTGGGGTATTGGGAAACTAGTGTTTTCTGATGAAGGTAGGGATGCATCCATTTCTTTGAGCTTGAACCATGTTATAGTTGAAATTTTGTTTGAAGTATGTGTTTATGTTGTTAGTTGGTATCCATAGTTTCAAGAATGGTGATGTACCTCACAGAACTAGTTGATCCTCTTTCTCCCTTGCTAACTACCAAAGAACTTCGCTGTCACTAGTAAATTAGATCATCCCCACTAAAAGACCAGCTCTTTTAGTTCCTTATTTTTTCAGTTTGTATATGTCTGTGTCTGTCGGTAGTCTATATGAAAGATCTTCATTCCTTTCACCGGAAGTAGCAGACTTTGTTCAAAGGGGTATGGGGTCCATTTTAAATAGTGCCTTAAGCATGAAAGAAATGAAATTATGTGGTATGTTATCATCGTGTATAAGAGAAAGCTTGCTTCTTGAATCTGCCTGTAACTGTTTGGGGGTTAGTGCTGGGAAATTGAAAGAATTTTAAGAGATGTTGTGTTGCTCTGTTTATTGAGTACCCTTGTATGTTTTTTACTCCAGTGATATATGGTGTAAGACTGTAAGGTTTATCGTGGTGATCATTTAGAGCTTCAATCATCTTTTTTTGTTGATACGATTTCATCTTAAGAGACTTATCTTCTAAGTAGTGTCTCCTGATAAACTTATATAGCATATTCAGCAATCATATGGTTGGACACAAAAGAATGGGCCCAAATAAAGTAGAATGGTCTTATAGATTTATATAGTCGACCCAACCAGTTTGTGATTGAGCCTTGAGGCATAGTTGATTGATTGGTTGATATGTTTTGACCACTAAAATTACTTACTTTTAATGTGATCATAATTTATTCAGCCAAAGATTGATGCATACTTCCCCCTTCTGAATATGATTTTGCTCATAAAATAGATGAAAGATGGAGCCTGAAACTACTTCTATATTTATCTTTATAAAACAAGCATATAACATCTAAACTTAGGCCAGAGTGGACCTCTGGGAGCCTAATTTTTCAAATCTAAAATACCCTCAAATCTTCCATGATGCTTCCATACAAAGTTATACTCAATTGGTATCTTATTGTTCTTCTGATTTTAGGAGTTGTACCTTCTGTAAGCTAGTGTATACTTTCCCTCTCGCTCTTTTTCTTTCTATGTTTTCTTGAAGTTAAATGTTAATTTGTTTGACATTTTAGTACGGTGCCTGACATTTTGTTCTCTAAGGAAGTGACTCGCCATGTAGAGTCTGTATTCCTTCACTTAGACAAACTTCGTTTATCATGGATTCAGGTAATCTCTATGAGTAACAATGGGCATGGCACAGATGAATCCAGTTTAAAGAGCAGGACCACTTTAAGTTATGCAACTGATTCATCGCAATCACTTAATGGGACTTCATCAAACTCGTATTCTGCACCAGAAGAATATGTCACTGAGAAAGAAATAAATGAGTCAGTGCAAGAGAACTCCATCAGCCAGCCAAAAAAGGCTGCAAAAATTCATGATTTCTGTTTAGGAATTCCCTTTGGTGAGTTTCATCTTATACTCTGAGGAGGCAGAGGACATCTAATGCTTCTCTATTTAAGAGGCTCCATATTTCATATTTCTCTTCACAATGTGTCTAGTGGTACAAACTAGCAATTTTTTACCTTTGCCACATCATCTCCCATTTTTTGTTAACTTGGTCCCTTGTCCACTGGTGAATTCAGCTAGTTTAGACTTTAGAGGTCTTTAGAATCTCTTCAAATTTAGCCCATCACATATTAGTTGAATTTGTTCCTTTTTTAGAAAATATTCCTCCGTGATTCGATGTGATTATGAATAAGAATTAAGTGACCCACTATTGCGCTCCACCTTTCGTCAATGAAGCTTAGTGTATTTCTTAGTATTCTAAAACTTTCCAAGTCAAGAATGCCACTTATGAACTTTAACAATGTGCTGATGACTCAATCCTTGGTCCTTTTCTTAAATCCAAGAGTCAGTTGAAAGTAGAACTTTATTGATTTACTAAACAGAAAAATGAAGAGAAATTGACTTTATAGACTAGGATCAAGAGTTGTTATGTAAAGGTCTTTTCTTTATTGGAAATTTAAGCCTATTCATTCACTTCTCATCTGTCAATTCTGTTATGAACATCAGGATAAATGTTTAATACATTTCTTTTAACCTGCAAGACCGTCAATTCTGGAAAATGTATCTCACACGTGAGTGGGCAACACTTATCTGGCTATACCCAGTTAGGTGCACATGTAATAAACTTGGTACATTTCTAAGCATTTCCTTGAGGGGATGCTCTAAATATAGGCACATCAATAGATAAGTCTTTCAATGTTCTACTGTACTGACACTAGACTACTTTAAACTATTGTATTGTACATAGCGTCTATAAAAGCACTAGGCATAAGATACAATGATTTGACATTTTCGCAATCTCTTCTGTTGCTTCTTAGAGATCTGGTAACAACTCATTGATTCTCTTCACAGGTGGTTTTGTTTTCACGGGAGGATTTATTGGTTTTATTTTCTCAAGAAATCCTGCCACATTAAGCAGTGGTGTTCTTTTTGGAGGTGCATTATTGGCCCTCAGCACCATTAGCATGAAGGTGTGGCGGGAAGGGAAAACTAGCTTTCCGTTCATTGGGTCAAGCAGGTATTTGCCGTTTTTTCTGCCTCATCTCTTTGTGGCTGTTGGACAGTCTACATGTTATTGGTTGTGAACCGGGAACACTTCCTTTGGGCATAAATCGTAAATCTCTTCTGATCTGATATCAGGTTTAAAATTGTATGTGATCATAGATATGTTTAATGTTTATTACTCCATAATTCAATAACAATGGCATCCATAATGTGATAGACCTATGAACCGATGTCACATTGATATCAGTTGCCAAGGCTAAATTTTATTTTTTGTGCACTTCAAATTTTAACAACTTCCATTCCACAGTTTGATCTTGCATTTATCATTTAACTTTTCAAAATACGCTGCTACTAATTGAAATTAATTCAGTGTTTGGATTCACTTTTACGTATTGTGTCTATACAATTGCATGTATTCTATAGAGTTGCATATTTTAATGAACTCCATCTTTTCTGGTCCCTGACCTGCTAATACGTATAGCAGAATATATCTTCCTTCCGCTAATTCCTGTTTTTCCCCTTCTGTTGTCCTGCAGTACTTGCTGCGACCCTTCTGTGGAAAAATATGCAGACCTTCTCACTGGTAATTCTTCATATTGCCAAAGTCTTTCTGTTGGCTTATTCCCAGGATTGCATTATTAAAAAGGTCTTTTTGCTTTTTTTTTTGCAGACAGGAAAATTGTTCCCTACTGGCTTCTTTGCTGCCATCAGGTATTGCAGCGTCTTCTTTTCTTTCTTCTCTTCTCGAGTATTCATTACCAGGTGTAACTGTGCAATGTTATCTTCAATTTGTTGTTAAACTTTACAGTGCTGCAATGTTCTGCTTCTACTCTTATGTGATACTGTCTGGGGGTAATCCACCACCTAAGAAGTTGAAGGCATCTACATCAGGGGCATATTAGTGAAAATCTCGACACCTGTTGACAGTTTTAGAGTGAGCAAATCTGTTAATTTGCGCGAGTTACATGTTGTCTATGAGGGAGAGTGAACAACGTTTCGATAATATTGGTCTTGGAATGTAGAATGAATTTGCTAAAATGTAATAGGAGTTTGTTCATTAGCAACTTGCTGGTGGCACAATGAATGTTATATTAGTTTGGATTATACAAATTGTTACTTATGTATGAATCATTTTAAGTACTTGAAGCATAGAATACAGTATTTTTTCTTCATATCTTTCTATTGTTGTTTTATAGAGTAGTTTCTTTCAATTCAAAGTTTATATTTTGGGTTTTCTTTCTTTTCCCTTGTTAATTTTTGAGAAATTTAGAGTTTTTGTTAATTGATTTGGATATATAACATCATCAACTACGCCTCAATTCCAAACTAGTTATATTTAAACGCGGTTATACAAATTTTTCATGGGATTGAACCAGATTGACCGACTGGTAGTAAAATCTTATAGAGAAATCGTCATTTATCATCCTCTGTTATAAGTTTGTCGTATCATATACATGATCTCGCACAACATAATTAAAGTGAGGGCTTTGATTATCGGCAAATGCTTCTCCCGTATAACTAATCGTATGAGGTAGGATGCTTGTGAAAAAATTGGTTTAAATATGAGCAATTAAAAAAAAATAAATGAAATGTTTGAAATTTGACGAAGAATTTTCTATCAAAGAACTAGATATATATACGTAGATGAGTAGATTAATGATCCATATTGAAGTATTTTGACAACTTTAATTTTGATCCTTACTTGGTTATGATATAATATTAATGATTATACTAAAATGAGTTTAAGTTTTACCAATAATACACTCCCAAAAAAAATTATCATACAATTAAAATTAACTTAATTATTATTATAAATAAAGGATATTACTATCCACGATAAAAATAGTAACTAATTCACTATCGATAATATTCATTGGTAACTAATTAATTAATTCCTATTTTAATGCCATACATCCCCCATAAATTCCTAAAATAACGCATAAATTTTCTATATAAATTTCACATTTTTTTCTTCTATTTTTGTAGTTGCTGGCACCTTTTTGAGTTTTTTTTTTAAAATAAAAAAATCAACATTTGAAAAAAAAAATATATTGAAAAGGTATCCAGACACCACATCACCCCACCGGAACCGCCATGTAAACGCTGACAACCCTAACAAACCACCAAACATGGCCAATACAAATTTCTTCCCAATTTTGTTTGCATTTATCTTCATTTCATCATACACAATATGCAATGCTAATGAAGTCGGTATGTATTTCATTCGATCGAAAAATTATATAGATATAAATATGTCAAAAAAGAATTATGTTAATGTATTATATGAGTTATAATTGAGTCCCTTAAAGTTTTCTAATAATTTGAAAATTTTGATCAATTTTATATATGATATATATATAGATATATATATAGATTATATATATATAGATAGATATATTATATATATATCATAAATAATTGCGGTCTTGATGTGTTATTCAGAAAGGATTAGAATTGTACTTAAATTATTGGAAATTGAATATTAATTTGATACCTAAAACAAGAGTCCGAAGCCTAATAGGTATAAAATATTAACAAAAATTTTAAAACGATATATAAATTTTAAATTTAACCAAATCGGCAAAATCACTTGTAGAACAACGATTTTGCTTGCCGGAAAAAGCAAAATCGCTGCAACACCAGCGATTTGCTAAATTTAATGATTTTTAAAAAGAAGAAATTAAATGAAATCGCTGCCATTGCAGTGATTTAAGTCAATTATTTTTTTAAAAAAAAAATAAGTCGCAGCTACTGCTATGATAGTTAACAGAGGTCATGAATTATTTTTTTATATAAAATATTTTTGTATTGTATTTGATTATTAATTCTTTTTTTTTGCGACATAATACTAACAGATGATGAGTCAAAATTTAATTATTTGTTGGGAACAACAGAAGGACCAGAAAGTTGGGGTACGATTAAATCCGAATGGAAATTATGTGAAACTGGATTATTTCAGTCTCCCGTTAATTTTCGTAATAGGAGTGTGAAAATTACCACTACTATCCCTCTTTTGAAACCTAACTACAAAAATGCCCCTGCTATGATAGTTAACAGAGGTCATGATATCAAGGTACGTAACTCTAAAATAATTTTGGTACATTTCATATCTTTATAAAACAAAAATTATTTAAACCCCTAATTATAGTTTATTCGATAAATCGTCTGTTTACTAAGACTATAAGCTATTAGATTGAGTCGATTAAAAATGTATTTTATTTATGATATGAATATAATATATAAGTTAAATCGTCAAATATAAATTTTGAACCTTTTTATTATAATATATGATAATTATCCTTTTGAAATTCTGATTCAGCTCCGATAAATAATGAGTCCAATCCAAGTAATTGTGAATTTTTTTGGCAGTTGCAATGGGAAACAGATGCAGGAAGTATCAACATTGATGGTACTGAGTACAGATTACAACAATGCCACTGGCATACTCCTTCTGAGCACAAAGTCGATGGAAAAAGGTTTGTATATATATATATATATTATAATATTTTTATTTCGATTTACGTGACATATTTCATTTTTCGTGAGTTATACAGCTTAAATTTGATTAAGAATTTACTTATAAAATCTTCAAAATTTTTAAAATGAAATTTATTTACTATGAAAAAAGTACTATAAATTACAATAATTGACAATTTAAAAAATATATATGATCAAAAATAGACTTATTTTGAATCTCGAAATTCGAAATGTGTCACATAAATTAGAACAGAATAAGTAATTGTTATTTGAGTTTGCTAGCTAATTGGAGATCTAGTAGAAACTTGAATTTAAATATTAATTAGTTGATATATATTAAAAACGAGAATACTGACATAAATAACGAAAAATCTTTTACAGTTTTGCTATGGAAGCCCATATGGTTCATCAGAGTGACGACGGTAGATTAGCTGTGGTTGCTATACCCTTCAAAATTGGAGCGCCTAACCCTTTTCTTGATCAGGTACTTAACTTTTTTTGTGTTGATATTTGCGTCACGTAAAATTTATCTAATTTGAAGGATAATGACAAGTTTATGTCACTTGATTTGTGTTGATACACGTGTAGTCTATTATATCACTTAATTTCAATCTAATGTCATAAATTTTGTTATCATTATCTTCTTCGTCTACTCAACTATGTAATCACATTCAATGAAGGATTGTTATTACTTGACCTTATCGAAAAAATTATATACTAAACTAATTTTCAAATTTTTTAACGAAATTTTTGATTTTGCGACCAGTTAATAGGCCACGTGAAGAGAGTTGATGATAAGGGTCTTAAATTGGGACTTGTTAACCCTCAACAACTTGGAGTCAAAGCTGAACCTTTCTATAGATACATTGGTTCACTCACTGTTCCACCATGCACTGAGGGTATTATTTGGAGTGTATTATATGAGGTATTCATTTGAAAATTATTTATATAAATTATATTATTATACGAAAAGGGGAAAAAGATATTTTATTTTATTTTTAATTTCCAATTATTGACTATTTTATTGGCTAATTTAGGCAAGGACTGTGTCAATGGAACAAATGATGGCACTAAGAAATGCTGTTCATGATGTAAGTATTAAACTTCTCTTTTAGATAATATTTGAGTTAGCTGATTAAAAATAATTGATAAATATCGAATGCTGAAAATATAGTTTCTTAATTTTATAAATAAAAAATTATATGTAGATAGAAATATTAAAATTAATCATAAGATGTTAGTGTGTGTGGTATCACATGTTAAAATTACTTTAGATTAAAAAAGTCGTGAGTAGATTCGAAAGGAAGTCTTTTAAGAAGTAGTAAAATTGTCTTTCAAGTTCGAACTTGAAAGAAAAAACCACTAATATATTTATATTAAGGTAGATTGTCTAATCACACTCGTTTTACTGCTCTCCTTTATCGAATCCTGTCACTGTTGGATGCTTTACGCGATTTTAATATTATTATTTTTTTTTAACAGGGATTTGAAGCAAATGCAAGACCAGTTCAAGGCTTACATAGAAGACCAGTGTATCTAGCTATGTAAAGATAGATGATGGCATGTTAATTTTTTAAGAAAAAAAAAAGTGTTTCTTCATTGCAATATTGTTGTAATTATTTAAATATAGCCTATTTATGGTGGTCAAGTAATTGGAAATTATCTTTTGAATAGATATATTTGAAAATCAATTAAAAGTCACATATATATAGTTGAGATGAGGTTCACATGTATATCTCAAAGGAAATATATATATATAATCTCTTTTTTTTCCTTCCAAAACATGCACACTATCTTATTTTAGGTATCGATAGCATAAAAAATATTTATTTTTACATAAACAGATCATTTATAAGTCAATTAAAACTTAAAAGAGAAAAATAGAGGAAAACAATTATCTTGATACAATTATGTTGTACAAATGCAAAATGTAGCATCATTAGCATAAAATAATTGACCAATAATCCCTTTGCTTCCATTAGTAGTCAAAGTTAGAAGTTAAATTTTGTTTAAACATGCAATTTAGATTTCAATTTTATTTTTTTTATCAATACGAAAATACAATAATTTATGAAAATTATTTGCGCTTGTCAATTTTAAACAATCTTATTAAATTAATACTTCATAATTCATAAGTAAAATATTATAAATATGATTTTATAGAAGTAGTAAACTGTAGATTGATTTCTAATTAATATGATTGACAAAAAGAAAGTAATTAAGTTGACTAATTCTCAAACTTCACTAATAAGTCAAAATAAAAAAGTAATCTAATGAGGTATAAATATATCTTTAATTAATTATAGTTAATGTTTAAATGTCTAATTATATATGTAGGAATTAATCACTTTGTACTTTTTCTTTTTTGTGTAATACAAATAATAAAGTACTTTTTGGGCCTTTTTCACTTTTTATGTGTGTGGATTTCTTTTTTTTCTTTTTCTTTTTTAATTTTTTCTTTCTCATTTGAAAAATAAAGTACCTCAATTGATTGTGAAATTTGTTTCCCTTCTTATATTATAGTATAGTCTAAATAAAATATGGGATTGATTTTAAGTCTATCAAAAAAGTGTCTAAATACAAATTTACCAAGTAGGATCAATAATTAGCATCACATTTAATTCTTGTAACATCTTTATTTAATTCGTTTAATATAATACAAACATAAATTACACATTTATTTTTCTTGATACTATCATATGTGTGTAAATTTTTGAGTTAAAAGAGTAAAAAAATATTTAAAGTATGTAATTTTATTACTTCCTCTATTTCATATTAATTTGTCATTTTTTTATATTCATATTAAGAAATTATAAATAAAAAGATAATATCACTAATTAATTCCTTTTAAAATTTCTTGGAGATTTTATATACAAATGTGAACGCTTGAAAAAAAATTAATCATAAGAAAATATAGAAAAAAAGCTTAATTAACGATTTCTTGATTTATTAAGGTGAATAACTAATATGAGACAATTATTTTTAGTAATTAAGATAATCAATTAATAAGTGGAGAGAGAAAATTTTCGAATCTATATCATTGAAAGTAATTTTTCTACCTGAACTATCATTGATTGATGGGCGAAACACACCTATATATACATTTATTAGACAAGCATGTTTACTCATAAAATCTTAGTCCACTTGACATATATTATGACTCTATTTGCGTATACAGTAATATATTAAATATATATTAAGTTTACTTTTTAAAACATTAAACTCTCCCTTTCATAGATATCAATAACACGATATAAGCAAGATCACGACTAACAAAGGTAGACAAGAAAATGGTGGATTTCATTGTTAGAATAAATTAATTTATACATTATTAAATTTAAAACTTTAACCTAACATTCATTTATTTTTAGATTTGCTATGGACTACGATCGAATTATTTTTTACATAGAGTGTCACGTGACAAAAGTTTTAAATAAAAGAGAGAGTATACATATATCATCATAAATTAAAATCGAGATGTGTTTCGCTAACTGTTGAGTCATAGTTCGGATAGCAAACTCACGACCTTTAATATTTCACGTGTGAAATTAAAAAATTTAAGATAATCTAAATGCATTTTTAACACTTAACACTTACTCCTTCTTTCTATATTAATTGATCATTTTTCTAAAATGGACACTCCACTTTGAAAAATCAAGAAAATACTAATTAATTTTTTTCTCTATATCATCTTGCGAGGAATTATCTTCTTCTTTATAATTTCTTAATATGTTTTAAAAATAAGAGTTTTATTTTTTTTTTACCTTATTTGGTATTCTCCTTAAATAATTCAAATTATTGGGAGTAAAGTTTATTTCTTTTAAAAATTATTTGTTTCTCTATCTTCCACCTATACACACATCTAACAAAAATTCCCAAAAAACACACACATTACATACTAAAAAACCAAATAAAAAAACATAGTAAAAGATTTCCTCAATCTGAGGAAAAACAAAACATACATTCTCATCAACAAGATTTACTCATTGAAATTTTCTTGAAATTCCTTCACAAATTCAAGAATTCACTTACCCACAAAACCAAAAATGTCATCAGCACAATCAGAAAAACAAACCATTTTCATTGCTTCACTTATCATCTTCTGGTACTCATCCAACATTGGTGTCCTTCTCCTAAACAAATTATTACTCTCAAACTATGGTTTTTCTTTCCCTATTTTCCTCACAATGTGTCATATGTCAGCTTGTTCTGTTCTTAGCTATGTTTCCATTGTTTTCTTAAAGATTGTACCTTTTCAGAGGATCAAATCAAGGTCTCAATTCTTAAGAATTGCTACTCTTAGCATTGTCTTTTGTGGGTCTGTTGTGGGTGGGAACATTTCTTTAAGGTATCTTCCTGTATCATTCAATCAAGCTGTCGGTGCAACGACACCGTTTTTCACAGCTTTGTTTGCTTATCTGATCACTCAGAAGAGGGAAGCTTGGATTACTTATGGTTGTCTTGTTCCTGTGGTTGCTGGTGTTGTGATTGCTAGTGGGGTATGTGGAAAAATGCTTAAAGATTTGATTTTTGGGTTAATTTTGGAAGTTTGGTAATTTGCTGTCTGTTGATCTTGCTGTGATTTCTTTGTTTCTTTGTTTATGGCTATATAAAAGGGATTTTTGCTAGGGGGTGAAAACTGTGTTAAAAATGTTATTAAGATCGTGATTTTGGGGCCCGTTGAAGTATGTTGTATTGTTGATCTCTATTGATCTGCTGTGATATTGGTGTTTTATGAGTAGTAAAGAAGATATAATACTTTTCTGTTTTTTGTGTGACCCTTTGGAATGTTTTTGGTTTACCACTAAAGAAACTGTAGTTGACTGTACTTGTAGTAGCAAAAAGTGGAGTATTGAAGTGCGTGAACTCACACTGAGTCTTATTGGCAGGAGTGTTTGTTGAGTATTGAAGGTTGTATAAATGGAGTAAAAGAGAATCTTTGTCTTGTTTTCTGAGCCTTTTGGGATCTTCTATCTTTTTCTCGACTGTAGTTTGAATCTATATACCGTGCCCGGTACACAATGGAGGTTTTGAAGGTTTCTAGGTTCGAAGTCGTGAACCGGGCTTACAGCTCTCGAGCAGCAGATCTGGGATTTGTTTGCTCTTTTAATACATTATGCAAATTCTAATGTTTTTTCTCTACCATGCACTTATATTGTTGAAATTGATTTCAATGTGTGCCATTTATGATAAAGACTTTAAAAAATGAGAGATACAAAAGTCTGCTGGTGAGATTAACAGCTTGTTGGAGGGTTGTTACCATTGATGTATGGTTTGTTAAGTATGTTTGTTTCGATTGTTACTCGTATTGTATCCTTAAATCCGTCGTTACATAACGACAAAAAGTCCCTTTTTATGTAGCACCGATTTGGTGTGATCACGCCGTTACCTTATCTTTTGTTCTCATTTTATCTTTGCTTATTATCTAGTAGTCCTACTTTATTCTTAATCTTCCTTTTTATAATAGTTCTACCTCGTGTCCTACTTTTCTTATAAGTTTGTCCATCAAATTGTTCATGTGTACATTATGTAACAATGGAAATTGATACATTCTATCCAGCGATTGTATTCATCAATACATATAGTACAAAATGACAATACATGAAATGATATGTAATAACCATCCAAACAAAGTAGAGGATTTGAAGTAAATAGGAAGTGTTAATTAACTATTCAAGTTTTAAGTAATAAGCAGGCTCGAAAAGCTGGAATATTTGGTCTATCATGTGACAAAAACAAGGAATACTCAAAGCGTTCTTCCTATTTGAAAATAACGAAATGTACCCACCTTAATACCTTGGCATAGGGATTTTGATAAACTCCATACCTGTCAAGTTTTAAGTTATAGTTTCTTCAGATAAATATGACATAAATTACCTTTTGAGAAGAGTGAAAATGGAAGAAAGGTTTTATACAAAATCACGTGCTTCAGGAAAATTACCCTCTAATTCTTAAGGTTTATCAAAGATGCTAATAATTAATGGAGAGTAAGCTAAATTAGCTTACTGAAGTTGCAAATATAGTTTGAATACAGTCGGGAGTAGGTGAATGATATTAGTGTAATGGCTGTGCACTAGCAGGAATTACCTGTATGCAAGATATTTTGTCTTGTTAAATCCTTAGTCTATTTTGCTTGTTGGTTCTTGAAATCAGTTACACCTTCATAAGAGAAAACATTCAACATCTTGAATGTAAAACCTCTTCAACTGGTTGACATCGTCTATCCTCTTTCCAACGACTCATTTACTTGATGTGATCTTTTAGTGGTTTGATAAGTATCTTAATTGTTGACAGGGTGAGCCAAGCTTCCACCTTTATGGATTTATCATGTGTATAGGTGCAACTGCTGCTAGAGCCTTTAAGTCTGTTCTTCAAGGCGTCCTTCTTTCCAATGAAGGGTTAGTAATTTCCACTTCCTGCCATCTGTTTAAGTTTTTAGTATTGTAGTTCTTTGTTGGTGGTTCTTTTTTTTATCCTTATGCTAGTCAGTTTATGGAAATATATACAACCATGTTCCTGCGGGTCTATGTGAATTCTCACTCCACAACAATGCATTTCTATGTATTTGCGGGACTTTTAAAAGATGAAATGGAATGAGGTAGCCTTGGGACATATTCGCATTGTGAAAAACAGTTTGACAGCAACGGCAATGAAACCTCTTGACTTTTTTTTGACAAGTCCTTTACCTGGATCATATGGCGATGCAAAGGGTTATTAAGGAACTTATGTATGCAAAGCTTGTAAAACATCTAGAAAAATGGCTGTCCTTCGGGAGTCCTATAAGGAGGTAGCAGGTTGGCCATCAATCTCCCTCAGCAGTGAGTGATGCTGGAACAGTTTCCTTATGTGTCCAGTAGAAAAACAAACAAATAGGTGTGCAAAAGTGTGATATACTTTACTTTAAACCGTTGAAAAGTCTGCGGCACAGAGGAGGTGTAAAGTTTTGAAGTCAATGAATTGAACTAGAACGGATAGGTTGATTGGCTTGAAGAGATGTCCCCACAAATCAGTTGGAAGGAATACACACAACAATATCAAAATTGTGCAATATTATCAGGCCTTATCATGGACATAGATGGGTTGAGCAAACCTTAATAAGTCCATCAGTACAAGCCATGCAAGGATAATCACATATAAAGGACAGAAATGGGTGTGAATCCAGGAGCTGACAAGTTAGTATCACAAACATAAGGGCACAGATTATAAGGAGGCCCAAATGGCATGTCTAAAGCCAAATACCTCCATAAAGATCCAGTACCCAAATCCAGGTACACAAGCACACAGCGAAATTGTTAAGTATCATAATCGGTGCTCGAAACTGTTACTTGAGGAGAATATGAACTACTGTTTACTATGTTGCAGTTCTGCTATGCAGTTATGTTCGTTAGGGTATTTGTTCTTCGATAAAGCTAGGTACTTCCTAGAACAATGTTGAAGGGGGAGAAGGTGGATGTCAGGAAAAGGAAAAGAAAAGGCTAGGAGATGTAGCTCCTCTTTTCGCTTAGTAGATTATTTGAAGGAAAATGAATATTGGAAAATTTGAAAGGGTTGAAAGACCACAATGAGGAGTCAAAAGTCCTTTGTTGCTCATTTCCACTTTTTGTATAACAAAAATATCCTTTTATCCTGTATTATGTCAAGATCATGTAGTGGATTTGCAAGTTTGCAAAGATTGGAAAATGAGAGAAGATAGCTTTTGGTGTTTCCATGTTATCAAAGGTT
This sequence comes from Solanum habrochaites, assembly GCA_027704765.1. Taxonomy (NCBI): domain Eukaryota; kingdom Viridiplantae; phylum Streptophyta; class Magnoliopsida; order Solanales; family Solanaceae; genus Solanum; species Solanum habrochaites. Next base: position 65,112,116 of record JAKWJA010002498.1, read on the forward strand.
GTGGTTGATTTTCATCTCCAACACTTAACGACCATCACTTCAGTATATATTATCATATTTAGCCTTGTCATGATTTTGATAAATTATAGCTTATTTCATTTGTTTCGCTGATACATGTTATATTTCACTTTTATGACCTCGTTTGTAACCTGCTGTTTTTATTTTTAGGGATAAATTTTACTCCATTGATCTTCTGTTTTACATGTTATGTTAACCTGCTGTAATTTTTTTAGGGAAAAGTTGAACTCCATGAATCTACTGCTTTACATGTCACCAATTGCTGTTCTAGTTTTACTGCCTGCAACGCTCGTAATGGAACCCAACGTGATAGATGCCACTATTACGCTTGCTATAACACATCGATACCTGGTCCTACTTATTTTGATCAATTCTATAATGGCATATGGGGCCAACTTGTTGAACTTTTTGGTAACCAAGCATACTAGTGCATTAACACTCCAGGTTTGCACTCTCCTCCTCTTACCCCTTCCCCTTTTTTTCCAATTTGTAGTCATATTTTAGCTTACTTTTACCTATTTTAAACTACTTTGTTCTATGTGCATGACCATTTGTAGGTCCTAGGGAATGCCAAGGGTGCTGTGGCTGTTGTTATCTCAATACTTCTTTTCCGTAATCCTGTTACTTTTATTGGCATCGCGGGCTATGCAATGACTGTCATGGGGGTCGTTGCTTATGGGGAATCCAAGAGAAGAATCAAATGATCTCAGACACGGCTTTCTTTTCTGAAGTCGTGAGTCCCCAGTTTTGTTTCTTGAACATTAGATGCACGGTAGAGTTAGTGATACATAGATCATCATTGCATTGTAGTGGCCAACAGATCAAGAGACGAAATGGAAAAAGGGTCTGGGGCTGGAAAATCATTTCCATTCGTCCCTTTTGTTCAAGACGGATAGGATGTATGCAGTTGTATTGGTTTCTCTGTTGTTGCACTAACGTTATAGAGGACGAGGGATGGGAACTGTTAAATTCTTCTGTTATAATTCTTTTTGCCAATGTGATAGGATGTATGTAGCTGTATCAGATGATATGTTGTTACAGTAGATCAATATAATCTCTTGATGCTTTTCTATTATCCTATTGCTATATATATATTTGTTTGTTTTTGTATATAAACTTCTTGTACAATTGTATTTGAAGCAAGAATATAACCTTAGAAAGGGGAATCATCTTGTTCCTTTTTTATCTCAAGAAGTCCATGAAAATACACCAAAATGCAAGTACAACACCAAACACTGGTGATTGGTTCTTGTTACAAGTGAATGGAACAAAAATAACGAATAATGAAACAACTCATATATTGACATTTCGTGTTCATTTTCAAATTTCTGTCATCCGTAACCACTGGATAGGTGGAAAGAAAAAAATGAACAATATGATGGAACACCAAATATTGCAGATCCTAATAGTATCAGTTCCTTAAGCCAACCCCAAAGTGAAACCTCCCAGTACGCTGGTCATTGAAGGCGTACTCCAGTCTTAAAGGTCCCAATGGAGAGTCTACGCGAATACCAACCCCACATCCATATCCACTTCCAGGTTTTCGCCTTGGTCCAGCAGGATCACCTGATAATGAAAAACAAACAATTAAATGAAAGCTTGCCAATGTACAATGTTAAATCCAGAGTTCAAAAAGTACTCAGAATAATTACCTTTCAAAAAGGGGGGAACAGGGGAGGGGAGCATCAGCCAAAATAGTAAACAACATCAGACCAGGGATACATACCAGGAACACTTGGACCAGATCCAAGGTCTGAACCATAATCAGCAAATACAGCCCCTTCTACTGGCCCCGTCTGCAAAATGTGGGAATATGATAAGAAAGATTACACATCGAGCATTCATGTCAAAGACGTTTATCAGATAACTAATATTGTAGAGAAACCCAACGTGTACTTAATGGTCTTAATGGTTGATGAAGCTGGAACAAAGACCACAGGAGGCTTGGGTTCATATAAGCATAATAGAGGCAAAAATGTTTGGTCATTTCTTTCTCATCCTGGTGGAGTGGAGGGATGCAGGTCCCTCGACGTGTATTCAAGCTGGCTTGAATCCACAGTTATCAGCAACCGAGATGGAGAAGGGGAGAGCAAGAGAGCTAATAAATCAAGGGAAAGACACACAGAGCGGTGTTCTAAAAATAAAGAACATTAGCAACAACCAATCTTGTTAGAGTCGAACCCATGCATCATTGGGATGGACGAGAAAGACAACAAAAACCACCAATATCTAGAGAAGTTAAACTAACAGATTATAGTTTCCAACTGCCTCCACTCACCAGAGGGAATGAAATTTCACCACAGCCAACCACATAAGAGCGGCTGGAGCCGACTGCCCCTTCTTCATATCCTCTTACACTGTTGGTTCCACCAATCGCAAATGCTTCATGAGGCGGAAAATTACCAACCACATGACCACCAGAGAAGCTGAAAAAAAACTCAGAATAACCAGCAATTTTAAGTTATGGGAATTTATAAAGGATACAGTCAAAGGTAGAAAAACCAAATTTAGCATCTTTGAGCTAATCATCATAAAAACTGGAGACTGTACCTTAAGAGAAGATGCATAGGACCTAATGCCAATCCTTTTCTAGCACGAGCATTGACTCTGTTGAAAACTAACCAGTCTGACCACACAGGAAGTCCCTGATCCATGTTGAAAACAAACTGCAAAACAGCACGGGAGAATATCAAAGGGGTGCTTCAAGAATTTCTTTCAATCCCTTTATTAGCAGACAGAATCTGGCAGAACATTAGGAAACTAACCACTGAAGAACCAGGGTCACCGGAACCAGTATAAACAGTCTCAAGTTTAGCAAGTAACATATCATCATGAGTATTGCCACTGCAGCAGTTCAGAAAGGAACACATTGGACACTTTATTATGGTCAGATATACAACGCTTAAGGCAGTATAAACCATCATCAATCTGTACCTTGCAGTGAGTGGGCTACTGTAGTAATCCCTTATAATAGGACTCCCCTTGTCATCCCGAGCACCAGCACGCTGAGAAATTCAAATAAGGACAAGTAGCAACCACATCAACAGAAATGAGAAACAAAGAATATGTCAGACACTGGGAAGAATAACAAATAACTCTGTTGATTCCCAAGACTAGAAACAAGAAAAGTCTTCATCCTCTTTGGTACACTCTTTAACAATACAAACTTTTCCTTAAAGAATATTAAACTACTCATCCCTTGTTCCTGCTCAGTATTGCATAAATGACTCAAATTATTCCTAGGGCTTGTCATCATTGCATCGCTAAGCACAAGTGACATTTATCTTTTATTTTTATGTTCTCTTTAACAATGAATACTCCAAAGTTTATGTATAGGAAATACTTCGGTCCCTGAAACAACAGTGGTTCAATGAAATTTTATTACTCAGTCCATCCCAATTTTCTGTGACAAGATGATGGAGGCGAGTACCCCGTGGGCCTTACGGAAACAACAGTGGAGTTTCTGACAGGCAGAAATAGTCATTCTCCTAGAGTAATCAATTCAACACAATGTCAACCGAAGACTAAGAAATCAACTGTTATACACTCCAAATATCAATAAAGATCTCTCTCTACATTTCCCTCTATAACCATGCAAATCATATCTGAAACTTAAATAATCATTTCATGGGAGGGCATAAATTATCTGAAGACATTAATATAAAAGCTACCTGAAAGATGATTCCAGCAGTACCATTCCACTTTGGCCTGAATGGCCGACTGTATTCAATCCCGGCCGTGACACGTCCTATCGTCAGGCTACCATCAGGTTGGTTATGAACAAGTGTGCCAGGTGTCCTCGAATTCTAGTCAAAATAGAAATTTAGGTAGAATGGAGCTCTCAAGAACTGTCAAGATATATACTCTAGGGAACTTTAAAATTACCTGTATCATAATTGATCTTGAAGTTCTCTTATCATCTCCTTCAATCCATGGATCTGTATAATTTATCCGAAAGACTGAGTCAACTTGTCCCCGCTCTAGTGACAAATTCAACTTTTGATTTCTCCCGAAAAGATTCTTGTGGTATATGGCACAACTGAAATGGAAGGACATAATGAACAGTTGGGAGAAAAACTGAAATTAAACCTTTCTTTGGGAAAATGATTCAAGGTGGAAATTAGCAGAGATATCGACTATATAGATAACTACTAGTACCCAGTAGGTTAAGTACTCGCAGTGATGTATCCTTATAGTGATCTAAGGCTTTCTTCGAGAGAGCTATACTGTCTACAAAAGAAGTCCAATCAAGAATTCTTTTCCAAGACGTATTGTAGCTAAAAAAAAAAAAGGTAACTCATGCTACAGATTTCATTTCTGAGAAAAGATAGTCCTATTGGCATCTTCATAATGTCCTCATAAAAGCTATTTAGTGTAGATTGGCAGTTTATCTAATTAAAAAAACCAAAAGTAATAGAAATATATAGATTTTGCAGAAGTTCTCTCCAAGGGATTAAACTTTTCGTAGAAGCACTTCTAAGAAGAGCACTGAATTATGCTGCTTTACTTTAAATAGAAATCGTCACTTTAAACCCTTAATGGTTTCTTCAGAAATTGTCCCAAATGTTAACTGAACTTAATAAATAAAACTCTACATACTTAGCATATGTATAGGCTTCACCAGTACAATTTGATAAAGCACAGACAGAGTATGTGACATAAAAGAATTTCAATTAAAAAAGCTATGCTGTGACCATTAACCGCTAAAAGATCTCCTAAAATTGAAAACAGATCTTAACACCTCGGAGAATTTCATACTATCCCAATTACCTGCCAATCAATCCAGCAAGGGGTCCACTTGTGATCCTGAAATTAAAATACATACCGTAAACAACAGTAGAGAAACCAAAAGAGATACAATGACAAAGGAGTTCTCCAAGAATAATAACTTCTCAAATATCACATACCCACTTGAAATTCCACCACCGGCAGAAATACCACCCCCACTCTTGCGCTCGACAACGTTCATAACTAAGTCTACCTTACCAGTGTCTGCAATATAACATCAATGAGTTACTCTACAGAGAGAGCAATGGTAGCACACACAGTAGATGGTCAGAAGGCTAAGGTAGGGCCTTGATTCCACCAAATTTTTTGTAGTAAAGAAGGAACTATAGATGATGTAATTCAGTTGGTAGACTTCCTAGGATCCTTGTAAATTGTAATTAGTTTGAGTTCCTTAGGTTCATTGTTGATAATTTTTTGGAGATGGGAGCATAGCCCTTACTGCTGGGGATAAAAATTACCAATTTCAAAAAAATAAATAAATAAAGATTTTCCCTGGTATCCTTTAACTTTTTTTCTTTGCAGAGACCTGCAAACCCCATGTTTCTACAATTTCATTGTTATGATATTTTTTTTTCTTTCAATATTATATTATCATTTCACCCTTGATTTCCGTCATGTAATGCCCCTGCCCCCAAACCTAAAAGAAAAAGAGAACATCCCAGTGGTGCGCCATTAACAAAGATAAACATGCATTTATGCACAAGGAGAAGTGCGACAAGATTAGACAGTTGAAACCATCTTCACTAAAGCACCTCCAGCAGGTTGGGGAATAATGCTAACATCTTCCATAATGCCCATAGCTAAGACAGTTTCCACATCTCTTTTCCCTTGAAGCATGCTGTAAACCTAAAGAAGAATAGACCAAATTTGACATTCATCAAGCACAAGAATAGTGGATTTCCCAGGAGAAATATGGCATACAATTTGAAAAATTCCATGGAGTTGCAAAATCAGCAATTTCACTTATGCCAATTCACAATTAAGAAGTTATAGAAGCAGCAAAGAGTAAGACATATTGGTCATTTGATACATTAACACTATGTGAATCACAATCTCAAAAAAAAAAAAAAACACTATGTGAATCACTCAAAGAGAAAACCATGATTAAGAATCTCTCCTCTTGCAATAAACAAAAAGAAAGACAATGTCAACTCTGTGACTTCTAAATGAGATGTATAAAAAGATAAACTAGAAAAAGTTGGGGATTTTATGTTGTACAACAGGCACAAATGAGCAGATGTTGGAAAAAGAAATAGAAAGGAGGATATGTGCTAAGCACTGACATACTTTACGTACTTTAGTTCGCTACTCTTATATATTGTAGCCTACTTATAGAAACACAAGACTACTAAGAATGTGTTTCAAATTATAAAAGTTTAAGGTGTTACTACATGTATACTAGAAGACAGCTTAACACTAAATCTTTAAAAGAACAAAAAAAAAGGAGAAGAAGAAAGATGTTAGACTAGAAAAGACTTGTTTAAGTATACCTGCCCTTTCTTTGTAGTAAGTTGCCGAAGTATAGTTTCAGGCCTTGTTTTCCCTACAGTTGGCTCACCACTGAGACATGCAAACAAGTGTAAGATAATGCTAACAGTTATTGCATTCACTAAAATCATAGGTATGAGAAAATTGGGTCCTTACGTCTTATCAAGGAAACGGATGGCTATGTTATTCACCTCTGCTTCAGAAACCTCTAGCCTAATCATACCTCCAGAGAGCATTTCTACACCCGATACCTACAGGGCAAGATAACTCAAAGTCAGATTTTTGAAATCACAATGTAAGGCATTCAAAACGAAAAATAAATGACAACAGGTTACATAGTTAATAACCAAGTGCTAACCGCTCCAAAAAGGCCCCGCTCCATGTACCAACCATTTATAGAGCTTATTATTTCATCTATCCGCTTGATATTAACGATTTTTCCTGCATTGCTTGACACCAAAATAAGCAGAGCATGGGTGGCTTACCATACATAACATAAAATATAGGCTGATTAGTCTAAATACTTGAAAGAGATAAATATAAAGCAGAAGCTCCTGATATGAAAAGAAATGACGATAGAGGGTGTATAGAGAGAATAAGGAAGGTGTACCATATCCATCTCGAAAAGAATCCTCTATAAACTTTGCTGGAAGCACATTGGCTCCTTCACATACCAAACCATGGAACTCTTGGTTTGGTTCTACCTTATGCCAAAACCATAATGATATAAGCAATTACACATGCCAAAGAATGGAAAATAATACATTTTAGTTTAAAGATTACAACCATTTTCGAATGCAGGTAAATACTACTTAGAAACTTAAAATTTAATAAGACAATGGTCATTTGCTTATAAAAATGAAACTCTTTTTATTTGATTGAGTACCTGGAATACCAAGCGAATACCATCTCTAGTATCCACAGCAACAGGCATACAAGAGCAAAAGTAGCCACTAGCAATGATCCTATGCACATCTTCTTGTACCTCTTGCACTGTAAGCGCCGAATTGGGTCGGCAAGCTTTGAGAGCATTCAATACCTCATTCTCCAAATCCTTCCGTTCAAGTTCTTCGCCATCTTTGCTTCGCACTAACACTTCACTTATCAGAACTCTCTCCTCATTCCCACTCCCGGTTTTCGTGCCCAACAACGGAGCTGAGTCATCCAAGTTACTCTGACTCAATGCGATTGATGCACAGCAAAGTAAAGGAGAAGTATTTGATAAATTCCAGGGAAATGGGATGATGGGCTTTCTTAAAAATTGCAGAATTGCATTTTGGGGATTGAACTTTTGATGAAATGGGTGTTGGAATTTGGATAAAGTTCGCAAAAATGCAGCTCTGGGGTTGAGATTTTGACGAAATGGGAGTGGGAATTTGGGGAAATTTTGTACAACTAAGTGTAAATTGGCGAAGAATGGGTTTGGGGTATGATGGTGTAGAGGAGGAGGAGAGAACAGAGGAAGTTTTATAGAAGATGAAGTGAAGCGAACGTCTTCGTTTTGGAGCATAGCTGGAGGTTTACCGGCGCCGGATGGCCCGCACCCGCCAGTACAGTACCCCCCAGAGAATGAGAGGGGAATCGTGCTTTAAACCCCTTTTGAGAATTCATAAACCAGGCAGTTGTTAATGCTCAAATTTATATATATATATATATATTATATATATATATATATATATATATATATATATATATATATATATATAATAATATACTAATATATAAGTTCCAATTTGGCACGTGCATTGCTGGTGTTTTCCATTATAATAATATTTTAAAAAATTACATGACATATTTAGTTTTTGAAATAAAAATAGCAAAAATTTGCAACTTAAGATTATTTTTGAAAAATTTAAAATACATAAATTGTTACCCTACTATTGATTAAATCTTATATATAAATATATATATATTAATAGTGCTAGAAAAGTATAGTAAATTATCCGGACTATTTAAGTGAGATCCCTATACCTTGTAGTAGCTAAATAGTTTTTTTCAATGATATCATATCAAAAATGAAAAGAGAAAATTGTCCTTTTAAAGGTTTGATACTATATTTATATAGTACTATTACTCATAATTCTTTTGTAAAATAAGAGAAAAAGACATAGACACATTCGAAGTTGTCCCATATTTGCATCTAAAAAGACACATTGAAACTTTTTTAAAGTGTCCTATCACACCACAAACATAATATCGTTGTTAAATTGACCATTTTTACTCGTTCCGTCGTCTATGTAATGCGCGTGTTGCTCACTCTCTAGGTAACCGACCCGACCTTTTCTTTTGAAGAAGAAAATTCGTGAATGAATCCTTTTCATTTCATTTCATTCTAACTTTCCCTAAAAAAATCAAAACAAATACAACCAGTGTTGCTGGTTGACGATAGTGTGTTGTTGACAATGTCGTTGTTGAGCGTTTTGTCTTGAGTGTATTTGTGAATGATCTTGGAGATTGAAGGTCTAAACATGTAGGGCTCTAAAAAATCTTCATTTTTTCGCTTGATTATTCTGATTATGGATTATTATAGTGTAGAAGGTTAGACGACCTCCTACAGGTCATTGTTACAAATATGTATTAAACATTGAATTTGACATTTTCAATCAAAAAAAAACTAAACCACAAAATTGAGAAGAAATTCAACCATAAAAAAACTTCAATTAACGTTTCTACTGGAAATTAAAAAGAGAACAAAAAGACGAATTACTACCTTCTTTCTTGAGGAAGATGATGCAATTCATATCAAAAAGAGGCGTCCAATATTGTTCTTGCCATGGAAAATCAAAATTTTTAGGGCTACCAAAGGCTATTTTTGAGTTTAAATTGGGGAAGATGACAAAAATTAAGTTAAATAAATTAATATTAAAGAAAGACAATGACATGTGGTGTTTTTAAACTGGTTAAATAAAAAGGACAAAAAAAAAATGGTCCTGACGCGCCTAACGTGGCGTGTAACAACACAGTGAGTTATGAGGAAAAAATGTCAATTTACAACGATCTATAGGTTGTTTAGTGGGGTGATGATAGGACACTTCAAAAGTTGAGGTGCTTTATGCAAATATGGGGACAACTTCGATGATATCTTATGTCTTTCTCTTAAAATAAATTAGTAAGTTCAAATGTGAAGATACATATAAGAAACATTACAACATACAAAAATAATTTTAATATTATTATTTCATACCAAATCACATGATGCCATGAGGATACTACCAAAATATCATTTTATAAAACTACTTAAATAAAAAAATAACAAAAATTTTATCTATAGTGAAAGGCAATTATAATACAGATAGTATAGATAAAATCAATCAATGGAAAAATTCTAAAATCAGTATTCCAAAATCAAAATCACTTTCCTCCTTTTCAATTAGCTCATGAATTTCTGTTAGCATTCCTTGCGGAGATAGTAATCTTCAATTATATCATTCAAGTATTTTAATTCCAAACATTTATCAACTCTAACCTGTTTCTCATTTCCCATTTTCTTTAGTTCATGCAAAAATCATGCAAAAGGAAAATTTAAGGAAAAGAAAGGAAACTTAGAAGGAGATAGGGGGCCCGTTTGGCATGGCTTAATAAAAGCAATTTTAAAAAAGGAACTTGTAAAAGAGCTGAAACTTATTTTTAAAAATAAGCAGCATGCGTTTGGATTAAAGTGATGGAAGTGCTATCCAAACGTGAAAAAGGAAAAATGAAAGAAAGAGATAGTTAGGGTTATGGGGTTAATTTGCGGAGAGATTGTATAAAAAATTAAGGGCAAAAAGTTATAAACATGTGGTCCAACTTAAAACACATTATAAGCTAAAAAAAAAAAAAAACACACCTACCCCAACATTTTAAATTTTGGCTTAAAATAATTTTTTGTAAATTCAAATAAGTTTTTGAGTATTGTTTCAAACAGCTAAATAAGTCAAAACACCAACTTTTAAGTTAGTGACAGCTTTTAAAGTGACCAAAACAGGCTCTAGATGTTAAAAAGACAACAAAACTTGAGGGAAAGGAAATCATTTGGTCCCTTTATATTAGTGTTTTTTTTTAATGTTATTTGAGTTTAGTTCTTTTGACATAAATACTACGTAACTTCACTTAAAATACTTAATGAACTATTTCAAAGTCAATGTGTTTATCAACAAAGATTGGTACATTTAAAAGTAGTTAGGAATTTTGATGAGTCAAATTAAGAAGAAAATGAGAAGACAAATTATAGAAACTGTAAGGAGTTTGGTAACAGTAAAAGTAAGACATGATGTGTTAATTTAAAGCAATTAATCATGTATACTCTTTTGGACATTAAACAACCACCTTTTCACTTTCAAATCCGTTCAATTTATGTACCTGACAATTAATTAATTAAATTTTATTTAAAGTATACTTAAGGTATGCAAAATAGATTTTTATCATAATAATAATCATAATAATAATTAATTGTAAGATGTTAATACATATAAAAAATTGTTGTGGTAATTATAGTTTGCATTAAAAATTCGATATGAATACCAATATATATTAGAAAAAAAACTTATTGAGAATTATAAATATTCGCCTTTAATTAAATATTTTATAACATTTTAAACTTATAGAAGGATTATAAAAATGGTAACCCAATTTTTGAAGCTAAAAGACACATACACTTTTAATCATTAATAATTAATAAATAATAATAATAATAATAATAATAATAATAATCATTAATAATAATAGGAATTAATCTTAGAAAGTCAAAAATGATTATTATTTAATTAAACTAATTATAAATTTTAATTTATAGGAGGCGGTTAAAATCGTTTAATTTAACTTTGACATCAATTTTATAAATATATATATACTTAGTTTTCGAAACGTGCGTTGCACGTTTGCGTCATCCACTTATTATAAAGTTGAATTATTATCTAATGTTGGAATTAAGAAATATTGTTTTACCAATCTATATTTATTTATTTAAATAAAATTCATTAATTAATCGAATAGTACATTGACCATCAAGCAGAAGAATATGAAAAAAAAATAAGTATATTATTCTAGCATCTAATAATATGAATATATCTATTGACTATTCTTAATAAATCCCCATCATAAGCCCCATATGAGTAAGTACACAATTTGTGTTTAGATGCAGGTATTTTTTAAATATGATTATTTAAATTATTACAATTAATTATATATTAATATTTAATTTAGTTTAGGGGTTAAAATAAGGGCAAAATGGTAATTTAACTTTTAAGTTAAGAGCTTCCCAACTTATATAATATGAGTATATGTATATCATCAAAAAAAAAATCATCTACAGCCTAAGTACCAAATATGTCAATGAAATATTTTCTGGGTAAACTTAAATATATTAGGTTTGTGACTACTGATGTGAAGAAATCGAAGACATCCTATAATCTTTTCAAACACCGTCGCATTAGTACCAATATGACTCTATCAATTAGTATTTCTCCAAACTCAAAAGAGAATTTAAGAAAATTATAAAAATAGTGAACCAAAACTAAATAACGGTATTAAGAGAATATTTCTTATATCTGGTCATGCTACAAAAACTTACACTAATAACTTATTCTTTTAAGGTCTGCAGGGACTCTAGATCGAAGAGGTTATGATACCATCATTCTGCTATAGAAAAAGAAAAGCATATCAATGAAATAATAAGAGGTTTCAGGAATGTTCATCTATGAATTTTTCTTTGTACCTACAAAATTAGAATATGCAAAGATGAAACAAAAAGAAAAGAAAATAATACATACTATACTGGAGTATCTCCGGTGAATTGAACATATGAAATTAGGAAGATGTAGATTAGATTTTAATGATTAACATAGAATTACACCCCACAATATATTATAGTAAATGAGAACTCTTTGTTTCCCTTGTCTGTTATGGCTTTTCAGTTGCATCATTAAATATGTCTTCATTATTATATGATAGAATTACTGAAGGCTGAAAACTTAATAATTATACATTGTAAGTAAGATACTATAAATTAAAGTTTTATATTAATATTTAAAAAGTAACTCCCAAGAAATTCGAAACAATTTACAAAAACATTAATTTCGGCAGTAAAATGAGTGTCTCACCTATTTAGACATTTCAAATAAGAATTAAGGAAACACAATCCACACAGTAAACAAATGACAAGTAATTAATTGATAAATAGGGTAAGGATGAACTTCAAAAAAATTCTTTAAACTATTTAAAAAATAATAATAACAGGAAAAACGGTCTTTAAGATAAATTAAAACTGGAGTTCTATACTTATAGACTAATATTTTACTAAATTAACACAATTAGAACATTTTTACAATTTCAATGTAAGGATAGGGGTAAGACTTTTCAACATTGAAAATAAAGAGTAATTTAAGTTAAGACTATAAAATAATTAGCCCTTATACTAATATTTAATTACTTTGATTATGATGTAGTAAAGGGACAAAATAGTAATTCAACTTTTGCTTAACATTCTTCCCACTTATAATAATATATGATATATATATATATACATGTTAAAGAAATATGAAAATTCATGTATTATTGTCCAGTTGCGCGAAAGCTGTCCGGACACTATCTACAAATAAATAAATCATATTTCATTGGTTTATTTTCCAAAAATTACAATGACGAATCTTCAATTTGAAATTAAATATAGTTTTTTTTTTAGAATTTATAACTGGAGTTGAATTCTTATGTAGATTTTAAATCAAAATATGAAACTGAGTCACCTAATTAGTGCTTTATACTTCTTAAAGAGATGAAATTTGATTTTCGAAAAGAGTCAACAAAAATTCAACAAATGATCTCATGATTGTGATTCAATGATCGATAAATAATTGAATTCCGAAATCTCTAACTTTTGTCTTCACAAATATAAAGAAACCTTTTCTTTTTCTTTCTATTTAAAAAGATTCCTCCTATATCTCAAAATGTAGGTTCACAACTACAAAAAATGAGTAAAAATTTCAAACAAATTGCTTGAATGGTGTACAATGAGCTTTTTTAAAGTCTTCAGCTTGTATTTTCTTTGCATTTGGTTGTTTCTTTTCCTTTTCTCACCGCACTCGAACCTTGACCAATTAAACCATATGTATGTCCCTTTGACTTCTCGATCTAAAAACACAGAGCCAGGGCGCTGATCTTTGAATAGGAAAACGAGTCATTCCGTATCACGTTGGTTTGATCTTCCTTTCTCTTAGACAAGTTCTGGACCATTTGGTAGTAGATTATAACCATCATGATGCTTATTCTTGTGTTCAACAGGTATCAACTTCAATATTACTGCAACCATCAGGCTTGCAGCACCAATTAAGACACTGAGTAGCCATAGTTTCCAGCTGAGCGGTGTAGTGCTTGCCAACGTGCCTAAGAACTCAACGATGATAACTTGGAAAACGACAGTGGAAGTTATGACACCTATGAATATCCAGCTTCCAAAAATGCCACGGAACACATTTATCTTCTCCATGTCACGACTGTTTATTTCATTGAAAACCTGTATCAAACCGCGGAAAATATCTCAGTGACAATGTTACACATATGAATCCATAACAAGGAAAATGTTCGTTCATTTTCCATCCGTATACTGCACCAAAGTTTATAGTAAGTACCTGACAGAAAACAAATGTGTTGAAAATGAAAGTATTGAGAACTATGGTAGCATCTGAACCTTCGAGCCTCAGAATCTGCTTTCCAGTGAAGTTAAAAACTAAAAGTATAGCCAGTTGGAAGATACTTTGTCCGATTATATTTCTCCACATCGTCTTGGAAATCAAACTCACTTCCCTTCCAACAGGAGGTCTGTTCATTAGTTCTTCATGTGGTGGTTCCGTAGCCAAGGCAATTGCACCTAAAGTGTCCATAATAAGGTTCACCCACAACAACTGGACCGCGGTAAAAGGAGCAGATCCTGTTATGTTATAGCAACAGGTAAATATCAGTTATCAATTCAGAAACTTGTTCTCACATTTTTTCAATGGAATACACTGATCACTTAAAGAAAAACGAATGAACTCGTATAGAACATTGAATACCTGAAATGCATGCAGAGATAAAATTGATTATCAGAGCCACAACACAGACTGTCAGCTGGAACTGCACAAACTTTTGAATATTTATGTATACAGAAGGGCCCCCAATTTAGCCACAATCACGATGGTGTAAAAGTTGTCATCGAGCCACTATAATATCAGCACTTTTCTATAGCAACCTGATATGTATTCAAGAAAAGAGATGTCAAGAACGCTTCATTTGGAAGGTTTAATACAAGAAATGGTAAATTAACGTATGACAGGAGCAATTTACAAACCTCTGTGCCTGCTATACCCATAGCAAATCCTATATCCGCCTCGTTGAGAGCAGGAGCATCATTTGTGCCATCACCAGTAACTGCAACAATCTCATTAAACATACCTTTTAGATTATTTACCAACACAAGCTTGTCCATTGGTGATGCTCGAGCGATCACCTACATTCAAGATTCGAGCATTTCAGGAACCATTCATTTACACCACACGAATCTGCAAGAGTGAGATAAAACAATCAAGAGTATACCTGGAATTCGAATTTATATGCCCTCATTCATCAGAGTTTGTTGCGAAATTTGGGACCTTCAAATAAGCAAAACTCAGACGTTAGTTCCCGCATTCTTTAGCAATGGCTTTGGCTGTCTTAATATTGTCACCAGTGACCATTCGCACAGTAATTCCAGCAGCTAAACAAGTTTTTACTGCATCTTTAACTCCAGGGCGAATAAAATCCCGACCGACAGGGCAACAATGTGAGCACTGTACTCAGGAATACTATCATTTTCATAACCATCCTCAATGTCTTTGTAAGCCAAGCAAAGGGTACGCAAGGCTTCACCAGTGAAGTCATTAATGACATCCATAATATTTCTTGTTCGGTTATCTGTCAAATGAACAATTTCACCATTAAGATCAATAAACCTGTCACACATTTTAAAGATTATCTCGGCTGCACCCTTGCAGAAAGCTCGGTTGTTTCCATCTGGGAGCGCAATAAGCACAGACATCTTTTTCTTTTCCGAATTGAAAGGCTCAACCTTCAGCAGTTTACAGCCCCTTCTTTGCTTGTCAATATCACCACCAAGAAGCAATCCATATTCTAATATTGCTGATTCTGTTGGTGTACCGAGAATAGATTTCTTTCCGCCCTTATCCTTAACAACCTCTGCTACCGTATTGTGAAATATTGCCTGCAGAAGCAATGTCATTTCATTTTCACGTATATTCAAAGTTACTGCATCCCCACCTGCATCAGTTTCTACCTTTTTCGTTTTTTCACAAATCCATATCTTGTTAACTACCATTCGGTTTGTTGTTAGTGTTCCTGTCTTATCTGTGCAGATGCAAGTAGCTGATCCCATCGTCTCACATGCGGAAAGATGTCTCACCAATGCCTTGTTATCCATTAGCTTTTTCATTGCAAACGCAAGACTCAATGTCACTGCCAGAGGCAGTCCTTCTGGAACCGCAACAACAATTATAGTTACTGCTGTCACAAAGTAATTCAGAAGAGTCATTGCATCACCAGAAGACCATTTCATGAGCTCATGGTGAAGTACTTTCTCCACCAGAAATCTAACAGTCAACACCATAAACGTCAGCAGAGCAAATGCCAATCCGATCTTTCCAATAATGGTAGCAACACCACTCAACTTAACTTGCAGAGGTGTCTCGTCTTCTACGCCATGTGCTAATCTCTCCATCAGCTTACCCCATTCAGTTTTCATTCCAACAGTTGTGATTAACATCTTAGCTGAACCATCTTGCACTTTGGTTCCCGATAGAAGAAAAGGTCTTCCTTCATATATGCTTATTGGCGCACTCTCACCAGACATGCTTGATTGATCAATTAACAAGCTGTATCCGGATATGAATATTCCATCTGCAGGAACCAGATCACCGATAGATAAATGAACTACATCACCAACCACCAAGTCATAAATCGGAACCTTTTGCCTGGATCCATCTCTTGTGACCTGGATAAGTATCTTTTTCTTCTCCTTATCCAAATCCCTGAACTGCAACGACTGCCTATAGTCACTAATTGCAGTAACAACGACTACCAAGAATATACTAAGCAGAAGACCTGTACATCGTAGACGTTTCCTTTTTGGCCCAGCCTTCCGTAGGCAAATCCCCACACTAATGGAGACAACGCACAAACCAGCGGATAATAAGGTGATATCCTGGCAAAGCTCCAGAGGAAAGTCCAAAATCTCTTAAAAGCCTTCTCGGTGTACTTGTTCGATCCATATACATTTTGTCTGTAAGATACATCACTTGTTTTGACTCCTACATTCAATGAGACACTCAGCCAACTCGCGACACCTTCAACTCCTCCAACTTTCCTTAAGGTTTCGATATCATATGAACTAACAATCAATGCGAGTTTTTCCAGTTCAGCCTCCATGATACCATTTCCCTTAACACTTCTGGAGGCTCAGTGTAACCAACTGGAGAAAAATAGAAATGACATGAACAAAGCAGAGAATTAAACACATTTGGCCAAAAAATTCCGGAACTCAACTTGAAGTTAAATTCCAAAATTTTCAAGAATTTGAAAAACAACAAAATTTTCACTTTACTCACTCCAAATTACTCACAAATAGTCAAAAACAACTCTAATCTCTATTCATGGTCCAACACAACTCCACAAATATCAATTTCATTATGTTGTGATAAACAATAACTTATATATTCATTCAGTTTCGAAAAGAATGATATTAGATTGTTGCTTTTATGTTTCAAAAGTATACTATTGAACATTTCTTTTTTTTTTTGCAATCATTCAACTTTAATTCTTCCACGTGGCATGTCTGAGACCATAAGATTAAAAAATCTTCTTTCTTTTCTTGAACTCCGTTCCAAGTCAAACTAGGTCATCCTTTTTTAAACGAATGAATATGCTTTTTTCAAATTTCACAATGAAACATGGTCAAACGCTCACATAAATCGTAAAAAAACAGTACCTCCTAAGAAGGATAGAATGTACTCAGACTTTAAAACAGTATTGTCAAAGGCTAAAAGTTCAAAGAATTAGTAGATTCAATATAAACATGATCTTATTATATACACACATACTGACATACAGCTCAAGCCAAAAGTTATATAAACTAAATCATTGTAAAAACAGCAATTCAGTTGAGACAAAAATAAAATAAAATCAAGTTATGCAAAAAAACAAAATATAAAAGTAATACTATATGTTACGAAATAATGAAAAACTCACACTCGCCCTGTTTTCATCTTGAGAAGCAGTTGGATGAAGAAACATAGTTGAGTTTGATGCAGAGCTGACAAAGCACGAATCTAGCCGAACTAAATAACTTTAGTTCAAACTTTGTATTTTATATCGAAAACATTAACTCAAACGTATTAAAAATTTCAAACTCATAAAATTCAAATTACTAATATTATTCTCTTTTTCGTCTTCCTTGGGGAAAAAAAAGAAGTTAATTTATTGTTAATCTGTTGAGTGACAGTGTAGCGGTAAAGATGGGCATAATCACATGAGCTTTTATGAAAAACATAAAACAAACCAAATAATGACAAAATCCAATATAAGATCCAAGATGTGAAAAAAAGAATTTATAAAAAGTACAGTACAGTAAAAGTACACATTAATTTATTTTGAATAAAATAAAGCAAATTTGAAAAAGAAAATAATATTTTATTAAAGGTTAACCTCGATCCGTTATTAAATTAGTACTAACTATTCTTTAATATTTTCGATGAAATTAATTGTACCATTTTATATGAAATAACTAATTTAATCATTTAATTTAAAAATTGTTGTTATTATTCCATTCTTATTATTTCATCCATTAAATTTAAAATAGTTTCCACTAGCCAGCTGCATAATTATGTCAAATCTTATTTCATGGGGGCCATAGGGGTATAAAGGGTACTAGGGTAAGTTGTTGGGTAGTTGGGTATATGAGGAGCGGGAAAATAATTAGTATAAAATTTTATAATTAATATAAACATCGAATAAAAAAATATCGATATTTTTTATATAAAATTTTAGAGATAATACATTTGAAAACTTAAAAATTGAATATTCGAGACTTTGAATTATCTTATATAAACTTAGGGTTACTTATAGAAACTAAAAGTCGAAGAAAATGTCTTGTGATTCAAATTTATATCAAAAGTAAATGATCCTTTTAACAAATATTATTTTCAAATATTTCAAATAATGACTAAATATAATATTAATTATATTCGAACTAATTTTTAACAAATTAAAAGCTGTTAAAACACGGCCCTACACATCCAACTGTCGGGCTTGAGGATAAAGATTATCCAGCAAAGAGAAAGGGACTAATAATTATGAAATAAATATATTTTGCATTAATTTATTTATTTTATTGCTTCATAATAGTATTTTTTTTTTAGCAATTTATAATTTCCATTTTTACATCATATAATTTAAAATTATAAGATTAAAGAATATTTTAATGTGATTAACATATTTTTAATTTATAATCCCAAAATATAAAAAAAAAATCTTTACTTTTTTAACTTCATCTCAAGTTAAAATAGAACAATCAAATCAAAATAGAAAAACGTATGAAATTATAAATTAGATCTCATATAGAAAAATTAATAAACAATATATTTTTAATATAATGAATAAATTAAGTAAAGCGATAAAATTTTAAAAAATAGTAACATAATAATGCACGAGGAAATTAACACTAATATGATTATTATTATTATTATTGTTTATGTGATATTTAATGGGATAGTCAATTATCATCAATTTATCTTTTTTTGCAATTGTCATATGTTCTTTTGTATGTTCACACATTAGGTACACCAATTTATTTAAACTAAATTAATTTAAATTAAATAAATGAACACGTTTTTTCACATCTTATCACTTTATTATTATAAAGTCGTGATTAATTATTACTATAGCGTTCCACCCACCTTACATAAGGATCCATTAAATAATTTGATATTTAAGTGAATTTCTTGGAATAATCCCCAATAAATATTTTTCTTAATAATTACTCCTCCCATTTTAATTTATTATAATATGAATTATCTTAATAAGAAATTCTAAAAATTAAGTTGCGAAAACAATTTTTTTTAGCTTAAGCTACCTATATATCAAATGTTTTTTATTTTATCAAGTTAAATATGTTAAGTAAAAAAATGAAATTAAGTAAATGTTGTTCTGAAAACCATAGAATTAGAAGAAGACTAAAAGTAGGGAGAAGAGAAAAGCTTTTATTTCATTTTAAGTATCTGTAGATAATAGATTTTCTTAATCTATTACAAGAAGGAAAAACATTTATTTATAGGGAAAATCAATTGGTCCAAAGTAGGATTTCCTAACCATATCCTAGAAGAACTTCAAATAATTATACATTCATATACTATAATACAAAATTGTTTATAACACTCCTTCTGAATGTCGGTTAGATTATGTGTCTATCGTTAAGACCTTACTAGATAAAATACAGTGGGAAATAAATCTAGTGAAGAAAAGAGGTATACATATCAAATTAATACATATTGTGGATTGTCTATTAAAATCCTTACAAGGAACATCCAGTGGGACAATCCTGTGAGGAAAAAAAGAGTACATCGCTTGTAACTTTCCCTAATAACAACATCAATTCAGTGATAGAATCTCGTTTTTTCAAGTTTGTGGACCATCTTATTTAAGTTGTAGTTATAGGAGACTTGGTGAATTAAATCACAATAATATTACTAAAGAGACCTCATGCATGTTGATCTCACCATTTTTGGGAGCTTTTTTTTCATGGGGGGGAAGTGTAGAAAAAAATCTTGACGAAATATGTTTTTCTTTTCTAATCTTTTATGACTCTTCCTTCAGAGTCAAAGATTTATCCAAGTTCCTACCTTAACTTCTTTAATCAAATAATCTATTGCTTTTTGAAAACTCCTTCGAGTGAGTTCAATTTAGTATCAACTGGCATAACAATAGTGTATATGCTTCATGCTTTTGAATCGATTTAATCTTACATAGATTAATAAACAAGTTCTCCAAAAACTGGCCACATTATTTTAGATTTTGACTCTTCGTGGACTTTTCATATTAATTTTGTCAGTGATAACCTTCAATATTAAATGTATGATATATCCTAGTGCTTAGATTGCAAGTCAACTAAGCTTTACGCTTACCAAGATTGGCCACACTCCCCATCTTTATCATTGATATTATTTCTAATCAGCATACTTAATAAATGTGAGAATTCATATCCTCATAATCTTTTACAATATTGCACGGTATTGTATCAAGATATCGTCAGCGCTTATATCATTTTGTATCGACTCTCATACGACCTAATTTATTGAGATTACCACTCCTTATTTTTAAGTGCTACCCCTCTCACGAGGTTTCCATAAAGAGTTATTTGGTAGGCTCTCCAAGAGCACATTATCTCCATTATGATCATGTTTATTCTGGATCCTCCATTTTTTCAAGGATTATTTATTTAGAACGTAGCTATCATGCTTCATGCCATGTTGTAGCACTCTATCCTTAAGGGACATTAAATAGGAGTAGTATTTACAACTTTTGTATTGCTTCTATTTGCCCGATGTTAGACAAAATTAACATATTTCAATTTTGAGAGTATATCTTTGTGCATCATAGTATATTCATCAATCATATATTGCACATCAAAATTTATCAGATGAAAACTTATTTGGTCCTGGCCATAAATCAATTAAAAGAAACAATTTATCATAACTTATTCGGATTTTGATTCATATAATTAAGTTGTGTATGTGTAATATCAATTTCAGAACAAACAGAATAAAACTTTTTTTTATTAGTCATGATCAGATGTGCGACATTTAAATGTCGCATCAGCTTATATATTTATCCAATATTTATCAAGATGAATTTATTGATTTCACATTTGAAAGTTGTGCTTTAGCTCAATTATCTTGACACAAACAATTTTGCGAATGTCAAACGGCAATTGACAACAAACGCACATGTGATTATATTATAGATGTATCATTTTATCGTATCACATGATAGGTGAATGGGCCCATATTTACCTTTTATACTTTTTAGAATTTAGAGATTTAGTCTCAACTTTAGTTGATCCAATCAACTTACATGAGAAGGAGCAACAAAAAAAATTGTCGAAGAATTTTGCAGTTCTTCAATGTATGTCTATTATTCAATATGCACATATTTGGGATGACCAAATATGCATGCCAAGTAATAAAATTATTAGTATTAGTAAACTTCATATTTACTATGTCATGTATCTTTGGTCATAGTAAATTTCTTATTTATTACTATTATATGAAAAAGTTTCAACTTTAATACTCTGGAAGTAAATTTTATTTTAGTTTTCTCTAAAATTAATCTTGGCATCTTCTACAGGTGAGTCGTGATTCCAGCACTGAAAAAAATAATCTGTATCAGAGAAAATTGTTGTATGTAATCGTAATTTATTGTCAATACTTTTGCAAACATCAATTGCGAGATAACAATTATGCACACAGAGACAATCTAGAAGAACAGCTATTAGGACCATTAAGTATCTAAACATTCACTAGGTGGATGAGAATAAGTCCCAAATATTTTTATACGTTCCTAGAACGCAGGAGATTCCAATTTAACTTTCGTTTATGATGGTTCTCACAATTTAAACTTGTCTGCTAAACAAGTAGTACAGAAAAAATTCACATTTAAAAGAATTTTTAAAGATTCTCCATGGATGTCCCTTTTAAATTTCATAATTCGTCTAAAAATTATAGACTAATGATGTCCCATACATCGCTTCGACAACTAACGAAGTATTGGATTAGGTAAACTTCTTATTTACCATAGGAATGGCCTCAGTTGCATCACTTTTTAATTCTTATCAATACAAGCTGAAGATTAAAACATGAAACTTTTCGCTTTATAATCTAGGTTTCTTAGAAGATATTCTTGGTGATAGTAACATTGTACCAATGTCGGCAATCTTCTATGCGCCTAGTATGGTGGCTTACATCTCATTCCCTTAGAGAAGAGATTTATACTCTTAGCATTTATCAAAGTTCTCATTTTGATGAATGGAACACACACATGTGAGATATCAAATTATGATAGCGTTAATACACCTCTTCCATATTTATGTGCATTATCAAATCACTTGTTTCTTCAAAAATATTATGCACTACTACTACATGAACTTTACGTAATAGAGCAAATTTCAGGTAAATTTATGAGAGTCTCATAAAAAACACATTTAGTTTTTCTGTAGTCATTGTTATATCATCAATATGTGCAGTAAAACTCAAATTTCAAGTCTATCAATATTAAAATTGTCTAGGGCATAAATCGAGGGGTCTTGACACCCCATATTTTTCTATCATCAATGGTGTATCATTGACTTTAAACCAATGGTCGTTACCGATCTTTGTACGATTGGACATAAATCATCGTCTTATTTTTTTGGTGCGATACAATTTAAATCTATCGTCTTACCATTAATGAGGCTTGAACTCCAAGCGTTCAAATAATTGTAATTTTATCCACTTTGATGATCATTAATATGATGGGGGTACATATAATTACACACAAAATGAGATTATTGATTTATATAAATAACAATTAGTAGTTAATAAAATATAGCTTAATAGATACATCACCTCATATAAAGTTTGAAAACATACATTTCACTTAAATTGTGCTTATTCACTTATGAAAAATAAATTAAGAAATTTCTTTCCAGGCGGTTAAAATAAACGTATAGAAAGTCGACACGTCTTTTTAATACTACTTTGGATGATACTTCCAGAACTGTTACACTAAATAATTATAACATAAAGATAATTACTTTAAAGCTATAAGAACCTTATTGCAACCTTATTGCATAACCTTATGCAAAGATCTCTTTACACTTTCGTCTTCTTCATAATTCTGTAAGAATAAAAACAATTGTTGCTATAAAGCGTGTTATGAAACTATTAGAATTTAGAAGAAGAAATAAAGCAGGGAGAAGAGAAAAGACTTCTTATTCATCTTGAAGTATATTCAGATTCATAGATCTTCTCAAATCTTATTTACAATAAAGGAAAAACCCTTTATTTATAAGGGAAACCTAACTTGGTTCCCAAGTAGAATTTCTAACCATATCCTTTAAGGACTCCACATAATTAGACATTCACTATAATACAAATTGTTTATAACAAATTTTAAATTAATTTTATTTTTAGATAGTTAACTTATTTGTTTCAGTTTGGAAAAAGGGTTTAAAAATACCCCTCAACTTTAATTTATTGTTTAAATTACGCTCACCGTTAAAACGAAGTTAATTTTACCCCTCTTGCACTAATTTCACCAAATTTAACTTTCATTAGACGAATTGATTCAAATTGATTCGATTTTTTTTAAAAACAAATCTATTCCTTATTTTGACCCAATAACCCAACTCTATTTCAAATAACCCGTCCTCATTCTTACAGATTTAAAATAATCCGTCCTCATTCATACAATAATAAGTCAAAAGATATGCCTCCTTACAGGCGATGGTTAAAGGAGATGTGGGAGAATGGGGACGAATTATTTTAAATGGGATTTTGATTATTGGGTCAAAATAAGAAATATGATTTTTTTTTTAAAAAATTCAAATCAATCCATCTAATGAAGTAAAATTTGATGAAATTATTATCGAAAAGGATGAAATTAACTTCTTTTTAACAACGATATAATTAAAATAATAAATTAAAGTTTCCTTTCATATTTACCCTTTACAAAAAAAAGCTATAAAAAAGCTCACCTGACCGACGCCGGCGCCGGCAAGCTAGGTGACATCCTGAATTGTCTTTCTCATCGGCTCATCTCTGTTCTGTCAGTTCATTTTTCCTTGATTATCCCTTGCCGGCCACTGTGAATTGAATGTATAATTGTAGTTTCACTGGTGTAAAAATTTGTTTGTTTAGTTCTATTATTGGTGATTGCTATTTGGATTATGAACTGTTATTCTCACAGATTTGGGAAAAAGGCGAAAGCTTTACAGCGTTTTAGTATTTAGGCAAAATCGCACTTGTTAATTTATGCCCATCAAATGTTCGACTGTTTGCCGAAATTAGGCTTATTTGATGAAGTGAGTAACCTGAGGGCTAGGGGGACACTCTCAAGGATTTAGGCTATCTAGGAGGAATCAGGCTACTAAATACCCTGATTTGAAAATAGGGAGTTAAGAGTTCTTGGATATTAATGTAGCAAAATACACTCGCAAATAAAGCTATAAAGCTCAATTAGTTGTGCTCAAACATGTTAGTTATTTGCACCCTAAGGATGTGGCATGAGGGTCAATGAAGTGGTTAAGAACTATACGTTGTCAGGTTCGGAAATGACACTAGGTGATACTTCTCGTCTATAACTACCCAAAGTTACCTTATACCTATTGTTGGTGGGAGGTGGGAGGTGGCAGTTATCTCGTGGAATTAGTTGAGGTGTAAGAAAGTTGGTCAGCAAACCACTGTCATAAAAAAACATAAGTGTTCGTTATTTCCAATCTAGCTGATTTGAGCACGAATTTGGAGAAAATATTATCTACCGTTCCAGTTGGATTCTTTAATTACTTTGAATAATTAATTTTTGCAGGTTACTAACCTGCAGGAATAACGATATGCACCGAAAATATTTTCAATTTCTACTCAGCCTACTTAGTTTATTCTAAGCCCTGTATATCTCTGAGATGAGAAACAAAAAGAATGCACTGATGATTTCATGAAATAATTGGCTAAGCACAATGAATAGGTTATGTCTATCTTTATGCACTAATTAATCCCCTAATACCTAGGTTCAAGGACATGTCCTATTTGATCCTATTGCAATAAGTAGGAAAATAACATATTTCTTCGTACTAAACACACCCTAAATGATATCTAAGAAATGGCAGAATTAGGCAACCTTCTCAGTTCTCACTATCTCAGCAGATGGTTTCTTCTGGTTTTTTAATTTCCAGTTTTATCACATCAAAGAAAGTAGTAACTTCTTTGATAGTAATGTCTTCCTTTGGGCTGAGGCCCAGTACGATGTGTTTCTTAGAACCAGAAATACATAGTGCAAGCCTCACTTTCGAAGAAATCTTGTTTTGCTCTATCCTCTCACTAGTCACTTCAACTCTTTCTACTGCTAATTGTCTCCAACTTCTGTCAAATCAATGCCACAAAAAGGTAACTTTTTTGTCTCTCTTTATAGAGCTGAATGGTACTTGGGAAATATAAAGGGATGAAGAAACGGCTCCTAACTGATAGAAAAATAAATACTACGTGCAACAAGCGGAATAGGCAGTGTAGCTGCAAATTCCCATCAATAGAACCATTAAGAATGCTATAAGCTCTATTTTAATAACAAATATTTCTTTTATATTGTTCATTTGGACTTCTCTAATTTTATTTTTATGATTTGAATTTGAAGTGCTTAAGGAATAACAGTGGCAACATAGACAAATGAGATTCCGAAAACAACTCTGAGGCATTCAATTTTTTGTTATTTCATCAATCAAAATTTCAAAGAAAAAAACGAATAAAGAAATCAAACTTGAAATTGTGTGTTTGAAGTTTATATAATTTTTTTCATGTTACATTGTTAGTGTTTATATGAAATTGTTTGTTAGTTTTAGAATCTGTTGTTCTCTGATTATTCTTGTTAGTTTAGTTTGTAAGCTCTCATTCTCTTTATGATTAGTTTAGTTTAGTATTTGTGTTATATCTTATCTGTTCTTCATTTTGATTAAAAGAAATTTAAATAGCAAAATAGTAGTTCTAAAATGTTGGCCCTATTAGTTGTTGTGGGTCACGAGCGTGTAACTTGTTTTGAATTTCTCTTTATTTTATATTTCATTTTGAATTTCCCAATCTATTGTTAAAGTAAATACAGTAACTTTTTATATGTTTAGAGTATATGCTCAATCAACAGCTGCGCCTTTCTGGTACAACTTTTACTTACCACTCATGAGATTAGTGGAGTTCCTCACATTGTAATGAATTGAACTTACAATTAGCTTCTCCTATATTAATCAAGTGTTCGTGTCTCTACTTGCTAAGATGGTTGTAGTTTGTGCTAAATTTTTTACTTTTATGGTAATTTGCTATTTATTTCAGTTATGGAAGCTGATAAGTGGGCGAGTTTTTCAGAAGAAACTAGTGATTCTGAAGGCTACGGGGAGGATCCTGACGATGATGACCATTGTTGTGCATATGCATCCACTGATATACCCAAGTTGCAGTTCAGGTTTCATCTCATGATAAAGATAAACTATTAAGAATAATTTTGATAAATAAGATACAACAATGTGAATAGGCAGTAATCTTTTTCTTCAGGAAAGATATCTCAAGATCACGATGGCTTGATCCATTAGGAATGGCTGAGGTCGTGGAGAGGAAGGGTGGATTGTGGACAACTACTGGGATAGTTCGTAATGGCAAGATATATTGCTTCATCGAAGAGATTTTGTAGGTGATGGAAATTCTCTTTTTGTCATCTTCTGTAGTTGAAGAGTTAAATACTACTGACTTTGAGTACATGCATAATTTGAGAATAAGCCATGAGAAAATAAGAACGGTTACTTTCAGCATATTTGGTCAGAAGTCAAATTTCAGATCTGTTTTTCTTAACAAGACCCCAAAAAGAGGTATTATTTCTCTTGTTTTTCTGGTTGCAAAAGGTGAACATTGTATAGTTCAGTTAAGAAATTGGCAGACTTTTCTGATGATTTTTTTCTCATCGATGATTCTGAGGGCTGATTTTGGTATAGATTTCTGATACTATTAGTGATAGTCTCGTTACCCCTCTGATGGTTATGCTTGGGAACTTTGGTTATTGATACTTGTCTACTGCTTCGACACGTTTAAATTAGTCTGATTAGAGAAGCAGTGTAAAACCAAATGGATAAGTTATATCAAGAGATAGATAACAAGTATAGAAAGATAAGTTTTTCCATCTGACACATCTATTGTATTAGGAACCAATGTGAAAAATTTATGTATCATTTGAGATTTATCTTCTGCAATTTCCAGTGTTCAAAAAATTATACTAATTTTTTCATGTAGATATCTTGCCGAAATTGGGGCTCTACATCTCCTGAGTAAAGATGACACGCCCCTTTCTCTGGAACATATATACAACAAGGTTGCAGAAGGAAAAAGTGGATGTTCCTTGGAACATTATGAAGCATATAAGCACTTGAAATCTCTTGGTTATATAGTTAGACGTCATGGTATTCCTTGGTCAGTAAGAAGGTCAAAAGTAAATTGTGTTGTTAACCAAGACACGCCGGAGCCTGCACATAGTGGAGATGAAGAATCAAGAAACAGTGTTCTCATCTCTGAAATGATTAATAATATGCAGATTGGTGGATTGAGACTGGCCTTTGACGTTTACCCTCCTAATAGCAGATTCAGAAAGTCTGCTCCTGGTGATCCCTGTTTTGTACTTTGTCTTGCTAGGTACGATACCCTTGTTAATGCGTTCATTATATTAAGGTGCCTACTTAAAATTTCTGAATCGCCTCCTAGTATTATTTAGCTGATCATAGGAACTTGAAATAACTAGCTAAGCAATTCTATGGGTGAACATCGCTCACTGTTTAAGAGTACGATGGATTGTCGGATTGGATGGTATTCTGGAATAAAAAAGAAGTTTCTTTAATATTTTCCACTTTATCCCTCGCTCTTGCCCCATCTGATTTCCTCAAATCTTTTATCCGACTTCGTTGATCTACATTACCTATCAAAGTAGCTCTATTTTATGAGTGATGTATTTTCTTGTGCAGTGAGTATCCACCTTCCAAAGAAGAAATTGAAGATCTTGAGAGACATTCTCATGGTATTCCGTTGAAATTCTGTCTTGTTGAGCATGGACGTTTGAACTTTTTTTCATTCAACACAAAGTCTGAGCCCCTCCCTATTCCTTCACCATGATCCTTAGCAGACCAACAGATACAAATCTTGGATTGCCATGTGAGAGCTATGGTACATTAGAATTTTTAGTTGGGCTGATGCTTCCCTCGCTTGTGTACTCACGATAAACCTCCCTATTTATCGAAACAGCAGATTCGTCTTCTTTGCCTTCAGTGCTAACGTACGTGCTGGGGGAATTTGCTTAAAACTGATCCATCTGTTAAGATGAGGTATGCCAGTATTTTACTCTTGCGCCAGATCCCGAGCCAGCAGAAAACACTTTTAGCATGGCCGTAGACTTCTTGATCATTTTTCAGCTCTTTCACATCACGTCTGTTCACAACTTTATTAGCTTTCTATCCACCTCGTCAACTTCTAAAACTTATATTCTTACCCCCCCCCCCCTCCCCCTACTTCCAGTGAAGTCGAATTGATGGTGTTTACCTGGTGACAGTTTTTTTACAAGAGTGACGTTAGTTGGTGAAGGTCTTTTGTGAGCAAGAAAAAATGGACCCACGGAAAAGACATCTTTCTGTAGGGCATAGTTATGCAGGTATCCAGTGAAATAATCAAGATACATGCAAACTGCCTAGTCGTTACCATCATTAGAAAATAAATGGGTCAGCTGTGTAGGGCAAAAACCAGATAGATTGATGTTAATCCACACATGAATCTAATATAAGACCTCTTATGTAAACAAGTCCATGATCATTAAGTGGCGATGGCCACCAACATGGATTGTGGTGCAGTTGTAAAACTGTTTCACCCTTAATCAAATGTCTCAAGTTCGAGTCTTGAGTATGGAGAAAATCATGTTGAGAGCGTCACACCTGAATGAATCCTGCAACGTGTGATCCGAATTTAGTCGAGACTTCAATGTGGACTTCAGATAGCGGATGATGAGAAAATAAAATTGGTGATAGTCATGGTATGAAAAGGCAATCAACATAGTTTTAGTCTTCATTAGCTGTACAAACATGAATTGACAGGTAACTTCTTTTTTCAAACTGTTTGAAAGTGAAGTTTGTACTGTAGTTATTTTCTCTTTGTTATTGGTGTATTTTAGTTCTTGAATTAAAACGACATTTAAATGTTTTGCAATGGGAAGGAGAACTAATTTTGACTTCTTTGTTTCACTCTTTCATGGGCGGATCTAGAGGGTTGTTAGGGTGTTTTACGGAGAACTTGTTTTATTTTTTTTTATGAATTCTTCGTATTGATTCTAAGTTCAAACTTCATGCATTATTTTTTTTTTCCAAACCCCCTTAGTAAAAATCTTGAATCAGCTATAATAGTCGAGTCTTGGTTGAATATCTTCACTTGCAACATGTTAGAGAAGATTTTCAAGTTGATCGTTGCATCGATCAATGTGGTTATGTGATGACAGTGGACAATTTATTTCATATATTTGTGTTTGCAGGAAAAATTAGCACATGTAAAAAGTAAAATAATCTATCGTACTTATAAATTCTGAATTCACCACTCATTAATGGACGTTAAACC
Source organism: Solanum habrochaites (assembly GCA_027704765.1). Taxonomy (NCBI): domain Eukaryota; kingdom Viridiplantae; phylum Streptophyta; class Magnoliopsida; order Solanales; family Solanaceae; genus Solanum; species Solanum habrochaites. The sequence goes on from JAKWJA010002498.1 coordinate 65,141,830, forward strand.
TCGTATCTCCCTTCCGCCCACCCCAGCTCACATATGCACCTTATTCCCCTCCACCCTCACCCCTACAACACAATTGATATGTTTTTCTAGTTAATTGAACTATCACAATCTACGTACTTAACTAAATTTATTTTAATTCATAAATAAAAAAACTAACGTAAAACTCGCAAAAAATAATATTTTTTAAATTTTTTTCATCATTTTATATAGCGTCAACAAAACTATTTATGTTTGACTAGATTCATATCCTCAAAATTCCATTCATGAACCAAAGAATACAAAGTATTTAAACATAGAATTCAATTTACACGAGGGACTCATTGAACTTAATTATAATCAAATATATAACTACTTTAATAAAAAACAAAGAATACAAATTTTAAATATGTTAAAAAACATGAAGTCAAGTTTCATAGATGCTTTGCTATTTTCTAAGCTTTCTCTCTTAGTTCACAAATTTAGTGAGCGCGGAATAATTTATTTTGACTATTTTGCAAAAAAGAATGCATGTTTTAAAGGTGATAAACTTACTCATTAAAATATTATCCGTCAAATTGATCAAGTTTAAATATGACTATTTAACTCGTTTCAACTTGCCAATTTTAAAATATTTAAAAGATTTAGACTAAAATATATATTTCCAACTTCATGAGAAATATAATCAATTTCTTTTATAAGAGACTTTATTATATACCGTTATAGTATACAAAAAAAATTATAAGAAATTTACAAAAAAAAATAATCATTATTTAGTAATTGCGACCTCAAGTAATCTTTGGATGAAATAATTACCCATTCAATTCATTTATTAACTTTAGTTAGTTTAATTTATTTAAATTCAATTCAGTTCATTGTACTACTTTTATAATCAGTGTAAAAGTTAATTAAAAATTAGTTAAATTGACTTTCAAAAAGCATAATATAACAACTAAAAGTGGACAGATGGAGTATCTAATAAATTGAACTGCGATCAAACTTAAACTAATTAGATGAATCATATTTTCACGAGTTAATTATATTATCGCTAATAAAACCTATTTTATGTATCAAAGGTAAATTTGGAAAGTGGATTATTAGAAACCATACATCTTTAGAAATTTAAGTATTCTTTAGTTAGATGTCAAAACCAAATTTTGTAAGTGTATAAAAAAACTTTTAAAAGCAGTCTTTTTTCGTCTTTTGACTTATACAAGTTTAAGGGTCTAATCATATGAAATATTATTATTTTCTAACCTACAATTTTAAAATTTTTAAAATTAGTTTGTAAATACAAAAAAAAAAAAACCGTTCGCCTTAAGAATATTAAGTTATTGAATTTTCAAAATCTATAAGTATATTCTTGATAAATCTATACGTAAGCATCAAACAACTTTAGGAGGAGAATAAAAACAATCTCATGTTGAGATCTTGAGTTGTTCATGAGCCTACAACCTACTATTGAAGCGGGAGATAAACTTTAACATTAAGTGCCCGGGTTCGTAGAATGAAATTATTTTAATCGAAGGGACTTTATATTTTAGACGACCCGAAACAGAGAAGAATAGCTATGAACAGAGCGAGAAAAGGATAGAGAGATACAACTTTTTTGTCATGATTAATATAATTTTAAAAGCGGATCTTTCTCTACGTATACATATGGTTAACAAAAACATCTATTTATTAGATTAAAATTTAAAAATTTAGCGTTGTTATATTTTAAAATTTGCTTATTCAAGATTATTTTAAGCATCTAAAATTTCAAATCAATGAAAGGAAAAAAATATAAAATTCTCAATAGTTATCCAATAAAAATTTTAAAATATTGTTGGCCTTAATTAATTACATTATTAAAAACAAATTAGAGTTAACCCACTGACAAGTGATCCGTTTAGTTTGGATCTCGTCACGTGCAAATATGCTTATGGTGTATTGAAGCCCGTGACATATCACGAGACACTGTTTCATCGAAAATATTTTATCGTTTCAGTTTATTTCTCTTTTTTTTTTAAATTTGATCGTCTCATTTTTAATTATTTGATAACTCTTTAATCTAAATATTCCATGTAATATATTTAATTCAAATCACATAATTAAAAAATATTTTATTACATTATACTATAAATTTCACAATATTTGAAAATATTATTTATTTTCTTATACTTTCATGCCTTATCAAATTCAGACAAACAAAACTAAAACAACAGTATACATGTATTTACAACTAATAAGGATAACAAAAATATTTGATATATATGTATATATTTTTTAAGAATTACATTGCATGGCATTATAATAAAATATTCATTTATTAATAATTACTTTTTATAATATAATTAAGCTTATAAAAAATACTGCATACGATACTGATACATTGAAAGATATCAAATTGCTCTAGCAATATGAGCAATGAAAGCATCAAACTCATTTTTTGTGACACCATTTTCTCCCACGGCATTCTTCACACCAAAACTCAACTTTTTTGCCCTTTTCCTCATTTCTTCTCCTTCTTTTGATGCCATTAAAATCCTCACAACCTTTTCGATTCTATCGAACGTTACCAACTCGTCTCGTTGAGCCCAATCCTTAACAACCAACCCGACTTGTAGTATTTTCGTTATCAACACCGTGTTCCTAGGTTGATCGGAATGCATTGGCCATGCGGCTAAAGGAACTCCCATTGAAATACTCTCCATGCATGAATTCCAACCACAGTGACTCAAAAATCCGCCAGTCGAATTATGGGCCAATATTTCTAGTTGTGGGGCCCAATCTCTTACCACTATCCCTCTTTCTTTCACTCTCTCCTCAAACCCTTTTGGCAGTTCGATATTTTTAGTGAAATCTTGTGAGAATACATTCTCTTTATCGGCGTCTCTCAATACCCAAATGAATTTTTGTTGACTTTGTTCCAACCCTATTGCAATTTGCTTGATTTGTTCATAAGAAAATGAAGTTGTGGTTCCAAATGACACAAAAATAACTGACTTTGGTACTTGTTTGTCTAGCCAAGTTAATGAATAATGTCTTTGTTGGGTGGGCCCTGAGATTGTAATAGGGTTAAATGGGCCTAAAGCCCACTGTTTTTTGCCTTTATTGATTTGTTCCTTAGATAGTAAATCAAGAAAAGGACCTTCTATGACTCTTGACGTGTTATAAATCTTGCCTGAATTAAAGTTACTATACTCATGTTCGGATCGAACAAATTTTGTAAATTCGGGGGTGAAGCAACCATCATTCGATGGGAGGTCTTTTATCATGTCAACGTCGATAGAAGAAGACCTCCCCATGCTTTCCCAAAACGTAAAAAATATGGTGTGTGTGAGAAAGCCCCGTAAACACTATGGAAAGGGTAGGTTCTGATTTGGAAATCTGTCGCGATTCAATTGGCCACACACATCTGACCCCATTAAGGGAACTCGTGGATGTTGATGTGATAACCAATTCTTCGCGCTTTATGTGCAGAGAGAATGTAAATCTTTTTGCTTGCACGGGGTTTCTAGCTTGGTCCCGGAAAATTTGAGAGGTAAATTTGAGAGGAAGGTTGAAGCCCTTTTGAAGATGTGAACGGAATCTTGAGTGAGGGAACCCACCCCTGGGAATATTCGACCCCGTTGTTTAGGCGTAGAGCGAGTTGAAAAATCAGGCGGTTGGATTGGAAATTCGTGAATCGTGTGAAAATGAATGTTGGTTGTTTGTTAAAAACCATGACGAGAGAAAATTGACCCCCCCCCCCCCTTCCCTGACGAGTATGAGTTGTGGTGGTAATATAATGAACTGGTATATTGTAGGACGAAATGAGACGAGAAAAATGAAGAAGTTGGTTTAAGTGGCCTTGTGCTGGAAATGGAACCACAACAACAACTACTTCTTGTGGAAATTGGTTACCATTTTGGCTATGCATTTGGTTTTGGTTGCAAGTTGGGGCCATTGGAGAAGTTGGTATTGATTTTTTTTTTTGGACTTGGGAAGCTATAAGCTTCATTATTTATAGGATTTGTAAATGCAAATATGGATATGTGGTTTAATTTTCTTCTTTTGGGTTGTTCGGGGCTGGGTTGGGTCGGGCGTCCACCCTTCCGGCTCCTTCTTCCCCCCGGTATCCCTCGGGGTAGTGGTGGGGGGTAGGCGTCAGTTCATTTTCGATGTGTGATACAGTTCCTGCATAATAATTCAAAAAGTTTCGTAGTTCAATGGCTCCTCCATGGCCCTTGGCAGGCGTACCCCGCCCGTTGAGAAAAGCCCAACCCCGGGCGGCATTTAGTCCCGCATCCGGGGGAGAAGGAATTTCCCCCCTCCCCCTTCTATAACTTGATGGGGGAAGATATATATCGCCCTGGGCTTCCCCTGGTCCGGCTATCCATAATCATATGATTTGAATCAGATAATCAGTTTATGTGATATCGAGAATTCTTTTTTTAGTGGAACAGGTCAGTAACAGTAAATTATCTTCAGGGTCCGGTATTTGAATTTAATCCTTGCAATTAAGTGTAGGTTGTGGCCACGGTGTGAAATTAAGTCACGGCAATCCGGTTCCCCGCTGTTAGTACTTTACGTGTTCTGTAATAACATGTTCATCTATTGCCGATCCTTAATACTGTACATTTTCTCAAATAGTAATTTATTTAAACACGTGATTTTTTGTGTGAAAAGAACCCCCAACTGTTTTTATAAAAGTAGTAGCTTGTTAATTGGACTTTCTTGCATAATAATTCTGTACTGAAGGGAGTGGGGATGTGAAGGGTGAATTTAAGGGGAAATGGTCCTTTATGTGTGTAATTAAAGGTGTACATAGGTCGGTTTGGTTTGATTTTTTATTTTAAAAAATTTAAATCAATTATGTCGGTTTATTATATCTAAAAATTAAATCAGGTTTTTTTTATTTCGGTTTTAGTCGGTTCTGTTGGATTTTTTCGGTTTTTTCAATTTTTTTTATTTTTTACAATGATACGTATTGAAAAAAAGCAATTAACACGATTTTTTCACACTTACACTATGTGATAAGCTAAACTTAGAAAATGTTAAGTGTCGGAATAGAAATTTCGAAAAAGACTGTCCAAATTTACATGGCAGCTACACAAAAACTACTTTTTTCTGAATATGCAACGTTTTATTATGCTAACTCGGAAGATTAAAGGCTAGTGCATACTGCATATAAAAAATATTTACAAAGTTAATTGTTAAATTCGAATTTGAAAAACTGATATAATTTCATTATAACTTCGGATCTTAAAACAAATAAAAAGATGTTACAATTTTTACAAGGCCAAATTTGAAATAACCAGAATACCAAATAGGAATAAAACACTTGAAACTATAACTAAAACTTCCCCCCTACACCAAAATATATACAAAGTAGATTATAAGTAAAAATTTTATCTTATAAATGCAAATAAATTTTATATTCTATATTATATTATATATAATATATATAGACAATCACATTGAAAAATATAAACACTAACTAGAAATATATTAGCCAAAGTACATTATTAAATAATATTTTAGTATAAATAAAATAAATTATATTATGTATTTATACAAAATTTTACAACTTCAAATTGTAATAACAATATATAAATTGAAAATCATTAAAATAACACAAAATATATACCAAAGTAGATTATATTGTAGATAAATTTTTATCTATAAATAAAATAAATTATCTATATATATATGTGTCGGTTTGGTATGAGTTTGGTTTGATTTTTTTTTAATACCAAACCAAACCAAGAGTTGTCGGTTTTTTTTTCAATCATCAAACCAATCAAACCAAACCACAAGTTATTTTCTTTGGATTTAATTTGGTTTGTCGGTTTGATTTAACTTAACCCTCGATCTCGAATTTGTACACCCTATGCTCCGTAATACATTGTTCACTCTTCCTCTACTCTGGAATTGTGATGCCTACCATATTACAGTCTTCAATAATTTAAGATTTATTTGACACGTGAAATTTGATTTTTTTCGAGGAAGGTCTATTAAAATAACTTGCTACTTTATCTTTCACGCATCGTAATTAAGTATTGGGAGGAGCCCCCCCCCCCCCAGTGGGGATCGCCACCTGTCGTGAAGGAATGAATGAGGGGCAACATGGTCCTAGTGGGCCTAATGCATGTTGGATCTCACTTCTTTGAATTGTGATGCCTACTACATCACATTCTTTTATAATTTAAGATTTATTTGACACATGAAATTTAATTTATTTTTTTTAGAGAAAAGTCTATTAAAATAGCTTGATACTTGGACTTTCACGCATTGTAATTAAGTATCGAAAGGATTGGGGGGCAATGGTCCTTTTTGTGTGTCATACATGTTACTCTACTTCTTGGAATTGTAATTCCTACTACATTACATTTTTCTATAATATAAGATTTATTTGACATGTGAAAAATTCGATTCTTTTTTAAAAAGGGTTTATCAAAATAGCTTGCTACTTGGACTTTTGCGCATCGTAATCAAGTATTGAGGAGAGTGGGGATGTGAACGGTGAAAAGGGGCAAGGGTCTTTTCTATGTGCTAAATACATGGTCATACTTACTCTACTCTCGGAAATTGTGCGACCTACTATATTCTCCTTATAATTTTCATGATCATTTTCCACTAACCTTGATATAATTTAACTTTTTTCAAGAAAAACCTATTAAAATAGCTTGCTACTTGAATTTTCATGCATCATAATTAAGTGTTAAGGAGAGCGAGAATGTGAAGGGTGACTCAAGGGGCAATGGTCCTTCTTTAGGTGTGTAATATATGTTTCCCTACTCTACTGTTTAGAATTGCGATGTTTACTAATATATAATCGATTTCAACTTGTTAGAGGCTTTTACCGTATTTCGATGATAGTTGGATAGCATCTCTTTTAAGTTAGAATTTGTTGTATACAATACAATAAATTTGCCGACTTCATAAAATCACGTGTATAAAATTAGGTCATGGTCCAATACCTAGCAAGAATTTCAATTATCTTAAATGGAGACCTCCACCCCCTCACCCAAAAGGAGTATTTCATTTTAGGAATGATGACCGCGATAATTAATGTAATAAAATTAACTTATAAAAATATATTTGATTTATTTTTATTCATATTTGGTAGGATTATTGACATGCTCACTTAATTCGTTCAAGTTATTTCAATTCAACAAAAAATAGGTTGATATACAGTATAGATTAAACTCATGAGAAAATTTCATCAAAATAATTTTTTATTTAAACGAACAAATAAAACAATTAAAACTTACACTTTGTGTGGATCGTTATTACATAGTGTTTTATAATGTATATATTGTTATTGTGTCTGTACCCCATTAATGTATTGTAGGTTTTATAGAGGTAATTTATTAGGGGGGGGGAAATCTGTTACTTGTTAAATATAAACCTAAAAAGGATAAGTACAACGTAGATCGGGGGGGTAATATTAGAAAATGAGGGGTAGGTAAGATTAAAATAAAATATAAAAAATAAATTTAAAAAATTAAAATAAAATAATAACGTAACCCTGAAATCACACCAAATTAATTTTTATTTTCATTTATTATCTACAATACAACAAAATTTAAAACATCAATCAAAATAAAATATAAAATAACTAGATGTCTAAAATTAGTACATAATTTCTAAGAATAGAAATACAATGACAAGTAAAAAATGGAGTAGTTATTTAATAATCAATGTGATATGTCATAATTATGGATATTCATTCACCTTCATTAAAATATTAGGAAGTCGACATTGAAGATAAAAAGTGTTATGTTAAAACACCTTCAAATGTTATGAATGAAATTAATAACGTTGTATCAAAGTCTAAATATCTCGAAGGAAGGCCATCCATAGTACATATTATAATATTATGAAATCTTAAATTTATCATCCCCAGTATCGTCAGCCAAGTAATACAAAAAATATGTGATTAGACAAGTGGTCTTTATATCACGTGCTTCATCAGTATTTTTGGTGTTAAGACCCGTGACGTACGTATGTTTGTTTCCCAAGATGCTAATAACCAATTTATGATTGAAATCAATGTCGTTATTAAATTACCACAATAAGAGATGGGACGACTTTTCTAGAGACTTTCGATGTTTATATGATATTGAAATATAATTAGATTTATATTTTTATTGAAATTTTTTTATTTAAAGATAAAATACTTCTTGATTAATGTGATGCCTACATTATTAAGTTGAGATATATAAAATTAATTATCTACATATTGAAGTAAGTCAAACAAGATAAATTAGTTAAGCATATCGCTATTCTAGATATATATATAGTAAATATAAATGAAACTTCATTTTGAAAAAGAACCGAGAACAAAATGTATAATGCTTCATAAATTGGTTAAATTCATATCTGTTCAACAATAAAGTCAGATTGACAATTCTAGTAGATAATAAAATCCGAGATTTCTAATTATGGATGAATAAGTATTTCTCACTCCACTACAATTAGTTTACTACTACAAAATTACTTCGTCCGTTTCATTTTATGAAGTACCCTTTCTTTTTCAGTGTATACGAAAATAAAAATGTCACCTTATATTATACTTAGAAATAATTTAATTTTAATATCTTTTTGTTTTCTTTAATATAATGATTTACGATCACATAAATATTTTTAAAATTATTTTAAAACATCTTTTTTTAGAAAAAAAACTTAAACATTATATCAAATCTACGAAAATATGACTTTTCTTCTACTTTAATACCACGAGTACTCTATCTTAAAACTCAGTGAAATTAAAATCTAGTAAATTTCTAGTCAATATCTATAGTGGGCCATTATAAAATGTTATATTTTATCACGCTTTGTTAAGATATAGTTTTATTATTCAAGTGCATTATAAAATAATATGATTCGCTCCAGCTGCCAATATAAATTTAACATAATTTCAATTGAAAAATCAATAAGATTATTTATATAACATTTAGCACAATTTATAATTTCGCTTTCGCGCCACTAAAATATTTAAACAATATGGACAATTTCTAGTATCGACGACCATCCCACGCCGCAATACGCTGGCTAAGGATATAAGTACATTAAACACGTTAAACAATCAACAACAAAACGATTTAAAATGAGACCGATCGAACAAGTTACCAAAATTATTCAGTTCATTTCCCTATTAATATAAAAAATAAATACAGGAATTGGTCCTATGCCACATTAATGTGTTGGATTGTCGAATTCTCATTATCATAAAGTCATGCCAATATTAACTTGGTTTTAGAGTAAGAAAATTTATCCGTTTTAGTTTTACTTCATTTCAGCTTGATTTTAGATTGTATTTTTAAACAATATATAAATTTTTACTATTGTATTTTAAGCTAGTGTTAACTTATTTTTAGTTAGTGTTAACCTAAAGTCAATTATGAATAGAAGAATATAAAATAATTTATTTTTTATGATAATCTGACTAACTGATACATGAATAATTATTACATATTAGTGGTGTAATTCACACTTTCAAGCATAATAACTCTCTCGCCTAGGTAATACAAATAAAAAAATAACGTTATTTATGCATTAATTTTACAAAATAATAAATATTAAGAAATACCTAATTACTGTAGTTAAACCGACAATAAATCAAACACAGAAGACCTTGAGTATTCAGCCTATGCAGCCATTTTGAATGACTAATGACAAACTATTAGTTAAACAACATGGAATTTAGTTTAGAGGAGATTATATAACGATTATGAAAAGTACACGTTGTATGATGTGAGGCATATTCAGATACACGTACCCTTTTTAAGTTCCTTTGTCAATCTATTAGAATGATGCTCTCGCACCTCACCTCAGGGAGAGACTTGGGCTGAGCGTTAGATACTCGCTTCGTCGATATTATTTTTTTGTTATATTCTTGGAGCAAACTATAACAATTTTGACTAAAATTTTAAGATGTATTTTTTTATCATATTAATATGCAAAAAATTGAACTTATAGTACTTTTACTATATAGTTTTGATTATACTAATTTTTATTATTTAAAATTACCAAATTAATGTGATCCAGTCTACCTTTGAAAAATTAGTTAAAATTGACTTAGATAAGCGCAGCAGTGCAAAAAACTTCCGACAAAAAGAGAGGATTAATTAAGCGGTATGTATACCGTACAAGTCAAAGGAATAGGCAATTCTATACTCCTCACGGTATAAGTAAAAGAAAATCCGGCAATTAATTTTCCTCGGTATAATAATAGTAATTCACTATTAACTTGATATAATGATTAAAAAGTAATAAATTATAAGAGTTAAATATAAGTCATTTGAACGTTGAAAAATGAATAACAAGGATGAAATAGACACAAAATAATAAATAATTCATTGATTTTTATAAACTAAACAAATATCATTGGATATTCCAAAGTACAATAGTGAACAAATTTTCAAGTGGATGAAATCGATCAAGTGGTCTCAATTGGAGATGGGATTACACGTGTTTATGAATTGAACGAAGGATGTAATGTTTAAATAATTCTTATGACTCGTTATTTAATTCAACATATTAATTAAACTCGTAATAAACACCTTAAACTATTTGGACTAAATTAGTGTTTTCAATGAGTCAAATGCACCATATATGTAAAACAAAATAAGACATTTTGAGAATTATTTGATTTGACCTGTTTTGATCCAATCCAACTGTTTGGCACCATATTATTATTATTATCTAGTGATATGAGCGATAAAAGAATCCAATTCCTTCCTCGTTACACCGCCTTCCGCCACCGATCTCCGAATAGCCACCCCTAACTCTGCCGCTCTCCGATGAATTTCATTTCCTTCAGTATTATTCAACATTATTGTCATAATTACATGTTCAATAATATTTGATTTCACCACTTCATTTCTACTACGTTCCCAATTTTTAAAAATATTTATACCAACTTTCAAAAACTTTGTGAGTAACAATACATATTGTCTTGGCCTATGATCAGAACGAGTCCAACGGCGGGCATCCTTCCCCCCTAATTTAGTGTCCCCCCACTCCACACATTGATTAACCCACTTTCCACCGCAATCAGGAATTCATCCACAGTTGACGTAATAAAACCCGCACCACGATGTATTTGTTAAATGCCTATATCTCCAATGGTGGGTTGCCCAATGCTTTAATATAATACCCTTATTTTTAATTCTTTCTTCATACCCTTTTCGGTAGTTCAGTTTTCTATTTCAATCAGAAAAAATATCACCGTTATCAGCATATCTTAAGGCCCAAAATAAACTTTGATACCCCTGTTACTTCTAAACTATACAATCTCTTAGCACATATTGTTCATCTTCGTGGTGAACGTTGCTCCCTGTACCAAATTGACTAACAACTTGGCGGATGTCGCGGGAGATGGTTAATCGCAGCCATAATCAAAGGGTCGTATGGACACGATGACTGCTATGATGATTGAACTCACGCATACTAAACCTAATTCGTTCCCTGTTTGGTTAGTACCGTTGCGCCTCAATATCTTCATTGGATTGAATGGACCTATTATGCCATTGTTTTTCCATTTCCTTTTGATCGTTCTGTTTTTTTCAAGTGATAAATTCATGGATTTTCGCTTCTATAAATCTACTTGTGTGGGTAACTATTTCCAGATGATTTTGGTATTTCCTTTGAGGAAGCCTGAAATTCAAAACTCTTGCCTTTGCATTTGATGGTGTGTGCACTTGTGGCGGGTGTGATGGTGTTGCTGAATGGTGTGAGTGTTTGATGAGGGAGGTTGTAATTTGCCATGGGTTGTGAAACCCCGGTTAGTCGTGACTTGGGGGTCGAAATTGTGAGGGTGGAGGTTGTTGTGACTGATGGGAGGTGATGCCTCCACAGTGTGTGACTGGTGTGAATTTTGTGAGTCGTGTATGATGAAAATGCCCTTTTGCGGGTCTGACCGTGATCTTCGTTGCTGAACACGGTTTGACACTGTGAACGTGTGAAACAACCTTCAACATTACAAAAGCAATAAATAAATTATTAGAGATGGTATATATGTAACAAAATAAATATCATATCATCATTCTAGTTTAATTACATATTAAAGTGTGTGATCTTCTCATCTAAAAGTTTAAGTTCTTACACAGAGCTAACACGTAACATTTATTATTTAACTGCATTCTCAACACATACAACCTCATCAGGTGCGTGCCTGATTTTTTTTCCATGGGCTAAATACGTGAAAATTCTTTTTGACAGGGGTGACGGTCAAATTTGATTTCCAAACCCTCTGTCTGACATGATATTGAAGTGTGTGACCATCTCGTCTAAAAACTTTCTTTAAGTTTTTAGAGAGAGCACACTGTTAAATCAATACATGTTTTGAATTTATGGGCTATTGTCAAGCAATAACTGTAAAGACTTTCTCTTCATAAACGGACTGACCAAAAGAATAGAACCTTAGACCTCCTACTCTGCTCCAACTTCTAGTAACTTTAAGTTTTTAGATAAAAATTGACACATGAAAAAACAACAACATGCAATTCCTAACTATAACCGATGTGATCTGATTGTGTAAATATTATAGTATACATAACTTATAAATAAGATCCATTCAAAAATATTAATAATAAAGAAAACTAACCTTCAAGAGATGGTAGGTTGTCTAGTATTTCAGCCTCAATAGGGAAAGGTTTTCCCATAGATTCCCATAAGAACAAAAAGATAGTAAAAGCAGAAACACTATGAAAGTTATAAGACTCAACATTTGGTAATGAAGTGAAATCTTGAACAACATAAGCCATTAAAGAATCATGAACAACAACAACTCTACGTGCAATCGATGATAATGATCGTAGAAGTGAAGCCACAGGGCTTCGTAGATGATACGATGATTCAAATGAAGGTTGAAGATGTGAAGGAAATTTGATATTTGAATTAGGGTTTGGTGGTGGTGATGGAAATAAAGGTGTTGAAAATTCATGAAAATGAATAATATTATTGGAAGAAGTACTACCACTAGGGTTTAATAAACCATGAGCTCTAATTTTTGCTTGTTTAGTATGAATTATTGTACTAACATAATGGACTTGAATATTTTTGTAAGATGAAATAAGAGATGAAAAATGAAGAAGTTGATTGAGATGACCTTGTGCTGGAAATGGCACAATAACAACAACTACTTCATATTTGGTTGCCATATTGAAGATGAAATACTATATATTATAATTTATTTCGTCGCTGTTGTGCGGGTATGAGAATATATAATAATTATATATAAGTTTCGACATTAGATGATTGAGGGTTGAATGTTGATGTCATTTTTAGTCGAAGTCTATCAGAAATAGTATGTCTTCGTTTTACAAAAGTAGAGAAAATGTATTTGCAGAGCCTATTATTGATCTCCAGACAATATCACTAGCAAATTTAAACTTTGACAACTGTTGCTAGTAATGAGAATTTGACAGACAAAAATGAGCTTAATTTTGTTGATGACGGTTGGACAACATTATTCATTAAATTATATCGGTACGATTTAGACATGACCTTTATTGATGCTTTTTTATGTGATTGTACTTTAAAGAGCTTCTTAGTCATTTACTCTTATATCAAATTCAACTAAAAAAAACTAGGATATGATAAATATCTAACTTTGGATAAAACAGAGGAGAAAACAATGAATTTATAAGAGGATAAAGAAGTAAACAAATATTAGACAAGATAAATTGATGGAGACAATTGCATATGAGAGGATATTATAGTACATATATTAGAAATAAAAAAAAAAGTAATTTGTGAAGGAAATTAATTGTGAATATCTTAAAACTTTATTACATTATTTTAAATTGAAGATCTAAAAAAGTTAAGGCTATGGTTTTAGGCTATCAAACTAAGATTAATAAATCCTCTACTCCAAATAGTCTTTATTATTAATTCGAGATATCTTAATTGACTCTAATTTGTATGAATAGCCCTTGATGAGTAGCACTTTAAATTGATTTTTTCCTTCACAAACATTAGTAGCGATAATATCTATCATATCCAGAATCGTTAAAGTCTATAAAGATATTAAATTCCTTTTGTTTGTTCAATTTTAAACTCATTAAAAACATCGATTTATGATGACTGGTCCCGATCAAGCAAAAGAAAAGGTAAATTTTTTCTTTTTTTTAGGACTTTATTGTCTCCATAAGTTGCATAAATTGTTACCAACCATGACCAGTAATTACTGATAATAGTCAAAATATATGTGTCAAATTTTTATGGGCTAAAAGTACATCAAATAAATTATTCTAATTGATAACATTGGTTGTCTTTGTTTAATGGATTCGACCTTTTTAAAAGTACCACTAATGGTAACAAATGTGTCAACCAAAAAAAAAAAAAAAACGTGTCGACCGCCGATTTTTTTGTTTCCTCATTAGTTATTTACGACTATTTTTTGTTAAATTTGATACAATCGTATTCATCTAAGTATGAGCTTCAACTGGATAAGAAACCACTTTCTTTATCTATTCCAATATAACTTATACATCAAAATTTAAATTTTGACAATTTTTATTAAAAAACGAGTATTGTAATAAAACTCACTCCAATATCGACCGCAAAATTTTACGTACTTTATCGTGATACCTTTTGTTTTTTTTCGTACAAGTTAGTGTAACAGTTCCATGAGGTGATTGAAAATGATCGACCTCCTAAAGGGAGAATAATTTTTTCGATTTGTAAATTGAAATTAATTATTAATTTGTTGTAAGGTATGTATAACTAATTATTTTTTAATAATTCTTTACTAATTCGTCATTAAATAAAATTATTTGATAAATTTTATTATTTAGCTTTAAAATTTATAGATTCTATTATTATTATTATTTTCTATTTCAATAGTGGTTGGAGGTTTAGCAATAAATCTTCAGAATCTTATTATCAACTTTAACTTTTTCTGTCTTGTCTTTTTCAATTTTATATTCTATGCTATATATGAAGAAAAAATCAAATTGAAGTTTGCAATTAATAGACTTATTTTTCATACTTTCATGGCACCATATATGACCGTAGTGGGATACAAATCTCAATGAATAATAATAAATGATCAGATTACCAATACAGTTAGTGTTTGAATAACAGTGATAAATATTTTTTTATTTTTAATTAAATATCATAGAATTTATTATTTTTCATAGGGAGCATTAGTGTCGATTGATAAATTAAATCCCAGTTCTAATTAATCAACTTCCATATGAGTATCAAGCGCCCAAAAAAAAATAAAAAATTGCAGGAGTATTCAATAACACCAATCATTGAAAGATAAAATTATTTATATTCAAGAAAGTCCAATAGTTATGGGAACCTATTTCCTGAATTGGAAGTGAGTGATTTGCTATTTTTGGATATAATGCTGATTTTTCTAGAAGGCATGTCCATGCATGGTAATCAAAATTAAATGTAATGGTACTCAGTATTCACAAATACTTAAACGTTTTAATTTATTTATCTTATTTTTTTAAATTTGTTTAAAAAATAATTTTTCTTTTCTTTTTAAATACTCATTAATTTAACTTTATGCATGACTTGTATAAGACTATGAGATTAAATAATTTTTTTGATACATTTTACATATATCGCTGGTTTAAAATCATAAGATTCAAAAAAAAAATTTACTTCACATCAAGTCAAAACCGAATAAATAATTAAAATCAAGAGAGTATAAATTGAACTGATCACAAGGATTCAAACCCCTAATGCGAAATCGCCTTTGATAAAAGAACATTTTATCCTTAAAATGAAATTTTATGACACATAACATTAACAATTCTATTCGACCTGAAAAAACATCTCTTTTGAAATATCGAACCCTGAAGAGTATAACATATATACTATAGTATCATTTATATTATATAATATATATTAAAATTATTTTAAAATTTTAAAGATCGACATCCCCCCCTCTGTACCAGCAAAATTATTACATCTCTGACACCTATTTATTTCGTTGCCAATAATTGATAATACAATGTGCAAGTAAAGTTTCTAAACTTCATGGCGATAAACGTTATATCAGCCACTATTTCATTTTTTAAATATGGCTTTGTGGGATGGGGAATACTATATAATGGACCAAGTCCACCAGTGGGAAGGACTCAAAATAAAGTGGACAATTGTTCCATTTTTAAACACAAGTCCGTTATTGTAGTTTTAATAATAACTATCGATCTTTTTACTATCTATATACTATAGATTATATATATATGTATATATAGATATATATACTATATAATTAACCTAGCTATATATCTGGTTCATATGGAGCAGTTGGGTACAAATTAAAAATAATGCTGAGACTCTAATTCCATATCGAATATTTTGATATATACTATCTATATATATGGTCATATGAGTAGTGGTACAAATTAAATAAATAATTCGAGATCAATTCCCTCGATATATTTTGAATTGAAGTGTCATATAATTCTTATTTTTTTTTATCAAACTAGCTATATATATGGTCATATGAGTAGTTGTACAAATTAAATAAATAATTCGAGATCGATTCCCTCAGTATATTTTGAATTAAAATGTCATGTAGTGATTATCTAAAAAAAATTTTACTTGGTGCACACATTATTTTGAAGTTCCAAAAGAATAAAATTCAAAAAATATAAATGATATAAAGTTATTAATCCAGAGAAAATGTTGGTGGGAATCTATTTCTTCAATTGGAAGTTGTTTTTACTATTTTGGGTTAATATCTATGCTTTGGCTGATACTAAGATAATAGACAACGACGAAACTCAAATTTTATATTATATTGAATGATTTATTCTAATATATATTAATACTTAATTATAATAATCAAGATAAATTATGGTAATATACAAATTTAAAATTCGTCAAAACTTTATCTCCTAATTCCTAATTCCCGTCTAATAGCATATACTTTATAGGGCAAATGTACAATTTATAGAACAAAAAATTCTTATCTTATATTTATAGCAGGTAGTTTGCAGAAATTGCGCTCACATCAGTAAAACGAGAGAACTGTTTACTTCGCCTTTATAAATATACCAATTGTCATAATTCGCCATAGGCAAAATCTGTATTAATTCCCTGGCCTATTTCGCTGCTTTAAGCAATTGATATGAATTCGCTATCTATTTCACTGCAATTGTTAATGACCATTAATGATAATTCACGGCATATTTCGCTGCAATTATTGTAATAAAAATTTGCTATTGACATACAGTGAAGCGAAGTAAACTGTATGTATATTGCATATAATTTATAAGGTATGGAAGCAGATATAGGTTTTCTCTCCTTTATACAAAAACAGACACAAATTTATACATCGTTATGTTGTCATAAGCGATCCGAGAAAATTGTAATTTTTCATGCAATGTATCACAATTTGTATGCCTTTTTCCGCCTGCTATATTGTAAAAATTTGCATTTTGTCTAAATGACTTGCACCTAAAACAAAATGTCTCCCGTAATGATATTACGTGTCTAATAATCACGAAAGATATATTGTATTTTGCAGTGTATATACAATTTTCTCTCCGCTTTATACAAAACAGAAACCTCATGTATTTATCCAACTTCTGTGTCCACTAAAGTGAGGAGAAGGTACGATTAGGACGGTCGCGAGATATGGGAGAGTGGCGAGGGGAAAGGGCACCCATGGCGTAGCGGCGAGCGAGATTTTGGGAGAGGAGAGCAGACGTCCGGACACCCACTTGGCTAACGTTTTCTATGGAGCACAATTAAATCAAATCGTAAGCTACTCCATTTATTTTAGGTGATAGTTTGCTATGATATACGTTTGATAATTGCGTCCATAGCAAACAGGAACACTGTATAATTCCGCTTCATCACTAGTAAAGTTGTAGCAACTTGTATAAAAATGAAGTCTGAAGTGTATACATATAAACAACGCAAAGAAAAAGACACTTGGCAGAGACAATATTAGAAAAACGAAGTTAGTGTATAAAATGAATTGTATTATGATAAGTGATATAGCACGTTTATATACAATTTGAATTTGGATAACAATGAGAAGAGAGAAACAACAAAAGAGATAACCTGACAAGGATACCCTATATAAATACCAATCGAATTCTGGATAATAAAACGAGAACGAACGAGAGAAATGACAAAAGGAAACTGGACAGAAGAGTATTTTTCATTGTCTATTATATACGCTGTTATAGGACGGAGTTAAGAATATATGTACTTGATTGTCTATGCTATATAATCAATGTTCCCCAAGCTTTATACAAACAAAAACCAAAATTTAATATCGTCCATTCTGTTGTTTGCTATAAGTGAGCAATGCGAGGGGTGGCAGCGAGATGTGGGAGAGTGGCGGATGCAGACGATCTGGAAGAGGGGACCGAGAGGGAAGAGTAGGGACACAAACATAGTATCCTATACAATTTTCTGGTTCGCTACAATTAGAAACAAAATTTTAAACATTTGTTGTTATATAAAGTGAGCGACCTAAGTGGCGATGGAGATGGAGGCAGAGTGACGCGAGCCAACTATTTGCGAGAGAGCGCCCCCTCCCCTCTGACCAATATTTTTGCAAATCTGTCCCGTTATGGAGACACAAGTTAAACTCAAAACCTCACTTAGTACTACATATCTATTTTTAGAGCCTTATTTCAGTGTATTTCATTACTATACAATTTTCTGGTTATTAGCGGATACCATCACGTAGTTAAAAATATCGTAAAGTTAGTCTATACAAGGTTTCACTATTATTAATAAAAACATATTTAACGTTGTGGCCTTGGGCGGCGGGGGGAGGACTCAATGTACAAAAGTTTCAAAGAAAAAATGCGCGATGTTCAGTGAATGTTAAATTTTGAACTCATAATCTGAAAAACGTAGTAATAAATTAAATGTTAAGTTAAATGGATCAAGTTTAAATTTTTATTGTAAAAGATAATTTGAAAAAGATTGTTGGAATGCAAAGAATTGTTGAGATTATATTGTATTGTTTGCTAAGATCTTTTACAAAGCACTCAAGGTGCTTGACAAAATGACTGAGAGGGAAAAGAACACCAAAAAGAATACTTGTGCTCCTTTTTTTTCCCACCCCGTGTCCCGAGCCCAGGTTGGAGTTTTGACTAAATTTGGATTGCACTCTATAGGATCCATTTGGGTGGTGCTCTCAACATGATTTTCTCTATACACAACGCACGAACCTGAGACCTTTGTTAGGTTGGAAAAACACTGTCTGACTAATTGTACCGCCAAAACCAATGCTGATAGCTACTTGCGATCCCTGACTTTTTTTTTGATGACAACGGGACAAATCAGCAGCCGCTATTTTTGAGTAGCGCACAGGGTAAGGGTAAAAACCCCAATCCCCCCCCCCTATGAAATAGCTCGCAAACTGAAATCATAGGAGAGAATCACGCCACCTGGGCAAGCCAGGTGCGAACGAGTTCCACACAGCCAAGGCAACCTCCGTACTTTCGCTGCACTTCAGGGTTGCAAACTTGAGAACCTACAATATTGGGACAGACTACGTCCCATAACCCAAAATCACTGGCCCAACCCCAGAAGGGTCCCATACGCCGGTACTTGGGCTCCTGAGTTGAGATGACGAAATGCAGTAATAAAGAAATGGAGAGAATTTGAAAATGGAATGAAGTTCTTGGACGGAAGATGGTGTTGTCTAGGGAGTTAAATAGATGATCCCCATGATTGCCACCATTGAGTTGGCAGGACACACACAATAACTCCAGATACTCGAGCTCAAGCACCCTCCCCTGCTGCTTTTCAGGTACAAACCTGCAATGCTCGCCTGCGTAGACTTGTAACATTCAGAATCACCATCATACTGTAACTGTTCATGTCACTAGTTTGATTCAGTTCAATCCTGTATTCGATGTGTTTGGTATATGAGGAAAATTTATAGATATGGAGCACATTGTGTAGAACTTACAATGCTGGATAAAGATCCTCCTTTAGTTCCAGGTTCTTGCTTAGATTAGCTGATGGGATTGAAGTATTCAACCCTAAATCATCTTCTGTGAATGTCATTTCCTTCTCTTCGTTACTATTCGTGTCAACAGGATTGAATATACTTGGCTAGTCGCATAGAAGACCGAAAAAATCAATAAAAGAAAAAAGATGTGCCAAGATTTGAACTTGGACTCTTTGGTGAGTAAGAAAAACGAATATATATTTGCGATTCTTGATGTAAGAGGCAATGCGTCCGTTGCTCACAAGTTGTGATTCATTCAGGGATATGCATAGCTAGCTGTATGTCACATGTGGTTTATGTATGTTGTTCTGCTAATATACTCTTCAAAATTTAGGAGAGGATTTATTTCCAAAATATAAGTAAAATTATGTGGTTTGTAAGGACTCCCTTAATAATCATCACATATATCTGATGAGTCATTCCATCAAAGCCCCACTTTCATCGCAGTAAAGTGAGCTTTAGTTCGCATGACCATACATGAATTCAAATCTTAGATGGGGAAGATTTACTCGAGTAACTGTGATGTGATCAAAAAGCAATCCATTCTCCTCACGGTTAACACCCCCATCATATTTATTGACTGTTTTGACAACATACTTATTTTGATGCTCTCCTTCCTCATCTACTATCCTCAGGTGAACGCCTATCAAGGTTTACGTACAGCATTTTCAACGATTTGCTGATGGAACCATCATATCGACCATGCCCCCATGCTCTCATCAATTAGGCCGCTTTTAAGAAACTCAGTTACTATTTCCCTCCCCACTGAGAAGTCTCCTGGCCCGGATGATGACATGGCCAAGATGCTTAGGAACCTCCCATAGAATACTTTACATGCATGAATCATCCGCCAATGCCCTCATTTCAAAACCACCCGTGGAAGGATGTGAACAGAATTTACAACTGATGGTGCCCAGATCTCTTAAATTAATTCCTCATTCATTTTAGCCTCTTTTCCTAAACCATCATGGTCAATGAGCTATCCTTTCTTCAACCTGCAAAAAACATTTCTCATTTGGTCAGCATCTCTGAGGACCCAAATGAACTTGGGACATAACTGTTATATATACAACAGCGGAGTTCTTCAATTTCTTTCATTCGACAAGGAACACGTAGTGTTCCAAAAGGACAAATGTCGTAACGAGATTTGTTTATTGTCCTGGTAAAGACCAATACAGGGTATGGTGCTTATTTAGTGCGTTTTTGTTCTGCTCAGCAAGAACGAGAATATCAATGGACAAGATGGCCATTGGTTTGGTCACCTTATTTTCTTGGCAACAAACTAAGGTATAAAACCATTCTATAATCATAGAGGACATTGTAGAGTTCTGTCCGGAGTAACTTTCCCAATTAGGGCTTCTTTTTCCTCCAACAATTCTCCATATCTCTGGAGTAGACGCAGTTTGTGATGGGATGTCCTCATATAGTTCTGTTACAGCTTGGAAAAGGCTCCTTTGATTTCCCAGAACAACGAATACATATGGAAAGCTGATGGATACTATAAAAACAGTAGCCCTCCGCATATTCGGATTTGCGAGCACAATCCTCTTACTACCCAGTCATCATAGAATAAAATAACTATTACTCTTTGATGATTGGTTATGTCATAAGGTTGTGTACATAGAGTACAAAACATGTTCTCGGATGTGGGCGGTGAAGTGTTTAAATGAAGGGATTAATTGGTAGGAACTTTAGTGAGAAGCATTGTGGATTTGGAGGGAGATTTTCAAAAGTGGTTGTTATGTAGCGTCGTCATGAAAATGTACTGGGTGTTATCTGACCGAGACGGGTCCGAAACACGAACAAGAACCTTAGCCTGGCGAAGATGAGTGAGTTGCTCCAACATAGTGTACTGGGATATTATACAAGGAGTGGATAAGCCTACGAGCCGGTGGAGTAGCTGGCTTGAGAATAGGACTTGTGTGGAAGCTGCACCATATACAACACCAATTGCTGCCATCTTGAATACCCTTTTTGCCATTGTTTTTCATGGGGTAGTTCTCAGCCATTGGGAAATGTTTAGAAATTTGCAGTTTGATGAATATCTGCAGTTTCTGGGAGTGTCTATGTAGGTGAAAACATAGATGATGTTATAAGGATTACGTCTTATGCACGAATCCAACAACTAGAATTAGCTGGCCGGCTGCTAAAAGCAACATATACTATATAGTTAAAAAGATATTGAAAAAACTTTAACTTCTCTTATTTGACATATTGCTGCAAAATATATTACTTAAAGAAGTCACAATCAAATCCTTTGTTGTCTATCAGTAAAACCAACAGCAACTGGTTGAGTTTTATATAAAATGGAGGATAAAACATCAGCAAAGGCAGGCCATAAAAATATTATTTGAAGAAAATAAAGTATATACCCACATAAGTATGAGATATAGCAGGGGCGTATCTAGAGGCGGTTTCATGGGTTCATGTGAACCCATAATCCCCTCTCTAGATCATATATAGTAGTGTTATATCTTTTTAAAAATATTTATATATAGATGTGTGAACATATAATAATACGATGATGATTTGATGCACCTCTCTAAGTGAGAATAGAAATTTAAATCTTATATTTATCTTGTTAGTTTGAGTAAAACCTCTTCACGAAGTTATTAGTAACACTTTTGGCGTTTCAACTAAATTTTCTCTCTTTTTTTGCTTTAATCTTTATTTTTCATGTGTGTTACATTGGAAATTCTAAAAGACTTAGCATAAAACTTTTATATAGTTAAATCAAATGAATATATTAAAATTCAAAACTAGTAGTACTATACATTTTGAACCTATAATTTTTAAAATTTAACAATTTCATTTAAGAACTTAAAGATTAAGCTAGTCAAATTTATATCTTTCACTACAAGAAAACTGTAAATTACGTGAGGATTTTTCTGGGAATTAGTATGAAAATTTGCAGGAAACTTATTTTCCTGTGAATTTTTATACTAATCCCCAGGCAAATTCCCAAGTAATTCACAGTTTTCTTGTAGTGTTAGATGCATTTTCTCGTAATAATGCACCCATCCTTCTGAAATCCTGGATACGCCTCTGGATAGTTGTCATTGTAATCTCAGTTGAATTTACATCCCCATCATCATAATTGTAAAAATCAAATATATGTTAATTTCAAGTGGAAGAATCAAAACATTATCAATATTAGTTTTGTGATTCTTATAAACACTGCTATCTTCAGATTCTTTTATCGTAGGACAATATACTTGGAGTATTACATAATGAAGCAAACTTTAGTCAATCAGAGCTACCTTGTGTCAAACTCTTCTGATTTTTTGACAGCTTCATGGATCACTTTAACTGTTGATTTGTCATCCTAAGATTTGAGAAAGTGTTGCGGAAGGTTAAAAGTTTGTATAGTTACAAACTTAATAGAATACCAGAGCTCTTCCTTATATGTGTTGATGCAAAAAAGAGTATTATACAAGTGTTGAGAAAATATTGTAAAGTACCAACATGAGAAGTCAGGCAGAATTCAGGTCACAAGCAAAAAGTTCAAGTAAGAATACACAAACATCATCCAATATTTTATTTGTTTGGGAGGACATCCACTTTTGTATTAGAAAATACAAAGAACTCACAAAAGGAAAGGTTTTTATCCTCAACATAAAGGGGTGCCAGTAGGGTGGACACTGAACCCACTCGGATGGTGATAGAGCATTGATACAGTGTCATAGGTTGTATCAAACTTATGTTAACTAGATGGTAGTGTGCAACCAATTGTTCAATACAAATGAGAAGTTATCGAGTGATGTGTGAGATAAAAGAATCCATATCCGTAGCATTACCTTCCCCATCCATGACAGATTGTTTGACAGCAACACTTAATTCTGAAGCCCTCTTCCTCATCTCACCTCCCTCAGGTGAAGCCATCTAAGTTCTCACAGCATTTTCAACTATTTCTGATGTAACCAATCCTGACATGCCCCATGTCTCAAATTTAGTCCAATTTTCAGGAACTTTGTCAGCAGCTGAGAATTCCTTGGTTGATCTGAATGCATTGGCCAGGCTGCTATAGGAACTCCCTTGGAAATGCTTTCCATGCACGAATTCCATCCGCAATGACTCATAAAACCACCTGTGGAAGGATGTGCCAAAATTTCCAACTGAGGTGCCCAATCTCTTACAATAATTCCTCTTCCTTTTATTCTTTCTTCATAACCTTCGGGCAGCCGAGCTCTTCTTTCTTCACCGGCAAAAACATCTCCTCTGTCAGCATCTCTAAGTACCCAAATGAACTTTTGCATACTTTTCTCTAACCCAAAGGTGAGTTCTTCGATTTCTTCATTAGACAAGGTAGTACTTGTTCCAAAAGACACATATATCACCGAGTTTGTTTCTTGTTTGTCAAGACAATACAGGCTTTGGTGGTGTTTATTTGAGTCTTTCTTCTGCTCAGAAAACAATGGATTGAGTGGACCTATAGCCCATAGGTTTAGGCCATCATTTTCCTTGGCTACTAAGTCAAGGTATAAACCTTCTATTACTCTGGATGAATTGTAGAGTTCTCCGGAGCTAACTTTCCCCATGAGGGATTCTTGTTTCCTCCACAATTCCCATATCTCTTTAGTACAGCAGCTTTCGAGTGAGGGGATGTCCTCGTATAGTTCTGTTCCAGCTTGGAAAGGCTTTCCTTTCATTTCCCAGAACAATGAATACATATGAAAAGCTGAGTACTAATAAAACAGTAGCACTCGGCATTTGGGATTGCTGGCACATCCTGTACTACCCAAGTCATCATAGAATCAAAAATAATAATCACTCTCCGATGATTCTCGTCTATGAGTTGGTGTACAAGAGAGCACACTGGCTCTCGCAGATGAGTTGCTGCGTAAAATGAAGGGATTAATTGGTTTGGAAATTTATGAGAAGCATTTGGATTTGGAGGGGGATTTTCAAAACTCGGTGTGTGGGATTCATGAAAATGTAGATTTTTATCTGTGAGAGGGTTGAAACCATGGACACGAACCTTAGCCTGGCGAATACTAGTGGTTGCCCCAACATAGTGTACTGGGATATTATACAAGGAGATAAGTCTAGAGAGATGGAGTAGCTGGTTGAGATGGCCTTGTGCTGGAAGTGGCACCATAACTACAGCCACTTGTGCGGCTTGAACACCCGTTTTGCCATCGCTTTTCGTGGAGTTATTCTCAGCCATTCAGAAATGTTTCAGAAATTTTGCTATTTGATGAGTATCTGTAGTTTCTGGAGTTCCTTGAGTTATATGTAGGTGAAAAACATGGATGATTTTATAAGGAATCCAACAACTAGTATTAGCAGGCTAGGCTTGCTGTTAAAAATCTTTTGTTGTTTATGGCTCATGCACAACATGTTCTGTAGCTAAAAAGATATCGAAAAGTTACAATCAGTTCCTTTGTTTTCTCTCAATAAAACCAACAGCAACCAGTTACAAGAGATAGTTGTCGTTGTGAGCTCGATCGAATTTACATCCTCATCATTATTGACACCCAATTTTGGCCTAACATTTTAAAAGTTCGTAACGTAAATTTTATTTATATAATAGTTCAAAATACATTTTTATAATTTTAAACAACTTTATCGATAACTATTCTTTTCTATCAAAATTTAGGATTTTGTATTGATTAATTTTAATTACATTCCTTTAGTTGTATACATTCAAATATCTGTTCATTTTGATTAAATCATTATTTCTGTGAAAATATGAAAAGACCTTTACATTTATACTAGAAAATATAAGGAACTCACAAAAGAAAAGCTTTTTATTCTGTGAATAAAAGGGGGCCAGTAGGGTGGACACTGAACCCACTAAGATGGTAATAGAGTACTGGTAAAGTCTCATAGGTTGAATCACTTATGCTATTAGATGGAAGTGTGCAACGGATTGGTAAATTCAAATGGTTAAATTTATCGAGTAATGTGTGCGATAAAAGAATTCATCTCTGCACCGTAACCTTCCCCATCCATGACTGATTTTTTGACAGCAATGCTTAATTCTGATGCTCTCTTCCTCATCTCATCTCCCTCAGGTGAAGTCATCAAAGTTCTCACAACATTTTCAACTATTTCTGATGCAACCAATTCATCCCGGCTTGCCCAATGCCTCACAGTTAGGCCAGTTTTCAGGACCTTTGTTATCAGCTGAGAATTCCTTGGTTGATCTGAATGCATTGGCCAGGCTGCTATAGGAACTCCCATGGAAATGCTTTCCATGCACGAATTCCATCCGCAATGACTCATAAAACCACCCGTGGAAGGATGTGCCAGAATTTCCAACTGAGGTGCCCAATCTCTTACAATAATTCCTCTTCCTTTTATTCTTTCTTCATAACCTTCCGGCAGCTGAGCTCTCCTTACTTCACCTGCAAAAACATCTCCTTTGTCAGCCTCTCTGAGAACCCAAATAAACTTTTGCATGCTTTTCTCTAACCCAATGGCGAGCTCTTTGATTTCTTCATTAGACAAGGTAGTAGTTGATCCAAAAGACACATAGATTACCGAATTTGTTGCTTGTTTGTCAAGCCAATACAAGGTTTGATGTTGTTTGTTTTGCTCAGACAACAACGGATTGAATGGACCTACAGCCCATAGGTTTAAGCCATTAATTTCTTTGGCTACTAAATCAAGGTATAAACCTTCTATTACTCTGGATGAATTGTAAAGTTGTCCAGAGCAAATTTTCCCTTCAAGGGCTCCTTGTTTATTCCACAATTCCCATACCTCTGGGATAGCGCAGTTTTCGCTTGATATAATGTCGTCAAATATCTCAGTTTCAGGTTGGGAAGGTTTTCCTTTGGTTTCCCAATAGGATGAACACATATAGAAAGCTGAGAAACCATTAAAACGGTAGCACTCGGCATTTGGAATTGCTGGCACATCCTGTACTACCCAAGTCATCATGGAATCATAAATAACAATCACTCTCCGATGATTGGCGCCTAAGAGTTGGTTTACAAGAGAGCACACTGGCTCACGGAAATGGATTGTTGCATTAAGTAAAGGGAGTATATGGTCAGGAAATTTATGAGAAGCATTTGGATTTGGAGGGGGATTTTCAAAGGGTGGTGTAGGGAGTTCGTGAAAATGTAGGTTTCTAATAGTAACAGGGTCGAAACCATGGACACGTAACTTGGCCTGGCGAATATGAGTGGTTGCTCCAACATAGTGCACTGGGATATTATACGAGGCGATGAGCCTCGAGAGGTGGAGAAGCTGGTTGAGATGGCCTTGTGCTGGAAGTGGCACCATAACCACAGCCACTTGTGCATCTTCAACACTTATTTGGTCATTGCTTTTTGTTGTGTTGCTCTCAGCCATTGGGAAATTGCTATGAGTATGTACAGCTTCCAGTGAAAACATATATAGATGCTCTTATAATGCATGAATGCAATGAATACTCATACTTGCTTGTGGGCCGCTAAAAAATTTAATAAATGTATGCAAAACATGTATAGCTGTAGCCTGTACGCAGTTGTTTTCTTTGTTTGTTTTTTTTCTAATAAAACCATCGACAAGTGGGATTACATTGGATGCGTTATTGGTGTTATTACACCACTGACAAGTGGTTATAAAAAAAGTTAATACTCTTAATCCTCTGTGCTATGGATTTATGTAGAAAAAAAGGTGTTGTGTGTTCACAATTCAAAATATATCATACTAAACATAATTGTGCCCTTTAATTTGACTTCGAATCACATTTATGCTCTTCAACTTTGGGTGTGCACAAGTAGACACTTAAACTTGTATAAAGTTGAACAACTAAACACACGTGTCCTACGTGTCATTTTTTGTCCTACGTGTACTGTGTCATGTAGGACTCATGTGTTTATTTACTTAAAAGTTGGATAGTTAAAGTGTCTGTTTGTGCATTATGAAAGTTGGATGTCAAAGTTAAAATTTGAAGCCAAGTTTAAGATCCAATACATATATTATGCCTATATTGAATTGTTCCCAACTTTTCCCCCATGTTCTTGCTGCAGAGGCGGAGCTAGATGGAAGGTATGAGTTTGCAAAACCTAGTAAGTTTGGTCTATACGCTGTATATTTGTTAAGAAATTCACTAAAAATATAGGTATAATAAACTTCAAATCATGGATTCGCTTTGTGGAGCAGGCTCTTCAATCTTCACAATGGTCACTATTTAAAAACCAAAAGTTTGTTAATGACAATTATGTTTACCAAAGAAAAATATCATCATTGTAAAAAAAAAAAAAAGAAGAACACTCCCAAAGTCTGAGTTTCCAGCCTGTGCATCAGAGCAGGACCATTACTATTTCTGTGGTCCTTAGTACTGTTAATTTGTAGATCTTATATTATAGGCACAAACTACTATGTGGATTTAGGCACATTAAAGGTGTATCACATGACACGGTTTTGTCTAAATTAATCTAAATTTTTAATGGATAGGTATTATTCTAAAAAATAATTACAAATATTCAAAGTTAACCTTAACGATTCAAGCTTCAATTGACTTGGAAAAACAAGCTAATGAGCGGTGAAGTGAAGGAATTGATTTAAATGCATTTCCGGGTTTATTTAATAATATAAAAATGTGAATGTTTAGTTTAAAATTTTATAATATTATCAAATTAAAAGAGGTCTCAAATTTTTGAACGCCTAAAATAAAACTTTCATTAATTTTCTTCTTGAGTCATTTTTGTC
Source organism: Solanum habrochaites (assembly GCA_027704765.1). NCBI lineage: Eukaryota > Viridiplantae > Streptophyta > Magnoliopsida > Solanales > Solanaceae > Solanum > Solanum habrochaites. The sequence continues at coordinate 65,170,385 of JAKWJA010002498.1, forward strand.
CTTTTGATGGTGACATAGCTTTGAAAAAAATCTTTTGTACACTAGTGGGTTTACGGAATGGGATAAATAAGGATATCTGATATCCAATGGAATTATTTTATCTCGCTTTCTATGAGGTAGTAATCTCGCCTATACCCGAAAATCGAATCGAATCGCAAATCGAGTCAAGTCAAAAAAAATATTGTATGTTCACACAAAAAAATGTGCGCAAGAAACACACAAAAATATTTTCAAAATTTGATGCAAAAATATCTAATGGAAATACTTTATGATATGTTCAGGTATTTAACTGAAACAAATCATAGTTCGAATATCTAGATGAAGTTTTCTAACAAAATTAAGGAATTGTCAATATATTCAACCTTGCTTTTTCTTTGAAGCATTTTTAGAACCTTGATTGAGCACCAAGAACTCTCTAAAATTAGCAACAAATATTTTTAGACTGATTAGTCAAAAATAATTAAAAAGATAAACCAAACAGGCTGTTGTCATACAGAATTACCTCAAGTTAACACAAAAAGTTAATGCTCTAATGAACCATGAATAATCATAAATCATTGCAGCATAATATAGTTTAATTTGTCCTATTAAAACCCCACATATAATCTTTTTTCAACGACATGAGTTTAATGCATTTCATGATTAATTAAAAAAGAGTATGAAATAAGTACCCCTTTTTTCAATCTATGTTCGGAATTTCTAGAAACATATTTATACTATAATAGTTATGTTCAGTAATAATGCTACCCCTTTTCGAGCTTAAATGACCACTATCTGTGGGCGCACGGCTGTTGGTTGATTTGATTTTTTTCAGTTAGTGTCACGTATGCGAAAAGATGGTAGAAAATTCTTATAAACTAATTTCAAAGGTATGGACCTAGTTATAGTATAAGTTTTTGTCTCTGAATTTCAGCATAGGATGAGGAAGTACTTGGGACATTTTCCCAATTAAAAAACGAAAAAAGTGCACTAAGTAATATAACTCGTGATTTGACTAATTAACTTTTTCGGTTCAATTTGAAGAATTTTATAAAGAATATGAAAAAAGAATAATATGAAATATTGGCATCAAACATATATTGGGACTCTAAAACTTGACTTTAAAATTTTATTTAACTTTGACCTCCAACTTTCATATGACACAAAGAGACACGTTAACTATTCAACTTTAAATTAATAACAATGGTACTTACAGACACAAATACACTTAGGATTACACACGTTAGGACAAAAAATGACATGTAGGACATGTGGTCTATTTGTTCAATTTAAACAAGTGTAAGTGTCTATTTGTGCACAACAACGTTGAAGGACAATAAATGTGAGGTTGAAACGCCAAATTTTTAAAGAGGCATATTTATGTTATTATGTCTATTATATTTATGGGAAAGTTGATGAGAGGAAATTAACATTTTAATCAAAAATTGTTAAGCCTCCCTCAAGTAATTAACACTAAATCATGATATCAATATTAGCATTTGGGGGGGGGGGGGGGGGGGTGGGGGGAACAGTTGACACTTATTCAAAATAATTGGGAGAATAAAATGACAATTAAATCTCTTTTCTATAAATATGGTTCACCTAACATAATAAAAATTGATTTCTAAATATTGATAAAGTAAAATAAAGATATATGTGAATAAAATATAATAGTACAGCTCACATAACATATTGTACAATTAAGTATTGTAGTAATAATTTTTTTGTTGTTCGACTTATATTAGCCTAATTTTGAATTGCATTTATAGTCAAATTCTTTTGAAAATAGACCACCATAGATTATTGTTATAATCTTCAATCAATTACCTAATTTCCCTCTCTACATAAATTATCGTTGTACTCCTCAATTAATTAAACCTAAGTCACTGATATCAGCATTAGACATGTGAGAGTGAAACTGAAGAAAACTTGTTGCGTTCTTGGAAGGGTTTGGGTCGCCTCTTTTCTCCAATTCTGTTCTGAGTTTGATGATTTTTTAGTGAATGAATCGCTTAGGGAAAGATCTGACTAAGTTACTAGGCTTACACTGATCAAAACTATGTAATTTAGAGATCAGACGTAGTTTAAGTGTCAAATGCATAGAAAAAACTATCAAAACGACCTTAACTTAATTTTGACGAAGGCCACCCACGGAGGGACCTACAATTCGTGGGTTGACCTACCAACCATAGGTAGGGGACGTCGGTCAAGTCTACCCGTCAGGGTTTCATTAAAAACGAGTATAATTTTTTATTCAGAGCTGTGATTTTTGCAAACTTCAGTGACGTTGGAAAGAAGATCCAATTATCTTTCATTTGATAGGTCATGAGCCACCTAATCCTTTTGTGCTAAGAATTATGGAGTCCGAAACTCAAAGGGTAGAAAAATTAACAAAAATTCCAAAGGTATATCAAAATTTTATATAAATCAAAACACGGTAAAATCGCCTGCCGACGCAGCGATTTATTCAACTGAAAAAGTAAAAGCGCTGATGAGGGCAGCGATTTTGCCAAAAAAAATTTCGCTGCCTAGAGCTAGCGATTTATATAATTTTTTTTTTTTTTTTTATTAAATCGCTACCTAGGCAGAGATTTATTAAAAAATTTTTTTTTTTTAAGATTAAACGCCTGAGCAATTTTAAATAAAAAATTTTTTTTAAAATTGTTAACTTATGATATAATTTATAAGAAAATATACATTATTTTAAAAAATGAAAAAGAAGGAAAGAGAGGGCGGGCGAAAAAACATAGAGAGGAGAGGGAAAGGGACAAGGGAAATGAAGAGGGGAATGGCAAATAAAAAGGGGGGGAAGAGAAAAAAGGAAAGGAGAAAAAGGATGAAGGGGGGGTAAAACAAAAGATAGACGGGGAGAGAGATAGAGATAGATGATATATATAGAGAGAAAGTGCAAACGTAGAGACAAGAAAAACAAAAAGGGGTACTATTGTGGATGGTGATCCTGTTCACTGTAGATATAGGAGTCTATATGATAACAAAAGTATATAAAGGGGGGGGGAAAAAAATAGGGAAAAGAGGTGGCGCAGGGAAGGGGGGAGGGAAAAAAAGGAAGTAGTGAATTGTGCAAAAGAGTAGATGGGAAATGGAAAGGTAAGTAAGAGCGGGGGGGGAGAAAGAAAAGAGAGGGACCGGAGTTGGAAGGTTGGGGGTAAAAAAAAAAAGAAGGATAGGGCTGATAAAGGGAGATAAATAAGTTAACATTGGTTGAAAAAAAAGGGGATTTAAAAAAGTGCTCAGGATTTTAATAACTAAAAAAATTTTTTTTAAATAAATCGCTGCTAGGCGCGATTTAAATAAAAAAAAAAAAATAATATACATCGTCTTAGACAGCAGCGATTTATATCAAAAATTTTTTTTTTTTATTAAATCGCTGCTAAGGGCAGCGATTTTGATATTGGAAAATATATATTTTTTTTTATAAATCGCCTGCACATTGGGCCGCGATTGTATTATTTTTTTATTTTAAACAAATTTTTTTTTGGCAAAATCGCTTGCTCAGCAGCGATTTTACTTTTCAGTTTGGAACTTGAAAGTAGTAAATCGCTGCGTCGGCAGCAGCGATGTTACCGTTTGGTTTATATAAAATTTTATATACCGTTTGGAATTTTTGTTAATATTTTCTACATTTGAGTTCGGACTCAAGAATTATGACCGTTTGAAGTTTACCCAACACCAATTTCCCTCTAAGTAGTTGTTGACCCTCACCTACGATCCTTAGTTCCAACCACGGACCGTACTAGTTGATCGTGGGTGGGAGCAGAGACTATACAGATTCGGGCTTTAACGAAAAGAAACCCACCAAAGTTGTGATTTAATTTAAATCATGGTGATGTTATTTCTCCTTATTTCGTCAATACTGGCAGCAGTTTTCTGAAAACTAGAATTTCTTCGTCTTGAGATTCAAGGTGTTACACGTAACATATTGTACAATTAATTGCACTGTTGTTCTTTTTTGTTGTTGGCTTATATATAAGCTAATATAATTATATATATCTTAAACCATGATATGAGGTTCTTCACATGTCTTACACGCGGAGAAATAAATGTGTGGATTGGATCCCTCCTAAGTTTGATTTGACTCAACCTCAAAAGACAATATCTTGTACTATATTAACTATTGGTTGTCTTTTGTTTGTCTTCTACTAAGGCCACCACCAATTGATGGTGCTAGTGGGAGGTAATAAATATTTTGTAAAATTAATTCAAATATGATAATTCATATCAAATAAAAAAAAGATAACATAAATAAACTATCTAGATGTTGATTCATTACCCTAAAGTTCATGTCTCATTCTTTAAAGTGGATCAAATAACTCTTAATAAAAGTTATAGATGATCCATTCCCTAAAGTAATTTTACAAATTATCCAGTGTGTTGAGGCTCTATATAAAGAGCCTGTTGGCTCAGCTTAAAAGCTGGTCAAAACTGACTTATTAAAAGCTGATTTTTTTGGACGTATTTAGCTGTTTGGCCATACTCAAAATAGCTGATTGTAAGGGGAGTGAAAAAAATCTTAGTGAATTGCGCACAAAAAAGTCAAAAGCGGGCGGGAGTGGGAGGGAGGGGGGGGGGCGGGGGCGGGGCGGTGGAGCGGCAGAAGCGGGGGTGAAGGGGGACCACAGGGGGGATCGTGGGGGCCCTGAAGTATGGGGAAAATTCGCCAAAAGGACAACCAGAATCCTAAAAGCGCTTTCTGCCAGGTGGCCATTTTCACGGGGGGCAGTAACAACTTCAGCACTTTATCCAAACCATAATGCTATTTTAAAATAACGTTTTCAGCACTTCAAAAAGTTACTTTTTTTTTAAAGCTGTATGCTTTTAGTTAAAGCCCATCCAAACGGTGCTAAATTCGAAGGTCGACAAATCCATAGATCCTTATAATAAGAGGATGATGCCATAAGTGCGCTGAAGTTAAAATGTGGAGGATAACTACATTTTCATGTTAATCTCAGTACAGTAGTCTATGAAGAAAGAGTATCAACTTTAAGGAAAAAAAAACATTTACAACTTGTAATTTAACTTGAAGATCTATCCTAAGTTAGAACTGTTTGATCATTTAATGTGTATTAGCCCACATCTTGGGGTAAAAGAAGCTTCCCCTCCTGTTAATTTCATCGAAGGGTCCTCCGATACACAACATTCTTGAAGGCATTTTTGGAAAAAGTTGTCACTTGTTGACATGGTTAGCTTAGCTTCATTAAGGACTGCTGAGGTTTTTTAGGTCCTGACCCTGTGCATACCAATTTGGTATTATCTTTGAGAGATGTGGGTATAGATCCTTGAATGAATTCCGGATCGTACCTTCAGCAACTCCAGTTGCAAGTGACACATCTGCATTCATACAGTTCTTTACATGACATGTCGGATATTCAATATGCAGATGCTTCAGAATACAACAATTCATAGTAATATGAGTGGTGTTTAACCTCCAATGTAACTCATCACCCCCCAGGACAGAGACTATCAATTCAAATCGTCATAAGAAACATCACACAATTTTAGAGGCGTGGGCTAATGTAGCAGTATAAAAATGGTATAGGGTATGAGGCTCATCACTAGAAATACGGAGGAAAGCTCGTTGCACTAATGCAATTCCTATAAAGGAGGGAATTTGGTGTCTAAGCATCCATGTCAAAAGAAAGAGAATAATAACATTTTCATTACCTTTAACTGGCTTCTTCTCATCCGAAAGCTGGGTGACTATGTAGATAACTGCTGCAGCAATCGAAATGGGACTTCTCCTGCAGTTTCATATGGAGGAGTAAATACATATGGGTATCATATGACTGTTGAAGCATTTTGGAAATTGGAACAAGTAGCATGACCAGTTCTTTGAAAGATGCCAAGCAGTAGTAAGTGATAATTGTATCTCAAGGAGGGGAACAGATATAAAAAATTCCTCGTTCCAGTGGAAGAATATGACAAGTAACTAAATTGTACGAAGCTACATAACAAAAACAACACCTCAACCTCAAGCTAGTTGAGGTCGGCTGTATGAATCCTTATTAAGCATGGGAGCTAGGAATTCGGTATTCAGGTTAAATAATCACTATGTAAGCCTGTACTTCTAAAATCTTAATTCAAGTTACACCAGGAATTCTTTTACTTAAAGATCAAATGTCATGACTCATGAAAAATCGATCGCAACAAGAAATATGTGAATACATATCTTAGCATCCCAAAAATGCAATCATCCTAGAGGCAAGCTAACCACAAGGTAGAAGATAAAATGAAGACTAGGTCCATCTTTTGAACATGACATGAAGACAAAGCATAACTCATACCTTGCTTGCTGCTGCTAAGGGTCATGGTTCTGCTATATAGTTATATTATCTTCTGATACCAAAAACGAACACCGCCATCGTCATGTATTTACCTATTTAACTACCATATCCATGGTTTTGTTCTCTACTGTAATATAGTGAAATTTACCATGTAAGGAACAAAAACTAGAACTTCTTAAGCTTAACAATCTACATAGTCATAGAATTAAAGACTCCTCATCACCCACTAATTTGAAACACATGCTCTCCACTTGGAAAAAATGAGATCAATTTTAGTTAAATGCAGCATTTAGTTTGAGCGCTTGATAAATCTGGAATAAGCATCACGAATCAACATAATACAAGCAAAGCTACCTTATGTCAAACTCTTCAGATTTTTTGACTGCTTCTTGAGCAGCTTTAACTGCTTGATTTGTCATCCCAAGATTTGAACAAAAGCGTCGCTAAAGGTTAAAAGCATGTATCAGTAACCAAGTTATTAGAAACAGCAAAAGTTCGATAGGAAATTCATTTTAGAAAAATGGTAGTTAGAAGGAGAATGTAGTCTTTTTTTTGGGTAATGGAGTCTTTCTCTCATACTTTTACAAATAAACCTCACCATGAAATCCCCAGCATGTATAGTTCCCATTTCCACTGATTGACCCATCTCAAGCTCTAGTTGTTTCACTATGTATTCCTTTGCTCGGCCAATTTCCTTCTTTGTAGCTCCATTCGCAACAGAGCAAATTTCTATTTGCAATCCACAGTTTGAAGAAAGCTCATTCATATTGGAAGTTAAATCAGGACACCAAAATGACAAAAAGTCTTAGGCTGTACCCTTCACAGTTCGAGGCTTGTCTTCTTGTCGACAAGCAATATATAGGCAAGCAGCCAATATAGCATCCTGGTTCCTTCCTCTACTAGATTTTTGATCTTCTACCTTCTTGTATATCTCATTAGCTCGGTCCTTTGAACAAAATATAAACCATTATAATGAAATACTGAACAAAACTTATCTGTGGCTTTTGGTGTCTAACTGTGACAGAACAAAACATGAAGTACAGAAACATCTTCAAGTTCATCTTTTAAAAAGATCATAACCTAGAGTCCTTGGGTTGTTCCTTATACTTGTAAATGTTAAAAGAGAATATCCTAATAATATTAAGAAAACAATACTGTGACGTACTCTAACAAAAATTGTTAATTCCTGCCATGAGATGTCTGGAGTAATGTCAAATACAGGGTCACAGGACAAAGACAAGCTCCAAGTTCTAGAAGAACATACTACACCACTCAGGTCACAAGCAAAAAAATACACAAATAGCTTCCAAATTTTATATCTCTGGCCAAATGAATCAGTTGTTAGTAGAGGGACGGCAGGACGGTGCATACTATACCCATTAACATTGTTGAATATTGAACTGTGTATCCAGCTGAGTGGTGAAATGAGCAAATGAATCAGGCAGCCTTAGCTAAAAGAGAGAATATGACTCTTCATACACATTGAATGAAATTGGAAAGACAAAGAAACTGGACACTTCTTAACACAAGCATATATCTGCAGAGACTTCCTGACATCTCAATGTCATTTGATTGAAAATGAGTATCAGGACTTCAGGAGTAGAACATACCTTTATGGTTGCAACCAGGCCCAACCTGAAATAGGTATAATTGCATCAGCCATATCTTTTTGGAATTCCGCATTATAAGTTCAGCTACAGTCAATATAATAAGGAGCCAGACCAGAGACATACTTATAATGAATAGGTTTCACATTACTAGTTCATTTGGCTCTAATAGAATAATGTAACAGAAGAGACCAGAAGAAACACATATATAGAAAAAATGCCAAAACCAAGAGCACTGTTTGTAGAATAAGTTGAAATGTTTTAATGTATAATATATGAAGTGGTGGACAAATAAAACAAAAAAGAGAGCAAATTGTACTGATTAAATAAAACTTCTTCAATCAACTTCCCAACCTACACAATACTTGAGAGCAAAAAGTGTATGGTGTAATTCATTGTATTGACTAAACTAGTTTCCTTGAAAAATGAAATGACAGGAAAAACAGAATTACAACCAAAAGAAGTTCTCTATGGCTCCAGGGTGATTATTCTGGGTGCACCAAGACAACTTTCAAGGTGAAAAGATGTGCGATGCTTCTAGCCACCTAATACCACTATTTTAAGGCAATGAAATGACTTTGGAGTAAACATTTGTAACTCCTACACTATAAGGTGGCATCAAAAGCACAGAACATAAATAAAAAAAGAAGCATAAAACAGAGCACTTTCAAACCAAGGCATATACCGTGAAAGTCACTACAAAGCAAGGTCTATAGCCAATAATTCAAATTCCACTTTCAACTGAAAATTGCAATAGAGCTCTTCTATCCCCACTATTTTGGAACCAAACACTATGCTTTTTATAAACTACACTCATTTACGTCTCATCTGACTGTCATTATCTTGTCTATTGCTTCTTTAGTAAAATGCTCAACCATGGTCCAGCCTGGTAACTACTGCCAGTTTTTGCAATCCATCATATGAGCATTGTCAACCTTAAAGAATTTTTTCATGCAATCAAGAGTACACTGCACACACCACTATGGTCATTCACCTCATCAAGAAGATCATAAATACAAAATCTACACATATGCTTAACCTGCTGTTTAGGCCAATAAAAGAAGACTAAGTGATTCAGCCAATAATATTCACACTTGACCACAACATAGACCGCTTGTAACAAAAGAGAATAGGTAGAGCAACCAGTAAAGATGCAAACTTTTCTCACACTAACTATATGATATCATCACCACATCTCATTCAACAGTAATCAATCCAAAAAATACACTTTACCAAGACATTCAACAATTTAATGCTCCCAGCTCAGCGCTTGAGTGCCCAAGCAAATAACACCAACTCTACCAGTAATTTACTCCAACTCCGGTAATCAAATAAACAGAGCGTGTGAATCTCGACTCACCTAACCAATAAATACATGACATCTTTTATACTAACTTAAATCACTTACAACCACAAGAACATACTCAATGCAATCTCACAAGTGGGGCCTCACGAGGGTAGTGTGTACGCACACCTTACCCCTATCTTAAGAAGAAGATAGAAAAGTTGTTTTCTATACACCCTCGGCTCAAGGACAAGTATATCAAAGCAACTTGAGGTGACAAATAACAAAAGTTAAGAACCTAAGACAAAATACTAAAGATAGCATTATCCCTTATCCCACATTCCCCACAAAAATCATAGAAGACCATATCAAAAAAATCAAAAGTTTACACCACCACAAATAACAACAGCATACTCAGTGTAATCCTACAAGTGGGAGTCAGGAGACGTTAGTGTGTAAGCATATGTTACCCATTACCTCTACATTTTGGGAGATAGAAAGACCGTTTCTGATAGAGCCAAGTACAGAAGCGTAAGACACAATGCACCACCATTTACACCCAAAATGAAAATAGTAAATTGAAGGAACATTATAAGGTACCTATCAGACATAACCCCAATAGCTTTAAAAGCCAAAATAAGAGATCGATCAGCATTCGACCCACGATTCTGCCATCGACCCAAAGACGATGTCAAGAAATCACTAGTAGTTCCATTAGGTTTTGAGATCACTGTAGATAACCCACCATCAGAAAGCAATGGATTATTCGGTCCACCAACTCGAACCGGGTCATTATCACCCGACTCATTAGCAAATGTTCTCCACTCAGATGTTTCATCAATCGAATGAGATTCCAAAACTAACCCACATTCCGAACAAACCATATCACCAGCTGAATGATCAAATACAACTTCTGTGCTCTTTCTACAGTCCGAACAGTACGCATCCATTAGTAACAATTTTTATGTCAAAATGTGTAATTTTTTGTACAGATGTGATTGAAATTGAAAAAGATGAAATGGGTTAGTTGTGATTTTGGTTTTAAAGATGAAAAAACCATTGATTTGTTGTTGTGAAGAAGAAGATGGATTTATAGTTAGGCGGAGGAAGTGGCGGGGGAAATGGTGAAAGAGTAGGAAAGTCATGTGGTTCTTGTGGTTATTTTAAGTTTTTTGAATTTTTGACAAAATAAAGACAAAACAATGAAAAATTTAATTTTTTCTTATTTTTTTGTTTAGTTCGTTTCTAAAAGAATATACATGCATAGCGTGTGTCTATGGTTTGATTTGGCAGTAATGACCGAGTATAGTACAATTTTTTCTTCTGTATTATTTAGGAACACTGATAATATAATAAATGACTTGTTTTAATTTAGACTAGCACAAGGAAATAAATTGATGATTGCATTATGTATCTAAACTTGTATGTAACCCTTTAAAAAATTGTCTTGCTATTTTAAGACGTAATAAAAAGAGAATGAATCCTATCGAACTAATAATATATCATAAATATGAGACAAATTTAAAACTTGAAGCAATTTATATATATAATGGTATTCGAACGGATCGACTCGATTAGCACATGTTTCTTTCTCCACATAAACAAGACAAAAAGATAGGAGGCCAAGTAAAGAATGATTGTATGGAAAGGAAAAGAAAGGAAAAAAGATGGGCTAGTATAAGCCAATTACTATTAATATGATGTGCCAAAAGAAGCAGCAAATGGATAAGATATTAGAGAAAAATATTTGATCATAAAAAAAAGAAGATAAGAGGAAATGGATAAGATATTTGCTTCACAAAGATGACAAAGACACGATTCCATCCAAAGTGTAACGTAACAAGCAACATGGAGATATACGATTTATTAATGCTGCGTCTTTAAAGATATTATGCAACAGACTCATCCTGTTCATAATAATTCATTCAATCTTTAGAAGAGCATATTCATAAATTATCTCGCCAATGAGAACATTTTTCAATGCAAAAAAACGAACAACAGCAACATGGTTCGAAAAAGGAAGTAACCTCACCAAATGATGGATCTTATGGAAGACGAAAACATTTCACTTTGCATGACAATGTTTAGCCATACAAAAATTGGACAATTGCCTATGAAATCTGTAACATTCAAAAAGAAAATGGAACCTATTTGTGTTTTAGGGGAAGGGGAAGAGATAAATGAAAAAGAAAATAATATGGATTACTCTGGTCTAAATGACCTACGGTGCCTTGTGAATCCAGAACACAGGGTAGCCAATGAAAACTCCGCGTCTGATGTTTTCTCTGTTTGAATAATTCTTACAGACTTGAGGCCCTATAGCAGATTTATAGAGCTCAACGACTAAGGTACTCTTATGCCTTTGGACTGCACAGGCTCTTAAGGTCCTTGTCTTTCACGTACCATTCTGGGATTATTTTGGAAGCATGAGGATAAAGATCCTTGTAAGCGTTCTTGATTGTCCCTTCTGCAACAGTGGTTGCAACTGAGATATCTGCTGCAAGCATAAACCGTTCAGATGTATATAAGAAACTAGCATATACAGGTACAACCAAGACTTAAAAGCAGCTAGGCGACCCCACATGAAGAATTCACTTATGCAGCAATTGGATATAGAAATGCATCATTGTGCACCTACTTAAGGAAGCATGAACGTAAAGGAATATACATTGCCTCTTTGGCTCAAGATTGCACAAAGAGGAAGGTTGATGTTCTAACCTCGCAGAACAGGTTTCTTTGAATCTGAAAGTTGAGTGATCATGTATATTATTGCTGCAGCAATTGATATAGGACTCCTCCTGCAAAAAGGAAAATAACTATTAACGATCTAATCCACCAACCTTAGTCTCTAGTGATATTGAGTGATAACGATCAATTCGCTCTTCTTTCCTTTTAGCAATTCATTTACTGGTTAAAACTCCAGAGAAAAGAAACTAAAATCTAGTTGTGAGATGTCCACGAAAATCTCTTTAACGAGACTTGCATATAAGAGTCATTTAAATCAAACAAGTGGGATCTGCCAATCTTTTTCTTAAGAGGGTGGATGGAGCAGGGAAGACGTTCAAGCAAGAACTTAACTCGGTTGAAAAAATAGCTCCACCTCTATTACCCAGTGACTCAAGTTCTATCAATTTTATTTTTTTTTAAAAAAAAATAGAACTTCTCTAAAGTTCTCAGAACAGAACAAGTGCCAAAATCAAATTTATGGAAGGTCCATCTAATATGAAAGAAGAGAACTCAAGGGATTGCAAAAATCAAGTAGTTAACCCAAAGAGTTCACATGCAGATCCTCAAACAAATGACTTAAACCAGCCTCTGGATTTATTTCTGTGTGGGAGATCGGAGGATGGGTAAAGAGACGGAGAGAACGCGCGAGAGGGCAAGGACAAGGAAGAGATAAAAGAAGGCACGGGGGAAAGATGGGAGATAAGGACAATCAGAATTATGTTTAGGGGAGGTTGGCAAGGGAATGGATTAAGGGCTGGAAGGATAGGAAACTCGGGAACCAAAGAGCTGGGATATCTAGGACTACGGTGGCGTGTTTGGTGGTCGGGGGTGTGGCGCACGAAGGCGTAGTAAGGCTATGTAAGAAGGGTAACCGCGGTTGTATTGGTAGGCAGGGTAAAGGATGAACAATACACACACCCCAACGAACAGGGTAGCAGGCAAGATAGTGGGGAAAGAAGTGGGAGATGAGAGAGAGGGGACGTTGGGGGGGCAAAAGTGAGGCGGAAGCGAGAAAATGGGAGCTGGAAGAAATGAGGGGTGAGAGGATATTGACGGGTAACAGGGGGGTAGACTTGGGACGGGGGAGGAGAGAGTAAAGAACGGGGCTGAGTCGGGAGAAGGGGGAGAGTGGGAAGGAGGAGACCGTGGGGGGTGTAAGGGCGTGCGGAGACGGGGAAAGGAAGAAGCAGATGGTACAGAGGGAGACGTAGTGGAGCGCGGTCAGGAGCGGGGGTGCTCCATCAAGCGTATGGGTTCACCATATTAAGAACATAATCAAATATACACAAACAAAAATGTGTACCTTATATCAAACTCTTCAGCCTTCTGAACAGTTTCTTGGACAACCTTAATTTCTTCATGGTTCATACCAAGGTTAGAACAAAAACGTCTCTGAAGATGAAGAATAGTTCATGTCAGGATAGCATAAAAGAATAGTCATATCATACTTACGCCCCCACAAAGAGGCCGAAACCTACATATTTAGTAGACTCACCAGATAGTCCCCAGCATGTATAGTTCCCATCTCCATTGATTCTCCCATTTCAACTTTCAATTGTTTCACAATGAACTCTTTTGCTCGGCCAATTTCCTTCTTACTAGCTCCATTGGCAATTGAGCATATTTCTAATCAACACCCAAAGGTTTAGAGTTCACACAGAAGAGTAAACTGTTAATCTACACTGATTAGAAAACATTGCCACACCTTTTACAGTGCGGGGTTTGCCTTCTTGACGGCACGCAATGTAGATACAAGCAGCGACCAGAGCGTCAAGATTCCTGCCTCTTGTACACTTTTGGTCTTCAAGCCTCTTATATATCTCACTTGCTCGATCCTGCACAAGATCAAAGAAGACATATACCAATTAGTGCAAAACAAGACTTTCAGCAATAAGAACGATCAGATTAATCCCAAAAAGAAGAGAAAAAGGCTACATCAAAATACTCGCTGCGATAAGGAAAAAAGATTGTAACAGATGACATCCCTTAACATATCTAGGGGAATACCCTGCAGCAACAAGACTATCAAATTTTGGTGCTTTCACAAAAACACAGTATACTTAGGCGGAGAAAATTAATGGTTTCTGTTTACTAAAGCAAAATAAGATGACAAAAAAGGGTAAGTAAGTTGCAATTTCATGTAATTAACTTATAAAATAGACAAAGGGACTAAGCAACAGAAAACAAAAGAAAACTTTAAAGATGTTAACACGCATATAAATTAAGCGATGGAAACACCAAATAGAAAGAAGCTGCACTGTCATATGCATCAACTAAAAAGGTGCAAGAGAATCCAAGAATGCAGACAGATAATTCTGTGATGCCCAATTAACTTAAAAGAATACTAGAGAACATACCCTTATAGTAGAAACAAGGCTCAACCTGCAAAACATAGAGAGAGAAAACTCAGTTGAATCGATGCATAACAAATTTCCAAGCTTTCAAAAATTAAAAGGAATGATACACCTCGCTGAACCAGTATTATCACTTCAAATGTAGTTGTAACAAAAGGCCAACACAAATGCCATCTCATAGAGCATGGGAAGGACAAAGCAGATGGATTAATTAGCGTAATAACAACACCAAGCCAATCAAACTATAAATCCACATATCATCCCACAAATTTCTTCCCTCCAAAAAAGTTTAATCAAGGAAGGGAGAAAAAAGCTAATACAGTTGTACTCTTCAAAGTAGCCATCTTACATATTCAATTTCATTACCAGATTCTATAAGATTTAACCTATTTCATACCAATAGTCACTATCACACAAGCCCTGGAATCCGATCAGTGATCATAACATAAGCTCATTTTCATCTTTTAACCCCCTCCCTTTTCCTCATCCTCCTACTACACATCAATCAGAGGCAAGTTATCATCTATATAAATCATCTATATCCAATCGGATCCATTCGAGCCCAATTCATTTTGATACCCAATCATATAGATACTCCAAATTTCACACTACCAACATTCAAATATCTAAACAAAATAAAACCACAAATTCATAACGTAAGTATCAAATTCAACTAATACTTCATGAAACAAAACTCAGTAGGGTTCATCAGAAACAAAAGGAAATAAAAGCAACAAGTAACCGACCTATCAGCCATGGTAGCAATGGCCTTAAAAGCCAAAACAATCGCGCGGTCAGGATCACCACCACGATTCTGCAACCTAGCAAGAGAACCATCTCCATTACTACCATTAGGCCCTTTAGATATCACTGTAGAAAGAGCCGCATCACCGAGTAACGGGTTAACGGGTCCTCCAACACGATTCGGGTCATCACCACCCGACTCATCAGCAAAAGTACGCCACTCAGATGTTTCATCAATTGAACGAGATTCCAACACCAGCCCACACTCCGAGCAAACCGTATCACCGGCGGCGTGGTCAAAAACCACCTCCGTGTTCCTCTTGCAATCCGAACAGTACGTATCCATTCCAAAACGGTTTCGACCCGATTCGATCGTAGATGCCGGAAAAACCTAGCGATTATGATTCCGGCAATCGATGATCGGGAAAAGGGTACCGGAGTTTTTGAGTTTCTCTCTCTCCAAAATTGTGCTTAGTTATGGAGAGGAGTGAGAGAAAATTAGAAGGGTCAAAGGGGTATTTATAGACCTAAATTCAGAATGCGGGTCGGTAGAAGTGTATTTGGTAGGGCCCATTACTGTATTTTTTTTTTTCCTTAAAAGAGTAAAAAGAAAAAACAGGGCACTTTCTTGTTTATTTAAAGAGTTTTTATTTTCGTTATCATTTTTAAGGTAAAAAACTAAATAAATTTGTTAGAAATGTTGATGAGGCATACCCCGTTGTAGTTCAACTTAATCTGATACAACAAAAGTTATAGTAATAAATTTAGTATAATTTTATGTGTGATATATTTGTATATATGTATGTATACACTTTTGTGTCTATTTTATAAAAGATAGAAAAATATTTTCGATAGATTTTTGATTCATGTAAAATGTATCAAACTCAAGTATGAAAAAGAAATACAGTAATGAAAAAATCATGTCAAGATTAAAGTAGAAGAACAATATCAAAACGATAGATAATATGCAATTGAAGTAGAGGAAACAACAAATAATAAAATCAAAGAATAACATAGAAGCAAGGAAAACTGAACAACGCTCAAATACTTACTAACTTTCTACCACGATCTGATGAATTTTTCTTATACCTGATGGTTTAAATATTGGACGGATGCTTTCGATAAAGACATAATGTTATTCTGAATTGATCTTAACTAGAATGAGACTTGTGCCTCACTTCCATTCAAATACCTGACTTCAAAATACGACAGACTTTTTTAACAACTCATCAAACATTTAGTCCTTTCGCGCTTCATCTGCTTTGTCCATCTGGCAATAGGGTTTATTTATGTGATACGTTAGATTTGTCTTCGCTTGTCGGCCTGATTCTATTACTTGACGATTACATTCATTCCCTTCGCACTTTACATGCCCATTGCCGCCTATCCATCGCATCTGGCAATAGAGGCTTTGATCTATTGATTACTAGGTTTTGTCTTTGTCGCCGATTATTTTCTTTTCATTTTATCTATTCATTCTCTTCGTGGTTCACCCGTCTATACACCTGGCAGTAAGGACTTATCTACATGATTCGCTAGGTTTATCTTCGCATGTCGGCTAACTCTATTGTTTTTTGATTCGATAAACGTTTTTGGTAGTATGAATCTCTACGCATGTAGACAGATTATTCAATATGTATAAAACAGCCGGATAACACTTAAATTGATTTGAATATTGATCATTTATGTCAAAAACAAAAGTTTATCAGTATTGGTGCATAAAATTTCAAGTCGGGAGTTTATCAAAAACAATTTACTTATATAGGGAAGAGATAAGATATGCATACGCTCTACACTATTTCAACCCTACTTTATCAAATTGTACCAAGTATTTTATTGTTGTATTAATACACAAATTTTGGGCATAAAAAATTATTATTATTATTATCAGTAGTAGTATTTTCTTAATTGACTTGTCCATTTTTTGTTTTACAATATTTACTCTAATAGGATGAATACTAATTTGTTTCTCTTTAATATTTTTCCACATCAGCATATAATGGGGACTACACCATGGATGGAAAGATTGTAACTTGATATTTTTCATAAATCGACAAAAATAGAAAAATTGACTTATGAGCCAAATCATGAAATGTTGGTGCTTGAATAATTTTCATAAATTGTCAAATATAGAAAAAATATTAAAATTTGATTGATGAATCAAATCATAAAATGGTGTTGATTGATTAATTTTTACAAATTGACAAATATAGAAAACTTATCAAAATTTAATTTGATGAGTCAAATCATGAAACGTTGTGGCTTGATTATTTCTCAACAATTAACAAATATAGTAAAATTATAAAAATTTGATTAATAGTTATTGTTTGATTAACGTGAAATATTCTTCTTATAATAAAAAAAACATACCATAATGCAAAAAAAAAAAAACATACCATACCGACAACAAAATCCAATTAATCAAATAATGAAATGTCATTACTTGATAATTACAATATTCTAAACGTGCCATTTAATAGTAAAAGTATTTGATAAATGAGATGTATATGAATCAAATTAATTGGTCACTTTTTTTTTTTTTTACAAAAAAGAAGTATATGTATAAAAGTTTCTAATAAATTGCATTTGTTGCGTATTCTTTTTAAGTTTTTAGAAATATCATGTACATTTTGTGTAAAAATTTATGGCTTCAACACATATGAAATATTATTAACGATTAAAAGAATAAAATTGTTTTTAAGGAAAAAGAATAACTCTATAGTTAGTACTATAGTACACAGAAATTTCTTAGCAATTTCCATTGCTAAACATGAGAATAAAAGAAAAGGTGTAATTTGAGGTTGTAACACATAATTATTATTAAAAAAAATAAATAATATATATATATAATTGGCAATAAGAGAAGGAATATTCCTTGTCATAATGTGATCATTTTTTTTTAATTTTATTTTGTTTTGATTACAGATATAAATAAAATTTGAGTACATTATATTCTTCTCAATTCTTACTTGTTAAATTTCACTAGTATGTTATTATAATTTTATAGATGGTATTCTACTAATTTTATTGTTCAATTCTTTTGAATGGTATAAAAACACATAAACCTTACTTAATATTTTAAATTAAGAATTAAAACAAACAGAAATGTACAATTTTAATACTTACAATAGTTATGTATTTGTAACATATAATTTAATTGATTATCAACACAAGTTGTAACGTCTTTTTTTAATAACACAAGTTGTAACTTATTCAATTGAACTAAAGCTTGGTGTTCCATAGAATAATTTTATGTTACCTTTTACGATAAATATTAAAAGAACAAAAAAGAAAAAATAAATAAATTGACAAAGAACTAATAATTCATCTATATTAGTACCCGTTTTCTATTTTATTTTGAACAACTACTCAATTTTAAGTAATTTCCAAGCAAAATTTCATACTAAACATGTATTTCATTATGTATAATTGAGCGCGTATATTATATATATGAAAAAAATTAAAATGTTGCTATTACGTTTATTAGATTTGTTGTTGTTTGAACATCTTGATTATTAAAGCTTGTTTTTATGATGTATCGAATTTATATTTTAAATTAGAGTTTATTTACAGTAGATTTAAGTATCGGATTACTAAAAGTTTTAAGAATAGTTTATTTATTTATTAGTAAAACAAATTTAAATATGCACAGCCAAAAATAAAACAATTCTCACGTTCAAATAAAAAACGAACATAGTTCAAATTACTTTTCAAGCAATTAAATTTATATAAAGCAAACATAAATTAAATAGGGAAACTTACTAAATATACTATAATAAAAAAAATATTTACATTTATAGGCAATTAATTTTTGTTTTCACTTGACCATTTTAATTCATTTAAATACAATTTTAATACTATCACAAATATAACTTTATTATTTAAATATATCAGTTTTAATGATGGAAAACATATACATTTCTCACACATTTTAATATACTTATATACAATCATGAACATTTTTTTACCCATAAACATATATATTTCAAAAACAATTATAATTCAATATATTACAGATTTTCAACAATATTGCATAAATAATAATAATCAAAAATATCGCTAAAATCAGTAATTATTTTTAAAAATATATTAATTTATGTAATTTTTTCTAAATTAAATGACGATCCAAAAATCGGATAGCTCAACAAAGAAAGAGTGGTTCGTGTGGGCCGTAGGGTTAGTAGCCGCCAGCCCTTTTGACTTGGGCTAGCTATAAAGTAGACCCAAGATGTAGGGCTAAATTGTTGGCCCACTAAAATTATTAGAAGAATTGGATAGTTACCTTTTTTTTTCTTTTCTTTTTTGTAATTGTGACCAAATTAAGACACGTATAACAATAATCTGAAACCCATAATCTAATTTACCTCATTGCTTTATAAGATATAATATAATTTTTCACACATATTTTGGGGTTTGATGATACCATGAGTCTAGATCAAAATATTTATGAAACTAAAGTCAAAATTTGCATAAGATATTGAATAGGTCAATGTAGATATAATTTCAACTAAAAGATTGAAGAGTCTATCAGACAATCATTAGACCATCTAAGAACAATCATCTATGGCACCATGACCGAGAGCCATGGAGTCAATTAATAACGCTCTGATCTTAATGGCCACGAGTCATTCACCAGACTTGGTTTTCTGTCTCCTTAAATCAAGGTTATTGTGGTATGAGCCTATAGAACAGATCCTGTTCAAGTAAGGTCGTAACAAGTATTTCCATTGCTTGACACTTAAAAATAGTCTTCTAATGCTACGTTGCACCGACGTGGGAAGATGTACTAAAATCATTTGGAAAGAATATAGGCCCAAAGAGATGTCTTTTGTAGATGAGTTTTATTTGAAATGTGGCCCAGTAATTTGATAAAATGCCTTCAAGATAGAGATTGATATATGTTGCCACTTTTTTTATTTAAAAACTTTCAAATTTGCAATCAATAAGTTGCAAACCAACTTTAATTATTAACTACATTAGGAAAAGAGGTTCAAATGGCAAGGCAAGGCCATGCATACCATGGTTCTTCGCGGAGTATATCTCACATCCAAACATCAGATAGAGGGATTGGGCAACGCGTATGAAGCTCTGGTGGAAAGTAACTACCACCCATATGTCTGTTTCATAGGTCCATGATTCTTCGAAAAAACATGTTATAACTTGACTCGAACACTTTATAATGTGGTTTAGTAACGAATGAATGGAAGAATTGGCTTATGTAGCGATCGACCCTATAAAACTAGCTAAGCCTTGTTTAGTTGTTTTCTTCTCTTCTTAATAAGTGGAAAATACTCTGTGACATTCTATAAGTGACTTCAACGAGTCTACAAAGCTTTGTGTTTCTTGTAATTAGCCCTAAGCTCATACATATGATCAATTCAATTTATCCTAAACTCAATAAGAACATAAATCTATTTTGGAAGGATAAAGTATTCATTTGTTGCCCAGAAGAATCTTTCAGTGTCTTAGGTCAACACAACCACGAAAACAATTAGTAATGGTGAATATAACAAGTAAAACTTGGGCAAAAAAGATTGAAGAGTTTGTCAGACAGCCATTAGACCATCTCAGCACCAAAGATTGGGTCTAAGAACGATCATCTATGGCATCATGAATCGAGGGCCATGGAGGCTATTAATCACGCGCTCTGGTCTAATGGCCAACAGATTTCCTGTCTCCTTTGAAATCAAGGATATAGTGATACGAACCCATAGAACAAATCCTGTTCAAGTAAGGTCATAATAAGTAAATCCATTGCTCAATATTAAAAAGAGTCTTTTGGTGCTATTTTTCAACAATGTGGGACTATTGGACATTCCTTATTTACTTTGATTAAGTCTCTTTTTTCGCTAAAGTACGAATATAAAATCTAGAATGAAAGCTACTAGCTTCTGTCAAACCAGATTATACAAAAGACTTATAATGCAATTGTTGATAAGGAATTGAAGACAATATTGTAGTTGATAAATGGTAAGTGATGTGACAAAATGGTATTAATTTCTCTATTTCTAGAACTTAATCTTTGCAAAATATAAGATAAGTAATTCATTTTAGTGCCCTTTTGGATAGCTAAAAAAGTAGCTTTAAAAAAAAAGTACTTTTGAAAGTGCTGAAACTTATTTTAAAATAAACAGTTATGTGTTTGGATGACAGAGTCTGAGTTGTTATGTCAGACTGAAAAGGGAACAATGAAAAAGAGCTTTAGGATTATTTGTATTTGGAGATGTATAAAAATATTAAGGGCAAAAGATAAAATGTGGTCAACATAAAATAGCTTATAAGCTAAAAAAAAAAAACTCTCCTAACTAACTCTCTACCTCCCACTTTTAACTTTTTGGCGTAAAAAAAAGTTTTTTAAAACTTAAAATAAACATTGAGTGATTGCCAAACAGCTAATAAGTCAAAAATCACTTTTCATTCAGTTTGACCACTTTTAAGCGAGCCAAACAGTCTACCTAGTCATAGGAAAAAGGAAAAAGTCGTGATTGGTGAAATATCTAAGGGTTGGAAAGCGATTTACGCTCTTCCGTTTTAATTTATCTGATACATTTTTAATCAAAATAATCTTTCGTCTTTTATTTATCTCTTAATGAAATATTTTCATAATTGCTATATACATATTTAAGGTCACAAAATTTTAATATAATATTTTAAGAAGTCTTTATTTTTTTCTTAATTTCGTCCCAATAAAATTATTTCACCTTAAAAATAAAAAGGAAACTAATATAAGAATTATATGATATTTTGCATTATGAGGTGGGGACATATAGAATTTTCCAATATGTCCAAATACCATGAATGAAATTTTTGGACCCCGTAATTGAATAAAGATTCAGTCAAGTAAATTAAGGTCAGTAAGTTCAATGATTTCATGTCACTGTGTAGCTATATAATAATTTATGGGGTTGAGATTCATTTAAATTATATATTCCATTATAATACAGCGGAGAAAATAAACCAAAGTTTTGTCAACTTTTTATTTTTTAAAACTATCAAAAAATCCAATTAAGTGTACCAAGCTAATATTTTTCAAGAAAAATTAAGATGACGAGAATATCAAACTTTCGACTCTTTCTCCCCCAACTTTATTCGGGAATAATTCCACATGTTTTGTTCCTCCAAATGTCTGAAGTGACCTCCTAAAGTACATTAACTTAAGAAAATTATTTATGAGTTCTAAATAGTACAATCATTAAAGACATGAATAATACAATTAAAGAAACTTATTTCGGGTTTTTCAAATAATTAGAAAATAGATTTAGTCCTATTCTTCAAAAGTGTCGATTTTTTAAAATTAGAATAATTTCAAAAATTCAATACAAGTAAGAGGTTTGGACAGGTAAAAAGTCGAGATGTCCGCATATTCCCGTCAGTCTTATTTTTTTCTTGAAAATATTAGCCTGGGTACACTTAATCATTTTATTTGATAGTTTTAAAAAATAAAAATAATTAA
This sequence comes from Solanum habrochaites, assembly GCA_027704765.1. Classification (NCBI taxonomy): domain Eukaryota; kingdom Viridiplantae; phylum Streptophyta; class Magnoliopsida; order Solanales; family Solanaceae; genus Solanum; species Solanum habrochaites. The sequence continues at coordinate 65,192,836 of JAKWJA010002498.1, forward strand.
TGGCTTTGTTGTTTTTATTATTAAAACGAGTATGTAATTTAAATAGATCTCAACCATAAATTATTATATAGTACACATAGCATAAATCTATAGGATCATTGAACATTACTTGACCTAGTTATACTTGACTGGATCGTTATTGATTATAATCAAAATCAGATTGATTAGTTGATTTTAAATTTTTCAAAATCAAATCAAACCAAACGAACAAAAATAACCATCGATTTAATTATTATTGGTTTGGTTTTGTACAGTTTTTTTGATTTTTTCAATTTGAAAGTAATGATTTTTTTGAGAAAATGCATATCTTAATAGACACAAACACCTATTACATGAAACAATCCATGTGAAAGTTATTATCTGTTCAATTAAGCAATACTAGAGTTATTATTACACAAACAAAATGATTCAATTAAGCGAGTGTGACTATCTTATATGAGGTAGGGTAAATAAAGACTAAAGTAATAAATTTTGATGGACTTGGACTTAGGATTGTAATAGTTGAGCTAAAATTGGTGAAGTTAAATACTTAATTTGATTAAAATTTAACAAAATATTTATCATTTATGTATGAATAATACATAAATAAACATAAAATTGATGTATCTAATTTATTTGTTTGATCTGGTTATTTTTAATAAAACCAAAACCAAATCAAATAATGTCTTGTTTTTTTAAATATAAAATCAAACTAACAAAAATAAACAAAAATCAATTTTTTTAAATCAATTTAATTTAAATTACAATCCAATTTAATTTTTAACCATAAACATAAACCCCCTAAATTAACAGGTCCCAAAAGATTTTTGGCAAAGAAGTATTTTCTGATATGCACATTGTAGATAATTTAATTTCTTTTATCTCTATTTTTTCATGCTATATAACAGCAAAACAAGTTGTAAATCAATTGACTCATCAATCTACATGGACGTTAAAGTGTCTATTTTATTATTATTATTATTTTGTTTCTTTGCGTACACTGGTCAATCTTGTAAAATTATCATCTATAATAATATTTATTCCGCCCTAATTTTAATTGCACGATTAAAATTTTGAGAGTCAATACATTTGAAATTCATTTTTTTTCCTTTGTTTGGGAACAAATTAAAATGTTCACAAAAGCCATAAACGCTACTAGATTATTACTCAATCATTTAAAATTTATGTTACATATATAATTTTTTTTTTAAAAATAAAAATAATTTTAAACAGGTAATTAATATGACTATAATTATTTTTAAAAAACTATAATAATTTTTTTTTGGTCCAACTTTTAGTTAACGTTGTTTCATTCATAATAAAATAAATTCATACAAAATCATTGTGACATAAACTATAAACTGAAACAAATTTAATAATATTTATTTAATTAGTCCACGCTAATTATTTTAATTTATCTGAATGGATGCTCATCTAGAAGATCTTAATTAAATTCTCAGTCATTTATCTAAAAAATAAAATAAGATTAAAAAGAGAGAAGAGAAGTGTACTAATATATTACCAAGTGCTAAATTGCTCTTTCACATGATTTATTACTGTTGTTTGATATTTGTATTAGATTTTAATTTTAATTTAAATTTAAAAAATTTAATATTGAAGATAAATTACTTCCTTATAAAAATGATTTTGTACGTAAAGAGCTTGAATTTAAAATTTATGATTAAGGATGAATGAATACTTACCATTTTATTAACTGAAGTTTATATGATTGGGTTTGAGTTGATCAAATCTTGTCACAAGTACTAGTTTTAGCATAATAATGTTAAATTTGTAATTTTAGTCTTCACAATAAAGAGATTATTTAACAAGTAAAACACTAATTTAATTTTTTTAATCTTTCTAGAATATGGTCACAAAATTCTACCAAGCTAACAAAATAATAAGAAATAAAACACATTCTCTAGAAGTGGACTAATTAATATTTAATTAAACCAATAGATCGTCTAGAAGATGCACATGACTATATTCAACACATTATTATATGTTATTAAAAAAAAAAGACACATTACTATACACTCCCAATTCAAAATAATAATGTGGGCGAATAACGACATTTCTTTATTTTTACACAAAATCAAGATCTTGAAATAACATATTCAAAATTATGAATTTATCATGATATATATTTAAAATAATAAATTTTTTTAAAAAATTAATTTATAATATATTTAAAAGTTATAAATTTTAGTAATTTTTATATAATTTAATATCCAATCAAACATCTTTAAAAATATTATAAATATTATAGCGTATGAAAACAAGTTTTCTAGTTATAGTCGTCCTCCTTCTACAACTATATAAAAAGCTTAAGTTTCAAGAAAATATTATTTGCTTTTCTCTTATATAACTCTCATGTACCCAATATATTATTCCCTCTTGTATTTCTCATGAATTTTGGATTTGTTTTAGGTTTTTATTGTTGGGATTGGGGTTTTTTAACCGCTCTTTTGTTATTCTCCATTTCAAATTAATCGTCATCAACTTTTTTTTTTTATTGATAACCTTAGTGTTTACTATCTGAGCAACGTAATTTTTTGAATGGGAGAATTAGGGGATGAATGTGAAAGGAATTTGTTAGAGTATGTAAGGAAGGCATCAACATCACCATTCTTGCTAAAAACATACATGTTGGTGGAGGATCCGGCGACGGACGACGTCATTTCTTGGAATTCCGATGGATCGGCGTTTATAGTCCGGCAGCCGGCGGAGTTTGCTAGAGATTTGCTTCCAACACTTTTCAAACATAGCAACTTTTCTAGCTTTGTCCGGCAGCTTAATACCTATGTATGTTTACTATTCTACCCTCCCATAAACAAAATTAATATCTCGATATTTTATACGGTCAAATCACTTATAAGATTTTTATCTTATTTATTTACTTGGTAAAGAGAATGAAAACAAATAGTGATTTACTTGGTAAAGAGAATGAAAACAAATAGTGCTCTCCACAAACACTAACAGATTACTTATCTTATTTTTCTATTATTTAAAAAATGTTACATATAAATATATTTTAGATTATTAATAGATCTTCTTAAAAAAATGATTAGTTAAAAGATATATATACTTTGTGTCTTTCATGCATAGTAAATTATTGATGTTGCTATATTTCGTGATTCGATTGATTTAGAAAACCATAGTATATAAGGACGAAATTAACTATAATATAATAATCATTCATATGATGATAGCATTTCTGTTATCTACATCGTCAGTATTAATAAAAATTATTATAATAAATCAAGTTTGAGACTAATAATATATGATATTTCTTGGCCTAGAACTATATATCTTTAATTTTGTTGAGTATAGTTCTTGTGATTCATTGATCAATTTAATCCTAACTTATTTCATGTATTGACTAGGGTTTTCGTAAAATTACGACAAGTCAATGGGAATTCAGCAATGATTTGTTTCGCAAGGGAGATAAAGATTTACTATGTGATATTCGTCGAAAAAAAGCATGGACAAACAAACAACAACCTAACAAAAACAACAGGAAAGAAAGTGAAGATGAAGATCAAAAGTCATCATCTTCAACTTATAATTCTTCATCATCATTTGAGTACAATAGCCTTGTTGATGAGAATAAAAGGCTCAAAATGGAAAATGGAGAACTAAGCTCTGAGCTTTCACTAGTAAATAAGAAATGCAAAGAACTTATTGATCTAGTGGCCATTTTGTCAAAAAAATCAAAAGATGAAGAAAAAAAAGAAGGGCAAAATGGTAAAAGGCCAATGTTGTTTGGTGTGAGGCTAGAAGTTGAAGAAGAAATAGAAAGGAAGAGAAAAAGAGTTGAGTTTAATGAAATTGCTAGTCTTTCTCTCTCTCAAACTATGCAAATAAAAATAGGAAAAGAAGACATATATTACCATACTATTGAATAAAATTATTCGATATTTATGATGAAGTGAACACAAGTTAGTTCAAATATTTAAAAAATTAAATTATATGTATTTAATTATATATTAATAATATAAACATTATCAAAAAAGATGTAAAACAACACTTGTTTAATTAATTTATAAAATTAATGAATAATTTATCATTTTTCATCTATTATATTGTTACTATTAAATACAAATTATTTCTCAATATTTAAATGATATTTATTTAATAAAAATAATTTGATAAAATTATTCTTATCTGGTGTGTTAAATAAATAATGAAAATGATTATTCGATTACTTCGATAGAAAAATTAATATGCAAAATAAAAAAGGAAGGTGACAAGAAACTGGCCATGTTTAAAGTATGACATAGATGATGGATATGGTTACTTTAGTTTTAAGTAATAATACTAATATATAATTGAAGTACTAATTAGTAATTATGTTCATATAATTTTCTCATCAAATAAAGTGCACTTTTTAAAATTATATATTAAAGAGATAGAAGTTTGAATAATTATATATAAAGTCATGCTAAGACATTTGAAGGCGGCTAGAACATGAAGGTATATATGCAAAAACATTCTATTTAATAGTTTCTAGAACTATCAAAAGGTAAAATTATTCCACTTTTAAAGTGTATTTCGAAAATAATTTTTTTAATTTTTTATGATATAAGAGTAATTTTAAGTGTATTTCAAAAATAATTTTTTATGATATAAGAATAATTCTATATCTTATCGAACTTGATAACTTTATTGTAAGAATGTGTCAATCAACATGTTATTTAGTGATCATGCAAATATCTTGTGCTTCATTTCAATTATTTTGTTTGTACTATAGTCATATATATATAATTGGACTTTAGTGATTTTTATTTAACTTAATTATTTATTTATGAACTTGAACTATATATGCACTATAATGAGTGTCTCATCAGGAGTTTAGTTGAATTTATAACTTTAAAATTTAGAGTATAAAATTTAATAAAATTAGGGAAAATACATAAAAGTTTCATTAATTTGGTTCAAAAATTTACTTTAGTTTAAATTATATGGACATTTAAAATATTTTTTTAACATCTTTGAAATGACTTAAAAATCACCTTAAATAATGACATGGCAAAGTAGAGTGAATTCACTCTTCTAATAGCGTGTGAAAGAGTTAAAAAAGAAAAAAGATATTATAAAATCATACAAATGACATATTTTTATTATATATAAAAATTTTAATATTAATTTCTTAATATATTAACTTATATTCTGAAAATATAGGGAATAATGTTTACGGGCCCATAAAATTAACTTTTAATCATCCTCTTTAGTTTTATGTCTTCCGCCATTGAAGCACCATTTTTTCCTTTCCTCCATTTTCACCTTTAACGCCACTCTATTAACTTTCAATTTCAACATCTCTTTAGTAATCCGCAAACCAAAGAGATTGTGAAATTGATGGTAGATCCTTTATCTCTCCTGTGTTGGAGTTTTCCAAATAAGACAGCCCTCGAAAGAAAGAAAAAACGGGCCGATTTTGTTGTTTTGTTGCTCTCCGTCTGAGTTTTCGAAGTGCACTATTATGGTTTTTTTAAAGGATAAAGTGAATGGCGAATGTGATTCAATTGTTTGTTGGTGTGTTTTTTTGGAGAATCTAATAAATGAGTCTCGGCGTGATGTGAGCAGTTACTATGAACGGACGTTTGGATGGTGGACGTAGTTGACAAATAATGGAGATAGAAAAATACCACATTGCAGCCGTTTTCGCCCTGGTGGGGGGGGTGCCGACCACCGCCGTCCGACGACCGACGTCCCGGGGGTGGTTGGGCTGGGTCTAGGGGTCCCCTCCCCCGGCTCCCTCTTTTTATTTACTTTAGAAAATGTACTTTGCATTAATTAATTGTGTAATTAATTTAAGAATGCTAAAGAAAAATGTGAAATCATTAATAATGTTGTCCACGACCCCAAACGAGCCGCGAGTGGCACCCACCTTTACTCTCTTATGTGAGCGACCACACAGCTTAATCCCAACATATTCAACCATAAATAAACAGAAATAATGCGGAAGACTTTAAAACTCATTAACAACTCATTAATAACTTCTAAGTGTATCATTACTATCCCCCAAAACTGGAAGTCAGCATCACAGAACATCTAATCCTCACATTACTAAATCTACGAGTATCTAGAAAACTAAAATAAGTAAAAGAGTTGGTCCGTCCGAACTTCAAGACATCAAGACCGAAATAAAGAATCCCGTCCGAGCTAGGAACATAGCTCACCCTGATCTGTTATGCTGAAGTCTGGCAGAGTCGGTGAGTCGAATCCGATTGCACTTTGCTGCACTCCACAATAACAATAAAGAACTACAAGTAGGGGTCAGTACGAGGCACAAGTAACTGAGTAGGTATCATCGGCCAACTCAAAATAGAAAGCAATATATATCAGATAATAACATAAAATCGACTACCAACTCACCAGATAACAACACAAGTCCATAACTATTGGCCACCACCCAAACTACACCTATGAGGACTCATGCCTCCACATCATACTCATTTGGGAAATATGTTCTTTAAATCTGCAGTATATTAACATTATTCATGATTCATTTTTTTTACTATCCTGGTGGTCGGAACGTGACACCCGATCCCGACTACTATCCGGTGTCGGAACGTGAACCCGATCCACTACTAACTATCCTGGGTGTCGGAACGTGACACCCGATCCCTACTACTATCCTTGTGCGGAACGTGACACCCATCCACTACTACTATCCTGGTGTCCGGAACGTGACACCCCGATCCACTACTACTATCGCTGGTGTCCGGAACGTTCATCTTCCGTACCATTAACCTCATTCTTTTAGTTCATCAAGGCCTTCTTTTTATACAGCATCATACATTAATTGAGAGGGTTTTTTTAGGTTTAGTCTTCACAACCTCATCTTCCGCAACCCCATGTGTTCAATTAGGCAGTTGGGGCGTGGTGTCGATCATGTCCAGGGTGTGGGGGGAGCAAGACCATTACGCAGATAGTGAAAAGACTGTGAACAATACTAAGCCCAGGAACAATAGCCCAGGCGCGAGGAAGAGTGGGTACGATGAAATAGCATAAAACCATAACCTACCTTCTCCACCGAAGAATCGGATCAAGCAAGCTACTCCTCAAGGTCTTTGCTTTCCCGTCTTCGGTCCGGGGGGGTCTCTCTCGGTGGTGTAAGGTCGCTGGCGTGGGGGGGTCGTGGGGGGGCGCGGCGTCGTCGTCGTGTGGTGGCTAGTGTGTGGGGGGCTTAGTTCAGCGAGCCGCGGTGTGTCTTTACCCTAAATTGGGTCCAGTATAATTAAATATAAAAGGTAGATGATAAAAATAACGGGCCACTTTGTATTCAGGTATCTCCTTTAACCCCCACGTAATTGAATTATTAACATGAATCCACATAACTTTATAATTATAAGCAGGAATTCCAAAGAAACCCGGCCCCTTAAAATTTTGTTAACAGAAATCCGACCCAGCCAGGTTTTACGCAGCCTGTGAAGTCCTCACGACGGTGAACGGCCGTACTGCATGTCCCGCCAAGTTCAAGAGTAATTCGTGGAAAGATTTGGCGGTCCGTCTGCCATTTTGGGGGGGGGCGTCGTGACGTTCAGGGGGGGGGGGGAAGAGGTCATCTCAGGCACGCAAATTCTCAGATCTAAGTGTTTTGGACGAGACATCCTCGACTCCCTCGCGCCCATGACGTCCGTCGTGGGATCCGTCGACCCAGACAATTATCCATAAATAAACTCTACTGCTCAAAACACAACGCGGTCGTTACAAATGTGGACTGATAGTTTGTTGTGGGCACTTATATAGTACTAGTTTTTCTGAGAACGTGCTTCGCACGTGTATTCTATGTAAATTTTTATAGATATGTTATAATGATAAAAATTTTATTTATGGAAATATTATGTAAATTAAATGAATAATATAATTAACATATAGAAAATAAGAATAAAGACTTTACGCACTAAAACATTCCATAAAAATTAAACTAAGAAGTCTGATGTGAAAAAAAAAAGACAAAAATAACAGATTTTCAAAGAACCAATGTAAATATTGTTCTTAGAAGACTGATGGTAATTTATAGATGAACAATAAGTACAAACTTAGTACATAACTCTCTGAGGTCTTGTCCGACTCCTTTCATAGCCTATCAAAATTCAAGAGGTTTCTTCATCTACTTTAACTATAGAATGAGATGATGCCTAATACTCTTGGTAGGGGTTTTTTCATGATATTAAAAAAAGTTGAATTTATATAGATGAATAGAATGGATATACAAAGATATCATTAAGTTTTAGTTTAAAATATTTGGAGGTTATGATTGAAAAGATGATAGTTATGAATATTAAGAGTATAGTTGAATAAGTAATTAACAAATAATAATAAATAATGAAGAATATGAAAACAGAAGTTAAAATTAAGCAAACCATGTAGAAAGAAACAACTAAAAAAGTCTTATCACGTAATTAAGCGTTCATATTTTTGGGGGATTAAATTTGTGAAGATAGAGTCATTCTTTAATACTAATCGAGAGGACATAATCAACGTGTTGTCCCTCTCATTTTTGGGCAGATTTTCAACCATTTTTATATTATAAATTCGGTATTTATCATAAGGATAATACTTTATATCCACATAAATTATATTATTCCTGCGAGGGGTAAGGAAAAAGTTAGAGAAAGAGGGAAAAATATAACAATTTAGTAAAGACTTTTTTTTTTAAACAAAAATTATAATTATTATATAACATATCGATTATAGATGATAATATTAATTAATTTGATATTTATTAGAAATCAATTTTTAGAATTCTACAAGTCATTATCCCTTTTTAATTAAATTTATCCAATCAAATCTTTGTTTTAAATATTTTCTAACAAATTAATTTATAGAAGGTGTAAAACTGTAATTCAACTTTCACAAACTTTTTTTGTTCATGCTTTTAAAGTAATATATGATGATGTGCAGTGAGAATGAGATAATAATTTCAGGGTGGTGTTTAATTCATTTTAAAGATGTTAAGGAGGTATTTAAACGCCCTTGTAATTTTAATGTTAAAATGAATTTTTAAACTAAATTCAGGGAAGTTCCTATAATAAATAATAGACGTAAAACTAATAACTTCAAACATATAATATGCTCAATATTTAGAAATAATAATCTTAAATATAAATTCATAAAATTTAAATTCTTAATCTAATCCAACTCTCTTTATACATGTTTATTTAATAGCGATAACCAATAAATATTTAAAAAATTCATTTTTGTACACTACTTTTAAAATCTTACACATCAATACCCATATTTGTATAATTTAAAATTCTCTCCCCCTCCCACCGTTCTCATGTTTGCTGCCCTATTTTGCTCATTTAAAGACAATATTATTTCATTTTCCTCCTTTTTTTTTCCCCCTAAAAATTACACTTTTTCTTTTTCTCTTTCCCAAAAGTTTCACTTTTTTTTTTCCTTTTGGTTGATCATCGAAAACCAACATCTATAGGCTTTAAAAAGTCTTTTATTTTGGTCTAAAAATGTGATCTTTGAATATAATAAAAGAGAAAGTATTGAAATATTTTTAAATTTAATATAAATTATTTATTTTGTTCGATTTTTAATAATATCAAAATTATTATTTTTCTTATTTAATCAAAATTTAGGTATTTGTGGGTTAAGAATCTCAAACTCTTGTAAGCATGAGATTAAAGTGTTGAAGATACTTAGAAAGAAATAGAAAGGTAAAGTAGTAAAAGGCGCTACGTCTCTCGGCTCGATGAAAAACTTAGGTGCGATGTCGTTCCCTTGAGCGCGGGACTGGAGACCTTATGAGAGAGTAACGTGAGTGCGTGAAAGGGTGGGGATGAACAGTGACAGCGAAGACCAAAAGAAACGAAAAAAGATTAAATGAGGGATTTAAGCCCCGTTAACAAGATATTAGCTTGGAAAAAGGGGGGGGGTGGCGGTGGACTAGTATACTGTGAGATCGGTGGAGGGCAACGTGGATTTGAGGAAACACCTGCAAGAGACAAGAAAACGGGAAAGAGAGATGAAAGGGTGAAAGCAAGAAAGAAGGGGTGAGGAGGGAGAGTAGGTAGTCATGAACGTGAGAGGAGTAACAAAGAAGAGTAGCCGTTGGGGGAGGAGAGAGTGGAGGGAGTAGGAAAGTGACAGAGGAGGGAGAAGGAGCATGACACAGAAACGGGGGGGTCGGACAGGGGAAAAGGTTAAGAGGATCAGGGGCTTAAAAAAACTGGTCGGGGGGAAAAAGGAGAGCCGGTGAAAGAAGAGGGGAGGAGATAAAGTCGGGGGGGGGAGGGCGGAGTAGGTATGGGGGGGGGGCTCCTAAGTGGGAACCGAAAAGGACACATAAATGGCGAAAATGTCTCGCGGTGGTCGGAATGCCCGGAGAGCGGAGAAACGTTGGGCAAAAGATACAAGTAAGGGGGGGCAATTAGTTTGGAGAGTTGAGGGAGGGCTCAAAGTTATGGAATGAAATTGTGTGTGGTGAAAGAGAAAGGGGGAGGGGGGAGAGAAATGGTAGAGTTAACGAGGGGTGGACTTGAACTGACGACTGCCGCACGGTGGGCCGCGGGGTACAGATGACGAGTTCTTGGATACGTGGGGTGAGATTAGTGTCTCGGAGGATCCTGTCAGGCTCTGTGCAGGCTTACACATAGAGGAAGTAACGACAAGGCTGAGCGGATGCGGGGGGAGAAGGGCACCGCGCTTTTCCGGGAAAGAGAATGACTAATATGAGGGGGAGGGGTATTGTGCTCCCCGGCACTGGAAAGGAACTGCGGGACGTGTATGAGACGTAGTAGGGAGAGAGAGGATACGTTAGGTATCCGCGGGAAATTGATGGCGGCCGAGAAAAGGAGAAAAACACTGAGGAGGTAAAAGAAGGAGAGGACAGTGCCATACTTGGTGCTGCAAGGGGGCTTTCATAAGCGCTTGAGATGCGGACAAAAGGAGATGGTGACTAGAGTTCACCGACCTGGGGACGACGGGCGTTTCGATGGTGGGAAAGGAAAGGAACTGGTCAAGGGTCTTTACAGGTCAAATGGGCAAACGCCTTAGCGGGCAGGGCGCAATAGCGCTTAATGTCTTCAATCTCCGTAGGGCTGGAGAGCAGCTAGTGAAACGGAAGGGCGTATCGACGCACCGTGGATAGTGGTGAACACAGTGAAGGACCTGGAGGACGTGGAGTCACAACGCCACAGGAAAAAAATAGACCAGGAGTGAACGCTCGAGACCGTGACAACTGTCAGGAAGGTCACACGGACGGAATGGGCGGAGAAATTCCCAAGAAGACATAGGAGCACAGGGAGAAGGTGGAGCCGATACTGAAAAGGGGCGAGCTGTGGGAAGAGGACTTGAGATGCGAGTGTGGAGGCGGGAGGGAGGGGGGCGTGCGAGAGGGGATGAAGGCGCAAGGAACAAGAGCGATCAACGATCGATAACCGCCGAATTGGAAGGTAGTGATGCATAATAGGGACGGATGGGATAGAAAGGTGGGGAAGGGTCGGGGCCGCGTGGGACAGTAGAAGTAGAGAGATTGGCTAGGGAGATGAATCGAGGCGGAGAGAAGTGGGAAACAGCACGTGGCGGGCCTGTGGGAGCGGAGGCGGCGGGAAGGGGGGGAGTAGCCGAAGAGGAGATGGCAGGGGGTGATGGGCGAGTTGGAGTATATACAGAGGTAGGGGAGGATGAGAAGAGGGTGATAGGGAGGGGTGCTGTGCGGGGCGTTTAGGCGTGGTCGAAAGAGGGTTATTAAGGGGGAAGAGTGCACGAAGGACAGGGAATAAGACATTGAGAATTCTAAACAATGGGGGAAAAAATTCTTATTTCCCTTCCCCCTCTTCCGCTCCCCCTGTCCCTGCTTCCGCACTTCTACATCTCTAGCTGTGCTCCCAGGGCCTCCTTTCCACCCCGAAAACTCAGGAACAGGCAAGCACTTGAAATGTGGAAATATGAATCCAGAAAATAGGGGTGGAGCCGGAGAAGGTGAGGGAAGGGGCTAGTAGGGAACGAAAAATAGAACGGGGAAGGTCTGAGCGCGTTACCTCCGTAGATGAGCGCGAGGGATTTCATGCTGAGACCCCGATCTTCACACGAAGATTGTCACGAATGGAGTCGGCTGACTCGTGTTCCGTCTAGGGGGGGGGGGCGGCCGGTTGGGTATGTACGGGGATACGAACAGCCATTATTGTGTTCGCATTAATTAGAAGAAGAGGAAGTAAGGTGGGTCTTCCTGCCTAACCAAGCAGGCTGTGGAGTAGGAGAATGTCAAGTAGGGTGCGGAAGCGGTTGGAGAGCAAAAAAAAGACAAAGTCAACCACTAAAGGCAGCGCCTTGGTCCAGGATTACCTGGGAGGAGGGGTAACAGAGGGGGGGAAGTGGCACGAGGAGGAAAGGGGCGCAGACAAGAATAGGGGTAGACGCCTATGGCGGGAGGGTAGGAAAGAGGGTGTGGGCAGAGAGGGAATTAAATAATAGATATTGGGAAGTGTGTTCATTGAGGAGCATTCCGGGACGGACGGGTCATAAGGGGAGGGGATTGGGGAAAATGCAAAAGGAAAGCGAGGATAGTAGAAGAGGGGTGGGCCCAGCGGATAGTGGAGGGGGGAGAATAGAGGGTGTAGGCCTTGGGAAGTTGAAGAGCAAAACGGAAGAGGATAGAAAGGGTGGGGCGAAAGAGTTCGGCTATTGACCGCGAAGGGAGGATTGCCAGGGAAACTTGCCGATTTGGCAGCTCTGGGAAGTACGGGAAATGGGATCGACATGAGCGCAGAAATAGGCGAAGGAGTTACAAATGAATCGGCAGGACGGTGGAGAGGCGGGAGTCAGGAAAGCGGTATGCGATCACGAAACCACCGGTAATGCCAGGTGAAGATAGAAGGTTGGGCAGAACGGGAGTAGAGGGTAAGTAGTAGTGGGGGAAAAGAGGGGGGGGGCGGCGGGTACACGTAGGGGAGATTAATGTAGGACGGGGGGGGACTGTGAACGGAAACTGTCGCGAATAAGTCATAGGCTAAGGGCCCGATAGAGGTACAATCGCGGGGTGCGTTGGGGACCTCCTAGTACACCGTAAGGAGAGGCGGGTTGAACGACGATAGCGGTTCGGTAAAGAGCATAGAGATAGCAGAGAGAAATGGGTAAGGCACAGGGGGTTTGGATAAAAAGGGCCAACCAGGGAGCCCGCGGGGTCCAGTGAAGAGAAGGAAGAATGGCTTTATGGGTGTGGGTGTTGAGGCTAAGCGATGGCAATGCTGAGTTGTTGGGTGAGACCTGGGGTTAGTCGAATTGGCAGCAGGAAGGACTACCGAAGGAAATGAGGTGCAGCAGCTAAGAAGGACGCAGGCCGTTGGGGGTAGGGACGACATGGGAAAGGTTGAAGTATACACGCGGGAGGTAGGATAACGGGCGTATATTCAGCACCGCCGGGTCACAGTTCGTGAAAGGAGGATGATAAGGAGGGGTCGACAGTTGGGGAGAATAGAAGTCAACCAAGGGACAAGGGGGAGAGCGAGTTAAATCACAAATAACGGCAGGGGTGAAGGAGGGGGTCGGGATGGGCCATGTGTGTGGAAATCAGCGTAAAGATCGTGGGGAGGGCTCGGGCGACGTGATAAGTTAGGAACTGGGGACAGATCTTTACATACACAGGGCAACTCCAAAGGGAGTCTGAATGAGGAGGTGATGGGGGGAGCCCCTTTCCTGGTTCTAGGGGTCTTGGAGTCGTCAATTATTAGTCATGACGAATGAGGGATTCGCGCTAAAGCAGGGTGCATGTTGCAGGTGGGGGGGAGCTGGAGGACGCATCGTTGTGGCGGAGGGGGCGTAAAAAGGGATGGCGTGTTACGTCCGGGGGCGGGAAGAGGCGCGCATTGGGAATCTATAAAGTGTATTTCGCTCATGTTGCAAGTTTGAGAGTGTATTTAGGTTCAATTAGTGACATAAATGAATATTTTTAAAATTGTCAATAGTTTAAAGATGAAACTAATAATTTGTAGCCGAGTTTACTATATATTTTCTATGATTGATATTTATTCTCTCGATTTTAAATTTCTCAATGAAAAATCCTTTTAAAAGTACCACCATCACCACAATAACATACTTAGTAAAATTTCACAAATAAAGTCTAAGAAGGATAGAACGTACACAGATCTTAGCACTACCTCGAAAAAATAGAAAAATTATTCTAAGAAATTCTCGACTCAAGTGAAGAATTAAAAAACAGTGAAGAAAATATACAAAATAACATGGAAACAATACAAAGTCTATGAAAAGAAAGATCCATTTAAAAGCACCTCTTTCAAAAATACGATACACAAATTTAAATTTAATTATATGAATATCAAACATCGACCGAAAAAAAATATAATAACAGAGTAACAACTCCTCTGGACTCTTATAATCCTTCATCTTCCCCATACACAAAACAGCTAAAAAAAGCCAAAAACAGAGTGCTCAGAAACACACACATATATAGCCAAAAAAATAACCTCTTCACTGAGTGTCTCTGTGTATGAAAGTGAGAAAGAATGGGATTTAAAGCAATGGGTTTCTTCTTCGTTTTATTCCCAGAAGATGAATCCACCATTATCACCAAAAACAAGCAAAAAAACAATCTTTCTCCATTGAAATACATCAACACTCTGTTTAGAGCTCAATTTATAATCTCAATTTGTGTTTTTCTCATTTTAATCACTTTTCTCCTCTTTACACTTTCCACTTTTGAACCATCTTCAAGATTCAAACTTCATAATTCAAAATCCCCATCATATCAGCAACATGCATTGCAAGGAATGGGTACTCTGTTCAGAAAAGGAACAAGATCCATGAGTGATTTAATTGTAGCTCATGTCATTGAATCCGTCACTGTTCAAGAACTGAAATTGTTCATAAAACTCATTTACAGGTCCAAAATCAGCTCAAAATCCGACATTTTGTTCGTTTTCCCGAAAAAATCCGTTCTTTTTGAAAACACCATTGTTGAAGAAAACACCTCGTTCTTCAAACTCATCAATGCCTACGAATACAACTCTACCATTTTCGACTCGACCCATAATAAAGCAAATGCAAGTGAAGAACCCATCTGGGGTCGCAAAAAACAGAGCAATTTCATTGACGAAGAAGCTGAATCAATTCAATTGAGTTATGGGTCAGTTATCGGGTTTTATGCCGATGAACTGACCCCGGACAAATTCATTATCCCGGTTATGATCATGGTGCCAATGGTGAAGTTAGAAGATGGCTTGTTACCCAATGTTATTTGGTCGAATTAAAAGAAATTTCAATCGTATAATATTAGTGAACGTGAAAGAAATTTTCGTACTCGGTGATTCACCGAGTCGAATTAAGAATCTGAGTCAAACTCAGATTCTTATTTTTCGAAGAAAAAACTTCGAAAAAACTCATAAAAAGCAGGTAAGCGCTGAAATCATCATGGGTGGATTAAGAGGAATTCGAAGATTATCGAATGCAATATTAATCAAAATCATTCAAGAATCGATGCAACGCAAGAAGAAGAACTCGATTAACGAGTCAGTTCTGTTCAATCAAGTCGTTAGAAATGAGTTTATGATGAAGAATATTGAGTTGATTTTGAGCGAGTCAATTATTGATCTGAGTTCACTAACATCAAGTTCTTTATTAGAATCGAAATTTTCTATTATTAGTCGTGGAAATAGTAATATTGATATTAATTATGTTTTTAAGAAGTATTTAAGTTCATAGTGATTGTTAATTAGTAGTTAAATTAATTTTAAAAAAACATTAATTATAGGATTATGTACTTTGTATTAATTGTTCATAATAGAATTTGATCAATTATGTTCTGAAAATCTTCTTGTTGATGAGATGGAAATTACATTCTGATTATTTAGATATCAAAATGATATAATTTGTAGTGATTGATTGTCGTATAAATAATAATGTAATAGTAAATGTTATATGGATAATTTGTGCAAAGTTATGTATATCTAGAGGTGGGGAGGGGTTTATTTGCTTCGTCAAATTAAATAGATATATGACGTTTAGATAAAATTGAGTGAAATTAAAGATTAATTTGAAAGAATCAATCGTTAAATTCTAGTTAGGAGTAAAAAATACTATGCGAAATTAAAATTTATTCATTTTCTCCTCAAGATATCTCGAAGCAATAATTAATTAAATCGATATTAGAGCTACGAGAACAATATTAAATCAAAAAAAAACTTTAAAGGGATATCACCACAAATTATAAAGAGCAAGAGACAATGTGTGATAAGCTTTATATAGTGTAAATAAATGCTGAATTTCTTTGGTGAATATAACAGTAAATAATGCATATTAGGGGTTGTAGTATGAATTTTTTTTAAAAAAAAAATTATCAAAAATTTACAGTGATAAAATATGTGATTTAATTCGATACAAAATTATTAATCGAGCTAGTGTTATTCTTAAAGGTGACAGCCAATAAGGTTGTTGTGTCAATTTATGATTTTAGCAATCATCACTAGCAAAGTCAAACAAAAGGAGTATTTTATATATTTATAATTTAAGATTAGAAATTCAAACATTATGTTCTTTTATAAATTCTATAACAAATTAAAATTAGATAAATAAATTAAATCAGATAGAATATGTATAGTTGGAACCATCATGTGATTTTTACCAAATTTCCAAAGCATGTTTCAACTCCTTTTGACAAACTCCATAAAAGTAGTAACGTGATCATTTCATTCTTTTGCACTTACATTACATGATATATAATTAACTATACAACTTCTTTTGCCAGCTTTTTTTTCAGGCCAGCCAAGCATACAAGTGTTGCTTAACATTTAAGAATGTCAACGATAATATATTTTGTGTAATATATCGATTAAAATCTAATAAAAATAGAATATATGTAGATTTTATTTTAATAGCTTAAAAGTAAAGAAATCATTTTTGATAAATCCTAAGAGGAAATTTTTTTTGAAGCAATATGACAAAAGAATTAACGAAAATGAAAAGTCAAGAAAAAAGAAACTTTAAAATGCATAATAAATCATTCTAAATAGTAAAATTAAAAATGCAAGAAATGATTCACTTAATATGTATTAATACTTTTATCTATAATTCGAAATAAAGTATTTATATTTAAAAATTTCTCATAAATTGAAACGAACCGAGTAATATCTATTTTTCAAAGCTAAGGCCAATCAGTGTCCATATTTTTAGAAATTACAAATAGTTGATTACTAATCTTTTTTAATAAATAGCAGTATATATATAACATTAGTAATTGACGGATAAATCTTAGCACTGATCACGGCACGCCAATCTATAGATCTCTCATCAGCCTTGTTTCAATTTGCCATACTTAAGTTTTTTAAAAATAAATTTATTCCGTATTCGTTTTATAATAATATATATATATATATATATATATATATATATAATTATATATCATATATAATTATTATATTATATATGGAAATTTTTATGTAATTATTAAGTTTTTTTTTACATGTAACTAGTTAGCTTTTAAGCATAAACGCCATGATTTTTTTTTTTGGATTTCAATTCAACTACTTCCGTTAGATTTATGTAGTGATATTTGACTGAGAATAAAGTTTAAGATTTTTTTTTTTTGAAATTTGTATACTAAAACAAGCCGTAGACATTTGTATGATTATAAATTATCTTGTAAACGATGAAATGAAAAGTACTAGATGTATGCAAGTTTCATTAGTTTGACACATTAGGGTCAAACACTCGATCAACTTGCAAAATCTTTCAATTATCAACTTAGTTAATTACAATAAATATAATGAATGCATACACGGACCAAAGAATTAGTCTTCCACATGCTTTTGCTACAACAACGCTTGAAGGCGATTCCCTTCAGAATGAGTTTGATCTTATTATATATATATATATATATATCTTTTTTCACATGTATACATAGTTTGAATTGGAAGCAATATATTTCGTTAAACCAACAACTGATGATCACACTATGTCCATAGCAAAGTGGAGTACTTGAAAGATGATCATTTTTTGCTCTACTGGAATCATGAAAAGCAAAACTATAAGTAAATCCAGGCATCATGTACCTCAATCCACGACGAAAAATCACATCAACAACATATGTTGATATGCAAGATTTTGGAATATTTGTCGTTCGTGTACTAAAACAGATCAACCTTCTTTTTGTGCACGTCTTGCTTCCATTTTGGGACCTTGTAAAATGCTTCTTTAGTCATTCCTAGTACAGATTCGAATTCCTCATCCGAAAGATAAGCCTGAAAAATGTTTATGATGAGGAAAAGAAGAATGTGCTTTTCATTAGAATGAATGATACTCGAGCTACAAACCTCTCTTCGTTTAGTATCAATGCCAGTAGCAGGATTTTCCGACTTAGCCTTCAGCTGCGCATAACTGAACACCTCGTCTGGTGGTTTCAAGTTCGAGACCTCTTCATTAGTCTCTGCTGCGTGCTC
This sequence comes from Solanum habrochaites, assembly GCA_027704765.1. Taxonomy (NCBI): domain Eukaryota; kingdom Viridiplantae; phylum Streptophyta; class Magnoliopsida; order Solanales; family Solanaceae; genus Solanum; species Solanum habrochaites. The sequence goes on from JAKWJA010002498.1 coordinate 65,211,231, forward strand.
AGATGCCTCGTTCTCCTGATGTTCTGAACGTTCTGCGGATTCTTTAAACCGAGCATGCTTTGTCCTAGCTGAAAAAAACATAAAAGTACCAAGTTGAAACCATGTTGATTCACTTCAAATGTTTGCAATGATATTCAATCTAAGTAATCATTAACATGTTACAATCATAGAGAGAGAGACACAGACACATTGTAGACATCGAGATTTTGTAGGACTCTACAAGACGAGACAAATCTCTGTTACGATTTTTAGAGGCTACTCTATCCTATATCCTAGCTCACGCCTATATTAAGGTAACATATTCCTTCAATTAAGGGGATTCTCAAAATCTCATAAGCTCCAGCGATATTCATAAAGAGATCAAGACATCAAATTTTACTGTTTTTTTCAAAGTCATCGCTTGACGTTCCCAACGATCAAGCAATGTACATCGCAAGAAGATTTAAGGAGGAATAGAATTGTAGTCACAAATATTCATCATCATATTTTATTTGTGTTTGCAGTTTGTTTTCCATCACTATAAAATTTGTTGCAAACACGCTAAATAACCTTAACTTGTATGTCATGAATTAATAAGTCACAAGTACAAACGCTTCCATAGCAAACACGAGATCTCTTCCTAATTCACACGACAAATACCAGAACAAGCGAAGTTTTGTACCAGTTGGACTAGCTGATGGACTTCTACTTGATTGGAGAGAAGATCCACGCGAATTTGACTGTTTCATTTCCTCTGTAAGAACATTAGACAATGCAGCTACTGCAGCTGCTCTTTGTGAACTCTGACTTGCTCCTGTAGGCTTTGGAACAGAACTAGCTTTCGCAGCAGACGATGAAGTAAATGCAGATTTTAAATCATTAATTCTGAGGCTCTTTGAGTTGGTCCATCTTGATTTGTTCTATGATTCTGAAATATAGAATAACTGAGGAAGTCTTGTATTATGAAACTCTGTGATGATACGAAAAGCACTGTCAACAACTAATATATGATATGGACAATGCATCATTCTTGCCCCATGTATGATTTCTGCAACTTAAATGAATTGGATAGTAAGGAAAACAAGATCAATTACCTCGGAAGATGACCAATCCAAAGTAGTTATCATACCTTCTTTTGGATGAGTTTCCGGTGCCGATTAACACTAGTCAGAGTTTTAAAATTGCTGAATGACAATGAGTTTCACTTATTATTGTCTCGATATGTCTCTCGTGAGGTTGACAAATGCAGCTTTTGTAGTCACTCTACATCTTATCTTCCAAGTACCATACCAAATTCAAACGATACAACGAGAGAGAGAGAGAGCTTTAGTCACTTACAGTAGCTTTTAAAGGATCGCCATGAGAAAAATGTTGTAAAGAAGCATGGTCATTTCCTTCTGTGACTTTATATAAGGTAAGCATTTAGAGGATACCCCTTCCAAAGAGGTAAGGTCCAGCTTCTACAAATTGCTGTGACAACTTCTCGATTACTCGAGCAAAAAATGAAAATGAACAAGTACTTTCAATATATGAGATACATATGACATAACTAGTATACCTGTCCAATTTCAAAAGCACTTTGCTTTTCTTTGGTCTGTTGATGGACCACCCCAACGAAAACTTCAGCATGGTGTCGAGAACCATGACATCCGCATCAACAAATCATCTTGAGTGACGTTATATGAATTTCTCAACCTGTTGTTAATAGAAAATATTAACCAGTTTTGATATACACAACCAAAATTTGAATTTAGTTTTAACTGATTCTCTAGATATTACCTCGATTTTCCTGACATCATCCCCGAGTTAACTTAAAATCTTTGATAAAGCAATTATAAGAAAAATTTCCATCATCCAGGATACAAATAATCGAAGGGTGGAAGGATGGCACCTTATTAACAGAACAATAAAACAGTGAGTTCCCCTGATTGCTTCAGGAGCTAATTTGTGCTTATAATCTTTTTTCTCCAATACCAAGCCAGAAGCTTGAGCTTTTCTGTTCCTTCCTCCTTATATTGTGTTTCACGGTCACTCCGGGCTGAGTTTGTGAATAAAACAACCAACAAAATTAGCCTAATGCAGCATAAACTAGGAATAAACCAGGGTATTTAGTTGGGATAACAATGACAAAGAGCGTCCTTTTTCTTTCTTACTTCGATAAAATGCCTCCGCTTCAGAATTCCACAATCTTTGCTGCTAAGTCTGTTGCTCATGGGTACTGCTTTTGCTTTCCCATGCCAAATGAATCCTGAAGAGTAGATTGAAGAAGAAAACACTCGTAATGTTCATGAATTGCCACCGGAAATGTTAGAGTTCAGAAACCGGAGTACAATTTTAGAAATCGAGGGTTGTAAAATTCTATTTTGTTGCAACTTTACAACAAGTTCATAGTAAGCTTTGGACATAATGAAAACAGCAACTTAGACTTTAGCCGTGACAGTACGGAGAAATGAACTATACAAAGTACCATTTAACATAAATTTTCAATTCGATATCATTTAGACTGCTCAATATATAAGTGAAAAGAATCCTAAATTGATCCCTGGACAGATGTTCACGTGAACCATAAGAACAACTCTCTGACGACTCTTCACATAGAACAAAGGCTTACCTATCTATCTAGACATAGTCTGAGAACATGTTTCAAGTGACCGACTAAAGGATCTCATACGTAGTCTTTTTGCAGCCTGACTAAATTCGAAAATAGTGGTGAATAAGCAAAAGATTATCAGCAACAAAAACTTAATATCCAAAGGGAAAACTTAAAGGGTCGATAAGCATTGCATACAACATCGACTTTGAACTGCTTGTTGTTATACTAGAATTCCATATTTCCTGAAAAGGCCAACGTAATCAGAAGCATAGGTTTCATCATTCAAGGCCATTTTCTTCATAATGATTTTTTATATCCAGAGCTTATCACCCTGAAAAAACGGAAAGAAACTTGTCTTGGTTTTATTCTATAATAACGTTCAACGAGAGACAAAAATAGCCTCTATTTGACATATGGAAGATACCTTAAGGACGCAGCATGGGCTGGAATATTGGCAAACAACAAAGTTTGGTGGTTTCTTGCGCTTGGTATCCCCGACCCGGATAACGTAGATGTCACAATAAGGCTTCATTTGTGGTTTTTAACTGAAAACATCATCGAAAAAAAAGTAGTAACCAGCACACACCCCCAGTTTCCCTTTCAAGTGAATTGCACATTGTCTAGCCCAATTGTGCTGCCATTTCTCGATCCTCCTGAAATCCACAATAGATTCAATTAGTAAAATTCTATAAAGACGCATTTACCCTTATAGCAGGACATTCGACCTTGATCTATCCTCTACATCCCCACATAAGTAATAATCTTCTTTTCTTTCGTGAGAATGGGTATGGTTGTTAGTAGAACTATGTAAGCAATCTCCACCGTGTTTACCAATGTCTTTCTTTGGTACTCCTAGTCTTTGCACTGCCATCGATACCCAAACCTGACAAATTTTAACCTTTTCAGTGAAGACTGAACTGGCTAAATTATGACATGAAAACATTCTGATGATGCAGAGTCAGACCTCTATCTTTCCACCTTCTTCAAGCAAGGCGGACTTCTTCATCGACAAAAAAGTACTTTTGCTAGTAGCTTTTATTGACAGCAGTCACCTTGTTGCTTCACACCCAATGCTGGACAGGCTCAACATGGACAAAGTTAAAACTTACTCAACCCCAGATCAAACACACAAAATCTTCACTCCTCTCTTACTACCTACCTGCTACTTTTTCCTCGTCCGTCCTCATGGGCAGGTGTGATCCTGAATGGCCAAGAGTCAAAATTGGACTTAAATGAATGTGTCTCATAGCCTTGATAATCCGATAATACGTGGTTGACTGGGTCTATTTTGATTGGCAAGATATTCTGAATTAATTGAGTCCATTCAGACATAAGAAATTATACATACAAGAACATGGATGATCTACCCTCTGCTGTTTTGAATGGGTACTTTTCCTCTCCTCGAGCGGAGTATTACGGCCTACCCCATTGAAAAACCTCGAACCACAGTCCAAACTATAGCATTTATCATTTTCCAAGATGGATTTTGTAGTTCACATCACACATCCAACTGATTGACCTGACCATCAGTAATGCTGCAAAAGAGGACATAATTCACCTTTACACAACCAACAGCAAAAGGTTGATACACACAAAATTCTTACAAGTAACAACCCCGAGGGCCATCATTTGAAAGACGTTCGTCCAGCAATACATGGGTCTCGGGGTCACGATATCAAGAAAACTTTGATATAGAGTATCAATAAACACGGAAACTGCTTGCCACTGGTGATTACTGGTAAACGATTCAACCTTACCCTATAATTTGATCAGTAGTTCCTCAGGAACGATATCATCATCGGTAGCAACCTTGTTTGCTACTTGGGCAAGCCACCAACAGAACACAAATAGCCAGAATCTGACTCAGCCTTGTAATTTCCATCATCTGAATTATGCATAGGGAAAGAGTTGTAAAATTCTAGAGGAAGAATTAATTCAATAAATATCGCACGTCTCATAGTAGTTACATAGCAATTCTGTTCAAAGCATTAGCTGAATTGCACAATCTTGCATTTTACTCTGTGGCCTCGACTTACCAATAATTGCAACGTCACACACCCCGTCATGATACTTCTCCTTCAATATCTGAGTAACTTCTAATGCTTTAGCCCTCTCCTGGATATTGGAGTTTGCACCATTAAACTGATATATTTTGTCTTCAGAGTCTAGAAGGAACACGTCATCATGGTTTAGCGATGATCGAGAAAAAGGGACCTGACAAAAATCTAAGCTCAATATTATCTTCAATCACAGCTGAAGAAGTTACATACATTTCCAAATGAACTCAAGTGCTTCTGTACCTGCTTCATTCTAACAACTCGTTTACCGTTGCAGACATACAACCTCGTTTCAAATACTTCCTCCTCCGGTTTCTTGAATCCAGATGCAACACCTCCTTCTAATGGTATGATACACGGTTTAAAGTATGACAAGAATTTGTCCGATTCATGACCTTGGATTTCCCTATGCTGTACTGCTCGTCCTCCAAGAATCGCGTCAAGCTCAACTGTTTTGATAGCTGCAGTTCCTGCTTCATCCTAGCATAGTACCCAAACTTCTAGAAAATGAAAAAAAGGGAACAACATGGTTGAGCGACTGCTAAAACTACGAAACGATTCTTACCTGACTAGTATCCTTTCCAAGCCAGAAATGTATATCATGCCAATAAGCTCCTCCTCTGCCAGAAGTTGTCTGCGATAAGATAAAAAACAGAATCGTTTTCAAAACATTGTAACTTATTTCCTCCCAAGATAAAAAAAGAATAGAAGAATATAACGTACCTGCAAGACGATATACGAATCACCTGAGTAGAATTTACCATGTTCAGATTTTGGCACAGGAACTGGTTGGAAATTCTCTATTCTCCAAATTTCAGTTCCTCTAAGTAGAGTTAAGTCAACATTTTATTGAAATTTCACCGCCAAGTTCTGCAGTAGCAACGGAAACAAAAACAAAAGCACACCTAACAGGATCACTGTTACTGATATATGCTCTATTGAGTTTCCATTCATTTAACCATTCAGTAAGATGAAGTGATGAATTATCAAACTAATCAAATTACTCGGAACCAAAGGATACGGTTTCTGTCCTGCACCCTGAAATGCAGGTTCCAAATCTTTCACAGAGACAGACATTTTTGCAAATTTTTTCCTGTTTTACGCCTTCTTCAAACTTCAACTCAAACTTCTAAGCAAAAGCAACTGCACACAAGTATGTAAAAGTGTGACATTACACATAACATACATATCTATTTGAAAAAATTCTTATTAGATGCCTTGGATCACGAGCCAGAAGGTGTATTAGATGGAAGAGAATCACTCTTCTACTGAAACTACAACTGACATTCTACGTTGATTGTATCCTTCCATCCTCCAACGCACCTCATTTCACCCCCTAATTCTCACTTTCCCATATATAGGAAAATCATATATTTATGAGGAAATTAAAACATCTTCCATTCGTATCAAACACATCCTAAATGTTGAGTTTTTGTTGATAGAACGAAGAAAACAACTAAAACGGAGAAAACATTATGTATTTAGAGAATCATCAAACAGAATTGATGAACGCACCTCCTGTTGTGATCTTTCTGCAGAATTTTCTTCTTTTTTTCGATTCCGAAATTCCTTTCATCAGATTTGATAATTCATATGATGATACAATACAATGTACATGTAAATTTTTTTGTCTGAAAAAAAAAATTATGATGGAGAAAAAATGATACAACTTCTCCCTTGTAATGTTTGTTTCACTATTTTCTTTTTCTTCGGATCATACTTACTACATATAATTTATTATATCCATGCAATTATTATTATTATGAAATCAAACTCCTTTTATTTGGATTCTTCAAATCTAAGTCCTGATTCTTTTTTATAGGTTTGGTGATCGAGCCACGTTTTGCTCACTTTCGACTCATTAGTTCCTGCTACCTCTTAATAGTGGTCAGCTTGCACGCGTCTAGACTATTTTTCGTCTGTGGTTAACTGACACGTACCTCAATTAATTTCACGGATTCACAAAAATTCAGTAATTTTTATGGCATAATACATAAATTTGACTGACATTGTATGTCTTTTGACTTTCGGTATATACAAGTAGACACTTAAACTTGTATAAAATTGACCAAATAGACACATTCGTCCTATGTGGTATCCTTTAACTTGACTTCAAATCATATTTATGCCCTTCAACTTTGGGTGTGCACAAATAGACACTTTAACTAGTATAAATTTGAACAAATAAACACATATGTCCTACATGACATCCTACATGTCATTATTTGTCCTACGTGGTGTTCTACGTGTATTATGTCACGTAGGATTCATGTGTGTACTTGTTCAACTTTATACAAATTTAAGAGTGTGTTTGGTATGAAGGAAAACATTTTCTGGAAAAGTTTTGGAAAAGTTTAAGAGTGTGTTTGGCAAAAGTTGTTTGGAAAATGTTTTCCAAAATCACTCAATTTTCCTCAAAATTAAGGAAAATACTTCCCTTCAAAATTCAAGGAAAAACATTTTCCAAAACCTATCCTCTAATTTCAAACTTACACTGTTTTTTTGTTGGGAAAACATCATTTTAAAAAATAGTTTTCACTTTCAAAATTTTATTTTTTCACCCGATCCTGACCCCCCCACCCCGCACACCCCCACCGGCCAGCCACCACCCCCCCAACCCCCCGTCTCACCCAAAAGATTAATTTTTCTTTTTAAAAATATTTCAACTTTAAATTTTTTATTTTTTAACCTCCTAATCCTCCTCGCTCCCCCCCTCCCCCGCCCGCCCCCCTCCCCCCCCCCCCCCCCCCCCCGGCCAGCCAGCCCACCCCCCCCGCAACCCCAAAAAAAAATTTTGTTTTTTAAAATACTATAAAAGTTCAATTTTTTATTTTTTCACCCTACCCCCTCCTGCCTGCCCCCACCCCCACCCCCACCCGCCACCCCCACCCTCCACCAACACCCCAAATAAAAAAATAAAAAAATTTTTTCAATTTCAAATTATTTTCTACTCTAGTAAAAATAAAAGATGTCTCTCAAAAACATTTTTTCATTCATAATCAAACTAAAAATCTTTCGAACAATATTTTCTATTCACCAACCACACATGCGAAATAAAGTTCCCAAAATTTTACATGTTTTCCAGAAAAACATTTTTCATGGAAAACTTTCCTTCATACCAAACACACCCTAAGTGTTTAGTCGTGCATATCCAAAGTTGAAGAACATAAATGTAAAATGAGATCAAGTTAAATATCACATTTATATTATGCTATGTTTATTATGTCATGGAAGATGTGTGTGTTTGGTTGTTCAGTTTTATATAAATTTAAGTGTTCACTTGTGCGCGGACAATGTTAGAGGGTATAGATGTCATTTGCCATTTTAAAAGGTATATGACAATGTATTATGCCTTTTTCTGAATTGAGAACTCAATTGTTATATACTTGGAATAAAGAGAGTAATATATACTATTTAAAAAACTATCTAAAAAAAATATATTACTATAAACAATTGTAATAATTAACAATTTAAAATATCAAAAATCATATAAAAAAATTAATCGTCTTTCCAAAAATCATTGTATCTAATTTTGTTATAAATTCGTAGTTGGAAAATTCATTTCTCCGTTGATAAGAAAAGTTTCCAAAAAAGTTTTAAATTAAAATCTCACTTTTTTTTTCAACTACGTAAGAACCTTCTAGATAATTTCCATAAAACTTTATCTTTTACTATATGCTATTTTCTAAAAATTTCATATATTAAAAAGTTACCAAAATTTGTTATTTCATAACCCTAACGTATGTGTATACACACACATATTAGTTGTTATATATATAATAACCCTAGCTATTTCCATTACATAATTTTTACTTTGAATCAACATTAACAATGGCTGCATGTATTTCATCATTAGGTCATGATCAATGTTCTTCCATCGATAAACTTTTCAAGTTGCCATGCTACAAGAGATATCTCGACTTCTCTTCTCATGAAAATAATATTTCGGAATTTATTAGTAACAAATTACCATGCCTAAAAATGGTTTTTGGATCTTTATACTTACCTAAAGACAACCCAAATAAGCCTTTAGGTGAAGATGCACACTTCATACATGAATCATCCCAAACTATTGGTGTTGCTGATGGTGTTGGTGGTTGGGTGGGATGCGAGGAACTCACGACGAAGATGACAACTGACCGTGGATTACGCTAGAGAGCTTATCACGACTTCGTTTTCGCTACTATATAAGATGAATCCAATGAAAGGCCTTCTGAACCCTAAAAGGGTTCTGATCAAGCTTACAAAACACAATTCAAAAGGATCGTCCCTACGGCTTGTACTATAACTCTTTAACAAGCTCCGTCAAAAATACTATAGCTTGCTACACCTCCACCAGCGTTGTTGATGAGCGGATTTAACTAATCGAAAGGGAAAAATCATATACAAGTCACCACTCTACAACATCCCAAAGGAGAGGAGAGGACAACGATAAATTGGATGGCCTACAATTGGGAAACTATAATTCAGATAATCCTAGCGTTGCTCAGGAGACGGAACTAAACGTTGAGAAAGATGATATTTTGATGGTCGGAACGGATGGGATGCTCGATAATATATTTGAAAGTCAGATAGAGGAAATTGTTGAAAGAGCGATACAACAGAATTTAAAGGCAGAGGAATTGGCTAGTCAAATTGGGAACATTGCTTTGTATAATTCATTTGATAGATTTGCAGATACACCATTTGCTAGAGCATCAAAGGGTCAACATAGAGGAGGAAAAATTGATGACATTACTGTTATAGTTGCTTATATACAATAAATAATAATTAAATTTGTTTTAGTTACATTTATTATGAAACACAAGATGTAATATGCAAACTTTATTATGTGATGTAAATGTTATATTTAAGACAATGATTTCGTAAAATTTAATTTCTTAGGTGATTGATCATAAAAAACTCAAAATCCTTCGTTTATGAGATGGAATCGTCTAAAATTATATAATAAACAATAACGTATTCTCTCGATATTTCAAGAATTGTCATATGATTGATTGCATGTTGCAACTAAAAATTATACTTGTCCCAAATAATCGAAAAATTGATGATATTACTGTTATAGTTGCTTATATACAATAAATAATAATTAAATTTTGATGCAGTAAAAAAATTAGAATGTTTTAGTTACATTTATTATGAAACACAAGATGTAATAAGCAAACTTTATTATGTAATGTAAATGTTATATTTAAGACAAGTTACATACGATTTTAATTTTTTAGGTGATTGATCATAAAAAAACTTAAAACCCTCCATTTATGAGATGGAATTGTCTAAAATTACATAAGAAAATAATAATGTATTCTCTCGATATATATCAGTATGACACTTTTTTTAGAATTGTCATATGATTGGTTGCAAGTTGCAACTAAAATTATACTTATCCCAAATAATCGAAAATTTTTATGGTGTTTGAGATATAGGTATGAGGTGGCATACAAATATTTCCACTTCTCATTTTGTTTTAACCGTTATTTCAGAATTTGATATTTTCCTTATCTTTAAATAATTTTAAAACTATAAAATCTAGCCTAATTCATCATATACTTCTAACATTTGGTATTATGTTTCTATCCCATATTAGTTATCTACATTACTAAAAATAATTATTTATTGATTAATAAAATTAAATTATCATTTTTTAATTTCTTTATCCTAGCAATTACACTTTTTGAAAGTAATTTGTAAAGTTGTAAAAACATAAATATCTTAAAGAGTAATTTAGTAAATTATCACTTTTATGATAGTTTTTAAAGAACATTTGAAAAAGGTAAAATAACTAATACAAAAAAAGTATAAAATCAATTTTCTTTTCCTCTCAATACTTTCATAATTTTCTAATTTCGTAAACACTTAAATGTATTCAGTATTCTCTAATAAGAAAATACAACAGAAAGATCATCCATAATCTTCACAAATAATTACACAAGTTTTGTTTCTATTTTCATGTAATCCAAAATCGAAAATTATCCATAAACTTCTACATACATACATACTCTCTCAATTTATATGGTATATGTCTATTCTTGAAATTCAAGCTATGTTAAATTTAATTGATATTTTTAAAATATTTTTTTTATATCAACACGATGAGAATTGCAACTTATAGTGTTTGTTAAAAAATATAACCTTCTCACTAAGTTGCAATTCAACCTAAAATATTATTAATGCAATTCTTATCATGTTAATATAAAAAAAAAAAAAATTATAGCTTGAATTCAAGAACAAAAAATATTAAATTATATAATAGCGAGAGTAAAATGAAAAAAATAATTAGTTATACTTTTGATTTTGTTAATTTACAAATAATTTTAAACAACTATTTACTTTTGCCATAAAAAAATTTAATTGATTTTTATGAGGTTAAGAGCACAAATCTTAATTAAAAAATTTTACTAATAATTTATACATCTTTCACACACTTGTTCTTCTATGTGAATTACTTGCAAGCAATAAACAGTAGCCAATGAAAAAGATGCTAGCATTAATGAAAACTTATACTCATCTATATGTCAACATATTAACATGGCTAAAAGAAGAAAAGACAAAAATAATAATATTGTCCTTTTGCTAAATATATGTAACAAACTTTGGAAAATGTTGAGTCTCAACAATGACACTGATCTAGCTATATTTGGATTGGTGTTGAAAAGAGTAATATTAGAGCTAATAAAAGGGACTCGAACTTAAAACTTATACTAATTCATTATTTTTGTATTTACATCGAAAAGATTAGTATTAAAACAAATAGAAACATTTCATATCTGAAGAATTCAAACTCAAAACGTATAGATAAAGAATGAATGACTACACGGACGATACACCAAACTTTAGCTCATTGTTGAAGTATAAAAAATGATTTCAAGTTTCAATAATAGTGTGTCTATCCATATTTCCAATAGCTGACACATACGGACTGTCTTACCATTCCCAATCTCAATTATTTGTTAAATAAACCCATACAACATGCCATTCATGCACTGTCAATTTATTTTATTTCATTTTTGTCACTTTTCCCTGTTGTTTCTAGGACCCTTTTGAACATTTATTTAGTTAGTATGATCAAAATTGAATCTTGAAGTGAAATTCTTAAATCTTTTTACATTGAAGTATGAACTCAGTAACCATGGGAAGTGTTTGAAGTCATGTTGTTTCCTAGGCCCCTTTTGGATATTGATTTGGTTGGTATGATCAAAATTGAATCTTGAAGTGAAATTCTCAATCTTTTTTATCTCTTTTTGAGATATTTGAACTCTAATAGCACATGTTTGAGCGTTTAGTTCTTGATTCCATATGATTTTGCCTAAATTTTGTGAATAGTTTTCTTCATTTTCATAATCTTAGTAGTTGTTTACAATCATTAAGTTATGGATATAAGTAATGAGGCTAGAGTTGAGTTCTTCTCCATAGGACCTTCTTCAATTGTAGGTCGAACAATAGCTTTTCGAGTCTTGTTTTGCAAATCAATATCGCAGTTGAGGCATAACATTTTTCATTTCATGATATATTACTTGTACAAGATCAAGAATTGTCTGTCATACTACTTAACACCTTTGATCAAATGGTTTCACCCGCGTAATCCACAAGGGATACTAGTGTTAGTAACACTTCTAGCCTTCTTGTTGAGGCGATATACGAATGTTAAAATCAGGGCTGATATGGTTTATAAGAGGAAATTTTGGAGGAATATGATGAAATCTGCATTAACTTATGAGGAATGGGCTCATGCTGCGAAAATGTTGGAGAAAGACACACCTAAAATGAATGAGGCAGAGTTTTATGATGAAGAGTTAGTTGTAAATAAACTTCAAGAACTTCAACATCGTCGTAATGAAGGATCTTTAAGAGACATTATGTTCTTTATGAGGGCTGATCTTGTGAGAAATCTTGGTAATATGTGTAATCCACAGCTTCATAAGGGTAGGCTTCATGTGCCTAAACTTATTAAGGAGTATATTGATGAGGTTTCAACTCAGTTGATAATGGTATGTGATTCTGATTCAGATGAGATTTTGTTGGAGGAGAAGCTTGCTTTTATGCATGAAACAAGACATGCTTTTGGTAGGACAGCATTGCTTTTAAGCGGGGGCGCGTCTTTGGGAGCTTTTCATGTTGGTGTGGTTAAGACATTGGTTGAACACAAGCTTATGCCAAGGATAATTGCTGGTTCGAGTGTTGGATCGATTATGTGTTCTGTAGTTGCAACTCGGTCTTGGCCTGAGCTGCAGAGTTTTTTTGAGGATTCTTGGCATGTATTGCAACCGTTTGAACAGATGGGTGGAATTCTTACTGTTTTCAGGAGGATCATGAGACAAGGAGCTGTACATGAGATTAGGCAGTTGCAGGTGATGTTACGCCATCTCACGAATAATCTCACTTTCCAAGAAGCTTACGACATGACTGGTCGAGTTCTAGGGATTACTGTTTGCTCCCCTAGAAAACATGAACCTCCTAGATGTTTAAACTACTTGACTTCACCTCATGTTGTTATATGGAGCGCTGTGACTGCTTCTTGCGCCTTTCCTGGTCTGTTTGAAGCTCAAGAACTGATGGCAAAGGATAGAAGTGGAAATCTTGTTCCTTATCATCCACCATTTCATTTGGAACCTGATCAGGCTGCAGCTTCTGGTTCATCTGCTCGTCGATGGAGAGATGGTAGCTTGGAGGTCGATCTACCTATGATGCAGCTAAAAGAACTCTTCAATGTAAACCACTTTATCGTGAGCCAGGCGAATCCACATATTGCTCCTTTACTCAGGATCAAAGAGTTTGTAAGAGCTTATGGAGGCAACTTTGCTGCCAAGGTATGATTTTGGTTCTTGATACTCCTGAGATTATGTTTGTGTCTTTAGAAGACGGAGAATTCAAGTGGAAAAATGTAATGATAAGTATTTGGTTTATGCAGCTTGCTCATCTTACTGAGATGGAAGTGAAACACAGATGCAATCAGGTACTAGAACTTGGTTTTCCCTTAAGGGGATTAGCCAAACTATTTGCTCAAGATTGGGAAGGCGATGTCACCGTTGTAATGCCAGCCACTCTTGCTCAGGTATATCCATGAGATTCTTGCGGCAAAGCCAGGAGTTTCGCCAACAAGTAATTTTTGACCTGTTTATGCAGAGTATCATTTTCTATATAATTTTCCGACAAAGGGTGGTTATACGCGACTGAATGAGACCTGATAAACATCATGTTTATAATTTGGCTTCATAACTGACTATTTGTCCAAATGTTTGTTTATGATTCAGTACTTGAAGATCATACAGAATCCCTCTACTTTGGAGGTTCAAAAAGCAGCAAATCAAGGGAGGAGATGCACTTGGGAGAAACTCTCAGCCATTAAGGCAAATTGTGGAATTGAGCTTGCTCTTGATGAGTGTGTAGCAATACTCAACCATATGCGTAGACTAAAAAGGAGCGCGGAGAGAGCAGCTGCTTCTCACAAGTTGTCAAGACAGGCATCGGTCAACTCATGCTTCAGACTTAAATTCCGTCTTGAACTGCATTGCGCGTGAGAACTCAACAGGCTCCCTCGAAGAAGAATTTCACGCGGATGCTTCTTCCTCTCTTCATCATCACAATGCTGGTCGAAACTGGCGTTGTCATAACAAGAATACTGCACTTGATCATCATGGTAGTGACAGTGAGTCTGAAAGCGCGGATAATAATTCTTGGACAAGATCAGGTGGTCCATTGATGAGGACAACATCAGCTGATAAGTTTATCGACTATGTACAAAACTTGGAAATGCATCCTTCACAACGATCGAGCAGAGGACTGAGTATTGACCTCAACAATGTTGTAGTCAGAGAGCCTCTTTCTCCGAGTCCACGAGTCACAACACCTGATAGGAGATCAGATACAGAATTTGATCAAAGAGACATCAGAATCATCGTCGCTGAAGGTGATTTACTACAGACTGAAAGGACTAACAATGGGATTGTATTCAATGTAGTAAGGAGAGGAGACTTAACTCCATCAAACAGGAGTCTTGATTCAGAAAACAACAGTTGCTTTCATGATCCAGTGGCCGAATGCCTGCAACTCGAAAATCCTGACAAGGACTGATATAAGAAGTTCAGCCCAGAAGATGGGAAACAAACATGCGTACTAATTAAGTTAACAGAAAATCAAATCATATAAGATATGACATGTTGTATCCTTATACTATCAGTGCAGTTTAACCGGTTATTACTCTATTTTTTATCAGGTTATCATATCAATCTGTCGTTGTAGATCAACTTAACCTGATATAGTAAAAAGTTCTTTCGAAGTCAACACACAGAATATTATTGACTAATGGTAGTGCCCATCTCTGCTGTCAAAGGCTACATATGCTTTGACAATTTTTTTGGGGGGGAATAATGTAGTTGGATTTGTGGTTGTCTTTTTAGGTATTATGTTGACAAATATGTTTGTGGATGTTAAAACTAGACAATGTATTTAAATCGGCATAATACATATATTGGACTCTAAACTTGATTTTAAATTTTAACTTGACCTTCAACTTTCATAATGCACAAACAGACACCTTAACTATCCAACTTTTAAATAAATACACATGAGTCCTACATGACACAATATACGTAAGACACCACGTAGGATAAAAAATGACATATAGGATGACATGTGTGTCTATTTGTTCAACTTTATACAAGTTTAAATGCCTACTTATGCACACCAAAAGTTGAAGAACATAAATGTAATTAAAAAATATATTTACGTATTATACTTATTTATATCTATTATAGTCCACGTATTGTGATGTTTATGCATATACTTTCTCATTGGAAAAGTTGTGTGGCTAGTGCTGTTGTTGGAAGTAATTGCATGTACTCATTGTCTGCCATTCAAAGTGTTTTGTGACTACACTTTAAATCCTAGCCAAAAGATTTTCAAAAGTACTGCATTTTTAGAAGATTCAAAATAAGTATAATAATATTTTAAAAAGTTCGAGTAATATTAAAATACAACTTATTATATGTATGATAATCAACTAATCGTAGTAACTAGATGTTAAATAAAGATGATTGCACACATTAGAGTTCTAAGAAATGCCAAAAGTTGGGAAATATTATATATTAAAATTAGTTACTTTCTTCCATGTACATTATAAAGGGTTATGTTCACTCATTTCCTCGTTTAAGAAAAGATATTAGAAATTATTTTGGTACTGACTTTTAAATTTTGGTCCAAGTGTAATCGATTTTAAATTTTGAATCGATCTCTGAATATAGACTTACGATTCTTGACTTAGCAACAAATTAGATACATCTTTTGTACCAAAAGTTAGAAAATAGAAAATTTATTGTAAAAGAAAATGAAATTTTCAATACTTAGTGCATCCAAAATGGACTAGCTAATTAACAAGCAATTTCAAGAAAGTTGAATTTCAACAAAAGCCAAGGCAAAAAATTGTCTAATAATTAAGAGAGGAAAATCCAACATCCTCAGCACACAAAATAGGAATCTCCACATAAAAATTGAATAATTTTCTTACTAATGTCTTATAAACATAATATATATAGTACTTAATTAATCAACATGGGTTCTTGTGGGGCATTTGGCCTTCTAGATACCCATGAAATTTTGATTGAAATTTTAACAAAGAATACTATTGTAAGCTACAATAATGATGTAAAATCGTTCATATCGTAGTCAGAATTTTCATTAAAAGATAAGTAATATAAGTCGAAGTTAGTAGTAATTATTCCTTAATAGTTAAATAAAAAGTTTACCATTAAGCTACAAATAGAGGTGAACAAAATCGAATTGAAAAGTGAATCAAATCGTAAATCGAGTCAAATCGAAAAAAAAATTCGACTAATGATTTGATTTGATATTGAAAAAAACAACAATATTTGGGTTCGGTTGGTTTTAACTAAAAAAAAAATCAACCCGAGACCAAATCAAGACGGTGTTATATATATAATTTTAAAATTTTATTTGATACATAAAATATTTACTTTGACATAATTTTTAAATATTTCTTATACTTTTTCATAGTTTTTATCTTTTAATATATTATTTCGAATTTGAAACTTAGAATTCTGAATGGTCGAATAAATATTACACTTCATAGATGTTGGTAATTATAATAAAACTTAAATAAAAATCAAATTAATACTAATACAAAAAAAAATCAATTCAATACTAAGAATGACAATAATATTGAATATTTGTTCTTTAATTCTACATCGATTTAGAACAAATAAAATACATAATCTCATTTTAATTTCCTTTAATATTTTTCATGTTATTAATACTTATTAAGCATATTTTAGCATAATTTAGTACTTTTAAACTATGATCATTTTCAGTATGGTTTATTAATTTGCAGCATTTATTTTACGCGGTTTCATTATTATTCGTTTTTGTTATCAATCATATCAGATTTTGTGTAATATTCTTTAGAAATACCTTAGATAGTTTTATTTTAACAGAACTAAAGAAATATTTTCAACAAGTAAATTATATGTATCGTATAAATATTTTATCGAAAAAACCCTAAAATCCAAAAAATATGGTGGGATGATCTCGACCTCTCCTTAGAGACGACAAATTGCCAAAAATAGGTGGGATGATCTCGACCTCTCCTTAGAGACGACAAATTGGCGGATTTCATTAATTGAGTCTCTACGTAACCTAAGTTTGGGTGTGTTACACATTTGTGAGTCAAAATTGACACATCTAGTCAAAGCACAGTTTTCTATATCCTTATTTGCTGCTAGAAAACATTCACTTCTTAACAAATTAAGTAATTTTCTTAATTGCAAATCACAATGGTCCACGTATATAAAGCGTATAATTTTAGTACACAAAATATCTCACGTTCATATAAATTTAGAAAAAAATTATACCACTAAAAATGTAATATAGATCATATACTTAATAATTCAAATATTATTGATTATTTTGAGGCACCCCTTTGTGTCTCCGTTCATTGTACTGCTTTTTTTTTTAAATGAAATTATATTATGGAAGCTAGAAAAAGGTAGAAATATATTTTTTTTTTAATTCTACTGAATTTATATTTTTCAAGTTCAATTTAGGACCACATTATTATTTTTTTTAAGAAAAAAATGCAGTCTTTTTATATCATGTTAATATATAGTGCCAAAATTTTGACATGCTGTTAACAGTGATCTAAAGCCTTTTTCTCTGTGTGCCAATTATATCTGTTGGCTATAACAAAGGGAAAAAAATAAATAAATGAAGTTGCATGTGATGGCAAAACTTGGACTTAATTTTTTTTATTTAATCTTTCACATGCACTCTTTTTTTCGAAAATTAAATAATAAAAATTTAGTAAATAAACTCAAAAAGGGGTTAGTGAACACTTAATCTAGATATAAAATAATTGTGATCTTTTTATTATCTTAATTATAAGGGTCTCTAATTATGACTATAATGTAGAGATCAAGAAGTTGGTGCAATGTACATAGAAGAATTTTTTTATGAAAATTGTATTTTATAAGATCATTTTTCATGTACATTTTTTTTTTCGAATCCAGAATATATTAGGTATATATTGTATTTCTTTCATGTAACTCACACAATATAGGTTGATCAAAAGTTATAACAACTCTTTTTATTTTTTCTGATTTAATTATATGGTGTGTCAAGATTATTAACTATGAATATTTGCATCAAATAGAGGGGTGTCGATCATTGAACAATTAAACTGTGTAACTAGAGTAAAAATATTTTTTAGTGATGCATATAGATTATATATTGATATTTTTTAATTTCTACGCGATTTTATTTTTTTGTATTTTGACACCTCTTAATTGAAATTCTGACTCTACCGCTGTACTAGAGGATAAAATAGATTATATCAAAAAGTTTTTAAATTATTTTAAAATTCAAAACTTTGTAACTTTCTCCTTATTTAAATGACGTAAGACTCCACCCGCTATCCTCATCAACATCAAAGACACGAAACTAGAACTTGCACTTTACCTTTTAATGAAATTTTAATTTGAAGATAATGTCGGGTTTTAGCAAAATATGAATGGAAAAAGAAAATAGAAGAGAAAAATGGAAAAGTGAAGAAACTAATTTTAAAGAAAAAATGAAAAAGTCATTTCTCCCATATTAATAGAAGAAAAGAAAAACACTTCTTTTGTTTCTTAAAGGGTTAAGAAGGAGGTGTCCTTCACACCGTCGCTCAATTGTTTTTCTCTTATAAATTTTCACTGAGGATTAAGTTTAGATTTTTTTCATCATTATCACAATGACTTTTGAAATTCCAACAAATTGCTATTTTATAAATCAAAGAAAGGTGAAAATGACATCAAATCATAATGTCTTTTATATCTATGATGATCAATACAAATGATTACAATCCCTCGAATACGGTTTTAACCCAAAACCTATCTCTTTCAAGAAAAACTAATGCTTACTGTAAGACTTTTTTTGAACCATGTACACATTAGAGTACTCAGTCAATTCACATTTGAGTTTCTTTGATGGAAAATAGATTGTACACCAATAAAATTTGACTTTTCTCCTAAAAATAAATGAAAAAGCCAACATATAATTAAAATAAACGATTAGAAAAAATATCCATAAAATTACACGAATATGATAAATATTTCTTCATTCTTTATTTAGACATCTCAAATTATCTTTATTAAATAACATTTATCTATACTATAAAATTTTTGTACACATATCAAGATAAAAGATGAAAATATAAAGAAAAAAGCAAACATAAATTGAATAGACCAAACAAAATAATCTCACCAAACTATTTCCTCCATCCCTATTTACTTGTCAATTTTGATAAATCAAAAAAGGGTAAAAAAAAAAAATTATTATATTCTTATTTAAAAAATTTCAAGTTATAATTCATTTTTTTTTTAAAATCATAATTAATAAAGATAAAACTGTAACTTGACTATGCTACTTACTGCTATATTAATATGTATATTATTTCTAAAGTGAACAACTAAATAGAAACGAAGACAATATATATAATGGAGATCGGTAAACACCTATTCATTCTTAATTAATCAAAAACTTTTGATTGAAATTTTACTCAAATACAAAAATTGCCTCCTTTAGATTTTTTTTTTTAATTATCAAATAACGTGACGTCTTGTCATGTGATATTTATTACTTCTTATCAATAATATATATCAGATAACTCTGTTTATTAATGTTATGAACCTAAAATCTCAGAATTCTGAAGCCTTTTATTTAATCACTAGAATTATTCATCATAGATTTATATTTAACTAGATTTTAATATGAATATCGAAAATATCGAGTGACGATAAAGTAAAAGAATCAAATAAATGGAACCTTATTTTCTCTTGTTATTATCATTCATTCACTCTAGGAAATTTCCTGGAAGCTCACTATGGCTTGCTACTTCCTTCTCCCATTTAATCTCCTCTCCTTCCTCTCGCCTTCTTCACCATTCTCCATTTCTCTTCCTTTTTACGCTCCAAATTCATCACCATGAAACTCATTACCAATCTCCCCAAAAACCTCTTCAAATCCAAAAAAAAACGATCCATTTCCAGATCCGAAAATACCTCATTCGGGTCCGTAACCACCTCCTCCTCCTCTTCCGGGTCCGTAACCACTCCGACAAGTGTATTACCCAGTACTACTATTCAATGGCCGTCTGAAATCTCCGCCGAAGTTTACTCCGAACTCGTACAAGCCTTTCAAATGATCGACGGAGACGGCGACGGGAAAATACATAAGGAGGAACTCTCGGCGATTTTGACTCGAGTTGGATCGGATCCTCCAACCGAGGAAGAACTAGTACAATTGCTTAATGAAGTAGATGTGAACGGAGATGGATGTATTAGTTTACAGGAATTCGGAGCTATAAGCTCGGCGTTCGGACCGCCGTCGTGTGATTCCGAGATGAGAGATACGTTTGAGTTTTTCGACGCTAATCACGACGGGAAGATCACGGCTGAGGAGCTGTTTAACGTGTTTAGAACGATCGGAGATGGGCGGTGCACGTTAGAGGAGTGCCGGCGTATGATAAGAGGTGTTGATAAAAATGGAGATGGATTCGTATGCTTTGAGGACTTTAGTCTTATGATGGAACAGCAGAGATAATCGTTTGATCAAAATTTTTGCTTGTGATTCCTGAAAAAAAATAAGTCTTTTTTATTTTATTTTTGGGAAAAAAATGATGTGATTATTTAATAACTTGGAGTAATTAGAAGAATGATCATGCCAATATTGTGTATAACAAATTTATGGACTCAGATTCTGATTAATTTCAGTGTAGTGTTTTCATTATTCTGGATTCAGTATTTATTATCATAAGATTCAAAATATAAATGAAGAATTAAATCTATGAAGTAATTAAAAATATTTCAATCCTACAAGATATTAAAATGATTCATTTTGAAATAACCAAATTAGGTGTTGTTTTAGCGATAAAAGAAAATAATTACCGCGAAATTCAAGATAATATTTACTCTTATTTTATTCATCCTGATTTAAGTGAAAAAATTGAAATTTTTGAGAGTTAGATCAAATTTTTTTCTTTGATTATGTTTTAAAATAATTTAAGTCGTTATTATTGTAATTTATAACACTTTTTATGTATTTTTTCAAAAGAATATAAATTTAATTTAAAAAAATTTAAAGTTTCTATTTATGAATTCAGGATTTGCTACATAAATTGAAACACAGAGAGTAATTATTTTCAATTATACCAATGTGGGAGGGAATTACTTTTGTTAGGAAATGTTCTGCGTCTAATATAGAACTTGTCAACTCAAATTTTAATTTATTCGAACTCTAACGTGAATTCTGACTCAAAAAGAAAAAACTTAATAAATACTAATTACTTTGTATTTATTAATTTTTCTTCATTGAACGTGAAAAAAGACGTAAAAAGTATTTAAAATTGTCGTGTGCCATAATACTATTTTCTCAGTTCATACAGCCAATAGAAAATTCAATATAATAATTAATTGTAGTTATAAATTGACATCTAACCAACCAATGTCTTTTTTCTCTAAAAACGATAATAAAGCAATGTGGAAATATTTTTTCCATTTTGTGTTCTATTCTTAACTTAAACTTCCTCGAAATTTCTCAATGCAAATGGCAACTAAAAAGATAGCTTTTCATTTGTATTTATTTTTTTCATATAATTTAGGTATATCGCCCCAACCTATCCACACGTAGGTAGGTTAGAGCGTAAATAAAGTGGGAATAAGATGTTTTATCTGAATATTCTTGTGAAATAAAACTTTAATAATTTAGAAAATTCACAAAATTTAATCTTCTATTTTCGTCGAGAAATGAATTAATTTTTCCAAATAAAAGGCTGAATGATAAAGAGGGAAAAACGTCATTCATTTCAATACGAAAATGTAAAAAGATATATATTACTATGAATATTTTGATCAAAGAAATAGTCATTTCATACTATTGTAGAGTGTTTTTTTGGTGCTTTTGACAAAAAAATATTAGGCACACTGTATTATTTTATTTTTATAAGCAACTATTTAAGATTATTTTTTTTTCTTTTCAACTATACACAACTACAAAACGATATACTTTTTTCTTCTTCTTCCACTATATATATTTTTTCTTGTGGGCTGAAACTTTGGCATTTAGTAAGAGATCTTACAATTAAAAATAATTACATCCACTTGAAATAGTAGTAATATATAATTTTATAAAATACTAATTAAAATATGATATACTTTTTAGAAAGGATATATTTAATGTATTTGTTAGAATGTTTAACAAATAGTTATAACTTTCACAAGACAAACATTTTAGTCAAAGCCAACGTAGATATAAATCTTAAGAGCCTTGTAAGCGCATCTACGTAAATAAATTTTATCTCTTATTTCTATTATATCGTAGATTCTGATACAATATTGAAATACACAAAATTTCAAGTTTCATCTTCAATGAAACTTCTTGGTAAGTACTTGGTATGTCAATATATACATTATTGGACAAAAAGAGACACAAAAGATGTGGCCCTATGGGACTTTTCTTCAACGTATCACTTCAAACTAAATAGAGAATGAATCGACGAGGATAGCGATGAAACAAGTAATATTTTATTATTATTAATTAGAATAAGTTTAAGCTTCTCTTAATGTAAAATTGTTTTAGTTAGAAAACCTTTTATCTAATATTATAAGAATTTTTATCACGAATTCAAATACAGAGAGAAGATAGATAGTACTATACCTATAGCTCATAGCCCAAAAGCTAGTCGTATGACACATTTTTGTAGATCAAAGCACCCTTATATAGTTCTGTAGTAATTAAGTTATGTCTATTACGACATAACTTATGAGTGTTGAAACTGAAGTTTTATCTCTATCAATATTGAGTTATGTATGAACTAAATTATTCTTTTTACAACATAATTTGTGGCCGGTAGATTCTAAATGAATTTTTATCTCTATCGACATAAACTCCATAGGATTTAAGCGATAGAGCTTGAGTTAATATTATGCTACGAAAATATAAACTCGTGCGGAATGGACAAATTCTAAAGCCCATCTCCATCTTAATAGCGGGTCAAATAAAAAGCCCAAATCCTAAAACCCCAGCAATTGTGCCAAACCCTTCTTCTACCTCCTCCTCGTCCTGTAGATTTGCTTTTTGCTGTCTGGGAGAAAAAAAAGGTGAAATTTTTTGAAGAATTTTCGTTGTTGTTGCTTCAGTGAATTAATCAATTCTAAAATGTCGTCGTTCAAGAATGCAATTCCTAGACGAGCTCATAAGGAGCGAGCTCAGCCGTAAGTGATTCTGTAATTGATTTCACATATTATGCTGATTTTTTTGAGTTGATTTGGTTTTAATGATTGTTACAAATATTTTATCAGACAAGCAAGGAAAAAATTTGGGTTGCTTGAGAAACACAAAGATTATGTGGTACGAGCGACAGCATTCCACAAAAAGGAGCAACTTTGCAGGTAGAGTTTTTTTTTTTTTGTTTTATTCTACAAGGAATTGAAAGGTTTTGAAGATTTTAGAAGGGAAATATGTTAGCTGACATGATCCTAGATACGAAGGTTTAGGTATGAAATTAGTTGCATTTGAAGTATTGTATAGCTTGATACCTTCATATATAGGAAGGTTTGGAGGTGAAGGATTAGGGTAGAACTGTAGAAGGTTAGTAGGCAGTCGAGCGCTTGAGTACTTTTATGAGGAAAAGGCACAGAGTTAGCTAGTCTCATCTCTCTTTTTTTAGTATTCTTAACTAGTATCCGCAGAGTATCCTATTCTTCATTATTATTATTTTGGATGTTATTTTGTGTATCCTGGTTCTAGTACACCTCTTTTGAGCGAGTGTCTTATCGTAATAAGCCTATCTACTGGGTAAATTTTGCGTACATCCTACCTCCCCGGGCCATGCAAGCGAGATTATGCTGGGAATG
Source organism: Solanum habrochaites (assembly GCA_027704765.1). Lineage (NCBI taxonomy): Eukaryota > Viridiplantae > Streptophyta > Magnoliopsida > Solanales > Solanaceae > Solanum > Solanum habrochaites. The sequence continues at coordinate 65,235,260 of JAKWJA010002498.1, forward strand.
TTGTTGTTGCTAAAGCTTGATATATGGTTGAGACATGAATAAGTTTAGGGTTGTGCAATATTTGCAGCAAGGCCCAACTCCTTCTCCACTAGAAAATAGAATGAAGGATTAGAAGAAGGAAAAGAAAGTCAGCCCACAATTACAGTTCATTTGTATTAAAAAATCAAAACCCTTGAGCCCCCTGGATTAGCTCAATTGGCAAAGGTTGAGGAACTTGTTCTTTGGTCACATATTCAAAGATTAATTTGAGTATTTAAGTGGAGTAGGGTTGAGGGGTGGGTCAATCATCCCCAGTTCCGAAGGCTGTAGTTGGCTGATTTTTCGTTCTTAAAAGAAGATCAAAACCCTTGATTGTGTTCTGTTAGTAGTCCTTTTGAAGGAATTCCTACATAGTCTTATGGTTTTTTATTTAGTGGGACCTTTATCTTTGCCCTGAATGATCATTTACATTTAGATGATTGGATATGAGAGTGATATATGTTATTTGCCTTACAGAAACTCAAGGAAAAAGCAGCATTTCGAAATCCAGATGAGTTCTACTTCAAGATGGTTAAAACAAAAACTGTTGATGGAGTGCATAAATTGGAGTAAGATACAAATATACTATCTTTTGGTTTAGCTGATTTCTTCATCAGTCAAGATTGACCCGACTTGTGGGGCACTGTTCCTTGTTTTCAGGAGCCAAGCAAATAAATACACTCCAGAGGAACTCATGTTAATGAAGACTCAGGATATAGGCTATATTTTACAGAAGGTTCAGAGTGAGAAAAAGGTTTACTGTTGCTTATTTGGTTCACATTGTAATTACTTTCCTTTTCTTTCTCTTTGTTGACCCCTAGAATTGAGAAGTTTCTTCTGCTTCCTGCTTGTCAATAACTGTCATTGTATGCAGAAAATTGAGAAGTTGACTGCCATGCTGCACTCGCTTGATAATAAGCCATCAAATAAACGTGTCTACTATGCTGAGGACAGGTTAGAAATACTTCTTGAATTCCTTATCATTCAGCATACAGGGTTGAAATAACTTACATTCTTGTGTTAGTGTGTGTATACACTTAAAATTACAGTCTCGTAGGGGAACATCTGTTTGAATTTATTGTACCGGACAATTCTCATTCATTATTCAGATATCTTCACGAGTTGAAATATAATTAAACTTCAGAAAATGATTCATTATTACCATATAACGAAAGACTCATTTGGAGCTATCTACTTGATGGTCATTCATTGGCCTGATAAATTGCATCCAGTATTCCGCTTTCTTCATGAACTGAAACCTCATCACTTGATCTCGGTTGAATTTTACCATATGACTGAATCAGAAGGACAAACGATTCTGTATGGTAGCATTATCTCCAAGCGATGCCCAAACTTTGTTCACAAATTATCTCCAAATATTACCCAACTCTAGTTTCATTTCTCCTAATAAAATAGCCAAGCAGGCAGCTTCCGGATTAAATTGAGTGTCACTCATGACTGAATCTTTGGAAAAAAGAATTAAAAAAAAATAAGAAAATACTGACTCATTGGAACTGTGCAAGTATCTCAATGCAAGCTTGTCTTTTTCAGTATCTTTTCCTAATTTCCTGTTTTTAGCTTTGTTGGTTTAGGCCTCAAACAATCAGGCAACGCCATTTCCTTTTATTATTCTTTTGGTTCTCTCTCCGCTATAGCCCACATAGTTGAGAAGACGATGACATGGTTCAATATAAAAATTCCTAAGAGCTTTATTTAAATCTTATAATCATTTTGGGCAGCAAGCAAATGAGACACTGCATAATTTGTATCATTTCTTTAACCCCCGCACCCACCCAAATATCACTTCGAATTTTCTGTTTCTGTTAAAATATTCTTCTCTGTGTTGCAGTGCCATATTCAAATTCCTTACTATCTGTGTTTTGTTTATTTTCAGGGAGGAAGCAGAAGAGCTAGCGTCTAAGGCTTCAGAACGTGGTAATCTGGCTGCTTCTGAGAACTTGCCTAGCAGTATTAGAAGGTAATCACAGCTTTTTGTTTTTAAAATCTGTCAAGCATTTTCCTTATGAGATATCTCACATTATCATTATTAAGATGATTTTGTCACTGGATCTTAGTTCCTTATAATAGATAAACTAATCATCTAGTCTGTGATTAGAGATGTATGGTTCCATGGGTCTTCCGTCAAGTGGTAAGAGTGTGACATCTTCTGCGGATACGGGTAAAGGGGCAAGGCCCATATCCACAGAGTTTCAGAACATTCACAAACTGACACTCGTGATTCTCAGTTATCAAAAGAATAAAAAAGGAAAAAGAAGAATACATCAATTGCGTTCGAACTTACATATAATTAATCCATATGGCTGATAAATATTTCAAATGGTTAGTCCTTTTATACCAAAAACTGGTCTTCCACTTTTTATCGAATCATGTTCGCGATATCTTGTTTTTCTGTTGAACATTGGATGGATGCATTTATTTCTAAGAGCTGAGGGTCGTTTCTTCCTTATTCAATCCTTTCCTTCACCTCAACCCCAACCAAGCACTTTGTAACTGTTGAAACGAAGCATAAATGCAATTAAAAGAAACAGTATCCACTGTGGATATGCCTGAAATGAACCTTAATCCGTTCAGACTTCAGTTCGCTTGACGTTTTGAGTGTTCTCGTATTGAAGCTTCTGCAAATCGTTCTTCAAAATCTGCTTTTACAAATGCCTTCAACACTCTGCGCAGAAGTGTGAGAACCAATTTGGTTATGGGGAATTGCATTAATCCTTTATTTCTTTTTGCCGAGTGGTGGCCGATTTTGCACTTTCACATATGTGTATACTAATTTTCCTTTGGTTTCAAACCGAAGCTTAGTCAACTTTTTCATCATTGGAATCTCCTGCGCAGGAAGACAGCTACATCTTACAGAGAGTTGGAAGCAAGAAAGAGCAGAGTGAGAGATTTAGAGAAAGTATACATGGATATGGCAATGCAGAAAGAACTACAGGTATACTAAAGGTTATGTCTTTTCCGTATTCAAGTTTTGTAAATGGTATCTTAGAATAATTCCTTTTATGTTAACCAGAAATCAGGACGGAAACGCAAACTTCGTGAAGAAGAGCTTGTCAACCCAACAACCAAACCTGTCTTCAAGTGGAGACAAGAACGTAAACGATGAGGATTTCTATGTTATTATACAAGCACGGTTAAGTTTTTTTGGATGGTCATATCAAGAGCTCAGGTTAAAGTTGGTAGCACAGCTTCCTTTGTTGGCTTCATCACATACTGAAGCTCTACAATATTTTGAGTTGCTTTTGTCGGGGTGAAATCTTAGAATGGAACTCATGCATCATACCCTCTGAGGAACCAGAAGTGGATGGCTGTTTTTATGATGATCCATATTGTTGAACATGTTAAAATTTTCTATAGAATGCTAAAAATTATTTGCAATTCCAGCTGATGTTTAAGAAGCTCTGGATGTGTTTTATACTGACAATCAATTGTTAGAATGGAAAACATTTAAACAGTGAAACAATGACTATTTAAGTTTCTTGTTTTGGGTACAAACAGAATTCAGTTTCCCACAACTCTCTTCTTACTGCTCAAAGTCAGCAGTCACTCGCAACTCCTTGTTAGATGGCGAAATTTCAATGATAATACATTTCTATGTCCATAGAGTTCTCCAACTTAACAGCTGACTGAAACTACTGCAAGATAATACATAAAGAGTATCACTTCAGCGCGAGCAGAAGAAATCTCGTATCATTTCAGTAGTTTAGCAGCAACATGTTCTGCAATAGCCATACTAGAAGTTAGGCCTGGTGATTCAATCCCAAACAGGTTTACTAAACCAGATATACCATGAATGTCTTCTCCCTGCAAAACATTTGTTTTAGAGACCGTCAGATTTAGCAGATGGAAAGGAAAGGTAACCTAATATGTCTCTGCTTCAGGTGATTCCGACCATACTTGTCTGATAACTTCAGCTGTAAGACCTCATCAGAGTACTTTCGACTAACTTAAAGAATTGCATCTGATCGATCTACTACTGAACTTAAGGTTAAAAACTCAGAACAAGTTCGATATTACCTGAACTACAAAATCGGTAGGAACCTCTTTTGGACCAGAAAGCTTTGGTCTGATGCCTGCATACCCTGGCTCCAAAGATCCATCCTTTAGACTAGGGTAGTATTTTCTTATTGCTGGGTAGAATTGATTGGCACGGTCTTCACGTACAGAGTAATCAAACCTAAAATATCATAACCAAATTATCATCGGAGATTAGAATTCTTCTGCTCCTGTTAGTTTCGTAGTGCAAGAAGAGTAGCCATTTCTAGCATTAAGAAATTTTTTGACTGTTCTGCAATTCTATTTTCCATTTTAAGTGTAAAGAATGTAGCAGGCTGAAGTAATCAAAAGGAGAACATACTTTCAACTTCAATATGCAAAAAATTAACATTATCAATGAGAACTTACATGTTGAGGAAGCTTCGGAATATCATCAATTCCTTTAATCCATTCGACATCAGGACCAAACTTGACTTGGCCATTCAAATCCAAGGTAACATGCACTCCAAGGCCACCAACCTCAGGTATAGGATAAATCAAATGCTTGAAAGGGGATTTAGTGTTTGAAAGTGTGAAGTAGCAACCACGAGCATAATGAGAAGCAGGTACAATAGCCGTCAGGTAGACCTTTCATTCGTTTTGCAATGGCTGGAGCGCTTAAGCCTGCAGAATTCACTACAAGCTTTGGAATAAGAATTAGTTCAGAGTCCAATTCTGAGCTCCCATTCCAGTTTGCAATGGCATTGCTCCCAGAAACATGAATTTGAATTTGATTTCCTTCAATATGACCACCAATAACAGCAGTATTGTAAGAGAAAGTCGTCCCATGACTTTCAGCTTCGCCCTAAACCCATGGTATGGTCATCAATGATTCTAAAAAGGTAAACAAATAACGAGAAATCAAGATCTTCTAAGTAAAGAGAATTTCTTTCCCCGAAGTTCTAAAGAATGAGCTCTTTGGTGATAAGCAAGCAGTCAATATGACATAATATATTTGGAGACTGAATGATGAGGAGCATTACCACCAATGATAGCATCAAGGAATGACTATCCACTATTCCCGAGGAAGGCGACCACAGAGCTTTAACACATTGCAATTTGGGCTCCAGTGTAATAGCTTCATATTCCTCCATCATTCTCAGACCCTCAACCCCATTTTGAATTCCTCGAGTCATGAGAGCACTCAACCTTGGAACCTCTGACAATCCAGTAGCAACTATTAGCTTGCCTATCTGCTTGTGTGGAATTTCATGGTCTTTGCAATACTTGTAGAGCAATTCTTTCCCTCTAACACAGAAAGATGCCTGCGATTAAATTTTAAAGTTGAAGCTCATGTGTGGCATGTGGGAGCTCCTTGCAGTAGAACTACTTATGATCATTCATGAACCTTCACAACTATTACATTCCACATCCCAATAATGACACTTACTCCTATATAATTTCTAGAAAAGAGATCCATACGTGTAAATAAGAGTTTGCATTGAAATGAGAAAAGATATGAATAGCTATCGCTAATTTGCATAGTAGGATATGCAGCTGATATGCATAGTATTGTAAATCACGGTTTTTAAAATTGAATCCAGGGTGAACTCAGACTTTAACACTGAACTTGTAGTCATGATAATCAGCTACTAGAATGTGCTTGAACTCAACTTGAAATTCAAACACCAGCTAAGTGTACTCTAATCAAGCTAAGATAACTAGTTTCTCCATGCTGCATTCAATTGTATTCCTAGTTGTAGATGTAAAGAGGAAGAGCATAATCAGTCAGTTAGACACTCAATTTTCAAAACACCACTATTTTCTCATCTTCCAAATAGCAGGGAATATTCACTTGATTTATTAACTATATCAAATTCAAACTTCACGTTCATGCTTATACTCGGTAACTTTAGAAGCAAGATCACAGACATAGACAAGAAACCTGAGCAATTAGCATACACAATCAAAACTATCAGTTCATGCTTAATTGAAAATGTTCTGACTGCTAAAACAAGATTAATGGAGGTATCTAGATGATCATTGTGTAAGTTGGAATGTTTAACTTGCACAATAAAGATGAGTTGAGGTTACTGAACTCTTCAACTCATCCTCACTACGTCTCATAGACACCCGATGCTAATGTGACACATTATTATGGAAGTGTATTTAGATGATCATTTTGTAAGTTGAAAATCTTTACTGTCACAATGGAGACAAGCTAAGGTAACTAAACACTTCAACTCATCCTCCCTTTGTCCCGGGAACATTCGATGCTAACATGACACATAACTTCCGGAGGTATCTAGATGATCATTTTATAAGTTCTAGTGTTCAACTAACACAATGGAGACAAGTTAAAGCAGATATCAAGTTTAAGTGTATGCTTACAAATCCAGACTTCCAGTAACACTTAAATCACAAATCTTTATCAGCTAAACAGGGAAAACTCAACCAATAAGCTACCCCAAGATTCGATTTTTAACTAAATCCTTAAATGGGTATGCCCTAAAAAACACAGTAGAACTTATTAAAAATGAAAACAAGAAAGAACCTTGAGAGAATTAGTAGGGTAATAGATGCCAGCATGAATAACTTCACTATTACGAGAACTTGTACCAGTTCCAAAAATTGGGGCAGAATCCACAACCAAAACTTGTCTACCATGATTTACACTAAGCTCTTTCGCTACTGCAATGCCCACTATACCTGCCCCAATCACCAAACAATCAACTTTCTCCCTTGGAATTGATGATGATGAAAATGGGGTTTTTCTCGGATTACTGACATTCATGAATTTTTTGAATATTGTTTTTGCGATTGAGTTTCTGGGTTTCATCATCTCCGAAAAAAATGGATCTGGAATCGATCTGCAACCATTAAATATAGGCAGCTCCGTGCACTAAAACTCGAATTCGAGGAGCCTCCATTTATAAGTATCTAAGTAATATATATTTTCATAATTTGAATTTGTGATATTAATTATACGATAATAATTTTATCAATTACGTCGTTAGAATTTTTCAATGAAATCTTTGAGGTAACTTATCTGTTAGAGAAAATATTTATGTTACGATGATTTAATAAAATATTACAAATAACAATAAAAGTATTGTGTAGCTTGAACAAGAAATTATAAAAATACAAGTGTATCGACGATTTTCAATGATATTGTAATATATTTTAAATACTAAGTATTAAGCTATGTAACACAATATTATATATTAGACTTGTAAGTTTTTTTGAAATCATTCATCTCTCTTTTTATATTAATAATAGAGTTTGTAGTTGAGATTAACTATAAAAAAAAATTTAAAAATAATTACAGATTTAATAATTACTGTGTATTAATTTACCCTAAATTTTAATTATGGATAAACTACGCACAGAATATAGATGAACTTTTAATTATAAATACTATTTATCGATGATATTATTTGAATTGACGAAACAATAGTGTCATTCAACAACTTGGATTGGGGAGAAAAATTATTGTGGCCAAGAATTTTAGGTTAAGTTAAATAAAAATGAGTATATGTACTCTCGTCTACACATTCAATCGATCAAAAAATACAAAAATAAAATTAGGATAAAATAAAATGGAATTGTGATTTTAATATAAACGCAATCATTAAGATATTTACACTCACTATTTCACAAAATCAAAGTAATAGATCTAACTTTTTATGTATAGAAAAAAAGATTTATATTAAGGAGCAGTTTATATTCTTGTCAAGTTCATATATGACAAATCAAATTAATGCTCCATAGATATAATATATTTAATTAGGCTTCATAATTTTAGTTTTATTAGTTATGGAGCCTTAAAGTTGTTTTCTAAAGAAACAATAATTTCTCTTATCATGAATTATTTCTTTCATATCTAAGTATATAAATTTATGAAATCATAATCAAAGACATAGTCATATTATATACACATCTTTATTTATCTATTTTTCTCTACCTTTTTAAAATATTACAGAAATCCCTTATTTCTCTTAACTGTTGAAATTTTCTGATACAAAAATTCAACAGTCAAACCCACGTTTCCTACTTTCTTTTTCCTCTCCCTAAATTCACTCCATATTGTTAACAATTACATTTTCAAATTAATTTGATTTTCAAAAGAATTCTCTCTCTAATCAATCAATTTCAAAATAGGTAGGAATTGTCTTCTTCATTGTTGTTTTTTCTCTCCCTAAATTCTTAGTTGATGAAATTTGTACACATGAAGATAACCAACCACAAAAGATATTAGGTTTAATATGTAGTTTTTTTTTGTGGATTAAATTGCATAGGTAATTTCCTTGATGAAGAATGTTGCTGGTAAATCAATGTACTGCACGATTAAATTTTTTGACAAAAAGTCAATATCGAACCTCAAACAAGTACCTTTCAGTTTGATTCGCAACCAACTTCACCAGTACAAGTGAATTTTGCCATAATGACCAAAACATTGATTTTATGTGTTGTTGAGGTTAAAGATCAAATCCATGATTATAAAGGTATGTATGTGATATATTATCAATAATAGTGTTTATAGTTCATTATATATTATAAAAATTATATATCTTATACATATTTTTCTTGAATATAATTATATGTATCATTAACATATTTGTTAACAATTGTTTGTTCTAAAACTATAAATACAGATTGATGATACTATCAAGAATCAGAAATGGTGGATATTTCAGAAGTCTAACCGAAAGATGAGAATATTCATGATACTATCAAAATTAACAAGAAATAGAGAATTTTCAGAACTCCAACCTATATATGAAAATATTCATGTTACTACAGAAGCAAGTCCACATAAGAATGTATTAGTATGATCAGAAAATTTAGTATTATGATACATTATCAGATGTTTGATACATCAAAATTTATTTGTGTATGATGCATTATCAATTTAGTGTATCCTGACTTATCTTACATGCTGCTTCTTTAGGAAGATGAACCAAATCAAGGCCCTCAATATCTTAATGAAGCAACAACGAATGAAGACACATAAATTATAGTATCATGCACTAATTTATTAGGCATAATACGTATATTCGATTTATACTAAATATATCTCATATTCATATATTTTTTGTATATGGTACATAACTATGTCGATAATACGGACGTGATTCATAAAAGTTCCCTATTTATACTACATGTATCCAGTTCTCAAGGCAAACTGCGTTCTTATGAGCAACAGATTATTATTTAATGTATCCGTAAATACACAATACTTAATCCGTTGAAACAAGATAACCTAAAATAGTATGTATCACACAACTTTTTAGATATGAATACATCACTTTGAATTTGATACTAAATGTTAATCATTACAATACAACTATCACTAATATGTCATATCTAACCGCAATTCGCACCAAATCGCTTTTTAAAAAAATTGAGATCTGGATTTAATGTTTCTTAGGTTTGTATAAATTGTGAAAATTCGCTACTATTTATTGGTTTTAATAATTAACAAAAAAAACTCCATGACAAAATACGCATCGAACCTTTATATATATAATTTAGTTCTTACTTACTCACTTGTGAGTTTATTTTACATACTATTTTTTGCAACCTTATTATATTAGATACATTTTCAACTACATCCATGATATATTATATAAAAATGTAATCTGAACCATATTGAATAAAAACCATCTTTCACAAACTCGCCTCTGGTACAGTTATGTATCAAATAGCTTATGATGACAATTTTTTTTTGAAAAAAAAGTATTATAAAACTAAATGTGTACATAAGATTGAGCACAAGGTTGAAAATCTTAACATGTTTGTCATTTATTAACTAGTTCTAAATTTCACCAGCCTATTAGTACATTGTATATTGTTTTATAATTGAACATTTGGGAAAGAAAAAGCGTAAATCTAATCGAGTGAATCTCAAATGTCCATATTCTGGAATTATCATAATAGTTATGTGCCCAGATTTGATAGTCCAAGTCTTCTGTTTTTTGGTTCTTTGTCAAAAGAAATTACAATTTCATCCAACGTCTTCCCCGTTCAACGTTCCCAAACAATTTTGTTTTTGTGTGCTTTCTTTTTTCGAGTGCTAGATGTTTTTTCTTCGCGTTTTATGTGTTGTTTTCGTTGGTGTTCGTCTTAAGCTATGCTGTTTGTTACCGTTGGGTGGGTAAGTAGTATTTTCTTTCAAAATAAGTATTGGTCCGAACAGGTGCTTGGTGGACTTGTTTTGATCAGTGTCTTCATCTAAGCTTGTGGGAGCGCCCTGAATACTGTCATACGTGGTTTTGCGAATAATGTGTCAGTTGGTGGTTGTGTTGGCAGTAAGTCAGGATTCAGGTATGGAGTGGGACTGCGTTGGTAAGTTTTATGTTGTTTGTGGGCCTGCTGTTGTGTCCCATCAGTTAGTTTGTTGTTTTGTGATTGGGTGGTCGGGAAGTAAGGATAGCGATGCGTCATGCGGAAGGGGATCGTCCGATGAGGGTTGGCATATTGTGTGTTTCTTGCTTCTAGCCGGCAACGATGGTATGCGTGTTCCGTCCTGCTCTATACCATTTTGTGAGCTTAAATATTCTATTTAGAGCATGTAGTTGGAACGAGACCGTGGGCCGTTACGTACAGGGGGTTCATAAACTGGTGATTATCGGACTAGCTGAAGGGCAAGGGAAGTCTGGCAAGGGAAGATACACAATATTATAGCCGTCTTTCTGATAAGTTAACGTTTTTCTATAAAGCATGGATAGTGGAGTTAGATGGAGACATAGAAATTCTAGCGTATACAGAGAAAAATTCACAGTGTGGGAGCGGCTGACTGTGAGAAGTGCGGGAAACACGAACGCAGTCAAAGGTGGATGAGAAAGTGGTAGGGGCAGAGTCAGTGCCGACAAGGGAATGTGTGCTAAGGGGGGATAAGGCAGGGCCATTTGGTTCGCTCGGATGGGTGGACAGTAGGGGACGTCTTCAGCCAACTGCATTGTGAAAATGGATCTGTAGATTAATGGAATAGTGGCGGTCACAGGGGTGTCGTGGTTACTTTGTTAGGAGGTGGTGGAGGTTTGAGGGTGGAGAAGACATGGAACTTTGTTTGTGTCACAGTGAATGGGGGTTTGGGCGATAGGCGGTCACCAGATCGGTGGGCTACGTGGGTTCCTCAGGATGGTGAAGGGTAGGTCAAGTGTGGGGGGGCGCCGGGCAGGGGGGGTGGGTCGGGGGGTGGAGTCGAGGACATGAGGCATGATCTTGGTTATAGGTCGGGGCTGAAGGGGGCAGTGGTGGGGACTGATTAAGTAGGGTCATGAGCACTCGCTCAGAGGTGAAATGCTAGGGTGTGAGGAATGATTGGGGGTGGTGGTTGGTCATGCCGTGGGTTGGGGGGGGTGGATGGCCGTGGTAATGGGCTGGGGTGAAATCACGGCTGGCCTATAGGGGTTAGAATGTGGGTATGTTGCATGGTATGTATTGAGGACGAGGTTGGGGGTGGGGTCTTCGCTAATGTGGGGGTCGAGGGGGCGTAGAAACGGTCAGTGGGGAGTGGGTGGGGTGTGTTGTGTTGGATTCTGTCCTGTCGTTGTTGGCATGTTGTGGTGCTTATGTTTTGGGTGTGCATCTGTGGGGTGGGTGGGGAGGTCGGCATTTGATCAGGCACTCACTGGGTGAGGATGTCGGAGGCAGCCGATTTGTGTTGAGCTGTGAATCGAATTGTGAGATCGTGGCGCGGTGACTTACGGATTAGTGTGTTGGCAAAGGGTAAATTCGGCGAGACACGATGGTGCTGGGTGGGCAGATGGAGGGCGGTGTGGAGGATAGGAGGGTGAAAGGAGCTCCTAAAGTAGGACGAGGTTATCTATGTCGGCTTGGATGTGGGGTGCGGGTGCCGTGCTAGAGGGGAGGGGTTCAGGGTTTTCAGGAAAGTAGGCCGGGGGGAGTGAGAGTGCGAGGCAATAGTTGGGGGGTGCGAGGTACCTGCGAAAGGTAGGGTGGAAGTCCGACTGGGTAAGAGAGTGGGTTGGCGGGGGGTGTTTTTCGTGGGGGTGAACGGGGGGGGACGACAGAAGTAGTGGTAACTATGGGGGAGGGAATTGGGGGGCTGAGGGGGGGTGGGATAGGTGGTGTTGGGAGGGGATGGAGGATGGAAGCTCGGGGATGCAGATGACATAGTATTAAAAGGTACGAGGGGTTGCAAAAGGTGGGGTCTTTTACAGGAATGGGGTAATAGGGGTGGTTGGTGGTGTGCTTAGGGATGGTGGGGGTCTCCTTTGGTGAGAGGTGCTTATCGCAGGGGGCTCTGCCATGATATTGCTAGGAGGATAAAGCGCTGCACAAGGGGTGATGGGAGTGTCGTGGGTTGGTGGATCGAGTGCGCGCACTCGCCAGGGGGTTGTGGGTGGGAGATGGGCAGTACTTGTACATAAGTGGTGGAGGTCGTTAAGGAGGAAAAAAAGGAAGAAGTATGGGGAGGAGATCGTTTTTGGACAAAACAGAAATGAGAGAAGAGACCGAGGGGAGCCAGAACCACAAGACAGGAAAAGGGACAGAAAGAAGAAAAGCCGCGGAAAAGAAGGAGGGGAACAGACTAAAATGGACAGAGAGGGACGGAGGGGAGAAAGAGAAGAAAGCGAGGGGGGGGAATGCGGGGGACGGAGAAAAAAAAGAAAGACAGGGGGGCAGGGGGGACCAGACATAGAAAAGGAGAGGCTGCAGACAAAAAACAAGCAGGGAACGCACAAAAAGGGACGAAAATATAGGATGAATCATTAAATAATTAATCTTTCACATAATCATATACTAAAAAACGTAAACTACATGAAGAGACAGACCTTCAATATTTGACCGTAATCATAAGCAAACCAAAGGAGTATGGCCAACACGAATCACGAAATAAGGGATACTATGAAATACCCTGTCTTACGTGTCGAACCAACATCTTATTTAGTATAAACATATGGGTACAAAATAACGAACCGTGATGACTAAATTTTATCATAACAATCTGAGTTATTGAAGAAATCAAAAAATGCATCATATCTAACCAAAAACAAAGGGCGAAGGCTTAATTTAAAAACAAAGAATAATGCACAAAACAGCGAATGTTAGCATAAAAAAACGCTAAAAGCATATAAAGGTTTATAGTAGCAATAAATAAATAGTTCAAATGTTCCCAGTGGTGCAAGTTGAAATAACAGTAATAAGTTTAGAACCGTAACAACGTTCGAAACACTTCTCCTTGCAGTAAGTTTCGAGGTGGTCGAAATGCAATATTAGCCGCCCATATGAATTGTGAATAACTACCACACATTCTGGTACATTTTTTCGTAGTAGCATGCAAAAATTGCTAGAAAAGAAGCGATATCTTACTATTAACATACACACAATTTAAATTTATACGAATCTAATCTAAGGCACAGTTCCATTTCAACCCTCTTTGAACATGCCAGTCAGTCAGAGTTAATCATAAATTAGTGCTTAAATTATCTTCACAAAAAAGCGGAGCAAGGAAGTCCCCGCAAGATCGATCTACACTCGCGATATATACTACAGTCAGAACACTCTCATGCTAATAAAGAGAATTACAGTGGTTTCGTGAAGGAATGTGACGAGTGTGTCAGAGAAATTTTATATTGTGACGACCCGTAATTTGGACTTCTCTCCTGGTTTTGTCCCAGCGAATAATAGGGCATATAAACGGATGGGGCCGACGCAAAAAAAAAAACCGGCAGCGAAAACGAGAAATCGAATCCTCCTCGAAGTTGGGGGGGGTGGGGTTCCACGACATGGTGACTTGATGCACTCACATTTGATTCACACACTTGGCTGCGTCAAATGTCAAGCTGATGAGGCTAGGGAGGCCACAAATCTGAAGAGTTGTTTTATCTGATAAGTACATATTCTATTTACCTGCAAGGGAAAGTTGCGAGCGGTTGAATATGAGCTTCGGAACACTGACTATAAAACAAACAATTTGGTTGGATATCCTAGAATATGTATTGAGTAATTGTTTGGTTTTTTCATCCCTATAAAATATAACACGTTGTTGAACTGTTATATGTAATTGTTGGGAGAAAAACATAAAAAAGATAACATATATAAAGAAATTTTATTTTTCTATAGATTGAAAATTTTATATCTAAATGATAGATTTGTATTAAAGTATACATATGTTTTTCGTTTCATTTATTTATTGTGTGCACATATAAATTTCATATACATTCATGTAGCCTCCTTCCTCCCACACCCAAACACATGATTAACTTGAAAATACTTATAATCTCATGATTAACTTATTTTGATAAATAAAAATTCAATTAAAAGTTATTAACCAAAACTCATATGAGAAAATAATATTAAAGAACAAAATAAATGTATAGAGCCATCACTTCCACAGAAGAAATTGTAGAAAATTAGGGAGACATCAAAGTTTCAACCTGATTTTTCTAGAGGTTCACTTGTTCTTTTAATATTTTATTTTTTTTCATATTAGTTTTAAGTCAGACTAAAGCTTTAAAATTAATTTTTTATCTTTTATATTTTTAAAAATTGACCTTCATAAAGTTAGTATTTTCAGGTTGTTTGATTTTTGTGTTAGTATACTTCAAAGTGTAGTGATTTTTATGATAGAAATGGTAGATAAGTGATTCTTACTAAGTAAAAAATATTTACAATATCATTCATAAAAAAATTTCTCCATTCTCAAATTGTTATATTAAACATATTATTATTGTTATTTTTTTCTTACTTTATGTTATTCTTGAAGAGAATATCTAACAACTAATATACGAGCATTAATTTTAAAAAGCATTACTATAGCCATGTGTTTTGTTCATGGGGTAAATGTGTGTGTAAATAAGACTGTATCAAACTCTTTGCAATTATAATTACAATGGTCAATATTATTAATTACAAATATACCTATATATATATGTAGTATTTATATATTTTTTGACTTAGAAATTACATATTTCATATATAATATGTATGTATATAAAATCGTTATTATCTACAATAAGTGTTTTTAAAAATTCAAAATAAATTCTTTTTATTTTTCAAAAAGTTGACTAAGAAAATTATAAGTAAGGGCGTTTTTCTCGAAGAGTGTTAGTGGTAAAAGTCAGGATTTTTATTAAAGGGGTTCAAATATAAAAAAGTAAACATACGAAGAAATCAAATCGAGATCTTCTTTATTTATTGAATTCTATATTAAATTAAAATCAAACAAATATATTTATCAGAGAAAATAACTCATATGAAATTAGGACAACAAAAAACTCGTATAATGCCCTAAGGCCTTAAAAAAAATTTCTTCACATTTTATATTCTTTTAGTTTAATTATTTCTTTTGCCAATTGTATTTCTTCAAATATAATACACTCAAATTTCTATACAATAGCAATTTTTGTCGAATTCTTGTGTTTTTGGGGGGTTGTGTTACAGAAAACTGTGGAAATGTCTTATTTATAAAAAAAAATACTAGTCATTTTAACAAAATAGAAATTCAAGATATCGTGACTAGTTGAACTGTAAAAATTATTTTATTTCTTTCACCTCATATTTCATGTTTTATATATCATCACCTCTCTATGACCGTGTCATTTGGAAGGGTGCGGCCGCTACGTTCTTTTGATTACTATAGAAAAAGTTATTCTAAATATTGATATTATAGAGAGCTTTGACTCTGATAGCTAAAGATTTTCTCCATTTTTTCAATTTGTGATTAATTTAGTTGTAGAAATGACATTGATAATTATGGTGATCTAAACACTTGATTTGTACGGAGTTGAAGGAGTAGAGACACCATTTGAGAAAAAAATGATGCCAAAGTCTTTCATGCTTTTAAAGTAATATAAATATAGATTAGTCAAAATTAAATTTGTGCATGATTTTCTAAAATTAATTTTAAAGAAAGATCATATCACTAAAGGAAAATCAGTCAAATTAACATGTTTTTATATTAAAAATAGTTTGTTATGAAATATTAATATGAACGACTTTTAATCTTCACTACTTCATACACCATTATTGATATAACTCTCGCATCCTCTAACCTTCTTGATGATCTTATTGTTAATTGCTATATTATATGAAGACTTGTTGTGATAGCCTAATGAATGAACACTATAAACACAACATAAAAATTCTATTCCAGGTAACCTAACATAGATGAAATTACCCCTTACAAAAATGAGAAAATGTCTAAGCATTTTCTTCTCCTGTCTTGACGCTCGTTTGTTTGCTTTGTTAGGTTTCTTTTATACCTTTTTTACTACGGCATTTTTAGTGTGATTTTAACCACTAATGTCGCTAAGCAAGAATTGTTACAAAAAGATTAAAAGGAAGGTAAATTTGATATCACAAACCTTGACCAATCTAGAACTTGATTCGAGACATGTCTGACAATTTAAGATCTGACTCAAAATTCCACACAATATAGTCTTATTTTGAGATCTAACGCATGATCTGAGACTTTTCCCGACATAAGACCTGAACTTGACCCATAATTCAACCTCGAACCATGACCCAATCCTCAGCCCCAACGTGAGATTCAGTCCCAACTTAGAGACTCGACAAAATAACGAGAAACTGTTGAGTCTCGGGTTAGTTCTTTTAGTCATTTTTAGGAACATAGATTGGGTACTTCATTGGGTTGGGCCCCAACCATTGAGACATGGATACAGATCTAGGGTTTAAGTGTTCCCATAGTTTTATAAATCTAAGCATGTTGGGATACGTTTTAATATCTAATATACTTACCAAAACATCAAAATAATTCTAGAAAAATATTATTCTTCATACCTAACACACTCGTAAGTCTTAAGTCTTCTTCATATAATTTATCTTCGCTATCTCGTTCCTTTCTTCTTCTATAAGCAAAAAAGGATAAATATTTAAGTGTCTTCCATATCTTAGAAATCCAACTCCATATAATTTGTCTTCACAATCTTGTTCCTTCTGCTTCTATAAGCAAAAAAAGATAAATCATTAAGTTCCTTCCATATCATAAATTTCTAAGGTTTTTTATGGAAAACTTTTTAATTCTATAAGCAAAAAAGGATAAATAATTAAGTACCTTTCATGTCTTACATGTCCAACTTTATATAATATGTCTTCACAATCTTGTTCCTTTTACTTCAACAAGTAAAAAAGGATAAACAATTAAGTTACTTCCATATCCCAAATTTCTAAAAAAAAATTATGGCAAACTTTTTAATTCCATGAGCAAAAAAGGATAAATAATTGAGTTCCTTCCATATTTTAACTTTCCATGTCTTTTATGGAATTTTTTTTAAAAAATCATATGAAATTATGATCACAATCCTCTATAAATACCCAAGTTCATTTTGATTACATTTCACATAGAGTAGCATCACTCCACTCAAGGTCTTAACATTTTGTTTTCATCACATTTTCACATCGAATTAGCATCACCGCCACCTGAGTAATAAATTAGTTATTTCTATTTTTATCTTTTCTTGTTTTTCACATTAATGTTTCTATATAGGTCAGTAAAACCTCTCTATATTTGCATTGTTTGTCTACTCTTTTTTAGGGGCTATTATAGAAAACATAAAAAATCAACTCACTTTTTTGGGTATTTGATTTAGTAATAGTGTAAATTGTTATTATAAAAATATATGTTATAAATATATCTAATTATATTATAAGATTCAAATTCAGCCATTTTCAACCCCTTGAAATCACCAACCAACTTATACACTACAGTTTACCTCAAAACCTACTGTTAACTTAACACTCGATCTTACGAGTAATAATACTCAAATTAAAAGAATAGATCCTCTATAATGTCGTGATAAGCACATGACAGCGAGCTACTAATTAATAATGTGTGGTATAGGAAAGTGTCTGAAGTAATGTGGAATTGTATCCCATATAAGCGAACAAATATTTGGGTTATAATGAATTGTGAGATTAAGATTTATCGAGATATACCGGGTAATTATAGTTATTAATTCAAATATTAGCAACAATTGTGGTCCACTTACTTGTTGTTAGAGAGGGGTGTGACACAGAGTAAAAAAATAGGCAGTTTCTTATTTGTTTGTTTTGGGCGATTTTTTTTTATTTAGTATTGTTATCGTAGAAATGACGTTGTCACTGTGCCGATAGAAGCTGCGGGCCGATTATTGCAGGGCGTTGGAGATTTTGAGACAGAGCCTCGAGTTGAGAAGAATCATGCTTATGATACAAGAATTTGGAGATTCGAGGCAAGACTGTGGATTGGTGATTTACTGATAGCAAGAAGACTCACGTCAATACTTAGTTGAGGAAGAGTAAACTGGAAGCTAAAATGAACTGGTAGACTAATTATACTACACTCCGTTTATCGTATCTCCTTTGATTATTTATTTTCTTCTATGTTGGAAGATTATAAGAATTGTTATGTAGTTGGTTGATTGTTGTTTTGGAGGAAAAAAAATTAAGATATATGCAAAAGAATATATTTTATTCTCTCTAGAATTGAAATCCTAAACCTATATGATGTGTTGAAGCATATGTAATGTTTTTCTATTTCTCTAATAATTGTCTTCACACTATTGTACTCCCACATTCCACTTTTTTAAAAGTTAGGGTTTAAGAGAAGGGGAAATTGAGGAGGGAATTACAAGGTGAACATTTTGCTATTTGATTATTTGAGTGTAGATTTGTAACTTAATTATTTGAAAAAATATAAACAGGTTTACTTGTTTGGGAGGCACTGTATGTGGGGTTAGTAAATCGAAAATACTTTTAATATAATATGATATTAATTGTTTTAGCTAAGTTCGCACGATAACTCTTAAAAGAATCTTTAGATTATTAAAAATATTTCTACATCTTATAATATGTAGGTTTTGTTATTAACTTTTACCAATACAGAATTAATATGCCAGTATTTAACCATCTCTCTTTCGAACTAATTAAGTTCTACATATACATGAGTGCTCCTGTGACACTAAGGGGATTCTAGACTTTACTACTAGAGATCCAAGCTAGATTGAGTATTTAAGAGCTTACCAGACCGAAGGGGGCGCACGTACTAAAAATTTCTTTTTGTTTATGCATCTCCAAAACTATTGGTAAAGATAATAAACCGATCTATGAAACACTAAGATTGCCCCAGGTGGATAATATTCCCTTTCTTTTAATGCAACGGATAAGTTACATCTTTTAACTCTTAGTAATTGATCTTGTGAACATTGCTAAGTTATTAGTACCATAGTTTAAAATAGGAAATTACTATAAAATCCTTATTAATGGGTTCACATTTATTTTCAAGTGTTTTCGTTTTTAATTTCGAAGAAATATTTAAAGACTTGAATTTACTTTTGTATTCATGACAAAATTTTTATTAAATAAAATTATATTTCATCATTAGATTGATTATACATTAAAGTTTCTTACATTCGTTTTTGATGTATGAAAACGTAACTGTGATATATGGATCAATGCCAAAGCATTGTTGAGACAAGATGGTTTTCCGCGATGAATGAAAATTAGATTCGAGGTTATGTAAACATAGAATGATTTCTCTTTTCTTCTTAGAGACGAAAGATATGGTTGGATGAAACGTAAATGATTTTTCCAATTAAGGAGTAATCATTAGGGAGCCAAACACAGAGAAGAAAAAAACAGGAACAAGACTGCGAACGTCTTTTATCTTTCAGTTACTAATCTAATCCCTGGCAACAGATTTTATTATGTTTGAACACTTCTTTCTTTCTTCTATTGTGGATTATCTGGTAAGTTGACCTTTTATGCAATTTCAAATTTTATGACACCAGTCCACGGTTTTTGGAGTAACTGGGAACCTTGGGGAGCGATCGGCTACAACGTTTGCCCCGGGTACGAGACCGGGAAAATCAGCTTTTCAATGCCGTGCTTGCCCACGACTACGGTGTTTGTATAAGTATTTATTATTTTATAATTTCAATCTAATATCCATAATTTGTAGTATTTTTCCACGACAGCCGAAACACCACAATGTCGTCTCCACAGAGTCTTCAAATTCCCCTATTACACCAATCGTTGAGTCTTGAAATATCAGTTGTTGAGGAGCTAAAAGAAAGTTAAAAATGCGGTCTTAACAAGAGCAAATAATATTTATGTATTTTGGGGTGGTAGCCTACAGACGCAATATTCTTCAAAAACATTAATCGTCATCTAGCGATTTGGTCGGCTGATGTTGGGGATGAATATATATTCATTTGGTTTATATCATTTGTGTCAGTTTTTAAATTTTAATTAATACAATAAGATTATTCTTTGATTGTTTTTTGGGTAATTCAATGTTTTGATTTTGATTTACCCAATAAATAAATGCGTAAAATAAATATGACTTGTCACGATACAGTGAAAAAAATAAATCAATTGTAAATGTTTTGATAGAGTGAAACAAGACATATATATAATGAGAAATTGCATCAATAAGAGTAGATGTAGTATGAAGACTACAATTACATCCAAAACATAATATGACATTTTTTATGTGAAGTAAAAGTATTGTGAAGTGTAAAATTATTTATATTAAAAAGTACTTGAAAGAATTTACGAAAACTTATCTGAGAAAAGATGGTGTTTGATTGAGAAAAGAGAGAGTTTTTTGTTATGAGATAAAAATTTGATTGAGAAAAGAGTGAAAAAAAGTTTTTAGTTATGAGATAAAAAGGCACGCCCAAAGCAGAGAAACTATGATTTATTATTTGGTAATTTATCTAATGATTCTTTCAAACTAATTAAGAGATTTTTTTAAAAAATAAAACAAATGAACTTAATGAGTTAAATCTGAATGATATATATTCGAACTAAAAACCAAACGTACTTAATAGGTTGAATCTGAATGAGTAAGATTCAAACCTCCATTAAATACAAACCTTAACTTATTGTACAATTTTATTCCAATCAAATATGAAATAAATTCATCCTAAAATTTATCATCTCTTGTTATTGTACCAAATAAATTTAAAGCGTGTGTTAATACTTAGCTCTAAGTAAATAAATAAATAAATACTCAAAATAGGAGAAGAAAGTCACAAAATTAAGAGGAACAAGACAGAACACTCAACACTGTTCACTTCTGATTTAGCTCCAAACACACACACAAAAAAACCTGAGATCTGTCGATCTGATGGTGTACAATGTTTTTCGATGAGCAATTCTTTTGATTTCATTCGAAAGTTGTAATCTTTATCACATATAAGAATTATTGGATTGAAGAGAAAATTGAAAAGGGGGGAAAATGAGTGGATCTTTGATAAGTTCAAGGGCATTTGATTGGTATACAGGGCAGATGATAATTATAGCCCTTTTGGTAATGGTGGGTTCTTTTTACACTGGTACACTTTTTGGCGAAAACCCATCTCTCTATATTCATCAAGAACAGCAACAAAGTGAAAATCTCACTGTTGATTCCAACCCCATTTCTTCAGAGTCATCCTCTGGTGAGTCCTCTGTTTGTCTTTTTTCAAGAATTGTAGTGTTTAAAGTGTTTTTTTAGTTATAGAATGAAGGGAGTCTTGTAGCAACTAAAGTTGTTATCTTGCATATGTCACACTCCTTGGGGTTGTGACCTTTTACTGGATCCTATATGGACGTGAGATGCTTTGTGTACCGAGCTGCCCTTTTTAGTTATGTCATAGAATAGTACTAGTGTAAATTGCCAATGTGTGGACTTTTTGGTAAATGAGGGTCACTAACATGTAGATTGTAGAAAGATTGGTAATCAAAGAAATGGAGTTCAAGTCATGTTGCTTATAAAAGATTTTAAGTAATTTATTGTTTTTCCCAATGTAACCAAAAAAGATTGCAGATTTTTGTTTGTTAAAAGAATTTAAAGAATGTTTGAATGGACTCCCAGAATGGTAATTGGGATGGGGTAGTAATTGTTAGTGTGTGACTGTAGGAGAGATATGCTGAGAGAATTTGATTTTTTAGTCTATCATAAATAGCTTCTATACCTCTACAAGATAGGGGTAAAGTTTGTGTACACTCTACTCTCCAAGACACACCCGTGGGATTACATTGTGTATGTTGTTGCACTGGGGAAGCTAGCCTTTCAGAATACAAGTAGCTTTCGACTTTCCTGTGTATATGGTTGGTGGAGAAGTGGGGGATTAAAATATGAAAAGAAATGAGTTTTAGTTGCTTATGTGATTGGTAATGTTTGCTGCGAAAAAGTTGTTGATATTCCCTTTTAGGTGGGTTAATTAGATGAAAAAATGATAACTTTCTTTGGTTATAAATGATAACTAGGCGCTGTTCATGTTTGTGCTGGAGCAAGATAGAAACCCAACGGATAAAGATTGATACTTAGTATTGTTATTGTTGTTTGTAGCTTATCTATGTAATTGGGTTGTCTCAGAAGGTTTTAGTGTAAGGACAGTGCGTCTTACTTGTTCTGGTTTTGCTTTTCTTCGGCTTTATATGAATCTATATTTCCCTTGTATCTCAGAGATACTGACCCTCCTACTTGAATCTGATCTTGCATGGGCAAACTTGTTTTTTTCACGAGGCGATTCAATATGGGCATTTTTCTGATTACTCTTGAATGGGGCTTGTTGGAAATAATTGCATTGTTACTTAGTTAAAGCGGAGGCTGTAATCCTACCACAAGCAAAAAATCCATTTGGCTAGTGCAATGGGATATAGGTCCACTGGCTTCTACTTTGTCAAATAGATTTGGTAGAGATTTGGAAACTTTGACAAGTGCAAACTTGTGGGGTTCAGTAATTTGGCAGTATCACGACCTTAGATCCTGTTATTGGAATCTCTGATCCTTATATTTTAATAGTAATATGCATGCAGTTAGAGAACATGAGGTGCCTTTTTTGGTATAGAAGATTGGTCGTCTTTCGTAGAGAACATATCTAACTGTAGATTCTCTACTTTCTTCTGTACCTCTTGTTTACGGGAGATTCCCATTATTACACTTGACTTGATAAAAGAATAATATGCATGCAGGTATTCTGAAGTTCAGGAACAAGATTGCTCTTTCTTATCGGGTGGTACCTCTCACTATCCCTGAAACTGGGATAAATGTATGTCCTCTGAAATTTAATGAGTATATCCCCTGTCATGACATTTCTTATGTTAAAGAGTTGATGCCAAAATTAGATCTTTCAAGGAAAGAAGAGCTAGAGAGGCACTGTCCTCCACTTGACAGGCGCTTGTTTTGTTTGGTTCCACCTCCAGCTGATTATAAGATACCAATAAGGTGGCCAACTAGCAGGGACTATGTATGGCGGAGTAATATAAACCATACACGTCTTGCGGAGGTAAAAGGAGGACAAAATTGGGTACATGAGAAGGATCAGCTTTGGTGGTTTCCAGGCGGTGGAACCCATTTTAAGCATGGAGCTACAGAATATATTGAGAGGTATGCGGTCTGTTTTTCTTTCACTTCTCCTGTCCCTGTCATTATTAAAGTTGCAGCTTTTTGATTATTCAATGAAAAATGAAAATCAACACACTAAGGCTTCCATGAAGCAATTAAATGAAGCCATTTGTACTAGATGATCCATTGCACTTACTAAGAATGGTGAAAATCAAATCTTAATGTTACCATTCTTCTATGTATCTGATGTACGCAATTAATTTCTTTAATGCAGATTAGGAAATATGACAACTGATGAGACAGGTGACTTGCGTGCGGCAGGGATATATCAAGTGCTTGATGTTGGTTGTGGGGTTGCCAGTTTCTCTGCTTATCTTCTTCCACTTAACATAGAAACACTGTCTTTTGCTCCCAAAGATGGTCATGAAAATCAAATTCAATTTGCTTTGGAACGAGGAATCGGTGCTATGATATCTGCTATAGCTACAAAGCAGCTACCGTATCCAAGTAACTCTTTTGACATGGTGCATTGTTCCAGATGTCGAGTTGATTGGCATGAGAATGGTGAGAATTTCTTTCATTAATCATGCAAACCTTGTATGCTTAAATGTAATTGACCTAGATCATTAAATAAGTAAACTGTATCTAATTATTTGGATTTCTACATCATGTATGTTAATAGTACATTAATTTGCAAAGTTCAATGAATTTAATGCCGTGTTAGAATCTACACGGCCTTAGATATCCTCCATAATAGACTTGTTCCACCAGCTTGATCATCATGGAGATATTAGCTTATTTTTTTTACATCAAGTAAACTTTACTCAAGACACTATCGTGTAAACTAAACTGTTATGGCTGAGTTTTGAAGTATGAATGACTCTGGTTCTCTAAGGTAATTGAAGGAGATTATCTAAGGTAGTCTTTTCATTATATGCTAACCATGCACGCAGCGGCGGAGACAAGAATTTTACTAAGGGGTGTCAAAATATAAAATGAATAGACACACGTAAAAGTTAGGAGAGTCACCTTCGCCAGAAAATATACTGTTTAGTTGGGTCAAAATTTCAGTTTTATGTATATATACTGTTTAGCCATATAGTATATATATGTAAAACTATAATTTTGACAGTTAAATATAATTTTTCTAATGAAGGTAGCTCCGCCAATGTAGGCTTGTCATGTAAATACACTATCATTATAATTGAAGGAGATTATCTAACGTAGTCATTAAATTATATGCTACCCATGCATGCAGCGGCGGAGACAAGAATTTTACTAAGGGGTGTCAAAATATAAAAAATAGACACATATAAAAGTTAAGGGAGTCACCTTCGCCAGAAAATATATTGTTTAGTTGGGTCAAAATTTTAGTTTTACCTTTTATGTATATATATGGTTTAGCCATATAGTATAAGTATATATACATAGAGTAAAAATATAATTTTCTGGCGAAAGTGGCTCCGCCATTGAATGCATGTCATTTAAATACACTATTGTTGTAATTGAAGGAAATTATCTAAGGTAGTTTTTAAATTATATGCTACCCATGCTGCAGCGGCGGAGACAAGAATTTTACTAAGGAGTGTCAATATATAAAAAGATAGACACACGTAAAAGTTAAGGGAGTCAGCTTTGCCAGAAAATATACTGTTTAGTTGGGTCAAAATTTTTGTTTTATATATATATATATTGTTTAGCCATATAGTATATATACATAAAACTAAAATTTTGTCAATTAAACAGTTAAACGGTATAATTTTCTGGCGAAGGTGGCTCCGCCACTGCATGCATGTCATGTAAATTCACTTTATTGTTTTACAATGCTAAAATTCATTTTTCATATCGGTGTGCTGCAGATGGTATTCTACTCAAAGAGCTGAATCGGATATTAAGACCAAATGGATATTTTATATATTCAGCTCCTCCTGCCTATAGAAAGGATAAGGACTTTCCGGAGATATGGGACAAACTAGTAAAGCTGACTTCTGGAATGTGCTGGAAGCTTATTGCGCAGAAAGTTCAGACTGCAATATGGGTTAAGCAAGAAAATAATTCATGTCTTCAGCATAATGCTCAGGAGAAACTTGTAAACTTATGTGATTCTGAGGATGATTTGAAGCCTTCATGGAAAACACCTTTGAGGAACTGTGTTACCCTTAGTGATGCTTCATCTTCTTTGAAGAAACTACCTCCTCGACCACAACGTCTTTCAGAGTATTCACAAAGTCTGAATCGGATAGGTTTGTCAATTCTCTTCCTTGGTTTAGTTGTATTCATGAATTTCCATCTCTTAGCTCTGAAATCAATTGTGGCGAATATATTTCTCATGCTTATTCACATGGTAAAAATTAGACAATCTATATTGTTGTTAGTTTAATTTTTCATGATCTGCTATATTGTTGTGCAACTATTCCAGTAGTCCAGCTATGTTTTATTTGTCCTTGTTATTCTTATCATTATCTTGTTCTTCAATTTTTTTTACTACCGTTGTTTCTTTTACTTTGGCTATCTTTACTACTTTTGCTGTCATTCAATACTTTCTTCTTTTCTAATAATCAGTCAAGAAGTTTGCTTTTGTGGTTCCTTTTCATTTCTCTCAAACTGGTAGTGTTATTTTTTTTCTCAGCTGTTATTGTTACTTCTTATTTTTCCAATCGGTTTCTGAACAGCTACTGCTATTATCACCTCTAAAATATCATTTCTGGCCTAAAATGCTAATATTATGCTTGATGATAATTGAGATGTTGCTCCATTCAGTGGTAAAGCCAAAATCAGGGCAAGGGGGTCCATTCGTTTATACAAGGTTAAAATTACTTGTGCTGTATATATTGGAGATGTTGAATCCGCTTGGCTTCTTCATGGATTTACTTCTTCATATCTTTGAACCTCCCTAATGAAAATCATTGGCTCCATTTGACACAGAACAACAATTGAAAGAGAAAATACCGCTTTATTCATCTGCACCGGTAAAGAGCTAAGCCCGGAAGTCACGGAGCTGTCTTCTCTTTCAATAGTTTAAGTTCAATATCAGCCGAATTTCTAAGAACTAGTCTTTCCTTCTCATCTGTTTCCTCATAGAAAGATATAGAGTCAACCCATGCGCCTTTCACGGGTTGAGCAAAAAGCCTTTCCCTAGATCCTGGTATGAACTCAATCCGTCCCATTTGGCGAAGCAATCTTGGACCCTCTTGGTTGCACTGTGCTTGGATGCACTAGACTTCCACTCGCCAGCGATGAGATGAAAACTGCCCCCATTCGGCAATTCCCGTGCCACCACAATGGCATAGCAAAAAAGAGTGACCAGGACCTGTCCTTGACTAGCTCGTAAGTAGCATCCCTTTGCTGGTCGACATAGCGGGGTGTCAAAAGAAAGTCTTTTTGATTGCCCCGCTGACCTTTTTAAAAAGCACCTTGGGTCAGTGGCCGGTTGTAAAGTAAAGTAGGGCTGTGTGCTTTCGAATTTGATTTATTTTGATAGAAAGAAGAATCATAATTGATCCTGGGTCGTTTTTCAACTGTCCGCTGTTAAATCTGGTCTAGCCAATGGATAGTTGAAAAACAGTACAACCTAGGACCAATTCTGGTTCTACCAAAATAAATCAAATTCGTAAGTGCACCACCCTTCTTTATTTACAGCTAGCCTCCGACTCGAGGTGCTTTTAAGATCAGTGGGGCAATAAAAAAGACTTGCTTTTTGACACACCACAGCGTGATGCCATGTTCCGGTCACTCTTTTGATTCTTTGCCATTATGGTGGCACGGGAACGGCCGACTGGGGGCAGTTTTCATCTCATCTCTAGCGTGTGGAAGACTAGTGCATCCAAGCACAGCGCAACCAATAGGTTCCAAGATTGCTTCGCTGCTCCGGAGGTTGTTCCCATCATTGAAGTCAGGGTGTAGGACTTAGGACTTAGCCTTCCAAATGAGAAAGTAGAAAAGTGCTTAGTGTCGTTGGAAAAATCAATGCAATTGTTATGTTGACTTTCTCTCCCCCTACTTCTAAAGATAGATAGAAAAGGTTGGAGAGAATTTCAGAAAGTCATTCTCTCCTTTCTAAAGTTTCATAAGGTGGCCCACCCCTCTTTTCCCCCCTTTAATGAAAGACCCTCGCATCGCTTCCTATCCTTTTCCCTTTAATGAAGGACCCTCGCATCGCTTCTTATCCATTTGTGGGTCTGGACCTGATTCTTTTTTTCAATTTTGAGAATCAACCAGCGGAAAAATCCGTAGCTCAGTTTACTCACAGCCTCCCTCTCGCCCAAATAAATGAAATGGGATGAATTGGAATGGCTTAACTTACTACCTGTACGAGATTGGAAAGGAAGCTAGAGAACCTAGGGGGAAAAGAACGATGTTTGATGTGAACTGAAGCACATATTTCGCCTCTGAATACAGATAACATGAAAAACTTTGTAGATGATCCATCTAGAAGAGGGGTATTCTAACAACCTTTGATTCAAAGAGAAAAGGAAACAAACAATTAGGTTCACTTCCATTGGTGCTTCCCCCTACACATATATTGGGGCGAGAGCGGAATAAGACACATGTTCCTTTTGGGGTTTTTGAATAGGGAAGCTTTACGGAGATTGTCATTTCATCTTTTAGGAAGTCTCATATGTCTGACATGCTCAAATCAATTTCTTGCAGGTATTGATCGTGAAAAATTCTTGGCTGATACAGTCTATTGGCAAGATCAAGTTCGCCATTACTGGAGACTGATGAATGTTGAGGAGAAAGAAATACGTAATGTTATGGACATGAGTGCTTCCCTTGGTGGATTTGCTGTTGGTTTAAATACATGGCCTGTCTGGGTGATGAATGTAGTTCCTATAACCATGAATAACACCCTGTCTGCCGTTTACGGCAGGGGTCTTACAGGCGTTTTTCATGACTGGTAGGCTATTAACTTAGTTTACTTACCTATATGCACTAACTGATTTACGAAGGCCCTAACAAGTATCTTGCTTGAATTTGTAGGTGTGAGCCGTTCTCCACATATCCTCGCACTTATGATTTGTTGCATGCCAATCATCTTCTTTCTCACTACAAAAATCGTGAAGAAGGTTGTTTAATTGAAGATATCATGCTGGAGATGGACCGTATTCTACGACCTCAGGTAAGGGTTTCGTTTCGATTTGATGCTCGAGAGACTAAATATTTTAATAAATTGATAAACTGAAAGCATCTACAAGATCAATTTTTTTTCATTTGACAGTTCAGAGTAAGTGTATTAGCTTGATATAGGACATACGTTAAAAAGATAACGCCTAGGAAAAGGAAGCATTTAGTTTCTCGTATATTTAATATATTTATTTGAATCAGTTGTCATTGTTCTATATCCTATTTTACAACAACATAATACCTCATCCTTGATCTCCAATTCCCCTCGTCGGTTGAAAATGGGGTGGAGATGGAACTAGAAATGCATTGGTTTCCCAAGCATAATTTAGACATTCTGCTACTTGTTCTCAAGTTCTACACTTGACAATTTCTTGAGAGAGTTTTAATTAAACATAATGCGGCTACCAATTTTCTCCGAGCTTAGTTTGTTGGACGAGAGTTTGTGTGATCATTCATATAAATCATCTTTTAGAGGTGCGAAAGGATAATCTTTTGTAAGGTGGGGTTTTACAACGAACAATTTTGATCGGTGGAAATGTGACAAAATCAGAAAGTTTCTTATTGACTAATTTATGCTGAGAAAAATGGACTACCTTATGCTCTACATATATATGTCAACTGAATTGAGCTAAACAAGATCCAGCTTGGAGTATACGTTTTAGCGATTGTGACATGTGAAATCCCATTGTGGATGTTCATCCATGCTTGTGTCCTGAAGTTTTAACCGCGAACCAATCTAAGGTATCAGTGTGCAGGAGTTATCATATCAGCAGATGAAGAGCCCCACGTATCAAGATACTAGTATGCTGTGGTATTGCTCCCAAAGTTTGATCTGGGGGATGTTCGAAATTCAGTTCTAGAGAACCATCAGAGGAAGAAGGAGCCGGTCTTATTTTGCAGGAAAAAGTTTTGGGCTATTGCCTGAGGTAGCTTTGCCCGTGATTGCTAGTCGAAAGACAAATGTTACCATCTTCTGGAATGTTCTAATGTCCCTTATTCAACTACCGGAATTTCTCCTGGTTCACTACTATCTTTTCCTAAAGCGCACGACTAACCTTGAACCAGTCAATGCCACATGGAGGTAGAGGCCCACGAGTCATGAACTTCTTTACCCTGAGTAAGAAGCAATGACGGTATCTGAGGGATAAACATATGGCATATATTCGTGTAACTTATTTGTTGAATGGTAAATTCATTTGTGTTTCATAGTTGATATGTTTTCGTTTTTATCAGTCTGCAGGAAAGCCAATATGTAGTTCTTAACTTTGTAAAATTGTTGTATACATGATAGAACAAATTCATTTTGATGTAACATATAGAACGAGTTATGTCATAGCTCTTCATTTTTCTTTGGTTCTTTAATATATATATTGTTTCGCACTCTTCAAAATCGTTAATTGTGTCATATCTTTGCATTTTTAAAAGATCATATACCGATACAACATCTTTTGAGAGTTCGACTGAATTAATTGTCCCTTCTTAATGCTTTTATTGCCAAGAGTTATATATATTTTCATGTTTTGTCTCTCAATTAATAGCTTTCTCTTTCACATCACATCAGCAACTAACTTCCAGGACTTTAGGTTGCTTTTGGAATGAAAAAAGGTGAAAATTTTGTGTGTTTCTTTGTTGATAGTAATTGAAATTAGATATCGCGACGATTTATATATAGCTGATTTTTATTTATTTAGAAGTGAGAAGTAATAATTGTTACTTAGCCGGTTAACGCGTACCTTAGCTGATTTATAGGTATTCTTGTCTTTCACCTAATATTATGGCATAATTTCCTATGAAAATTTTAGAAATGTTATAATGTTGAATTTAAAGGAAGTACAATGATCACTTCATAGACTCTATAAAGATCGCAAACAAACTAATTACTATTAAAAGTACTGTATTTAAAGTTCTACCAAATCGTGCAATAAATAGTGACAAGGATTTTAAAAAAGGAAAAAAGAACATTAAATAAATGAAGCTATGACATGGGACAACACAACCCCAAATTGCTGTGGGTCATTTGACCCACCTATTCACACATCTTAACTTCCTTGTCTCCTGCGTTCGAATGTTTTTTATCGAAAATTATAGGTCACATATAGAAAATAAAAGTATATAATAACCACATCCGAGGACGAATTAAGTTCTATTTGTTAAAAATATAATATAGTAGATAAAAAAAATATTGTCAGTTATACAGGTATTAACTTACAATAATATTATTAGTGTTATTCACAAAGGAAGAGCTACACGATCTTATTTATTGTAGAAAAATATTTCTGATTAAATCCTACTATTACATAACGCAATACAAAAAGTAATTATGCTGTCAAACAGCACCATAGTAAAAAATCATATTGAAACAATGAAGAACAGTCACAACAATAAATAATATGATAATTAAAATTAAGGAGACAATAAAATCAAAAGATAAAGCAGTATTGATATATAACTAGACAATACTTGACTACCTACTAAAGGGTAACATTCGATATTTCCTAATTCCTAATCCCTGACCTAAATTTTTTCCGATCATGTCTTTGATTAGTTACAGGTGTATCATGTGTCGTCTAATTAGTGCTCTCTAAAAGCTACTATAGTATTATTCCGTTACAAGTCCTCTACTCCACAGGCGACACCTATATCAATATAATTATTTTAGGTCACAAATTTAAATGAAACTATATATGACGTTATACTATTATTTGAATCTTCGTATATAAATTTCTGATTCCGACTCCGATGGCCCCCACTTCTCTACACCTTATCTCTTTGCCAGAGTCTGCTACTTCCTTCTGCTAGAATACCTATGGTCCCTTTGACTCTATCACTTTATAATAAATTGGCTAAATAATTTCTTTTTTATTCACTCTATAGTATAGTAGCAAAGAAACTAGTCCTGCTTTTTTGTTTCTGGTTTTTAAGGTTACCTTTCTTTAATTTTTTGTTATTGGCTTCTGCTCTATATTCCCTCCGTTCGTTTTCTGTGATTTGTTTAACTAATAGGATATTTAAGAACAAATCAAACATTTGTAAAATTTATTAATCCAAAACAATTCTTAGATATTTCTATTTCATAAATCATTTCATAAGATTAATTTAATTTTTATTTGTGATAAAAATGATATTCTTTTCGGATCAGACTAATTAGGGTTTGAGGGGGGTTGAGAGTTGCTCGTGTGCATGCAGGCACATGAGTACGTACAAATAACCAGTAGTAGTACTTGGTACAATTTTATATCTCTTCTATGATATATCAACATCATATGTGTATGGGCCTTAGTAGTAGGTAATAGACAAAACATGGCCCGTTTGATAACAATTTCGAAATAAAATACATGATTATTTTGTTGAGAAATTCATAAAAATATCGGTGCTTCGAGCCCTAACCACCTATCATAGTGATAGTTTACCTAAAAAACTTGTGGTACTACTACTGTGTATCGATTTGCTTTGTATATGTTCTCTTAATAGCATTCTGATATGTTAATAGAGTGAACATGTATTACGATGAACGATAATAAAGTAAATCGATACAAATCTATATATGTAAACATATACAAATTGAAACCGATAAAATCCAAACTTTCACTATATTTGTCACTCTTTACTTTGGGTACACACACACACAGATATATATATATATAATATATATATATACTTAAATATATATATATATATATACTATGTCTTGACCGTGTTTAGATAATTACCTATTTTTATCTCATATTTGATTAAAGGTATTAACTTGTCCTATGAACTATTATGTTACTGAATGGTAATAATTACTGCTATCTTGATTTAGAAATGAATAAGTTAGTCCCCTGACTCGAAATCCCCTCACAATGGAGATAAAAATAATTTTTAGTGATAATAAATATCATCATTAATTAAGAGTAATGATAAAGTCTTTAGTCATAATTACGTGGGTGAATTCTTTTAAAAATAATTACTTATTTAACTATACTCTTTAATTATTACCATTTTATACACCTTTTAAAATGTCTGTTCCACTTTCTATGACTCTCCCTCTTCTCTTTCTGTCTTTCTCTTTTTTCTCTATCTCTTCTTTCCTTTTCTTTCTCTTTTTTTAATCCTTTTTCCTTCTTTCGTGTTGTCCTATTTTTTCTTGCTTTCTTTTTTTTGTCTCTTTTCTCTCTCTGTTTCTTATTGCTCTGTTCCTCTTTTTTGTCGAGTGTAGTCAACGAGTTTTTATACTTTATAA
The DNA here is from genome assembly GCA_027704765.1 of Solanum habrochaites. NCBI lineage: Eukaryota > Viridiplantae > Streptophyta > Magnoliopsida > Solanales > Solanaceae > Solanum > Solanum habrochaites. The sequence goes on from JAKWJA010002498.1 coordinate 65,267,926, forward strand.
AAGTTATATCAATGTTTATTAGATAAGTCTTCTCTAACCCAATGAAGGATAAAAAATACAACAAAATAAATAAATTTTCAATTAACAGTATTACAATATATTAAAGTTGAATTATTAGAAGAGAATTAATAGAGTCATCACATATGAAGAGACCATGAATTAACTTGATTAAAAAAGTATTACAGAATACATAAGCTTTAACATATGCAAAGATAACTAAATAGAATGTCAATGTATGAAAACAAAGAGTTCTTTGATCTGCATTTAAACTGAAGGAAACTTGTATCAAAGAATGAATTAACACAAGTAACCGCAATTGTTTCACAATCATCACTTAGTTTTGCAATATGACTTAAATTTGTATTTAAAAATTAAAAGTCAAAAAAAACACACAAAATATTAACAATATTAAGTTAGACAAAAAGAAAATTAAACATAAACCCAAAAAATGTAACAATGAATACTCAGACATTATTTAATTGAATTAAAATTAAACTCGTCATCAATAATGAATTAAACAAATATCCAATCCTAACATAAGGATGATACCAAGGCAAAATGAATAAACAATTGTATTAAATTTGAATACGACAGAGCGAATAAAGTGAAGAATAGACAAAGTACTACAGACTGAACAAAACAATTGATCTTTAAAGTAATTAAACTTGGTATCACTAATGAATTAGATCATTGTCCAATATAATAAATAAATTAAAAATATTGCTAAATAAATTAATTTTGCTTAAAATTGTAAGACCGAGTCTTAAAAGTTGATTAGAGAGAGAATAAGAATGAATGGAGAACTTAACTAACGAACGCATGACAATGATCTCTAACTGATAAGATATATTCAAGGATGACTTAAACAAGCTAAGTCTCCATAGTAAACAATCAATCAAAAATTCAAAATGAATTAAATTTGCATTAATATTTGTATTACTCGAATTCAACTTTATACATTTTACTCCTTATTGAATTCATTTCAATCTAATATTTCACCTAAAAATAATTTACTTAACCGCAACTCTCTTAAAATTGCTAGATAAGACTATACACTCCAAAACTACATTTTCAATTATTTGTAGGTAACTACCTATTCAAACTTCTCACAAATTCGTAAATTCAAATATAAATTCAAATTTGAGCTTTATAATGACCATCAATCGTGACTCTTGCTTCTGTAATTTTAAAGAAATTTTAGAATTTTTGCTTAAAATGTGATTTTAAATATAGATTTTCAATATTATTGTTTCCTCTTTTTCATCTTGTTTTTGGATACAATAGTGACATGGGCAAAAACTTTGGAAGAATATAGTTCATTTAAAATAGAAAAGTTCAAGAAGAAGAACAAGAGTAAAAAAACAAGAAAGGAGAATATATCAATAAGAGCAACAAATCGAAGAGTAAAAAACAAGAAAAACAAGAGAGAGATGAAGTGCAAGAAGAGTAAAAGAACGAAAGAAGACAGAATCGAAGAAGTAGAAAATTAAAAAGAACAGCAAACGGGTTGCCGAACAGATCGATATTGTTAACTTTTTTTTAATTAAAAAAATATATCTTTAGGTTGAAATAAATTATTTTGGCCTATAATGGTAAATATTTTTTTATAATATCGCATTTTAGTGATTTACCCAAGTCTTATCGGATATTAATTAAAGTTCATTAGACTAATGTCACTAAACGGCTATTAAGACACAAATACAACCATTGCTAATTAACCGTTAACAAATATATAAGTTTAACGTAATTTAAGAAATTAGTGTCGTAATGGATTTTGAACTGATCCGTGTCTCAGTATCCCATTCCACTATTTTGCTACAGATCACTTCGCTGTACCTCCGCCTTTGTTTGAGAATCTTGTTCAACGTCAATGTAAGCTCGACACTAATACAAAAATATCACAGCTTTTGAAAAAACCAAAAAAACTTTATAAGAACAAATAATACAGTAAAGGAGAATAGACCGAATTACAGTTTACCACTTCGCAGGCCACAACATTATGTGGCTCCTGTATCCATTCCATAAGTACACTGACATGAATTTTCTCCATTTATCTCGCGTATTTTTGAAAAAGAAAATGAATCATTTAAATTTATCAGATATTACTACTAAAAACATATATATAGATATATAATTTATACATATATTTCCGACCACTTTTCATATTGTAATTTTTTCGATAAAACAAATTCAGACGCACGAACCCTTTCGATGCCTAGTCCACCCTCAGTGACAAGTGTATTTTTCATACCACGATATAATATAATTTTGTAAGCTGCTCATCATCTCCGAACAATTTTATCATCACAAACAAAATAAAATAATCTACATACATATTATTCTTTTCGAACCTATTAGTAAAATTACATTGTGTTTGTTATTGGGTAAATTATTTGAATAGTCAATTTAGTAGGTAAAATATTCTGCAAAAAGAGAAGGAAAGATAGTTGAACAGTTTAAAAAAGAGAGGCAAAAGGAATAATAAGGTGAGGGAAGACTGATAGAAAACAGACTTATTATTTTTATCACATTATTTAGTAATTTTTTTAAATTTATTTCCCCATCTTTTCCTTCAAATCAAAACCACAAAAGGGTGACTTTTAATTAGTAAAAATTCACTAATTTTAAGCCACACCTTAATATTTGTAATAAAAAATTATCATCACTAGAGTAATTTTAGCCTAACCGCACTACATCATAAATAATTTCTAATAACAATAGTTTAAATATTGTTAAATATTTTTTTTTTTCAGGAATATAGTGCTGATTAAATTTAGATTCAGCACCAAGAAGACTATTCCTGTAAATCAGGTAGAACTCATCTAAACTTTTATGAAAATACGAAAAATAATCTATCAGTCCTATTACACTATCTTTATTCATACCAATAGTACTTTTACTATTGTTTTTAAATGTGATTATTTTTTTAATTATGTGAATAAAAGATATTTTGTGTATTATGAAAATGAAAAAAAATGAAGAGCTAATGAAGTGAAGTGCCATAAATGGCACGTGGAAATCAGTGCAACTGCATAATTTGGCTTAACAAATCTAAGCTATAAAATCTTGTGAAGTGAAAGAAAAATAAAAATAAAAATACTGTGTAGAAAATGAACCTCAGCTCAGTTTTTTAGTCAAATACAATATTAGCAAGCCGATGGAAATATCTGCATGCTACAATCATTGGTGTTTTTTTTTTTTCTTTTTCGATCTATCGAGCTTATTTAATCGTAAATTTTAATATTTAAATTTTATTTTGTAATCAATTTTCTAGTTCATATTTTTTTATCTAGTTAAATTATTTAATTATGATAAATTAACAAAATTCGTATAAACATTTGATACAAAAGAGTTTTTTATTGATTTTGTGTGTAGAGCTCAAGGGATTTGCGTAAATCGAGGAAGTAAAAATAAAAATACTTACCTAAAGTCAATAATCTATAATATTTACTTTTTAAAACTAATTTTGAAGTTGAATATGACTTTTTAATTTGTGTCAAAAAATTGGCAAAAGTTATATAATAGCAAACTAAATACTCAATAATGGAGTACTAGGTTTGATTTAATTGTGCTCCATAGCCACCCTGTGTGCAAAAAATTTAAGGTTGCCATCGCTCTCGCCAATATCTGGCTCGCCACTCGCCTCCAGTTCGCTCGCTCCGCTTCCTCACTTTTTATACAAACACAAGTGTTACAAAATTATTTTAATTGTATAAAGCAGAGACCTTGTAAGAAATCATATCTTTTTTGTTTTCCTCTCTCTCCTCTTCCTGATCTCGCTTCGCCCCCCCCTCGCCTTTCTCACTATACAAACTAAGCGAAATGGTTATAAATTTGTGTTTCTGTTTTGTATAAAGCTGAGAAAATTGTATATACACAATGCAGTATTATATTTTCATCCTAACACTTCTACTTAATACTAAAAATTTCCTCCTGCCGCTTTCTTTTGTTGTCTTTCTCTCTTTCTGGTTTTTTTATAACAATTTTCAAATTCTATCAATTTCCTCTCTTTCTAGTTTTAATACAATTCGATTTTCATTGTATATTCCGTTTCAACAAGTCTCTTTTGTCTTTTCTCTCTTCTCATTTTATTCAATTCAAATTGTATATAAATCGTTCTAATACAACTTAGATAATACATTCGGTTATACACTTTGTTTTTTATTACATTTCTCTGCCAAGTGTCCTTCTCTTCTTCTTGTTATACACTCGTTTATACAATTTGCTTCAACTGTATAGGTATAGCGAATACTACAATTTCTATGCTTTGCTATTGAAGCGCAATTATGCAAACTTTGCTATAGCATACAAATATAATTTTTTTTTATTTGATACGTGAAAGTTGCCCCAAAGATATTTACTTTTTGAGGGGGGTTGAGGTGAAAGTGGGATGATATATATTTTGACAGGTTTTGAGTAGGAGAGGTCACTTAATAACTAGTAAGGCAATTGTCCAATCCTTCACATGTGTATATTGTCTTGTCACATCAATCTTTGAATTTTTTTTGAATGAATAGACCATCATTTTTTTTTTTTTTTTTTAAAAGTAATTAAACATCTTTTTCTTAAATTTTCAATTTTTTTGAGTTTTTCTAGAGATGTTTTAAATTTTTTCTCCTTATTTGTAAGAATACAAAATTCTTCTAGATCATAGTATTTTTTTCTCCTTATTTTAATAGTTTTTGGCTATATTTTCCTATCATTAGGGTTTCGGATTCCTACTACTTGTTGCTGCAATTGTTTTGTTTATTTTCTTGTATTATTTTCCTTTATATTCTGCTTTGATTATATATGTATTTTAGCAAAAGATATATTGAAAATAACTTCTAATCTACTCACAAAGGTTGCATACATATATTTTATCTGTTTTAGACCCTTTTTATAAGATTATACAAAATATATTATTATTATTTGAATTCCGACTCAATTTGGTGCAACATTTACCAAATTAATGCACTCAAAACTAGTTTTCTATTATCATTGACACCACTTAATTTTCTAATTTCTTAAAGATTTATCATTGTGGAAGAGTCCACAAAGAGTTAGATTAGACTAAACATTAAAGTGGTGGGAGTCTCCTGAGATATGGAGGGTTTTTTTTCCTTTTCACTATCATGAGCTTCTTCCAAATATAGATACCGGTAATTTTTCTACTCAATTTTGGATATATAAAAAAGAATTTTATTTAAGGTTTATTTCGTTAATTCAAACTTGAGATGTTATATGCTTTTTGATAGTATAACTAGATTATGCGAAAACACTTCTAGTGCTATATTTATCTGGTTTAAATATTATATTTTTACTATAGTCACAAAAATACTTGAACTTTTTAAATAATTGTAAAAGAAAAAAATACTTGAACTTTTTATTGTAGTCACAAATATCCGTTAATTTCGACATATAGAAAATCAATTGACAAATGACAAGACATTTATCTACTTATATTTTTTTTATTTTAGAATTATTCTTTGTCTACATTAATATGAGTTTTGACTCAAAAAAGAGTTTAGTGAAAGAAAAAAGACAAAGGAAAAAGAAAAAAAAACAATGCCTTAATAGAGGAATTTATTGCCTGTACAGGAGACTTTTTGCCTTGCTTATGGAGTCAATAATGAAACTCTGGTGAAGCATTACAATCTATGTAAAGAAAAAAGAAAAAACGGATATTCGATATTTGATATTTGTAATGAAATTTAATTAATTTGAATTATTATTTCATTTTGTAAGATTCATTTTAATACAGAAACCTTCCTACACAACTTCTCATTTCTACTTCATTTTCTTACCTTTGAGCTAATTCTTTTTTTATAAAGTTCTAGGCTAAAGAAACATTCTCTTTTTTTCTTACATGTGTGGTGGACGTGGATTGACAAGTTATCTCTTTTTAAAAAATCTAAAAGATAAACTGATTACATAATCAAAATTAGATGTTTTAATTATCTAACAAACATGTTTAGTTGGAATAATGACTTTACCTTTTTAAAATTTAATAAAATACACTGTAAAGTGAGAATTTAAGATACCTTTTCTCAAACTAATTGAAGATCACGATGGCTTTTCAAAATTATTCATGTTAAGTTACTATATATGTTTCTTTTTTATAATAATATTATGTTAATTAAACCAACCCATATTTCGGACATACTTGTATATAGAGAAATTTGATTATATCTTAATTTTATTTTATTTTGACTTCTTTTCCAAAAATCTATGATGACAGTCATCAATTATAATCAATTTAATTGGTTGTGAAAAACCTAATTAATATCTGCACAAATTAAATGGTTTTCCCAATGTATCCATTATAGACTTATATATCATCAAAAAGCAATGAAAAATCCAACTAAAAATCACTGTTTAATACTGTTGTTTGAACTTAAATTCTGCCACAAAATCTAAGTGATATTAAATAGCTTTAAATAACTAAATAAATGTAATAGAGGGGCACTCTTTACTTATATGGAAAAAAAAAAGATTTTTTTTGGATTTATTGTATGTTCAGTTCCATCCTATAATAAATTGTACAGTTTCTCAAACTTGTCTGCAAAGGCTTGTGCAGTTGTATTTATAGTAGCTTCCTTTAAGGTGTTTTTTTGACCAAATTAAAGAAAATACTCATAAAGGGAACCCTAATATTAATAAAAACCTATCTATATTACATACAAAATATTAGACTTGTGTTTAATGTCTTTAATAACTTGTAAATGTTTATATCGTAGCGCGGTCTAATGTTATTTTATTGAATCGATAGCCTATCGAACAAGGTAATTATTAAGGTTCGCATATGCTCCACCCTCTTCAGACTCTAGGTTTTCAACTCCTTCTCAACCAAAATTCTACCTGTCACAAAATTACTCATGCTCTTCTCGGAATTTTGACTTGCTCTTAAGATTGCTCAATGTTCATTACCCTACCCTCCCACAACAATAACATATCAGTGTGAGAGTGTAAGATAACACTATCAAAAATGATCTTTAGCGACAATCAATTAACAACAATATCTAATTGTCACTAAAAATATTTTTTTAATGTCCTCACAGCCTATAGCGACACTAAATCTAATGACAATTAAAAATGAGCGGTAAAAGTTTTATCACTCTTTTCGAATGTGTATATCTATTATTTCTAAAAGTTATTTTTATTATAGTGAATACGCATATCTTACCTCTATTATTATGTGATAGAAAAATTATTTTCGATAAATCATCCGCTCAAATCGTTACCCTACCATCCCTTAATTTATTTAGACTTTTGCAACTCAAACAAATTTAACTATATATAGCTAGGGTTTTGGTCATTGGGCCATGCATGGTTGTGATTGCACTCAAAGAATTGGTAAATATTGTGGATTGGTTATGATGATAGAGTTGCCTAAAATAAGAATAAGTCAATGGGGACTAAGTTGGGTGGGGGTGGGGAGATAGTGGAATTTGCAATGAGGGGCCTGTGATTTCATATATGGTTTATGTTCCCCCCAAAGAAAACATGATCAACAAGGGCCCTAATTAAATTATTTTTTTACACCTTATCCTTCACACATTTTTTGCATATATACTATGATCATGAATATACTATAAATAATTTTTTTATAGAATTAACTGGTGAGATGATAGGATTGTTCCACTCTTAACAAAAGATTTTGAGATCAAACTCTGAGTATAAAAAAATTTGATTGGGAGCGTTACCTCAATGAAAAAAAAAGTACAAAGAAAAGCCTAATATATGAAATTATTAGCTAGCTAATAGAACTATGTTTAAAATAATCAAATTTTGTACTAACATAGTTTTTTAAATGGACTATATTCATCATATATACAACTGTCACTTTAATTATTCCAATTTATATTCATTATTTTTGTGGCAACCCCACTTTCCATGTTTTGCATTTTGTCCCCTTTTCCCAAGACCTCTTTTTTAATTAAAACATATTTTATAGGTAAAGCCAAAAGAATAAACATAATTTAGTGGAAGTTAATCTTCTTATGATCTTTCCCTATTTGGAGATTTAAACCCTATCATTACAATGGTTTAATCCACTTTTGGAAAGCCTCTAAATTTAACAGTACTGTAATTAGTAGTACTAATCATGATTTGAAGTCGTAATCATAACTTTTCCAATGTGTACTAACTAAATTACATGATTTTGGCATCTTAAAATATTAAAATAATAACAACTAGTGTTTCTTTAATATATGTTGAGCTACATTTTAAATACTTTTTGCCCTTTTAGGAAATATTTTTTATTTGGGGTTAAAAGATGAAATCAAGAATCCAAGAATAAATGTAAATTGTTGACATAAATATGAGAACTGTAATAATCCCATTAAAAAAATACATTCCATAATTACTGATTTATGGTCCCCACATTTTATAGCAATTGGGTTACAAAACTTGTCATAAATCTTTTTGGATTTTAAGTATCATAATTTCGTGGTGAATATATTCAAGGCATATTTTTTAAGTGACAAATTAAAGGATACAAAACAAAAATAAAGTAAAAATTTCTTGAATTATGGTATTTATATTCTTTATAAGAAATATATATTACGAATTATATATTCGTGTAACTTAATTTAGTTTTACCATCCTCCGATTTCTAGCGCGTATCAGTAGCATAAAATTAATAGCTAGCATAATATAAGTAGAATCGTCAAAATACAAAGAAGTGTTTTTTCAAGATGACTCCATTGACTTCGAGGCAAGTCATTTATGTCGGAATTAATCCCTCATCAATGTCTTCTGAGTCGAGTTTGTTGTAAAGGACTTATTTAATACGATTTATATCTCACATGTGATTTACATACTATTACATAATATGGGTTTATCTAGCGCTCACCATAGAGTATACACTCACACAAAGGACAAAGACTATGACATAAATTATAGCGATTACGTATTATCCTAAAATTCAATAAATTACAAAGAAATTACTAAAAACATTATATAATATCAATATCAAGATCTAATATATATACGACGTATAAACAATATTTTGATTTTGGACTAACTGATATTATAATTTGATTCCTTTTAACAAGGCAAATTGACGTGTCTACTTTTTGTACATTAAATAATACATCAAATCATATTGCTAAATTGGCAGTGAATTTAATTATAATTGTGGCAAAGGAACAACTCAATCACTTGTCCCTCTCTGTTGTGGTTGAATTTAAGCCCAAAAAAGACCATACCTGAATAAAATTGGGCATCTTTGGATAAGAAAGGAACAAATCCACATGCTACTTGTGCTCATGTACCTATGTTAAGAATTTGATATGAATGAATATGGTTCCTTTGACTACACAAACTTTATAATAACTCACATGTAAACTCCAAATTGAGTAATTTACTATTATTTTTTTTAATTAACTCAAATTGGGGCCATTCATGTGGTTTTGTCCCATAAGTTTTAATCTTCTTAAAATAATAATGGAATAATTTCAAATAAGGTTTTTCATATATTGTTTTTATTTGGGGTGGCTTTTAATTTTTGCTTTCATTTATGATGATTTTTAATTTCTGTCCATGTTATTTATTTGATGAAAATTTGAAGATTAGAGTACTCTTATCTATGGCCTAATTCACTTTAGATAGTTTTCCAAAAACTTATTTCATTCTTCTAAAAATTAAGTTAATTATACAACATATGTTAGTGTAGTATTAGTGTGACTTAATTCGTTCGATACAAATTAAGTTATGCCTTTACAATATAACTAGTGCATTTTTAAACTTAACTTTTGTCAGATTCGTAGAAATTAAGTAATACGATAAGAGCATAAAGTGTTATTCCTTTTACGATATAACTTCTAGGTTTTAGGATTAACTTTAGACTAGTATGACATAAGTTCGATTGAAATGAAACTATGCACTACCATATAACTTGTCATGCATGTCTTATGGTATATCTTGTGGGATATAATGCCGATAAAATATAAACATAGGACTCATGAAAAATAATTTATAATTCGATATTCATAGTTCAACTATTTTATTTTTTTCAAAAGTATTAAAAGGACGAAAACTAAAGATCACATATTTAAGAGGCAAAAATTAGACATAACCCCCTGCATAGGGACATTTATGTTTTACAAATACGAAGAAATTGACAAATAGCCACTTCCAAAATGCTAATCAACAATTTAGCCAAATGTTAAAATGAAATTTAGATAATTAGAATACCTTAACATTATTATTATTTGGAATAAATTCCATTCAACCATCATAAACTCCTTATTTTGGAAAATAGTATTATAACCCTTTTTTCATGCTTTGAAAGAAAAATAAAAAAATAACCCCCTTGAATTTTAAATAGTTGGTAAAATTTAATTAAATTATAGTTAAAAGATTTTCAAATTTATAAAAAATAATCTTCAAGAATTAGGATGAAAGAGTGATGAAGAACCCATCTCTGGTCGATATAATTTTCTCTCGTGTCTTTCTTCGTTTGTGATATGATATTTTAGTGTTCTAGCTGTCGTTAGAGAATCTTATCGATTCATCCCAAAATTTATAATTAAATTCTAATGTGTTAGAATATTATAAAGAGGTCTCATAAAAAAATCAATCGATAATTATAATAATAAAAAACTTAATATCATTTTTTTAATTTCCTCAATAACTAAAGTGTGTGTAGTTGTTAATGATTATTATGATTTTCACTAAAGTGTGTGTAGTTGTTAATGATTATTATGATTTTCACCCGCTTTACTTTATATTAATTTGGAATCTATTCTCATCCTTTTTTCAATAATTTGGCCAACATGAAATCAATGGATTTTTATTTTTTTTTAAAGACCTCCAACTAAATTGCTAAATTGTGTGGAATTCAATGGCTTATAACATGACAATATCAAATTTAATTTGACTAATTTTTTTTTGTGTGTGGGGGCCCTTTTGATTGAGTTGCATTAAACAGCTTTAAAAGGAAAAATTGATAATTTCCCTTTTTATACATATATTAAATTATAAATGACTTTTCAAGAATTGTTAGGTATGCAATCTCTTTGAAAAATGATAATAATAGGGACTTATCTAAAGCAGACAATTTCAGTCTATATTGAAAGAATTTTTAGGTTGGTTGAATCTAATAATTGTTATCATAGTAAATAACATTCAACGAAACGAATGAAAATAACAAAATGACGTAGAGTTTGGTTAATAACTACCTCTAGCATGCCAAAAATAATTTGTAGACATACACCAAAAGAAATAGCTAATTTAGGATTTAGTGATGATAAACATTAATTATGTAACTGATACATAATATAATGGTTGTCAAAATGTATCTATGGATCGTTGAGAATTAAGAATCAAGTAAAATTAAGTTTGACACATAAATATATGAATTGTTAAAAATTATAAAAATTACCTATAAATCAAGTTCAGACACACATATATATATATATATAAATATTTTTTTTATTTTTTTTTCTATTTCACTTTGAATTAGTTATGTTTTACCCATTTCACCTCTGAGTATCTTTTTGGAAAGGGGGAAACATGAGGTAAAGGAAAAAGTAAATGAAAGCCTAAATTCCGGGGAAAAAAGTATGTAATATGAGACCATAAATCAAATAGATAGAGAAAGGAACTTCTTAGTTCTTACAATAATAACAACTTATTATTATTAGACGAGTCGAGTCTGAAGAAAATATTTTATATATGTAAAATTTATTTTTGATAAATTTTTGCATAATAAAAATAAGAAACTTTATGCACATTAATTTTGAATATACAAATATACAGTGATTTATTTTTTTTATGTTTAATACAAGTAGAAATAATTTTGTTGTGTGTAATATGAAAAGACAAGTCAAACGTCAAATCGAAGGATTTCAAATCATAAGACAGTCAATGATGTGTTGTCAATCACTGCACCTTAATTTCTTTCTATTTTTCTTTCGAAGTGATCAACCTAACCCCTCCTCCACATGATTTCAATTTCCATTTTTCGAATTTATTAAATATCATTGGTATTTATGTGACTCGAATCTTGATAGATTTGTATTTTGTGTTGTATTTAAATACGATTCATAATAATCTAAGTGAGTAGTAATACATTTCAATCGACTTTTTTTTTAACTACAATATCAAAAGTTATATTCCTGTCAAATGTTAGCTATTACCATGAACTACTTCGATCATCATAGCCATCATTGATGTCAACCATGCATTGCTATTATGCTTCCTTCCACTATCTCATTATATCCGTACATTTATATTGTTTAGGATCAAAATAAGTCGTGTAGAACGTGAAAGCTAGCAAAGCAAACCTCGAAGACTTACTGTACGAAGACTACGAGAAATATCTCCAACACACAAAGATTTCACCTTGGTTTCGGGCAATCGACCTCGTGCACAAATGAGAATGAGCTATCCCTATACATATGATAGTACCAAATTACAGAGAAGAAATCACCTCAACCAATTCACTACACTCGAAATATATGTGAGGTTTCACAAGTATACGAATAAACTTGTGAACCACAATTCTTCCTCTAACCAAAACTCTCAAAACCTAAGCCCCATTGTAAATGCTTGATTAAGTTAGAAGGAATTTTCCTCTATTATAGAGTCCAACCTTTCCTACAAAAAAAAGATTTAGTCAATTCAAACTTTTTCCTAAAATAAAACCCTATTTATGGTAAGAACTCACGCCAAATAACCCCCCACAATCATACCGTCCATCCATACTATTAACTACCAAAGCTACCTACCTACCTCCAGCATCACAATTAGGATTTATCGTCAATTTCCATCAACACTTTGTCAAAACCACCACGTATTCTTCGATAATCACCACCAACACATCGTCAACCATCACTATCAACACAATCTAACTACTAACATCAATCAATCTTCCCAATCACTACCAACCGCCACAACACCAACTAGACCTTTCACCATTATAACTATCACCACCATCATTACTATCCATTCACACCAACCATCACAACTATTACAAACAATCTCCATCATGTCTAACGAACACAATATTTCCTTATCATTCACTATTCAAATCTACAAATAACATCTTACTTATTTGATTTTATACTTAAATTTAAACATTATAATCTTAACGAAAACAGACGAGGGAACAATAAATTGATGATGATGATATAATAAACAGTATACAAGTTAAAGAACTAGTAATAGCTTTTTGGTGTATTTATTAGTCACATGTCAGGGTAAAGGAGGTCAACGCCAGCAATCTGCAAGAACAAGAAGTCATTAACAAAAAAAGCCCTAAATAACTCCAAAGTTTAGCTTAATTATGAACCCCATTTACCCGGCCGACACACTTCCCCATATATCTGCCCACCTCATTTTGCCCAACACTCTCTTTCCCTTGCTCGTCGTATTTGTATTGAAATCATGATTAATTTGATAGATTGTAAGATAAAAGTTTAATGTAATTTTATATTAATTACAATTACCAAAGTTGAGATATAAATTCAATGACAAGATAACGAGCAATAATTGACAACACAAATTCAATTCGCATACACAGAGTTCATATTATTAAAGTAAGACTTATGTTTAACTTTTTTTAATCCTCACACAAGCGCTTTAGCCCTAAGTTCTACACTGTGAATCTGCTAAACAAAACGAGTCTACTTTTAATCGTTTTCATTTTCCTACGAAAAAAGAATGAAGGCAAATATCAATACGTTCATATTCTTGAATTCAAAAATAACCGCTATTTTGTGGACAAATGTCCGGTTGAATCATTTGCCCTTCAAAAATCGATGATCTAAAGCTTTTCATAAAAGTAGGCAAGGCAAAAAAGACCGTTAATGCCCTTTTACATTTTCAAGCTACTCAATTTAAAAAGAAAATTGATCTATAAATCTTCTACAAGTAAAAATTGGACTTTCGTCCTTTCTTAATTAAAGATTTTGAATTTGAGTTTTAGAATGAAGGTATTTATGTTAGAGAACACATTGCTTCATTTTTAATAGATTTTGTATGTTTCACAATCAAACTAAGTAAACAATTTATGATACAGACATCAACAACGAACGAAAAAAAATTTAAGTCTTAAAAAAGGCTTGGCTTTAGTGGCTCAAGTAATAGGCCACATACAGTAATGTCACAACTAGAAGTTTTCTGGTGTGTAGTGTATGCCTAGTGTCCTTAGGTATTTATCTTAAGCTTGATAACAATAAAGCCTCTAATTTGCAACATTGGTGTTTTAGGCAGCTTACGTTATCTCAAAAATGATTTTTATCAGTAATTAGTATATATTAGAGGTAATTATTAGTGATAAATACATTTCATTGCTTTTATTAATTTGCATATTTATTTCTGCTTAAAGCTATTTTTATAGTAGTTTTATTGTTGTTTGACCTTTGACATGTCATTGAGTTAAAAACCTTACTTTACAATCCAAAAGAATTGTCAAAAAATCATACTTCAAAGATAAAAAGCCAACCTATTTAGATTCAGACACATTAAATACGTATTTTAGTTTTAATTATTCAAAGATCCCAAACACTCTCTTTCGAATTTAGAAAACAATTTGCAAATTAGATATTTAAAAGTAATCATTGGTAAATATTAATTTATTTTTTTTTAAAAAAAACTAATATATGTCAAGCCAATAATAGTTTCATATACCCAATACAACCTCTAATTACACTACACTTTCCAATGGCCATTAATTTAGAGGGGAAAACTGAAACATGTATGTACCTAACTTCTAGTAATAGTACTTTTTCTGTTTGTCTAATCTTTTACTTGCACACTATCTCCAAGAATTTTCAACATGCTTTATTAGGCAGCTAATGAATCATGAATAACACTGGCCATACCTGAAAATCCAGCTAAACCATACAATGAATTTAAGTTACATATACTGCTCTGATATCGTCATTTGCTTTAAACTTTATGCGTCTCTTAAATAAATAATAATTAATAATTTAAATATTTTATACTATCGATGTATAAATAACTTATACATTAGGGGATTATATGATTGATGAGTTACACACATGAGAATTAATTGGTAACACAAAGGTTTCGTATTTCATGTCAAATGTTGTATAAATATACGAATTCTTGTGCAGGAATTGTTTTTGTTTATACTTGTAATTATGTGATGGAGTGTTTGGAGATAAAAATTATGAAATTTGGAAAAAAGTTTAAAATGGTATTTGGAAAATAGAGTGGTGTTTTTGGATATAAATACATATTAGAACTAAAAAAATTTTAATTTCGTGAGTAAAAAAACAAAACAATAGAATTAACACTTATTAATTTTTTTCAAAAATGTACACGTATAAATAACACATATGTCCCATAATTTTTCAAGAAATATAGGATCACTAACCACTCCAAATCCAATCCTCGAGACTAACTCTCAATCCCCCCCCCCCTCCCTATTTAATCACAAAAATGGAAAATTAAATAAACTCATTTTGAAATTAAACTTCGTGATTAATTATTCTTTATTTCTCGTACCAAACTAGCTTTGTTAGTATTATTTCTTTATTTCCTTTCTTTTTAATTTATATATAAATTTAATAAATACCCCAATGGCCCAAGAATAGCCAACCACATTGCACCCCCACCCTCATCCATCCACCCACCCCCACTCTCACTAAAATATCTAATTACACAACACAATAGAAGAAACACCATAGGTAGAGAATCTCACAACAAATAACATGTACTGTTGATCAGTACTACTCCTACTTAGCTACAAAGAAAGAAGAAAAAAAAAACAAATAAATCCATCAAATGAAGTAACTTAAAGCCACTAACCTTTCTCCTATTGTTACACCTTCAAATAATTTCACTATCCATTTTTTTCCCCTCTCAATATGAATAGTCTTGAAGATTCCTTAAAAACTCTCTCTTTAGATTATCTAAATCTTCTCATCAATGGTCAAGCTTTTAGTGATGTTACTTTTAGTGTTGAAGGTCGTTTAATACATGCTCATAGATGCATCTTAGCAGCTAGAAGTCTCTTCTTCCGCAAATTCTTCTGCGGGCCGGAGTCAGCATCTGTCTCCGGCCCGCGGTTGGGCCCGTTTGGCGCTGGCGCTGGATTAGCGTCGTCGCCGAAGGGCACAACAAGTTGTTCACAAAGGTAAAGGGTTTGTGTTTATACTGTGAAACACGGTAGGGTCTAGTGTTTTTTTGTTGATGTTCATTTTGTATAGTGGACAAGTTTCAATTGTCACAAAAACTGAACCAATGCCTGAATTGTGGTGGAAAAAACCTGGTTGGGCATACACATTGCACATCAGCCGTTGATCTTTGGCACTGGAATACATCTCTCAGCCCGCTAGATATTTTGGAGTTGCAAACTTTGCCTTGCTTACGCTCATGTTAATTTAATTTATTTTTACTACTTTTGACACCTGTTAATTGTTTGGGTTCCGAAGTCATGGATCAGGTCTTATGTTTAAAAAAAAATAGTATTTTTTCATTTGTAAATTTAATCTAAGTGAAATTTATTACTTGTTTCTAGGTTTGTTTAACATAATAACTAGATCCATTTTTTTTCCTTTTTCATCTTAATTGGAGTATGTACTATATTTTTATGTATCGTGGAATCTTGATCATAGATGTCTTGTCTAACAAGTGTTTTTTTTTTCTTGATTTCATGTAGGATTTTAACACTTGCTTGAATTTGTACTATTCTATGTGTTTGTGCTAGCTAGGTACTAACTCAAAGGTTTCTAAATTTGGTTTTTGATTTCATTGGTTTTGTCTTTCCACAGTGGTGATATCAAATCTTTTCCCAAATAGTTATGTTTACTTTCCTCTTTTGGTTCCAATACAACAACAAAACTTTAGAATTAATTACTATATTATATATAAATGTTGAATCAAATATCTATCTTACCTAATCACAAAAAAAAATCATATATTCAAATTCTTCCTTGGTTATTTTTTCTTTTTTTTTGATATGGAATCGAGATTAAATGAAGGAAGTGGAGATCGATTCATGTTAACTTGTTTGAGACTGAGGCGTAACGTAACGTTACTTGTTATTGACATTATTTGTAGAAGCATTTGATAAGCATCGGTGGAACAGCGTCAATGAGATGTGATAGAAGTTGTAATAGCTTCAAGCAAACAAGACATGCACACTTTGGACTACGTGTTCTCATTTGGTTGGCGAAAAATCAGTCCGCCCACCTGAAAATCCTAGCAAAAACTCCCTATTTAAATGTTGTTGCCAAAATCGAGATCTGAGTCTTCTTCAAATCTCTTATCGAAGACTTTAAATCCGCTCTATCATCACAACCATCACCATCAACATCAAATGTCCTCGAACATTGAGCTCGAGGACCAGAAGATCCGACGAATGAGACGAGCGCTCGATTCGTCGGACGTTGAATTAGTCAAACTTATGGTAATGGGAGAAGGTTTAAATCTTGATGAGTCACTCGCGTTACATTACGCGGTTGAAAATTGTAGCCGCGAAGTTGTAAAGGCTTTACTTGAGCTCGGCGCGGCCGATGTAAATTACCAGGCCGGGCCGAGCTGTAAAAGCCCGTTACACTTAGCGGCCGAAATGGTCTCACCGGATATGGTTGCGGTTCTACTAGATCATCATGCTGACCCGAATACCCAAACGGTCGATGGGATTACTCCGCTCGATATTCTAAGAACCCTAACTTCTGATTTTTTATTCAAAGGTGCGATCCCTGGTCTAACTCATATCGAACCAAATAAACTACGTCTATGTCTTGAGTTAGTTCAATCCGCGGCTATGGTAATTTCACGAGAGGAGGGTGAAGCGAATAACAATCAATCTTCGGAGAACATGTATACACATGTTCGTGAAGATCATAGTTCGAGTACGAGCAGTGGAAACAACAACTTGAATTTGGATTCAAGAATGGTGTATTTGAATCTTGGTGCAAATGTAGCAAATCATCATCATCATCATCATCAAATGGCATGCAAAATGAATAATAATAATGATCATGATTGCAGCAGTAGCCACAATAATCAGAATCCATCAACAATGTATCATCATCATCATCATTCTCATGAGTATTAGTTTGTTTTTAATTTATTACTTAATTAAACATTTTTATGTTTCAAAACAAAACAAAAAAATACTTTAGCTTGTCTTTCTTACTGTTTTTTTTTTTGCCTCTAGTACTCCTTTTTTATGATCTCTTCTTCTTTTGAAAGAGATAAGTTGTCTATAATTTCTTGGATTTGGGGAACACAAAAACAAAAAGGTTGATTATGAAGAAAATCATTAATATTACTCTTATTTTCTTTTCTAGTGCATATATATATACTCGTACTTATTAACGTGTGTGATCGTTATCTGAAAGTTTAAGTTATGTTGTCCTCACATGTTGCTTGTTTTTTTCGTTAATGATCAATCAATGGAAAAAATCTTTTTGATAAGAGTTATGATCTGAATTCAGAACCTCTATTAGTTTGTGTTTTTTCGATCTCATAAGTAAATATATTTATTATTTATTTTGTTGATGGTATGTACGTTATTGTTTTCATGTGTTGTTTTCTTATCTAGGGCATTTCATCAGGATGATAATTGCAACATATGTAGTCCATTAACGGTTGGGTTGGAATTTATTCAATCTATATGATGGGACAAGAAAATTGAGATATTCTAAGTTTTTTTTTTTTTGTGATGGAGAGAAGGGACACAGGTCAATCTTTTCAATCTCTGGACTGTCAACTCCTATATCTACCTTCTTCTATTTTCTTTTCATTATAGTAAAATTATATGATATGTTTTCGAGTTTAAGTTATACTTATAGTTAACATATGAAATGTTTATATTTTTTTAGATGTATTGTATCTATTACCTATGTCCTAATCATTAACTCTGACGTTTCTTAGTTTAAAGTGAAGGATAAGATACAATACCGTCTCCTCTCGAATTTCTTTTAAAAATACGATTTGAATTCTCTTAAGGATGCTTATATGTAGATACCATTTCTGATGTCATGGACAAATGGAAACCAATAATTTTCCCACATATATATATTTATTGAGTACTACGTATCCTTTATTTTAATCACACATTAATTATATTATTTTTGTTAGAGTGGGATATTTTTAGTTTCTTGTGATGGTGGGGTTACTTATGTTTCTTACCATTTTTAGCTCCTTTATTCTCATAGGGGAATGATCTGTTCTATTAAGCGTTACCAATTTTTAAATTTTAATTTGCTGATGGATGAATTTGATAGGCTAATACTAATCACGTTTATCTTCCTTTTTAGAAAATATAATAATTGTAGTATTTTTCTGTGAAGTCTATGATTAGCTTTAGAAAATGGGGGTTGGCTTGCATATGCACAAAAGTGATGTGACTATATATTATATTTTTGTTTTTTCTAATTATATTATTAAAGTTCTGCTTATCAATATCTATTATCTTCGATTTTTTATTTTTTTTGTCTCTTGCTTCCCCTTTAAGTAAGGGGATCCCACCAATAATTAGGGGAGAGAAATTTCACCATAGGGATGAGGGAAGGGTCAAATGCAGATAAAGAAGCGAATAAGAGGAAAAGGATCAAAGCTAATGAGCGAAGTATTAGCATTCGAGAAGAGGTCGCGTGAAAGGAAAGGATTGCGCGGCTTGAGGGTGGGGGGTAAAGTGTAAGATGTTGTGTAATGTGGACTGGGAGATGCTGTAGGTTCTATGGGTTGTGAAGTGAATTGTCTAGGGTAGGATAAGCGTTGTGGTTGGTGTCGATGGAATGAGTTTATGAGCTGGGGGGTAAGCTCGGGGTCGTGAGTTAGTAGTGGATGTAGGGGGAAGTTGGGGAAATTTAGCATGGAATATTTTATATTCGAATTGGATGTCTAAGAGAGGGGTGGTAGAGAGGTGGATGGGGGGCTGGGGGTATGGTGCGCGTGGTTGACTGGTTGCGAGAAATTTGTGGTGCGGGGATGTGAGGGACTTCTTGGGTGTGCCACAACAAATCAAGTTGGAATTCATTTTTCAGAGTGTAACTCTACATGGCTTTTGTAAATTGAATTAGTTTTAAATGCAAATGAAAAGTAGAACTTTTGAGATGAAACCCTAGCTAATTAGGATAATTGTATAGGTTTTATTATCGAGGTATTTTCTAAATAACAGTAAAGTTATTTTCGTGTAATTTATAGGTACAATTATTATATATGAAATCACTCACAAACTGTCTACATAATACCTCCTTGAATGGTGTGTATGTTCCCCTTTTTAAACCTTGCATTGAATGTGAAATGCTTGGAGTATTGAATGTAGAGCTTAAAATTTTAAGTGAATACTTGTTTGATTAGGGTTAAAGACTTGTATATATGCAATTTGCTGCTCTTGACAATGAACATTTTTTCAGAATTAGGACCACGTGTTTGATTTCAACTTGAAACTAGATTTGTGAGTCCGTGGCCTGTATAGAAAACAAAATAAAAGAAACAGCCTGTTGAAAAAAAGAAGTTTAAAAACACCGGTAGAGGTCCCTCGAGAGAGTGGCAGGCCATGATAGAGTAACTCATATAGCCCGAAATGGGAAATATGATTGACGTAGATAATCAAAAGGAGGGAAGAAATATATTAGATGAACATAGTAAGAAGACCGAGGGGTGAAATAGCGGGGTGGTGTGGAGATTTTAACCGGAAAATACGTTGTAGGCAGTCATTGTGGTGAATATAGGAATAGGTGTCTTCACCGGGGATGTTGGAGAAAGGGCTAGCTGGAGTACTGGGAGGAAGGGTGCACTGATGAGGTGCCGTTTGTTGGGATCCAGGAGAGGTTGAAAGAATATGTGCAGGGAGTTACGAGGTGATTCGGAGGTGGAAGGAGGGTCGATTTGGGGGGAAATGACGTGGGTCAGTTGGGAGAGGATCGTCAGTTCTGTGAAAGAGTGGGGGTGAATTAGTGTGTTGGTGAAGGGTTAGAGGTGTTGAGTTGTATGGTGGGGGGGGGAGGGATTGAAGTCAATTGGGATATGTGGAAGTTATGAAGCGTTATGTTTTTAAACATCTACATTCTCCACTTTTAATTATTATACTTTCTTTTTAGAGTAACCGATAACTACCTTTGACTAATATTTAACAATATATTTTTTTCATCATATTGATATGTAAAAAATTAAATTTATAGTACTTTTCAAATAGTTTTTTTTAATATCTACTTTTTTTAAAAAAATATTGAATTAGTGTCATTTAATATAACTTTGAAATTTAGTCAAATGCAACTTCTCATACCGAGAAAGCCAGGTATCAGGTCACCATATTTCGAGCCCTTTTTTTCTCAGTATGACTTTCAAAAAGCGCAACATGCACGATAACGAAAAGTGGAAAGAGGGAGAGTATGTGTTTTCTAAAGACTAATCATTAAACTGACTAGGTTAACTCAAACTAGTACTCAGTGTTAGTTTCTATTTATATGTAGCGATGTTTGACTGAATAAAGTTAAAGAAAAGTCAATTTTTTTACAAAATCGTTCTAATTAATATATAAGATTCTCCTATTGTCCAAATAATAGATAAGACAAACAAATTAAAACGACGTGATTATATTTTTATTGAAGCCAAAACTGAAATTGTTGGAACACATCTTTTTTTTCTACTTGTCCTTGTTCTTCTACTGCTACTAGTGCCATCAACATCTCTACACTTTTTGTCTAAAGTTAAAGAATAGAATAGAAGAGGAAAAAAAGGGAAAAAAAAGTGAAAGCTTAGCCTGCAAATTGGAGTCATTTCTTTTATAGAAAAGAAATTGTGATTATTTAAGATATGATTACTTGTAGTTATGTGACATATTACAATTTGAATCGATACGAAATTTTAGAAAAAAATGAATTTCTTGCCACATATGACTTTATCTGTTTATAACAAATGTGTGACTGTATAAAGACTTACATATTATTTTACTATGATAAAAGGTAAAATAAAGTATGTAAAGTTAATTCTTTTTATTTTTAAACAAATTAATAAGAAAATGAGTATTTTTTTTTTGAATTTTCGTTTGTGGATTTTCTTTTCCTTTCTCTTTTAGGATCTGTCCTAATAAATCATGACATAACTAGTGGACAACATGTCTGAAATGACCAGACAATGAAAATTAAAGTTTCTTTATTATCAATTGTTTTTTAAAAATTTTCAAATTATTAAAATCTATGTCACAATCACTCGTTCGAGTGAGCATTCTGTGATGAACACTAGGTAAACTTCTCATCGTATAATAGCCTTCAAATCACATAAAAAATGTAAATCATATACAGTAAACTTTACTCAAAAAGTATTGAGGGAGTCATGAATCTCATCACAATCATCTTTCAAACCAACTACGAAAAAATGACTGCTTATGTAAGAATATATACACTGAATCTTCTTTATTCCAAGTGATAAGAACAAGATGTTATTGATTATCAAGAATAATTTATCATCATTGTATGTGTATCCCTATCATTCTGCTCAGTCTTTCAATGACCAGGAAAATAGAAGTTCGGAGTCTAAAAGGTGTAAAATATTAATAAAAAATTTAAAATGGTATATGAAATTTCATTTTAATCAAAACGGCAAAATCACTGGTAGTGCAGCGATTGCTCGCCGGAAAAAGCAAAATCACTATAATAGCCTAATTATTTTTTTAAAAAAGAAATGGTTGAAATGGCAGCGATTTCCAATATAAGTTAGGGTTCTTAGATATGAATTAGACCAGGGATCGCACCTTTGAATAAAAAATCAAAAGTTAGGGTTCTTAGAATATCGAGTGAAGTAATCCCATTTCAACAATTTCTTTAAAAAAAAAATTAAAATAATTAAATTTAGCAAATCGTTGCTCTACCAACGATTTTGTCATTTTGATTAAAATAAAAATTTATATATCGTTTTAAATTTTTTATACCTTTTAGGCTCCAGACTTGAAAAAATAGTCATCGTGGAAACAAAACCTATCGAATAAATTATAAATTATATAAAGTATTACACTGTGATGAAATGATTATAATAACTTTTATCAGCTTCTTGAATTTTGTCAGTCAGACGTGTTGAACTTTTCATGAATAATCCAATCCTAAGAGCTGGTAGTTCTGTCAAGTGTTTTTAGGAACTATTTCTACAAAACTAATGATACAGCCATTTTGTTTTTCAGTATCTACATAAAATAAACTAAAAAAATCTGTTGCCTGTCTTCATATACCCAGCTTTCTACACGAACAAGTTTCCAATTTTATTATAAGGCAACAACTTTTTAAGTGGATTGTCTAATGAAGAAGGAGAATAGATAACTCCAAATTATACAAAGTAATACTCATTTGGTAAATTATTGATTCAGTAACATCTCATTTAAACATAAATATCAGATCTGAAGGCAGAGCGGTTGTTTCTGATAGACCCTCAACTCAAGTATGAGAAGGAAATACAGAAGTGAAAAGGAAATGTATAACAAATGGTTTATCGCGTAATGATTCTTTTATCAGTACTTGAAAAATGGCCTCAAGCATATACAGTGCATGGTAAGCATTATTATAAGTTTGTAACAATTCCTTCAACTTAACATTCTGAACAACAATATACAGGACAAAAATTTCCTCGCAAAATATTTGCTTTGAAACAGGCATGAAGATGATCACTGTCGTAAAAATATAAGTTGATAAGGAGTTGACGTAAACCAACCAATATTACACAGCCTCAGAGGAAGGGAAGAGCTTTTCAAGCATGTTATTAGATAGGATGCGGTTTGGGTCCAGCTCCTTTCGCGCTTGATTGTATGCATCCACAGGGAATTTCTTCTTTAGCCTTGCCTGCAGAGCTGCAAGCTCTTCTTTGTCCTTGGGAACCTGGAAGTAACATAAAATTAAATGGTAATGCAATTCCCACCATGTTGAAGTACCCAATTGTCAACTTTACTTAGAGATTCCGCTATCTAGGTTTTCTTTTTTATATTTTAGAAGTGAATGTCTATGAACAAAGTATATGACCAATATTTTTCATGACATGTAAACCTCATGTCGGAAGATGCATTGCTATCGGAAATAATTAACTCTAAAGAAGTTCAGTGCTGTGCTTTGGGAAAATGATTGAAGAGAACAGGTGTAAACACCAATTCGGTGTCTTCCTATTTGCCCCACCATCTACATTGTTACCGTACAAGAAACATTATCAGTTTGCTAGATAGTGTCCATAACATCCAGACAAGTACTTTACAAAGCTCCAAGGCCATGTGTTCTAGACTTTTCGCATTTTTAGAAATGATAATAAAGTACCGATCCTCAAGGATTTAACTTTATGCTAGATAATAGGCACTACCAACTAGATATTTTTGAAGTATGCTTCTCGAAGATGTCTCTTCTAACAAGCAGTTTGATGAAATGAATCAGCTCTAGATTCTAAACAAGTTAAAGAAACTTGTTACTGTCTCGAAAAAAAAAAAAAAAAAGAGTAAAGGCCAAGTGCATTGAACAGGTAAAAGAGGATAGTTCGAACTTCCATCTTCCTGTCAATTTCCTAGTTCTTTAGAATTGCAAAATAACAATTAAAGGAGCTGTAGCTGCAAAGTAGTGGAAGTAGGAAAAATCTGATCTCTATTATCTTGCAGAGATTTTTTCAACAATAATAAAGAACCAATATTCTGATTATCTATCTTGTAGATATTCTCTTTTCACCACATATTTCAATGGATTTTGTAGCAGGATGGAGACATTTCCCATTGAACTCTCTTCCCTTGGGGCTACTTGCCCACATAATAAAGTAAAATAAAATAATAAAACGAAAAAGAGGAACTGCTTGGTTAGTAGTATCTGTATGCCCCTATATAACTGGCATAAGCAGCAGTGAGAAATAACTCATACCTCAATCTTTGCCCAATGTTCAAAAGCAGAATACTGATCCCACAACTGTGATTGTGTCATATGCCTGTAGTGGAAGAACTCCTCCGTGATTTGCCTTCTCTGCCGAGCATCCATGGTTGGAAGATACATGATAATTCCAACCTAGCAACATATTGGAAGGGAGATAAGTAAATAAGTAATAAATCTCTGCATCAAAGTTATCAGGTCTAAAAAAATAATCACAGATTTGGGTGTAAACAGAGCGAGGACTTCACTTTCTGAATAGAAGGTTATCTAGTATTTTATCAAAACTAATATAAAGTATAAACTTTATGAAACCCATCCACCTTGTTTGAGATCTATTCTCCACCTGATATTGTCAGCATTGATTAGCTCATCTAATTTTCACAACCCATGGACTCAAAATCTCTTCTTTTTTTAACTTTCTGAAGAAGATGCAGTTGGACCATGAACTTATATTAGTTAACAGCTTACTATGAACAAATATTTGCATGCATTATGTGCTGAGCTCCTTTTGTCAACCTTAAAAACAAGGCCACAACCCCAATGACAGAGTACATGACAGCCCAATCAAAAGCAAATTAAAAGAATACACTGGTGAGAGTATCCAACTCTTAACAAAAGATCGGTCATGGTTTTTAATTTATCTAAAAACAGATAAAGATAAATACCCATCATGGTTTTATATTTCATTCATGATTTAGTAGTTACTTGAATTTGTGCAACAACATTTATGGTAAATTATTCGGCTCCAGAATGAAGGACATTTTTCATAAAAGCAAGTCATAGATTCACATGCTAAAAAATGATTACCCAAGAGAATATATCATCATCCGCTGAGCTATAAGCTGGACTCATTCGACTTTTACTGCAAGCAGTCCATCTCTGCTCTATAGGTGCAGGGGCAGGTACACTTTCTTTCTCAATGAGCTGCATCAACTCCTCTATGTACTCCAGGTCTTTCATGCTAGGCTTTGAGAGTGTACCTGCAGGGAAACATGTCTCTGATACCCACTGGTGGCCACCACAGTCGAACCCTAAAATTTCATCACTCCAGCCAACTCTATACCCTTCTGATTTCCTCCAGTATTCTGCCTCAGCTTTGTTGACTTTAATTACATGCTCCTTGTTGAGAGGATCCATCGCAAGTAGTTTATCTCTCAGTTCAGTGAATGATAGTTCAACTATTTCAGGTTCATCTGGAGAACCAGAATCTCTGTAAAAAATGGTAAGAAATTTCTTTAACAAGTAATAAAACATTATATCGAAAAATTGAAACATAGAATCTTCAGCATTTCTCCGATAGTTTGTAGACAACATCTTTTTTATGTGGAAAAATTAGACTACACTTAGTCAATTATACATGTCATACTGAACTATTTGTGATCTTTTGCTTATCAAAAAAATTTCTAAACTAATTTAGAGTCGTTTTCATCTGTTACTTGTATTCATCTGCTAATGATGAATAAGTATGATACAAGATCACAATTTTAATGAAGGGATTGAAATGTTAGTTCCGTTAAGCACAACCTTACAAGTGAGGCTATAAAAGTAAAAGCTAAGTAAATTCAAATTCTTGCAAATTTATAAATATGTTCCAGAACATATCATTACTGCAAGTGTCTTAATCTTTACAATTGCCTTAAATTAGTTCATCAAAGTATATTATTTCGCTAATCCCCTTTCAGAAAAAGGTCAACTGCATAATGGGGCTCAGTATACAAAAATAGCTGATACTACATGAGCAAGTTCGTCCAACAATAGAACATCATGCAGAAATGCCAGGAAAAAGATGTTCTGAAATATGGTTTTAAAGGCTAGTTCACTGCCACCATACCTGTACTTAGTCAACGACTCCAAATAGAGATCTCGGACATGCTGCAAGGCTTCTTCTGCAGTATATTTAGGTTTGTTCTTTGGTGGACCTTTCTCCTTAGACATAGGATTGCATGTCACAACCACAACGGCATCAGTATACGGAATGTACAAGTATTTGACATGCTTGTTCTCGAATAGGAATTTCCTGAAGTAATGACAGTTAGTGGCATTATTTCACAAGCAAAGGACAATAAGTGAATGTAGGTGCTTACACCATGTATGGGAAGCAAGGCACATCATTAACCACACACTCCATGACAGACATATTAATGAGTTGCACGGATCCTCTCATTAAACATATAGACAGTGCACAACTTCCTACATTCCCAGGGTATTCTATAAGTACACTTAAAGTTGATAAAACCGAGAAGGCAAGATAAACTCTATTGGAGCAACCACAGGTCAGCTTCCATTCAAGTCCAGGAAACACTAGGTGAGATTTAACTGAGATACCTAGATTTTCTCAATATTGCAGTTTGAAAGGGTACATGGGTTATCAACAATTACTAGCAAGTTGTTTTACTTTTACAAGACATTTCTAGAAGTTGTTTTATACTGGATTTTGTCTACAACAGTCTACAAAGATGCGCCAATCAGTGCGCAATATGAGATAAATAAATTGTTCACCTATAAGGGACTACAACTCTCACTCTATATTCTCATCATTACTTTTAGCAACTACCCTACCACTTATATTTATCTCTCTTTCATCTCTTCTCTTCCCCAACATTTTATTTCTCTCTCACTATTTATTTTCCGTCCTCTCTCAAATGTTTTTGCCCACAAATACAGAAGATACTAATGAGATAGAGTAGCAACAACATACCAGGTGTAATCCCACAACTGAGATAGAGTAGCATAATTATTATTATTTCGAACACTTGCTGTGTCGTGGCCAGCCTTCCCACACCTCAACTAATTTTATAAGGTATCTGCTACCTCCCCCAAACACAGTTCTAGGTAAATCTATCTACCGAGTTCAAGACTGATGAGATGAAATCCCCTAATATTTGCTTCTTTAGGGATTTTGAACCTGAGATCTCACGGTTCTCAACCCACTTCATTGTCCACTAGGTCACACCATTGGATGCAACAAAGATGTATATTATTGTGCATCTTCTGAGTTCAAATCTATATAATTCACTTCATCATCAAAGCAAAAAATTAGAGCATAAGCTCTAGTTGTAAGTGCTGACTGAGCAGCAAGACAATCAAAAGAATAGAAAATTGGATGTTGATGGGTGATGGCTGATGTCATTAGCCTTAACTTCTTTATCAACTTGAAAAGCTGACAGGTGGTCAAGCTATTATCCGTATCAATTAAAAAAAAAAATGGATGTTGAAATTCACAGTTGATGGGGAGTTCGAGAAGTATCTATTGGAAGGAGTTGAATGAATAGGAGTTTATCATGGTCAGTGCAGTGAGATTTGTAGAACTAAGATCAAGCAAGCTCGAATTGACGTAGAATATGGGAAGTTTAAAGTCGAATATTTCAAAATATAAAAAGATGTCATTCTTTTTTGGACAAACTAAAAAGGAAAATGTGACGCATAAACTGGGACAAAGAAAATACTTTCTTTTCCTTTTTTTATGAGCAATCCTTGTTTCACTAAACACAAATACACAAGCATATGTCTCTCACAATAATACCAACAAAGCCTAAATTCCTTTCCATGAGATCCCTTGTGCTGAGTTTTGGGATGATTGCAAATCGCTAGCTTGGATACATTAATATTAACAGGTAACAAGCTCTTTATAAAAGAAACCCTCCAAGAAGGTCTAATGTAACAACTATGAGAGCTTCCCAAAAGGGAAAAGAATTCACTAAAAAAAGAAGCAAATATTTACTTGTGATTTTTCTTGATATCTTTCATGTTAGACAGGAATGTATGTTCTACAAGCTCCTGCCTCTCAACACAGCCACTTGAGCAGTGACTCGCAACACACAAGTCCCCCAAGGTCCCTCGAGTCTAACGTAAAGATTCTGGATCTTCGCGTTTTGAAATTTCTATTGTGCCT
Source organism: Solanum habrochaites (assembly GCA_027704765.1). Lineage (NCBI taxonomy): Eukaryota > Viridiplantae > Streptophyta > Magnoliopsida > Solanales > Solanaceae > Solanum > Solanum habrochaites. The sequence goes on from JAKWJA010002498.1 coordinate 65,296,615, forward strand.
TTGGCAGGGGTAACCAATTTCATGCTTATGACTTGTTCATCAATTGGAGGCAACCTGGCACCAGTGCCATGGGCACCAACCTAACAATTTTGAATTCAAAGGAACAAAAGCTTTAGAATTTCCCCAATCAATCCTCAAAAGAGAAACATACATCTGACAAATCAATATATCAAGCAACTGCAAGTCGGAATAATGTAGAAACTTCAAACAGGTAGCAAAAAGCAGATGTTGTCCTTGAAACACAACATGTAATGAAACAGAATCAGCCTGAACATTTTTTCTTTGATTGATCATGCAAAAGTAAGGTTTTTATTTACATAGGTAAGATGTACATCAAGAAAGTACAAGTGTACAGAGTACATACATAAACTTTCCACAAAACTCATCATGTCACCAAATCTAGAGACAACTTTCTGGCCATCACAAAACAGTTAGTATACAGCTAAGTTATCATCTATACACAGGGACAACTTCTCCCTCAAAAGCTTCCAGTATTATTTTTTTGGGTAAAATCAAAAGCATCCAGCAATTCTCCTAGCTGAAGTGTTGCCACTATGCAAATGTAGTCTACCAAGCCTCAAACGGTCTTTGGAACTCTATTTGAATTGTAAACCTAGAGAAGGCATAATTATACATGTATAGGCCATAAATAAAATTTCAGCACTAGCACAAAAAAGGCAAAGCATGATTAACATATACCCCAGCCTCAAAAATTCTCACTCCTCAGTCAAGTATCCTAGTTTAAATGGGAGATGAGAATTAAGACAAATGTAGAAACTTGAAATAACTCAAATTAAGAGTGAAATGAATTCGCACACTATACGTAGTCTTCTCTAAGAACTAAAAAAAATAGTTTAGAAGTATAAAACACAGGAATAACCAGCCAACCTCTCATCAATAAGGCTATATGAATTTTCCCATTGGCCATTTGTACCCGTTTCACTACAATATTCAATAATTCATGTTCCCTAACAATACAAGTTTAAACGTTTTCTGCTCTATTTCATTTCAAGAAAAGGCTTATACAATGTTGACTGGCATACAAATTTCTAGCGAGACTAAAATGACTTCTAGCAATCATTGGACCTAATCACTTCATGTGAGCTTGTCAAAATGAACCTTAATCCCAATTAATTAATACCACATATATGGGAGAAATTTGGAATGGAAACACTATGTATTTTAGTTAGCCCTCTAATTATCTATCAGTTCACTTTTATCTATTAAATTAACCACTCCCTCCATTTCAATTTGTTCATCCGGTTTTGACTTGACACAGTGTCAGAAAGTACAAATCTTTCAAATGTTGTGTTCCTCAACTAAAGATATGTAGAATGAACCATGGTCTTAAACAGGTGAAAAGTTGAAATTCTTAGAGTAAAGATGCATTCTTTAAGACAAACAAATTGAACCGGAGGAGAAATCCACAAGAAATCGACATGATAAGTTGTTTAAAACATCCAGGAACAAATCAATCAATCACCTGAACAATGCCACCAATCTGTTGTTCTCTTATGGAAGCAAAGTTCTGAAGAGTAATCTCAAACTCCTTAATCTCATCCACAAGCTGCTGAACCCGAATCCCAGCTTGAACAGTAACCCTTTTATTCTCCTCATCCACACTCAAAACCTTATCCATTAACGCCAAATTCACCATCCCAGCTCGTGTTAACCCAATCCCATTCGGCGACAAACCCGACCCAACCGGCCGGATCTTATGCTTCCTCACATTCGCTTCTTTCACTATCCCTTCAAGCTCCTCCATTGACTCGGGTTGCAAGAAAGTGCGAGTCCGAACCTCATGAGTCCCACTCCAATTAGACACAGTATGAAGATCATCCGGCAATGGAGCATACCGAAATAGCTGAGCTTTTTTGTCTCTCGCGTTTTCCGAGAATGGAAAGGAATAATACGTGGCGGCAGCAGAACCTAAGAGGAGAAGTGTGTATCCGATGTATTTCCGGAGCTCGGCGTCGGAAGACGGCGGTCCCGGCGATGAAGAAAAGGGACGGGGATTGAAGATTGGGAATTGAGGATTCTGACGGCAGCGGCGGTAGTGGTGGTGGAGAAGGGATTGAAGAGAGCGTTTGGAAGTGAAGGAACGGAGCATTTGAACGGTGTCGTTTTGATGGGGTTTTGAGGAGGTTTAATGGAAACTGTGGACTGAGAAATGAAGAAGAAAAAGATGAAAGGTGGAAATACTATTTCTTCAAGATTTTTTTATGGTTTTAGGAAAAAATGGGACCAGAGTCCTTGTATACATCTGAAGTTGAAAATAATAATTAATATTACTCCTTATTTTACCTTACAAATATAATTCATATCCAAATTCCAAAAATTCAATTAAAAAGAAGGTCCCCACACCAAAATACTAATTGAAAAAGATAGCAACTTTATTGTATTTTTTTTTCAATTCAAAGGCCATACTCATGTTCACCACAAGCATATCCTTTACCAGGACCAGAATTTTGCTGTAAATTTTTATAACAACAAAAGGAAGAGATTTCTTGATGTGACCTAGGTGTCTTCATGGTGAGCACTTACTCCAGTATTAGTTTATGTAAATTATAAATTTGTAATTCTTTTTTATATGAAATTTCTAAAGACCCTTCTCATTTTACAGATTATTAAATAAACTATTGGTTCTAGTTTGATGTTCAGAATTGAAAATTAGGGAACTTCCTTGAAATCCTGTTTGTAAGTTCAAGAAACCCTTGTTTGAAAATATGGATACATTGTTGAAAACCCCAAATAAGCTTGAATTTCTACAACCCTTTCATGGATTTGCTGTTAAAGGTAGCTCCTTTAGCTCTGTAAAGCCTCTGAAGCTTGGTTTTAGAAAATTTTGTGAGAATTGGGGAAGAGGGGTTTGTGTTAAATCTAGGAGTAGTACTCTTTTGGAGCTTGTACCTGAGATAAAGAAGGAAAATCTTGATTTTGAGCTTCCTATGTATGACCCTTCAAAAGGGCTTGTTGTAGATCTAGCTGTGGTTGGTGGTGGACCTGCTGGGCTTGCTGTTGCACAGCAGGTTTCGGAGGCTGGTTTATCGGTTTGCTCGATTGACCCGTCCCCTAAATTGATATGGCCTAACAACTATGGTGTTTGGGTGGATGAATTTGAGGCCATGGATTTGTTGGATTGCCTTGATGCGACATGGTCAGGTGCTGTTGTTTATGTCGATGATGATAAAACTAAGAATCTTGATAGACCTTATGGAAGGGTTAATAGGAAACAGCTTAAGTCGAAAATGATGCAGAAATGCATACTAAATGGTGTTAAATTTCACCAAGCAAAAGTTATAAAGGTAATTCATGAGGAAGCTAAATCTATGCTGATTTGCAGTGATGGTGTGACTATTCAGGCAACAGTGGTTCTTGATGCGACGGGATTCTCTAGATGTCTTGTTCAGTATGATAAGCCATATAATCCTGGGTATCAAGTAGCTTATGGCATATTGGCAGAAGTGGAGGAACATCCCTTCGATACAAGTAAGATGCTTTTTATGGATTGGCGAGATTCCCATCTTAATAACAATATGAAGCTGAAAGAGATGAACAGAAAAGTTCCAACTTTTCTCTATGCCATGCCATTTTCATCAAACAGAATATTTCTTGAAGAAACCTCCCTTGTAGCTCGTCCTGGATTACGTATGGATGATATTCAAGAACGAATGGTGGCTCGTTTGAGTCACTTGGGTATAAAAGTTACGAGCATTGAAGAAGATGAGCAGTGTGTGATCCCAATGGGAGGCCCCCTTCCAGTAATACCTCAGAGGGTAGTTGGAATTGGTGGTACTGCTGGTATGGTTCATCCTTCTACGGGTTATATGGTAGCAAGGACGCTAGCTGCAGCTCCTGTCGTTGCTAATGCAATAATTCAGTACCTTGGTTCTGATAAGGACCATCTAGGTAATGAGTTATCGGCATCTGTTTGGAAAGATTTGTGGCCCATAGAAAGGAGACGTCAAAGAGAATTCTTTTGCTTTGGTATGGATGTTCTTCTGAAGCTTGATTTATCCGCTACAAGAAGGTTTTTCGATGCCTTTTTTGATCTAGAACCTCGTTATTGGCATGGTTTCTTGTCATCTAGGCTGTTTCTTCCTGAACTCATGTTTTTTGGTCTATCCCTTTTCTCTCATGCTTCAAATACTTCTAGATTAGAGATAATGACCAAAGGAACTGTTCCTTTGGTAACTATGATTAACAATTTGTTAAAGGATACAGAATGACTTATCAAGGATCTTGTTCAATAGTACATCACATACTGCTCATTTTGTTTGCCATTTTACTTTGTATTGTGTTTTCTTCCCTTCTCACCAAGCTTGTAGCGATTAACAAGGGGGACAGGAACACACTGGTTTAGTTGGAGCAACAATAATCGCCATGTAAGAGTTCCTACAGGCAGAATGTTTACTGGTCTCTAAAATTACATGAGAAATGGAATGATGTGATGAGAAACTACTCCCTTTCGTTATGTTGTCGTACGAAGACAAACTTTGTATGTTCATGTTTAGATATACAAGTAAAACTGTAAGTTTGTGAAAGTATAATTGCAGTTCTAGCATGAGTTGAATGTACTGAAATCCAGGATTTAAATTTAATGGTTTCGACTTTTAAAGATCTTACAAGTGAACTCATCAGACTCTAATATTTGTGTACATATTGTGATTCTTCACATATATTGACCCCTATATGTGAAAAATACTGAGTTCAGTTAAACCTCTAGCTCTAACGATATACAAGTTGAGTTGTAATAATAAACCAATACCTTTGAGTAGAAAACAACAGATAACAGAAATAATACAACCAATGATCATACAGCACCTCTAATCTTCAATCATATAGCATAATGTTTCATACTGTGTGAACCAATAAAACTGGACTTCGGACCTACACACAACAACAACATTCGCAGTATAATCCCACGAGTGGGGTCTAGAGAACGTAGGATAGATGTACACACCTAAAATAATATTTGTGAACTATATTTTTCTTTTTTCTCATACAAACTAATGAACTGTGACAATTATCAAGAATTGACTTTGGATGATTACATCCTCTTCCACAATTTATTTCATATATTTCCAACAAAAGTACTTCCATTTCCAACTTATCTACACTGCCTCTTAGCAAAATGTGGTGCAGATACCAATTTCTTCAATAAAGTTCTCAACCTTCTCGCACCCATTCCAGGCTTTAAAACGCCATATTTCTCAACCTGTATATTCAAACAACCTCGATCATCGTCATTGGAGCACCATCCTCCAGCTGAGAAGTACTGTCCATTTCGTCTTCTGAGAAGATCGCGATCAATTTTATTAAGTACAATGTTGTTGTTCTTGAACTTCCGAGCAAATGGCCTGTTGCTTAAAACCATTCTCCTGTAATCCTTCGGACCAAGGGATCTTGGATGTTGTTTCGGGGGGATGTCCCATGTAATGTAGTGAAGATCATGGTTCACTGTGGTGTTCCTGTATTCCTCAGAGTTGCATATGACTGTTTGGAAATAACCCTCTGGAGACGACACAAAATTCGTGTAGTAGAGAAGTAGAGTTCGAGGAAGATTTTCCCAGCCTATTATGCAGTATTCAGCAAATGATCTCGACAATATTGTCCAAGCTGAACCTGTATTTTGTGTTTGTAGGTGTTAACAAATTTCAACAAGACCCTCAGCTCGAGTAAAACAAATTAAAAATCAAGTATGTAAAGCAAATACAGTATATAGAAGTCATATGAAAACAGTGAAGACATTCATATATTGTAAACAAATTTCAACAAGAAGTCATATTGAAAGCAAATATTGATTTAGCAAAACCAGGGTAAATTATAAGTAATAATTTTATTAATTCAACTTTGAACTACTCCTTCCATTTCATATTAATTGAATTTTTGAGGTGTTTCACTGAGAAAAGTAGATTAGACATAAATTAAACATAGTTTTTTCATTATATCCTTATTAACTATTGGGAGATTTATGATTAAAATAATTAAATATTAATTAATTACTAATTTTAATACTAACTAATGAAGAGAGTATACTTTACTAAACGCTGGTTTAATTTCATTACTATCAATATTGTTGATAGCAATCAATGTGTATGTTTATTTTGACATAATATAATTTACTTTGCAATAAATGATATATTTTTTGTTCTTATTGAGTGGAAAAAGGGGTCACTAAATTCATCATTAACATATAGAGAGTACACACCAAGTAGTCTATAATTACCTTTTAAATATATTGCACCATTAAGAAAATAGCACCCACATGTTGTGTGGTGACGGTTGCATCCTTAAATAGAGGTTTTAAGATCGAGTTTTAGATATAAAAAAATCTCAATCTAATTTAATCGAGACTATTTTGAATATTGAGTAGGAAATTAAAAAAGAAAATTATTAAGCTAATTTCATATTTTCTGGTCGAGAAATTCTTTTAACTTCGAAAATTGTGTCTTCCTATAGAAAGGAGAATTTATGTGCGCTACTTATGATTATCTTGTGTCTTCCTAAAGAAAGGAGAATTTCTGTGGACTACTTATGATTATCGTACAAACAACTACTCCCGTATTTTGGTGTGACAAAAACATCATAATGCTAGTTTTTTTTATTTTGACGTTTGTATTAGAATATGATGATTATACACACAAAAATTCAAAAAACAGCAGAATCAAGATTCCATCTAATCAATGTAGAAATTCTCACTTGAACTATATGTCCCTTAAACCAAGTGCAAAAGCATGTGTTAATGTCATTAACATGTGCATTTTCTTGATAATGTAGCTCAAACTATTTTTTAATTATCTTTTGATACTACCACTCATCCCGTAAAGAACCGATGTAAGACTCTTGATCCCCTTACGCCCAAGGCTGAATATATGGAGCGTGAGCAATTTGATGTGTGGGGGGGGGGGGGGGGGTCAACATCGGAAATTATAATTGGGATGAGTCTTACACTGATACCATAACAAGATATAGACATTGAGCCTAACTCAACTTTAAAAACTAGTTGTTGAGGGGAGGATTTGCCAAGTCCATATAAGCAAACCAGTAAGGCAGTAACCATTAGTCCATCATCCAACTATTTACCCTTTTATGTTAAGCTTTTCCTAATTGAGGTGCGTGTCGGATCCTTAAAAAACTATGCATTTTTTGAGGATCTGAGATGAGTTTGTGTGGCAACAATTTCGAGGGTCCGAGTATGATTGTCTTGGGTGTCACCATTCATTTTTGGAGGACTCGACACAGGTGGATGCAACAATATTTTTGGAGGGACCCAATATGTATGCATTTTTTTAAAGATTCAAAGCATGTGGGTACAACAACATTTTTGACGGATCCGAGCAACCTAATAGATAGTCTTAGGAGGAACAAGTTGCTCCTCATCTAGGTGATATAGGTAGTTAAATAAAAGTAAAAGTACTTTACTCCCTCTTTTTGTGGTCTTTTGCTCTCTTCAAGAGTCACATCTCACATGTAATGTACCTTTCACTTTTTATACTTTATATTATAAAAATCTCTTAGAATTTTTGGAGCCACAAATAATAAACTAAACATTAGAAGATAAAGGAAAATATTAACCTGTATAAAGCTTGAAAGCAGTTGGAAGACTTCTTTGCTTGATAACCCACCAAATCTCTGATTTGTTTAGAGTATGAAGACCAGGATCTATAATAATTGGCTTTCCTCTCTTATTCCTAAATATAAATTAAGAAAGTTTTTTTGATTGATAAGTACTATAGAATTTCATAAATAAACAATTAAAAATAAGTTAAATGATCAAAAACACAAACTTATTCACTAGTCATTTCACAACTCAACTATCAATTGTTCCACGCTTCTACCTGAATTATCATCATCTATGTATTAAATCACATCGTTGAATGTGAAACTCGCGAATAAGTGATAGTTTATTTGTGTTGTTCTCTACCATTTAAAATTTAGATTAAAAAAAATATACTTACAGCTTCCACCCCATGTGGCTAGTGTGTTGTACAAAATTAAGATCTCTTGGTAAGTCAGAGAAGGCATGGATCAGATCTGAGATCATGAAACAAAAAAAGTTAAAAATAACATAATGACAAATAAAAAATGTTTGAAAGAATTTATAGATTTTTTTTTGTAGTATATAATAAACAAAACTTAACTATTTTTCTTCACCACATTTTCAGAAACATTCTTTTAACCATTTTTTTTTAAATGTGAAGAAAAAAAAAGATTAATCACTTGAATCTATCTCTCAAACACAAATCAAGAATCATAAAGAACAGTTTTTTCTCTAAAATTTCAAAACCCCACATGAAAAAAAATGTTTTTTTAACAAATATGTTATAAAAATGCAATCTTTGAAACAAAAACTCACAAAAAATAATAATAAAAAAAGGTACTCACCATACCATCTTGAGTAACTAAAGGATAATCAGAAGCACTTAGATTAATAAACCAATCCCATTTAGCAATCTTCAAAAGCATAGCCATTGCATGTAGTGTTGTAGCTAACATAGTTGGTCCTCTATATGTCACTAAATTTGGCTTTCCAACAACCCAAACATTATTAATTTCTCCAAAAACAGAGTTGTCACTTACAAATCTTGAAATTTCTTGGTGTTCATTTTCTGGTGCATCTAAATCTAAGTGAATCAAGTAAAAATTACCAGGATGGTAAAGTGAAAAAAGAAGTCTTTTTAGCTTTGCTACATCTCCTTTAGAAGCAGAGATCAAGTAAGCAAATTTTACAGGGTAAGGGTTAGTTGTGGTATTTGAGATTATGAAGCTTTTTTTTGGCTTAAAAATGGTGATGGGTGAGTGGGAAAATTGAGCTGGGTGTCTTGTAGATAAGAATAGGAAACGTGAGTGTAGAGATGAAACAATTTCTCTGAAACTTGATCCCATCTCAAATGATTTGAGGTGAAGATCAGAGGTGGCAACTTTGTGAGTGGAAGGTAGTTCTTGTTCTTTGTGCTAGAAATGGAGGACAAAAAAATGGGTGCCTCTAATATTGGGTAATTTGGGGTTTGGGGTAGGGGTGGGGGTGGGGGTAGGGGTGCGATGGTGTTGTGTGCAACGGGCAGTAGTACTGGTTGGCTCAATCTATATTTTAATTTAAATTCATCGTCAAAAATGATGTTTACCATATATTTTTTTTTTGAGTTTTTGTTTCTTTAACTTAGGTTAAGGTTGTATGCGTTATTTCATTGTAAATAAAACCCACCTCAAAGCCTTATTAGTCAATATCATTGTTTTTTATTTTTTAGATAACTTATGTATATTCAGTAGATGTTCTTAAAGATCAATGGATCATCCATGTGAAAAAGTGATTGAATTCGCGAAAAAAATGATAGTTGAAATGTGGGTGATGGGTGTGGGGCACTTTAACGGGATAACTCATTTAAATAAAAAACAAAACACTGTATATAGTTAATGATTAGTAATAAATCATATTGATTTAGTAAAATTTCGATAGCTTAATTCGAACCATGTATATATATATTGAGAAGCTTACTAAATATATTAAAACACTAATACTTAATTATAAATTTTTGAGATTAATATCACCAAAACTTAAAACTCATAAAGTATAGATTTAAAATTTGCTTTTTGATAAGAGAATAATAGCAAAAGGCAAAGTAAGAGTGTAGATGATTTATTTAGTTGGTTTGTTCCTTTCTTAGGAGTAAAGTATGGAGAAAATGAAGTGAAGAGAACACCATTTGTCAATTTTATTTCAAAGTGAGTTGGGTATTAAGTCACTTTTTTGTTGATGTTTATTTAAGGGTCAATTGAACAAATTCCCACCTAATATTGTTTTAAAATCAATCAATCACTCCTCCTTCTACTTCCTTCTATATATTATAATGTTTAAGATATTGAATTACAAGCTTGTGATTATGTCATTCTAGATGTTCCATTTATTTATTTTCATAAAATTTCTCCATCTAGTTTATTTTAAACATAAAATATATTTGGAAATATTGATTTTATACTTTATTGTCTTTAATGACATACTTGATGTTTGTTGTAACATATTTAAAATTTAAAAATATTTAACATATGCATGCAAGTTACAAGTTTAAAATCTTCGACCCTTCTTTTTAGATGGAGTATTCAAGACACCTCATTTTGTTATTTCATCGTAGTTCATATTATTTCAAGTGAGGCAGGTTTTATTCTACTTTGGAGATAGAGATATTGCTTCTAATAGATCTTAACTCAAAAAAAAAATAACACAAAGAAATATGAAAATTTTATGACAAAATACTATGAACAATAGACAAGGGTGCATGTCGGGATAATAATGTACAGGTGACAAGGCAAAAGTTTGCACCACCAATTACGCTTAATAGACAATTGTTTTACTTAATAGAAGGACCAAAAACCACAAAAGTAATTTGTGACGGAGACTACCGAGGGGTTCTAGGAGGATAGCAAGTCAGACGGATTAAGGGCCATTTTACTAATAGTCCTGATTTGGCGTCAACACTTGTAAAATCGTGGGTCAAATTGAAGTGGGTTAAAAGCTGATTTTTTACGTTATTTAGCTGTTTTGACAATACTCAAAAATAACTTATTTCAGTTTTTTTTTTAAAAAAAAAAGTTTATTTTAAAGCCAAAAGTTAAAAACTGGGGTGAATGTTTTTTTTTTTTAGCTAGAAGCTGTTTTTAGGGGATTTGACCACATTTTTATCTTTTGCCTTATATGTTTTATACAATCTCCAAATTTAAACATAACCCTAACATGCGCTTTCTGTGTCTTCCTGGTTTCGCCTTTTCACTTTGCATAGCAACTTCCGCACTTTATTCCATGAATTACACACCTGCTTATGTTTAAAAATAAGTTCAATCACTTTCACTCAAAGTTAGGGTTTTAAAGCTGTTTTTATTAAACCCATGCCAAGACGGGCCCTAATCTTTCTCGCTTTAAGTTAAAGGGGGGTTAAAGCATCTCAATCTACCTATTCTTTATTGAACCTATTTTTACCCTTCAAAATGCATTCCACTTTCAATACTCCTGCCCGTTCGCTGGGCGGGCTAACGCGTTAATACTTCACTGTGTTTGATTTACATGGAACTATGCTCAACTTCCATTTCATTTCTGTGTGTGCCTTCACCAAATCCTTTCCGCCTTATCACAGCTGGTTGGGGTATCGTCTTCACCTCTATTACGTAGTAGTACCTAGTTATAAGATAGCAAAATTCGAAGAATTTTGCCTTTATCTTCATTAAGTCGAACACTATGGAGTACAGAGACATTGAAAGACAGGTTGTGTTTTGAGTTTTTTTGTTTTTACAATACATCGGGCAAGATGGGGGCACGAGTATAAATCAGAATATAGATTGGGATTTGTTGTGGTTAGATAGTGGAATATAAATGGATCATGGAGGCCACTGACCGCGCCACATAGTGAACACCTCGCCGAGGATGTAGGAGAATTGCTTTATATAGAAAGGACTTCTCTTTACAAAAGGGTAAATGAAGAGAAATGGCTAGATAGACTCGATCAACTGTGTCAGTGATAGCTGTTAGTTAGTGGGGGGTCGCGGCTTTGATAAAAGGTTTCATAGTTGTCCGGGTACTGGGGGGAAGATAAATGTGCGGCGACATGGTACGCTGCTGTTTGGCCGTCTCTCGGTGCGAATGTATGACCCTGAAAGAAGTGGTCAGGAGACTGTAAAGTGCGGATAGGAGAATGTTTGGTCTACAGTTCAATAGAAGTGCACCTTATTGAGGGGGGATTTAAGGTCCCTCTAAAACAGATGAGGGTGTTGAGACATAGGTGGTTTTGGTCACAACTGACAATTGGAAGTATGATGTGATAAGCAAGGGAGGTTAGGCACGAAGGCTGGACAAACTAGGAATACGAAATGTCTGCAATACAAAAGGAAAGCAATACCACACAAAAAAGAGGGAAGATGTTGGGAAACGTAAAAGAAGAAAAAAACAAATAACACAGAAAACCAAAGTACTCTAATAAAAAAGGCAAAAAAATAAGTTATGTCTAAAAAAATTAAAATCTCTGGAACTTTCATAGAGCCGAAGAATATACCCCAAGAGGGGGGAAAGTAAAATGGCCATTGTTCTGTCCTTGGTTCTCTATTCAGGATGTTGGGGGTCACTACGTTTGGTGGACGCGTCCGAGTTAAGTCACCACATGGAGGGTAAGCCAGTGGGGAACGCAAAGGGCAGAGGACCGGGGTGGAAACGAAAGTGCAGTAGAGTAGGCACGGGTAAGAAAACGCGGGTAGCAACTCAAGACAAAGGGGAGGGGAGATCAACTCTGGGCCCCGAAAATACTATGGGGGGGCCGCGGAAAGTGAGTAGAATAAGTGGGGGCGAGGAGGGAGAGGGTAGGTGGGGAACTACGAAAGTGTGAAAGAAGACGAGAAAATGGGGATGTAAAAAGCAAGAAGGAAACGACGAAGATATGAGGTAAACGAGGAGGAGACCAATATAGATAACTAGAAAGCAAGAATGGTGCTGGAGAAAAAAAGGGACGGCCAAAAGAGTACAAGGAAAGAGGGCACGCGGCGAATGCGAACGGGAAGGGGGGTGGGGGGTGGGGCGGGTCAGGCGAGGAAGGTGGGGTCAAAATGTGGCAGGGGCGTGTGTGGGGGAGTTATCATTATAAAAAGTGGGTAAGGAGTGGGGGAGAGGGGAGCATGAATGAATGGACTTGCAAGCAGTGGTTTGATCAGGTTAGGGAGGGGGATCAGGTAACCGGGACAAGGTGACAAAAAAAATTTTGAAATCACGCAAGAACAGGGACAAACCAAATGAACGGGCATAGGGGGCACAAGGAGAGGGGGCGCAAAACAAAAGTTTGACAAAGTAGAATACCAGTGTGGAAGATAATGAGAAAGAAAAATCGAACTAGAACCTTAACTAGAACTTTATATGCAAAATCGTACAAATATAATTATTTACTTACTTTTGAGGTTTCGATATATATTGTTAAGAAAAAACCTCAAACTCTCAAGAATTGAAAATCTAATAATAAAAAAATTCAAAATTATTATAAAAATTAGTAAATTACTAAATCAATAACCCATTATTAATGAATCAATAGCTTTTTTCCAATTTTATCGATTTTGATTCGATTTTGATGGAGTTACTTCCAATAACAATATCTCCCTTTTATCACTTAGTATCTTGATTTAACCTTGAAATTCTATTAAACAGCAGAACCCTAAAGACCCTTTTCTGCCACCATTACCGCCGCATCGCCGCCACCATGAACGACGACGGATTTTCAGCAGAGAAATTGTTCAATCAAGGCTACTCCTACACCTACGACGATGTCATCTTCCTCCCTGGTTTCATCGACTTCCCTACCGATGCCGTCAACCTCTCTACTAAGCTCAGCCGCAACATTTCCCTTTCCATCCCATGCGTAGCTTCTCCGATGGACACCGTCACTGAGACCTCCATGGCCGTAGGAATGGCGGCGCTAGGTGGTATAGGTATCGTTCACTACAACAACACCATTTCGCAACAAGCTTCTATTATCCGCGCTGCTAAGTCTCATCAAATCCCTTTCTCATCGGATTTGATATTTGCTTCCCCTTCCGATTCCATCCATTCTGCTGATGAATTCGGTAACTCTCCTTGTATTTTCGTCACTGAGTCAGGAACTAAGGAATCCAAATTTTTAGGAGTTGTGCGTAAAGTCTACCTTGGAACGCGTTTTGACAGTGACAAGTCAACTCTCTTTTCTGCTTTTCGCTTTTCTAGAATTCTCTCTTCCTCTTGCTCGCTTCTCCTTCTTCCTCTTTCTTTCAAACTCATGCCTTCTTCTTCTCGCTGTTACAACGATTTCTTTTTCACTCCGTTTACTCTTATCCCTTTCCTCCTCTCAAGCGACACCCCCTTATTAGTTCTTTCTGATCTTGCTTCCTGTGTCTTCTCTACCCTTTACCCTTTTGTAGCAGGCTCCATAGCATCGACCAAGCTGACTTTTGTACTCTTGTGTTGAATGAAAAGGATGCTGTGAGTGGTCAGTTGTGGAAAGGGGCTTGTTATTGACTTGAGAGAATGAATTCGCTTCCCAAATTGGGTTTGCCGTCTTTAGGGACAGACGGGAAGTTTTTGGTGGGGGCAGCAATAGGGACGAGGGATTCTGATAAAGAGAGGCTGGAGCATTTGGTGAAAGCTGGGATTAACGCTCTCGTGATTGATAGCTCGCAAGGGAACTCAGAGTATCAGATTAATATGATCAAGTATGTGAAACATACTTATCCTCACTTGGATGTGATTGGTGGAAATATAGTCACTAAGTACCAAGCGGAGAACTTGATTAAGCATGATGTAGATGGACTGAGAGTCGGGATGGGATCCGGGTCCATCTGTACCACTCAAGAAGTTTGTGCTGTGGGTCGTGGACAGGTGAGTTGATTGATGGTGGAGCTGGGGTGTGTTTTTTGTTTGGTAGTGTATTGGGGGAGTTTATTATTTTTGTTAAATTTCCCTCTGTATAACTGAATACAAAGATGGTCACTATCAATATAGACATGAGCATAAGTAAAACGATTGGGAAGGAACGAAGTATGAAAGCATCCAGGGAACTCGCTGGCTGTACAACTGAATTTAAACTTGCATTCTCTCTTTCCGAGGAACTTATATCTCTGTCAATTTCCGTAGGCGACTGCTGTTTACAAGGTGTCATCAATTGCTGAGCAGCATGGTGTTCCTGTTATCGCTGATGGTGGGATTTCTAATTCTGGCCATATCGTGAAGGCATTGTCGCTTGGAGCATCAACTGTCATGATGGGGAGCTTCTTGGCTGGAAGCAATGAAGCTCCTGGCACTTATGAAAATAAGGTACTACAGGATTCTCAATCCTTTTATACTCTTGTCTGCAAAAGTTCCTTCCAGGATACATCTAAAGAGTGCTTTAGCTGTATCTGGAGAACCTGCTGGCTTAGCATATTGTTGCCTATCCAGCTTCCCTTGATTTAAAATTCTCCATTGGAGATATGAGAACTCGGGTCATTATCATTTAAATTGTGTATTGATAAGTTAAATCAAGAATGCATAGCAAGACTGAAAAACAAAAAACTAAAAGACTAAGAATTGTTCTTTGTTGTTTCCTGTCACATTTCTCCAAAAGAGAAACCATTGTTTGTACTCAAAATGAAACCAGTCTTCGGGAACCTGTTAGATGTTGAAGATAGAATGAGAAGCTAAGAAATGGTTTTTGATGGTTCTTGAGATCGCCCTTTCTCCATCTTAAGAAATCATTGTTTGTATTCATTCCTTTCTTCTCTTCCCAAACTATGGATGTAAGATGATGTGTGGTGTTTCACTTGATTGTGTTTAAGGCCAAATACATTGGATGACTAAATTTAGTGCTATTGTTGTATATCTGGCTTCTGTGACTAAGAGTTTTGATTATTCATCAACAAAGCAGTTTGATTGTAAGTTTTGTATTGCGGCCTTGGTCATTTTGCAAGTGTATTCTACTCAAATGTTCCCTTAGTGCTATTGTTAACTTTGGTCAACTTTTTGGCGAGGATAGAATGGTCTCCGTGTGAAGAAGTATCGAGGTATGGGATCTTTGGAAGCAATGACAAAAGGGAGCGATGCAAGATACTTGGGTGATACTGCTAAACTAAAGATTGCTCAGGGTGTCGTTGGTTCGGTTGCTGATAAGGGTACTGTTCTGAAGTTTGTTCCTTATACAATGCAAGCTGTAAAACAAGGATTCCAGGATCTAGGTGCTTCCTCGCTGCAGTCTGCTCATCATCTCTTAAGATCAGGCACATTGAGGCTAGAGGTTTGTATCTTCATCCTCGAACATTGTTATATTTTAACGAATTGAAAGAGCATAATCATCTTAGCTCTCATAGTTCATTGGGATCCAACTTTTAACTCTCTCTCTCTGGTTCTTCAGGTCCGAACAGGAGCAGCACAAGTTGAAGGAGGGGTTCATGGTCTTGTCGGTTATGAGAAAAAATACTTCTGATTTAGCTGTTGTTGTAGAATAAATTTCAGCAATGGCTGGCTCAACTCATAAGATGAATTTTGAACGATAAATTTCAGCAATGGAAGACCTGACTCATAAGATGAGTTTGAAAAAGCTTCTTCCTATTGATTGTTCTAATATTTAAATCACAAGGTCAAATAATCTCTAATGTTTAATCAATATATCTTTTATAATGTGTTTTTTCACGTGGTCAACTTTACATTACATTTTCAAGTAAAATATCAATAGTGATACAAGAGCCAAGGTTTTGACAAACCAATTGAAAAGAATGAAAGGAACATATACAAGGAATATCATCTATTACAAAATCCAATCATCTTTACTTCAACGAACAAGTCTCACAAGTTGAATAAATTATATAGGACACAATTTTCTGTATCTGGTCAATATGTACACTCTATTTCATGTCAATGTAAATGGAAAAAAAACTGGAATCTAATTATTTGCCCAACACAAAGGTGATCACTAACTGTTAATATCTTGAATCTAACTCTTCATAAACAGTTCATATTGTAGACAACTTGTGATCTGTACTAGAAATTGTTAGTGTTTATAATGTGGTAGCATTTTCAGAAAGTACCATCTATTTACTGAACTCCAAAAATTGTTCTGCATCACCTGTGTGCACTAGATGAGATGCTCCTTTTTGGTAAACGCATCTGCATGATAAGTTTATTTAATGAATATAAGATA
This sequence comes from Solanum habrochaites, assembly GCA_027704765.1. NCBI lineage: Eukaryota > Viridiplantae > Streptophyta > Magnoliopsida > Solanales > Solanaceae > Solanum > Solanum habrochaites. Next base: position 65,313,285 of record JAKWJA010002498.1, read on the forward strand.
TTAGGTTAATAATAACATATTCGATGTGATCTTACAAAATGGGGTCTGTATGTAAACCTTACCCCTACCTCAAAGGTAGAGAGGTTGTTTTCGATAGACCATCAGGTTAACAATGTTAAACTATATCCAAATATATGTCCTAACCTTGGATTTTGTAGTTCTCCATCCTCCAAGGTTCTGCTGCTCAGGAGTAAATGTGAAACTCTCAATGGAAGAGAGACCTCTATCAGAGCTTAAATTGTTGGATGGCGATAATTCCTAAATTGAGCTCATACAGGCAACATCAGTAAGAGAGAAGGAAAAAAAGGCACAAATTTGACAGGATGAATAATCTACTGACCCACTGGAACTTTTGGTGTTTGTTTCATTTGTCAGAAAGCACCAAAAAGTACCATATCAACACATTAAATTAGTCGGTAGGCTAGTACCAAAGTAACTAGGTGGAGATTAGTATCTCTAGTGATGGATTTTAAGTGGTAAATAATCAAGTATTCTTCTATCTAGAGTTTATATCCAGCCTCAAACAGTAGGTTTACTGGCAGTTGAGGAATTAAGTTTCATGCGCATGCACAAACAGGATGAATGCGGTAAAGACTGAATCTAATAATGTATATCCTACGTAATATCTTCATGGACGTCAAAGAAATAGATCCGAAACAGAATTGAGATAAACGGAAACTTGGACCGTCTATTACAGGTTTAGAGGTGAATGATTCAGAACTACATTAGTTCACAGGCAACATCATGTATTAGCTCTTGATCTGCATGATCACTATCTAAGTCATGATGCATTGACCTATCAATAGACAGATTACATGATACTCAACTCTGCTTAAATATTTCCCATACACATTCTGGGTCACTTGCCAAGGAATGAGCAAAGAACTCACTGACCTTTCTTGACGCTTCAGGCTCCTTTATCATCAAGCAATCACAATAAAGCAGCACCTTCACAGAAAACAAATGGTGAAAATGGAAAATATCTTAAAAAGAAAATGTTCAAATTTTAGTTTAGAAACTGAACCAGTTAAAACCCTGCAACCAGTACTGTAGTGGTGGAAAGATAAATACCTTATTTAGTAACTGGACATTAGACGCATCAGAAGCCATGACCTGTACACCAAGACAATGTCTGGAATTTACACAGAAGGGACAGAAAATAGTTTTGAAAACACAGCCATCTTCTTTGCACCAAATCCCCTGAACAGATAAATTGTCACTGGTTCTTTCATAGATGCGTTGATCAACAGACGAAAAGCTAGCTATGAGAATAGGTATACTGTGTCTGCTCGGACCAGGGGTCTCTGGTTGACCCTTCCAAAGAGATTTTAAGTGAGTTTTTGTTGACAAAGTTCGTGAGCACACAACAAATAAATTATTCTCAGGAAGCCCTAGAGGATTGTTGCAAAGTGAGCAAAATATCTGTAGTCTTTCGTACATAGCAAGATTAGACTGCACGACTGATGTCTCATAGTTATTCAGGACTGATGACCAAGGAGATTTGGATTTCTCCAGTTCCTTATCTAATTGACTAATTCTGGAACTAGAATCAATCATCTGGTTTGCATCTTTAATCTTCCTTGATTTACATGTAGAACTATCATGCATGGGAATCTTGGTCATCTGAGTATCAAATTCTTCTGCATCAAGATGAACTATGGATGACAAATCCAGACGTTTTATCCTTTTCCCAACATGAGAATTGACGCTTGAGTTAATTGGCGATTCAACATCAAATGATATCATGTTTGCTTTTGTATAGACATCTTTTTGAGGAGTAATCGTCAAACCGGGAGATTTACAACCCAACTCAGTTTTTTGGTGAGTTGTAGAATGATTTGCCAAGTGGTCTGAAAGGTCACTAGATGCTTGAATGATGGTTGAGGAAGAATATTCATCCTTGGAGAAGGACTGAGGACTAGAAATGTGAATAATGTCATCAGTAGCAGGAGTTTCTTTTACAATAGTTAATTGAGGGTCAGCAGCGTGTGAAACTATCAATGGATCTCCAGAGAACCTGCAAATAGAAATTCAGAAGTGAGCTCGCAGAATTTTTTGAACTGAATGAAAGGAATGAAAGTAGCAGACACAACGCATTAAAGATTCATGTTTCACCTAGACGAAAATGCTGAATCACATTCCAAATCAATGCAAGCTCTGCGACCATCAGAATCCTCATCATCATCATTTAACATCAAATGAGGGGCATCAATTCTCATTTTAGTGGAGGATGTATTATACATGGTATCAATACATGAAGATTGACATAGGAGCGGAGCTTTTTGACAAATCAATGCACAATTTTCTTCCTCATTAAGCCCTTTCACATCAGAAGTGCCTAACTTCTGGTTTTTCTGCCTGGTTCTTATACTATTGGTAACAAAAGCATTTTCTTCGATATCAACAACAGAACTTTGTATGGAACTGGCTGCCTTGCCAACACGCTCCTGTTTAAAGTTTTAAGAAAAGGTTTCTGAGTTAATAACTAAAAAGAATCAAAAAGAGAAAAATATTGGAAACTTCAAAAGAGACAGTGCACTGATGCAGAAAACAATAGCTGTCATGATTTTTAAAGGTAGTCAATGAGTACTTTGACATCTCTGAAAAAGGATTTCAGTTCTTCCATTGACTTGTCAAAGCTGCTGTGATGTCTTATTGAATTCCGCAACCACTTTGAAATATAAGCTCTATTCCTTGCCTCGCAGAAACGTTCATCTACATGAAAGAAGAAGAAATATATTGTATATAGAGATAACACAACTAATATAGGCAAGGATAGAGAAAATCAGCAAATTATTCAAAACTATCAAAAGACATTGATGTATTCTTTTTCAAAACAATGCAACAAATTGTAATCACTTAGAAGTACTCAAAAAGGTGGAAAAGGAGGGTGGAGAGAGAGAGAGAAAGAGAGAGTTCTAACCGAGATTACTGAAAAAATATCATATGAAGAATGATTGAAATGGTCAGTCTGAGGAAAAAACAAGCCATAAAATAGTCTATCTCAAAAAGAGGTAATATTCCTTGTTTCCTATATGGCATGACATGAAAACTTTGTTGAGTCATTCAGATATACTTGAAGAGTTGAAGTTTGGAAAAGTCATATAATGGATTTGCAATAGTCAAAATTGTGACACACATCACTTCTAACTCAATGTTCTATGAGAAGGTCAAGAATATCAAAATTATCGTGACTAGGTTAGAAAGTAGACTGCTAATTATTCTCCACTAAATCTTGTTACTTCAAAAGGTTAGTTGGTGAATATGTGCACTACAGCACTCAAGGACCAAATATTCCAATTATTTATTTATTTTTGACAAATTTGAGTCACATGATCTATATGCTCCAAGAAGAGACTTATAATTCGGTGCTTAGAGACGTAGAGATTTTGGGTATTGTAGATGCATAAAGGTTGCAAAGGTTAAGGGAGTTATTTGTAAGATAAGAAGTGGAAGAGAGATTCGGCCAGAGGAGAACCCCCTGGGTTTTTGAAAGAAAGCAGGAGAGGCAGTGGAGTGGCTGACTGGGTTGTTCAATGTCATATTTAGGACAGATAAAATGCCAGAGGGAAGGAGGTGGAGTAGAATGGTTATATTGTACAAGAACAATGGTGAGATCCAAAACTAGGATAAGTATAGCAAGTATCAAGGTACTATAGCACACTGTGAAAGTCTGAAGGGGGTGGTAGAGATGAAGAATAGGAAGAGTATGTCCATCTCTGCGAACCAATTTGGATTCATGCTGCAGTGATCAACTACATAAACAATCCATTTTGTAAGGAGATTGTTGGAGTAGTACACGGGCAAGAAGAGAGAATTGAGCCCAGTTAGACCAATATTGTCGTACAGGGTAGAGTGTTGGTCAATCAAGATAACTCACGCTAAGATAAATAAAGGTAGCGGAGATGAGGATGTTCAGATGAATGCATACTCAGAGAGATATGATTAGGAACGAAGTTATACGGGGTAAAGTGGAAGTGGCATCAGTGACAAACAAGATGAGGGAAGGGAGATTGAGATGGTTCATGCATGTGAAAAGGAGGTGCAAAGCGTTGGTAAAGATAGGTTGGTTGCAGCAAGAAATTAGAGAGGTTAATATAGGCCGGAAGAAGAATTAAAGCATGGTGATTAAATAGGACAAATCGCAGCTTCAGTTAATTGAGGACATGACCTGAGGTAGGAAGTTATTGAGGTTGAGGATTAGGATAGAAAGTTAGCAGGTAATTGAATGTTGCATAGTTTTTTTAATAAATCAATGTTGCATAGCTATCGCATAGTTTCTTCTTGATCAGTGTGTATTATTATTTCGTTGCTGCATTTGTTTGGTATCTTGCTACTTTGTTGTCTCCTTTCTTACAAGCATGTGTAGGATACTTCCCTTTTGAGCCAAAAAACCATCTGGAACAACTTCTCTACCTTTGAGAAGTAAGATGAGGCCTACATTGTACTCTCCCCAAATCCCACATGTGGGATTTCAACGGTATGTTGTTGATCTATATGCTCCAACTTGAATATGAGTGTTAACATGTGTCCTTTAAGTACTAAATATGAGCACTTAGAAGTTTTTATACGGCAATAAGAAATGCATTTTTCTTCGTACTCACTAACTTGGCAAAGAAAAAATCTTTCTTCTTTTTCTTTTACGCAATGAAAGAAGGAATAATGTAAGTACCTAGAAAGATCACAGCTCCATAGTCAAATCTATGGCGAATGCAACGACCTGCAAAGCAAAAAAACAATTATATCATAACCAATATGTGAACATCATTAAGAGAATTTGTTGGATTACAAACTAATCATACAACAAAGATAAACTTTATTGGGAAGTCTTTGATAACTAAGACATATATGGCTATTGGGGGCTTGGAAATGGATGGAAGGAGAATAGGAATGATTGAACACAATTTTTCTCAATTTCAGTTAGTGATTACGAAGTGAAATCTCTTTGAAAAAACATTGAAATGTGATCAAACTTTTTAATGTCCATTCACTTTATTTTGGCCCATACTTACATATTCCATATGTAGTGTTATAACATTTTTGAAATAAATTGCACACATTAGTTACCTCTTGAAATTATATGCATGATCTTATATGACATCACACTTCACTTAAACTACTGTTTCAATTTATCTGTTTGTTACAAAAATATATCATTAAAGAAACTTTTGTAGCTTTTCATTGTACTTGAATCCAAAGAAGCTAGGCAGGCATCCCTATATGAACCAATTCATTGCAAAATATTTTACTTGTATAGATAGCATCCTAAACATATAACATTCAATGAGGAAATAAAAACATGTAGATAGACACGTGCCCAGCCACAAGAGTACATGTACAGAAAGGGAAAACTCTCACACAAAGAAATAAGTCCCGGATCAAGAGGACTTTTCAGGGAAAATGAGTGCAGAACAAGGAATGATCAAACTGAGTTTGTGTAAAAGTCAACAATCAGATTATGGTAACCTTTTATCCTTTTAAATAACTATGTGAATCTGAGTTTTTTTGCGATAGCAAAAATGACTCAAATTAGCCGAGAAGATACTCGGGGGTCTGGATTTTGCTGAACCTGATTAGAGGCATTATATTCACCCAGCCGTATGATGATGGAAATGAAAGCAAAAAGAAACAGATTGAACGAGTATCCATGATATGATGGTCTATGACAAACACCAAGTTGATGAATCTGTGATATATGTGATAACAATGATGTTTAAGTCGAAGAATATTCTCTTGCTAATTGCAATATATGTGATTAAAAAAGAACTTTCAACACGGAGATGTTTAGAAAGTTAACAGAGGTATTGCCTACCTGTAGCCTGGTTAAGAGCTCTGAAGGCTTGATTACAATACCACTCACTCCCACTCAGAAGATTTTTGGATGACTTATAAGTATTGTTGAACTTCTTCTTAAGATCGACTTTCATATCATTTCTGATGGACAGTGAGCTCCATATTAGTCACTGAAACATAAATGAATCAATAGAATTCATATGAAGAGAGATTCCTTACATGCTTGGAAAGGGAATCCCAACAATTATCTAATTTAGTTAAGAAAATAATGACACCCGAAAACTATGGAGCTAAAAGCCCATGCAAATACACTTGCAATATAAAAAAGGAATTGCCACCAATAAGATTTCACATAGAAATATAAGGAGTTGCTTCCAGAATTTCAGCCGTCCTCTATCAGATTCCAGGAGTGAGGAGACAAATAGTAACATAATTCAAAGACAGAAAAAAGGATACAACTACACGAGCCTTCTCGTCAGAAAAGTCTATGCCTTCAGAAACCTGCAGAACGCACTTGCGTATTCAGATATGCTATCTTTTCAAGCTTCAATAATCATACAGAAAAAAGTGAGTGGCCAAAGTTTTATTTTTCTTTGCTTCCAACGTGGAGAAAGAGATACAAAAAGTGCCTAAAATCTTTTTCATAAATAAAAATCCTTTCTTGTCAGTTCTAACTCTTTTCTTAGTCTCTTAGTGTTATTTAACTTTTTAAAACAGTTGTATTCAAGTCATACTGGAATAGTGCAAGTCATGTCAAATAAAAGAGACTAATTTCCCTTGATAATATTGTAAGTTGATCATTGTAAATAAAGCGATTACAGATGCAACGACTTAGAGAATAGAAGAGCAGGATGGGTTGTGATCAGATCAATGTTGCCAACTGGCATGTGGGCAGTTGGACCAGACAGTGTAGTGAGACTGAACTTCCACAAGGTAGCCATTTTTGATGATTTAAATGCTAGAAAAATCTTACAACTTGACAGGCGGAATTGACCCTGATGTACCTTTCCTCGACAAACAGCAAGAAAAGCAGCTCCCTCTTTCTTGTTTTCATTTGAAACTTCAAGTGGAGTACCGTCACTAAGAGCTGACCCTTTTGCCTTTTTCTTTCTCCCCACCACTAGTTTCTCCCTTTGGTTAATAGAACGGTAGTAACCATTCAAAACTGATTCAAATTCTTCTTGACTCCCTCTTGGCTCTAAAGAAAAACAAAGCCATTAAAAAAAATTAATTGCACCAGCAAAGATCAACAATTGACAAGCATATTTCTAATGCATCAATGAAAAAGCATGATGAATAGTCTGGATAATCTTTACACTTTTGCTGCCTGTTTATAGGCAAATATCCTAATGATGTTTTTCAAAGAATGGACTTAATGTTTCTTACCAGTGAAAATTGGCTTTCGAGCATTAAGTCGGGCCCATTGACCTGTTTCTTTCCAGCGACTGCTTAGTTTCTCCATCAGCTTATAGCTAGGAAAAAATACTAGACAACCACCTGGAACAATCTTGCATATTTCCTCCAAAGATGTGCCAAGCGCATCCTTCACGGTGAATGCTGCAGTGTCAGACAAGGAGGGAAGTACATATTGACAAACAAAAACTTAGCATGAATATCACAATACCTGAAAAGCATATGAATCAGCTGTTTTGAAACTTGCATTCAACGGATAATTTCTTGGTCCTCTTGAGATTACAGCAGCACATAACTGTAATTCATAGACTGGCATTGAGTTTATCTTTAAACTAAAATCCGAACTCCAGCAGATACCAAAACAATGTCAAATGTTAAAATACCTGTGATTCAACGTCTATAACATGTGGAGCTTCCAGAGAAGTACCAAAAGTAACACCAAGTTCAGAGGAAAATGAATCCATTGGTGATAGAGTCCTGTAACAAAAGAAGTAATGATGCACAACAGAAACGAAAATACTGAAACTTCAATAGCAGCAGTTTTTCAAAATTGTCATTCAGAGGTACCACAAGTACAAGGGCAGGAGAAGGCAAAAATAAGGATGTGCAAGGATAGATTATAAACAAGCAAAATAAACAGAGACAAGAAACATTTGGCATATGTTAAATATTCATGAAACTAAACCATGCACCACTGACTTTAAAGTTTTGGTTGACAGGTTATTAAGTTTGCTGCAAATCAGAGGAATAGTATAAATCATCCAAAACACCACCAATAATTAGTGCTTGAATAAAGTTGCCATAAGCTGTATGATATTGAACATACCCTGATGTTAGGATCACTGATAGACAAGAATCAGCAATTTCTCTGAATACAACTGCTGGATTTAGGCACCACAAACTAAAAGTTTGTGTCCAGCTACCAACAGCAGTTCCTGCACATTCATAGAGTTATAGTAGCATAAGCAAATCAAATATCAAGAAATAAATTAGATTCTCTAGCCTAACAAATCAAATATCACGAAAATGAATTAGATTCTCTAGCCTAAGGATGAGAGCATTATGACTATATTCTTAGAATTTCCATCAGTGTTGCTCATCATGTCATAACCAAACAAAAACATCTGTTTCTCTTCCTATTGTTTTTGCATGGTGGGTGAAGCTTGAGGCACTTCACATAATAGAGACATGTCTGAGGCATAGAGATTTCCTTCTCGTCTGTTCCCATGATGGAGTTAAAGGGCTTTCACCTCCTTTAACAGAACAGAACGAATCACCAAGTATATCTACTTGTTTTAGTGATCAGGAAAATTTTCAATAAACCCTCGGATCCTTGATGCCCTGCAAAAGCATTTAGAAGACCAAATTCTTTTGAAGAAAGAACACTTCAAAAACATGCTTATTACAAAAACTTATCATTGCAGGCAAAGCATTTCTTGTTACAATTTATTACGAATATCTGTATTCGACGTTGAGTAAATTTATCACAAAATAGGTTAAATGATCTATGCAATTTAGTCTAACAAGATCAACTGGAGACCTTGTGTACCTGAAGACAGGAACAATAACCAGCATGTTCCTCACAGATATCTGTACTTACCAGGACTTTTCTTGACATAGCGTTGTAAAGCTAGCTGATAATCACACACATGAAGCCCATCTCCCGAGAAGAAGTAACTAAGTGAGGAGACTAGTCCTGAATGATTCTCATAGTCAATATATATATATATATATATATATATAAAGAACATTCCTTTAAAAGATAAGCAATTTGAAGTTTAAAATAAGGTGCAGTGCCTTCTAATACAGATGCTGCCATGCCACTCAAATGATCAGTCCCTGGCTCTGCTTCAGAGGCAGCTTTGATGGCCTTCAGGGAAAGAAAGAAAAATTGATAAGAGATTAGGGTGAGAGAAAGAGCAATGAATAGGATAATTATGCATGTCCTCATATACCACTCCAATGTGAAGAAATGGACTTTGGGCCTAACTCAATCTTAAGTAAAAGTCGTGGAATGATGATGATTACTCAACCTCAAAAGCTAGCTCATGGGAAAGGGTTGCTCAAGACCAAATAAGGTCACAACCCATTTCCTCAACAAAAATGGGACTTTTAAAACCAGCCATCCAAATTCAATATTTTAAATCTATAGAGAACAGCATCAGCAAGAATGTACCTTTGAGGCACATTCCTGTAAAATTGGAAAGCACTGTTTCGTCACATTGGCTTCTTGTAGCTCTTTCAAGGCCTTGTCACCAGTCCAACTACAAATTAAGTTGGGGCAGATGAGATACATAAATGTATATATGCTGCTGAAAGAACTATCGCACAACATGCACAGGTAGATTGGGAGAACTAGTTACAACCAGAAGCATTGTTGTCCGGACAAATGTTTGATCATGAAACACCTTGAGTCAGAAACTTCAAGTTAAATAAGTATTTGCAATAGCTTTCATCTTGTTTGAAAATATGATTAGATCTACTTTGTAATCGAACTGTAGAATTTTGAGTACTTCTCTTTCGCATATATAATTATGGTTGAAGGTCAACTTTGAAGGCTTTACACCATATACAATTGTGATTTATGATTCAGCTTCAGCAGCTATAAATGTTTAAGTAAGCCAAAACCTAAGATCTTTTGTAGTCACTGAACAATTAGAATCAATGTCCTATAAGCATACATAACCAATGTCAGAATGCAATGAAAGACAAACACTGATAAAGTCAAAATGCTTTTTCAAATTAATGGAGTAACTAACTGACTCCAATTCCCATTTTTTTCAATATCGCTAAGATGTAGACTAAAAAGTCTGCAAAATTTAGTTATCTACAAATCATGAAGGCAAAGTATCCCTTCAAATTGAAAAAATATATTATTTCCCTATCTAAGATGATAATGGAGTTATTGGATAAGTTCCTTCCAACCACATCCTAAAGCATTGCATCCATGTATGCATCAAGTTTAATAAAAATTTACCATCCAATACAAGGGAAATGCAAGAAATTAATTCTTGTATACTCACTTTACCTCTTGCAATTATCCAAAGAGGAGCCTACACTCAAAGAAGTAATGGAATTCAGTTTTTCTATCAATGCTCCAACATATTCATGATATATAACAAACTTGATCTGTTCTATTACTGTTTGATTTTCGTCTCTGTCTGCTTAACCGTCTGAAGCAGGATCAGTAGCAAATCATAACTCAAACCATGAGGCCTAAGTGTTTTGAAAACCTCGTGCTTTTCTAAATATGTTCTTCCAGCAACCAACTACCTTATGTCCTTGTCAAATCGATGAATACCCAAACTGATGAAAAACTCTATAAGCTGTAACCGAGTCCAAATTTGTTGCAGTAATCACCTGCGTCTTTCTACCAAAGGTTGGTAAACATTTGTATCAATTGGATAGTTGCTCCAATTCCTCTGCACCCTTCTTCCAGAAAACAAGAACTGATAAGGGATGAACTAAAATGGATGATGTACAGTGTTCTTTTAATGAAGCCCAAAGAAAAGATTAATAAAGGGCATGAAGAAAAGCTAGTCCGTGCTTACGAAGCAAAATATCCTCCTCAACATCAACACTACCAGCATCACGACAAATGTCTTCAATATTGCTGCAGATATCACACCAAACAAAACAATATACAAAGAATTAGTCAAAATAATGACATGTATAGACTTCATTTCAATTTACGATACATCAATTTTTCAATACTTCTCATGAAGCATCATCACTTTTATCTGATACTTTTAGTGCTTTAGGCATCCTGTCTTGAAATAATTCTTCTGTTTCACTTCTGGTTGATAAAAATGCCCCATTTAATTCAATTCATGAATTAGCCCACTATGAGTCTACTACAAAATGATCAGTAAGTAAGTTTTTACAGGTGTCTTCACATGTTGAACTGGAACGAATTATTACTTGAAGCAATTCTTCTAGTGTTCTCTATATCTGAAGTTTATTTTTCAAAAGATGAAACAGTGTATGAAACTCTGAAAATGATTGATAGCAAAGTAGATCTATCAACTTGGATCAGAAAGAGTATTTTATTGTAGGATATACAAAATGACCATTCACAAGACCTAAAGATGAATTAATATAGTTTTCCATTTCATAGCAGGCAAAATTCAATGACCATTCCTGAGGTTTATATCTATACATACTGGGCTTCATCGAGAATAATGATGGCTCCTTTTATATTTACTTCCATTGCTCTTCTAACAACTGGATTGATGATATAGTTGTATGGACAGAACACTAACTCCGCATCATCAGCCAGGGAACGTGCTCCAAAGTAAGAACAGCCTGAAAATTGAATAATAATTTGCTGATAAGTTCACTCTCACATGGAAAATAATGGGAAAACTTTACACAGAGGCTGTCACCTTTGACAATTTGTCCAACTTTAACAAGATCTTCAATATCATGAGCCTCGTGGCACCCTCCTTTCTGAATGGATGGATGACCTTTTACTTTATGAGCATTTCTGTTCAAAAATTAGATGATTAACACCTCAATTTTTAATCTAGAGACGAATAGATGATATAAACAGTTGAAAGTCAAACTAACTTGAATTCTGAGCATCCAGCCTCCTGATCCTTTAATAACAACTTGCTGCAATTTCAGCCATAACATTACAACATTGGACAAAAGAGATAGAAAAGCACATTTTGTATGAATATATGAAAAATCACCATTGTTCATCAATGTTGTCTTGACCTCGTACATTCACATTTGTACAGTAGTGTTTTCGTGAAGCCTGAAAGGTGATCAACAGAAAGCAAACAAGTAAAATCTCAAGCTGAAAGAAACATACAACAATAACAACAACAACTACGGGTGGCACATGAGCAGATTGGATAAGATTTTTGGAAATGGATTGAATCGCAACCAACCTATATCAATATGGGTAAAAAATGGATTGGATAAAATGGTCCTAACCCACTTAATCTCCTAAAGACAAAACTTAATTTTCACAAGTTTCATTTTTTTCTTTCTTCTCTGTTTCACAGGTAAGTTTCATTCTTTATTTCTTTCATTTCCTTTTCATGTTTCATATTAATGAATATTATGTTGTGATTCTGATCGACCAAAATCACTAATTACACATTAGGGGTGTGCATTCGTCGTTTCGGATTTCGGTTTTACATATAATCGTTCGGTTTAAATTATCGGTTTTTTCGGTTTAAATTGCTAACCCAATAACAACAGAAGAATTCTTTATCGGTTTTTAATTATATTATCGTTTAAATTCGTGTTTTTTGATGTTATCGGTTTCGGTTCGGTTAACCCAATAAGAAATGTCGATCAAATCATATATAATATGTCGTAGTTTAGAATTACTATGTTACCACTTAACCGGCCAAAACTAATAGAAAACTTTTGAATGTTAATCAAATTACTAACCATCTCCAAACTGACAAAGCTATCTCCTACAATTACCAACTAGAATTAAACTAAATAAATATTTCACAATGAGACAATCTTGAACAATTGCTTGATCCATCAGGATAATCAACAAAATTCTCACCAAGTTCCTAACCAAAAATCACATAGCCTAAAAGCTAATGTTAATCTATTTATATATTAAATTATTTATATTTAATATTGAAGAAAGGGTAAAGTAGTAAATAATTTTATCATCTTATTGTCGTTTATTGGTTTACTACCCAATAACCCAATAGGAAAAAACCGAACCGACTCATACCCAATCATAATTATTTTTTTCTAAACCCATTAAAACCCAATAACCCAGTAACCCAATAAGAATCACCCAATATATTTTATCGTTTCGTTATTGGTCGGTTCGGTTTTTGCATCAGCCCCTAATTACCACTAGACAGTTTTAATCAGTTTAGTTCTTTTGGTTTGCGGATTTTTCACAATTGTTGATTTTGAAGTTCTATTAGTTTCATTGCAAATCTGGGCTATTCTGCTGTATGAAAATTCTTTTCATAGTGGAAGGTTTTTCTATCATCTTATATAAGTAAACAACATAAGAACATTAGAGTGAAATTTTTTAGTTGACTTTCTAGTAAAATATGGATACCCATTTTTTACCCATACTTGTCAATAATTTTATGGGTTAAAAACAGACCGAAGCCCCTACTTACCCAACTGAAATATAAGTGATCCAACTCTTTAAAATGTGGGTTAAATGGAATGATTTTTCTAACTATGCGCTGAAATTGCTAGCTCTAATAACAACTACGCCTCATCCCAAGCAAATTGGGTCGGATATAAGAATCTCCACTAAAATACATGAAGACTAAGATTGGAAAAGAATATAATAACTTATTATAAGAAAACAGGCAACCTACCAGTATAGCCATTGGCACCCGATAACTTGTCTTTCTGTATTCCCGAATCACTTGAGAAATTTGTGAATGTGTCCTCCTAAGAATATTTTTCAATTGCAGAAAGAGTCACAATGGTCCAAGTACACAAAATTATGATAGGCCACATGAATAAGCATATGAAATTATAATGTGGGTAATGCCAAGGACATCAAAAGATATAGCTAGCAGCATGGAGAGGATGCAGCGTGGAAAGAGTGAAGAAACATTGTGAGAAGTACCTTGCTGCATAAGTATGAATTACCAGTGAAGTCAAAATCTTATAGATAAATACATTGCAAGTACGACAATATGGCTTATTTCTACCTACCCTTGGTGCAAGCTAAACATACGAGTAAATTGTTTGAGCGTTTTATCCTCATTGGAGATGCAATTCTTTGTGAAGCTTTGTGACACACCTACTTTGTGCTAGTGAGTGCGTGTGTGTGTGTGATGGAGAATTTACATTTGAAAAAGAAGATGGCCTGATTTTCAATACACAAATTCCACCAATTCGCTTGCCTAGAGTTTGCTGCTTCTTAAATAGGGTCTAAATTCATACACTAATGTCTTGGTTCACATGTAAAGATCTCTTGAGCAATTCAATTTTATAAAGGGACCAGTAATATTGACACATAAACTTTTTCAAAAATATGAAACTTACGAGGCATAAAAGATGGTAGGTGCCGCTTTTTTCTTTTTCGTCCCATTACTTGCAGCAGGTGGAGCTGTATCCGGGTTTCCTGAGAATACAGAAATGAAAATGTTTAGTAATTGATACTCTGCAACAGCTTAAATTCAAAAGGGCTCATGGTCATCGAAGTGTACACATTCACAGGGGGCGGAGTCACAATAGCTTTAGCTCAAACTTACATTTCATATATACAAATAATTTATTCAGAACATATAAACAAAAAAATTTGGCTCCGCCTCTGAGCCTTCAGTTCCTACATTTCAATCGTTGATCATTATACAAATCAGTAACAGTGTAACAGAAATGACGTACCTGAAGGCTGCGTTTCAGGAATAAATCCACCGCCGTGACCAATAGGATCAGCTAGGGCTTGCGGATCGGGTTTAGAGTGAGTAAAATAAGAATAACGATTCTTCGACTTGCAGTTCTGCTGCCAAGCAAGAGTCGAGCAAAGAAGGGAAAGCGACTTTCCCGTACCTGTAGGAGACTCAAGCAGTGCATGAGAATGTCCATCCCTGTGTGCTCGATCGAGTGTCACAATAACTCGATTCATGTAAGCTAACTGTGTGCCGTAGGGTTGGTATGGGAACTCCACCGGAATACCACCTATATGCACCACATGCTTTGACGGTTTAGGACCTTGCGTCGCCGACGACGACGACGGCGACGGCGGCGGCGGTGCTCGTTTAAATTTCTTCATTACTGGTACTGATGGCTTCTGCTGTGGCGAAATAATTGAGTTTTTACCTTTGGCGGGAAGTAATTTTTATTTTATTTTTCATTTTTCATTATTGGCGGGACTTCCTTAGTACACTTCAAGGGAAGTGAGTAAAATAGCCTCTTTTACACATGCTATCATTATTAGCCATTATTTTAAATGTTAGCCATTATCTTAATATCTACTCTCTCTCTCTCTGCTTCGATGCGATTGCCTACTTTTTACAAAGCACGGAGTTTAATAAAGAAAAAAAAATGATATATGAAATACAATAGGACTAGATATTAGTATGAAGTTACCTCGATCATTACATCATATACAAATTATTTATATCCCTTGCCTAAATTGTGCAGACTCTTCAGTTTCAAAACAAGTGCATGAAATACATGACTTTTGAAGTATTTGACACGGATACATTGACAACTCTTCTGCAGATGGCCTAACAGATCCAGGAAGTATACGCTTTTCGATTATCTCTTTCAATCTTGAGTTGTTTACCTTTCCAAGAGACGTGGGCTTTACACCAGCATACACTTTCTTAAATATATGAATCTGAGTACTGCATTCCCATATACGGATATTCACCAGTAACCATCTCGAGTAAACACATTCCAAACGAATATACATCCACTTACTCGTTGTATTCTCCATCGTAGCACTCTGGAGCCATGATTGTATCTAATGTATCTACCACAAGGAGATTTCTCTACAACTCTATACGACTCGTAATTCATCGCGAAACAATAAGATTAAACTCAAGGTTGAAGAAAACAGAGATTGAAACAGAGTTGCCTAGCAATTTATTGTGTTGATTGAAAAACTTTGGTAATTAAAGAAAAGGCATATCTGATGAAAGTAATGGTCGAAGGGTTAGTAATATACTAAAATATACACACATATACGTTGTAATCTTAATTATAATAGAATATGGAAAAAAATATTTTTGGAAACTTACTATATGGAATAGCTATAATTAGAAAGGGTTTGGGATACAAAATTTTTTGATAACTAAGAAAAAGAAGTGATTTTCCACAATTTTGATGCAGTAATTAAGAAAATGTATAGTTATTATACATTACGATATAAGAAAACCAAACACCTAATAAAGATATTATTAATCTAAATACAACAAAATTTATCAAGTTCGGATCTAGAGAAATATTACTTCCTCCGTTTAAAAAAGAATGATCATATTTTATTTTTAGTTTATTTAAAAAGAATAATTTATTTCCTTTTTTGACAACACTTTAACTTTAACATGTGACATGTTTAATATTACCAGATTAAAGGACATTTTGATATAACTCTAATTTATAACCACAAGATTAAAAAAAATTATTTCTTTTCTTAAATTTCGTTCCAAGTCAAATTAGGTCATTATTTTTTAAACGGATGGAGTAACTAAAAAGTAACTTGACTAAACTAGTGTAATTTATTATTGGGATAATGTATGAATATCCCTTCAACTATTACGCTTAACTTAATTAGAGTCATATTATCCTCCATAAATTAGTTAATACACGGATTATTGATATTAATACTTATATATATTTAATTATTTTTATTTCTTCCTAAGTAAAATATTTATTTTAATTTCTTCCTTACTTTCACTTTTTATTTTTTTCCTTTCATTAGTTAATACATAGAAAAATAAGTTTTTTTTTTAAAAATATTTACTAACTTATCCCTTTATTATTTTATCTCCGTTTAAAAACATTTTATCTAGGAAAACATTTTTTTTTAAAATGACTTTGCTAGTGGAAGTCGGAAATATAAGTTTTACAAGTGACATTTCAATAAGGCATTTTACTATCAAGGATTGTAATGAACTGTGAAATACTTTTTCATCCTTAATCAGATGTTCACGTTCGAATAAACCATCACATCGAAGAATAACTTTAAGCAGATAGAGATGGGGCATCTTTATTTATATATTGGTAATCCTTGTTGTTTTTTTCCTTTTTGTCATGGATAATGTTTCTTCCCAGACTAGTAAAGAATTGAACTAAATGTTTTTTGTTGGTTTTTAGCAAGTGTGAATGGGAAAAGAAAAGAGAAAATATCAAAAGTGAGGGAACTACTTTGGAGGAAAAATGAAAAGTCATTTGCAAAGTGCAAATGAAAAGTTATTTCTTTGGATTTGGCAAATGATGTGATTGATAATTTTTTTGTACAAAATCTATTTAACAACATCAATTTTTTGTTAAATCAAATAATCCCTGTAATATTATTCTTATAAAGTTTGCGGGTACGATACATTCCTAAAAGTCGTTACTTTCCAACAAGTAGTTCTTTTCCTAACAGACAACAATGTTTTCAAAAAAGTTGTTATTTTTTCCAAAAGACACAACGTTTCTGGATAAATGGGTCTGAACAGTTTCATTCCCACTGAACATAGATGTTCCTTGCTGAAAATGGATATAAAAGGAAGTCATTTTTTTTGAATTTTTGCAAACACTTGAAATTTTTTCTTTCTCCTCATTTATTTTTTTCTCTCAAATAAAATCAAAGTGTCGATGACTGAGTAATTTGTGACTTGTTTGCTGTTCTTTCTTCAGTTTCGTTGAAGTTAAAGAAGTTTGAGTACCCGCTCATTTCTTTAAACAATGTTTTAAGAATCCGTTTTATCCTTGGGATAAATTAATCCTAACCTTTGAGTACGTGAGGGGATTAAAATGTTCGTACGGACCACAGTATTTTCCTTGGACGCGGAATTAATTCTTTGTAATTTACATTTTTTCTTCTGCTTTCCATTTTTGTTCTGTTATCTGTTCATTTAACGTTAATAAATGTACAAGTTAGTGTAAGAATCAACCTTTTCTGTTTATCTGATCCTATTCTGTTCTATTTTTTCTTTATTATAAGAAGAAAGTTGAAAAATGTATGTGGTTAGCATAAGAATGTGGAAAATACCTGACTTGACAATGAAGAAAAATCACCTGGTCCCAATATAGTAAAGTTATAACTATCTAATTATGTCCAGTTTGAAGTGGTAACAAAAAAACAAAAAAAAAAAAATATAAAAAAGTTTGAAGCAATATCAATTATATACTATCAAGATTGTGGTTCATAATTTCACAAAAGAAATGGACAAACTATCTACTAAAGGAACAATGTTTAGTAAAGAAGAAGGTAGGAGCATACGCGGCGATGAAAAATCTGATGAACATGTCATCACAATTCATGAAGGTTCAAACTTGAAATCTCATGAAATCAGTGGAAATGAGAGAGACTGGCTGGATTCATTGGAGAAGAGCAGAGATTACCCTGGCTCATTGCAGAATCCAAAAATGCAAAAGGTACCAAAAATGCATCGCGAGATTAAGTCAAACGTAAGGTGTTATGAGCCTCTTGTGGTTTCTATCGGTCCATTACACCATGGAAAACCAGAACTTCAACCAATGGAGAAGTACAAGAAGCTACTTGCAATTCAGTTAACTGAGGAGAAAAGATTTGAAAGGGAGGAGTTATTATGGC
This sequence comes from Solanum habrochaites, assembly GCA_027704765.1. NCBI lineage: Eukaryota > Viridiplantae > Streptophyta > Magnoliopsida > Solanales > Solanaceae > Solanum > Solanum habrochaites. Next base: position 65,331,715 of record JAKWJA010002498.1, read on the forward strand.
TTTCGACAAATTCAGTGTCTCTTGATGAGCTTTACAGAAAGGTGAAGGACATTATACCTGTTGTCAAGGAGTGTTATGATGAGGACTCGATCAAAGATTACAATGATGAGGAGTTTGCACAGATGATTTTCCTGGATGGATGCTTCATCCTTGAATACCTTCACTGCATTGTGACCGGGAGGTATAAGGAGCTGAAAATGAAGAGCCATGATATAGCTTTCATTCGTCGTGATCTTTTCTTACTTGAAAATCAGTTACCATTTGAAGTCCTGGATGTGTTAATGAGTTGTAAGCTCAAGAACAATGTAGGGATGGAGATGATAAAAAAGTTCATCTTGAGTGCACATACAAAACCTACTCAACATCAAGGATTCATTCAAAGTATCAAGGATTTCTTTGTTGATTTCTTCAGTGATCAACATCCTGAAAGCCATACATGTACTGAAAAAGCTATGAAAACTCTGCTTCCTGCTCATCTCCTTGAGATATTAAAAAAAAATCTCATAAACACAAAGTCTTTCTCAGAAAATGGATGCTATCTAAGGGGTGACTGGTGCTCGTATCGTTCAGCTATGGAGCTACGTAGAGCAGGAATCCATTTCAGGCCTGGAAAGAGTCGTCATCTTTCTGACATTGAGTTCACTTCATTTCAATGCTCAGCTCTTTTAACACTTCCACCTATAACCATAGATGATTCAACCAAGTCACAGTTTTTAAACTTAGCCGCGTATGAAGCATGTCCTGATACACCAGATGACTTTGGAATTACGTCTTATATTAGTTTCATGGATTCACTTATCGATCATGCTGAAGACGTGAAGGAGCTGAGATCGAAAGGTATACTACTTAACTTTCTTGGAAGTGATCAAGAAGTAGCAGATCTGTTCAATGAGTTAGCAAGAGATTTGGTGCCGAATCCACATGCCTTTGTTGATGTGAAAGACAAAATTGAGAAACATTACAATAACAAAGGCAAAATTTGGATTGCTGAATGGAAGAACACTCATTTTAACACTCCATGGACTGTTTTTGCATTCATCGCAGCACTTTCTGTCATTGGTTTGCAAGTCACTGATACATTCTCTAGCAGGCATCCAAACCTTCTATGCAGTCCATCCAAAAAAAGACTAGTAATGATAGGATTCAAAACCAACCACTTCACGAATCTGTCATGTTTGTTCAATTTTATCATTTATTTTTTCATCTTGTTGCTCTATGGCATTGATTGATCTTTGTACACAAACTAGTACTAATTTTGTTTTGTTTGTTTTACTTGTGTAAACCTACTACCTTGAAGCACATCAATAGTATTGTTTTTGGAGGTGTTTAGATGATTATATTGTAAGTTGTAGTGTTCAACTGACAAAGTGAAGTTTAGTTGAGATGTGCATACTCGGTTGTCAGTTGGAGTGTTTATTTGTTATCTTAGGCTAAGTTTGAGTGTCTGTTTATGTGTATTATGCTTATATTTTTGTTCTTGGTAGAGGAGCAGTATTGAAAGGATATAGTGATGGCAATAAATAGAGTTTTGGAGTATTTAAAAAGTACTTAAAATTATGCCTTGCATTATAACAATATCCAGCAGTATTGAAAGAATATAGTGATGCAAATATGATCACCGAACAAATGAATAAATTCCACTGAGGGATAATAATATTTATTCTTGGTAGAGGAGCAATCTCTTTGGAAAAATAATGGTTCAAAAAGAAAAAACACCAATTGTAAATCGCTAGCTCTATAATGATCTTTAAGCTAGGTGCTCAAGATAAGGTTGGTGAATAAGTGAAAGACTCTGAAATTTCTTGAATATGATGTATTCTTTTTGGCCCAAACCATTTGTCCATTCAAAAGGGTAGTGCATACACTTTTATAGTCAAGATGCAAATATTAGGCAATGCGCATGTTTGTATAACTTACAGTCTCGTCATATAGGAACATAGACATGATACATTAGAAAATTACTCTCTAATGGAATTATGTAATTGACTATTAAAGTCAAAGGAGAATGTGCACTTACAAAGACCCTAACTTAGAGAAAGAAAAGTTTAAAAAATCTCTAGGAATGATTTACGGATAGACAACTCATCATGTCAATAATTCTATCTAGCGATGTAGATCCCAAAAGCTAGATTAAAAAGGAGAAAACAAAGTTGTTCATGACGGTTCGACATTGTCAACCAACTCAATCCATGCTCATTATGAAGACATTTCCAGACCAAGATACAACATTCAAGGCATTGTTAATGAGTTAATAAAGCTTAATTGTTTTACAATGATTTGGCTAAGTTTTGGCCAGGTTGACCAAATAATGTATCTAGCGTATAATACGATTTTAGAAATCACCTATGTGGAGTGTGAAGTGTAAGCCTTTCAAGAGAATAATTGTCAAAATCTATTCTTTAGTGGACATCTCCATGATAATGGTGGCAAGAGGTGTTTCATGGGCTGAAACGAACACAACCATAATCCACAAACGTTAAGGGTTAACTTGTGGTGACATAATGGTTGTTCTATGTATAATATCAAAGCTCGACCGGTTCACAGAAGATATGTTGCAGTCTATCGGATGAGTGAGTGGACCCGGGTATAGTGTGTGTTCGACATATGTTCGACTAGGTAGTCCAAGAGGGGACACCTACTTATCTAGATGGCAATGAGGTTCTGCTGTAATAACACATACTTGTCCCGTTTCTTTTCCTTGGAGTCATTCCCCAATTTAATGCGGGAACTGTGAATGGTTTAAGAGGTGTGCAAGGAAAAATGAAAGATTTTGAGCTGGTTGATGCAAGGTTTGCGACTTTTAAATGAAAAGTTGCTAGTTTTTATGGAAAGTTGCGCTTTTTATGAAAAGTTGTGACTTTTATGAAGATGATGACCTCTCTAAAAGATTGTGACCTTCCGATAAGCAAATAAGAAACCGTTTCGCCTAACCCTGGTGGTGTTTCTAGTCAATGTGAGTGTGGATTTTCCTCTCCTTTTACATCTTCTTCCGGTCGGGCATTTTGGTCGGGGTGTGTGTTGGGGACGAACGACTATTCTAATTTAATACGTCTAAGGTACTTTACGGGGCGGTGGAGGGGCGCCGCGGGGACGGACGTTGTTGGGTACTCAATACCTGGTAATTGAATCATTCGTATCCTAGGACGACCTAATTCCAAGCAAAACCGCGGATACTAAGGGAGACTATTTCCTTAAAGGGGACCTATGCATGCAGTGGACTTGATCTTCTCTCTGGTTTGCCATATTCTTTAGGTGTTACAAATTGTTCAAGGTTTAGAATCACTTTTTGTTCTTCGCTACTATCAGGGACTATTTGGTGTGTCCATTGAGATCTTTTCTATGGAAGGGGGGGTAACTTCGGTTGCTGCAAAGTGGGGGGGGTGTTGAAAGCAGTAAGATTATGGAGGAGGTAACACAGAGGGAGCAAGAGAAATGCGGGAGGACGGGGGGATAAAACAAAGTACAGATCCGGTGTAATGATGAATGTTTGTGGGGTGCGACTCACGGTGCTGACGATGGGTGGGTGAGTGGGGTAGGTGGTGTACATACAAAAGGCGCGTGCCTAAAAACTTTGGGGTTACAAAAGAGGTCGGAGAGAGATGAATAAACATGGCGTGTGGAAGTGCGGGGGGGGGGTCGCACAAAAAATAAAAGTGTGCTTCCAAGGTGGGTGGGTTCAGGGCAAGTAGGGGGAGGGACTGAAAGCCTTCTGGGAGTGAAACAGAAGTGTGGGGGGAATCACAGAGTAGGAGAGGAGAATAATCTTAATTAGTATGGAATGAGGTTTATTCGGTCGAATAAAATAATTATTGAAGTTCTTCCCCCACTTTCACTGTTTTTTTTCTGTCTTTAGGTAATGCACAGAAAAAAAAGTTTTTTTTTTAAAAATATTTATTGACTTGGCAAGCACGTGTGTATAAACACAATCAACTTACCTATTTGTGTAAGTGTGTCTCGCTGGATTTTTGGTCATACTTCAAGGGTACTTATGCATTATCCCTTTATTATTTTATCTCCAGTTAAAAACATTCTATCTAGGAAAACAAGTTTGTTAAAAATGACTTTGCTAGTGGAAGTCGAGACTCGAGAATATAAGTTCTGTGAGTGACAATTCAATGAAGGCATTTTACTATCAAAAATTGTGGTGGACTGTGAAATACTTCTTCATCCTTAACCAGATGTGTCACGTTCAAGTAAACTATCACATCCAAGAATAACTTTAAGCAGATAGAGACGGGGCATCTTTATTTATATATCCTTGTTGTTTTTTTCCTTTTTGTCATGGATAATGTTTCTTACCAGGCAGGTAAAGAATTGAACTAAATGCTTTTTCTCTTTATCTGATCCTATTCTGTTCTATTTTTTCTTTATAAGAAGAAAGATGAAAAATGTATCTGTTTAGAATAAGAATGTGGAAAATACCTGACTTGACAATGAAGAAAAATCACCTGTGGCCCAATATTGTAAAGACTATATCATAAAATACTAGTCCTTTTTTCAGTTGAAGTGTGTATAAAATTAAAGCTGAAGCAATATCAATTATATGCTATCAAGATTCTGGTTGATAATTTCACAAAAAATGGACAAACTATCTTCTAAAGGAACAATGTTTAGTAAAGAAGAAGGAAGGAGCATCCGCGGCGATGAAGTATTTCCTGATGAATATCTCATCACAATTCGTGAAGGTTCAAACTCGAAATCTCATGACATCAGTGAAGATGACAGACAATGGCTATATTCATTGGACAAGATCAGCAAAGAGTACCTTGGCTCATTGCAGAGTCCAAAAATTCAAAAGGTACCAAAAATGCATCGCGAGATTGAATCAAACGTAAGGTGTTATGAGCCTCTTGTGGTTTCTATTGGTCCATTTCACCATGGAAAACCAGAATTTCAACTTATGGAGAAGCACAAGAATCTACTGGCACATCAATTTGCTGTTGATCAAGAAACACGCGAAGGGGACTTACCATGGCTTTTGACAAATTCAGTGTCCCTTGCTGAGCTTTACAGAAAGGTCAAGGACATTATGCCTGTTGTCAAGGAGTGTTATGATGAGGAATCGATCAAAGATTACAACGACAAGGAGTTGGCACATATGATGTTCCTGGATGGATGCTTCATCCTTGAATACCTTCACTGCATTGTGACGGGGAACTATAAGGAGCTGAAAATGAAGAGCCATGATATAGCTTTCATTCGTCGTGATCTTTTCTTACTTGAAAATCAGTTACCATTTGAAGTCCTGGATGTGTTAATGAGCTGTAAGTTCAAGGATAGTGAAGGAATGGAGATGATAAAAAAGTTCATCTCGAGTGCACATACAAAACCTACTCAACGTCAAGGATTCATTCAAAGTATCAAGGATTTCTTTGTTGATTTCTTCAGTGATCAACATCCTGAAAACTATACATGTACTGAAAAAGCTATGAACTTTCTTAGCAAGATTTGTGGAGGAGAATGTTCTGCCCTTAGCAAAGAAAAAAGCACGAAAACTCAACTTCCTGCTCATCTCCTTGAGCTTTTAAAAACAAATCTCATAAACCCAAAGGCTTTCTCAGAAGGTGGTTGCTATCTAAGGGGTGACTGGTGCTCGTATCGTTCAGCTATGGAACTACGTAGAGCAGGAATCCGTTTCAGGCCTGGAAAGAGTCGTCATCTTTCTGACATTAAGTTCACTTCATTTCATTGCTCAGCTCTTTTAACACTTCCACCTATAACCATAGATGATTCAACCAAGTCACAGTTTTTAAACTTAGCCGCGTATGAAGCATGTCCTGATACACCAGATGACTTTGGAATTACGTCTTATATTAGTTTCATGGATTCACTTATCGATCATATCTTAGACGTGAAGGGACTGAGATCCAAAAGGTATACTAACTTTACTTTCTTGGAGTGACAAGAAGTAGCAGATCTGTTCAATGAGTTAGCAAGAGATTTTGTGCCGAATCCACCTCCTGGTTGATGGAAAGACAAAATTGAGAAACAATTACACCAACAACGGCAAAATAACAATTTGGATTCTGAATGGAAGAACAACTCATTTAACCTCCATGGCTGTTTTTGCCATTCATCTCAGCAACTTTTTGGGTCATGGTTGCAAGTCACGATACATTTCTAGCAAGGCATCCCAACCTTCTATGCAGTCAATCAATCCAAAAAAGACTAAGTAATGATATGATTCAAAACTAACCTTCACGATCTGTCACTTTGGGTTCAATTTCTCATTTTTTTGTTCATCTTGTTTGCTCTATGCATTTGATTGATCTTTGTACACAAACTATACTAATTTGTTTTTTTTTTGTTTTGTTTTACTTGTGTAAACCTACTACCTTGAAGCACATCAATAGTATTGTTTTTGGAGGTGTTTAGATGATTATAATGTAATTTGGAGTGCAGGACGAGTTGAGATGTGCATACTCAGTTGTCAGTTGGAGTGTTTACTTGTCATCTTAGGCTAAGTTTGAGTGTAAGTTTATGTGTATTATGCTTTTTTAATGAAAATGTTCTACTGAGACCTTTAAATTACTTTTCAGATAAATAATACACTGATCATTAGACCAGTTGACAATATTCTTCTAACTAATCGAAAGATCAATCTCATTTCTCCGAGTACTAGTCTAAAGAATCCCGACTAATACCTCTACCAAACATATGATAAAATAATCCTACATTTTATCGTGAAAACTACTTCTTGATTGATACTTCTGATAAGGAAACACAAATCAATGCCAGTTCTTCATTTCTTACACTTTAAGCATCATGATTTTCTTCAAGTATATAACAGGATTTTATTTATTTTTTTGCAGATAACAGAATATACAAGACTTGATATCAGAGAAAACTTTATACAAAAGTATAATATAAAAGCTATAGAATACCTACTACTATTTTCACTCTAAGTATCCGAAAAGCCACCTAGAAAAAATTAGAACTATATATATACACTAATAAATGACTAGCATTTTATTGATAAAACTTCGTTTTAGAATATCTAATTTATCTAAACTCAGTACTTTCGATGCAGAACATAAATTTATACGAGGTCATAACCCCATAATATTAAAACTACACCGAGTTCAATGCTAAGAATCTTAAAGATTGAACACGTAGAATTTAAATCCTGAACCCGTCTTTGACATAGCCCGTTTATACAACACAAGCATGAGAGATCTAAGGGTAGAGCTCAATGACAGACCTCAAACCAAGAGTCAAAACAATTTTGTAACTAGTAAAACCAGAAATTAAGAAAAGTTTTTCCCATTCTTTCTTGTTCCTCTCTTTGCTACCCACAAAAACCATCATCAACATGTCTATAAAGAGTTGTGCTTGGACAGTTTCATCATCCAATTCCGTATTTTCCATCACCATGTCTATAATTATAACTTTTCCACTTCCTCTTAATGCCTCCTTGCAGTTTTTCAATATTTTCATACATTCTTCATCATTCCAGTCATGCAAAATTGACTACAAAATTAACATGTTCAAAAGTTAAGTAGAGAAGTGACAAGACTAGTATTCTCGTAGTTTCTTGTTCGTTGATTTTTGTTATCATCTGTGTTACCTGTACTTCGCTTATCACAACTACTACATTGTTGTTACTCTTCTTTCTCTGTATGCTATGTATTGTTTTCCATAACGCTATATGTCGTTGTTGTTACTGCTTTGTATTTTCTTTTTCAAACTGTTTTGAGATGGTTTACTTGATTTGAGGGTCTATCAGATACAACCTCTATCTTTACAAGGACACTATACCTTCCTCAGACCTCACTTGTGGGATTACACTGGATATGTTGTTATAAGAGAAACTAGTAATATTAGGGAATTATAAGCGAAAAGTTTAGTTTATTTACCTTGAGTAAGACAGCATTAGCAGGAGGAATTTTCTGAAACATATCCCCTGCTACAAACTCCAAGTTTTCACTTCCCTGCAAGTTAGCCACAACAGGAGGAAGATCAAGAACAATACATTTCATGTCAGGGGAACTTTTGGCTATGGACATTGCGACGGTTCCAGTCCCTCCTCCAACATCTACTAAAGATGTTAATCCTTTGAACACATCCTTATACTCATTGCCAATCAACACGTTCATGAATGATCGTGAATCTCTAGACATGTTTTCGTTAAACCAATTACCAGTACTTGAATCATTTGAAAGTTTACTCCAGAATAAGTCTCCATATGCTGTATAAAATGCACTTGGATCATCATTCTTGAACCAATCACCTAAACAACTCCATGCTTTAAAGAAAAAAGTATCTTGATCTTCCATCGAGTTCCAGGGCCCGTTTTTCACTACATAGCGATCAGCTGGTGCAAGCGAATAACACCCTTTATCATCATCAACGTTGTTATCATCATGTTTTTGTAGAATCAAGAAGCCATAATGAACTAATATTCGTGTAAGGCGGTGAAAATAGGGATATTTTGAAGGGCTAATAGGGAGGGAAGACATGAGTTTTGATATTGTCATTGGTTTGTCATGTTTGGTGATGACATTAGGTATGTCCAATTGAAGTGCACATTTCAATGTTACATGTTCTATGAAGAAATAGAGTTGGTTCCATGACTGTGTTTCAGCTTGAAGAAGCTCACTAGGAGTGAGGTTCTCATTATGATCAGCCATGTAAAAGTTTCAACAATCTGTGGAAAAAGTTGTGAATTTTTTTTTCAGAGTCCGACCATGCCTTGTGGTGAAAGAGGGAGGAAAGACCGATCACGTGATCAGAGAAAAACTATACCTGAAGGATAGGATAGGATACTGATTGACAAGCGCAAAGAGTAGGCTTGGCTAGTAATATACACTCGTTGTTTGTCTAGACTTTGCAGCTATGTCAGGGGTGCATGTTGTATCCTAGAAAATAATGCGGATATGTCGATTTGACATGGCTGCAACAATATTTTTGAAGAGTCTGAGCAACATATTTCATAGTTTTATCTGTATGACTGTATGCATGGAAAAGGGATATTTAGTGGACAAATATGCCTTAGTTTGGGGCAGAAGATGCTATTGTGCCTCCCTTCTGTTTATTTGTATTTGGAACCATGCAAAATTATCATCCAAGCAGTCAAAGTCACATAAGCACTAAATGAGAAATATTTAAAATGTGTATTTGTTTTTACCCTTATGGCTTTGGCATTTGGTTCTTCAACATTTTTATAACATATAATAACCGTCCACCAGCAGCAAGAATCTTATTTCGAAGCAATCTATTGAGTTTTTCCTTGTCAGAATATGCTAAGCATGCATAGTTTGGCCCCTTCATGAATTTGTTGTTAATGTAATTATTCCTAATATGTATACTGTATACATGGCAAGTGATTTGTAATTGAAGAGTTGGTTTTACAAGTGTTATTCACACACAATTATTAACAAATATCAAAGAAAAATTTACATGACATTTCATATAACTAGTAATTCCAAAGTGAGTCTTTAAACAAACGAGCAGTAAATCACAAGAATTTCAGCCATATGGTCTGTCATTATTCTATATAACATTTACCGACTCCCTTTAAACGAGTCGAAGAGAAGGAGGCAAGGAAATGGAAAAGAAACAAACTAATATTGTTCGTTCATCTTCTTTTTGTCAATAGAAACTCAGGTTTTTGTGTCAATAACCTCAGATAGTTGTTTTACTGAAGATCATTTTCTTCGTACCAACGATGCTATAATCCCACCAGCAATGAGTCCTATAGTGGTCACAGTGATTCCTATACCAATGACACCATCTGCGTTGCATAGACACAAATGAATCCAATTTGGTATACTGTTATCCAAAATCGAGCAAGCAAGGGAAAAGGCCTCGGGTAATCATTACCTTTAGTAATTCTATCTTCAATAGCCTTCTTAAGCGATAAAGCTTGTCTCCAATCAGGTGCAATCTAAAGTGAAGAAAAAACTTTTAGCAAAACTAAACAGGGTGGGGTCTAATTCTGATTGTTTCAAATGATCGATAAATACAAGTTGATTTCGAGAGGTAGATATTCGAGTGAGTAGAGAGTTCACAGCAAACGACTAAGAACAGTAAAAGGATTAGGACCAAACCTCGAGACATTGAACTGTAAGCTCTCTGCTCCTTGAATATTCCCCACTTCTGTAATATCCAACAGCTAAAAGATAAAGCTTTTCTCGCTGCTGTAGTGGACTACTGGGGTTGGCAAGTGAAGCTGGGGAAGAAAAAGAAGAAGCAAAAGAGATGATGGTCTTTATAGATCGAATCCTCAAGTACGTTATTCATTAGACACATAAACATCCAATCAAACACAAAAATAAAAAGATTTTAAGCAACAAAAGCCCAAAGTTGGAAGTAACAGTACCAGGAACCAATGAACAAAATTAGAGTAATTTTGTGATGATTCAACAGTAACATGATTGTAGTAATCCATTACATGTTCTTGACTCTATGAACTTTACTTCCTAAGACCATTTATATGGAGCAGTATAATATAGTTTCTACTACTAACACTACAAGAGAAACAACAGAATTGTCTCAACAATGTCCTTCAAGTACGGGAACTTCATGAATGTGTGTTGCTTCACAATTTTAAAGACAGAGAAGATCATCAGGCGTATATGTCCATGATTATGGAAACTAGGAATTAAATGATGAAAATATATAGTCGGTGGTAGTAACACAATTCACAAACATTACTAGATATGTAGAAGCAAGCAACAACGTGTAACATAAAATAGGAAATAGATCTGACTAATTTTCACCCTCAAGCATAGCTATCCCTCGTTGCACATCTTCAGGTTGTTTAGAATGAACAAGAGCCCATGACAATCTCATAATACTCTCATTCTGTCCTTCATCAGAGGCACCTTTGTTAGCATCTGCAACTTCTCTCTCGCAGCCCTATCAATATGCATAGGCACATAAGACTAAGCACCAAAAGCAACATAGTTCAATTATCGCTTCATTTTTTGCTTCTCAGTACAAACCAATTCATTCAACTTCTCTCTTGTGGGACAAAAACTAGACCAACTATATTTTATATGTTGTTGAAAACAATGTTCAGGGCTTCGTAAAAACTACCAAGCAAGACGACCACTGCATGCTGATATAACAAAAATGACGACTTCATCTTTATAAGTAACAACATTAAAATGACTAACACCATAGCATCTCTAATGCAAAACTTTAAATTCACTAACAAGAACGATATCAACCAATACTCTTCCTTATTAATAGTAACACAATTTTCTACTATTAATTAGAAAAACAGATCTTTCTTCAATGTTACGACAGCCTAAAGCATCATATTTCTCATAAACTTTTTATTCTCAGTAGCATATTTCTTCACAGTTTCTGCAACCCAAAGCAACAGTGTTCTTATATAATGGTCAAATCATACAAAACACTAAATAAGGTATGTCCAACCACCAACTAGCATGTTAATGACAAAAAAAAGCCAAGCTACCAGTTTGATCAAAATAGTTAGCTTTTGCTCAAACAGTATATTCGGTATGAAAAAATTCATTAAATATCTACACATATTAAGAATCCAATCACTAGCCCTTGCCATAAAATTAAAATCTTAGCTCCAACCACAATTACCCACTTATCAACAAAAATCATACTCTCCGACTTTGGCTCCAACCACAATTACCCACTTATCAACAAAAATCATACTCTCTGACTTTAACTTGGCACGGAGTTCAAAGAAGTTTTTTTTTTTAAAAAATATTACCATCTTAAACTAAATATACGAGTTTGGCGTTCTTAAGCATGTCACCTAGCAAGGAGAAAATACTATTAGATATACCTGATACCTGAAATTACTGGAACCCCCAAATCCCAAATCATTAAAATCATGAAATATAAATGTAAAGATCAATGCTTTAATGAAATTTATGAGAATGGGTCATTCAAGAAAGCTTACAACAATAATGTCAGGTGAGGTCCAAGGAAGTTGGTCCCCTCCATTGATGAATGTAACAATTGGCCCAAATAATCGGTTGATTTTGGCCTCCATTTTCGATTTTAGGGTTTGTAGTCCACTAATTTCAAAGCCCTAATTAGCGTTAATGGTGAAACTCAAAATGGAAAAACTGATATTTGGGGAAGAAACTGATTATTTTTTTTGCATAATTTTCGGGATTATAGTTCACTTAATTGGTTCTAATTTTAAGCATCATGTAGGTAAAATTGTTAATACTTGTTCAACTAATTATTTCAAATAATTAAAAAATATTTCAGTTTTATAGATTTCTTGCTTATTATTGTAATATCAATTTGATTTCTTGTGATTTCTATTAATTTTGGCATATAAACATTTTGATTTCAACTTAAGTGCTACGATTTTGAGAAGGTATATTTAGATATCTTAACTTGTTTTTATTATATCTCGTGGACATATAATCTTATGTGATGATTATTTTATAAGTTGAAATGTTCAATTAATACGAAATGAATTGAGATATTCAATTATCAGTTAAAGTCAAATTAAAATATTTTTCCGCGTATTATATCTAAAAAAAAGTTCCAACTTTTAATTAACATGTATCTCACCTTGTTAAAGAATCAAACATATAGAGAGGGAATTTTAAATGTTTAAATTAAAGTAGCAAAAAATCAACCAAATGCAAAAAAAAGTTAACTTTGGGGTTTGGTAAACTTGTATGCCTTTTTATAGACAGGTTGGAATAAAAGGTTCAATTCTAATAAAGTGTTTTTTTTAATAAAAATAATTAAAATTATAAAGTGCCTTTATTTTTCTTTTATAACAAAGTGGCCTTTTGTTTTAGAGAAGTACAATTGTTCTTCATTGGAATTGTTATTGTCTAAAACATTTCAAATAAGTTTATATTGTCTTGGCTCATTCCATCAATTCTTATGAAGTTTTGAATTGAATCGTTCATACATCTCAAAGCGAAATTTTCGATAAGCTTGTTTGCATATAGATGTTTCTCGTTATGTTCTCTAAACATGCTCAGATAATTTCATATGTATCGAAGTTAATCAATCAACAATAAACATGCTCAGATAATTTCATATGTATCGAAGTTAATCAATCAACAACCTCACGTGTAATCCATAAAGATGTTAGAGAAATACATTTATTCTTGATCGTACAAGATTTTCATAAAAGGGTTTATAATACCGCGGGCCACTTCACTCATGGCTTAAAGTTTTGGATTGATTACTCATTATCTTCTCTTTTTGACAAACCTTACCCTCAATTAGAATGGAACATTAAGTACATATTTTGGCCTACAAAGTTAGGTGTACAAATCTTGTCCAAAGTTATGCTAGCCAAACAATTAATTTCTGGTACAATAATGAGGTTTTGGCCTTGTGGACCAGACATAATGATAGATTTCCAATGTATTGCCACCATCCCTATGATGTCTTTATGCACCTCTCATTTTCATCTTTTTCTTCCTTGTCCAGAGTGATAGCTACTGTTCAGCATCTTCTCACTTCTCAATTCATAATTTGAGTTTTAAGACTAAACAAATACGCAAGCATCTAGACACCTCAACTCGTCTCTGTTGTGTCAGTTGACACTGGACAAATTCATGTGTCATGTCAGTATTGAGTGTCCCAAGACACAGTAGGGACGAGTTGGAGTGTTTAGTTGCTAGGGGAGATCAAGTTGAAGTGTCTATATATGCACTCTCAATGTTAAAGTGCTTATATACCCGTTGAGGCCATATTTGAGTGTATGTTAATCTATTCAGCTTGTTGTACTTCAATTAATTTCACAAATATATGTCGAAGTTTTTCACAAATGAAAAGAAATCACCTAGTGTTTGTTGCCAGGAAGAGCATAAGAAGTCAGTAAAGAATGTGAGCCTTTCAACCACAACAGTGCCTTCTACTTGAATCAGTTTTACTATTGACTTCTGACCAACTTCAAGTTTTTATATAAAAAAACACTAACTTGCTGATATATACTACCAGCATACATACACCCCACAAAAATATGGGAAAGCTTCAAAGCAACTCATCAAATAAGTTCATTTTTAATAAAAGAGGTGTCTGGACTGGTCTATGTGCACCTCGACTATTTGACCAGGTACGTGCTAGAACATCCCGCTAGCACATGTATCAAATAACTCATCCCCGCCAAGGCTAAGGCAAATGGAAAGGACTCACGTGTCGTTATTTTACTGAGAACTCAACAAGCAAATTAATAGAAATTCCTACATTGCAAGAGGTGTTGCACCAATGGATAAAAGCATTTACTTTCTTAATATACCAAACAAAACACAGAAACATCTGCACCATAAAAACAGAAAATAATACAAAAGCAGAACGAAGTCGCCTGCTCTGAATATTATGGAATAAGAGTTTTACAGTCATATTGTTAGAAGCATGTATCCTCAAAATCATAAGAAGAGAACTTCCAATTCAGTTCAGTCTGAGAAAGGGACATTACCTTCCGGAAAACATTATCCGTAGAATTTGTTTCTGCAAATCTTTTGGACTTCACCACCACTTGAGGTTGCTAAATGGTCTGACATGCAAGATAGAACATGTAATAAATCTACTCAAAGAGACAAATCACTCTATCATAGAAAGAAAATCTACAGATATTATCAGTCATTCTAAACTGATGAAGTTGCACCATGTTAGTAAATGATAGACATCTACAGATAAATACTTCTCTCCGTTAAGAATAGTATATCGTGATTCAACTTCAGTTCAAATCTGTCTGAACTAACTCAAGACCTAATCGGAAATGCTGGTTATCTTCATAGCCTTAAGACTATAAATTGGCCTAGGTACTTTCACTCCAACAAGCAGCTTATCAAGTTAATATGTCGTTATGCATAGAGTATTACATCAATAATGCAAAGTTAATAGCATCTAAATAGAGGTAGTAAACCAAAGAAGGAATTTCCGAACAAGAATCCATGAGCTTATAACAGTTGATACTAACTAAATGCTGCAGAACAAACTTGTTGAAATCTTACCAAAGGTAAAGTTCTCTAAGAGTCCCACAAATACTTCCACCCAAAATAGAAGAAACAATAACATTTCCATATCACATATTTGTTCAGAACTGGCAAGCAAAGAAGAACATACTGCAGATATTTTATTACTTTCGAGTTGTTCAAAAAGAAAATGAACATGAAATTTTCCAAGGCTAGAGTATATGGACACTTGAAATCGGTCTACAAGAGGACACTGCACATTTCAATATCAGTACAAAAGTAGTAACATAAATTCATAGACCTCGAATAAAATAGTGGAAGCATGTACATGGCAAATGAGAATCAATAATCACGGGCAACAGCCAGTGCATCGAATCAGTCCATTTTCGTTGCAACTGGGGCACCTCCTCAACTTCCCTTCCTCCTCTTCAAATACTTTTCGACTTCCATTGCAATTTGGGCAGGGTACGAACCTTGCATCGCCACAGCTTCCACAAACAAAACCAGAATGCTTAACTGCAAAGCCTTCCACGAGTTCAGCCAGTTCTCCAGCCTCATGAAGTTGCTTAATCTCTTCTGCACCACCAATGTACTTTCCTCCAATAAAAACCTGAGGCAAGCTAATCACTTTTCCATCCAAAACGCTTTGCAACTCTTTCCTATATGATGAATCCATAGATACATCTCTTTCATCCACACACACCCGAAAACCTCTAAAGATCGTTCGCACTGTGCAGCATTCTTCATAAGTCTTTCTGATTCCTCTTAAACTAGTAAAATACAGAACAATCTTATCCTCTGTACCCTTTAAATGGACATCATTATTGGGCAACAATGAGCTCAATAAACTTGCATTACTTGACTCTAACTCTATCGTACTAGCAATTTCAGGCTGTATTTTATCCTCCTTACCCTTTAAATGGAAATCATTTTCAGTCAACAAACTTGTGTTACTCGACTTTATCTCTATCGAACTAACAATTTCGGGCTTTGGACAATCTTCTGATTCTTTGTACACAAATCTTTTGGAAGACAATGCTTGTCTATAGCTTGAAGCTACATTAGGATCCATTTTAGCAAGCAATTGTTCCTCAGACAAATGCTTCCATAGCGGCTTCGAATCCGAGTGCTCAACAAACTCATAGGTTTTTTCCAACTCACTTGTGTCCAATTCACTATGGATATCAAGACTCTTAGACTTAACCTTTCTAGGGGACTCAATCTTGGACTGCACCATATGGAAATCAAACTCATCAAGTCCTTCCATGAGCTCCCAAGTGTTGATTACTGAATCAGGAGATAACGGGTCTTGTGGTTCAGTCCCATTTAGGGATTTTGTCATTTGGGTAGTAGGATTCTTGAAATTTCCACCATGGAAATTAGGGTTAGGGTTAGGGTTTGGAATTTGGGGGTCAATCAACACAAGGGAACCATAAGTAGTAGAGGTAAGAGAAACCAAATGATGTGTGTCACCTTTGCACATAGCAGGATGATGAACCAAAGGAGTTGGAAGAGACAGGGTTCTTGAAACTGGAGTTGAAGATGAATCTGAGTATGAATATGGAGATTGTGAATGTGAAGAAGATGAAGAATTCCATGGATTTTGTGGATCTGTTGTAACAAAATCATAGGAACGAGAAGCTGAACACCCCATTAATGGATTAATCAATAAAGACAGAATCTTTTGAACTAAATCCAAACAACACAAATAAAAATGAAATCTTTGAACAGATATCAAGAACCCACAGAAAAAAAATTGAATCTTTTTAGCTCAAAACAACAACTTAACAATAGAAAAATGAAATCTATGAACCAAAAACAAGAACCCCACAGAAAGAAATGAATCTCTATAGCTCAAAACAACAACTTAACCCAAAAAAATGAAATTTTTAACAGAAAACGAGAACCCCACTGAAAAAAATTTGAATCTTTTTAGCTCAAAAACAACACCTTAACATAAAAAAAACATTAAAAATCTTTACAACCCTAAACAAATCGATGAACACAACCCCCACAGAAAACAATGGCATCCTTTACAAAGCAGCACACAAACAAAAAAAAAACATAAAACAAAACAAGAACTCAACAGAAAAAAGAGAACTTAATGAGTAGAAAACAAGAACATAATGGATAAAAACGAGGTCGTTTAAGCATGAACAAGAAGAGAATTTTTAGCAAGAATTTAGTAACAGAAACATTTAAATCTTGTGGCAGAAAAACATTGAGGTGAAAAGACAAAAAAAAAAAAAAAAAAACATTTGAAAAAAAAAAAAAAATCCCCCCCTTTTTTTTTTTTTTTAAGCAGGAAAGAGCAGAGAATTTTTACAAAGGGAAAAAAGTGACAATTTTTGACAGAAAGAAGAAATTCTTTTTGGGATAAAAGGGGCTATTGATGTTAAAGTACAGTTGGGAAGATGATGAATTGAATAACAGAAAAGATTGAAAATAAATGCAACTTATGGTAGCTTTGGGAAGTTAACATACTAACAGACTATTTTCAAGCTATAGTTAATTAAATAAGAATAATTATATAGTCAAATCTTTCTATAATACGCCTCCTTCTAATAATATTTCATATGATCAATAACAATATTTCGTTATAACAATAATAAAATATACTATAATACGATGTAGTTATAAAAAAGTTTGATGATATTTTACGAACTATCATCCTCATTCCTGACATGGAACATCATCATTGATGAGCAGCCATTCCTTCGTTCTTAATCAGAAGATTGATATTCTAAAAGAAATTGTAGAAAAAAAAGAAATTATTATTATTATAAGTATTAGAAGAATATTTTCTTCTTTCAACTGCTTAAGCAATCTACTTATGACTAATTCAAATGCACTTATTTAGGAAAATTCTTAGGAAATACTATTATAATATATGGATAAAGTCAATTGTTTTATGTTGAGAATATTATTGCTTTCTTGAATCATAATTTTGTTAATTTTAAGTAAATGTCACCCTGCAAAACTAAGTTAATTTAATGCATAAAAACAAAAACAAAAACATGTCAGATTTATAAAATATAAGGGTTAATGACATTTATTATTAATCAATCAAAACAATTAATTTTGATATCTTACTTAAGTTAATTGAGTTCGTGCACTTTTGATCTCTCTGACAGTTCATATGTGTTGTGATAATTTTGATTTGTCACTTTATATTAACTATAATATATATTATAGAATATACAAATAGTCAAACATAACATATTTTATTTTCTACATAAAAGGCCCAAAAATCATACTTTAATGAGAAAATTTGATCACCAAACATAATAAGGCTTTATAGTTATTCATAATTATAATTATATTCGTAAGGCTTTATAGCTATAGATTTAATTATTATGCTTCATAATTATAATTATATTCGTTAAGAGGTTGTGGTTGTATTTTTTTGTCCAGTTTTTATATTTCAGTTGCGAATATACAATTAAGGTAAGTATATGAATTTTATATAATTAACAATTTTTCAGAACTCTATTTGTATATCTCATTTGCCAATATACAAAGAACGTAGTTTATTATGTATTTTTCGTAAACCTCCTACATATAGTCAGGATAAATATTATATAAAATTATGAATTTATACAATTAAAAACAGAATTATACAAATGACGAATAACAAAATTGACGAAACTATAGCTGCAAATTAGAATTTCCTAAACAGTACCTATAACATTTAATATAATTTAAAATTTTAAGTATTTGCTATTCTGCCAAAATTTCTCTATTTTGAATTGATTAAAAATAGGATTGAATCATATATCACAAAAATAAAATACATAATTAATCAGTAACTTTAGGGACTAAAAGTGTTATTATTCATAAAATATAATTTAGTAATAATGTCTGTGGGGTTTATAACCATGTTTCATTTAATGTTAATTATTACTAAATCCTTAATTAATATAGGACAAGTATTGAGCAACTGTCAGAAAAAAAAAGTAAGCATTGATTAATGATTAAGCAAACACCATGTGAACTCAATTGTCTACCAATTACAAGTATTAAAAAATTAATAAGAAGATTATTTTGGTAATTAACCCCTTAAAAAATTGAAAATTTTAAATAAATGTAGATACTTTAAAAAAATAAATTAATTGCAAGGATAATATAGAAAAATTGTAATTAATTTTCTTGATATAGTAAAATGATCAACTAACATGAGATAATTATTTTTAGTAAGATGATCAACTAATATAGAATAGAGAAAGTATAACCCGTCAGTTTCATTAATTATCTTAACTTGTCAATTAATAAAAGACTATTTCTCCGCTCCTTTCTTGTTATAAATATCATTAATTTCTAATCTAATCTACTATTTTATTGGACTAGATATCAACCTAATAAATGGGAGAGTTAATAATTAGCTCAAAGTTCAAATTTACATGAATTAGATGAACTATGATTTTATAAGCTAATTTTGTTCATCTCTAACTATGCCTATCAAATCACACAACTTAATATAATATATATACATATATAATATAATATGTATATATATATATATCTATATAACAAAAAGTTTTCAGATTAAAATTGGCCTTGAAAACAACTAAATAAAATTTACAAAATAATACAAGATTAAATACCACATAATTTATAATTATAGATTTGTAATTGGACTAACAAACTTCAGAAGCTCTGGAGCTTTTACAAATATAGCCATATCTTGTTCATCCCAACATGACTATAACTTCAACTCCACCTCCACTTTGGTTATCCAAAAAGGCCCATTTTCCATGCTCACCCTAATGGGCCTTCCCAACCAAAGTCCCAAGTCATTACATAATTTTTTAAAAAGTTTTCTATTGGGTGTTCGGTATCCATATAGAAGCTTGATTATTCTTGATTCACGTTGCTAGGGCTCCATTATGGGGAAAATGCTTCGTACCAAGGATTTTTTCATATGAAAAGCTCGCTCCCGAGATGTTGATTAAAGAAGGAACAACATCACTACACCTTCATTTTTTGAGATTCGTTATTACTTTACATTTTTTAGGAGAATAGAAAAAAATATTATTGGGAGTGGGGTTCTGGGTCAGAGTTGGGTTCTTTGGTTGAGGTTGAAAATCAAGTCTCTCACGTCGAGGGTCCCAAGTAAAAATAGGGAGTCGGGTCTTGGATCGAGGTTGGGGTAGAGAGTTAGGTTAGGGTCTTGAGTTGGGATCAAGACCTGACTCCATACCTCGATACGAGACCACACTTCCAACCTCGGCCTAGACCTTAACTCCCAACCTTTACCAAAGTCCTAACCTCGACTTGGGACCTGATTTTAACCCCGATCTCGACTTGTACCAACTCTCATTTTTGACATCAATCCAAGAGTTGAATTCAGTTCCAAACCCTAGATCCAAGACCAAAATTTCTTTCCTGACCCTTGACCTAGCCTTAGACTCAACAATATAACTTCTGATTGGAGACTCAATTTTGACCTTGGCCCATGATCTGACTCCAGCCCTGACTTGGGGTTCGTATATGTGTTATTAAAGGGTGAAAATTCAGATTTAGTGCCATACTATTTATCTAGATTATATCTAAATATTTTGAAGTAAATTTTTTTTGACTAGTGGAACACGAAAAAATAAGTAAGAAAATCAAACATTTTCCTTTCTACTAGACACACCCTTGATAAATCTCGAAAGACTACTATAAATTTAAAAGCAACAACACTCTATTATTTCACATATCTCATTATAATACTATTTATACTTTCTATTTTTTTCACGAACTATTTCCTTTGGTTATTTAAGAATTACTCTTTCTACATCAACATCAGTATTGCTTTTTACTATCTCTTACAACAAAACCTCCAAATTTATATATATGAAAAAACGCTAGAAAATAAAATAAAATAAAATTTGTTCGTTACAAATTATATTTTTTGAAGCCAAAGAATTTTCACATGTCTATTACCAAAATTATCACATAGACCATAATCAATACTCATAATGGTTTGCGTGCCAGAACTACCCATTCTTTAATTGGGTAATTTCTTTTTTTGTCTTAATTTATTTATATATACGTTGAATTTTTGTCTCAGGAGATCAAAAATGTCCTCAACAGTTAACTACCCAAATTTCTAATGATGTGATAAATCACGTGGGACTAAACCCCCCACCAAAGCGTTTTCAACTAGGATTTGCTTTTAAAAAACTAGACCTTCAGCGGCTCCAAAAGTCACCAAAAAATTTCAAAATATTGTCGTTAAAGATTTTGAGTGATTTTTTAGCGACGTCTAAGGTTTCAATAGACATTCACTAGTAAAACCTATTATTTCAACAAACAAAATAATACGATAATTAATTTTCGACTGCAACTTAAATTTTTAAAATAAATAATATGTACTATCAATATTAAAAACATCCAATATTATTACAAAATCATCAAAATTACTTCTCGACTCAAATCTCCTACTACATAATGCATCATTGTACTTTTTATGTATGCATATACGTATGACATAAATATAAAACACCTTCAAACTCCACATTGATCAATAACAGTTGTGATGAAGAAAAAAACACAATATCATAATTCAATGCTAAAATCCAATGAAATCTTCCGTGGTGATATCTGGGCTTTTGTAGCGACTTTTATAGCCGCTAAAGGTCTAATTTTTTTTTAAAAATGAATCCTAATTTGCAACTCTTAGGTGGAGGGATTACTGGATTAGTCCCACGTGATTTGTCACGTCACCAAAATTTTGGATTGTTAACTGTTGAGGGTATTTGTAGTCTTTTAGGATAATAGATGGGGTATTTTTTATTCCATATATACAAAAAAAATGATATAAGTAATTTGTTTCGCATAGTTCAGAGACAATTTTGACTCTTTTTCAAAAAAATAATTATATTTCAGTCTCTGGATTCTATAAGTGGTAGCTCTGGTGAATAGTTTTACTTAACCAATATAGAAAGCATAATGGTGTCATCACTTGTTTCATTGATTTCCAAGAAAATAATCAAACCTTCTATCCTCACTCCTCCTACTAAAAAATCTCACAAACTTTCATTTGTTGATCAAGTTATGCATATGTCTATTCCTATGGAATTTTTCTACCCAAAAATTGGTAACTATGAACCTACACATGTGCCTCAAATTCTTGAAAACTCACTTTCAAAACTTCTTTCATTTTATTATCCTTATGCTGGAAGATTGAATAAAGATGATGCTAATTATGTTGATTGTAATGATATGGGAGTTGAGTTATCACATGTTCATGTACATTGGAGATGGTTGCTCCACAGGCAATTTCTTCAATGATTGGGGAATTTTGACTCGTGATATTAATGCAACACTTTCTCCTCATTTTGTTGGAGAATCCATTTACCCGCAATCTACTGATTCTTCTGTAGTATCAACTTTCAAGTCTAAAGAATCAACATATTTAGGGAAAAAATTTGTACTCCCCGTTGAAAAACTAAATGCACTGAAAGCTAAAATCGCGCATGAATCAAAAGTTCAAAATCCTACTCGCGTTGAAGTTGTGAGCGCACTACTCTACAAATGTGCTTTAGTTGCCAGAGGAGTTGATAACTCGGGTTCATTTAAACCATCTTCCCTCTTTCAAGTTGCAAATATGCGCCATAGGCTCAATCCACCTTTGTCTTTATGACACGTGTGGAAATATATTATCTGGTTATTTCGTGGAAACAAATAACGAAAAAGACGTAAATTGTTCGAAAATGGTAGGTGAAATGAGGAAGGGGAAATTGAATCTTCATCCTAAGGAAAGTGCCTTTGTCTTAGAGGTAGTTAAATCAATTAAAAAGGGGAAAACACCATTTCATAGCAATTATGAAGTTGATAATTATTTTTGTAGTAGTTTGATTGAGTTTCCATTATATAAAGTGGACTTTGGTTGGGGAAGGCCCATTAGAGTGGGCATGGGAGCTGGGCCTTTTGACAAGTTCTTCATTTTATTGGATAACCAAAGTGAAGGTGGAGTTGAAGTTATAGTCATGTTGGATGAACAATCTATGGCTATATTTGAAAGAGATTTAGAGCTTCTTGAGTTTGCTAGTCCAATTACAAATCTTTAATTATAAACTATTTGATTTTTGTGTTGTTTTATGAAATCTCCAATGTGTGTTGTGTTTTAATTGTTTGCTTTATGTTGTTTATCATGTAACGTATGTATTCACTAGATTTTATAAAGAGTGTGCATAATTTTAAAAAATACTCCTTGTTTAATTATTTGTTACATTTTTTGGAACTGATCTGATGTGAATTTTGATTAATAAAAATGTTTAACAACACTTAAAGGGACCACGGATTGAACCCTCAACCTTCCGCTTCGCACTTTCAACACTCATTTTACCATTGACCCAGCTCCTATACACGCAAACCTAAATATATATTAAAATATCGTAAATTTGTCTCGTAGGTACGGTATAACTTTCCGATGAAGGATGTTCAGTTGCGCACCCTTCGTTAGTCGTAGCTTCGCCCCTGATTCACGTGAATTCAAATTATATTTAAATATTTGAATAATATTTTTTTTTACTACTCCAATACAAAATAAAAAAATAAGAAAATCAAACATTTCCCCATCATACCAAACACGTAATTTCAAAAGACTGATATAAAGTTAAAAAAGTAACACTCTTTTATTTCACGCACTCTCATCTAGTCACATTTTCTTTTTTTTTTTCATAGACAATTTTCTTACAATATTGTCTACGAATTATTCTTACTCAATATTGCTTCTTACTCTTTTTTTTTTTTGTGGTATTTATTTTGGAGCCAATCATTCACAAACACATGTCTATTACCAAAATTATCTCATAGAATAGACCCACACTGCATACATATAATGGCTTGCGTAAATAAACTAACAATTCTTTAATTTACAATTTACATGGAATTAATTAGCTCCAAACGTATTATCAGTCAAATAAACACACTCATACGAATAGAATTCTCTTATTATATAAAAGGGAGTTCGTGCTGAAGCAAGCACGTCTCTATCGCCTTCAACGTGTTTCAAAAAAAAAAAATTAAAATAATTTTTTTAATTCTATTTTAATTTAACTAGTGTATGATTTTTATCGAAAAAAAGCTACTTTCATCGACGTGCCTCCTTGAACATATTTTGATCTTTTTCGAAATTATGGAATCCTTTTTATCGATGGATAGGGTGAAAATAAAGTGCATTGGAGTGAAGGAGCACACAGTTAATGTGGAATGTCACTTGTGAAACTTGTTTTACCTACTTCTTTTAGGATCTTCATTTTCGTCAATTCAAGGAACTTATTATCGGAGAGAAAATATTTTCCAACCAAACATGAAAAAATTGAAAACTCCGTACCGAACACACCCTTCACACACACATTAGCTTTCACACTCTAGCAATAACATAACATGTAGTATTAAGTAATATTTGGCAGGTTTACTTGAAACATAAATTCAAGATCAACCAAACACTACACAAGCTTTATAAAGTGAGCTCTCTCAACTGCCTGAAATATGATCTTTCACAAAAAGCAAACATGTCAATCGATCGCAAGGAAACAAAATCATTAGGTCTATGTTAGTTTCTTGTGCATAGCGTTGGACAGACGAGTTTAGTGCTGTTCAGCATTTGCAACGTGCACTCTGTAACGTTCAGACAAACGTTCAACGACTCTGTTGCCAACAACACTGTCTATGAGTTCATACTTCTTATACGCTGCGTTCAAGATCTCTGTCTGTTTTTTCGCAAGATTCTCCTCCTCCTCTAGTTGATGCTACACAGAAAAAAAATGAAACTCTAACATTCATGTTTACTTTAAAAATGAGATCCTCCGCCCATTTTTACTTGTCCAGTGGCACACCCCTCCAGGAGCAATAAATAGAATGACAAATTTATGATATCACTTTTTCAAATATAATAAACTCAATGTTTTCGAAAATGACTATAGTTTATAATAAGGATAAATTAGGAACCAAGTGTTAAATTAACTCTTGATTTTCTAAACTGGACAAGTGAGAGTGGACATATATTTTTAGAACAATGGACGAGTAAAAGTGTGACGGAGAGAGTGTTATGCGCTGAAATGAATAAAGAAAGTTTACCTTGAGGCAAAACTTGGCTTCTTCTGCATGTTTGCTAACCAAATGCTTGATCTTCTCGGTGACCTCAAAATCAGGATCACTGGAGTCCAACCATCGGCATACTATCTTCCTACCAGGTTTTATAGGACGGTCATCGAACATCTCTACTTCAGCAGCACGTGCCCTGACAGGCCTTGGCATGCCACAGATCATAAATGAGGAACTGCTTATCTCGGAGATTATAGTTTTCGCCTGGTTTGCATTTTCCAGCTCAACCAATGCAGATAGTCCAACGGTCTTTGGTTCAAGGTAGTTTGGGATAAACTTGACCTGAATGACATTCCCAAATTGATCAAGTGAAGCTCTAACGACAGCTTCAGTAGCCACAGGTGAAAGGCTGTCAATGAGTATAGTACGCTTTACTTTCTCTTCAAAAGCAGCATACTCTTTCATTAAACTTTCCATGATGAGTAATAGCAAATTTCACCTAAGCAGAAGCAATTCACCAGAATCTTTAGAAAAAGAGGTAAACCACAGTTCACATAATTTTGATAACAAATTACTCGCGACACAAATATATAATCTTAGTGCCAATCATGCTGCAACCAACTTAACGTAGTTGAAGGGTATTATGTGTGTGCGCTCGTGTGTGTATACGTTCGTGCTGGAACACCATGATGATGGCTGAAGTGAATCACGCCAGCATTCTCAGCTGTCCTCTCCAGTGATTTCTGCTCTTTTGACCCATGGAGCAAAGTTGCAAAAATATGAGTAGCGGAAGTAATCATTACGGAGTTGGGAAATGACACAGCAGGGAGGGACTTGGCTGTGATATTAGAGAGGTTCATCGAAAATGGGAAATAGAAAATAGTGACTGCAAAATAGATGCAATTCCTATATATGATCTATACAAGCCAGAGTGCATAGCACCAATGTTTTTAGAAAGGTAGATATGCAAGATAGGAGGTTAACCATGTCGAGAGAAGCTTGCTGGGGATTACTCTATTTCTTATTTGACTGAATTTGGCGTTAGCAACTTCTCTTGGGGTCTTCCAAGGTCCATGGACGTAATCTAAACTACAAACGGGCGGAGTTGTTCTATGACTTAGCAACAGCAAAAGGATGATGGAACGTACTCTGATGTCTTGGAGTAACTTAATGAGACACATTTTCTGGAAGAAAGAATAATTAAGTCCTGTAACTTCTCGATACATTGGAATTTTCAGACTTAATTCTGGACATAGATCCGAAAGAGATTCCATTGACAAGAGGAAGATTCACTTGGCTGATTGGGGAAAACATAGGGAAGTTTTACAAGCTCGAACAATTTCAATCTCAGTAAATTGGGAAGAGAAATATGCAAATACAAGGGAGTCTTTACTACTGAGACTTCTTTATGATCACTAACCAATATTGCTGGATTTGAATAGATAATCAAGACACCTATCAGATTTGAGAACATGCATTGTGAAAGGAAGGGTTTGAATACCAAGTAAAGAACTGGTTGGATTCAAAGTCCAAGAAGTTGACAAATAGGATTTATCATGAATCTAAAAGGAAAACTGAGAAGATTGGCATCAGTAAAGGACACAATAGGGAAACATGAAAATGTAGAACATGGTGGATCAAGAAACCAGGCAAAAACACTAGATTTTGTATAGACTGGAAAATAAACATCACTGCTACTACAGTATCTCCAAATTGTTCATTACTGACAGAATAATTGAAAAAACAAACGAGAATTAGAATGAAATCTTTTACTTCCAACAGTGGAAGAAATTCATCTTGCAGGTTTAGTAAAAGAGAAAACTTAAGTAGAGAGTTAAGCAGTCATAGAAGCAGAAACTTCACCAGCAGGATATATGCTACCAGGTAAGATAGATGCACAACGGGTTTATATTGAAAATGTTGGGTGATAGCCGATAGGTAAGAGAGATGTCCTGACAGCCTTCTATCTTCAGGATGGACTAGATGCATCTTCAAGAAACGAGATGAGCTTGATTGAGCTACTAATTTCCACTCGTTGTAGCTCAAATATAAGTATCTATAACTATTAGATTAATGCCAAAGTTGTTGCCTTAGAGGATAGAAGTAGTCAAAGTATCGGATGCACAGAACATATTTTTTTGAGAAAGCCAGCAGAGTTGCATACAGTTAGTAAATGAATGTCTGGATGTGGATTGAAAGAGGAAACCTATTACTAGAGTGTAAGCTGAATATTTGAAAAACATGTAACCATGTGAGCCGGGAAAGGAGGATGAAACAATGAGTCATCTCTTATTTGCATAGTGAGGTGGTAAAACTTGTAAAGATATCTGGACTATATTTTTCTTCCTGTGACTGATACGGCAATGCCTAAAGCCGTTATAAAGTGCTTAACCACCTTGAGGTGCTTTGTGGAATTTTAAAAAAAGTATAAACTTAAGAACCTAACAGCTTACAAGATTCAACATCATGTAGGCAAGAAATATGAACAAAACTAGACAATTTCAGAAGAAAGATTCGTAAAGCTTTTGCAGCACCAACTTGGTGCTTCTAATGTAGTTGTGACTTGTGACTGAACTGTGCAAATGTGCAATTATTAATAACATTACTAATAAAATAGTCCCTACTGTCTATTTACAACAACAGCAACAAACTCATTGTTGTAAATAATGTTAGGGAGGCTGTTCCTATAGACCCTCAGCTGAATAAACAAAACAAACAGTGAAAAAGAAAAGCTAATAGCAACAAGCAGAAACAACAAGAAGATAATAAGATACCGAGGCTAAAAAAATAACTAGCACCTAACAACATTCTTGTACACAAGGACATGATACATAACAATTATCTTTGCTACACAGAGACATACACTATACCTACTTGTATAAAAATCACATATTTCAAAGCTCAACCATCATCCAAAATTCCAAATTACTCAGTAACTTCAAAATTTAGAACTTATGTAGCACCCCCCTTAACTCAATTTACCCAGCAACATTTACAAGGCCTTCACAAACATTCAGTTAACAGAAAAAATTCAATTTTTTTGTTTCAACAAGATAAAGAATCCAGTATAGAACAACCCCTCCACCTCCAAAATTGAGAATCAAGTATAATAATGAATTCAAGAACACAGATTAAATTTCTTCAACCAAACCTAAATCCCAAGTTCAAGAATCAATTTTTTGGCCAACCCCACCTCCTCCAACCCCACAACAACCAAAACCCACAAAATAAAACAAAAAATTAAAAGGGATTAGGGGTTTTCCGATGCTAATTACCTTTGAGTTTCGCCCAGGTTGATGGAACCTAACTGGAACCTTCTTAAGACCTTGGATTGTGCTATTATGGTGATGGTATTTGTGGATGCGTGTGGGGATAATTTTCAGTTAAAAGTCTTAGGAAAAGCTTGCTAAGTTTCGGGGCTTTTAACCCCCGGAAAACGAATCTTGAAAATTAGGCATATTGGTCCATATTATCAATTATCATCTTTTTTGATAATTAATAATGGTGCGAAGTAAAAGTACTCCTACCACGCTGACTCCACGCCTAATTTATGTTTCGAAATCTCACAACATACACACATACGATACTAAGGCCGATGTATCTCATAACTTTTTTATCAATCAGACTTTCTGACAAAGTAACTTTCTAGATACATACTTTCTACCCGTCTTCAAGTTCAGGCCTACGTGACACTATCTAGCTCAACGCGTGTTGACATTTTTTTAAGCTACTGTCACATGAGCCGAAAGGGGTAGAAAATTATATATATAATAAGTTCAGAGTGGGTATAGAATCTTAGTATAATATAAGTGTCTCTAATATTTCGAACATAGGTTGGAGAATACTTATGTATTTTTCCTAATTATTTCAAGTGTAAATTGGAGGTTAACTTAATAGTGTAAATATGTAATATCCGTCATCACAAAATTTATTATGAGTTAGAATGGTAAAACTAATTTCATTCTAACTATCATATTTTTGGCGAATCGGGGTCGGGGGGAGTGGGTGAGGGGGAAAGGAATAAATGGTGGAGCGGGTGGGTATGTGTGGGCGTGGAAGTGGGGGGTGCGGGGGAGGGGGAGGCTAGAGAAGGGGTTGTGTATGAGGAGTCGCAGTTTCAATCAATTTGATCTATTCAAATTATTATATTTTTGTGAGTTTCATATATCTATTATAATTTTCTTTGTGTTAAAATACATTTCGTTTTTCAGTTGACTACAGCTATCTGTTGTCAATTGAAATAATATTTGACTAACTCGCCATTGAGGTGTTTTAATATGAAAAAATGCTGTGCTTAAATATAGGATAGGGTTTAGAAATACGTTAACAGATGACATAGATAGGGACAACAGAAACTAAGATATAAAACTTGTGAAAAACAAACAAATAATTTATAGTGGTTTACTCTTCAGCCCGTCCAGCATTGTTGACTGTTGGTGGGGCTCAATATAGATGTATATAATTTTATATTTTATATATCAAATAATACTGTTATTAAAAGCCCATAAGCATATTTACGTTTGATCGTCCTTCTTCAACAACGCATCCTAGTATTCATAACGTAATCATAAAAAAGTCGTTCAAAAGATATAAAAACTCGACCTTGGTCCACCATACTATGAATACTAGAGTTTTCCACAGAAATAAATATAACTAGAAAAGTAATTTATTTTAATCTGTAGTTCGCTCTTTGTTCATATACAATTAAATATATTTTATTTCTATACTCCGCTTCTATCCCTCTCCTCTCCTCCGTCTTCGCCTCCGGGTGCCCTTGGCCGTCGTGCGAGTGGTTGGATTGACGTATGGCGGTACGCTGCAGAGTGACCCGGCCTACCCCGATCCAATTGTACGCGCTGAGAAACTTCTTTTTCTTCAGAAAAAAGATCATAAAAGTCACCATTAATTATTTCGGTTATTTTCTAAAAGACACTTTAACTTTGCGGTGTCCCTATTATTGTATTCACAAAAGTATTTGAATATCTTGTAGAAGGGGGGAGGCAAGGGGCCATTTAAGCGACCATTTCCCATCGCACACCTAGTCAGGACGTGGCATGAGGCCACGCTATATTAATTTCAAATCTATTCGTGTTAAAAAAAGGATCAGTCCATGGAAATACACACAACTATATCTATATTTCGGGCATAAAACTGAAAGATGGTCGATAGAAATTCATTTCTCTACATTAATTCTCGGGTGATTTTTTATTTCTCTACCCGGTTAGATTTAATTCTCCTCGGCCTCCTGCATCATTTGGCTATTTTCATGCGACATTTATTTATTTCTTAATATAGCCATTCTTTGCCTCAATTTCTGTTTATCCCTAGTCTTTCGGTATCAGTATCTGCTTCTTACGCTGTCATAATAGATTTCTTTTTATGGGAATTAATTTTTCCCTTTTTTGTTTCTTCTCATGTTCTTGGTGTTGTACTTAATATGAGGTTTTGGCTTTGATAATTGATCTTTCTATCTAAGCTTTTTTTTGAGTTGAATTTGATTTTAGTATTTTCTCACTTGCGTTTGAAGGCAATTTTTTTAGCAATTTTGCTAAGGTTTAGAGTTTTTCTCAGTCAAAGTTATGATTGCGAATAGAGGATAGATTCAGTTAAAGTGAGTTCGATTATGGAGATGATCGGGCAAAGAATAAGCAGTTAAAAATGGTAATGTTTTTGAGGAACAAAGATGATTTATAAGCAAGTAAATAATTATCCAGAAGACAAATGTAGACAGTTTTTTGATTGTTTATTTGTCAGCAACAAACAAGACTTACGCGCCTGTCTGGGTTACGTGTTCACAAACCCGTGTGAGAAATGCGAATCAAACTGGCTACTTTTATATAATAATGATATTTAGTACTTTTGTGGGATGGGGATAAAGAAAACCAATATAATTAAGGGGAGCATTTTAAAATTTACGAGATAACTTTGGTGAAACTTTCCTTTAAGATGGTACCTTAAGATGTCACTTTATTTAAGTGCTTTTCTTCTCTTTTTCATCAAGATAAAATTATAATAGTAAAATTTTTAATCTATAAGACAGGCAATCGAGGGTAAAACCGAACACGACCGAGCTAAAGGCCGTCATCCAAAAAGATTGCACACCTTTCTAGTCAATATGGAGTGTTCTTATCAACTATCCTGAAAGAGGCTATACTCTAAGGAATCAATCGACTCATTCCCTTCTTAAAGCAGGGATTAAGGATTAGTAATGTATCACAAGGTTTTAGCTCATACCTTCCATCTCAGGACCCCTCGTCCTTGGGCGAGTGGTGTTTCTCCTGCAAGTCTAATCAACCACATGATTATAATTACTCGGGTCAAAAGAAAACCAAGCCTTTTACATATCACAATTCTAATTGACTCAAAAATAACCAAGGCAACTGACTAGGGTGAGACAAACGTTGAGGTCAATACGAAAATAAAAACATGTCTATGGGTTCAGAAACCAATTTAACAGAAAGAGCAAACAGTCTAAAGTACAACTTGCTTAGCTATGGACATTAAGTTAGAATACTTGAAATAAACTATACCCCTAAACCTGATAAGATTACATAGACTGGTTAACTCTACAAGATGGTAATCTGAATAGTCTTTCAATCACTGCAAAGATCGTCAAAACTCACGTCTTCTGATATAGTATCCGATTCGTTAATGGCTGCCAGATTGGGACGGATATTAGTATTGGTATGTACTAAGCTAAAGAACTCAAAATCAGATGCCACACAACTAACCTTGATTTTCTTGGTCTCCCTCATCCTGAGGATCCAAAAAGTCGTTGGTATCTGTTGCAAGAAAGGCTGATCCAGAGTAGCCCTCTAGAATCTCTGTATAGAACAGAAAGTAAAAACATATAACTATGTAAAATTGGTCAACGATATTATAGGCAGAAGAGAAGGGAACACAAACCAGAAGTGTTGGGAAAATCAGCTGTTAGTCCTGAGAAACTGAAGTTTCGAGGAATCTTTCCCAAGAAACCAAAGGAAGAAGTATCAACACCCCAGGGATCCTCATTCACTGGTTGTACACTTGGCTCAACATTGCTAAAATCTGGAAGAGATGGATTCCCAATTCCAGGAGGAGCCTTCTGGAGAATGCCCCCACCACCATAGTTGCCTGAATAACCAGCTGAGTTGATCATCCCATCATTTGGTCCTTGCATCATTCCCAGGTTTGCATGCTGAGGCAATAACATGTTTGGTGACAAATCAATGCTTCTTGCATGAGCAGAAACATCCATAGCAGCTTGCGCATATGATTGGACTGACGAAGCACCATTTGTGTAACCTTGAGGTAAATTGCCATTAATAGTCGGGTGCATGTTGGCAAGCTTCACATTAGGCTCAGCATGCTCTGTTGCTTGAAAGGTTGAGTTCTGTGCTACTGTCAATATGTGATAGTACATAATCACTTACTTTTCCTTTATCAGTATTTAATAGGATGAAATTGTACAAAACATAAAGCAATATAACAGGTACACAAATGCATAAAATGTGTTTGTTTTCAGAGACTCAATGTACACTCCTTCACCCTTAATCTAAACGAAATAAAAAAAGGGAAACTAAATTAATAACATACACACCATGGTTATCTCACGTCTGACATGCATCTAGAAACTAAAGGAAGATTTCGAGACTATGATGTTGATGAAGCCAAAACTTCATTTATTTCCTCCATTTCTCTCAAACTTTTACTCAATTTTACTTATCAAAATCAAGAAACGGATTTTTATCATATTCACCAACTTCAACAAGTATCAATGATCTCAAATTGAAAACACAATCACAGTGACGAAAGACAAATCCTCTGGGACACTTTTCCTGAAAAAATCCTTCCAACAACTATCTAAGATTCACATTTTGATCTGCCACTTTAAACCCTCAAACCTTTCCTTTGACTATCCAACCTAAAATCCTATTTGATTGTATGAAAATACAAAGCAAGGAAGCTGAAAATTGGAAAAGAGAGGGAAACTATAACAAATTTTATGATGGAAAAGAAAAACACAGGCATAATAATTATTTCCAAGAAGATCAATAGGGAATCTATGATATTCATGTCTTACCTGGTTGAATCTGAGATCCATTAGACACAGGAACGGATTCAGTTGCATACACACGCATTGACTCAGCCTGTCTCTCAAGCAACTCATTGAATCTCATAATTTGATCTTTTACTATCAGCCTCGTATAATAAGCCCTGAAAAACTCATGATTTTCTTCTTCAAGCCTTTGCCACACTGGAAAAGAGATCAAGATGTCAAATTAACTCCCCGTAGACACATGAAGCACATAGATCACAACCATCAACTACTTGAGATAAGACAGGCCAAACGCATTTTAAAACAAATATTAATAATAATTTCAACACATTTTTCAATTCAATCAGAATAAGCTTAAATATTATTTCTGATTGATAAGTAATACTATTCTGAAATAAGTAGGGGGAGGAATGCCTTCTTCCATGATCCCTCTTCAAATAATTCTCTTACTATTCATCCTAATAGATTTAATTCCTTAAATGGTCATCCAAGTAATGAAACTCAACTCACCACCCACTAAGTCACACGTTTTTTTTATCTGGGAGTAGGTACAAGCAAGTCTTTCACTATTAGCGTATCTCTAAAGGATGTATTCCTAAAGCCCTTTTTAAGTTTCTACTATATTTTGCGTAGTTGGCATCTTAAATCTCATTTTAATGACAAACCCCATCAAGTGAACCCACCGAAGACCCAAAATCTGACCCCAAAAAAATTTCTTTTGTATGGAATTCCAGTATTCCACTAACATCAGAAGATCATTAAAATACCTAGTCCATTTGATCATAAAAATCAATCTGCTACATGAGTGTGGATAATCATTGGCTACTGATTGTCTGACATACCTGAAGTATAAAATGACGGAAAGGAGGCTAGTTTTCTTTTCTCTGTGTTTATTTTTATTTGTTTGGCGCCAACATCAACTGATATAAAAGGCACAAGTCATTTGTTAGGGTGTCCATTAAATTAATCAGCATATGGTTCATATATTACTAATTGTTCTTTATTTTATAATTGTAATTATTTGGTGATAATATTTAAGAAGGTTACAAGACGAGGTTGGATTTTTAGGGAACTTATTCTATAATTGAAAGAATAAGGAGTCATAGATATTTGTTTTTAATACGAATAAGACATCAGAATATATAAATATACACTTGATTATTAAGTTACTGTATCTTTATGTAAACACGGTATAATTAAACTATTTATTTTCTTGTTGGGTCAGATTTTGGGTCTTAGGTGGGGTCAATTAATGAGGTTTTTCATTAAAATGAAACTCATGATGCCAACAAAGCAAATTAGCTGAGTTAAGTAGTTCAAAGGCTAGGATGATTTTAAAAGAAATAAGTGATTGTTGAAAGATTTTTGTCAAAAAAAAAAAAACAGAAGTGATTATTTTAGGTTATTTCCATTACTTGGATAACCGACCATATTAGGAATTAGCTCCATCATAATAATTCTCATACCAGGTCGTTTTTCTATTTTATTTCCTCAGATTCATTGTCTTCCAAATTAAGTAAATATTAAGAAACTTGAGAGTTCAGATAAATATTTCTCTGAGAAAGTCAAAAGCATACTATTTACAAAATAGAAAGAGAGAGCACCCACCGAATTCAGTGAAACTAGGCTGAATCTTTGCCTGATGCAAGAGGGTATCAACAGTTTCCTTCTGGTTCATGTAAAGCTGTAAACATCTTTCAATGAGATTTTGCACCTGAAATCAAAGAAGCTCATGATTAGGAGAGAAAGCACCATACTCTATGATCCTATAAGATGCCCACATCCCAATGAGATACATCTTCTGAGGGTGAAATGTAGAGGTAGAGAACATGTTTCCGACATATCAACAAAAAAATAGAACAAACTACAAAATTCAGTTTTTTCTCTCTTTTTTCGAACATGTAACACAACAACTACTCAATCCAAATCCCAACCAAGTCGGATTCATCTATACGAATCATTAACTATGCATGTAGCTAAATTAAATTATGTGGCACTTTTCGCTTTTCTAATTTAAATAATGTTAATTTTGACCAACATTTTAAAGGGTTAGGCAACAATTCTTGCAGGAGTGAAGTATCCTTTGCATTGAAGTAACTGAAAGAGTTATAAGCAGCAAGAATTATATCTACATATTATGAAATTATCCAGGCAATTCAATCAAATACTTGCTGTATATGCTCAGAGAAAATGTGCATGCTCTATCTCTTTCCATTTGATTCAGGGCTTATTATATGATTCATACCGAGAACAAGAAAACAAATGTTATGATTGTAGCACAATGCTTACCAGTTGTATATCTTCACGCGCGATTTTCCTAACCTGCTCACCAGACATTTCTTCAATCTTCCAATGTTAAAAAGCTCAGCAGAAACTTGATGCAATTTCTGTTGACAAGGTCGGGAAAGAAAAAATTCAACTCTTGCTAACAAAAATAAGTAACAATTGATATCACCTGATAAGTTAAAGATAATTAGGGTGTAATTAGCAAAGCACCGCAAAAAATAAATAGTAAAAATAAGCTAGAACTACACATATGAAAGACCCAGCAATATGGCATCAAGCAAAACCACAGCAAACTGCAGGTTGTAGAGTCAAGGAGAAATGTCTAAATGCAAGTAACGCTACGTGTTAAGAATATTGTAAAAATACTGTAATCTCAATTAGGGAGATTAATTATCAGTTAGGATCAATTAAGAAGATTCTTTTCTTGCAATTATGTACTCTTAGAATTCCTTCTATTTTAGGATGATGTACATCACTGTTTAAACTCCCATTAGCTTGACGTAACAATGAAGCTGAAATATTGCCCGAATGTCTTTTCTCTCCTTTTCTGCATGGTACCAGAGATATGGTATAAAGTACCATCTCTGGAACTTCAATTTCTTCTATGTTCGACGAGAGAGAGAGAGAGAGAAGCGACATGACAGAAAAGGAGAAGTAACAGAAAAATCAACTAGTGGAAGAATACTTTTCCTCCACAATCTCCTCTCCTACAATTAGTGCTTCTATATTGCATGGTAGATGTAATCATGTATCGTCAACGTTTCTAGCACATTTGATGTTCACCATTTAAGGATATGACGACCATCTGATCAACAAATATGAGACATTACAACCTCCAATCAGAAAACATTGATCAAAACAGATGCAAAAATGTGAATGAGACATTACAACCTCCAATCAGAAAACATTGATCAAAACAGATGCAAAAATGTGAAACTTGTTATGACATTCTCTTGATCCCAAGCTACTTAATCTATTCCATTTCTGCAAGACCAGTTGTAGAATATAAACTACGTCTAAGGCATTGTGTACAAGTTAGTTTTCCAATGAGGAGCATAGCATATGAATTCACCATAGCAAAAAGTTATGTGGTAGCGTATGGACCTCTCTTTACTTCTTGTGTGTGTGTGTGTGTTTGTGTGTGTGTGTGTGTGTGTGTGTGTGTCTGTGTGAAGGCATTGAAAAAACAATGTGGAGGGGCAAGAGCATTATGTTCTTCTGGTAAAAAAGAGAAGATGCATTTGTGCATATGTAGTTAGTTAGATATACCTTTTTTAAACTCCAACCTAATCCACCAACGTCAGCTGTAAAGCTTTTAAATACAACCTTGTCGTAAACGTTAACATCCAACTGACTTTTGACTTATTAAAGAAAAGGATAAAAACTAGGTCATAATTGACATGTAACACTTGTTTTAGAATAAATAATTGACATGTAACACTTGTTTTAGAATAAACATTTGGCATGTAAAATCACTACTGCAATGTCCAAACTTAAACCATAAGTTAGTTGGGGCAAAGTTAGAATATTTTAAAATATTTTGGGTATAGGGGCGCCGGTGGACATGAAGAGGATCTTTGAACGTATTTTGGGATAGGCAAGGACTTTTCACACTTAAACACAGTTTATTAATTGCCAGCTTTTTTAAAAAAGAAAAAAAATCCAACTCACAAACTACTATCATGTAACAAACTAACTAATAAATAGTAAAAGAGAGAGAGGACTCGTATAGTCTCCAATATGAAATATGAGGAAAAAAGGTATGGGTACAAGGGCAAAATAATGCTGGGTCTGAAGCATATCATTCTAAGTCTACATAGTACGTACACAAGAGGTGAAGCTTCAAGTATCTTGGGTCCATAATTGAAGGAGAGGGGGAGATTTATAATGATGTTGCACATTGCGTTGGAGCTGGGTGGGTGAAACGGAAGCTTGCATCTGGGGTATTATTCTAGAAGAATGTGTTGCTCATTGTCGTACGGGGCAAAGTGTTGGCCAATCATGAATGTCCACATTCAAAAAATAAATGTAATGGAGATAAGGATGCTTAGATGGAGGTCCGGGCATACACATGAGAGACATTATAAAGAACGAAGTTCTATGAGATAAGGTGGGAGTGGTCTGAGTGGCAAGTAAAATGAGGGAAGTGAGACTAAGATAGTTTCCGCATGTGGTTTACACTTCTGGTTTGTAAAATAATTTACAGCTACACAAACGTCTATCACTTATTTTAGACCACAAATTTCAAAAGTTTTTCTTTCATAACTTTAAATTTCGTGTCAAGTCAAACTAGCTCATATAAAATGGGACGAAGGGAGTATGTGGTTTCTTCTCGTAAGTCCAAGCCTCGGTAACTTTTTACCGAGACTCTACTTGCACTAGTGAGAGGTCTTGCACGTGCTTCGTGAAATTAGTGGAGATGCACAAGCTTGCCAGGACACAAACACCATGGAATAAAAAAAAAGAAACATTTATCATAACCACCATAACTCTATGATCCTTTAAAATGCCCACATCCCAATGAGATACATCATACAGAGTAGATATGTACGCAGACCTTACCCCAAACTCCTACCATGTGTGAGGTAGAGAACATGTTTCCAACAAATAAACAAAAAAAAAGAGAACAAACAACAAAATTCAATATTTTTTCTTCCCATTTCCAAACATGTAACACAACAACTACTCAATCCAAATCCCAACCAAGTCAAATTCATCTCCACAAAATTACTAATCATTCACTATGCATGTAGCTAAATTTAAACCTATATCACTCCAACATTACAAAAAAAAATCAATTTTTCAACCGATTACAGCTTCTCTACGTTTACAAATAAGTTCAGTTCAGTCTATCAAGGGCAACCATTTTACAAAATTGAGTCTCAACGAAACTTTACCTCTGCTACAAATCATCAGCACTTACAATATATCGCCGGAAAAAGCCTAATCGGAAACTCACCTATCGTTGCCGGTGCCGGTGCCGTCTGATTTCTGTTCACCGCTTCCTCGTTTTTCTCCTTTTTTTCGCAAAGTTCTTCGAATAGATCACCGAAGGACAAACTCATATATGTACACTTTTTCAGTTTACATATATATATTTGATATTATTATCTATGAAGTCCCTCTACTTTGCTTAAATTATGAATTAACCCCTTATCCAAAATAAAAACAGTTACGACAGTTACCTATCTTTTTCAATAGTGATTTTTATAATTTTAAATTTTTTTCCTTATCAACTCCTTCAACTTTCAAAGATTTTTATATTTGGTACTTTGGATTTTTCATATTTATGGTAAAAAAAAAAAAGTTTAGTTTATAACTTCATAAAAATGTTAACTTTTTCAAAAGTGATTTTATAATTTTAAGATTTTTTTTTCTTATCAACACACCAACTTTCCAAGTTTTAAATTTTTTATGTTTATGGTAATAGATACATAAAATGTATAGCTACCTTACTTATTTATATATGATAATAATATAAATTTAATTTCTATAATAAGATTAGTTTGTAACTTAATAAAATATTTTTTTTCAATAGTGATTTTATATTTGAAGATTGTTTACTATCAATTTCCATGACTTTTCAAGTTTTTTTTACATTTTATATTTAAGTTTAGTCACATAAAAAATATTTACATAATCAGATTATTAATATATGGTAACATAACAATAGTAATAAATTTCTATAATGAGT
This sequence comes from Solanum habrochaites, assembly GCA_027704765.1. Classification (NCBI taxonomy): domain Eukaryota; kingdom Viridiplantae; phylum Streptophyta; class Magnoliopsida; order Solanales; family Solanaceae; genus Solanum; species Solanum habrochaites. The sequence goes on from JAKWJA010002498.1 coordinate 65,370,659, forward strand.
TTAGTTTAAAAGTTAATTAATTTAATAAATATATCAAAGTTCAAACTAATAGATAACTACCATAGCATGTGTTTTTATCAAGCAATCAATTATAATACTTATCATTAAATACTTCATATATATCATTTGCTTCAATTAATATGCGGATATTAACAATCATACACTTGCTTTATTTTTGTTTATCACTAAACTCCTCGATGACACATTATTCAAGGAATATTAAATTTTATCAAATATTTAACTATTATATCGTGAATTAATTTTAATACCAAAAAAAAAAAATCTTTCACAAAGGTATGAAAAGTGATCTAACATGAACATCGATATAATATTTTTATGATTATTTAAATTAGAATTCACACTCGACATCTATATCAAGCAATAAATATTGGAGTAGCAACCCTATTATATGATGACTTAATTGAATATAATATAATGGAACATTTTCTCAATAGTTTTTCCTATTATTTTTATAATAAAAAAATAGAATAATATAACAACCTATAGACTTAATTGGCAATAAATAGCCTATTTAAAAATATTAATAATTTTTTTTCTTTTTAGAAAGACTAAAGAATTGGAAAGGTGATTGTTTTGATAATTTTTTGCTAATTTTAAGGAGAACTGGTTGGAAGTACAAGAAAAATGATATCAAATATTTTTTATTATTTTTAAACATAATAATTTAAAAATGTCGATATACTAATTTTAGGCTAATACTTGCCAATTTTTTTACGAGAATAAATGATATAGCTATAGTTTCATTTAATTCTAATTTGTAACAAACACATTGTCATTCGTCTCTCACCACTTTGGAATCTCGCTCACCACTCTGTGGCTCGCATGTCTCACTTTATACAAACACAAATGTATAAATTATAGTTGTGTTTTTATAAAGCGAGAGAAATTGTATATACAAATACAAATATAAATCTCTTCGTTCTATACACTTACAATTATACAAATATAAATCCTCCCCCCCCCCTCTCCTCTCCCCCGGGTCCAGTTCTCTTTTGTCTTTCTCTCTTTCTCGTTTTATACAAACGCAAATTATACACAATGTATAATTTTTGTTTGTATAAAGCGAGATAGAGAGATTTGATATACAAATATTTTAATTCGATTTAATTGTAGACAAATTCAAATTGTATGCAGATATACAACACAATCATTGATATAAACCCTAAACCCTAAATCCTAATATATCTATATATATATATTTATATATATATATTATATTTATATATATAGTAGTTACATAATTAATATCTAACCGATATAAATATACAGTTGTTGCGATTTCATACAAAGGAGATGCTTGCAAATCATATTCTCCATAGCAAATATAGCTTGTTGGAGCGCAAATAGCAAAAATGTTAGACCGCTAATATGATTTTTATATTTCTATTGGACTATATGTTGCCAATTGTACGAAACAATTGTCTATCTGTTCCAATTCCTCGAATTTTTTTAAAAAAATCCAAATTTTGTAGCTCAAGATGCAAATAATGGACTTATCTGAGCCCATAGTGACATGAAAAGTTTAAAGCCCAAAAGATTATGACATGGCCAGAGTCATATAGGGCCCACAACAAACAATAAGGCCCACTAAACAAAAGATTGTTTGATCAATTCTTTCTTTTAAATTTTTTTTTTATCATAAATACAAAAAGACGCATGGGCGGAACTATAGTCACCTTAGGGTGTTTATGTGGACATTTTTTATCGAAAAATTAGATTGTATATATATGTCAAATTTTATATTTAAAGAATATATATTTTAAAACTAGACACTCTTAACAAAAAAATTGACTTTGGTTCATTTGAATGAATAACACAATTTTATTTTATAATTTCTAACTCCGCTACTGCTTATAAGATTATCCTATCATCGTTTTACTCAATAAACAACTCATTTTATTATCTAACCACAATTTCAAAATGTCACCTCATTTTTTATATAAATAAAAAAGATAAAAAAAATCAATTCTATTTGACTCTAGCATCAAATCATCTTTAGGAAAAAAAAAGAAAAGGAAAAAGAGGCCATTATTTTCAACCATCCAAAGCAAAACTTATCCAAAATCTTTCTTCTTTAAAGAAATGGGGATTTTGAGATAGCTAAAACACTTTCTTAGACAAAATAAACAAAGATTAAACATGAAACTTTAATTGTCAATGTTATTACTTGCAACTAATTGATATATGAAAGTTTTTTTTTTATGTTGTTTAATATCCAAATACTTTAAAGTTAAACATTCAGCAATTACGTGTAGAAAAGATTATTCATCAATAATAAAAAAGTTATTATCTTTTCATGACAAATGTCTTTCAATTTCGATGAATAGTCAATTTTATAATTAAAGCGATATGAGTATTTTTAAGACATTACTTTTTTTCTTAATTAAGAAAGTAAAGTATTTTCAATTTCATTTGACTATAATATGTGATAATCCATTAGAAAGAAAAAGGCAAAAAAAAAAAAAAAAGGTATTATTTCAACCATACAAAAAAAAGCAAAAAACTATTTCAACAAATCAATTGCTATCTTGAAAAGTTAACCCAAAATCTTTCCTATATAAAAAAGAAGATTTTGAGGAAGCTAATCACTTTAGAGAACTTTAATAGTCAATGTTCTATTAGTCAAAGTTAGTACTTATTCTTGTAAGAAATTAATATCTCAAAGTTCTTTTTCACATTCCTCTTGTAAATAAATGACCCTACCCCACACAACAAAAAAAAAATATAAAATACCCTTCTAAGTATTTTGCTTTTATCTTTAACTATATGAATCCTATTATTTTTTTTAGTTAATTTGAAAATTCTATTATCTTTCTTAATAACTTTGAAGTTGAATTACCATCCCTTTTTGCTCATGTTACCAATGGTGGCAATGGAGCTTTCTTGATGTAACTATGGTGGTTGATGGTGACCGAAAAAATGATGACATGGCAAACAAGAATCTAAAAAGAGACGTGGCAACGATGTGGCTACCACGTGTTGCTTAAATAGAGCGCGTAGAGTACATTCTCCACCATGAAACTAGTCAAAGGGCAACAAGGGGGAAATAATTTCACTACTTCTAACGCGTCAAAGAGGTATTAGAACTTTAGTTTAAAATGTAAGACGCAAAAGGAAAAAAACATCTTTAAATTGAGGTAAAAGAAGTCATATACCATTTGTCTATATACAAAAACAAAAAAGAAAATTGATGTAATCCCTCCTTAGATTAGCCTAAACAAAACTAGCAGAATTTTTTTCATGTGAAATGTGTATAATAGACCTTTTACATGTCAACTTAATATTTGTATTATCCAAGCTATGTAAGTAACAAGAAAACATTATATAACAAAAACCCAAGAAATAAAAAAAAAAAAGAATTAACCTAAAAAATGTTACTTTAGCAACTTTGTGAAGGAAAAAAAAAGTGAAAAATTATAATATATGCATCATTCATTAGATTAGATAGCAGTAAGGCTACTCAATCTTTGTCTTGTTCTGTCTGATGATAGATTTTCTTCTATGGCCTTTCTCTTGTTGTTGTTGTTACTATTGTCTTGTGATTTCTGTTGTTGTTGTACTATGTTGTCTGATTCTTGATTTTGTTGTGATGGAACAACATATGTTGTGTCTATTGATTCTTGTGTCACAATTATCTCAGCTTCTTCTTCTTGTTGTTTGGGGCTTTTACATTTGGTTTTCATCATATGAGGTTTAAGTTTATTAACGTCTGATAATCTTACTGGCTTCAAGAAAAATTCCTCTGCCCCTTCTTCTAAGCATCTGTAAATCAATCGATCGAATCAGTCTTGGAACAACAGTAAAGTTATCGACCTATAGGTCATATGTTCGAGTTGATAAATTTGATTGTTCTCTTCTTACCTACTGATTCTTGAAGGAACATTTTCAGATGACATAATCACTACTGGTATGTTCCTCAGAGATGCAGATTCCTGTTCAAAAGAAACTGTAAATTAACCAAAATTGGTCCAAGAATTAAACACTAGATCTAGATACAAAGAGCAACATAGAAGGGCTAGGGCGTAAGACATTTCTGCAAGAGATTGTTTCCACATCTCGAAACTTGTGTGACTTCTTAGTCACGTGGAGGCAACTTTCCTAGTTACGCTAAGACTCACCTTCTCTAAATAAAAAGAGAAACATAAAAGGGCAAGAACATAGGATCTTATCGAAGTTGTTTCCACAGCACGAGCCCGTGACTTCCTAGAGGCAACTTAACTAGTTACGATAAGGATCACCTTCTAAATACAAAGTCAAAAATAGGATCCCAAACAGTATATAACTAAGAAAAGCCCCTTACATACAAAAAGATCAAATTTTTACAATGCCAAAAACTATGTTTGTTGGGTAAAATTGAATAAACCACACTTGGGTTTAAAAAAAGATTAGATTTTTATAATACCCCAATCAACATAAATGAGTAAAATTATGTTCTAAATAAACTAATTTACAAGAACAAAAAGATACCTTAATTTTCTTAAGCAAATCATAGCCAGTCATCCCAGGCATACAGTAATCAGTTATAATAAGATTAATTTCAGCTTCCTGCAAATTCAACAAACAGAAGAAAAAAAACTTAATTTTTTCAGCTAAAAATTCATACAAAATAGTTCCATCAAATGAAATTAATTAAAAAATTACCTGATGATTATCAAGAGAAACACAAGTTTGATTCTTGTCATTTTCTTGTAAACCAAGAAATTCTAAAGCTTTACTTCCAGAATCTACTGTTGTAACTGCATCAACAAATATTTAATCGAGTTAATATCTCATACGATCACTCAACTAACGAGTACAAAATTACAAAAAAGCATTTTTTCTAAAATTCCAAATTCATAAACTCAAAATCCTAACCTTGACAAGCAGAGGTTTTTAACAACATCTCAATGAGTTTTCTGTCAATAACACTGTCATCAACAGCTAAAACATGAAACTGAGACTCAACAGCAGCCATTCCCATTGTTACAATTTTTTCACCAGAAAGAAAAAAACACAGATCTTTAAAAGAAGAAGAAAAAATAAAGTTGGGTTTTTTTTTTTCTTTATGGGATTCTTTGAATTGAAAAAGAAAAGAAGATGAGTTTGTTGGAGAAAAAAAGAGGAAAGTTTTTGCCTTTGTATAGAAGTAAAATAGCAAACAAAATCTCCACAACTCACAAAGCAAGATCTGACCAAATCTCTCCAAATTTCCAAGATTGATTTTTTTTTTTTTTTTTGAATTACAAGGCAAGCAATGGGAAAATCTGATTTTAAATAAAAAGGTGATTTTTTTTTAATTTTTTAAAAATTTGGAAATATGGGTTTTGATACTTATAATGTATTGGGTGATGGGAAAAATGATTCTTGAAGATTTGAGTTTTGTTTGTAATAAATATTTGAAGGGAAAAAAGTATGCGTATAAATATTGAAAGGAAAAAAGTTTTAGAGGAGAGAAAAGGGAAAGTGGGGGGAGTCAGGGTTATTATGGAAGGTGGAGGGGTAGGGGTAGGGGGGGTGGGGTTGCAAAAAGTAGGACCCACACCAATCCACCCGAAAAGATACAGGTGGATGTACAGCCAGTGATACCGTTTTCCTAGGGTAGTGAAAATCGGTGTGATGATACCAATCTTGAGCAGGTGCCAGAGGGTAATTGGTACAAAAGTGTAATATTTTTTTAAAAAAAATTATTTTTATTAAAACAATTTTATCAAATGTTAGAAATAATAAAGTATAAACTTAATTTATGTCTGGCAGCATGATGATAATATATTGATAAGATGGAATGAATAGTAGTAGAGTTAGGGTAGAAGATAGAGTGTGGGAAAAAAGTGTACATAAGCATAGAATATAGATTTTAAAAAAAGTAAATTGATGATTTAACGAAGTACTTTTTGTTATTATCATTTATAGCAATACTGTGATAAATCTGTGATAATAGTAGAGTTTTTAAAGTGAATTATTTATGCCCCAATATATTTGAATTATAATTGTTTTGCGAATATATTTCATGTTTGTTGGTAACAGATGGTCATAATTGTTTAAAGTGTATTAAATGTGTGATAAATGTTTATCCATATTAAAACTTGTATTATATGTGAATAATAATTGTTCTTTGTAATATGTATTAAAATTGTATTATAAATGAATAAAAGCGATCAAGTGAAAAAAAATCTTGGTGCCTTAAATGGGTAAATATTTTATTATTTAGTACATTTATGTATAAGTTTCCCAAGATTAGTAGATAATGAAGGGTTTTTTTACTTTTCGAGGATTAGTTAGGTTTATCAGTCTTTTTTTAGTCTTCTTATTTTGTTTCTATTGTCGTTGTTTTCCATACTTGCCTTTAATTGATTTGTATTCGAGAGTGAGCAAGAGGGAGGCGGCAGGCGCGGACAGAAGGGAGAAAAGCGGCAGGGAGGCGAGGGGGGGGGCCGATGAGCGCAGGCAGGAAAGACACGAAAAGGATGGAGGAGGAGGAGGAGGAGACAAGAAGAATCTAATGTAAATTTAATAGTACAAAATAATAAATCTATAATTTCAAAAAAAATTAATATATTATGTAGAATGGATTATATTCACTCACCATCGACCAAATTTGTACCATCGACGTTTCCACCTACGCAGGCCAGTAGATAATATTATATCAATTTTTAAAAATATATAAATATAATTTTTAATTTTACTAAAAAACTTTAAAATTTATGTAAATTATGATATACCCTACGAATCCACCCTTTGAAAATATATCTACTATAAGAGGTTAGACGAACGACTAGAATAACAATGTAAAAATTTCTTTATGTTTATCGATGATAAATACAAATTGAAGAGCAACCTATAAGATAACAATTAAATATTTATAGATATTTGATTTAAAAAAACTAATTTATGTACAACGTCTCGATAGAAATAAATGAATTAGTATAAATTTATAGAGCGCTAATTTCTAAGCTAAGTCCGCCCCTAATTAGTGTTTTTATTTAGCATTAAGATTACTATTTTCTCTGTTCTTTTTTATATATCACTTTTTTATTTTCCACTCGCACCTTTCTATCCTTATTTAATTTTTTTGAAATTAAAATTTTCAATCAATGAATATGAATTGATTTATATTTAATTAATTTAACTAATGAACATGAATCATTTATTTAACTTTTCTAAGTTAGTCAAATGTATATTTTTAAGACTAATAACTCACAAGATAAAAAAATGAATAATATATTGATTTATACATTAATTTTATGAAATGACAAATATTATGAATCAACTATTTATAAAAAAAAACGAACAGAGTATTTAGTAATCTCATAAAGGTGAATCCTACTTGATTTGATCCACTTACATTATATTGTTCACTAGTTAAAGCATCATAGGTTAGTTGATATAGTACCACTAATAATGCAATTTAATTAAGGGGAGATTAAATAACATGTGCAAGCACACAAATTTGTTGGTTTAATTAAAGATATTTGGTGACTTACATTAACTCTTATTTATTGGCCTATAAATTTGGGAGATCCATTAGTTGATAATTGTGATAATGTAGGCTAGGTGACCTATTCTAGTGGACACATAAAAATAATTGTCACAAACTTAGATGGTTTTACAATTTTATGATCACCTTCAAATTAATTAGAGAGATTTTGAAAGATTTGTAAAATTTTAGAATGACTAATTTGTCTGCCCTATTTTCTCATTTGTCGTTGATTTTCTATGCTCGATTTAATAATTAATCTGAAATTTATTATCTTGTTGAGAAAAGTTTGATTTCGCTTGTCTAATAGCTTAAAAGAAATTCACAAATTTCTTTGAACTTCAAAGCTTATTGAAGTCTCTTTTTTTTTCCAGTGTATATACTAAAATACAAATATCAAATATTGATCGCAGAATAATTTTAAACTCAAAATCATAGTTTAATGAATCTGACTAACATAAACCTTAATAAACTAGTTCAAACTTTTTTTACTATATGATGTATGATATTATGACTCGATATGAAACACAATTAACGCAAAAAATTACTATTTACATGTTTATAAAATTTTAAATTGCAAACTCCTATCAATATTTGGATATAAAATCAAAGATTCTCACCACATGTTTTATCTAAAATTATTCCACAATCCGTACAAAATAAGTGGTATTGATACGGAATACTTATTAAATTATTAAAATGGATTTCAAAATTATTATCTAGATATTATCAATTTGTATATGAAAAGTAATAAATTAAATAGTCATAATGAAATTGCAACGAAAGTAGAAGATAAATGCTGTATTTTTGTTGTTATGAGATGTATCCCCATGGATATCATAGAACTTTACAACAATTTGATAGATGTTAAATAAATATCGAATATAAATAATTTTTTATAATTATTAAATGATAAATAAATATCAAATATAAATATTTTTTAATTAATATATAAAGACTAAACTAGTTAGGAACTTGTACATATAGTTGGCATTAATTTTTAATTTTATTATTTTAAATCTTTTTAATAAAAATTCTGACTCGATTATGTTATCATTTGTTCAAACTAATATTAATTGGATAGAGAATAAAAGAGACAAGACTTTTTGACCATAGAAAAGAAAAAAAAAAAAGGATTTGGTCATGCAAGAAGATTTAAAATAGAAAAAAATAATAATATAACATCATATAGGGACCTACATAAGATTCTTCAAAATATGAAGGCCCATAACTGTCAATTTTTACTTTTTTTAAGTATAAAAATTTAACATGCTATAGCTTATTTATCTTAACTTAATTGTTAAGTTGCTAATTTCATTTATGATGAGTATTTACTTCTAATTAATTGTATTTTAATGATTTAATATTATTAAAAAGAATTACACTAATTGAAACACACTCTTAATACCTTCTGATTTATTGAGTAGTTATTAGTATTCTATCCGATTTAATTCGTTTTAATTTTATTTTTTTTACAAATAATTTAACTTAGTTTTCATTTTATGTTTAATGAGTGGGTTTATAGTTGTACAAATGTTATAATACGTTTAAGATCACAAATTTTGAAAATAAATAACATAAGAGATTATTTGATTTAAAGATTGTTTATGTTGAATTAATTGTGTTATTTCTTGTTGATTGTGTTTTTTTATGTTAAAAATAACATGTATTACATAATTTTAAAATTAAAATCAAAATATTTATTTATAAAAAAACCTCTTATTAATTAGTTCAAAAAAAGATTAAGGACCTCAAGCATTTTTATCGTTTTAGTTATTTTATTGAGAAATAATTAATTCTGATCCTATTATTTAAACTACATGAGGAATGAGTTATCATATTATTAGGGATAAAGCAACACTAAATTTAATCAAATTACTATTTACATTTATTCAATATTACCAAAATATTACCAAAAAGATTGTGTTTCTTAGTCAAATAAGTTATACTTAAATTGAAATTAATAGCAGATTCAGCATAATTTTTTATTTTTTCATTAAGATTCGATATTCACGTTAAGATCTGACTAACTAATTCAAATTCACATTAAAAATTTTAACATAAAAAGTCATTAACCGTTTCTTATCAAAGCAACTCCATAAATGATAACTTGATAAACTCTTTGATTCAATTTATTTGTCTTTTTTCCCCTTTTTAGTCTATATAAAACAAGCATCTTTCCCATTTTTTAACAACTTTTTCATTTTCAACTTTCTTCGTAAAATGTTTAAGACTATAAAATTAAAAAACATCTCGATACATTCCATATATCTTCATTTTAAAATTACATGATTCAAAAATCTTATTACCTTTTAAATTCCGTATCAAAATTTAAATCAATCAAATAAATTCAAACAAGACGAAATAATTAAAAATTACGAACACTATATTTTAGAAAACTCACATGATTAATGTACAACATGTACCAAAGATCGTAAATAGTATATGTGTCTATGAATAAAGATTCCCAAACGCATCATATATTGTCTGGTACAACCTGTCTCACTTAATCCACACTCCTAAAATCATAAATAGAATATCCTGTCTTGCTTGAATCCAAAAATATTTATTATATAGTTTTTCTTAATAAAAAAAAATAAAGTATATAGCTCCTCCATTCATATTATATCACAAAACAAAGGGTATGATAATATTTCTACTTTTTTTTTTCAAGAGTTATGTGATTCAACGATACAGTATATTGTCCATTTGGTCATGAATATTTTCTTAAAAAAATATTGAAATCGAATTTAGAATTTTTTTGGAATTTGAAAAACTTTTACATGTTATTTTCGTAATTTTCAATCTAAATTGCAATTATAATTAAAAAATTTAAAAAATAATTCAATTTTGTATTCCTATCCAAGTTGTTATATATCCAAATAATCAATTGAGTTACATATATATATATATGCTTTGAAGAGAAATTATTTACTCAAATCCCCAAAAAAATATGAATAATTATATTATCATTAGACAAAAGCCAAACAACTAGGGTAATGTGAAGATTACAAACTTAAATATAAAGTGGATATGTACAAAATATTTAATTTTTTTAGCACTTTTCTCTATATGGAGTGGGGTTGTAACTTGTAAGGTTGGGAAGTGGGGTTATAAATTAATGTATACATATAATTTGTTGAATCTCTTTTAAATACATAGAGAAAAAGAAATTTTTAATTAGCATATAATATTCTTTCATTCCGCTTTAAAAAGTTTGGAGTCGTAAAATTATTTTCGTGTGAATTATAAGTTATAAATTTGAGTCATAAAATCATCTATTGATTTTGTATCATGATATGATATCTACTTATGCTCTTTTTTAGATTGTCGCCCTAACTTGGTTATGGTATGAATACGAAATGCTTCATACAATACTACAAGAAAATTGTGAATTACATGGAGATTTTCCTAGAAATTAGAATGAAAATTTGTAAAAAAGTAAGTTTTCTGTGAATTTTCATATTAATCCATGAAAATCCTCATGTAACTCATATTTTTCTTGTAGTGCAACCTATTATCTTTTTCCTTTTTAATCTGTTTATTAAAAACACTGACTTGTTCGTAAAATCAACTACTAATATTTATATCTTAATGTAATATTTATACACACACTTCATCTAACAAATTATCTTCTTTTTTCTATTCTTTGAATCCCCTAATTAAAAATTATGATTGATATAAAAAATCAATTATTGATATTTGTATCATGATATAGTATCTACGTTATACCTCTTAGAATATAGCCCTAACTAGAATATTGCATGAACATGGAATATTTCATGTAATCAATTATCTTTTTCTTTTTCTGTTTATTCTTTGAATTCACTTACTAAAAATTTTGAATTGCGTGTATGGAGTGTTGGGGGAGGGGGGGACTTTCTAGGCCACTCATGTTTATATCATGAACGCGGAATACTTCATATATCTATTTTTTTCTTCTTATTTTTTAATTTGCTTATTAAAAATTCTAACTCGCGTGTGGCATGGTGGTGTAGAGGGGTGGGGATGGATGGACCTTTCTAGGCTACTACCCTCCATGTTTAGGACAAAGAGAGTATATTATGAATAATGCAAACAGATAGATTCCAGCAGATTGTGTCTACCCCTTGAGGAACCTTACATGTTTTCTCTTCCTATTTTTCATAATCACTTTTGACCCTACCAATATTGTTTCATCAACATTTCCATGTTTTGTGGATCCACAAGAAACCCAACTTATAGTCTTTTTTCCCTTATTTTAGGTGTATTTTTGCTTTACAAATGAACATATAATAAAAGTTTCACATGTTCAACATTCACATCACAACTTTTGTTATATTAAATTTGCTCAACATAAAATTCATCGAAAGTATTTTTTACTGGGGTTGTTTCATACTTAAGATTTAAATTCGATGATTTAATAATTGACCTAATCAGAACTTCTAAATTAGATGAAATATTTTAGCTAATCATCGTTTGAGATTTCATGATACAAATGAACATTTAATGAAGTTTCACATGTTTAACATTTGTATCAGAATTTTATGATTAAATTGAATTCGCGCAACATAAAATTTATCAAAAGTACTCTTAATTGGGGTTGTTTCATACTTAATATTTAAACTCGATGATTTAATTGACATAATCAGAACTCCCAAATAAGATGAAATATTTTGGCTAATTATCGTTTTGAGATTTGATGATACAATTGAACATTTAATGAAGTTTCACATGTTCAAGTACCAAAATTTTATGATTAAATTGAATTCGCGCAACATAAAATTCATCAAAAGCAAAAAAAGAAAAGTACTCACCATTAGAATTGTTTCGTACTTAAAAATTCAAATTCTATTATTTGATTGGCCTAATCAAAACTCCAAGTAAGATTAGATATTTTGGATAATCATCATTTTGAGATTTGACATCGATTCAATCGTACAAGGTTGATGTCAACTAATTTGACATTGTTGTTTAGCCTAATTTTGTTTGTTTTGATCAAGATTAGACATGATTGGACTGGTTAAGAACACATTATTATAATTAATATAGTGATTAAAAAATTAAACCTTCTAATTAAACACATTATATATACGTACACTCAGACCATACAAAAAAGAAAAGCCAATTAATTACTTTTATAATAATAATAAGGAAAAATTACGCGTATAAGTAAATATATACTAGTCAATTAATTAATATATTTATAGTTTGCCCTAATTAGAATTCACGACCTACTTGTAGCTATAATTATACGGCTCAACTTTTTAGTTTTGTATAATTCAAAATTTGTATAACTTTTGTATGATTCGAAATTTCTATATTATAATTTGCATAATTGTTTACACTTTTGATCTTCGTAAAACAAATTTATACAAAAATAAATAAATTATACAAATATGTAAATTTTTATAAACGAGACATCTTAAATTGTAGCTACAACCCATAGACATACAAACAATAGCCATGGAGAATAATTAAGTTTATTATAATAGCTTTTGCGAAAGTTCCCTAATAATAATAATATATATATATATATAAAGACGAAATTAAGGAATATATTATAGATTTTCAGTTTTGTAATTTAAACAAATAGAAAAAAAAATTAAACAAAATCTTGGAACTTAATTATTCATCATGAGCTGTTGAAATTATTAGTTACACTAAATGATTAAAATAATTTGTCTCTTTTTTCTATTGAAATGGTATATCACAAATCATAATCAACAAAGTACCTTAGTATCCAAATGTTGCAAAATGAAGCAAACATTCTTAATTTTCTAATGTTCGAATTTAGAGATAAACATCTTAATTTAAAATGAGCATACAAAGAATTAAAGTGCTTTTGATGAAATTAAATTATTAAAAATTAACATGTTTGTTTTATTAAAAAAAGAAGAAGAAGAAGAGAAACTAGATTACTTTAAAATTTGGTTTATTTATGATTAATAGTAATAATATGTATAGCGTGTGCTTATCACAATATATACGACTCTTAACAAATTAATTAAGTGTTCTCTTAATCTTATTGAAAAGATACACTGCACAAAGCACTAGCAAATATAAATATTACTCTTAATTTGGAGATTATCCAAATCAAGCAAAACGCCACATTAGTTTAATTATTTTAATATATTTGGGATTAGATACAATTTGGATATCAAATGTGGGCTAATTATAAATTAAGAAATCTTATAAAATAGAAAAAAGTTTTTTTTTATATATAAAACAATAAAAAACTACTTGTGCTACTAGCTATAACTAATGTAAATAAATATTTTATTGTTTGGCAAAAGATAAGACCAAAAAAGGTGACCTATATAGGGATTTGGGAGGCTTTTTTTTGTTTAATAATTAATGTATTTTCCACATATGGAAAATCTTTTTGGAATTTGGATTTTATATATAAACTCAAAACTATTTTTAATTTGTGTTTAGGTTCAATTTTAAATTAGTCGAAAAGTTTAAAGTACCTATTATTCCATTTTGAATAAACAACGCAATAAGAATTTTAATACCTTTTTACAAGTTTTGAACTAATTAAAGTCCACTTACTTTAATTTGATGCCTATTTGGCTATAATAATCCATTATAAACTATTAATATTAACTATATATTCTTTCAACTTCATATAAGGTGTATTTGATACGAATAAAATAGTACTTTTTATTTATGTGAATTTTTTCGAAATTAATCTCTGCGCATTTGTAGATGAAGTAAAAGAAATGAAAAGGTAGTATATAGTAATCAATGAAATCTTCAAATTTTACAATGATTATGAGGGGATTATGGTAAGCAAATCTCCATGGTCTTCAAGACTATATTGTATAATCTCTTAGGAAAATGACCTATTTTCTAATTTTTCACCACTAACCCCACCATAGACAACAAGAACAATTCTTTTCTTTTTAAAAAAAAAATTAAAATAACAAAAGAATTTTAAAATATTTTGATCTTTCTATAATAGTTATCAACTATAATAAAATATCATTATAATAATTTAGTTTGTTTCTTTGAAATTAGTAACAAGAAGATATAGTTAGAAATATCGACTCTTGTAATAATAAGAGCGGTAAACAATACATGAGAAAAAACAATTGTTTTATCATATCAATCAAGTTAATCAAGAATTATGTTATTAAGTGACGATTAATCAAGATGATTTTTATCATATAGTCAAATACAAATAAATCAATTTAAAAAATAAATAACTAAAATTTTAAATTAGTATATATTATAAATTTTTATACAATAATAATAAAAAAAATATTCAAACAAACGATGCCACGATAATAAATTGAATTGAGAGGGACAAGAGATGGTCCCAAAGTACCAAATCTCTAATTCCAAAGAAGGATTTGGTCTTAAAAACAAATGATTCTTTTGATTTTGTTTTGGGAGGTTTTTTCTAATCAAAAGATTCTTGCCGGATATAGTGGGTCATCTATGCTTTTTCTTAAGAAAAAAAACTTTGGTTAAAATATATTGTGATCGAACGTTTATATCAAATCAAATAGCTAGCTTTAAACATTAAATATATAGAATAAGAACTCATATAATTTTCCATGGTTAGGTTATTGGTATATATTATATATCTAAGTAGTGCTATAGAAAAAATATAATTTATATTTATTAATCTGATATAAATATTGAGTACGAATAATAAATATTTACTCTTTAACTTTTTTTATGGCGTTGACGTATCAAAGTCTCACTTATTTAAAAAATTTACTCAAGATTTTATCCTTTTATTGTGGGGCAGAGGTGTGTGTAAGTTTTTATAATTGTCTTATTTCGACGGGTCAATTTTAGTGAAAAATAAGTAAAATGAGCCTATATCAATATGGATTATGGTATAACCATGAGATTGTTCTATTCTTAATTAGAGATCTCGAGTTTTAAATTTTGATATGAAGAAATTATGTTGAAAATGCTATTTTCAAATGCACACTGTAATGTGTGACTCAAATTTTACGGGGAGCTTATTCAAATTTGATATATTGATCTACTTCTTTTGTCTCATGTTAGTCGTTATATATTTGACTTCTTAAAAGTCAAGTCATGTGAACTTTAATCGACATTTCAAAATATATTATATATTTGAAAGAAGTATAAAAAAACACCTCTAAACTTGTCACAAATTATTAGTTTTATCTCTGAACTATTAAATATTAATAACCTTAAAAACACTGATTTACTTGTCTAACTATTCTTAGATACAGCCCCGATACACTCCCGATATGCAACATGACATATCAAGTGACTTCAAACTCTTATAGTAGCAGGAGTTCTTAATAAAAATCTAGAGCGATGTTGATAATGCTCCTAAACTTGACGAGAATTTAAGAATGTATTTCACTAATGTTCGGAGGTGTATTTAGCTTCAATTTAATCAAGTAAATGAGTATTTTTAAGATAGTCAATAGTTTAAAAATAATAATTTTCACCAAAGTTGAGAGGATTTTTGAAACTTTTCTTCTATATATTTTCATATAATTCATAACATGCTAAAAATTGTAATTCATGTGCATTTTACCTATGATAACATAATTATATATAGTTTACTTCCTCAGACCTCAATTTATCATTTGATTATGATATTGCAATGTTGTTATTATTATACTAAAATTAATTATGTAGCATAAAAATTACAATTTTAAAAAAAACCAATTTTCCTGCGTACAAACATACCCTTAATTATTCTTCGTACTATGGGGCCACAACGTCCTTCTTATCCTTTCGACTTTTAATGCCCTTGATCTATTAAAAATGATTTAAAAATGTGCTTCTCCCACCTATCTATTTAAAAATATTTTCGCTATTTTTTTAATTTAAAAATGCCCTTTAACTATCAGAAATAAGACATGAAATTATACTAAACAAGTGGCCACTTTTCATTGTTCCACAATTTTTTAAATCAAATAAACAGACCACCCAATAGTATGAAAAGTGGTCACTTTTTTAGTACAATTTCATGTCATATTTTTGTTCATTAAAGGGTATTTTTGAACCTAAAGAATAAGTTAAGGGTATTTCTAAATTAATAGGTGGAAGGAAGACATTTTCGAACCATTTCTAATAGGTTAAGGGTATATTTGAGCTTTTTCCCTTTATTATATATTTCCTTCGTTTAAAAAAGAATGATCATTTTTCCTTTTTAGTCTGTTTTAAAAAGGATGACCCTTTTCCCTTTTTGGCAATACTTTAACTTTGACTTTTCCACGTGGCATGTTTAAGACCACAAGATTAAAGGTCATTTTGGTACATTTGTTATAACTTTAATTTAGAATTACAAGATTAAAAAGTTTTCTTTCTTTTCTTAAACTATATTCTAAGTCAAATTAGGTCATCCTTTTTGAAAAGGAGGGAGTACTAAATAGTACATAAACCCCTCTACCCCACTCTCCCAAATCACCACCACCACCAGCATCACCATCTTGAGCTTCCGCTCTTTCACTTATACTGGACCGGTGAAATATCGATCCACAATTGTGCAACGTCTCGCATCATGTATGTATATGATGTTGTTTTTTCATTGATTACCTAAATTTTCAGGAATTCATTTATAATTTGATAGATTTTATCGATTGATTCATTTTAGATTTAAAATATTTTTATAAAGTCTTTTCATGTTATTTTTATGTGTTCTCTACTGAAATTCGAAACTTCTTCGTTAAGAATGAAAGAGTACTTATCACTCCATCACATATCTGATTGGTATGTTTAATTAGGTTAACAATATTAAGTTAGGTTTTGTTTGGAGGTAGCACCTTATGTTGTTTAGGTGGTACCCACTACATAATAATACACAATTTAATGTGCCCTAATTAATTATTTAAGGACTATTCATATTGCATGTGTGACTGTCCCAAAAGTAGTCCTTTGTGATGCTGTTTCATTAAAAAAAAAAAAACACAATTTTTGGATTCACATGTGTGTGAATTATTAACTAATTAAATTGACCAAATAAATAGAGATATTTTTTCAAAGTCTTTCATATTATTTTAAAAAATGGTAATCATATAGAAGTCAAATATTAGAAATTATTTTAAGCCTTAGTTTTGAAATAACACCCTGCATCGGTTAAGTCTCATCGGAAATTATACAACTCCTTATTCAAAACTTTAGTTATTCCATTTTTTGGTATATATAGCATGATTTATTCTTATCGTAGTTTTTTTAAATGAAAAAAAATATAAATCTCATAATAATATAAAAAAGGAGGAATAAAATCGTACCTGAGAATGACCTTTTCACTCGATCATTGATTCTCAAGTGATCAATTTCGATTTTTCAGACACATCACACCAATTCTACTTGGATCTTGACTTTTATATATATAAAGAAAAACGTTATCATATTTTTCATATTGTTCCTACTTAATCCAATTTTGTAAATGGATTAATAGATGGACCTAACACGATAAGATTTATTAAAGATCTTTAAACATAAGTGTGAAAAACATGTTTATGTTTTGGTGGGATATATCATTCATGTTAATCAACTCAAAAAATAAAGAATATATGTTGAAAAAAGCATTGAACTTCAATTTCTAAACATTACGATAAATTTTATGAAAATACACATTATTTACCATCTTATGTCTCTGAAAAAAATCGCGTAAAAAACACTATGTCTCGAAAAGTATAATTCCAATTATTGAACACTAAAAGAAACTCTGAAAATTAATTCTTTCACTCTCCCAATTTATTTGACACATGTCGTTTTCCATGATTCAAATAATTTAAGTTTAATCAAAAATTTGTTGTGGAATCTTCAATTATTATTTTTTTTGAAATGAAATTTATATATTTTTGTAAACTACGTAAAAAAGTACTATAAATCAAAATAATTAAAAGAAATATGAAAAATTTACGATTAAAGATAAACTTGTTTGAATTTCGAAACTCCAGAAAGTGTCGTATAAATAGTTGACGGAGAGGAGAAAAGGAGTACTATTTGATTGGGGTCTATGTTTATAGTAAACTTCTTGGCTCATGGGCCTTACGTGTTTGGGAGACCAATTAGAAGTAGTTGGGCTTACTTCTGTGTGGGCCTATATCTTGAATTGAGAATGGGCTGTTTTTGGAGATCCAATAAGTTGGCTCAGAGAATAAATATGGAATATCACTTGTTGTCAATTGTGGTTTAGTGGTTCTTAGGGCTACTAAACTAGCGTTATCGTAGATTTTTAGAGGATATTTTAAATTACATTAAATATTTATTTGGTCATGTGAACATCCAATTTTTGAATATTTCAAGTTTTAAATTGATTGGTTTTAAAATGCTAGTATATATATATATATATATCTATATAAAGTTTTTTCCTTTCCATAATATTCAAAAGATTGTTTATCAGCGCCTTTTTCAATATCACTTTTGCATCATTGGGAGGGAAGTAATTTGAGATTTTAGGTAATTTTCTATATTTATTTGCTTTCTTGAATATTTAAATGTTGAAAGTTTGTATAAATATTTTTTGGGGATCTTTAGATCATGATTT
The DNA here is from genome assembly GCA_027704765.1 of Solanum habrochaites. NCBI lineage: Eukaryota > Viridiplantae > Streptophyta > Magnoliopsida > Solanales > Solanaceae > Solanum > Solanum habrochaites. The sequence goes on from JAKWJA010002498.1 coordinate 65,389,615, forward strand.
TACAAATAAACTTAATATCTTTTAGGTTACTTATTTGATTTTCTTATAAAAATATTTTTAAGAATAATTATTTAGTTGATATTTAATTTCTTTTATGATCGCATAAAACACAAATAAATTAATGATTATTTTAAATTTGCAATAGTCCATCAACGTGTAATATTTACGAAATTGATAAAAGTAAAGAAGACATAAATTTTACATTATCAAATTTAAAATATGATAAATATACAAATATTATTTAATCTTATGAAATAATGAATATAATCACCTAATAGGAGATTATGGGTGCCGAGAATTAGGGCAAAGGAATTGTTAGTAATTGGATAGTTTGTCTCGCTTATCTTTCGAACTAGTAATCCTAACATAACTTTGAAAGTTTCATATCATATTTCGTCTCAACTTTGTTCACTTTGTGTTATTTTCTTTCTCCAAATTACTTTTATTTAAAGAATCAAAAGCGTAACGTAAATATTGTTACTTCTAGATTTACTGTGAAATTATATTGAACAATCTCTTTAAAGTATCACGTAGTATGTGAGTTAGTAAGTCAATGAAAACAAAAAATAAATTAGGGCTTGTTTGAAATTAATCTTAAAATAAATGTATCCCATATATTAATTGGAAGGAATAATTTCTCAAAATCCTAGCCATTTCGAGATTATAATTCAAAAATAAAATAACAATTCCGAAATAACTAATGAGCAACTTTCATATATAGCAAATAAAAAAATTATATTTGTATACTATAGCAAAAAATTTGATTTTATTGCGCTCCATAGAAAATATTAATTAGCTTATACATATACAGTTGAAAGCAACGTGTATAAAACGAAGTGTATACAACAAGGAAAGAGAAAAACATGGGCAGAGAGCTGTATAAAATAAAGTTATAAAACACATGTTATTCATTATAATGGATATAACGATTCTATACCAATTTTGAATTTGTATAAAATGAGAAAGACAGAACGACAACAAAGAAACTTGATAAGGAATATATAATGAATCGAATTGTATAAAAAGAGGATAGAGGAGAAAGACACAAAGAGAGTGACAAGGAATAAAAATGAATCGATTGTATTATAAAACGAGAACGAGAGAAATAGAACAATTTGAAACTGTATATAAAAACGAGAAAGAAGAGAAAGGCCAAAAGCAACTAGGCAAGGGCGTATTTTATTGTATATAGTATAAGTGTACAGGACAAAAAATATATGTACTAGTATGTGTATATACAATTTTTTCACGATTTATACAAATAGAAACGCAAATGTATACATTTCGCTTTGTTGGTTTATAAGTGAGAAGAGAAAGCGGAGGGTGGCGAGAGAGATCTGGAAGTGAGGCAGAGAGGAGAACAAAAATCGATATGTATTTATACAATTTTCTCTGTTTATACAATTAGAATCAACTTTTATAAATTGTATGTTGTATAAAAAGTGAGGAAGCGAGCGAGAGAGTGAAGGCGGGAATGGCGAGACGAAAATATGTTGGAGGAGAAAGCGCCTGAACATTGTTAAAACCATTTGCTATAGAACACAAGTATTAAATTCAACACCCTAGGTACTCTATTTATTTTAGGTTATTAGTTTGCTATTATATACAATTTTTCTATAACAAATCCTCTTTGTCCCAAACTCCACCCATTGAAATTTCAGTCTTTGTTTAATAATATAAACTGATTTTTTCTTCTTCTTCTTCTTCTCACAATTTCCCCTGTTTTTTTCTACTTATTAACAGAGAAAATTAACTCCATGAATGCTTTAAAGCTCTTTTTTAGTGCAGCAGCACTTGCAATAATGGCTGTTCTATTGACTTTAAGCTCCAAAAATTTTTACAGTTCACCTTCAATACCAGGATCCAAAGATCTCTTATCGAAATCTGAAGTAATACATCTGAAAGGAGCAGTTGGGCCGGAGAGTATTGCGTTTGACCCGAACGGAGAAGGTCCATACACCGGCGTTGCTGATGGCCGGATTCTTAAGTGGAATGGAGATTCTGACGGTTGGGTTGATTTTGCTGTCACTTCGTCTCAAAGGTAAAAAGCAAAAATCCCCAATTTCTATGGCTATTTTTGGTAATTTTTGTTTTATAGTATGTTTTTTATATTCTCAATCCTGAAGTACTCTTGTTAACATGCTTGTAATGAGTTTGATTTCTTAGACGGTCAGTTAAGTAATAGTTATTATTAGAAAGTATCTCGAAAGTCACTGTCTTTGTTGGGAAAAAATGGAATTAAGAAAGAAAGTTGACTTTTTGAGTGAGCAACTATATGAGATATTAACCTCCTTGTAATGCGGGCCGATTCAAAGGACGAATTCAGAATTTAAAGTTTATGAGCTTAACTTTTATGTGATTTTAATGAATTTTTAAACATAAATTTATACTCGGCGTTAAAAGTAGCGAGTTCAGATAAACGCCGGTAAGGCAAGGTTGTGTTTGTTTCTGTCCCCTAAGTTGCATTGTTAACATAAATTTGAAGGAAAAACTAACCATAGGAATTTGGTGTAAAAAATTTTATGTGTAGGATAAGAAAAGTATGCTAGAACTGTTAGAAATGTTGCATGAGTGAGTTTGTAAGAAGAGGGATCCATTTTCTTTCATATTTTTGATGAACAGGAAACTGTCGAGGGCTAGCTGGTGGACAGTTCAAATTTCGAAATAATCAATAAACTGTTTTATTTGCTTTGATATTGTTAACGGTGCTAATCATAATCGTAGAGTATCTTTTCAAATGAATTAGATGGTATATGGGCCAGTTTAAAAGTATGTCGTGTGATACTAGGTGTTGTGAGGTAGCTTTCCTTCTGAAGCTGTGGACTTATTTTTCTTATGAATAATGGAAGTGTTTGTTTATTCTTTTTCTGGACTGCTTTGGACTGTTTTTCCTTGAGTCGAGGGTCTAGCGGAAACGACCTCTCTACCTCTAAGATAGGGGTAAGGTTTACGTACTCTCTACCCTCCCTAGTCCTCACTTTATGTTGTTGTAGTATTAACGGAAGTGTCAATTGTCACCAAAGTTCAAACTTTTAGACATATTTATATCGGTTCATGGGTCTCTGCTTGTGGAATCTGTATATTCAAGAATCCTACTTTTACTCAATTTATCTTTTCTACAGTGACATGTTTTTTTTCCGTAGATGGAGTCGATTGTAAAATTATGTATTAAATCTCAAGACTTAGAAAAACAAAGATTTTGGAGTGATCTGTATACTTTAGAAAGACCATAAAGCGGTGTGGTGCGATGGATAAGATCCTTCTATTCTTACCTAAAGGTCTTGGGTTCTAGTCCTGTAAATAGAGAAACTTTTAGTAGGGAGCGTTCCCCACTATCATTGGCCATACTTAGCTAATCTGGATTAGTCAAGCTAGTGGGTTCTGGTAAACCTTTAGCAAGTTCCAAAATGTTAAGTTGCGATGTCATGTTTCCTTTATTGCATCACCTTTACGTTCAAAAAGAATCTTTAGTAACTTGTCTTGTAACTAGAATATGTAAGTCATCTTCTTATTTGTCTAGTTCATATCTTCTGTCACCTGAGGATTCATACTGTATGTAATTACAGTATGTCATCCTTTTATAATTTGATGGCTAGTTCACCGTTGTTCATGTGGTGTTTGTTTATTCAGATTCCAACAACAAACGACTCTTAATACGAGTATTATTGAAGGAAGAACACAAGTAGCCTTATCTCAGCAGGGAAACGCTTGCAATTTAATGATTTTGTTTATGTGTTTGAAATGTATGACTCAACATTTTCCTCATTTCCCCCCGAGAAACCATTGAGATGAACTAGTTTTTGGCTTGTCTTTGTTTTTTTTTTCTGTGTATGCTTTTTTCAAAATTATCTAATGGAACTTGATATGATATCATCAAGGAAGGAATGTGTGCACCCTTTTGCTCCCCAAATGGAGCACGTATGCGGAAGACCGCTGGGCTTACGATTTGATACAAGAACCGGAGACCTCTACATTGCTGATGCCTATTTAGGACTTCACGTTGTGGGTCCATCTGGTGGATTAGCTACCCCACTCGTCACAGAAGTTGAAGGCCAGCCTCTGCGCTTCACAAATGACCTCGACATCGATGAGCAAGAAGATGTAATTTACTTCACAGATACCAGCACACGATTCCAGAGGAGGTAATGTATAGCCAATGGACTATTTAAATTTGAATCTGTTCATGCGAAGCTAAATTGGGTTTGATAGCCGATAGGTTGGTGTAATGTAGATTGCGTATAGGGTTAGCAAAACAGAGAAGTCAGTTTCGTTATTAGGTTCATATGCCACTTTGTAACATACAGATACTCGTGAAGAAACTGATTCCGATTTCTCATCTTATTTCTAGGCAATTTATTGCATCTGTTGTAAGTGGAGACAAGACAGGCCGGCTGATGAAATACGACAAATAACCAAAATCGAGTGACCAGTTTACTACGAGGGCCGTGCTTTTGCAACGGGTGTGTTGGAGCCTTGAGCAAAGGGACAAGTATTTGACTAGTAGCTGACACTACTACAGTGGATAGAGGCATTGGCTTAAAGGCCCTCATGCAGGAAAACAGGATACATTTGCTGATCTACCAGGATATCCAGACAACATCAGAAGAAACTCGAGAGGGGAGTTTTGGGTCGGTTTGCATTCAAAAAGATCGCTGCTTGCAAAATTAGTCACATCCTATTCATGGCTCGGAAAGACAATGCTAAAACTTCCATTCACCTTCCAGCAAATGCATTTCTTGTTAGTTGGAGGACAGCCTCATGCAACTGCAATTAAGCTAAGCGAGGACGGGCAAGTTTTGGATGTTCTAGAAGACCTCGAGAGCAAGACGTTGAAGTTCATAAGCGAGGTTGAGGAGAAGAACGGCAAGCTGTGGATTGGTTCTGTACTGGTGCCTTTTATTGGAGTTCATGAATTGTCTTAAAAGTTGCAGTATCCTAAATAGGTTATTATATCTAGCTCAACTTTTGGTGATGAATAAGTTTTTAACTTAGAGCCTAAGAGTTTATCGGAAACGATGTTTCTGCTTTCACTAGGTAGGGTAACACTATGTAAACCCCACCCTCGTCAGACCCTATTTATCGGATTACACTAAATATGTTATTGTTGTTTCCGGTGATAAAACTTTCTTAAGTAAACTATTCTGTGACTTCCTCAGTTTCCTCTGTAGTGGCCTGACTAAGTTTTAACTTTGAATTAGAGTTATTTAATGTACCTGTATTCTTAAACCATTTGTCTAAATATTTCATCAAACGCAATATAAAATAAATAGTATTGGATTTCATCGACTTAGATTCACATACTAGTTGTTTATCACATGCTGCTGACTAGTAGAAGTAAGGGGAATTGTAACACGTTATCATATCTTCTAAGAAAAATTAAATTATGATCTTATAATATATAATATATATATTATATATATCCACATTCTTGGGAGCACAAATATTAGAAGCTTCCTCAAAAAAATATCCTAAGTTTACTTTAAGATGATATATAATATAGTAATTAATTCTTATCGTTGATTTTGGTATTTGGGCGTTGTTGAGTATTTATTTTTATTAGTTTTTAGTTAATTGATAATTATCTTCGTTTATTTATAATTTTTTAGATATATATATATATAATTCTGTTGTTGTTTATGTTTTTTTTTAGGCCTCGCACTATTTCTATTGATTGTTATGTTTTGTCACTATTTTCTTTTTTTTTTATCAGAGGATTTATTTATTTTTATAAAATTAAAATAAAATCTACATATACTTTATCTTCTTTAAATTTTTGTATTTTATGTAACTTAGATACATTATTTCAAGCAAATCCAAAGTGAGGGAAGATTCTTTCTTTTTTTTGTTCGTTTTAATTCATTTAACAAAGTTAAAGAAAAAGATAAGTCTTTATAAGCTTTTCATTTCCCTTTTCTCACATGCCAAATATAAGATGCTATAAACTCTAGCAACCTTTTGAGAATTATATTAGTTTGGAGTAATTAATTAATTAGTTTCATGGAATTTTCAAAAGTTTTTACTCTTTAGAAATACTTGTTATGTTAGTCTATTCAATTTAGAACAAAAAAATTCAAACTACACAGCAAAACAACTATCAAAAGTAATCCACCAACCCTATAAAAATTAGTGACAGGACAACTTTTATCGTAAAAGTATATAATTTTTTGTCATTAAATAACATATAACAATGTACTATTGAAAAATTATGTTAGTAAAAATTCAAACTTTTGCTTTTAAATATTAAAAACTCTTAACTAAAAATAAATTGTATTGTAAAACATTACCAATATCAATCAAGCCTAATTTCTATGGCTACCAATTATAGATTAGTCGTTCGATAAGTGAACTATTACAAACGCTATATTACACATAGTTTTTTTTTGCCTCTTTTATTACTGAGTGGTCATTTAACGATCTTAACGAATCGAGTGGTGATCTGCATTTTTCTTTTCTTATTTTTTTTCTTTTCTTTTTTTTGTGTGGCTAAACTTTAAAGAAATAAGAATTTGGGGGCCCTATTTTCCTTGTCAAGTGAATCAATCAAATGTCCAATAACCATAATTTCAAAAGACATAAGGGTCCCAATTGGAAATTTTTGTGCTTTAAATTTGTTGATTTTAGTTTGAATCTAAAGTCTTTTTGTTACATATTTATGGTGGGACTTGAAATTTTCTATTCCATAACATATTTGGAATGGATCTCAGCCATAAAATAATTGTGTGTCTTCATTGAATACTTCTTTGAATGGAGTATGACTTTTGTCAAAGTTATAATTTTGTGGTTTTGTTTTAATCTTTGCCTTCTTCCTTTTTTTCATTTATCGATAAAGTTATTCAAGTTATATCGTTTCAGAAGTGAAATTTAGTGACAGTTAGTAAATGATATATCTTTTTATAACTTATAATGATACTGAATGTAATGACAATTAAGTAACTAATATCGATAAAAAATTTATCAATTCACACTGAATACTTTGACTAGTCAGTCCATGGACACATTTTGGGGGGTTGGGTTGAGATTTTAATTACACAAAATAAAAGATAAAATATTTTTAAGACATGAAAATTCAATCCTTTTAATTAACTTTTCTTCTTGATCAATATGTATATTATTTATAGATGTTTTTATTTTTATAAGAAAAAGGGATAATTTCTATATTAATTATATTAGTATATTTGATTTTTCAACATAAAGTTTATGTTTTTCTTAACGCACATCCTAGAAAATAAAGATTGAATTCTGATAAATATTATATTTAAGTTTTCCATATGATATCTATAAAAAAAATTAGAATATCATAATAGCTTTATTTTTATATTTTTCTTAATGCTTATTCAACTTTTTTTAAAAAATAAAAATAAGTGCTTATAAATTTCCATCAAAATGTTGTTTTTTAGTTTGTTTGTTTTTTTTTTTTAAAAAAAAGTTCTCTCACAGCTCTAACATGATTTTCTAAATGAAAGCATTTGCGATTGTGAACAAATTTAAATTTTTTGATAATATGTAAATCAAACATAGAATAATGCATTTGGTAACTCGATATCTAATATTATATAAAATTACATTTGAAAAAAGTAGGTCGAAATATCGTGTAATTTTAAAACTGAAGTCTGAAATGGATTATCTACTTGAATGCAACCTTACTTATAAAGGTAGATGCTATATTTTCAATAAACCTCGATTCAAATACTTGAAATTATCTTCGATTTAAAAATACTATTGGATCTGGTTCATCCATTAAAAGGGTGTTAGTTAATCTACGTACGTCTAATCTTCTACTTATAAACCTTTAAACGATTACTTGTAAAAATATAAGCTTAAACTTCCAACACACTTTATCTTCACTCAAATTCGTAGCTTCCCATATCCTCAGTCCTTACCACGTACCTCACACTTCTACCCATCTCTATTTTATATTATTTGTCTAGGTTATAATATCAAGATTTCAGCTCCATTCCCAACACTATCAAAATAGGAGGCGATTAGACGGATCCATAATTTGAAAACTTTAGGTCTATCACTAGACTTAAAACAAAAAAAAAACAAAACAAAAAAAGGCTCTAATTGGATTCAAAATCTAGTCTCGGAGGTGATTCCACTAGCTTTTACCATCAAAATAAGAGTACTCTTTTATGGGTGCACTGTTAATTGTATCCTACATTTTTTCAATTTCTCAATATAAATACGTATATATATTTGAATTTTTATTAAAATTAACTAGTACATTTGCACCTATACCTAGGTTGCTCACATGCAACAAAATAAAGAAAAAAGAATATTTCAATTTTTAAATATTAACTTTCCTTTTCCATTTTGCAATCAAACAATCTTTGGAACTTTTGAAAACAACACACTTCTCTTTGAAAAAAAATAAGAAAAAATCAAAGAAGAAATTTATTATAATGTATATATATAACTACAAAAGAAGTATGTCAAGAACCTAATTTTCTTTGTCTTCTTCCTCATACCAATTTTTTATTTTATTTTTATACTTCAAGGTGTCAAACTCATTTCAATTAAATATAATTCCTTAAAAAATAAAAAATATCTAGAGCCTTTTCACACATTAATAATAATAATATTAAATTATGAAAACAATAATTTCGAGGACCATACTTGTCCTTTAGATAAATGGAACAGACATTGAAAGCCAACAAGTATTTGATGGAGATGCCACTTTCCTATTTTGATCGACTCCACGTATCTCTCAAATAATGGTGTTCGAAAATTATTTTATCAGTGAGACGTGATAGATATTTTGTAAAATTAATTAATATATATGAAAATTAACTTTATCGCCACAATCATTAAAAAAAAAGAAGTAGAGTCATGTTGCTATTAATACGAAATTGTATAAAATCAATCGCACAGCAATATAACATATAACGAGAAGAAGATAAGAGGAGTAGATAGTAGAGATAAATTTTCTTTCCTTATTCAAGGTATGTAAGTCTCATCTGTGATCTTTACAATAGTGAAATGAACAACCCTTTATTGACGTGAGAATCAATCCAAAGGTCACCATATTAAGATCAATAATAAATAGAACATTCTTATCCAAAAAGGATCATGTAACCTACGGAATATGAATGGTTTGTATGTACCAACCTTATGGACTATCCACTTAATTCAATGTTGTTATTTATAACAATCCCCCTGGAGGTCCATAGAATAATGTGCCTCGTTTTAAAACCTTACTAGAAAAAACCCCGTGGGAAAAAATCTAGTTGAAGGAAAAAGAGGACAAATATCTTGATACGCACTATTTGTTGACTCATTAAAAAACCTTGCCGGAAAGAAAAAACCCAGTGGGGAACAAACCATCGGTAAGGGGGAAAGAAAAAGAGCGAACGGTATTATACTTCCCCGTATTAAAACATCACTTAATTTTCTTGTGATGATGTCTCCAATCTTCTTACATTGTGGTTGGTATATTTCTTTTTCAAAGAAAAAATCACACACTTTCTGAATATGGCTGTGTCACTTATCTCAATCAGACGCACTTTCCGACTTGCTTCATGGAGGAAACTTTTATTTTGCATAGCAACATTTTTTTGTCATGATGCCAGGATCTTATGTGCCATCCACATGCAAACACCATAGGTCTTGAGATAGATCTTTATGGGATCAGATAACATTCTGATCTGCGTAACCAATCAATTGTCTTGGATTATCGGGATAGAATAAACCCATTAAACTATGGCTTCATTCGAGGATATTCAAATCATGTGCCTAACACACCATTTCAATGTCCTTTTATCGGGAGGAAACGAAGAACGGAATCTTGCCCAGTAGTAAATTTACTGCAAACAAATATCTGGTAAAATATTGTTTAGTAAGATGCACTTAGGCCCTGATTGCACCAAGATAGGTTTCATCACCAAGAAACTCTTCATCCTTTTTGAGATCAAAATGAATCATCATTTATGTCAAAGTGATCTATAATCAGGGGTATCAATGAATGCGATGTATCACATTACAATTCATCAAAATTTTTTTTCAGTGTATGTTGCACGTTAGACAAATATTTTATTGTCAAATTACAATCTGTAGGGTAAAGATAAAAAGTTTGTCTTACCAGGACCTTTGCATAAAAACTTAACCAAGTTTACAATTAGGGTCATTCTTTGTACCCTTTTTATTCCTGACTATTTCAATCCATATAAGGGGATGATTGAAGCGTATTGGAAAAGTTTCTTTCAAACTATTATATGTCAGACACCTCGATTGTTTCAAGGATTTTCATAATAAACTCATTTCATGTCTAGCTAGACATTAAATTATTATACATGTATTCAAGTCTGTCATATGTTGCCAGATAAAACAAAACTCATTGCATCCACAAAAGAGAAAACATCTCCAATAATGTCAGGATTTTTTGCGATAAACCTTTATGCCCTAAGGCAAACACCGATGTGATATTACAGTTATACGATTCACAATAATTTATATTTATTTGGCCCCCACTGACATTTCTACCTTGATTTAGGACTACCAGCCCAAAAATCACTTTCTACAGTGAAAAAAAATATACTGAATGTGCAGTTTACTTGGACAACCATTTAGGCTCCACATAGATGAAAGATTTGAATTCAGATCCTCGTCACAATTATATATCATTTGAGCGCTACCTCATAGCAAAATACCGTCGACGGTTTTTGATACGATTACAACACGACATAACTTATCGAGATCTCTTCATTTTCATTATTTCGGTACCTGAACCTTTTTCAAGATGTTAAAGGTTTATGTCAATGTGCTCCTTTATAGCACTTGCCTCATTATCATGACCATATTGATCATCATTTGCTCCTTCCTTCTTCAAGGAAATTTTATATTTGGAAGCGATTGGTCTATTACGCTTTGGCGTAGCATAGACTTCTGGTTCCCCTTCCAAGGACTTCACATTGGAGCATTTGACGCTTGAATTCTATCATGGTAGTGCATTCATCTGGAAATGATTTGCAACTTATTTTTGGGGCAACTGAATATCCCTTGAACTTTAAGTTCAGATAGTTTATTTTAACGAGGATCTAGATAATTCATAATTAACCTAACAGATTTTTTTTTTCAGCTGTCAACCATCTCTCCCCTATGTTAGAAAAAAAAAAACAAAAATATAACATTCATCCAACCTTATTGGAAGTTCATCTTTGTGCGTGTGGAGCAATTAAAATCCATAAACGCACATTCAACATTTTGATGAAAATATTATGGTTCCTGACCCTGAACCAATTTTAATGGGAGAAACCTTTTGGTTGATGATACATGGTTGCTACATGTAATAAAATTATCTATACCAAATCGTATTTGGGGTTTGTTCTATAAACAATGTGATTTAGTATAATTGGAGGCATAAAAATTCTGCCTAAATCAACCAGCATTACAATATAATTTCATTAATTTGGAAATGTGATCTTAAATTTTAACAATTCGAGAAACTAAACCCTTGCAACACCAATTTGTAAGTTGACAAAAAACAGTGACCAGCGCATAGATGATTAATCAATAGTTGCAAATGATCCCCATAACAGGGTGAATGGGCCCTATTCACCCTTTTATATGTTCCAAAAATTTTAGGGGGATTACAGTACCCACACTTAGCTGTACAATGGATCATTTTACAAGAGACAAGAAACAAGAGAATTTTGAATCACCTGAATTCTCATCACGTTTGCATAACATTTTCGGAAATGGTTCAACCAGTCATGCCACTTGATCTTTATTTTGTTCGTACACGTTATACTTTACTTTTAAATGTGATTTCATCAGCATGTACATGGTGGTTTGGAACAAACAAGAGGAAAAGGGTGGTAATCTTTTTAAAGAAACATTATAAACCCTCTCGGTTGGAGTGATGTATTAGTCTACAATATTTATTTTCATTCATCCGAAAACTTTAAAGTTTCTTTGTAGATCTTACTACAACCCCAAATTTATTCCTCTAATAATAGCACAACTCGTAGAGCTTTGCAAGAATTTTGTTGTACCTATGCACATATTGCATGACACCATCCATATTGTTGTGAGCCATCTCCTTCAGAGATGGGAAAATATTATTTTGTCATGGTCAAAATCATTACAGAAGCAAAGACGTCTTTATGCTTTAATTTTGTTTGTGTACCATTAGGTACACTTAACCAAAATGACAAATTTGTAATGCCCACACAATATGACAACAATCCTTATAGGCAAGAAAACTATTTCTTTCTTTTGCCCTTCGGTAGTTTTAGTGTATATTCAAGTGACGTTATATAAAACGTACAATACAATAGCACATTTCTGCCAAATAAAATTTGATTTACTCTCAAATCTCCCGTAGAGATGAGAAGTGACAGAATCATTTTTTTTCAAAACCTTCCATAGAGGTGAGTTGTGGCATATATCTAAACCCATAATGCATTTATCACATCTGGACCCATTCTTTATAGAATGGTCGAGCATAACGAGACCCCCATCACAAGTCCACTATTCTCTTCAAAGGATATGGACTATTATTAGATGTACTTCATTAATTGCATTATAGCACATTGTCATGGCTTTAAAATTCATCATAATTTTTATGAAAAAATCAACATCACGTTGAAAGATCAGGGGGTAACCATTCCACTTTATCTTTGTATCAGATTAGAGGATTAAAACTTGTCAAAATTATTGGGTTGACAAACATTCACAAGTTATTGACCTTTTCATATCATTTTGATGATAAAATTTGCCTTCACATTTTGAAGGACTATTGAGAACTCACAGGTTCTTCCTTTTATCCTAGTACCCAATGATGACTATTTAATTCTGTCCATCCACGCCCTTATTCGTATCATTAATTATTTGTATATTTAGGACTAATCTTCAACTGCTCCACATTAATGATGAATGGAGCAAGTCAACAGGCGTATTTCAGAGTTCATCACATGTTGACCACATTCTTTTCAAGAAATGGAGCAAAATTCAATATGATGAATTTCAAGGACATTTAATCAAAACTATATTATTTTTCTTGTCATTCATTTATCATCACTATGGTGCATTGACTCAAAAACTCAACTTGTCTTACCCATATAAGGCGTAGTTTACGCTCATAATATATGGACTTGAACCCCCACTCTAGTGCATCCAAAAAACACTTACTTGAGTCTTACCACTTTTTGGTGCCGATAGAACTTGAATATATCGTTCTTATCCTCAAAGATTTTTCCATTATGGTGCATCCGGACTTTAACCTGATGGTCTTACCCCTTTTGGTGCGATGAACTTGAAACCATCGTCTTACCCTGAACCAACGGCTATAATAATCGAATAGTACAACGAGGATTATTCTTTGAGTCTTCAAACAATCAAAATACCATCTCAAAAACTCAGGCTATTTAAAATTTATACCTCTTCTATTAAAGAATTTATATCGGCCATGTCATATTAACCCATATTGTATATGCTTTGGTTCCTGATAATGTTACGTGATGACTACTATTGTATTTCTACAATCATAAAAATATTTAAAATAAAATACCTGATTTTATGCATATATATCTGATTCTCATAACGAGATCAACCAAAACATGAGTGAAAGAAAACTAAAACTCAATCTCATTGGCTAGAGACTCGTGCTGCATAACGTGTTATAAATCAATCTCATAGCAAATAAATCTAAGAGAAGAAGACAAGAGCAGTAGATAGTAGAAGAGGAATTCTTCTTCTATTCAACGTGTAGTAAGTCTCATCCTGTATCTTTACAATAGTGAAATGAAACACCCTTGATTATTGAGTGAGAAAATACACTCAAAGGGTCACCATATGAAAGTATCATAATAATCGATGACATTCTTATCCAAAAAGGTTCATTGTAACGAGGTGAATATGAATGGTTGTTTACGCTACAACCTTATGGACTATCCACTTAAGTCAATGTATTTATAACACGAATATATAAGAAAAAACAAAAATATATATGTATTTATTAGTTCATGAAGCACTAAGTGCTAATAATCTTTTACCGTTTTAAATTTATTGATCCAATTAATTAACATTCACAATATAAAAATAAGTCATGAGGAGCGATTTTTCAAGTTTTATATTTTGACTCTCGATTGTTCTCTTTATTTATTTAATTTTTTTTTTATTAAAATATATTTTGATAATTAATTGTTGCATACACCCTATTTCGATTGAAAAAAAAGTGTCTTTAGTCACACTCCACATGACTAATTTCATTCACCTAATCTAATTATTAATTATGATGTTTATTATTAGTAGTAGTAATTATAATTATAATTAATTGGTGATTTTGACAAAGTATCGAATGTGGACCTGCTGACGTGGATTCAACTACTTGTAACGATATTTGTCATCTGGCCACGTCAGTATTCCCTAAAGAGCAATTTTTTAGTTTTAAGATCCAAAAAGAAATTATGACAAAAATACTATTAAAAATATGATAAATTAGTGTTAAAAAAAAAGGAACTATAAGTACAACAGAATTATGCGATAATCGAAGAATAAGAAACTACACTACGACAGACCTCATTTTCATCCTCAGCTCGTAAAATAATTTGTTTTGCATATGTATAAATTAAAAATATTCATTTATTTTTTGAAAAAATACTTTCGTTCGCTAGGAATAATAACCATAAATAAATCAAACTACTTTCTTGTCCAAACATTTTAAAAAAAATTAAAATATAAAAGAAAAAGTATCCCACATCATGTAGCTTAACTTTTAGTAATACATTTGTGATTAGAAATTAAGATTCATTATTAGTTAATGAAAGCTTTTGGATATACCAAAAGGGCCACTTAACCCAAGCATCGTGATTCATGACCAACTATTTAATATACCAATTAGTAATATTAATTATACAAAACATCTACTTAAATTTTAACTTATGTTATTGAATTAATAGCCCGTCGTGTGAGTCTCTTACCGGAAAGGATTCGTTATACTAAAATTGAGAAAACCCCATTCTTTTTTTCTTTGCCCTATGTCACCACACTGGGGAAACATACAAACGTAAAAAAGTGGTTCTATCAATTTATTTCAACTTAAGATAATAAGCTTATGAATTTGGTCTTGCTTATAAATAATATAAATTGTATTAAATAAATTTAATGGGATAAGCTTGATTAAAAATTACGTTGCACCGACTCAGTTATCCTTATTATCCGGGAACCGAACCCGGAGTGTTAAATAACCACCTTTCTTTCTTCTTTTTTTCTATAAATAAAGCATAAAAACGAAAATCGAATTTTCATTTTCAAAAAAAGATTGTTCTCTAATGGCGTTAAGGACGAGGATAATCACTAGAGCATTCAGCAATTTGACCCATAAACCAAAGTTGCAGGTTCTCGGAAATGGGTCTTCTGATGTAATTCGGGTCGACCCGACTGGAAGTCCGGTGTCGAATTGTGGGTCTTCATTTTCGACGGCGGCCGCTGCTGTGGAAGCGCCGGTTGAGAGGCTATTTGGGTTAGTAAAAGAGTATGAAGATTATAGAAGGGGTTTGTATGGTGGGCTTACACATAAAGCCCTTTTTGTTGATGCTGTGGGTACTCTTGTTATTCCTTCTCAACCAATGGCTCAGGTTAAAATTTCATCAAATTATTAGATTTATTGACAAATTTTGGATACCCATTTTGTAGTTTTTTAGATTATTTTATTGTTCGACTCTTCGAAAATATTGTTGGATGCATGTTGGATTTTTCAATAGTAGTGCACTTTTGGGGGATCCAACGCGGGTGATGCAAAGCAACATAAATTTTTGATCATATGTTTATGCTCTACATTTTCTTCAGCTATATGTTTAGTCCTTTTTTCTTCTTTTGCTGTTTTCATGTTCTGTGGTTTTCTTTCTGCGTTTAAGTATGTCTGTTCGTGTTTCCATAACTGCTTTGATTTGTTGTGCTTGAGCTGAGTATTCGGAAACAGTCTCTCTATCTCCACGACTTAAGTTTTGTATCTGCTTGTAGTATATTGTATTGTTTGTTATGTTTCTAATGAAAAAATTGTCAAAGAAGTGATTTTTTTTCTGGATCTAATGGTGAAGGTTGAAAAATAAGAAAAGGCAGTAACATTTTTTCTTTTTTCGCTTGTATATTTGATGTATCGAAGTACTCCTTCCGTCTTAAGTTGTTTGACTGTGCTTGAAGTTTTAAGGAAAAAAAAAAGGGAAGATTTTGGAACTTGTAGTTTAAAATAAATTTTAAACATTTGTATGGCTAAAAATGAGAATTTTAAAGTTAAATTTGTTTCTAAATATTGAAAAGTTACATTATTTGAATTGTCCCATTCTGTGACGCTGCGTCTGAATAATTGATAAGTTTTTAGATCTTTTGGTGTTTTTCTATGGTTGTATATGTGTGTATCACCTATAGGGTTTTACATATAAGTCTCCTTTCAGTATGGTAGCAGAGCAAAGTTCCAAGTTTAAATGTGTTTTATGAATTTCTCTTGTTTATTCTGCTTGTTCCATTTGTTCTTGTTGACAATATTTTAACCATATTGGTTGTAGTAGATTTACAAGCAAATTGGTGAGAAGTACGGAGTGGAGTATTCTGAAGATGAGATATTGAAACGATACAGATGGGCTTACGGACAGCCTTGGCGTAGATCTAGTCTCAGGTATCTTGTTTTGAACTACTTATTCATATTACCTGTTGTTTGTATTCATATCTGTAATAACTTGCTTCCTTGTCGATATTATTTTAATTGTACGAAATGAAGAACATCAGTCACTGCTAATCATATTCTGCTTTAATTCATTGCTGTTTAGCGATCATTCCTATGTGATAATTTGTTAAATTTCTCTTGCCTGCATATTGCAGATATGTCAACGATGGAAGACCATTTTGGCAACATATAGTTAGTTGTTCAACTGGCTGTTCTGACTCTCAGTACTTTGAGGAGCTGTATAACTATTATACGACTGAAAAGGTTCTCACTTTGAATTACCATTTCTGTTGACAGCAAATTGGTTTATTCTTTGAGTTGACAACACAACACCGCGACTAAGAAGAAGACACTCAATAATTTTAGTAGTTGCAGAGTGGTGTCTTAGTAAGGTTTTTTTGTAGTAGTCTTAGTCAAGAAGTCCAGTTTAGTTTTTAAGTCAGTAGTGTTTATTTTTTTTTTTAAAGTTAGTTATAAGTAGGTAGTAGTTTCATGTCTTCATAGGCTTGGCGTCTTGTGATCAAAGAAGCCGAAAGGGTATTCCAGGCCCTTAGAGCAGCGGGAGTAAAGTTGGCTATAGTGTCGAATTTTGATACCCGATTGAGACCAGTGTTGAGGGCATTGAACTGTGATCATTGGTTTGATGCCGTAGCAGTTTCAGCTGAGGTAATGTGTTTGTCGTCTTTAAAACTTTCCTTTTCGAGCTTGCGGATCCAATAGCTGATATTCTTTTTGGCTTTTAACAGGTAGAAGCAGAGAAGCCTAATCCAACAATATTTCTAAAAGCTTGTGAGTTACTAGGAGTAAATCCAGATGATGCTGTTCATGTAGGCGATGATCGTAGAAATGACATTTGGGGTGCTAGAGATGCAGGTTGTGATGCCTGGCTGTGGGGAAGCGACGTTGTCTCCTTCAAAGAGGTATTTTTTTGCCCGAACTTGATTTATTTGGCTTTGTTACTTAACAAAAGGGGGGAAACAAAGATCTGCTAGCATGAATTTGATTTAAATTTCCGTCATATAAAGGCCATGGGCAAGAAGTTCCCAATACCATCTGTAAATTATACTTTCTACTGCATTATTGAAATCAGAATGGGGGCCTTGACATAACTGGTAAAGTTGTTGCTATGTGATCAATAGGTCATATTTTCTAACTCATCTTGGTGTAACCAAAAGTATTGGTCGCGATTCACTAGACTACTTCTCATTACTTGTTGCACAACCTTCTTAGATTCGACTAAGCTAATCTTTCGCCTGATACTGTTGCATGACCTGATACTTGTCTCTTGCAGGTTGCTCAGAGAATAGGCGTCGAGGTCTGAAAGGGTAATATTAGTAGATGCTTCCGTTGTGTAAAAAGCCGCCGGTGCTCGTGTAGAAATCTCCTCTTAATCCTATGTATGTATATATTCTGCTTTTTTTGTAATCAGTATGAGAGATATCACCAAGGCCTTTGTAAGTGGCAATGTTTAGTTTGTCTTGAATAAAGAGGCTATAGAAATTTGGTTTCTCTTTGTATATGTTGGTGTAAGATGTGTTTCTATCAAGTTATGCATCTTTAATTTTAACAAGTTGTGCAAATATAATAGTTATCGAAGTTCATACAATTTGACTTTTGAAAAGCAAAACGTGAAAGTAAAAGTGAACAGAGCGAGTAGGTCCTACTCATTTTCTTTTTCCTCAACCTCGATATCTTCATGTTCTTTCTCCTTCATATGAAGAAAATCAATCAAGCCTTTTAATGCAATGTCAACATCGTCATCCTTCATCAGTTTCTCAGCCACCTCAGCCGGTGTCACCGCGGTGGCTCCGATTAAGTTCTCAATTTCTTCAAAAAGTTGATGCTCTGTAATTCCAAGGTAATTGGAGGCAAGAAGTTTGAAGCCACAAGGAGTGCAATATGACATGTGAATGTGTACGTCCATTCGTCCTGGTCGCAACAATGCAGGATCGAGCTTTTCCACATGATTCGTTGTGAAAATTATTATTCGTTCATCGCCACAACTTGACCATAATCCATCGATGAAGTTCAGCAAACCGGATAGTGTCACCTATAACGATCAAAGACAGAGAACGGAGGCTTATAAGGCGCGAAGAAAGTCTTACATTGATAATAAAAGGGAAAAAAGCAATATTGCAAATGTTAAAGTAACAATTGATTCCTTTTCTCCAACTTTACTCTTAGCAACTCCTATGTTCGATGCAAGATGTTATCTAATTAGAATATATTAGACACTAACCTTGCTTTCTTCCTCATGAGAGTCATTTGAAGGAGCAGTTGCGCGACTAGACAACTTCTCTTGCAAATCAATAGTAGCATCGATATCTTCCACCACCAAAATGGACTTATTAGCGGTTGCCACAAGCAACCTCCTTAAGTCCGAGTTCTTCTTCACCTCTGTCAACTCCAAATCATATATATCAAAGTTCAAGTAATTCGCCATAGCTGCAATCAAACTAGACTTCCCTGTCCCCGGAGGACCATACAACAAATACCCTCTTTTCCACGCCTTCCCAACTTTCCTATAATACTCTTTCCTCTTCACGAATCTATCCAAATCCTTCAAAATCTCATCTTTTTGCTCTGAGTCCAATGCTAATGTCTCAAAGGTCGCGGGATGATCAAGACTCACCGGTGTCCACACTTCACTAAGATCATGCATATTCTCATAATCCATAGTGTGGATTTTAAGTGTCTTGGTTTCAAGATATTGCATTTTCGCCTCGTTGATAATGTAAGGCAAGTAACATTCAAGGACAAAGTCCTTGCTTTTTCGATGAAACATGAGTTCGTAGGATCTTACCTCAGACCTCATAGTAGAGTTGATATCGCGAGGATTGTAAAACGACTCTCTTGATGTTTGAATTTGTTTACACACCCAAATCCACTTGAACTTTTGACCTTTGTAATAGTCTATGACCTCCTCATTTCTTTCCATGCTCGTGTTGAAACTCTTTTCCTTCTCAGATTTACTAATTTTGAAACGACGAGTATCAGGAGAGAGCTTCGTGCCCAAGTAAATTTGAGCTGCTTCGTATACTTCATTGCTCATCATTCCATCAAATTCGTCAATCACCATAGTTAGTTGATTCGAGAATTTAATAAATGCGTGCCTGAGGCCGAAAAAGAGGTAATCTTGAACTTCTGGTGGGAGATTATGTACCAACATGGACATTGCAGCAGCTGAGCCAATTGCTGATATTACAGTTTTGGCAATTGCTAAATTTGATTCACTGGAAGAAGACATGCTGATTAGTGAAATTAATCAAGATTATAGATAATTAATTGTTGATAGCTCTCTGTTTGCCCTGTTTCTAATTTTTATAATCACTTGGAACAGAGGATTAAGATGGGAACAGAATCTTGAAATGCAGTTAATTAATGATTAAAACTATGCTTTTCCTTTTTGACAAGTAATTAGGAACATGTTCATTAATCAAAAGTTGGAAGTAAAAGAAGATTGTAACGAACAAAGAATATTGAGCACTTTGCATGTGATGACCTGACGCCCCTCAAGAAGGGCTGACTGATGAGGACGGGTCAAGCAGGATTGATGCACTTTCCATGTGATGATCGACGCCCCTCAAGAAGGGCTGACTGATGAGGGCGGATCAAGCAGGATTGACAAGTTTTTCATGTGAAGATCGACGCCCCTCAAGAGGGTTGACTAATGAGGGCGGGTCAAGCAGGATTGATAGATTTTTGGACAGACAAACAAAAAGGAAAGCTTTAGGAGAATTTGAAACAGGGTTCATTTCATAACAAGATAGTACAGACGTCGGTCTTGCTACATAATATTATAATGAAATCAACACTGAGTCTAACTCAATCGTAGAAGTCAACTGAGTAAGAAAAGATTATCCAACATCATATAAAGAGACCAGTCATCCTTCTTTTATCCGATGTGAGACTCTTTGACAAACAATTCAAATGTATATACAACATATGTTTGATTACTTAAACTGATAATGCAAATGAATTTTTACGTGATAATTGGAATTTAGCTTGCTATAAAAGATTATCCGTCTTACTTTCACGAAATCAATTCAACTAGTTATGATAGTTTAACTTCTCATTTACCTTTTACGTGACCTAATAGCGTAAAAATATCGGATTCACCAGAAGTAGACATGTTGATTTTGTTTAAGAATTTGGGATTATGAGGTTATTAGTTAATTAATCAAAGATTATACATAATTGATTGTTGATAGCTCCCCCGTATTTCTTTTGGAACAGAGGATTAAGATGAGAACAGAATATGGAAATGCAGTTAATTAATGATTAAAATTATTCTTTTCCTTTTTGATAAGTAATTATATTAGCAACGTGCTAATTAATAAAATGTTCAAGGAAAGAATATTGTAAAGCTACAAAAAAATTTAGGAAATTACAAAGTTGATTCCTCATGCTCAAAGAATATTGACCACTTCCCATGTCACACCCCTCACAAAGGGCAGACTGACGAGGGCAAGTCAAGCATGATTGACAGACTTCTAAATAGACAAGCTTTTGAAACAGAAGTGCACATAATATATTAGACGAATCTCATATCTCCGTGAGGGAGGAAAGTGAATTTATTATGTGCACTTCTGTTTCAGAAGCTTATCAGTTTAGAAGTCTGTCAATCCTGCTTGACCTGCCCTCATCAGTCTAGACAAATCCGTATTGTCCTTAGACCCAGAGCAGACAATACGTGCCATGAACTTACGTTGTGACATTCCAAGACAATAAATACAAGAATTCAAATTGTAGCAAACACCTTTATATCATATATCTTCTCTTATCTCCATGATTCATATGTCCAACCTCATGAAGAAAAAAAAAACATTAGTACAAGAATGGACATCTTAATTGTCAATCATCACATAGGTTGGCATACAATATAGGAGTTAAAAAGAAAAGAAAAAAAAGAGGCAAAAATTGCATTAAAGAAAATCCCTATTTGACTATCGATAAGTGAGGCCTGCTCAAGTAGTTGAACAACCAACAAGGGTTCGAGTCACACTAGAGGACAAATGAGAACACTATTGATCCTCCTGGTGTGAACGAAAAAACGAAATCTTATTTCAAGATCCATACTCATTAAGGTATCTTTCTGCAATAGCAGCATGAGTAGCTGCACCAATAGGCAATACATCTTCATCAATCATAAAATGTGGTGAATGTCCTGTATGTATTGATCCTAAGGTCTCATTCCTTATACCAATATAGAAAAATGCAGCAGGAATTACTTCAGAGTAGAATGAAAAATCCTCTGCTCCCATCATTGGCGGAACGACCTTAAAATTGGTCGTTCCAACCAAATCACTCGCGACCATCCTCACGTGCTCGTACATTGTGTCATCGTTCACAGTCGGAGGGTAGATCGTGTCCTTATCTTCGAAAAAATCAACTGTTGCACTGCATCTGAATACACTAGCTTGTTCTGTGAAAACCTGTTGTTAAAATGTTATGTTCACATCCTTTAGTTAACTTATTAATCTGTTTTAAAAAGAATGAGACTTTTCGTTATGATTAAACTTTATACTCGTAGCCGGAAAACGTATACTCGATCACTTAATCGGTATCTCGTAGAAAAAGAGTATGTAATGTAGAATTTGAAGAAGATATTTGACGTTTAGTTATATTGATTTTGTTTTTTTAGTTAGAGTAGTGTGACTATGTTACTAGTGACAGGTTCGGACTCTTAAAAATGTCAAGAAGTGTGTATCAAATTCGCTAAAAGTAATGTACTTTTAGGAGAATTCGATATGGATGAGGCATTGAAAGTGAAGAGTCCACGCAACTTAAACTGCCACAAGACGATCAATAATTTATTTTTTTTGCCACAAGACATTCAATAGTTCTTTTTTATTTCTAAATAGAAGGAAAGATACTAGCGTAGAAAATCCTTTTTTCTTGTATCAAAACGAAAGAGTAATAATTTTTGATGATGTTGATACTCCTCAATATTTAACTTGTACAGAACCGTTGAACATTTCAATAATTAAGTGACTTTATTACGTAATTTCCCATATAGCTAAGTGACCATATGCAAAAACATTATATTATTTTATTATGCACGATTTTGTTATATTATGTTGTCTTGTTCTACTGTTTTGGATATATTTTTATTTTTATTTTCCATTTAATGATAAGATCTTTTAGAAAATTGTTGAAAGGACTTGTCCTTGTTATATATGGTGAAACATGAATATCCAAGTGGTGATTTTGTATTTGGTTATTTCAAAAACTTTTGGCCCAATCACATTGGGATCATACCATGTGATGTGTAATTCTTCAATCAATTCTTTCTTTTTTTGTGTGGATATGAGCAACATTGGGACCCTATGATATTTAGCCAAAACAGGCCTATCCATCTCTGCAATTTTAATAAGTGTTGGATAAAGCTTAAAATGGTATGGTAGGATAGGATGGATATTGGAAATCAAAAATTTTGATATTATAATAATTCTCCCGCTTTTAACGATATGAGTTAGTTTGACTTATTACGAAGATTAAGAAAAAAAAAGTTTTGAAATTTTTAGTCTGAAATAAGTCATAGATATTTGTGTGATTATAAATTATTTCATTAAGGATAAAATAGATTTTTTAAAATCAATTTTTTCACTGAATATGAAAGTGTGTTATCGATTTTGGTACTAACTCATGAAATGAAATGATACTCTATTAACTAAGACTAAGAATTGTTGTTGAAGTAAACTATGATATGATATGACTTATTTATTTGTAAGAATGTTAAAGTCTCAATATTAGTACTAATTATAGTGTTTACTAACCTCTCTTATCCTTTTAAGAAGTTGATAAAAATTGATTGTCGAAAAAGCCCTGAATGTCCCACTGAGTGTAACTGATTCTGGTATCAAATCAAGATTATCTCCAGCATTGAAAGATGTCACAGACACCACCTAAAAATTCAAATCACAAATCAAACCAAAAATCAATTATTGAAGGTGATATCGAACTATCAATGTATTATAACATGTCATAATTAGTAGCTTATTTTATAATATAAGTTATACTAAGCTAACGATAAATTTTTAGTTGTATTTTAAGTGATTCAATTACAAAATGACTTGAAAACCTGACTTATAAAATGAAAAAACATATAATCTTTGATTGAACTTATATATTCTTGACATCCACTAATGAAGGTTCAGAAAATAGAGAAAAATTCAGAAAGTTACTTAAAAATTCCACTTTTAAAGTGAATAAGTATGATAATTTTAGTACAAAAAGATTGACAAGTTTTCATATAGAATGAAGCTTGCATCTGATCATAGATTTTGAAAATTTAATCTTCAAATATTTTCAAATACTAACTCAAGCCAGTTATGAGGTTTTTGGAATTTTCACCCACAAAACTTCAAATATTTTTATATTCAAATACAATTTCAAAAAACTTGAAAAAATCTCAAGTTTTAATTTCAAAATTTGTGGTCAAACAGGAGTGAGGTCTTGATATAAACCGGTTGTGATGCGATTGATAGGATCTTTATGGAAACATTCCTCATAGGGGGTTGGTTCGCTCTATTAAGGCCTTATGCAACATGAATATGGATTAATCAGACTCTAATATGAATATCAACATAAATATGGATTAATCAGACTCTAATATAAATATCGAGCACTCGATTCGATAAAAAAGAAAGGGAAGTTTATGATTAGTAGGTGCAAATAAACCCCACCTGAGAGTCTAATGGATTGGATTCACGAGAAACAATGCTTTGTAAGCTGATAACAGCAGCAGAGGCAGCAAGAACAGGATCAATTGAGTGGTGGGGATTGCTTGCTTGACCTGTTTTTCCACTAATGACAGCTTTAAAGAACCCACAGCCAGCAAGTAAAGGGCCTGTTCTTGATCCAATGACACCAGTTGGATGTTGATGTGAAACATGGGCAGCAAATATAGCTTCCACATTTTCCAATGCACCATCTTTCATCATCCTTTTGCTCATTAGTCCCTGCTTCTTATGTGGCCCAGTGCTTGAAATACGACTAGAATAAATGGTCCCCTAGTAAACAGGACGACAGAATCAGGATTTTCAATAAGAAGAATTTTGTAAACATTAAATGTATTAGACAGTGTTAGAATAAGGATTTTCATTAAGAAGATTTGTAAACATCAAGTGTACTAGATTGTGTTGGAATCAGGTTTTTTACAAAAGAAAATTCATAATAGATAATGACGAAATCAAAATTTTATGAAAGGGATTCAAAATATAAAGAACTAAACAAATAGAAAAAAAAATCATTAAATTCAATATATACTTTGTATACACAAAAAGATGGTTTAATTTTAAATATACAATATAATTTTTTTAACCAAAAAGATTGAATGAACATCTCGCGTCCCTAGCTTCGCCCTAACACATTAGATCATCAAGAAAACTGCTAAAAAGGAGCTCTAAAAAACAAAGGTTGTTAAGAATGAAAAAGAAAAAACTTCTCAAGCAGAAATGGAATAAGAATTAACTTTTCAAGCAGAAATGGATTCAAAGTCTGTTATTCCATTACAACTGGAGAATTTATAAAGAAAAGATTATTCAACAATATATATAGATACTAATTTTTCTTCTTTCGTTCGATGTGGGACTCTTTAACGAACCGTTCAAAGTATATAACCACCTATTTAGTTTCTTACAGTGATAAACAAATGAATTTTACTCAATAATTGAAATTTAGCCTTTCTATTTACTATTTAAGTGACCTATCAACTTAAATTTTTAATATCGTTTATATTGTCAGTGTATAAAAGGTAAACTTGGAATAATTTGCCATTAGTGCCCACAAACTTGCATAAAATAAGTGTCACGAACCTACAGAAGTTGTGGTGGAGTAGTGAAGTAGTGAGTTCTCTTACATTCTTAACCAAAGATTTCTAAAGTATAAATATATCTTTATTAAGGAGTGTTTACTTATAATAACGGGATCAAAATTTTCATAAACATCAATAACATTAGACGGCGATGGAATCAAGATTTTTTAAAAGGAATTCATAAATATCAACAATATCAGACAATGATAAAACCTAAATTTTTGCTACAGGGATTAAATGAACATTAATATCATCAAAGAGTGATAAAGCCAAATTTTTCATATAAGTAATCATCAACGACATTAGATAGTGACGAAATCCGAATTTTTTACAAAGGGATTTGATAAACATCTACAAGATTAGATAGTGATGAAACTTGAATTTTCACAAAGGGAATTCATAAACATCAATAGCAACAGACAATGATTAAACCAAGATTTCACAAATGAGATTCAAATATAAAAAGCTGAACACATGAAAAAAAAATCACTAAATTCAACATATACTTTATACACACAAAAAAATAATTTAATCTTAAATATACGATATAATTGCTTTGTCCCACAAAGTTCATGTTGTAATAGATTGTTATTTAAAAGTCTCAAGCGGATGAAAAAAATAAAAATATCTTGATTTGAGTTAAATTCAGGATCAATTTTATTATCAATTTTGGTATGATATCATGTAATGAAATGGATACTGAATTTAATCCAACTCAAGAGGTTATAAAGAAAAAATTATTCAACATCATATATAGGTACCAATTATCCTTCTTTGTTTCGATGTGGGACTTTTCAACGAACGGCTCAAAGTATATACACCACCTATTTAATTACTTGCATTGATAAAGCAAATGAATATTTACACAATAATTGAAATTTAGCCTGTTATAAAGATTGTTAGCCTTATTTTCTAAGTAATTAATTCTACTTAATATGATAGTTTAATTTTTAATTTACCATTTAAGCGGCCTAAATAAAGTAAAAATTTATTTGTCATTTTTTTTATCAGTGTATATAGAAGGTAAACTTACAATTACTTACCATCTATGCCCACTAATTAGTCTCTATAACATGAATTTGGATTTAGTCTGGCTCAATATAGAAAATTGGATGAAAAACTATTAGTAACACAGAACAAATAAGATAAAATTTAACAATTGGGTGTTGTTTGGACATTGACGGATCCAGAAGCTTCTTAGGTTAATTAGACTCGTCTCATATCGAATGAAAAAGAAAGATCTAAAGTTAAATTAGATTCAACATCCATTTCACTACAAGGAAGTACATACATAGATTTTGCTATACTATCGTGTAATGAAATGAATGTGGATCAAACTCAACCTCAGAGTCATCTCATTAAAGAAGAATTAATCAGAATCATATAAAGAGACTAAACATCTTTTTTTCATTCGATGTGGGACTCTTCGACGCACGGTTCAAAAATGTATACACCACATGTTTTATTTTTATTTTTCCCCTGGTTTTCGAAGTTCACATTGGAGCTCCAACTACATTCAAATCGCGCTCTCCAGAGCTCGATCGGAAAGTGTAGTAGTGGCGCTCCCAAACACGAGTTTCTCGAGATCTCGCGACCTCTGGATTAGGATAAAACCTCCTACAGTGCACCACAACCATATGATCACCCATTTAATTAGTTAAAATGGTTAGTCTATAATTGCAAATAAATGTTTACACCATAATTGGAGTTTAGCCTGCTATAAAAGATTGCTTGCCTTATTTTCAAAGTAACCAATTTCACTAGTAACGATATTTTACCTTTCTATTTACTTTTTATGTAAACTAATAGCATACAAATTTCATGTCGTTTATATTTTCGGTGTATAGAAGATAAACTTTGAACAATTTATCATTTGCGCTCACTCTATCTTACATAAAAAAGTGACACGAACTTACGAGAATTGTGGTAGAGTAGTGAACTTTTCTTTATTCTTTATTAAAGATTTCAGTTACGAATCTTGAGTAAAGAAATATCTTTGTTTTAGGAGAGTTTTACTTCTAATACAGACTTCTCAACACCAAATTGAAATGAGTATATATATAAAAGGAAGGAAATGTTAGGTTCAAATGGAGGGTTAATTTTTGGCCAACTAAAATACTTTCTATAATAACATTAAGTTTTTATGGATGAAAAAGCAAATAGCAAAAATAAAAATTCTATCCAAAAATTCTAAGTAATTTAAGAAAAGAGAAAACTCCCCAAAAAGGAAAAAAATCACTATAAAAAGGTGCTTTAATCTACCCCATTTTATTAACTCATTGGCCCCCCATTTAAAATATAGCACATTGGCATTTTCTTCAAGGTCCTTAAATTGTGAAAATGACTTGAAACAGAAATAATACCTGCATTAGTCTATGGTTCCAATTATAACTCTCAATAAAATTGGGGATGTCAACTCATAAGCCCTTTACAAATTAGCTTCGTAACCAACAATTAAAAAACAAGAGGACCGATCTTATTGACAACATATGTAAATCCGATACACGGCTAAAAGGACAAAAAGTTGTATATTGTAATGGATTATGAACAAGCTAGTTCTCTATTTTCAACGTCCACTCGCTTTTTAAATGGCTTGATCCTTGCTGAATCACCTTTTAGCACAAACCATTCAAACACACATATGAAATCTTAGTGCCTTGAGCGTACAAATGAACCAAGGACAAGTCTCTTTAATGAAACATAAATAGTTACGATCGCCTACGACGCAAATAAATATTTTTTTTTAGGAGTAAAAATTAAACACCTGCCACAAAATAGTACATACTGTGAATGACCTTTTCTTTTAGTTAGATTTGTTCATGTAACTACCAGTCCAACTGTTGACAGGGCTCTACTAGACATTATAGTACACAACTATAATGACCATGGGGCCATTTTATTTATTTTTCTCTAATTTCATTTGATTTATTATTATTTTAAATATATGCTTATATTTATAAGAAATAAAGTTATGATAATCATAGTACCCAAGTAAAGATTCCTAAGTCAAATCTAGTACCCAACTTGTTCATGCTTCTAAACTATTTGCTGCATAAAGGTTAAGGGGCTAATAATTAAATAAATATACTTGAAAATATTAGACCTATTGGTTCATGTGACTAAATGTTCAAGTGACAACTTCTCAATTGTCACTACTTGGCCTCCATTTATGGAAAGATAAAGTAGATCTAATATGTTAGATACTAGTGAGGGATGAGTCAAAATCAAACACCCTACCAAAAGATATGAAAAATCAATCGACGAGTTAAATCTGATCTTATAATTGTAAGATATGAATCAGTTTATATGTACGTCAATTTATTCAAGAGATATGTGTTGCCTCTCACTACCTTAGATATTGATCGAGAGCCATGCTTTGTTAAATGAAGTTCAAAAATATAAAGACCATCCAAAATGCACTTTCAATGGAGAATCCAATGCAATTACATTTGCACAAAGCTCTAAAAGAAGCATTAGAAAGTAGATACTCTAATTATTTTTAATTTAAGTACTATATATTATAACTAATATTGTTCGTACAAAGTGCCATTATCTATAAAGATATCATCATATATAATAATTAACTAAGTTAAATGTAGATCACTAGATTTGCTATT
This sequence comes from Solanum habrochaites, assembly GCA_027704765.1. Classification (NCBI taxonomy): domain Eukaryota; kingdom Viridiplantae; phylum Streptophyta; class Magnoliopsida; order Solanales; family Solanaceae; genus Solanum; species Solanum habrochaites. The sequence goes on from JAKWJA010002498.1 coordinate 65,418,710, forward strand.
TGGCCAAAAGTTTAGGTGGTATTCTCATTGTTGAAAATAAAATAGTCCCAATACACTCATGACCAATTAAAATTAATAACATATAATAAGAGATAATTGCTCCAATATTCTTCAAATGTTTATGCCAAATATTATGGAATCCACCATATGGAGAACAAAAGAATATTTTAGTTTATTTTAAGGAGTCACAAAAATAAACGTGTTCTTTTTATCTGTCACTCACAAGAATAATCTTAGAATTGATAGTCTACACACAATTGAGAGTCTAACGAAGATAATTTTTCTAGTGTACCCTATAAAAATAAGATTTGCTAAGGTTTCTACATATATTCTATCTGTTTCAAATCCTACTCGTGCATGTAACTATACTGATTATGTTATAATTATTTTTGTTGTTGTTAATAGTCTATTGAGGAAAGAAATTACAAAATAGAGAATCGAACTCTCCCCAATAAATTTAGATAATTAATTAACCTGCTAAGCTATTAAGATTCTCTATCATACTCTACACGGTTCTTTTCACTAAAGTTTGAGGGAATAAAGACCATAACATTATGTGACTAGAAATGAAAAGATTAAACTTTATTTCACTTTCAAGAAAAGAAAATAAAAATAGTAATTTTATCACTAGAAAAAGTGACATATTTTGCAAAAAAAAAAAAAGGCTATTAATTGTAAAACAAACCTTTAAGTTCTTCTCACGAGCCTTTAAAATTCTAGCCGCACCAATAAGCATAGCCACATGAGCATCATGGCCACAAGCATGCATTTTACCAGCAATTTTGCTCTTGTGCTCCCATTCAACAGCTTCCTAATAATTTCAAAAAAAATAAAAATAAAATAAAATGTGGATGGTCATAATATCAAGATAAATACTTTCATTTTATTAAAATTTATATATTTTCACGTGTTTAATAATGGAACCTGAGTCTAAGTCAAATCGACAGATAGTTGATGTCAGATATAAGTGAAACACATATTGTGAAAGTACATAAAAACAAACTAAAAGAAGATCTAATATTGTCGTTCAACATAAGTTAGATAAGTATTTTGAAGTAAAAATCTATGTAGATATGAAGATAAGTTTTGACGCTTTCCGAAAAATGATTATGCATGTGAGACTAAAATCAACCATATAATTGATGTCAGATATATCTGAGACACGTATTATGAAAGTATATAAACACTTTTGGAAAATTAGATGGTGTCATTAAATGTAAGCAAAATACAGTATTTTAAAAGTAGAAATAATAATAGATAATGTGTGATGTTTTCCTAAAAAAATAAAAATACATATTTCATGTGAGACTAATGACTATACCCTACATTAAAAAATTAAAAATAAATTTAGAGTAATAGATCCCAAGTTAACAATTTCAACATACAATTGTAAATATATATTAAACTGTTAATTCCTCTGTTTCAAAGTCAATTTTATACTGTATAAGATAAATACCTAAATAAAAAATGAGTTTCAAATTTCAATTTAAGTTTGAGAAGTAAAATAAATTTTTAAAAACACTAAAAAGGAGTTAATTTCTCATACGTCACTTAATTAATAATTAATATTTCAAAAAATTGTTTTTACATGTTTTTATTTCTTTTCAATAAAGAAAGTGATTTTTATACGCAATAATTATTATTCTTTTTATCTCAATTTTATGCGCTACTAAAATTCTGAGAGTTAGTCTTCATGTTTTTTTTTTTTATCAAACTCTTTTTAAAAAAGTTAATCTGTTAATTATTATAATTTGGAATCTATAATAATTTATACATGATTTTTAAATATATATTTTAAATAAAAACTTAAAAGTTTTAGTTATAAATTCAAAATGAAAAATACTTCAGTGATTATCTGAGAAATATAATGAAAAAAAAAATATTAGAAGGTTACATTTGATAATTAAAAAAAAATTAAAAACCTGAATTGGAAGGGCATCCATGTCAGCTCGAAGAGCAACAAACGGTGGCTGGCCGGAGCCGATGATGGCTCGGATTCCGGTGGTAGCCAACGGAAACCGATAAGAAATTTCCATTTTTTCAAGTTCTTGACGAACAAGTTTGCTAGTTTCAAATTCTTGAAAAGCAAGTTCAGGGTGTTCATGGATTTTTCTCCTCACTGATTTTATCCATTTAACATGCTCTGTTTTCTGGGCAATTTTCAAAATTTCATTTGAACATTCTTTTGTCCAAACTGAACAATCAGATGATGTAAAAAGATTGATTTTTGATGTTCTTGATTGATTTTGAAGGTCTTTAATAGTGGGGTTTTTCAGTAAAGTTGTGGATTTAAAGTACGTGATCAATTCAGGTTGTTGATCAGACGAAGAAGAAGAAGAAGAAACAGAGGTTTTCGCCCCTTTTAATGGTGTTATTAGCATGCAATAGATGAAAATGGTAAAAAAGATTGCTTTTTTATAAGAAATTTGAAAAAACTTCATATTTTTTTTTGTTGTTGTTGAAGGGAAAGAGATGAAGATTTAAGAGAGATGAAAGTTTGAGTTTTTTTTTATACGAAGAGTGCGAGTGTGTGTTAGAGAGAGAAGGGAAGTGTGTAAGTAAGGTTGAATTCAACGATCCGATACTAAATTTATCTGAATTTACTATTTTATATAAGATGTTATTGGTTGAATATATTAGAATTAAATTTTGATTTGACGTGATTGTACATGATAATCTAAAAGGTTTTGATTGTTCAAAATCATTTAAGGATATAAATTGTCATCCTATTTACCAACGTGAGGCTTTGGACACCCCCTGATTACGCCGGCCATCTATGTTGTGGACAAGATAAACAAGAACTTTGCGTGCACAATCTTGATATGAATCTTTATGATTTAATTTGAATCACCAATTTGAGATTACTATATGCCTTAGTAAGTGCTCTTTTCTTTACAAATGTACGAGTTATTTTTCGCTTATTTAGATACTTCGTAAATATAATTAACATAGATAAACTCAAAAATCTTAACACACATTGAACTATCAATGTCAATAGTATACAATATTCGTTTGATTTATTAATTCGTCAATTTTAAGTTGGATTCTTGGCAAATTCCCATTACAAATTTAAGGTGTCGGTTGTTGGAACAGTTTGTCGCAGATTAGTTTATCCTGGGTAACCTATCCTTGGAATATTCTATCACACATATATATTGGTAACTATCGCATATACTATAAATAAATTGGGGCGATAAATTCCATCTCCAATGACACCAAACAATATCCATCGATATATTATTTCTTTATCTCTTACACTAATACACCCTACACGAAAAAGTGCGGTAGTCTTTAAATTTCGACTGTCAAATTTACAAGCAATAGTAAATGTTTTGAATTGTTCTCCCTCTTCGATGTGGTTTGGGTAAAGGACGAGAGAGGCCCATGAGAATAGTCAACAAAACGTGTGTGATAAAGACAAAGAAATGGTACTAACTAGTACAAATACAACAGTATAAGAGGAAATTTTAAGGGATTTATGTCACGTTGTGAAATTCATTTGCGTTAATTTATGGAAAACTAACGTAAAGTCTGACAACAATTGAAAGAGAAGTGGGACCCGACCCGTTTTGTCATTTTCCAATTCAATTTTGGTGGGTCAACTGTTGTGGTCACTAGAATGTACTTCGTCAGTCCAAAAGAAAAAAAATTAATTTGATTTGAAATAGAATTTAAGAAAAAATAATAGTTAATCTGTATAATTTTAAATTACAATTACCGGTCCATTATTTAAAATATTACCTTTCAATTTTATAATTATTCAAACTCAGGCCATACGAAAAATTGACTTAATTATTGTTACAACAACGGATAAGTTTTTCTTTTTTAAGAGATTAAATGAAAATATAAAGTATTTTTTAAATCGAAGGAAATAATAAACTGATGATAGTCGACATTTAAACAAAACACAAATAATTTTTGTTAAACGTAAAAAATTTCACTCTACCTTATGTCCTGAAATTGCAAATAGAAATGCGTTAGTAAGACCAAATTATTTCCACTAATTCGCTTCACTACTTATTTATCCAAGTATTTTTTTTTAACAAATATAACCTCTAAGAGGGATTGAGTTTTTATTTAGCGTAGAATTTCATAAGAGTTTTCATCAATAAAAAGTTTTCTACAAATGACCATTTATAAGATTTTGGCCTTAGTCACTTTTTATATAACTTACTTTCAATCATTTTTTATAAGTGTCAATCTAATCAGAACAAATCTATCATAATTTGATTTTATAAAATAATATCCATTTACACGAAAAAAATCTTTATATCATGATTAAGAAATTGAATATTCTCAAAATGAGACAACCACAAAGAGAGACATTAATTTTATACGGGACAATAAGGATAAAAACACGTAAAAAAATTAATTAAGTTGTTGCAAGCTTATAGCTAGTCTTTATCGATTTATATAGACTACTATACTATACTAAAACTATACTATATAAAGTTAGTTTAAAAAAGTAAATTTACTATTTGCTGTGATTAATTATCATACAGTTCAAAAAAATAAATTTACTATTTGTTGTGATTAATTATTATACAGTAGATAACGTGTTGAATTATTTTTTTCCCTGGTGAAATAAATGGATACTATTTATTTATAGAGTAGGATAGGATGTGTGCAATTATTTCGTTTTCTTGGTTATGAAAAAAAATATTAGTCTGAAGATTTTTTTTTTTTTTTGTATTTTTATAATTTATTTGATGTGAATTTAGATTAAATTAGTGACTTGTAAGTCCGGATTGCTTATATTATATTTGCAACGGTGATAGAGTTGAGAGGAAACAAATACTTCTAAAATACTCGTTATTCCTTTTTGTTGAAATTTTAAAATTCGTATTAAATCTACTAAATAAAAAAAATTACTTTTTGACACATATATTAAACAATAGTATAAGAGCGAAAAATGATTCATAAATAGAAATTATATGTTATCCTTGATTTGCACATAAATATTCGTTGACAAGGTTTTACTAATTACTATTAATTACGCATGGTAAAAATAAAACAACTTTTCCATTGGAATAATGTGACACATTTAATTTTTAGGCCAAGATCATTTATCATACATTTAATTAAAAGTTTGGAGGTGAACTGTCAAAAACAAAAAATTATACAAAAAAGATGCACCTATGAATTAGAAAATAACAGTGTAAAAAAAAGGTTATAAATAGTTATTATAGACATGCTCTATAGTACCATAGAGTATAAATGTAAATTGTACTAGGGGCATTACTGGTGAGGATAAATTTTGTTACTAAAATGATTTTTTTTCTTTGTGGTAAGAATTAACGGGATGGATAACGTTAAAAAAATAGGATGAATTTTGTATATTTGATAAATTAAATATTTTTATAATGATTCAATAACTGTATTGGAAAAAATAATTCAATAAAGTTAGTTCAGTCTTAATCGACCTGTTTTCAATATTACCACTGGCATAATAGTACTAGCTATTGATCGCTCGTAATCTATTACTCAACCTGGCATGAATAGCTACCCTATCGATTTTGGTATGGTCATGCAACTTTTTAATCAGTTTGTCAATTTTCAAAATTAGTTAATAACTAAAGAATCGTCGCTTGTTTGCTTTTTTTTATAATCCAAAAATGATTGAGTTGAAAAAAATAAAATAAAAATGAATATATTCACTTTTTTATAAAAAAAATAATTATATTATCACATAAGAATCTTTCTTTCTCAGATATTTTATGTCATTTTTTAAAATTCTATCATCAGCAAAACTTCGTGTGATATATTTAATTCCAAATTATATTTTTTTTCACCTAGTGCTAAGAATTTAATTTGATACTACTGAAACATATTCTACTTGTTTGAATATTATGCTCACCGACACTATATGTATGAATTTTATTTTGACAATTATTTTTATGTCCAATCCTTCTTTCAATTTTAAAGTTGATAATATATGTTTAAATATATCTTACCCTTTTTTGTTTATGTTTTATATTTTTAGATCAATTTTCCGTTGAATTACTCCACACCTGTATCTTTATCATACTACAATTTTATTAAATGACAGGGGGGGGGGGTGGTGAGGAGGAATAGTCACAAGTGGCATTTTCATAATAATAATTGTTTTAGAAATTAACAAAATGTTGGTGGGGGTAAATTTGTTCACTAGACAAGTGGCACGCAAAATTTGTGGGCTTGTGGCGATATTGGATATAACATACAATGACAAATAATGATTTAGGAAATAATAGATCATTTGATCACTTTCCTGATAATATTATGTTAATGACGTTAAATTTTTCATGATTTTAATATTCTTATTATTATTAATTTTAATATTTTTAATATATTATCAATATCTCTTTTGCTATTACAATAAAAGAAAATAAATTATGAATGCATATCTAGAATGAATTTCATGGCTACTATACAATGACGAATCTAAATTTTTTATTAAAAATATATATATAATTTTTTATCGATGAAATTAGTGTGAATGCACTCGTCCTCCTAGATCGCCCCTGCTATTATAGATCAAATGATATAACTGGTATGCTGAAATATAGTAATTTTGTAATGATTATTCTAGTAATTAATATTCTCTTTATCTTTCTTACTTGTTCAATTTTAACAAATTAAAAATAGACAATACATTCTTTTTAATCTATTATACTTTCAATTGATATAGAAATTTATCGGGTTTGAAAAATGTAGTTATAAGGAAAGAGATTAATTAAAGTTTTTTTTATTATTATTATTTTTTTATGATTAAGTGGAACCTTATCTATATGTGTACAATTTAGTGGGGCCATCTACTTTGTTGACCACAAGCAGTATTTACTAATTAATGTTGACAATCAAATCAAGAAATTAGTAGTGCCTTTGAAAGACTTCAATTAATAATAAAAATAGACATGTGACACTTTTTAAAGGTCAACATTTTATTATTTATTAATTAAGCTTACTATCATTAGTGCTTAATAATTTCTTTGAGTGTTGTAACTTTTAAGTTGAGTGATTTCTTATCAAGCTTAATTAAAATCATTAGAATTTAAGAAAATTGTGTCCCCCTTGAGAAATAATTAAGGCTTAGAAGGGATCCAATTCAATTGTGTGCTTCCTTAAGCTAAATGTATAGCTCAAATTGAAGCGTAATCAAAATATTCTTTAAGTTTTTGTTTAAAATATTTAGTGTGTTAGATTTCCGTTGTTTAGTTTATTTGCTAAGTTTTTCTTTTAAACGCTAACCATCTACTTTAGATCCAAACCTAAGAGTATGTAACGAATCAATGATGTTTTCCTTGATATTGCAACTTCAATATTATGGTATTTGATATACATATATAATGTTGAATACCATATCAAAGTATATAATTATATATAATAATTGCAAATATATAAAATAATATTATTACATAACTAATTATTAGACGTCAGAACTTTAACTAATCTAATTCGATTGAGATATTCCTTTTAGATGATTGATTAACGAAGGATATCTGTTGTACTTCCTTTGAAGATTTCTACGTATATAAAATGCTAGTATGATATTACGAAATGTTTCATAAAAAATCGAAATCATAATCTCTATTATATACAAAATCAAACTAGGACAACACAGCGGCAGGGAAGAAGGAGTTTGGTTGTATAAGTTTTGTAGGGTAGTAGGGCACACAGGAGAGTCGTAACGAACGGACAGTAAAGAAGCGCGTGAGGCCCGTATGGAGTGACAAGAGGGCTCTGGTTAAGTATGAGAGTCCTACGAAAAGCGATAGGGTCAGCCAAAGGTGAGCACACAGCAGCCACATTGGTGGTGTAGAGGAAGTGATGGTGGGAGGAGGGTGAGAGCGTTGCGGGGATCGCATTATGGAGTAACATCCAATTGGTGGAGCACAGAGGCGGGTCTTGGGTTATACGATTAATGTAAGTTGAGTTTGAGTCACACTAATATCCATTTCATCTCTATTATCTATGATTATAGGTAGGTTAAGTTGATCAAACTTATGATTAATTTATCCGTACTACAAGCCTCAACTATACCAGACCATTCTAAATTAAATGTTTGTATGACAGTGATTTACTCTGAAAAATTAAAAATCGAATGTAACCAAAGTTTGTTCATGGGGGCTTTATTTGGAAAGATCTCATATAGCAAACTTATTAGATCTCAATACCATTATATGTATAGGTTTTCCTAATTACATATATGGATTAGGTAAGTTATTAAAGGGGTTCGTTAAATTTTGGTATTCATTTTTATCATTATTCATTTAGACATTCTATTTAAAGTTGTTTGCTACTGAAGCCTAAATCTGGATCACAATACATCACATAAGGCCCACAATTGTTAGGGAAACGCCCTCTTATTCAAGCATACGTTTTCAATGCAAAAAAAAAAAATTCCATACAGCCATTGAACAAAAAATAATTATTGCAATCTCTGACTTTCCTAAAAAATAAAAAAGTGTATGAATAACCTATATATCTATAACAAACCAATACAAGTTTTTAAATAATCAGTCATGTACCCAATTAATTCTGTATATCCATATACCTCCCTATATACAAAAAAATAAAAAAAAAGCATCACAGATTAATTTTTTGGTTTCTTAATATATGAACTTCCCCTCTTTTTGTATATAGTACTATCCCACCTTTCATGTCTTTATATTGTATGGCACTTCCACTTAGAGTTGCAAATTAAATATACATATACAATCTTATTGAATAAATAATACATGTAGAAAACAAAAAAGAAGCCAAAATACATTTTAAGTCGAATTGGATACCAGCGATATATGTTATTCATTTTTTTAATGGTTTAGTATATACTAACACGTATTCATGGTTTTAACTTAATTGTATATGCATATTCATAATTACGATTCTATAATTTTAATATAACGACTACAATAGACAAAATTCGTAATCACAATATAATTTTTCCCATCTATATACAATCTCTACTACCATCTTTAAACAGACAGGTACTCATCAATTTTTGTATAATGTTAATGTACACTTAATATATACTAACTTCAAAATTGTATATACCTAATACGAATATACAATTCTAGATCATATATCAAATTTTCCATCTGTAATAACTAATTCCAATTCTATTTTTGATCTATATACAAAAAAAACAAAATACATACCATGCCATATCTAATACAATTACTCACAATGGATATAACTATATACAATCTTACTTTAATGTTTTGGATTTGACACTAATTAACAAAAAAATTTTATCTAAGTAATTTTGGTTTTCAAAGACACTACTACCTTCATAGACTTCATGAAGTTCGTCAGATCCGACTTCACATCTTTTCCTCTGAGTCAAATCGTACAGCTTTCCTCTTTCTTGTACCTTGTACAATTTTAATGCTTTCTAGCTTTGGCAATTTTTAATACTTGTGAATTGCCATACAGGTTCTGTTTTTTTTCTTTGATCTCACTCCCTCAGCTCTCCCTTGTTTTATTCTTGTTAAGGTTGTTTTGATGTCACCAAGACCCTCATTAACCCCAATTCTGTGCAGTTAGCCCCATTGAAAGGGATGGTAAATGTCAACAACATTGCCATGGAGGAACTACCCCTGGTATCCTCAAAGATGTAGACGATTCGTTCAATTGTGTTGAGCAAATTTATCGATTCTCTAAGAACAAAAAACGATTAGATTCATCAAAATATATGGAAAAAAAACAGACACCTATACAATTTTTAGATAAGTTAGAAAAAAAAGGTAAACAACTAAAATTAAGGTAATTACCAATGGACTTTCAACTCTAGCGGAAGGACGTCAACTTCAACATGGAGGGGATTACTGAATTTTGGACAAAAATTCGAATTCAATCTTGATATATGAAGTAATTAAATGCTAGGAAAGAGCATTGAAATGAGGAAAGGTAGAGAGAAAAATTCATTGTAAATAGGAGAGAGATCATTAATTGTGTATCCCAAACCCCTCTATCCAACATCAACAACATCCGGTTTTTCTACCATTTGTGTTACCTAATAGGTTGTGGGCCCACCTTATTTAAGTCACAATCAACAGAAACTAATAATATATAATATGTACCATAAATTAAACTATACCTACCGCCTAATCTATAATAAAATAAACTACAACCACACCTTTAAGATTAAATCTTCACAGTTATAACCCACTTTTCAATATTAAACGCTTAATAGCATATTATTATCAGTTATCAAGCATTTAGAAATATTATACGCTATATTATCAGTAATTTTGTACAAAATAATAGACTTATTTTAAAATTCAATTACCATTGTAAACCATTAGTTACTTTAACTTAATATGTTAATGGTGACCTTTTTTGACAAACGCGTACTTAAGATTTAACTTAAATATTAGTGTTTACCCTTTTTTCAGATAACTCCAAAATTATAGGGTTTTTTTAAGCAAAGTTAAAAAATCTCGGTTTTAAAACGGTAAACAGTATCTCAAAAAATAATAAGGGTATTACACCAAAATTTTTGTTCTTCTCCATGTTACTTTTCAAAATCATTCCATCGGCAACGCCTCTCAAACCTTCCAACTTTTCACAAAAGCACCCGCCTTCACCATCTTAGCACGCCTAATTCCTCTCGCACAAATTCCTATCTCTCGTACATTCCTTCAATTCGCAAAATAGTTCCTTCAAATCGTATTTTTTAGCACTCAACTCTTTAACGCTTGCAATAACAAACCGTACAATGTCTCCAGGACCTCACCACACCCAATAAAAGTAGACAGATTCTGAAATGAAGAGCAAGTTCAGACGATTTTCATAGCTCCATCTTTCAAAATTTTATCACAAACAAAACAATGCCAAAGGAAAATGAGAAGAGAAGACAAGTGGACAGAAAATAAACAAAGAAGATGAATCCAGAAAACGACTAAAGAAGAGTAATTAAGGAAGAAATAAATCGACGAATCATCATAGTCTGAATCTGATTTTTGTGAAGTTGATTAAAAGCAAAATCCAAACCAAGAGTCAGAAGATCTAAGAACTGATCAAACCCAAAAAAGGTTCAAGTAGTAAACGTTATTTTGTTTAATATTTTTTTTATTCTTGTTATTTTTTTTTCTTTTATTTGGCTATAAAATATTAAATACATATTTTTTGTGTAAAATCTATCTATAAAGTGGTTATGATTTCCCTATATGAAATTTCTGTTAAATAATAATATTTTTTTTTATGTATGATTCACCGTATTAATGTTTTGATCACTGGCATTACAAAATTGTGTCATGATTCACGATATGAATTTTGTATGATTCACTGTATAGGATGTTCTGTTTTTTTTATATATCAGTTTTTGGGTACTGTTTTTCATTATATAATATTTTTTTGTATCAAAGCACACGTTTTATGGCAAAGGCTTGATTTGTATTCGCTAATAATCTTGCCCGACTTATCACAGAATCTCAACTCTGAACCTCTAATATCAATAATGTTCCACATGTTCCCCTCAACAAGAAGAAGTTCAAAGTATTATATTTTTATATTTTTATTCATTTAAATTGAATTGCTAATATTCAGTTACAATTTTTTTTTTTTCAATTGTTACAAGTGTTGTGATTTATACACATCTCTATTTGCCGAATACCTGAGCAATGGTGTTTTTGGATCTGTCACATCTTGATGATTGTTCACATAGCCTCGTCCAAAGATATGCAACATTACTTGGGCATGAATTGTAATCACAGAATGATGAGCACAATCGTGAAAGTGAAGTCTTACAGGAAGTTGCTAGCACGAATGGTGGACGCTCGAACTCATAAAAACAAGTTATGGACAACCACAATTAGCCTCCTACTCCAGAAAGTTCCGTACAGCAAGTAGAAATCTCATGCCATAATACTTATTTGAAGAGACTTTTTTAAATTTATGAACATCTTATGTATTTTCCTCATTTTGTTTAGTATGAATACTTGGATGGTTTTATATAAGATTTTACTGATTATTACTAAATGTGTTCTCAGTTTTAACATATATGAACCTGTATGAATCATGATATTAAATCATTGAATTATGAAATGTCTATTAAATTTGAATACAATATAGTACATAGTAATTGAAATTTGTTTTATTGATGGAATACTCTACACTTTTCAAATACACCAGAAACTTATATTAATTACGGTATGAAGATGTATGAAAATGTATACTTTTCACAATTATACATTTAGTAAATTTGAATCCACCATCGTACAATACATGATGCAGACCACTAATATACATACAATTTGGTTTCTTTTTTATTTCTTTTGACTACTCATATTTTTATATAAATTATTCCTAGATAGTACTAAATGTGTCCCTCACTTTAAACATAATATAAAAACGGATGAATCATTTATGAAATTATAATGAAATTATGAATGTCATATAAATTTGATATAAGTACAATAAAATGATTATAAAATAATGAATTATGACAACTTATAAAATATATTAATCATAATTTTTTCACAATTACAACACAAAACAATTGTATGTATATTACGGGTATGAAAAGGACGAAACTGTATGAACTCCTGTATGACATTTGTATGAATATTCATAATATTCAAAAAACACTTTATGAAACAATGTAAATGCCTCAATACAAAATTTAACCATTACGACTCAGTATTTTTGTATACAGGATAAGTGGGAACAAGTCCTTCCTATTGTGTCCCAACCTGCATGGCATCTACTACATGTTATTTTTGTCTTCTTTAGACTTCAATCTGTCGCATCACCCTTCCAGACCGTTCAAGTTTGGGGTTCTTCCTGCGGCCTCTATTTTTTTGACCAGCTGCACAATTTAGGATCGAACTATACTTGGTATATCCCCCATGTAACTCTCGCACGGTAAGGCTCGACAGGAATGCATAAGCATCTTTGAAATTCCTTGAGAGCTATAAAAAAAAGCAGAACGAAATCTGCTTCATGTAACTTCCTGTACCGAGACATCAATTGCATGACCACACGTGGTAATCTCATCTGTTTGAATCTTCCCACCTGGTAACACAATTTCATACCCCATTTATTACAAGTAAATGTTACCAGAAACCAATTCATACACTTCATGACAATATACACATTTCATACCTTTAAATACTCAAATTCAACTACACTGTTTATACCTTTGTATTACCTAACAATTAATAAATTTTATTACACACTCAATACCATTTCTATACAAAATTGACAAACACAATCTACACTGTTTTAACACCATTTTATACAGTTGTACAAAATAATACAACACTTTATACTATTTAATACACAATTACCCACTGTATTGTACACTATTACATTAATACACAATACTACATTGTTTACTACCAAAATTAATACCAAATCACACAGCAAATTTATAGCAAGCCACGTATATAAGCATACAAAATTTAACTCATACAATTAACAATTTTTAATACTAATGCATACTAACACACTAACATACTACAATCACTAAAATACAATTTCATAGTCAGTGATCCAATTTAATATAAAAATAATATACAGTTACTTCAATTTCATACTCCAACTTGACTTTTCGTTTATTGTTCCTCCTTTATATATCTAACAGTAAAATACAAAATATATGATCATTCGTTAATACAAATGTCAGATACTGTTCTAATGTTCAACAGCAAACATGTGCTAAATTAGCAAAACTGAAAAAAAATTAAATTGTTCCACCCGTAATCACATTTACCATCAACTCTCGTTTTAATTAACACATGAAACATACTTTAACATTACGAATTTTTCTTAGTAGAAACACTAACTTCTGTTCCAAAAAAAATCTCAATTTAACATATCAATATCACCCGAGAAATAACAACCCGAACATTACTAAATTAACAAAACCTACCCGATAACTCCCATTTGCCCCATGTTTAATTAAATTGAAACCAAATTTCTCCATCAAAATCAAATCTGCTTTTTTCAACCTTCATTTTAATTGTTTATAACTCTAGTCAAATTTCTGAGAAAAAAAATTAAAACCGTTTGGAAAGAAAAGATACCAGAATCGAATTCTTTTTCGGATAAAAAAGCAAAAAAAAATTCCACTTAAAGAACGAATATGTCGTTACATTACGGAGCATATCTTTAATAATATATTTAAATCCCTTAAAGAGTGCAAATTTGGGTTATACAGTTAAAAGTGTAACACTATATTCACGTAGTTTATCCACTTTTTATACTAATTTTTTAATTTTTTTTTTTTCTCTTTTCCTCCTGATTTAAACTGAATAATATTTATATATTTTTACATTTAAAGAAATTCTCTACGGTTGATAATTATATGTTATTGGAATTAACATCAAAAAATCTTGTGCAATACTTGATAATAGGACTAACATATATGCTTATTCCTATTTACACCAATCTCAATACGTTATATGTGTTTAGCATTTCATATAATTTTCCCTTTAGTTATCAATCGAACCCAATTTCTCAAGATTGGGCCTTTTTTCGAATGGTCCATTTAGGGGTGGATTCTTGAAAATGGCCTTGGCAAATAATAGCCCTTTTACATTTTTGGGATACTTATTGGTATAGTTGTCAAAAGGGGCTGGTCCAGCTCCACCCGATCCAAGTCTCGTGTGCCAAGGATTTTAAAGGGCTAGGGTGGGTCGGCTTTTCATTTGAAAGGGCCTAAAAATGCTTAACCCAATCCAACCCTATCCTAGACGGGCTGCGGCGGATTAACCCTTCTTTTGTTCCTTTCTATCAATTATCTTCTTTTCAAACTTAAAATTCTATAACATCAAGAAAATGAAAAAAAATTCAAATCAAATATGACGAACAATGGTACTGTTTCAATAACCCTGTACGACAAAAATCTTATGTTAGCATCATATCTAGGATAAATCAAGGATGTGAGTATAATCTATTATGATTGTCATTCTAGAATAACGCGAGAGCGAGATGGCAAGTAAGCAGGGTGGCGAATTTGCTTTATGTAATCCAATTGGATAGAGTGTATCTAGAATAAATTAACCTAATTTGAAGCATATGTATCATGAGATACATGTATCTAAGACGTACCAAAATCTGATAAGATTCATATTATTGCAACATAACGTGCATTTAAGTAATTAACTCATATACTAAAGAGATTATTTTAATTTACTCTATATAATAGTTTTTGGCCATTGATAGACACCTAGGCCACAACCCAGACCAAATGTTAGAAAATCAAGGGTTTATATGAATTGAATTTATAAGCCCTAATTTAAAAAAAAAAACTTAAAAAAAAATCTTATCTCCAACCCTAATCTCAATATGGGTGGGTGAATCGGACTACGCCATTTTGACATTTCAATCCAAGCTGAGTTATTCTTTATCTTTCCTAGAATTTGGGAATATTCTATAATTCGTCCTAAATAATTTCTTTTCTTGTTTATGAAAGTGTGTTCATTAATTAGTTTGTGTGTATCACCGAAAGATATTAGCCGCTGACTTATGTTTCTCAAAACCCTATTTTACGAAAATAAAATGATAAAAGATAACATTATATAAGTCACACTCCACAGTTAAAGAAATTTTTTGGTCGAAACTCCTGATTATTATTTTAAGTTTGTAACAATAGAGTATCAATATTTAGTTCTACTTTTGATGTAACAATTCTTTTTAATTAAATAAAATAAAAAGAAAAGTAGGTATATCTATCTGAAAGTTAGTATAACTCATTTTATCTATTATTGTTTTTCAAATAATAACCGACTTTTAAATTTTAAATTGAAGTTTTGTTAGTATTTTAAGAAAAGTAATGAGAATCTTAGTTACACATCTGTCATATTTGACGTTTTGAAAATGAAATATTGAAAATTAATCGAATCAAAATTGAAAATCAAGTGAAACTCAATGATAGTATTAAAAAGCGACTAATTACTTGAACTAGACCCATCAGACCGTTCACATCCTAACGGAAAAAAGTAAAATAAACAAAATAAAACACTTTAGTCACTTATATTCTTATTCTTGAGTTATTTTAAGTTGGTCCATCATCCTAAGAACCTTGGGAGGGCCCCCAAATATAATTTTAACATTACACATGTAGACGTTGGCATATTTAAGTGTAAGCTATCGTGGTGGCGAGGGTGTGGCATATCGACTGATTACTCGAGTTTAAATTTTAAATATATTCAAGGCTCGTGCATGTCATATGATCCCACACGCAGTGACTCCTTACAAAATATATTAATAAATAATTAGTCATTTAATTGTATATTAATAAACTAAATACACTTTTAGTCCTCTAATAATCGGTAAATTACTGTTTTGGTCCTTATATTATTTGACTATTATCAATTAAAATATGTCTTTTTAGTCTTTTTACTTAAAGGACCAAATATGCAATTATCTCGAATAATTAAATATTTCTTAATTAGAGTAACTATCATTATGAGCTGTGCCTTTGATGAAATCTATTAGTTATAAACATCATGTCAACATTGTCTTACAAAAGGTACTACTCCCTAATTAGTACTACTAATTAGTAATTAAGGTACAAAAAAGTCTTAAGAGTGTAATTAGCAAAAATGCTAGCCATTTCTTCTCCTATGATGTCTACTAATTATATTAATTTTGGTTGGCTTTTGGAAGATCCAAATAGCCAACAAATTAACATTAATCCCATGGAACCTCTTCATTCATCATCACAAAAAAAACTTCAACACTCTGATTCAAATAAATTTGATGAGATTACTATCAACGGTGGTGATCATCATCAACCCGATCAAACGGTGAAGAAGCTTAATCATAACGCAAGTGAACGTGATCGTAGAAAGAAAATCAATGACTTATATTCTTCTCTTCGCTCTTTACTTCCTCCTTCTGATCATATGGTATGATTTCTTTTCTTCGATCAAGTCATACCAACCATAGTGGTGAAAAATACTTTTGTCATACGTGCTTTATAAAAAGTTACTTTTAACAAGTAACATTTTATGTTTGAGTAATCAATTTGGAAAATACTTGTCAATGGGTTAGAACCATAATTCTGTGCTTAGAGGAAAAGAGGATCTTTCTACTACTCAAGTCAAACAATTTCCGCCCTAACAAACACCTTCTAGAACTTCTCAAAACTTGATCAACGAGACATTATTTCGTGGAGTATTTTTCTTTTCTATGGTCCATAGCGTATGAGACCTTCAATATATGTTTCATGTTTTCACAAAAAGCGCAATCATCCATCAACAATATCAAAAATTCTAAAGTACATACCAGAGTTACAAAGTGAAGTGGAAAGATTGGTTCAAAAGAAAGAAGAATTTACATCAACATATGTTTTCAATAGACAAAATTTAGGTGATTTTACCAAACAAAAAAGAACAAAAGGAGGAATTGAGAATTCTTCATTTGTTATTTCAACAAGTAATTAACGTGATAAGAGAACTCGTTTTTCAATATATCAACTTGACACGTCAACAAAGTTTCATTGGTGAGCTAATTTCACAATTTACAGAGGAAGGGGCCTTGTTTCTACTACTTCAGACGTCTTTTGGACTTTTGAAGATAGAGTATTCTATACCTTGCATTTTCAGGTATTATCACATATCCTTTAATTAGTCAGTCGTTCTTAGTTCTTTGGATCTTGTTGGTTTCTCTTTTTGAGGTGAACGTCATTTGAACTTACAACTTTAGGGTGAGAGGATATGTATATTTGTTATATGTAACTGTCTTTATGTGTCTTCTTTTCAAATTTCTCATATGGATCTAAACTTCACCATCGTCGCTATAATCAAGAATAATGGAAAAGGACATTTTATCACAAGAACAAAACTGAATTATACTAATAAGAACAAAAAAATTGTCTTTTTATTAGACAATTTTTAAAGCATGATCATATATTGATATATTAGTAAATTTTTATTTGTTTTCTATTTTGCTAATTATTTTGTTTTTCTTTTGATTTGGGTATTTGTTCAACAGGTTGAAGGAAGTATGGTTGTTGAGATTGACATGTTAAGAGACAAACTCTCATCTTATTTTGAGAAGGAAGACAAGTTATAATTACAACAATGAATTTCTAGTTTAATTTTTAGAAGGATTTAATTTATATAAAAATGACATTGTAATTTCAGTTTAATATTTTCCTTTTTTGCTTGTATATATGTAAATACCATCTATTGTTCTCTGCTCACTTGTTAAGGTGCTTCCATTTTCCAGAGCAAATTTGTAATCTAGACCATTTGATATAGTAATATTCTTGGGGGAAGCCTTGAGTCATTGCACGTCCACAGTTTGGGGATCTTTATTAGATTTTATGTACAAATTTCTTTGATGGGAAATTTAATTATGTCAAAGCTCTCAGTAGGTAGCCAGACGAATCCAAGATTTTGAAGTTTATTATTAATTTCTATAACAATTTTAATTTATTATATAATAATAATTGAGTTCATAGTCAGATTTAAGTAAAAGTTGTTCAGTTTCCGTAAACTCATACAGGACAAACTGGCCGCCTCACATAACTCTAATGGATTGTATGGCGGATCTAAATAGTCGGGTTGCTTTAACTTCCAAACACTTTAGATCCCGTACAAAACTGATCAGTAAAAGTTTCTAAATATCAGTAGGTACGTAATTCTTTTGGGGCGAAGTATGTTTGTCCACATTTTGCATCTAAGTTTTTAGCTTGGTTGATTACAAATACATTTCTCTATACTTCAATCTTCTATAGTCAAATTGGACTTTGGATCTAACAACTCAAATCGAAGAAATCATACCCACTGAGTTGTTTTCGAATCTTCTTAAAAAACACATTACTTTGCGACATTCTATTCCTTCCTTAACTTTAAGTGTTGTAAATATACCCCTCATTTTTACCATCCTCACTTGCCAGAAAGAATCTCAACCTCACTCACCACTTAATTTGCCCACGTTTTATTTTTATTTTCTTTATTTTTCTGCTTCATTTCCTCGTTCTTTAGGTCTCTTCTTCTTCTTTCTTTCTTCTTCTTTCATTACGGCTTCTCTGGTCTCTTCTTCATTCTCTTTTCTTCTTCTTTTCATATCAACATTCTCCACGACTGTTTTATCTCATTCCCTTTGATTGTCAATGAGATCTGAAATTGATATTAAACTAGTTTGAAATGTTTTTGAGATGTTCCATTGAATGAGTTATTTTTCTGTTAAACATCGCATTACAACTAGTTTGTTATGATCTATTTGTCAATTATAGATTTTTTCCCAAACTCTAATTCAATATTATTAAAGCATCATTGAGGATTGATGAGTCAATATTGTGTTAATTATACTTATGATCTTTCATTAATTAACAGTTTAACACATTGGAATTGTAATCCATTTGAGAGATGAATGAAGGTAAGAACTTAATAAAACCATGATTTGACAACACGTGGACACTTTCAATTGATGTTTGACAACTAGCTCAGCCAAAGTGGGGGAACCCCCCCCTTCCCACCGCTCGTCCATGGTGCGTTGTCATAAACATTGCGACAAATACATCATAATGGTTCTATATTACACTAAGATATTCATATTTTTGTGGGATAAATAGAATTCCGCAAGTTAAGTTGTCTTTTTAAAAATTCGAACAATTCCATAATGCTTTTAAATGTATTTTTTCTCATTATAAGTTGATTAAACCAACCTGCTTTTACCTGCACGTGAACATGGCACACTTACCCCTCCATTTATACTAAAATCATACTTATGGCTCAGGCATGAACATGGGTACCACACGCAATACACATTACAAACTTATACATATTTAATGCAAATAAACGTTGTCCATAGAAATTACACAAGTACTATATTATATACAATTATTATTTTAACAAATAAAAAAGACTAAAAATTAATTTATTTCCCTTGTTATGATATGATGTATGTCCTTATCAAAACTATATAGTATAGATTAATTCTCATTATAAATGTCATATGACAACATTGTCTTAATCACAAATTAGTAGTAAAGCAGAAAAATTTAAGTGTTAATTAGCAAAAATGTTAGCCATTTCTTCTTCTTCTTCTCCTTTATTTTCTACTACTACTAATAATTTTGGTTGGCTCTTAGAAGATCTTATAAGCCATGAATTAACAAATAGTGGAGAAACTTCAAATTCATCTCAAAAAAGCCTTCAACATTGTGATTCAAATAAATTTGATCAAATTATTATCAACGGTGGTGATCAATATCAACCTGATCAGACGGTTCAATAGCTTACGCATAACGCAGTGAACGGATCCGGAGAAGAAATCAACGTCTTATATTCCCTTCTCTTCAGCTCTTTTTCTGTACTTTACTTCGCTCCTTCTGATCATACGGTATATGATTTTTTAAAGCTTAGAGATATTTTATATATATTATTTTTATTTTATTTTTGGGGAAAAATTGTGCGATTTTGGTTCAAACGAATATTTAAAACAACATATCCTTTTTTGTATTTTAGCTCGATAACGATTAGTATCAGAGCTAGTGATTTGATAAGATGAATATGAAATTGATAGGCTTGACTTATTATCTTTACCCGTCTACGAGCTAATTTACTATCTTTATCAATAGCTCGAAAAAAAGCATGCACACAAAAAGAGTATTTTTATGTTGTTTTAGACTAACAATATTTAATTTTGAAGTAATTTTATTTTTTGTAATAAATAAATGCTCACTAATTATCCCCATTTTTTTTTAATGTTTACAGAAAAAGCTAAGCATCCCATCAACAGTATCAAGAATTCTAAAGTACATACCCAGACATTCAGAAGTGAAGTGGAAACGATTGGTTCACAAGAAGAACATTAGCCTCAAAAATATCAATAAAACCAACAAAGAATCAAGCAGTGAATTGAGAATTCTCATTTTGTTTATGTCACAAGTGAATTCGGACAAAGAAATAGTGATTCAAATATCAACTTTGAAGATCAACAAAGGTTCAATTAGTGAGGTTATTTCACAATTAGAAGATGCACACGGACTTGTTTCTCTACATCAACTCTTTTGAGACTTTTGAAATAAGTATTCTTACCCCTTGTCATTTTCATGTAATTGTTTAAATATCCTTTTAATTTTATTTCTATTGCTTTAATCCCCACCTTGTTGCTCGGATCCCGTAAAAGATGTTATCAGATGTGTGTCGTATCCTAAAAAAATGAGTTGGGATAACGTTTTTGGAAGGATTATCTTTAAGCATATTTGATTTTAGACTGAGGCAATCTCTGCATCTCCACTTGTGATATTTACATTGTCATTCGTTGTTGTTTTTGTTTAATCTATAGTGTGTTTCCAGTAATGAGGTTTTTTTCGTCTTTTTGTCCAACAGTTGAAGACAAGTATGGTAGATATAGGTTTGACATGTTAGAGAACAAGCTATCATCATATTTTGAGAATGAAGAGAACTTTTATGAAACATGCATTTCCTCATTTCTCATTGTTTATTGAAAGACATTGTAATCACACATTCTTTTTCTTTTCAATCTTTTTAATTCCTTTAGAACAAATCTCAAGAGCAATTCAAAATGTAAATGTCTTTTTATTTACCATGTTATTGTGATCACCATTTCCACAAAATCTCAATTGCAGTGGCATCCTTACTATTCGTTTTTAGTTAACATGTGAAGCGGTAAACATCAAGCAGTAATTGGTGATTAAGAAACCTCTTTGACGTGATTATTCGTTTCCATTTTGCGAACTTCTGGATCGTTTTAAAAATACTCTTCTATTTGACTAACTGAACTTTAATATACCTTTGCTCTTGCTACAAAAGAGAAATACACTCCTGAATTCTCGTTAAATTGAAGGATATTTTTAACACTTTTCTCGACTTTTTATTAAGAGTTTAATGCTCCTTCAAAAAAATTTGAAACCACTCCCTGTGTCTGTAACAATCACGTTACACCACACAAAAACAGGATCTATATATCATTCGTTGAATAAGCACAAAATACCTCGAGAACATAGAACACGACTAACGTCCTACATCGAAATTGAGAAAAGCGTAACCAAAGGGAAAAAAAAAATCAGAAATATTATCTAGATGAAGTAGATGGGGAAACTTAGACTAAAACGGGTAGTATGAGAGGAACATATCTCTTTTCTTAACATTTACATAATTCGTAAATCACCAATCACTAACTTTTTGATGGAACCGTCCTCATGCCCACTACTAAACCTGAATCCTAAATTAACCTAGCGCTATTGCTCGTTCTCAGCCTAATGACTCTTGTGTGACCTCGGTTCATAACAGTGTTATCGGGAGTGTATCAAAATGTTTTTAACACCGTCAATAGTATAGGACTCACATAATAATTTACGCGAATTTCAGGGTGTTTTCATTACTTTGAGTCTAACAAATTGTTGTACGTACAATAGCTAAGCACTACCTGCACCTGAACTTTTAATTGTCTCTAGTTTCATCATATTCAACGTTTTCTGTTTTTCTAGCAAGGGCGCACGGGGGGTGAAGAAATGAACTATACAAGAAAGCCCGGCAGGCGTCGTGGCGAAGGACAGTATGAAGAAAAGCGGGGAGTTACAACAAGGAAAAACGGTAAGACAAGGAGAGACTCAATGGGCAGGAGAATATTTAGAGCGTGTGGGCAAAGGAAGGATGGAATATAAAAGAGAAGGGGCAAAGGGAGGATAAGGTATGGAGAGCGGGGGGGAGAGGAGGAACTTACCATTACATTACATCAGTCTAACATCTCTATGATAAAACTCAATATCCGCTTTCTCAATTACTAACAGAAATTTTTGCTGGGGGGGGAAACTTCAAAAGATAACGATATCAGTAATGTTCGCAATAGAACTGATCAATATTTCAACAGGACACGTATGAGTTGAACAGAATCATCAAATTGGATATAGGCGAATATTAGTAATTTGATCTTTTTTTTTTTTTTTTATGTCATCGAAGATTCTTTTATTCACTAACAATTCTTTGTTACCTTTCATGTAAACTGTTTACGGAAAAGTGAACTAAAGACCAAGGAAGCCACAATATTTAACGTGGTTCCGAAATTCAAAATGATCCCTACGTCCACGCAAAGGAACAACTGCACTGATATTCTATTTCACTATACAAAGAATATAAGTGAAATAAGACTACAAGAAGGAACACAATGCCTTAGAAGCCATGAGAAGACCCAGTGGAAAGGATGATTTGAAATAAGATAAGAACAAGAGCTACCTATTTTAGGAATAAATTCATCGCTATTGATGGTCATCCATGACAATCTACGTATGTGTCAAAATTAGTCAAGGTGAGATACCAACCATATTGTGGTTTGCGTAACTTTCACCCCAAATTACAATCTGTGACTTGTATTTGTACTTAATTATCTCCGACCAACACATATTCATATTACATTCATCCATCTTCCATTTATTGGTTCCCACAATAACCACAACCAACGTCTTTCAATCTCCACCGTGGTTTGTGTCTCAGCATGGCGTTAGAAAAACTCCGGCCAAAACTTCTATTCTAAGCTTACTTAATGGGCAATCCCATTGTGAAGAACAAGAAACGAAATCAAACCTTTGTTGAACCATACCAGCTCCCCTAGCGTTGTTCTCTTAGATTGCACATCAATTGAATGCAATACTCACCCCACGCCAGTCCTTGCAGTGTGCAAAACTTTTGGCAAGCGGTAGACTGGAATTTTGTCAACATGTCTTCAGACGTTATCGTCTGTGATACCTCTCAACCTTGCGATATCTCCATTTTCTACGACATCTCGAATAAAATCGAAACATCTGACTCAATGTTTTTGTGCCCGTCATGAAATCTTCTTATTTTTAATCAAATGAAGAAGGCACTTTGACTCTCACATTTCTAGAATGCATTAAGCTGAGTTGACCGTACAATATCGCCACAAAACCATTTCAACCCAGATGCTTCTTTCACTGCCTCTTTGCTGCACAATTATTCCTGCCGTCTGTTGTAGACAAGCGACAATCGACTGTAAAGTCGATTTCCAAAACCGGGACAAACGCCAACGAGGAGTGAAAGATGTATCCAGTTTGGGCACCTCCTTCGATCAAGATCCCCTGCATAGCAGTAATCGAAATAACCGAGATTGCAATACTTCACTTTTCCGAAAGATTAGGCCAACATCGAGCATCTTTGATGTAATCTCAATTCCTATGACAGCTTCCCAATTCCCTTTTTCCCTGATTTGCCATGTACTTGCTTACTAACTTACATAATTGAGACAATATCTGGACCCGTTTGCATACACATAGCAACAAATCCTCAACTCCCTTCACTCGCATAAGGAACCTTTGACATATGCTCAACCTCATCCATAGATTGAGGCCTTTTGTAACTCTGAAGTTGAAATAAGAAGCGAAAGGTGTCCTTACGGCTTGCTCGTATCCATATTGAATCTTTCAATAACTGTTCATGTACCTCTTCTGAGAACGATGTTCCAACACCATGTTCTCGTGGAATTTCCAGTCCAGGATTTTCTCTCTTTTCTTCTTGCAAACTCCTAGATCCTTCATGCAAATTCCGTTGCTCAACAGTTTTTTCTTCAAAATATTTATCTCTGTGATGTTTGTTCAGCCAGCAATAGCATAGCCTCAACATCAAACAAAAGAATACATCATAGAGGTTTGGTGTTTTTACCGACTCTTCTTGTGATACACACAACTATCAAATGCACTCCTACTCCCTCGAAAATCCACTGTGTAGTCTGAATGCAGTCAAACCTCTTGTCCACTGTCTAGGGGATTAGGCTTCAAACCAGACAAGACTTCTCAGTTGGCATACATGGCTTCTTTTCCTTCACTAGAAACCTTCAGGCTTATCCTATAGATTGTCTCTTCTAGATCACCATGTAAAACAGCAGTTTGCACATCAAGCTGTATGAAGCTCATAATCAAAACCTGTGGCAACCAATGCTACAGCACGGCGAATTGAGCTATGTTTCACACCTGAGAAAGATCTCATTGTATCAATGTCCCTCCTTCTGACTGAAACCCTTTTGCAACCAATCTCGGCCTTGACCTAGCAAGCTCCACTTCCTGTAATACCTCTTTCCTTTCTGTAGACCCATTTGCATCCCCTGTCCTTATCCCCGGTGGCCTTTTACTCAAGACCCATTCTCATTTCTTTCCTGTGAAGAGCTCCATCTCTTCCTCATGGCCAACTGCCATTGTGCAGCATCTTTGCAGAAGTTGCTTTTCAACTATACGAAGATGTATCAGATCCGTATCTCTCTCTGCAGCTACGACCGCTTGTGCCTAATCAATTTTCCTTTTCGGTGCTCTATAAGACGTTCCGAGTTTTCCGTAATCCTCCGCCTTTGTCTCTTCCACTTCGCAATTGTGTACTGGTTCATTGGACAAGTTCTTCTGCATCTTTTGACTCAACAATTTGAGTCTCTTGATCCCGTTTCTTGGTAAGCTCCACCGGTAGCTCCACCTGCTCGTTGTCTCGTTTCTAGATCCTCCACGAAACTTTACGAGGATCCAATTATAGAGGATTCATCAAAGGTAACATCTCTACCTACCAAATTTGAGTAAAGACAAACACCTATATTTGGTACCTCTTTACCATCAACATACCCTAGATAATGCCTTTTTAGCCTTGGTTCAAGCTTCACCTTCATATAACATGAGAATAAGCTGGACCCCCAAATATTCGCAAGTATGAATAGTTAGATTTTAGAGGGTTCACCTGACCATGACCTCATTCGGAGTCTTAAAGTTCAATCGTCTGATACTGGAGACCGATTGACAATATGAAACCGTATAACTGCTTCTAGCCCAAAATACTTTTGGACATCTTAGCTTGTCAGAGCATACACAGCGCATTCTCCAGAAGGGTTCCTGTTCATTCTCGCATCGGGCAACTTGTACCATTCCTGCTGTGTGTGGCCTACGCGTCTTATCTTATGCCTTGCATTCCCTGAACCTGCCCGAAATCATTAACTCTTCAACTGCAAAACTCCAAGCCATTGTCCGCCGAATATACTTCGATTTTTCCTCTCATTTGGATTTTCACCAAAATCTTTCCACTGCTTTAAGATTGCGTCAAAAGCCTCAACCTTTTGGCTGTCAGAGAAACGCACCCAACCTTGTCGTTAAAATCAGCATGATGTGAGAAGTACCTCTTTCCTCCCTTTGTGGAAGCTTAGAGCGGACCCCATAAATCTGAATGGATGTCAGTCTAGCCCCCCTCCCGTCTTGTGCTTGCCAGTGCGGAAGCCTGACCTTTTTCTTGCTTCCACTCGACGCATTTCTCAACAAATTCAACGTGTGCTGATCTTCTCACCATTCAAACGCTTCGGTTGCTCAACATCTCCATCGCTCGTGCGCTCATATGCCTAGTCTCATGTGCCTAATTTTGCTTGTCATCACTAGGATAACTTGCACTGTAGATGCATTTACGGTAAGAGCCATAATGGTAGCTTCCCCGCAAGGTGTAGGCCATCCAATCCAGCTTGGCCTTCAACTGACAAAGACCCTTTAGTCACTTAGCATAGTTCCTCCTTCACCTCCTGTACTTATAGCCTTGTTTATCCTAAGTACCCAGGAGATCAAATTCTCTTTAGATCATGGGGATCATGACGGACTTCTGTTAGATAGTACTCAATTCCATCATGGCAGCCGAACATGTAACTGAACCACTGCCACTATTTTAACCAAGTTTGCATTATTGCCCATCTAATACCGTTCCTCTGCTTGTTTTCATACTGCTGAACCAATCTTTTCGGACATGTCATAAATGCAGAGGTACAAACCAGATCTAAAGAAATCCATTTGTTGGTTATAGACTCATTATGCATGTGGTGTTAGTACATAATCATCCACTCATTATCATGTCTTTCTCACAATGGATGCACTCGCCTTTTCTTTGGACTTCTACATAGGGCAATCTCGTTCAAAGTGCCCCTCTGTGAACACCAGCCCCACAACTCCGCATTCTTTTTGTTTCACACGAGACTTTGATCTGTCCTTCGCTTTGCTCCTTTCCCTTTTGGCTAGTACGACCTCTTTACAAAGAGTCCACTAGCTCTTCGTCACTCTTCTTTTGTCCTCCTTCAAAATGCATCCGCAACATCACAAAGTTTAGTGCTTGCCGCACTTGCCAATTTAATAGGCCCTTGTGTTGCGATAATACATCATATGAATTCTCAATCGTCACTATTATTTTGAAGTCAACTGAAAATCAGAAAGAACACCTCAAGTGCTCCTCGTCCCTTTTTAAAGTCCAGCAGTTCTGTTAAGTCCATCACAATTTATTGAACGCCTCTAGATGGTATCTTGCAACAAAGTACCCTGAATCCGCTTAAAGGTATGAAACGCCGTTAGAGTACAATCCTTGTTGTCACTGCTGGTCGGGTAACACCCCTTCTAGCATTTTCCTAACTCTTTGGCCTTGCTCTTCGGTACTTGTACTCACTTCACAAAGTACGTTAGGGCAATGGACAGTTGGATTGCACTCAATGCATCTCCTTCAATCTTTGTTCCTTGTCGAGACATCCGATCTCTTATCGGGGTCACTTTCCGCCATAGCTGGATTGAACGTCCCTCCGCAGTAAACCGCTAATCATCTGGAATTTCCAGATATTAAGGTGTTGCGCCCACTAACTCTATCCAATTTCAACGTCATGGAACTCCAATTTTTGTTTATTTGTTTGTGTTCTTCCTATTTCACTCCAGATCTTTTTGGAACGAACCGAAAAACCAAAGTAGCCTTCTGAGTGCTGGAAGTTTCAGACGTGCTTCAACCACAGAGCAATACTCACGAACCATTGCTCGAATACCACTTGCTTCATCGGAAAACGTGAAACGAAAGAACAAGAAGAAAACAACAATATTTAACGTGTTCGAACAAAATATCCCTTCCACCAAGACACCGCAAACTGATATTGATTTCACTATACATAAGATATAAAGTGAAATACTACAAGAAAGAGAACACATGTCTTAGAAGATGAGAGACAAAGGAAAGGATGATTTGAAAATGAATTTAAGAGCTACCTATTTATAGGAATAATTCATCCTATTGGTCATCCATGACATCACTATGTGTCAAAATGTCAAGGTTAAGATACCAACCCCTTTTTGAATGGTTTGGCCTAACGTTCACCTACCCGATCATCTTTGACTCTATTTTGTACTAATTTATCTCCTACCTACAAAGATTCATATTCATTCATCTTCCATTTAGTTTGATTCCACAAGAACCAAAACCAACTCTTTCATAAACAGTTTGAGAAGTTACCAGAGATGATGAAAGATTTCACTGTGGGTTTAGCTTTGATTGAGCAGTTACCAAAAATATCGCGCCGTTTTTGTTGGAGTCAGCTGCCTATAGGATCATGCTTTTAATTGTTAACAGTAAGATACGTTCTCAAACTAGAAGAAATGATTATAGTTATATGGTTTATCATACTCGAGGTGACATTTTAAATTATTTTGGAAAATTATGCAGAGGATGATGATTCATTACGATCTTGATATGGATAGTTTTTTCAATAATGGGATTGTAGACAATCTAATTGAATGTTGTAGATCAAGAAATTGGCGTAGTCTTCGTGTGAGTTAGTAACTTATAATACTAATTTGATAAATAGCAATTAGTAATATGTTATGTTACTGATTTTGTGCTTTTTTTTTCTTCTTAGAGGCAAGCTTGCTGAAGACCTTCACGTAATTGGTATTGTGGAACAGATGAGCAACCGAGAATGCATGAATTGCTTGAGACGTGGTGCGTTACAACAATTTTCCTGCAAAATGCTTACAATGATGTAGGAAGCTTATACACTTGATGATGAGGAGTGGTTGGATGACTTATTAATTGTTGAGGTACAATGCTAATCTGGCATCCCTTGGTAGCGTATTGTAGGTCTAAAATCTCGATAAGTTCACAATTTTTTGGCCAAGATACTGAGTTGTTTTGAGAGTCCCCCAAGTGTTATAGTAAATACAGTTTATATTCCTGATATGATTAATCATCAGAAGGTGGGAGCTTCTTTTTAGCTTGTAACGTTCCGCGTTTCCTGATTGACGTATTCAGCCATATTCTGTTTGTAAAATTTATATGGAAACACCCTTTCGCGTCCAATTATCCAACCAAAAGTTGGATGCTCCTTTGATAGTCCAAATTAGACCTATCAGGAGGAGTTTTCATGTGTGTGATTGACCACTTCTCGGCTTCTTTGCCACCGGATGAGTATATCTGCAGTACATGTTCTATATGAAGTAACTACAAATAAAATCATGTATGTATTTTACGGAAAAATTGAGGTTTTTATATCTCCTAACTTAGTTTTTGATTTTTTTAACTAAAGGCTGTGAAGACTTTGGCTTTATTGTCAACTAAAGTAGATGTCAGGGGTGACTTGGTTACTGCATTTGTTGAGCAAAATCTGTGTAGAAGGCTGATGTTGCTTTTCAGGTTAGTTCTTCTCGATCACATGCTTGTCTTGTCCTGTTCTGTTCTGTTTTTTCCTACGCGATCTGATAAAATGAGTTGATTATAGGAATACTAGACACACCATAGTTGAAAATGTGTTGACATTTGTGGAGAACTTTCTTACTATAGGAACTGAAGAGCAAATACAGGTAGTCTAAACTCCAAAGCATATGTTGTGTCTTATTCCATCATTTATTGTCTTACTAAATGCTCATCTTATGTTATGTGTTTTAGGTTCTTCTTGACAACCAAGTTTTGCATCATCTCAGACTTGTAATTGTCGAGCCTGTGGTGTCCGATTTATACCTCTTAGGTGGACAATATAAGGCAGTAGAGATTTTGGGCAATTTTGCTCGTCGTTCAAGAAGGTTGAGGGATCTTGTTGTTGACAGTGGTGAAGATCTCATCTCATTATTTCGAGTTCTTCGTTCCCTAGCAGATTATTCCATAGTTGCATTTGACGCTTCACCAGCAATCAGCGCTGCCAGGACAATAGGATACTTGTGTTTTGGTAGTCCACCTCCACCATTTGATAAGGTTGAGCTTGTCTTCTGTTCTTTGAGATCTAAATATCACCGACACCTCGCTTATTTCTTTAATGCTGATATGCGCTACATTGTTGTTATTTCAGTTGAGACCATCACTACCAATCCTCCGGTTTCTCATAAATCAACTGGAACCTCATATAGGAGAAAGAGCATGTCCTGTTATTAAGCATGCCTGCTTGATTATTGCATGTCTGGCACGCGGTGGATTTGATCCTATAAATGCATTGATTGATGAAAATATGTGCCCGATCCTGGTGATGCTTTTGGCGTAAGTTGTTCTCTTTAAGACGATAACTTAGCTAGTTCTGATGATATGTTTAACTAGTATAACAGAGAATCTAATAAACTTGAGGCTATACAGACATCCTCACAGTGAGATTGTTGCAAGTGTGCTGAAGGTTGTAGAGAACTTCCTTAAGAATGGAACTGAGAATCAAATTCAGGTACTATTGTGTAGTCGATTTTTACTTATTTCGTAGGTATTATGTCGTTTTTGTGAATGGAAGTCTACTTAATTTTTCTAGGTTCTACATGACAACCAAGTTCTTCAACATGTTTTAGAAATTGTAATGAATCATGACAACCTACCTCCTTTACATCTGAGGAGTGTTTGTCGTGCCATCGCCAATATAGTGAATTACAGGAGCAGTCAAATCCAGGTTCATTTCCAGACATGTGCTATCTTTTTGTAGACGAGACGTTCTATATGAATATTATTAACTAAAGTCTTATTCTATGAAGCAGAAAATGGTTGATGCAGGTATCTTCCCTTCGATTATTCAGATTTCGATTAACCAAGAGGTTGGTGATACCAAATATGAGGCTATATACGCCATCTCAAGTGTTATCACGAGAGGATCTCACGAGCAGATTAGGTACAATCTTCTTTTTTAGATTCTTTCAGTTTGTTCAATGTTGTGATCATGACTTCTAGTGAAAATTAGAAGCTTGATTGAAATGTTCATGTTGAATATTTCTCTTCTGTATGATCATTAGTATTAATTCTACGATGTGGTTTGTGCTGCAATTGAACCATGCTCAGACACTTGGTAGAACATGGTTCAATTGCAGCAATTTGTCAAGGCCTTCTATGTGAAGGTTACACTAGAAGAGCCTCTTGTTTCCAGGGTCTCCGCGGTATTCTGAGAGTTGGAGAAGCTCATAAGGTAGATGGTGTAAACATCTACACACAGATGATCACCGAGAACGGAGGGCTTGCTAAGATCAAGAGTCAGAGGGATGACCGTGATGTCGGAGAGATAGCAAGAAGATTGTTGAGCTCATACTGGCCAGGGGAAGTATGATATACCTTGTTGTTCAGACCTCTAGTGTTGTGTAGTTAAAAACTTGATGAGTTTTGTAGTTTTTGCCTTCTAGTCTTCTAGTATTGTGTACTCTGGTTGTTTTGAAACTGTAAATGTTAGGTGGGCAATCATCATAATAAACAACGCAACTATCAACCGTCATCATCACGTCAGTCACTACAACAGTAACCACCTCCATCATCATAACTATCACTATAACCGTTACTAACTACAGACACCAACTATAACCATTTGCTCCTACAAATCATCTCCGCTATCACTATCGGTGCTTAATTATTATTCCTATAATTTTTTTTAAAAAAAATATTTAATTAAAATTTATGACCATAAATAAATTATAGCAGACACAAATAAAAAAAAACCAAGAGGCGTGTATACTATGGAGCTGTTACAACCTTGTGTTATTACACAACGAACACGTATGTATTTGTTGGGTTGGCACACAATCTTTGTGTGTTTTTCGTTACTCTATTAGACCAGTTTGAAGATGTAGATTGGTTGTGGCCGTGTGTGTGTTGTACTTGTGCCGTAAAAGAATAAGTACGTGTGACTCCTAAAATATGTCAAGGGAATAGCTGTAGGGGGTTTGATTAATTGTGCTCCATTAGCCACATGTCTCGCTAACTTTGCCCGTCTCTCTCCACGTAGTCCAATGGACCCCCAGACACCAGGCAAGTCAAAACTAACATGAGTGTACACCAAATTCTCGCTCGCCTCTCTCGCTTTATACACAAAAAGTGTATAATTCTGTTTTCGTTTGTTTGTATAAAGCGATGTGGAGAAAATGTAGATTACACATGCAAAAATATATATCGTCGTGTTATACACTAATCTATACCCCAATTACAAACATTTTAATTCAAAATATTGCCAGAGAAAAAAGGTCAACACGCAATTATACAATTGCGGAAGTATAACAATTGCAGTCCAGAGAGTGACATACCATTTCTCTACCCCTGTATACAAACATATAGTGTATATATTGTGTTTCTGTTTGTATAAACGCGGAGAAAAAACAATATATTCTTCTTGCTATACACTTATATGCAGCGAAATAGGCAGTGAATATTCTACAATTGTTCATTATACAATTGCCAGTGAAATAGGGAATAGCGAATTATACAATTGCAGCGGAAATAGACCAGCGACTAATACCATTTAGTTCAGCGAATTATACACTTGGTATATGTATAGATGAATTGATACAGTTTTTTATGTTTTACTATGGAGCACCATTATAACAGTTTTGCTTTAGAACATTACAAATATGAATTTTTTGTTTGCTATATATGAAAGTTGCCCTATAAAAATAGCCCCAAATAAATATTTTGTGTAGGTCTCCTAAAAGCAATTAAACGCTTAGTCCGAATAGGTTAACATTTTTTTTTCGTGTTTCTGCGACCCATACCTGCAAGAACCCAGGGCGGATCTAGAGGATAGCAAGGGATTCACTAGAATTCGTTTCGAAAAAAAAATATACACCATATATATAATATACGATATAATTTTTAATGTGTATATATATATTATGAACCTCTTGAATAATTAAAGGTTTGGTTACTGTTTGAGGAATTCAAAATTCACTTACAAGTTCAAAAAGTAGAAATTGATGGAGAGGAACAAAGACCAGAATACACAAGCCTATGTTCAGGTTTTTTGTTTTTTTTTAAAAAGAAATATTTGTGCAGTGCTTTGTTAATTTTATTTTTTCTCAAAATCTTTTGTGTTTAAAGTGGCGCATATGTAACAACCAATTTGGTGTGATGACGTAGTGTTATTTTCGCTACTTTCATGTTTATTACAGATTTTGGGGACAGGAATGGATACACAAGAAACATCCCCATCTGTTCTGCTCTGCTTCGACCACGAAAGATTCATATTTAATGCTGGAGAGGTAACTCTCTGAGTGATAATATTATCTATGTATCCAGTGGCGGATCCAAAATTTCCATTAAGGTGGTTCGGAAAAAAGAAAATAGTGGTTTGAACCGTTAAATCACTAAGTCAACCTCTAATCTTATATTCAAAAATCAATATATAAACATAAAACCCCTCGGAATACTCTAGGTCCGCCCCTGAATGTATCTGCTTGCAAGAGTTTATAGTTAGTTTCTTAATTCTAACAACACTTGTAAATGTGTTAATCCTTAAAGCATTGATCATGATGCAGGGATTACAACGCTTTTGCACGGAGTATAAGATTAAATTATCTCAGGTATGTATGTCTCAAATGCGCGATTTCAGTTCCAAAGTACAGTAGTTATTGATCACTGTTAAACAATCGATAAACAGGTAGACCATATATGTCTTACTCGTGTCTGCTCGGAGACAACTGGTGGACTTCCAGGTTTGCATCTTTACCTTCAAGGAATAATGAACTACTTTGAAACCATAACTAAGTTTGTCTTAGAGGATTAAGTTGTTTTTTGTATGTGGTATGACTTATTACGATTCCAATAATCAGGTCTCTTGTGAAATCATTTTCGTTTATGATACCGAATTCACTTTGTCACAGGCTTGCTATTGACTTTGGCTGGCATTAAAAACGGAAGTTCTGAGAGTGATGATCATGTGAGTACCTCTCCTATTTCTCGTTATTATGACAGTGGTGTTACTACTTGCTGAAAAAGCATCTCGATATGTCTTTTAAGGTCCGTATATGGGGTCCTCCAAATCTAGATTTGTTGGTTAATGCAATGAAGACTTATGTACCTCATGCTGTCATGACGAAAAAAAATATCATTCCACAAAGTGGATCTGCATTAGCTCCCCCTTTGTATGTGGAGGAGCTTCGAGATGTTGACAAGTTCAAGGCAGTTAATATATCAGCGTTTCTCCTATCACCGACTCAATTTAGTCCGAATGATACCTCCATTGTATATATTTGTAAATTGCATGACATCAGGGGGAAAGTTGACATCGTAAAGGCTAAAGCTTGTGGACTCGAAGATAAGAGAAAGCTTGGACAGTTGCAGAAAGGGATCAGCGTGAAGTCAGATCTTCTGGATATAGAGGTCAGTTCTAATAAACTCCATCGTTAGGAGTTAAGACTATCGTAAGGACATTGTTTCTGCAGTACTCTTTGAAGTCAGCCGACTTTCATTTTTGCCTCGTTCAGGTCCATCCGGATGATGTTATAGGCCAACCTATTCCTGGTCCGATTGTACTAATTGTTGACTGTCCAACAGAACCTCATGCACAAGAGTTACTCTCTGCACAAGCTCTTGATGCGTACTATTCAGATTCCCAAAGCAACTTCACGAACGTCGTGAACTGCATCATTCATTTGAGCCCGGCTACTGTTGTCAATAGTCCAGTTTATGAGAAATGGATGAGGAAATTTGATTCCGCACAACATATTATGGCAAGAGCTACAAGGTCTGTAACTCCTCTTAATGCTTATTTAGATTTTCCCATAATCGACACAGGTTCATTGTCGTTCTGTCACAGGAAGCATGAAACAACTCCAATTCTAGCATCAAGTGCTAAAATAGCTACAAGACTGCATTATTTGTGTCCTCAGTTTTTCCCAGATCCTAGTTTTCCTTCTGTTCAGAATGACGATGACGATTTTGCAGCTCCAAATATCAAAGTACTGGTGGAGGGTTCAGTTACTGGCATATCTGCTGAAAATCTCTTAAAGGTATTATTGACTCCAATTTTCCTGATTATGTTGCTCAGACTC
This sequence comes from Solanum habrochaites, assembly GCA_027704765.1. Classification (NCBI taxonomy): domain Eukaryota; kingdom Viridiplantae; phylum Streptophyta; class Magnoliopsida; order Solanales; family Solanaceae; genus Solanum; species Solanum habrochaites. The sequence goes on from JAKWJA010002498.1 coordinate 65,453,652, forward strand.
TCTAAAAATGTCCCCTGCTGAATGTCGGATACTTTAAAGCTAGTGCATTTTGGAGGATCCAACACGGGTGCAGCAACATTTTTGATGAGTCTGAGCAACATAGATGGAGACAATATTTATCGTTGAAAAGGAGCAGGCATATATTCTTAGGCTTCTTACAACGAATCTATGATACCTAACAGTGAATCGGCATCTTCCAACAACATTCATTTTTTATTTTTCATTTGCATGGAATGATTCTTGTCTAACCTGTTGAACAGTTCGCCTTACGTCCTCCTAGAAAACTGGGATTGGATAGATCATGTGTTCAAAATACGATGACCTCCTCAGTGTTCATTGAAGAGTTACTTTCAGAGATTCCTGAGATTGCTGATGCAGCGAAGAACATAAGAAAATTTTGGCACAAACCAGAAGACGATGAGGTAGAATTATCCGACAGGCAGGACAGTAATCATGTCGTGACTGAAGAACCTTTGAAATTCTCTGTCCCTAAATGTCTCAAAAATGTACAGAGAGATGATCTAGAGATTGTTTTTCTTGGCACTGGTTCTTCCATACCTTCAAAATATCGAAATGTCAGTTCCATCTATGTTAATCTTTTTTTTAAAGGAGGTTTACTCCTTGATTGTGGAGAAGGAACTTTGGCACAACTCAAGAGGAGGTAATTACATTGAACTCTTTCGATTCAATGTTATGTTGTTCAAAATCATTTTTTACGTCGTGTTCCACTCCTGGACTTATTTCAGCTCTGAATGACAGATATGGCATTAGTGGTGCAGACACTGTAGTTAGAAATCTTAGATGCATTTGGATTTCCCATATCCATGCTGATCACCACGCTGGTTTGGCTCGTATACTTGCTTTAAGACGTGATTTGTTGAAAGGAGTAGAGCATGAGCCCATACTGGTTGTTGGGCCAGAGAAGGTTGGGGAGTTTCTTAAGGAATATATAAAATTAGAAGATCTAGACATGTTGTTCCTCGACTGTTGGAGCACTACACGGTCTAAGTGGGATAACACGGAGGCTGAAGACAACTCTTTGCAGCCCTGTTCGAAAAAATTGAAGCCAAGCACTCCACTTGATGACATAACATTGCTAAAGCGTTTAAGGAAAGTTCTCGGTGAAGCAAGACTAATGAGACTCATCAGCTTCCCTGTTGTACACTGTGATGACGCGTTTGGTGTTGTCTTGGAATCAGCAGACAGAATGAATCACGGGGAAGTAGTACCGGGTTGGAAGGTTGTGTACTCTGGTGACACGAGGCCATGCTCAGAAGTTATAGACGCGTCTCTTGGTGCAACAATTCTTATACATGAGGTCAGTGCAACTTCCCCTCGTGTCAAAATGTTTGTCTGGTTTGACTTGGCAGGGAGTTTAAGAAAGTGAAAGAAAACTTTTAAATCTTGTAACTTATCCTTGGTTATGCAAAGTGCACGAATTGTAACGTGTAGAACAAGGTAATCTTTTTTTTACGATTGATATGTTAGTACATGATTGTCTGCAGGCTACGTTCGAGGATGGCCTTGTAGAGGAGGCTATAGCTAGAAATCACAGCACAATCAAGGAAGCTCTAGAAGTGGGAGATTCTGCTGGTGCATACCGCGTAATACTAACTCACTTCAGCCAAAGATACCCGAAAGTACCTGCACTTGATGAAGTGAGTATGCGAAGAACTAGTATTGCTTTTGATCTAATGAGTGTAAACCTAGCAGATTTGCCAGTGCTCCCTAAGGTTCTTCCCTACCTCAAATTGCTTTTCAGAAACAACGATTAGTTTAAATTTTAAAGTACAGTTAGACCGCTCTATAATAGTCATCCACTATAATAGATTAGTTTTCTTTGGAACCAACTTTCGTATATGTTATATTATACCTCTCTCGAATCCTTAAGCGGCATTTACATTTGTTACTGATGAGAAAAGACGCAAAAGAAGAATTGGAAAGTGTGAATACATCACTCTATTTTTGTAAAAATAAAGCTAGAAACTTGTTTGAGGCTTTTTTAAAAATGACTAGACTCACGTTTGGGGCTTAGTTTTGTGAGGGTTACACCTCAAGTACTCGATTGTACACATTAAAGATTTATAAGTTCCTCTAGGTTTGATTAAGAGTTCTAACCAAAATTGTAAGTCAAATTTCCTAATTAGCATTGTATTGACCCTCGAATTCTAACGAAAGAACAATAGAAGTTTTTTTCACCATTAATAAAAGTTCAGTGTATCGATAAAAATAGAAAGATAAGAATAACTTAAATAGTCCCCTAGAAAAGTGGTTTCTAGGATCAATCTGTTTTAAGTGATGAGACTGTGCAAACAAAGGCAATGAAGAGTGATTTGAATAATGGGTGGTGTCCCACAAAACACCACAAACATTCGTTATCTAAGAAGGATCCGACTAGTAATATAGTAACATTGAATAACTCTAACTTATCTTTTGTAAATACTCCTCAATAAAATATTACTCCCAAACATCTATCATTGTTAAGCTTGAAACTTTCGAATTTCAAAATATTAGTCAATATATTTCATCTACAATTGGTAAGTTTGAAACTTTCGATTTTCAAACGATTATTCAGTATATTTCAAAAAGTTTGCATGTCTTGTAGAGACTTAATCCATTTTGCAAAATATTGTGTAAATACATATGTGGAAAATCTTATTATACGATGTGTTCTTCACATATGTCTCATATTCATTTACAAAATATTGTGTAACTACACATATAAAAAATTGTATTATGTCTGGATCACTGCAAAGACGTACAGATGCAATCAAAGTTCAACTAATCAAATGTAACACCATTAAGGGAGACTTAATATACAAAATTAATAATATCAAATGTAACACCATTAAGGGAGACTTACTATACAAAATTAATGATCTAAATTTTATTTTTTTACAAAAGATGTTAAACATTTTAAATAAAGTTGATATACGTATATGCAAAAAGTTAGTGCATGTCACATGTTTTTCTTACTTACTAGTTTCAGGACACTTGCGTTGCACGTTTATCCCATGTTATTTTTTTTTATATTCATTATAACAATTAGAATTCTACTTTACAGATGCATGTCACGAATACAAATGCAACAATTAACAAATAAAATTATAAAAATTATGACAAAAATCAAATGATGAAAGCTTATTTTAATGTATAAATTTTTCAATACACGTATTTTAGAACTTTTAAGATAGTATTAGCCAATTGCATTATATTAGTCACAAAAGATTTACCTTTGCCTAAATAAATACAATAACAACATCATATATTTATGGAAATCGAATTAAAAGTTTAAATCCAATAAAATTTCCCCTCATAACCATCAAATGAGGATCTTATTTAATGTATACAAATTTTCCACAAACTGTAAATTTAGAACTTTAGATCGTAATTAGCTGAATTTGCATTTTTAATATAGTCACAAGATAACTTTAGGCCTAAATAAAAATCAAATGAACAATCAGAAAATTTATGAAAAATCAATTAAAAGTTTTAACTAGAGATAAAAAAATATATACAAAAATAAACAATAAAAATAACATCACACAACTAACACATTTCTTTTGAAGGCTCTAATTCATAACCGATGTCTATGGAAAAAGAAATACGAAATCACTATATATTATTTTCACGTTTTTGTCGACACTTTCTTCTCCCATAACAATTATAATATCAGTCGACCTTCTTCATTAGTTAAAGTATGAATCAAATAAGAACAATAATGATATAAGCAACACTATTTTAAACATAGCTGAAAAAATACCTTCTTTCGGATACTCATAACAAATAAAGATTATATGGGAATAAAATAAGGTATAGAATGGTGTAGTATTGACGATTAATATGTTAATTTCTATCACAATGAAAAGAAGAATACAATAAACTGCACCGATTATTCAAAATAATCGTAGCAAGTAAAGTTTGCACCATGTACGTTTATCTAAATTATTATCTAATGAAAACAACTGCAATCTTTAGTGTGCATTGAATTATTGGTCTTTCTATATTGGTTTAACATCAGATGGTCTCATATAAAATATTTTATTTTTAGTTTAAAAAGAAAAATTTCAAAAAATTGAAACGCTTTTGTCTTTAAAAGGTAGAATGCCTAATTCTTTTATGAATTTTCTTTCACTTTTTGACTTGATCAAACTTTTACTATTTAGTGTTGATATGAATGATTACTATTTTTATATCATAAATATTTTATTATAGTTTGATTTAACACAGGAATAAAATAGAATCCAATTTTATACTCTGTGTGTTTACATCTTTTTTTTATCCTTCAACCCAAACACACCTCCATAGGGAAAACAAACTGGACAAATACATGAGACTTATCACACTTGTAATATAACACAAAAGATTGAAGAGAAGACATCATAAGAGAAAGAACATTTTGCATTAGGATTTTCTATAGAGTCAAAAACATACAACACAATGAAATTATTTTAATACAATTCCAAAACATTCAAAAAATATCAAATCTTATGAACAACTATCTCAAATTGTAGCTCCACCTTACTTTTTTTCTATTAATATAACCGACATATTATTTAAAATATAATAAAAAATTATTTAATATAGAAGAAAAAGAATTATAATAATACAAAACTAAACGGGAAGCAAACCGGACACAAATGGTTAGCTAAATTGTGACTTACACTACTTTCAATAATCTAAATGTCAAATCACTTTCAAATGTATAGACCGAATACGGTGCCATCATATAGATTTCATTCATAGAGATTGATCCAAGAAATTTTCGAAAAAAGGTGGAAAGGTGATTTCTTGTAACTTTTGAATGTTCTTGATTTTGTGTGTTATTTTCTTTCTCCTTTCTTAAATTCTATAAATGTCAATAATAGTTGGAATAAGATGAAATATTCAAGTTTAATTAGAAAATGGCTTGACGTAACCTATGAAAGTTTCAAAAGAAGTGACTTTTATTTTTTACCATATTATTTGTAAGTAATGTAGTTAAGTAGTGCCTTCCATATTTAAAGCTGAAAAACCTTCACTTCAGTAATTAAGTGATGCATGAATAAATAGAGTAATAGAACGACTTTCAGAAAAATCTGCATCATTGTTTTTATACAATCGAAAGTATTATTGGATACTTAAAACTTTCTCCCTAACTTTAAATACTAAAAAAAATTAATAGCACGGATTGATATATTACATATCATTGTGTAATTACAATTTTATATTTAATTAACAATCATTAAATTTTAATTTAGTAAAGAAGCAAATAATATTTAACTTTTCACGATGAGCTTCCCACTTATAATAATATATGATTATTCATACCGCAATACTTTTATAAGACTTAAATCTATTAAGTTCACACCAAACATCTAATAGTAACATCGTTACCTATAATAGTTTATGTTGATAGACATTAGACATATCTTTGTAATACATTACATTGGATCTTGTATATAACTTTTATATCTAAATAACGATTTTAGAGTTTTATTTGCAATGAATTTTAAACCATGACAGAAATAATTTAATCAAAAAATAAAAGAAACGTACCTTTAATTGATAAGATGCAGTATACATTTTCTTTCTTCCTTCTATGATTCTACTCTCTTAAGATTTATTCATGATTCGAGAGTCGTTAGTGGCGTATTTCTCAAACGAGGATGATTTATATTAGACTTATATATGAATATTTCATCAATTTGTGTAATGGCCCGATTCCGTCATTATGGAAATCCACTTGGAAAAGAATTCGGGTAAGAAAACTTTTTGGTAGTAACTTGGATTTTCCCAACCTACTTCAGATTTGGACGAAATCAGAGTCTTTTAGGTGTAGGAAAATATGGTAACAATCGGGTGAGTTAATTATGATTTTGATTACATGAGTAGTTAAATAACTTGTTGAGGAATCTGTACAATTTTACGGAATTGAATTCGGGTGAGTAGCACTCCTGGAATCAGTTTTAGCGTGAACAAATATTTTCTAATTGTCATGGGATGATGGTGTATTGTGAAATGGGGCTTTGTAATTCTTTATTTAGCATTTTGTCTCTGTATAGGTCGCCAGAGCAGGATTAGTGTCGTGCCGCTAGAGCGGAATGGATCCCGCTGTAGTGTGGCAGATGCGACTTAAAATCGTAAACAAACTTCAAAACGTCATTTTTCTGCACTTATCGACTTTGAGAGCTAAGGAATGATTCGAGGGGTTCTCTTGACGGTTTTCCACCATTCTTGAGGCGAAAGGTAAGATATTAACTCCTTGAATTTCGTTTTTCAATCCATAGAACCTATTTTCTTTGGTTATTATCAATGCGAATGGGTTTTGATCTAAGAATTATGGTGGAAAAAGCCCTAATTTGGATATGGGGTATCAAAGATTTGGTCTAGGGTTATTGGGTTTGTTATAATCCGAATAATTAGTCCTTTGATTGTTGATCCTTGCGTATATTAATTCTTTGTATGCCTAGAACAAGCAGATGAATCCGTAAAAGGAAGATTCAAGTGTCTTCGATTCAAACTTGGATTCAAGATAGGTTATGGTTGTGATTTCATATGTGTGATATATGTTTGTTTTGCTTCATATGATGTATGTATGTATGCGATGTTACATTATTGATCACACTAGTGTAAGTGAGTATGAATGATTAACTATATGTCATGAATCACCTCTTGTTGTATGATTGTGATTGTGATTGTGATTGTAGTGTGTTGAATGGATCGGATTTCCACGTTCCGGCGTAACTAACTAGGATCGGATTGCCACGTTTCGACTTAAATATGATATTAGTTGTCACGTTCTGGCATAAACATGGGATCAGATACCACATTTCGGTGCATTAACAATTTAGGTATGGATTCAATGAGAGGACCATTAAATTGGATTGCATAAGAGGACCATTGTCTTCTTATATATTGGCTTATTGTTATGAGCATGAATATGGAATATGATTTATGATTTCTCAAAGAATTCTACTTAGTGTGAGTGGGGTTATGGGACTTCATTCATATATTGCACGAGTAGACTTTAAGAGTGGTTGTGGTGTGGTTCTATTATGATATTATATATATTTGGTGTATGCAAGTTTATAATATTGTTTTAACTTATATATGTTTCACTTAATGGGATAGTCATGTGATCCTATCAGTAAACAGTGGTTGTGTTGTGTACTGATACTGCACTTGCTCTTATTTTTGTTGAGTATAGGGCATCTTCCGGCGGCTATTGATAGAACTAATTATGTGATTATTGAGTATGGCCAGATTCAAGGGTGTGCCAGTTCTTTCAGGCTTCTATGTATCCCTCTTTTTTAAGTTCACTCTATTTGAACTCATACTATTTGTATAAGGTGTTTGCTTAGTTTCGAGGTTGTACCCCTTGTTCTTATATTTGTCGTTAGTAGAGTTTTGGTACATTGACTTTCAAGTTCTAAGGATATTTTCGTATTTGTTATTAGTTGTTAGATGTTTGTTAAACCGTTGGAGTTTAGAGGGTCTCCGTATTTATTATATTGTCATTTAAACGTGCTTTCGTGTCTTTAAATGTCTTAGTTTTCATATAATTTATTTGTTTGGGTTATAGTGATGGTTCTCCAATCGGAGGATTAATGTGAATGTCAATTATGACTGTCTGGGTCGTGACAATTTGCGAAATATTTGAGATGTCTTTTAAGGGAATTTAATACCCTTTATATTGGCATGAATTGGGATTAAGGGTTGAGTTAATTAAAACTGAACACACCTTCTAGAGTTTCAATTCGAACACATCTTGTAGATCCCACAAAATTTCAAGGTCTACAAATGTCCCCTGTTTTAAGGCTTGTCGGAGTGTAGACTCGATGAAACTCATAGATTATGCTTTAAACACTCATTCTTCCACCCTTGCAGCTTTAGATTTCCAGATTTCATTTACGAGAGAAGAGATGAAGGGAAGATTTGATTTCACCGACATGTGCAAAAGTGACAAAAAATAAATTGCAATCACAATAAAACAAGAAAAAAACATAACTTTATTGATAAAGATTGCGGATACAATTTTGTTCCTACCGATTCTACTCTTCTAAGATTTAGTGGCGTAATTTTTATTGAAACTGAACACACCTTATAGAGTCTCAATTCAAATTGAATATGTCTTGTAGTGTCCCACAAAATTTCAGTGTCTACAATTTAATTTAGGCATAACACAAAAACATACCTTTTAACTTGGTCTTAATTGATATTTATGTCCTTGAACTATGAGTGTGCACAAGTAGACACTTAAACTTGTATAAAGTCGAATAACTAAACACAAAGGTTATACGTAACATAATATACGTAAAATGTCACACCTGAAACGAAATTTTCACGTAGTACGCGTGTTTTTGTTCAACTTTACTCAAGTTTAAAAGATCGTTTAGATAGAGTGTACTAGATGAAAATTGATTTTGACCCAATTAAACGAAATAGAAAATCATATAATAATTCAAAGGTATAAGTGAAAAGAAGCATTTTGTAGAGTTTCAAACCAAATTAAAGGATTAAGTGGAAAACAATGTACCAAACACTTGATAAAAGTAAATCCTACATAGTTGATCTTTAAGTTATTAATTTTTGTCCCAAACGACCCTAAGTGTTTACTTGTGCACAATAAAAAATGAAGTACATAAATATAAAACGATGCCAAGTTAAATAACATGTCCATTTATTATGTCTTTAATTTAAATCTAAAATATTTCTGTAATTAAAATTAAAAAAAAAAGACAATCTTTCTTTCTTTATCTTGTATTTAAAAAAAGAGAATTGTACATTTGTTTATTAACTTCAATATTTTGTAATTAAGTGAAAATTAAACCGCTAATCCACTCCACCCACCCCACAGCCCTACTCATTCATAGTTAATTTTTCATAATATTTATCTAGATTATATATAAATATTCGCCGCGCTGACATACCAACAAGCCAAGTATGATACTATAGATTATAATTAACAAATTAATGTCTGAAATGCAAGCACATCTTCTCTCTTTAGTCGTCTGTCCAAATAAACAAACTTTAATTAAACTATAGGATAACACATTTAACAAAGAAGGAAAAAAATGAAAAAGATTCCTGGCTGATGGAATCAAATTAATTAAATGAAAGTAATTAAATAATAATTGTAAGATAGTTGAATTTTTAAAATATAAAATTTTAGAAAATAAACCTAATTGGTACAGCCACGTGGTCCATCAACTTTGGCTCGAGCTTGTAATATGAGAGCTTACTCTTTGCTTGTGTTGTCCATGCATGCCCACACATTTCTCGAAACAAACTTAATTTTTTATCACAACAATATTTCGATCGCAATTTATATGATAAAATTTAATCGATAAATTAAAAGTATCAAAAATAATTTTACTTACATTTTAGGGCCCTCTACCCCAATAATAAGAAAGCGCATTAATAAAACGCGAGTTATTATTACTACATTTTAGTTTTGATCCATAAATGTTGGATAACTTTACTAAAATAAGATCCAGGTCATTGTATTATCT